>CAWUFW010001686.1:0-1329970 GCA_963921515.1 Calotriton arnoldi | reverse complement strand
TTAGAAGTGGTATAACAAAAAAGAAAGATGAAAGGAAGCCTGTGATTTGTTAACTAGAGCACCATAAGTAAGAGCACATGGTGAGGGGTAGCTATTTTACCTGCTTTTCTACTGAGAGAGGAGGTGGTTTACAGATGTTTTGAATGGAGATTTCACATGAAAACAGATGTTACCAGACATAGAAATAAAACTGAGAGACAGCAAAGAGCTTTCGCAGGTATGTTAATTAGGTTGTAGAACATAAAATAAAATTTAGAAAAAAATAGAGTGTATTTAAGCTGTAAGAAAATGTGTAGCTTCTAGACACTATACATGAAGGGAAAGTAGAAGGGTGCTTAGATGAGAACATTAACTAAAAGCACAGCAGTGAAAGGAGAAAGAGGAGTTGGTATACTGAATGAATATTAATTTTATTATGCCAGTATAAATGAGTGTGTTTAGAAATTAAATGTGGGTGCTTGCTTATAGTATATCATTTAACAGTATGTAATTTTCATACACTCATGCAGTCAGGCAGTCACTTACAGACCCAGTTAAACTCCTACAAAAGCATTTATGCACCCATCACACATATAGCCAGGCAGTGACTGCCACACTCACTTACACACTAATAAGACCATTCACACACCCATTTACTCACTTGTACATCCAAGTTTGAGTACTAGTTTGTCCTTACAGTCTGGGAGGGCATCCCCAGAATGCAATATGCACCACAACAAGAGTTTAAAGAGGACTACTTCAGCATTCTTGAGATGGGAAAACCCTGATTGTAGTTGACCTTTAAATCAGGGCCCCTAAGCGTATTGGCTCTGAGAAAGAAGGAAAGCAGTAGTGAAATGACTGGGCAAAGGTTCCAGAGAAGAGAGGGGATCGATGCAGGAACCAGTGTCTTCTCCCAAACCCAGTCCCCTGAGGAGCTCAAAGACAGATAACATGAGAGGGACCTGAGGCTGCAGCTGGCCCAGGGGGCTGTAGAGGAGAGAAAAGCTGAGGCTGGGAGAGTCTTGAAGGAGAAAAGGGTCTTGTTGGCTCATGAAGTGATTGTCAAGGAGGTGGACTTGAAGTCCAAATAGCTGTTAGAGTCTAGCAAAAATGGTGGAAGCAAAACTAGTGTGTCCAGTGCAGAACAAAGAGTCCATATACCCATAGACTTGGTGTTTAAAGAAATCAGTAACTTCTCCAAGCAGTCGATGTTTTTTTTGTTGCAGATGAAGGCCAGCATACCTTCAAAACTGTGCTTAAAGTACCTGCAAATATTTGCCGGATCCAAAGAGAAAAGTGGGTGTGTGAGTGTTTGTATGGGTATGTGACTGAGTTTGTGAGTGGTTTTCTGGGTCTCTGAGTGGGTGTGTGAGTGGCTGTGTGAGTGGTTGTTTGTGTGTAAGTGGGTGTTTGAGTGGTTTACTTGGTCTGTGGGTGTGTGTGGCTGTATGGGTGTATGAGTGGGTGTGTAAGTGGCTGTGTGGGTCTGTGAATGGTGCGTGAGTGGGTGTGTCAGTGGTTATGCTATATGGGTGTGTGAGTGGGTTTGTAAGTGGCTGTGTGGGTGTGTGAGTAGGTGTGTAAGTGGCTATATGGGTGTGTATGCGGCTGGGTGTGTGGGTGTGTGAGTACCTATGTGGGGCTGTGAGTGGTTCTCTAGGTCTGAGTGGATGTGTGAGTGGCTGTATAAGAGGGTGTGTGAGTGACTACATGGTGTGTGAGTGGGTGTATGGATGTGTGAGTAGGTTTGTGAGTGGTTGTGTGGGGGGTATGAGAGAGTGTTAGTGGGTCTGTGAGTGCATGTATTTTTTAATTGTCCTCTGGATCCACAGATCTGTTGCAGATTCAAATGGGGGCTGCTCTGAGCGCCTGGGTAGATCCGCAGATCCTCACATGCACAAAAATACATCTTTCCCCTTTCTCTTGCCCATGAGGGGTCCCTCACCTCAGGGGCCCCTCCATCAGTCCCATGCGGTTAGGATACTTGTATTATGACCCCTTATATCCTATTTGTACTTAATTTCCGTCCCCTGGGGACTGTGTCTTGATTCACAAAATGTTGGCTGCAAATTTCCTCTCAGGTTGCGGCCACACAATCACGGCATTGCTGTAATGCCAGGGTTGACTTTGTTCAAGGACAGATAGATTACACATGTGATCCTACTCCCGTGAATAGAGGCACCCTCCTCACTCGGAGGTCAAGCAACGAGTGGAATATATATCTATATGTGTGTGTGTATATATATATATATATATATATATATATATATCCTACTAGCAGTCGACCGTAGGTTATAGTTAGGACCATGTTTCTATAGAAAAAGTGTTCAAATGCAATGAATGAGACTGTTGGGAATAGCAGTTCTAATTTGCAAGCATCAGATTCTGCAATGTTGAAAACTCTACATGGCTTAGGAACCAATACTGATATAGATCCTCGCCCTACCCAAGAAATTCTTATGGACACCGGCATTTTTTCTGGGAGTCCAGCGGCGAGTCCATTTTGTCCTCCTTCGACTTTTGTGCCCACTATGCCTAAGGATGCTAGTGACATTTTTAATGATATGGTGATAGAAGATTTAAAAAAACTTAACAGAACAATCAAAAGCAGACACTACAGGATGAGGCATGTTGAATTGCAATATTATAATTTAATTCAAAAATTGAAAATGAAGAAAGATCTTATTATCAACAAAGCAGATAAGGGAGGCAATGTTGTAATTTGGCCTAGAGATATGTATATGTCTGAAGCTATGAATCATCTTAATGATCCCAATTGTTATAAGTTGGCAGCGTTTGCAGACATCAACAAAATCAAAGATTTGGTCTTTAAAGAACTATTTCAATGGAAGAGAGAAGGCCTTATCAGTAAGAGTGAGTTTCTCTTCCTCAAAAAAGACCATCCTATCACACCTATATTGTATTTTATCCCCAAAGTCCATAAGCAAACTGTTCCCGTTCCAGGCAGACCGATAATTTCTGCACAAAGAAGTTTATTGGAACCTATTTCTAAGTTTGTTGATTATTTTTTACAGGAACACGTGTCCAATTTACCATCTTTTATAAAGGACACTGGGGATTTTCTAAGGAAATTGAATAATGTTCATTGGGAGAGTGATTATTTACTTGTAGTAATGGATATAACGTCTTTTTACACAAGTATCCATCATAATGATGGCATTAATGCAGTTTCCCATTATCTAGGACATCGTGACATCAGATATTTGGAACATAACAAAATGTTAATAGCTATGATTAAGATTTGTCTTTCCAGTAATTTTTTTCTTTTTAACAAACAGGTTTATCAGCAGTTGCGAGGGGTGGCGATGGGGGCATGCTTTTCCCCCAGTTACGCATGTCTCCATGTAGGCTGGTGGGAGGAGCATGTCCTCAGGGGTGAGCACAGGGATCTGTTTGATGGACATGTTTGCCATTGGTGGCGTTATATTGATGATGTGTGTTTTATCTGGAAAGGTTCACACACAGCTGCACTCAATTTTATTGACATCATTAACACCAACAGACTCAATCTCAATTTCACAGCCACTATCAGCCCGACCAATGTTGAGTTCTTAGATGTTTCAGTTTATGTCAAAGACAATGCAGTACACACTAAATTACATAGGAAAGATACAGCTGGGAACTCGGTTCTTCATGCAACCAGTTCCCATCCTAGACATCTGATCTGCAGTATCCCGTATGGGGAATTTCTGCGGAATCGCCGTATCTGTAGTAATGAAATAGATTTAGAAGTCTGCCAAAATGAAGCATCACAAAGATTTCTTTTACGTGGCTATAATTTACAAGATCTAAATCAGGCACGTATAAAAGCCAATGCTCTATCGCGTGAGAGTTGTCTTGCCATTTTTAATCCAGCAACTGAAACCTCGGACAATGCTATTAACCCTGTTGGTAATAATATGCAAGGAGTAAGATTAATTACTACATACTCTAAACAACACAAACAGATTAGACAGATTGTGCAGAGAAATTGGCCCATTATCCAAACTGACCTTACACTCTCTCAAATATTACCTACTGCACCAGCTCTCACATTTAGGAAGTCATCAGCTATGAGAGACAGCTTAGTGAGAAACAGCCCTGAAATTATGGTTTCTAGCACTTGGCTACCGGCTAGAAGTGGGTTTTTTAAATGCAACTCCTGCCGGGCGTGCAAATTTGGGACCAGCACTAAAGAATATATGACCGCTTTCAGCAATACCCCTGTTACTATACAAGGGTATTATACGTGCTGTACTGACTTTGCGGTTTATGTGCTACGTTGTACGTGCGGGTTGAAGTATGTTGGTAGCACCAAGCTCCAGGTCTATAACGGCATACTTTAACATTTGAGAGCTGCAGTTAATTCAGATCCCAATTACCCCGTAGCCAGACATCTAAAAGCAGTACACAACAACAATTTGAAGGATTTAGATTATTTTGTGATTGGGGCTGTGTCCAAATCTATTCGGGGAGGCAATAGAGAGCGTCAGTTAAGACAACTTGAAAGTAAGTTCATCCTCAAACTCGACACTAGAATGCCGAATGGGCTCAATATGGGGGAAGACTTACACAATTTCCTGTAATTGAATATTGGTTTTTGAACGTTCAGGTTTTTAACTCCATATCTGCAGTTAACATATTATATTGTCTCTTCAATACGGTTTTAGAGGAATTTTAGGCCATTCATTCCTTTTGTTTAGTTAGATGTGGCATTTTTTCTTTTTTTTTCTTTATTGACTATTCCCTTATACAGAGGGTATTATCTTGACTTTGGAATCATAGTTTGGGATTGTTATAGGCACTGGCCCATCATATCTCATTTTTATATTTGATTTTAACATCTCAGGGCTCCCCCGGGGCTCCGGGGGTTATGTTCCGCTACAATCAATTTTAGTAATTTAGAGTTTTTACACACAAGCACATTTGCACTTTACACTTGTTTGCACTTTGACGTTATGAGGCTGTCAGCACAATTAGACTTGGAACCTATGGCCTTGATTTTGTCCATACGAGCTATTGCATATTTGCACATGAGTCAAGTTTACAAGAAGCAATTTGCACAAATTGTCAGCAGGAGTTTTTATAGTATGCAATTTTAGTTGGTATTAATACTTGGTATTACAAATTATATGCATCTATTTAAATGTTCCATTTTTCCTGCTTTACAATGTGGTATTGAATATTTATTGTTTTAACATGTAATAATTACTTTTTCAATTCAATGGTTTTTATTCTTGAAACCACATTGATTTTGACATTTTTTCAGCAATTATACTCTATGTGTAGTATGTTTTCTATGTCCAGTTGCCATGTGACTAGGTTTCAAATTTTACTCAGGTGCTATGTGTTTGCTTAGCATTTTTTTTTATCACTTTCACTATTTATTGACTCACTAGGCTGTAGCGCGTTATGTGAACAAGACAGAGTTTTCTCTGTCGAAACGCGTCATGCTGAGGCACTGGCCAGGATTGACTGGTTGCTGGAGTTATGAGGACTAAATAAAGCACTTTATCCACCAACTTTCGTCCTTTGAGTGGTTTGTACCTGCCTGTATGCCGTGGAGGAGTGGTGCCATTCAGGAATGGTCTTCATATATATATATATATATATATATATATATATATATATATATATATATATATATATATATTATCTACTGGCGGTCGCCAGTAGATAGTTATAGTTACAACCTATTATCCATAGGAAATCCGTGACATTCTATTTGCAATAACGTTGGCGTCGGTTGACGAATCTTCGCGAAAGCTTCCAACTTGTTGGGGCGCTCCGGTCAGCTCCTACCCTGAAAGTCTCGGGGTGATACGTCAAGCGGGGGCCGAGAAAAAAGGGGGTCCCAAAACGCGTTTTCCCCATTCATTTTTCCATAGGAACCTTTAGTCGCAGCTACAGCCCGAACTGCTGAACGGAATTACCCCAAATTTGGCAAAGAGGTAGCCCTTGGTTCAGACTGGTGCCTTTTGCTAAAATGGTGTAAATCCGTTCAGTAGTTCCTGAGAAATTCACAATTAAAATCACATATATATCTATGGGCGCGTCGGATCCGCGTACCCTCCCGATCACGAGCTGCATGCTAATTGGCTGTCAACACTCCAAATCAAGAAGTGTTGGCAGCCATTTTGTCCCTCGGTAGAACCGAGGGACAGAAACAAGTGCGCAAAGCGCAAAAAGGGGGCAGGGTAGAAACACCCTGACCCCCTAGGTCTGCTCAGGGGGTCCCACAAGGACCCCCTGGGCAGAAAAAGATTTTTTTTTTTTTAAATCGGCGGGATGCGCTTAGGGTGCGCGTATCCCGCCGAGAAAAAAAAAAGAAACAAGTGCGCAAAACGCACAAAGGGGGCAGGGTAGAAACACCCTAACCCCCTAGGCCTGCTCAGGGGGTCCCACAAGGACCCCCTGGGCAAAAAAAAGCATTTTTTTTTTTTTTTAAATCGGCAGGATGCGCTCAGGGTGCGCGAATCCTGCCGGAAAAAAAAAAAATCGAAGCGCGGTCTCCCGCGCTTCGATGTTAATTGGCCCCCGGGTGGGCCAAGTCCCGGGGGCATGCTGGGGGGGTTAATTTTATGTGTGGGGGCCTCTAAGGGCCCCCAAGCCCCGGGGACCACCACCCCACGGGGCTTTATGCATAATGGTTGCGGGAGGGCTCTGAGCCCTCCCGCAGCCCCGAGGACCACCACCTCCCCGGGGCTTCTTTTTTTAAATGAAAAACCTGTGTGGGGGGCTTTAGCCCCCACACGCCCGAGACCGCCACCTCCCCGGGGCACTAAACATTTAAATATGGGGGTCCGTTACGGACCCCAGAGCCCCGGGGACCACCACCTCCCCGGGGCTGTGCACACGATGGGAGGGGGCCGCGCGGCCCCCTCCTGGAGCCCTTGATGGCCCTGGGGACCGCCACCCCCAGGGCCGGCTCCTGCAGTGTCCCGGGGTGCCTACCCCCGGGACACTGCTGTTTGCAATGACAGGACGGGAGCCTCGCGGCTCCCGTCCTGTCATTGCAAACTTGCTTTGGATATTGGAAGAGAGAGCAGGAAACCTGCTCTCTCTTCCAATATCCAAAGCCGATTGCTTTTCCACATGGGGAGCAGCATGTCAGCTGCTCCCCATGTGGAACAGCAATGCCGGCTCCCAAGGGACGTGGGGAGCCGGCGGGACTGTGGGGGGTTTGGGGACCCCCCCACAGTCCCCAACGAGAGGCCAGGCCCCGGGGAATGGGGTCCCCACTCCCCAAAGTTTTCAAAAATAATTTAAAAAAAAAAAAGGGTATGGCCGGCCCGGGGGATGGGGTCCCCGGGCCTTAATATGGCCAGAGGAGGCCAAAATATTAAAAATAAAAATAGAGGCCATGCCCCGGGAGATGGGGTCCCCGGGGCCAATACAGGCCCGGGGAAGGGGGCCACGCGGCCCCCTTCCTGTTTTTTTTTATTTTGAAATTTAAAAAAAGGGGTAAGGCCCTGGGGGATGGGGTCCCCAGGGCCCAAAAACAGAAAAAAGGAAGGGGGCCACACAGCCCCCCTTCAGGGGACGAAAAAAAAAAAACAATCGGGCCCGCAGGCCCCGCCCCTTCCTTCACCACTCTGCAAACGCGCCCCTGGCGCGTTTGCAGAGGGGCAATTCCCCTTGAATACTGGGGGTCCCTGGGGGCCAACTAGCCCACCAGGAACCTCCAGTATGCGCCAGGGGCTGCCTTGCAGAGAGGTGTACAGAGGCCACGCCCCTTTTTACACCTCTCTGTAACGCAGCTCTGTGGCGCTTTTTGGAGGTATATGGTGGGCTAGTTGGACTCCGGGGACCCTCAGGATTCAAGGGGACTTAATCCCCCAACTTAAAACGCGCCATGGGGCGCGTTTGCACAGTGGTGAAGGGAGGGGGCGGGGCTTCAGGTGACATGTGTGCAAACAGGCCCCGTGGCGCGTTTTAAGATGGGGAATTAAATCCCCTTCAATCCTGAGGGTCCCTGGGGGCCAACTAGCCCAACAGGTACATCCAGAAAGCGCCACAGAGCTGCGTTGCAGAGAGGTGTAAAGGGGTGTGGCCTCTCTGCACGTCTCTGCAACGCAGCCCCTGGCGCATATTGGAGGTTCCTGGTGGGCTAGTTGGCCCCTAGGGACCCTCAGGATTCAAGGGGACTTAATCCCCCAACTTAAAACGCGCCACGGGGCGCGTTTGCACAGATGTAACCTCAGGCCCCGCCCCCTCCCTTCACCATTGTGAAAATATTCCTCTAAAATCAGCCGAAATACGAATTCCGATTTACTCACCTGTTATCAGGAGAGACCTCAGTGCTGTATCTTTCAGCCCAGTACTGGTCCTGAAAAGTAATTCTAACCATACTTACCAGTAACTTGAATTTCCTTCCATAGGCTAACATTGACTGGTTTCACTTGGAAATTCTTCTGTGTGTGGAGTTTTGGAACTTTAAAATATTCCTCTAAAATCAGCCGAAATACGAATTCCGATTTACTCACCTGTTATCAGGAGAGACCTCAGTGCTGCATCTTTCAGCCCAGTACTGGTCCTGAAAAGTAATTTTAGCCGTACTTACCGGTAACTTGAATTTCCTTCATAGGCTAACATTGACTGGTTTCACTTGGAAATTCTTCTAAGTGTGGAGTTTTGGAACTTTAAAATATTCCTCTAAAATCAGCCGAAATACGAATTCCGATTTACTCACCTGTTATAAGGAGAGACCTCAGTGCTGTATCTTTCAGCCCAGTACTGGTCCTGAAAAGTAATTTTAACCGTACTTACCGGTAACTTGAATTTCCTTCATAGGCTAACATTGACTGGTTTCACTTGGAAATTCTTCTAAGTGTGGAGTTTTGGAACTTTAAAATATTCCTCTAAAATCAGCCGAAATACGAATTCCGATTTACTCACCTGTTATCAGGAGAGACCTCAGTGCTGCATCTTTCAGCCCAGTACTGATCCTCAAAAGTAATTTTAACCGTACTTACCGGTAACTTGAATTTCCTTCATAGGCTAAGATTGACTGGTTTTCAGCAAAAAAGTTTCAAAGTGTTGATTTTCACAAACTACAAATATTCCTTAAAAATCGCCTGTATGACTTAAACGCATTTTTTCAACTGTTTACATGAGATGCACCAGTGCTGGATCCAGGATCCAACACTGAGTAAGAAAAAGTAACGATAACAGTTTTTACCTGCTAAGTGAATTTCCTTCCATAGGATAACATTGGTGATTCTATGAGAAAAAGTTTCTAAGTGTCAACTTTTAAAATACAATAATATTCCTTAAAAATCACGACTGTAACCAAAACGCTTTTACTCAACTGTTTACAGGAGATGTACCAGGACTGAATCTAGGATCCAGTCCTGTGGTTACAAAAGTAATCCATAAAGTAACTAATTGCATTTAACTAGAAATTCACATTGAGCTGAATGTTGCATTGTGTTTGAAAATGTGTTGCCCATTGCAACAACTGTAACTACTGTACTTAAAAGTCTATTGCCTATCTGCAAAGTATTTAAACTAAAGTAATTCATTCTGAGAAAGTATTTTTTGTAATGTAATGTATAATGTAATTACAATGTAATTTAAAAAATAAAATATGTAAAAAAAAATTGTTTCTAAAAATGTAGTAAATCAGTATGAAAAAAATTAATATAACAATTAATACATTTAAAAATTGTCATTTACAAAACCTTTGAAATTCACTGAAAAAACCGTAGGTTTCAGGCACGTTATAGTTAGAAATTAGCATTTAAAAAACCTTTGAAATTCACTGAAAAAACCATAGGTTTCAGACACGTTATAGTTACAAATTAGCATTTAAAAAACCTTTGAAATTCACTGAAAAAACCATAGGTTTCAGACACGTTATAGTTACAAATTAGCATTTAAAAAACCTTTGAAATTCACTGAAAAAACCATAGGTTTTAGGGACAGTTTTAGTTACTTGGACATTGCACTCGTACAAAACCCGTGAAATTCCCCCGTTATAGTTAGTTCAGCTAACTATAACTCGCGCCCCATAATGCACTGCTGATGACGTCACATATTACATCACTCATGACATGGTCAGTGACATCACTGATGACATCACTGATGACATCTCAAATGACATCACTGATGACATCATCCACGTGATAATCTGATGCACCTCCTCACACCCTAATATAACCTTTGATACACCCACTCTAAATTACAGACTGCCATTCGCAAAACCATAGACACTCCAACACCAATAACTACATACCCACTCACTGATTCTTAGGTCTACACACACACATCCACTCACTCACCCGTACAGTCACTCATACTTACGGTCACTCAGTACAGGACTATCATATGCACTCTTACTCCTATATAGACACTCAAACAACGCCACTCATCCATAGAGATACTCACACACCTAGTCAGTCATGCAAATAATTAAACACACTGCCATTTACTCACCTATACAGTTATACACACACCAGCTCACTTACTCATACAAATAGTAGCACATTGTTACGCTCTTATACAATCACAGATACAAGCACACACTCATCCATACAGCCACTATCACAATCACTCACTCTTGCTTATAGCTATTTATATACTCCAACACACATATATACTGCCTTTCACATATGTAGTTACTCACACATGTACCACTGGGACATACATTCACTCACTAACACACTCTTACACACACTTACCCACCCATACAGTCTATCACAGATGCACTCTTGAAACCATCCACCCAGTGAATCACCCACTCACACATCTATGCACAGAGTTGCACACACCCCTCCCACACAAACACTCAGGCACCCATACAGATACTCAGACAAGCATTCAATAACTCATATAGACACTCATTTAGCTATTCACAAACACATGCAGCCACTTACACAGCAACAGACAGACGGATACAGACATTCACCCAGTTTAGTCACTAACCCATGCATTCAGTAAGATACGTTAAATCACTCACTTATAGAGTCAGTCACGCACCTACTAAATCATCCATACAGACACTTACACACCCACTCATTCTTCAATACGTCTTTTCCTATATATATTAAAAATATTTAAACTTTACAGAAACACACAGTCACTGGATGATGTCATCAGTGATGTCATTTGAGATGTCATCAGTGATGTCACTGACCATGTCATGAGTGATGTAATATGTGACGTCATCAGCAGTGCATTGCGGGGCGCGAGTTATAGTTAGCTGAACTAACTATAACGGGGGAATTTCACGGGTTTTGTACGAGTGCAATGTCCAAGTAACTAAAACTGTCCCTAAAACCTATGGTTTTTTCAGTGAATATATATATATATATATATTATCTACTGGCGGTTGCCAGTAGATAGTTATAGTTAGGACCTACTTTCCATAGGAAACTCGTTTTTTGTTTTCTCAATATCTTTGGCGCCGGTTGACGAATCTTCACAAAATTTTCAAAAATCGTAGCCCGCCCCGGTCAGCTCCTGTTTTGAAAGTTTCGGGGTGATTCGGCAAGCGGGGGCCGAGAAAAAAGGGGGGTCCCAAAACGTGTTTTCTCCATGTTAATTCCCATAGGAAATTTTAGACACGGCTACAGCCCGAACTGCTGAACGGAATTACACCAAATTTGGCAAAAAGGTAGCCCTTGGTTCAGAAAGAGACCTTTTTTTTTTAAATGGTGTAAATCCGTTCAGTAGTTCCTGAGAAATTAAAAAAATAGAGGTCGGAAAATCAATTTCCCATAGGAAACTTTAGACACGGTTACAGCCAAAACTGCTGAACGGAATTACACAAAATTTGGCAAAAAGGTAGCCCTTTGTTCAGAAAGAGACCTTTTTTTTAAATGGTGTAAATCCGTTCAGTAGTTGCTGAGAAAATCAAAAAATAAAAGTTTTGATATCTATGGCCGCGGTGGATCCGCGCACCCTCCCGATCACAAGCTTTAATCTAATTGGCTGTCAACACTCCAAACCAGGAAGTGTTGGCAGCCATCTTGTGCCTCGGTAACCGAGGCACAAGAAAACAGGAAAACAAACGCAAAAAACAGGGAAAGGGGGCAGGGTAGAAACACCCTGACCCCCTAGGCCTGCTCAGGGGGTCCCACAAGGACCCCCAGGGCCCAAAAAAGCATTTTTTTTTTTTTAAATCGGCCGAATTCGCGCTGGGTGTGCGAATCCGGCTGAAAATAAAAAAAAACAAAGCGCGGGCTCCCGTGCTTCGTTTAATTAGGCCCCCGGGTGGGCCAGGTCCCGGGGGCATGCAGAAATAAAATTGCGGGGGGCCAGGGGGACCCCCGCAGCCCCGGGGACCGCCACCCCCGGGGCTTGTTTTTTAAAGGTTAAACGCAGCTCTGTGGCGCTTACTGGAGGTACCTCATGGGCTAGTTGGACCCCAGGGACCCTCAGGATTCAAGGGGACTTTATCCCCAACTTAAAACGCGCCACAGGGCGCGTTTGCACAGTGGTGAAGGGAGGAGGGCGGGGCCTGAGGTGACATGTGTGCAAACACGCCCTGTGGCGCGTTTTAAGTTGGGGAATTAAGTCCCCTTCAATCCTGAGGGCCCTTGGGGGCCAACTAGCCCACCAGGTATCTCCAGTAAGCGCCACAGGCCTGCGTTGCAGAGAGGTGGTCCAGGCCATGCCCCTTTTTACACCTCTCTGCAATGCAGCTCTGTGGCGCTTACTGGAGGTACCTCGTGGGCTAGTTGGACCCCAGGGACCCTCAGGATTCAAGGGGACTTTATCCCCCAACTTAAAATGCGCCATGGGCGCGTTTGCACAGTGGTGAAGGGAGGGGGCGGGGCCTGAGGTGACATGTGTGGAAACAAGCCCTGTGGCGCGTTTTAAGTTGGGGAATTAATACCCCTTCAATCCTGAGGGCCCCTGGGCACAAGAAAACAGGAAAACAAACGCAAAAAACAGGGAAAGGGGGCAGGGTAGAAACACCCTGACCCCCTAGGCCTGCTCAGGAAGTCCCACAAGGACCCCCAGGGCCCAAAAAAGCATTTTTTTAAAAATAAAATCGGCCGAATTCGCGCTGGGTGTGCGAATCCGGCCAAAAATAAAAAAAACAAAGCGCGGGCTCCCGCGCTTCGTTTAATTAGGCCCCCGGGTGGGCCAGGTCCCGGGGGCATGCAGAAATAAAATTGCAGGGGCCCAGGGGGACCCCTGCAGCCCCGGGGACCGCCACCCCCGGGGCTTGTTTTTTAAAGGTTTAAAGGTTTTTAAACGGGGCCAACTAGGCCACCAGTTACCTCCAGTAAGCGCCACAGGCCTGCATTGCAGAGAGGTGGTCCAGGCCATGCCCCTTTTTACACCTCTCTGCAACACAGCTCTGTGGCGCTTACTGGAGGTAACTAGTGGGCTAATTGGACCCCAGGGACCCTCACAATTCAAGGGGACTTAATCTCCCAACGTAAAACGGCCACAGGGCGTGTTTGCACACATGTCACCTCAGGCCCCCCTCCCTTCACCACTGTGCAAATGTGCCCCGTGGCGTGTTTTAAGAGGTAGTTTTAATCCCCCTGCCCTATTATGTACTAGGGCCTTACAGAGGAGGTCATGCTAATCACAAGTGTACCCCAACGCATAGTGTTCCCTAGTGTACGTAGGTGTTTTCACTGTATTCTAAGTGTCTTTTAGCATAGCACTGGCTCTAGGCCTAGTTACTCAGAGTCAGTTACCACCAGTACCTGTCTGAAAAAGTTGTGGGCACAGGATGATTTTGCAACAAGGCCTCTTTCTGCTCCTCTGTTGGTTCTTTCTGCACATGTCTTGCTTCTTCCTGCACTTTTCTTCGTCTTTGTGGACTTCTGTTGCTTCTTTCTGCATTTCTTTTGCTTCTTTCTGTGCATTTTTCTTCTTTCTTCACATGTCCTACCTCTGTAGGCATAGTTAGAAACTAGCATTTAAAAAACCTTTGAAATTCACTTAAAAAACCATAGGTTTCAGGCACGTTATAGTTAGAAATTAGCATTTAAAAAACCTTTGAAATTCACTGAAAAAACCATAGGTTTCAGACACGTTATAGTTAGAAATTAGCATTTAAAAAACCTTTGAAATTCACTGAAAAAACCATAGGTTTCAGGCACCTTATAGTTAGAAATTAGCATTTAAAAAACCTTTGAAATTCACTGAAAATACCATAGGTTTTAGGGAAAGTTATAGTTAGTTGGACATTTCACTCGTACAAAACCAGTGAAATTCCCCCGTTATAGTTAGTTCAGCTAACTATAACTCGCGCCCCCGCAATGCACTGCTGATGACATCACATATTACATCACTCATGACATGGTCAGTGACATCACTGATAACATCACTGATGACATCTCAAATGACATCACTGATAACATCACTGATGACATCTGAAATGACATCTCAAATGACATCACTGATGACATCATCCAGTGACTGTGTTTCTGTAAAGTTTAAATATGTTTAATATATATAGGGAAAGGCGTATTGAGTGGGTGTATAAGTATCTGAATGGATGATTTAGTAGGTGTGTGACTGAGTCTATAAGTGAGTGATTAAACGTATCTTAGTGAATGCATGGGTTAGTGACTAAACTGTGTGAATGTCTGTATCCGTCTGTCTGTTGGTGTGTAAGCGGCTGCATGGGTTTGTGAGTAGCTACATAAGTGTCTATATGAGTTATTGATTGGTTGTCTGAGTATCTGTATGGGTGCCTGAGTGTTTGTGTGGGTGGGGTGTGTGTGACTCTGTGCATAGATGTGTGAGTGGGTAATTCACTGGGTACATGGTTTCAAGAGTGCATCTGTGATGGACTGTATGGGTGGGTGAGTGTGTGTATGGGTGTGTTAGTGAGTGAATGTATATCTCAGTGGTACATGTGTGAGTAACTACATATGTGAAAGGCAGTATATATGTGTGTTGGAGTATATAAATGGCTATAAGTGAGAGTGTGTGATTGTGAGAGTGGCTGTATGGATGAGTGTGTGCTTGTATCAGTGATTGTATAAGAGCATAAGAATGTGCTAGTATTTGTATGAGTAAGTGAGCTGGTGTGTGTATAACTGTATAGGTGAGTAAATGGCAGTGTGATTAATTATTTGCATGACTGACTAGGTGTGTGAGTACCTCTATGGATGAGTGGCGGTGTGTGAGTGTCTATATAGGTGTATGAGTGCATATGATAGTCCTGTACTGAGTGACCGTAAGTATGAGTGACTGTACGGGTGAGTGAGTGGATGTGTGTGTAGACCTAAGAATCAGTGAGTGTGTATGTAGTTATTGGTGTTGGAGTGTCTATGGTTTTGAGAATGGCAGTCTGTAATTTAGAGTGGGTGTATCAAAGGTTATATTAGGGTGTAAGAAGATGCATCAAATTATCACATGTATTATGCCATCAGTGATGTCATCAGTGATGTCATTTGAGATGTCATCAGTGATGTCATCAGTGATGTCACTGACCATGTCATGAGCGATGTAATATGTGACGTCATCAGCAGTGCATTGCGGGGGCGCGAGTTATTATTAGCTGAACTAACTATAACGGGGGAATTTCACTGGTTTTGTACGAGTGAAATGTCCAACTAATTATAACTTTCCCTAAAACCTATGGTTTTTTCAGTGAATTTCAAAGGTTTTTTAAATGCTAATTTCTAACTATAACGTGCCTGAAACCTATGGTTTTTTCAGTGAATTTATATATATATATATATATATATATATATATTTTTATATATATATATATATATATATATATATATATATATATATATATATATATATATATATATATATATATCCACCAAATAGCTTACTAATTCGTGTAAGCACGAGCCACACCGATCCAAGTTTGACAAAATGATGTTTATTATTTCAAGGCAAAAAGACGCGTTTCGAGCTATCCAGCTCTTGGTCACACATGCGATCCCAAAGTTGTTCCAGCCGGAACGGCGCAACACCAGGGCACAGACTCCAAAGGCAAAATTGCAGGTAGTTTAATCTTTTATTTTCACATCAAGGTCCAAATGACGCGTTTCGGCCGCCAGACATGCGGCCTTGATCACATAGCGCGCTGTAGGATACATGGGTGCTATATATACAAGTGGTAGTAGTGGTAGTGTTTTTACTATGTTTACTGTGATGATTAGGCATTTTACTACGTTTGGCAAGTAGTTACAGAAGGCTTGCTTTACTGCTGTGAGTTTTAGCAACGTCATGGTATACTTTACTGCAAGTGACCTGATAAACAGACTTGTGTCTGGGTAATAGTCACAGAAGATAAACATTTCACAACATCACAAATTAAATCGTCTCAAATATAACTGGAATAGATGGGATTCTATGCGTCCTCTGCCGCGGAAAAGTACAAATTAACTCTCAGTGAGTAAACTAAATATCCCAGGTGCAGACATGCGAACGTGTAAACGCATGTGTGCTATCGCCTCGACCGCGCAAATGCGATCAGCTATGGTCATGCAGTGACAGCGGCAAATAAGGAACAGCAGAAGGGGTGCGTCTCATTCTCTTGGCTAAGAGAGCAATACAGCTGTGAAGAAAAAATATAAATATATGGTCTGTTTAGCCCTGTCCGTGGTAAACCCGGTAAAGCACAGAGTGCCTGACTGCGCTGATTAAGTGCCAGTGGCTGCCTAGATGATAGTATGACGACACCTATCTACCGTACTACTACAATGTGGTGGTGGAATGAGAGGTAGGTGGGAGGGATGCGGGAAGTGACTATTAGATGATGTGAGGAAATGTGCACTTTGTGGTGAGCATAATGTACAGTGATACGAGTGCCATAGAAAGTGTTACCTCACATCCGTGAAAGTGGATATAAACAAGAAATATAAAATACATGAATATTTCTTGGATAAATCCATTAACCCAATGTGAAACATCTTACAAAGTTGTCCAAATGTCTCTTATGCATGAAGTTGCTATACTAAAACAGTTGGTCAGTGGACTGCCTTGAAAATATATATCAGCACAAATACCATCATAGCTGCATATACAATAAGTTCTAATCCTCTTGGCAATCAGTTTAAGTGTGTATGTATAAATACAGGGCGTGAACGTGAGGCTTCAGAACATTAGAAAACATTGCTAAATTGATAAATTGAAAAATTGAAAAACCTTGGATGTCATGTATAGAGGCCGATTTACAGGAAGTTATGTAAGTCCTCACTGGTGTTTTCGCTGCGCAAAAGAAGGAGGGGGCTCATGGTCGCATATTGTTTGGGAATGTCCAAAAATCAAGGGTCTGTGGGAGGGAATTGAATTCTATCTCCGATCCACTCTAGACCCTTTAATGTCCATCGATGCATCAATTGCAGTTTTGGGCTGTTCCCCCGATAGTACTTTAAAAGATGAAAGCCTATACATGGCAGCATTGGTGGCAAGATCTTTAATTTTACAATGCTGGCGATCTGATATAGTTCCCTCTTTCCAGGCATGGAGAGCGAAACTAAATAAAATCAAAGAATTGGAAAAAAATATGCGCTAAGATCAGGCTCAACAAAAAAGTTTGAGAAACGTTGGAGTCTATTGGGGTTATAATCAAGTGTTAGGGAAAATATATCTAAAACTGTTTGGGGTTTAGCGCCTGCACTATAAACAATATGTATTCAGGGGGAAAAAAAAAATGGTTAAAGTTGGTAGGTTACAGTTATACCTAAGCATTTAGCACTTGCACTTTAACTGATTTCTATTCTCTGCAACAGGGAGTTGTGAGCACTATGCACTTTACCCGAGAACCTTACAGTTTGAAAAAGTTTAAAAGGTTGGATGAAATATGTTTAAACTTTAAAAACTTAGCACCTGCACTTTATATGGTATTTTTTCCTGATGTGCAATGTCGCATCTTTCTTTATATTTCTTTGATTGACAATGTAATCTAATGTTTCTTTGATCTATTTATAATATGCACTATATTTGACAACTCTATGGATTTGTAATTTGTATGAACTCTCAATAAAAAAATGTAAAAAAAAAAAACTATGGTCATGCAGTGACAGCGGCAAATAAGGAACAGCAGAAGGGGTGCGTCTCACTCTCTTGGCTAAGAGAGCAATACAGCTGTGAAGAAAAAATATAAAGATATGGTCTGTTTAGCCCTGTCCGTGGTAAACCCGGTAAAGCACAGAGTGCCTGAATGCGCTGATTAAGTGCCAGTGGCTGCCTAGATGATAGTATGACGACACCTATCTACCGTACTACTACAATGTGGTGGTGGAATGAGAGATAGGTGGGAGGGATGCGGGAAGTGACTATTAGATGATGTGAGGAAATGTGCACTTTGTGGTGAGCATAATGTACAGTGATACGAGTGCCATAGAAAGTGTTACCTCACATCCGTGAAAGTGGCTATAAACATAAAATATAAAATACATGAATATTTCTTGGATAAATCCATTAACCCAATGTGAAACATCTTACAAAGTTGTCCAAATGTCTCTTATGCATGAAGTTGCTATACTAAAACAGTTGGTCAGTGGACTGCCTTGAAAATATATATCAGCACAAATGCCATCATAGCTGCATATACAATAAGTACTAATCCTCTTGGCAATCAGTTTGATTAAGTGTGTATATATAAATACAGGGCGTGAACGTGAGGCTTCAGAACATTAGAAAACATTGCTAAATTGATACATTGAAAAATTGAAAAACCTTGGATGTCATGTATAGAGGCCGATTTACAGGAAGTTATGTAAGTCCTCACTGATGTTGAGGCCTGTTGGAAACTTAGTGTTGAATTGCAAGATGTATTTGCTTTCTAGCTGACATAATAATTTTTCACGGTTTCCCCCCGTCTCAGTGTGGGGATGCAATCAATGGCAGAATATTGCAAATGGTCCAAATTGTTGTTGTGTTTCTCCTTAAAATGCCTGGCTACCGGATATGTAGGGTCATTATTTACAATGGCTCAAAGGTGTTGTAGGATGCGCGCGTGTACCTGTAGCTTTGTGCTTCCAATGTAACGCAGGCCACATTTACATTTCAGGATGTAAACTGCAAACTCAGTTCTGCAAGTTAAGCGGTATTTGGTAATGAGTTGCGCTTTCCGAAAGGAGGAATCTAGTTGTGTGATGTTCTTGCCAAATTTGCAAGCTCTACAACTATTACACTTGTAGAAACCTTTCTTGTCTGACAGCCATTTGGAGGTGGTAACAATTACAGGGCTGTTTCTTACTAGTGCATCGTGCATGGAAAAAGCGCGCCTGTAAGTGATGTCAGGATGATGTTCCAAAAGGGGGCCCAAAGTTGGATCAGATCTAATGATACCCCAGTGCTTGTTGATTATCGATCTGATAGTTCGCTGTTCTGTGTTATGAGTGATGATAAGCCTAGTACTCACTGTGTGTGTCTGCTCGGTAGGTAAGGTAGTAGTGTTCCTGGTGTCTGGTGTGGGCTTCCCTGTGAGAAGAACTTCCCGTGGTATAGCATTAGCTCTCTCAGTTGCTTCTAGGATGTTGCTTTTAAAATATCCACGAGACTTAAATCTATCAAAGGCCTCCTTTTGACATAATGTCAGGTCTGCGCTAGAGCTACAAATCCTGTGTAGGCGGAGCATTTCTCCATAGGGGATGCTCGATATTAAGTGCCTGGGATGAAAGCTGGAGGTATGTAAGGCCGAGTTGCCTGCAGTGGGTGTTCTGTGTAGTTTAGAGTGCATTGTGCCATTAGAGATGTAGAGCATGACATCCAGAAACTCAATTGAGGTGTTACTAATGTTGGCATTAAATTCCAAGTTGAGATTATTGGTATTAATCTCGGCAATGAATGCTCTTGCACTGTCAGTGTTACCTTTCCATATTACGAACACATCGTCAATGTATCTAAGCCATGTGACGATGTTGTTATTCCATGCAACCGACTGATTGACCATGAGGGCCCACTCCTCCCACCAACCAACATGAAGACATGTGTAGCTGGGTGAGAAGCAGGCCCCCATGGCCACTCCCCTCAGCTGTTGGTACACAGATTTATTGAATGTGAAAAAGTTATGGTTGAGGCATCAACCGATGAGAAACAAAATGAATTCATTGTGTTTATGGCAGTGAATAGGTCTTTTGTCAAGGAAGTATTTACACGCTGCTAGACCATCATTATGGCGAATGCTGGTGTAAAGTGACGTGATGTCAAGCGACATTAATAAGTAATCATCACGCCATGTCTTTAGTTTTTAACAAAAAGTCACTAGTGTCTTTTAAATAAGATGGCTGACTCGAAACGTGCTCCTGGAGGAAAAAATTCACATATTTCGATATGCTTTCACAGATGCTCTTTCTTGCCGAGATGATGGGGTGACCGGGGATGGGATCAGTGTTTTTGTGTACCTTGGGTAGGAAATAAAAAAAAGGAAGTACCGGTGAATCAGTGTTTAAAAATGCATGTTCCTCTTTGCTCAGTATTCCTTGTGTCTTGAAGGCATTCAAATGTTTTTTAAGTTCTTTGTTGCTGTTAGCCACCTCTTTGTGGCTCAATGTTTTGTAACAGCTGGCATCTGACAAATGTCTGTTGGCTTCCTCAAGGTACAGTTGTCATGGCCAGAGCACTATGTTTCCCCCTTTATCTGATTTGTTAATGATGACTTCATTTGCCTTTTGTAACTTTGTCATTAAAGCATGGTATTTCAGGTTTTGGTGCCTCAGTCTGGTTGTTTTGCGTGCCGTTCTAAGGTGCAACGCTTTGAGTTCATCCGTGACGCCATCACTGTAAATGTCGATGGCATCCCTGGGCATTGCTGGTGTGAACGTGGAGTGAGGCTTATAGGGGCTAGGTATTTTACTGAAGCTTGTTATGCCTTCATTGTGCAGAATCTGTTGCGTTGATATTGGTGTGTTGGAAGATTCCAGTTCCACTAGGGTGCGGATAGTGGGGATGTCAGAGACAGTTAGATTAGACCCTACAGCGTGTGCGGTAGTCGTAGTGGAAGGCTGATTAGTATTGCCTTGTTTCTGTTTGAAAAACTTTATCAGTTTAAGCTTCCTGATGAATTTAAACACATCGATGCGTGTGTTACTGTAGTCAAAGCTGCTCTCTGGGCAAAACGTGAGGCCAAGAGAGAGGAGTTGTTTTTCTGCCTCAGAAAGATCGATTTGGCTAAGATTGATGATGGTTTTAGTATCAGTCATTACCTGCGCCTCCAGTTTCCTCTCTTTCTGTTGTTTGGTTTGGGCTTTTTGGCGTTTCCTTCTCTCATGCCTCCTGCGGTTGCGTCAGTGCTTTGTTTCTTTGGCGGCCGCAGGGTTTGTCTCCGGTCGTATACTAAAAAATCCATCTCTTCCCCAAGGCTTAGATTCTCTCCACTCACTTCATTTCTACCACGCCATCTTCCACCATCCTCTGAGTCAGTGCCACTTTCCACTGCCGAGCTTAGGTCGGACCTTGAGGCAGAGCCCGCATCTTCTGCATTAGTTGTGCAGAGTGCTTATGCTTGCTGAATCGGTTTGTTCAATCTTTGCTTCCTGATTGTTTCATATTTTCGCGCAAAGGTAAAAATTTGACCGCACTCATAATCTGTCTTATCGCGGGCAAACTTGAAGATTTCGCGAGCTTTGATTGTTTCCTCATGCTTTTTCAGGCGTGTCTTAATTTCATCTCTGCCCTTAGAGATAGCATCTTTTTCTTCAAATGCCTCAAGCTCTTGGTTGATGCTGTCAATTTCCTTTTGCGTATTGACACAGTCTATCTCTGTATATTTGATTAGTATGATTACTAATCGCATAGACGCCTCCAAATTACTTATCGCCCATTCCTTAAGCATGTCTGGGTGCGGATTCTCAAAGCTGGGTGCCAGCATAATCCTTAGGCCTCGTGGGACGCTCCCGGCGTCACGATATTTCTGCAGTGACTTAGCTTCCTACCATTTAGTAATTTCAGTGCGCATCAGCTTTTCCAATAGTTTGAGTTTAGCTTTATAGTTTTCATGGCTTGAGCCAGCAAGAGTGTCAGTGGTTCTTGCCTGGCTTGACACATTGGGTAAGTTCTCAAATAGTGCTTCCGCCGCTGCTTTCCTCTCTCGCAGCGCTTTGTTGGACATGATGTACTGATATATTATAAAAGATTGTCCGTCAGGTAAGGCTGGGAGAGTCTTGGAGGAGAAAAGGGTCTTGTTGGCTCATGAAGTGACTGTCAAGGAGGTGGACTTGAAGTCCAAATAGCTGTTAGAGTCTAGCAAAAATGGTGGAAGCAAACCTAGTGTGTCCAGTGCAGAACAAAGAGTCCATATACCCATAGACTTGGTGTGTAAAGAAATCAGTAACTTCTCCAAGCAGTGGATGTTTTTTTTGTTGCAGATGAAGGCCAGCATACCTTCAAAACTGTGCTTAAAGTACCTGCAAATATTTGTCAGATCCAAAGAGAAAAATGGGTGTGTGAGTGTTTGTATGGGTATGTGACTGAGTTTGTGAGTGGTTTTCTGGGTCTCTGAGTGGGTGTGTGAGTGGCTGTGTGAGTGGTTGTTTGTGTGTAAGTGGGTGTTTGAGTGGTTTATTTGGTCTGTGGGTGTGTGTGGCTGTATGGGTGTATGAGTGGGTGTGTAAGTGGCTGTGTGGGTCTGTGAATGGTGTGTGAGTGGGTGTGTCAGTGGTTATGCTATAAGGGTGTGTGAGTGGGTTTGTAAGTGGCTGTGTGGGTGTGTGAGTAGGTGTGTAAGTGGCTATATGGGTGTGTATGCGGCTGTGTGAGTGGGTGTGTGAGTACCTATGTGGGTCTGTGAGTGGTTCTCTAGGTCTGAGTGGATGTGTGAGTGGCTGTATGAGAGGGTGTGTGAGTGGGTGTATGGATGTGCAAGTAGGTTTGTGAGTGGTTGTGTGGGGGGTATGAGAGAGTGTTAGTGGGTCTGTGAGTGCATGTATTTTTTAATTGTCCTCTGGATCCACAGATCTGTTGCAGATTCAAACAGGGGCTGCTCTGAGCTCCTTGGTAGATATGCAGATCCTCACATGCACAAAAATACATCTTTCCACTTTCTCTTGCCCATGAGGGGTCCCTCACCTCAGGGGCTCCTCCATCAGTCCCATGGGGTTAGGATACTTGTATTATGACCCCTTATATCCTATTTTTACTTAATTTCCGTCCCCTGGGGACTGTGTCTTGATTCACAAAATCGTGGCTGCAAATTTCCTCTCAGGTTGCGGCCACACAATCACGGCATTGCTGTAATGCCAGGGTTGACTTTGCTCAAGGACAGATAGATTACATGGATGTGATCCTACTCCCGTGAATAGAGGCACCCTCCTCACCGGGAGGTCAGGCAACGAGTGGAATATATATCTATATGTGTGTATATATATATATATATATATATATATATATACATACATATATATATATATATATATATATATATTCACTGAAAAAACCATAGGTTTCAGACACGTTATAGTTAGAAATTAGCATTTAAAAAACCTTTGAAATTCACTGAAAAAACCATAGGTTTTAGGGACAGTTATAGGTAGTTGGACATTTCACTCGTACAAAACCATAGAAATTCCCCCGTTATAGTTAGTTCAGCTAACTATAACTCGCGCCCATAATGCACTGCTGATGACGTCACATATTACATCACTCATGACATGGTCAGTGACATCACTGATGACATCACTGATGACATCTCAAATGACATCACTGATTACATCACTGATGACATCATCCATGTAATAATTTGATGCATCTTCTCACACCCTAATATAACCTTTGATACACCCACTCTAAATTACAGACTGCCATTCTCAAAACCATAGACACTCCAACACCAATAACTACATACCCACTCACTGATTCTTAGGTTTACACACACATCCACTCACTCACCCGTACAGTCACTCATACTTATGGTCACTCAGTACAGGACTATCATATGCACTCATACAGCTATATAGACACTCACACACCGCCACTCATCCATAGAGGTACTCACACACCTAGTCAGTCATGCAAATAATTAATCACACTGCCATTTACTCACCTATACAGTTATACACACACCAGCTCAATTACTCATACAAATACTAGCACATTCTTACGCTCTTATACAATCACTGATACAAGCACACACTCATCCATACAGCCACTCTCACAATCACACACTCTCACTTATAGCCATTTATATACTCCAACACACATATATACTGCCTTTCACATATGTAGTTACTCACACATGTACCACTGAGATATACAATCACTCACCAACACACCCATACACACACTCACCCACCCATACAGTCCATCACAGATGCACTCTTGAAACCATGCACCCAGTGAATCACCCACTCACACATCTATGTACAGAGTCACACACACCCCACCCACACAAACACTCAGGCACCCATACAGATACTCAGACAACCAATCAATAACCCATATAGACACTCATGTAGCTATTCGCAAAACCATGCAGCCGCTTACACACCAACAGACAGACGGATACAGACATTCACACAGTTTAGTCACTAACCCATGCATTCAGTAAGATACGTTTAATCACTCACTTATAAAGTTAGTCACGCACCTACTAAATCATCCATACAGACACTTATACACCGACTCATTCTTCAATACGCCTTTCCCTATATATATTAAACATATTTAAACTTTACAGAAACACACAGTCACTGGATGATGTCATCAGTGATGTCATCAGTGATGTCATCAGTGATGTCACTGACCATGTCATGAGTGATGTAATATGTGACGTCATCAGCAGTGCATTGCGGGGGCGCGAGTTATAGTTAGCTGAACTAACTATAACGGGGGAATTTCTATGGTTTTGTACGAGTGAAATGTCCAACTAACTATAACTGTCCCTAAAACCTATGGTTTTTTCAGTGAATTTCAAAGGTTTTTTAAATGCTAATTTCTAACTATAACGTGTCTGAAACCTATGGTTTTTTCAGTGAATTTCAAAGGTTTTTTAAATGCTAATTTCTAACTATAATGTGCCTGAAACCTATGGTTTTTTCAGTGAATTTCAAAGGTTTTTTAAATGCTAATTTCTAACTATAACGCCCCTGAAACCTATGGTTTTTTCAGTGAATTTCAAAGGTTTTGTAAATGACAATTTTTAAATGTATTAATTGTTATATTTATTTTTTTGACACTGATTTACTACATTTTTTAAAATTATTTATTTTTAGATATTTTATTTATTAAATTACATTGTAATTACATTATACATAACATTACAAAATATACTTTCTCAGAATGAATTACTTTAGTTTAAATAGTTTGCAAATAGGCAATATAGTTATAAGTACAGTAGTTACAGTTGTTGCAATGGGCAACACAATTTCAAACACAATGCAACATTGAGCTCAATGTGAATTTCTAGTTAAATGCAATTAGTTACTTTATGGATTACTTTTTCTAACCACAGGACTGGATCCTAGATTCAGTCCTGGGACATCTCCTGTAAACAGTTGAGTAAAAGCGTTTTGGTTACAGTAGTGATTTTTAAGGAATATTATTGTATTTTAAAAGTTGACACTTAGAAACTTTTTCAGATAGAATCACCAATGTTATCCTATGGGAGGAAATTCACTTAGCAGGTAAGTAGTGTTATCGTTACTTTTTCTTACTCAGTGTTGGATCCTGGATCCAGCACTGGTGCATCTCCTGTAAACAGTTGAAAGAATGCTTTTAAGTCATACAGGTGATTTTTAAGGAATATTTGTAGTTTGTGAAAATCGACACTTTGAAACTTTTCTGCTGATAACCAGACAATGGATTCCTATGGAAGGAAATATAAGTTACTGGTAAGTACGGTTAGAATTACTTTTCAGGGTCAGTGCTGGGCTAAAAGATGCAGCACTGGGTTCTCTCCTGATAACAGGTGAGTAAATCGGAATTCGTAGTTCGGTTGATTTTAGAGGAATATTATAAAGTTCCAAAACTCCACACTTAGAAGAATTTCCAAGTGAAACCAGTCAATGTTAGCCTATGGAAGGAAATTCAAGTTGCTGGTAAGTACGGTTAAAATTACTTTTCAGGATCAGTACTGGGCTGAAAGATGCAGCACTGAGGTCTCTCCTGATAACAGGTGAGTAAATCGGAATTCGTATTTCGGCTGATTTTAGAGGAATATTTGTATGTTTCAAAAATCGACACTTAGAAACTTTTTCAGCAAAAAGCAGGCAATGATATCCTATGGAAGGAAATTCAAGTTACTGGTAAGTACGGTTAAAATTACTTTTCAGGATCAGTACTGGGCTGAAAGATGCAGCACTGAGGTCTCGCCTGATAACAGGTGAGTAAATCGGAATTCGTATTTCGGCTGATTTTAGAGGAATATTATAAAGTTCCAAAACACCACACTTAGAAGAATTTCCAAGTGAAACCAGTCAATGTTAGCCTATGGAGGGAAATTCAAGTTACTGGTAAGTACGGTTAAAATTACTTTTCAGGATCAGTACTGGGCTCAAAGGTGCAGCACTGAGGTCTCTCCTGATAACAGGTGAGTAAATCGGAATTCGTAGTTCGGCTGATTTTAGAGGAATATTATAAAGTTCCAAAACTCCACACTTAGAAGAATTTCGAAGTGAAACCAGTCTATGTTAGCCTATGGAAGGAAATTCAAGTTGCTGGTAAGTACGGTTAGAATTACTTTTCAGGGTCAGTGCTGGGCTAAAGATGCAGCACTGGGTTCTCTCCTGATAACAGGTGAGTAAATCGGAATTCGTTGTTCGGCTGATTTTAGAGGAATATTATAAAGTTTCAAAACTCCACACTTAGAAGAATTTCCAAGTGAAACCAGTCAATGTTAGCCTATGGAAGGAAATTCAAGTTACTGGTAAGTATGGTTAAAATTACTTTTCAGGATCAGTACTGGGCTAAAAGATGCAGCACAGGGTTCTCTCCTGATAACAGGTGAGTAAATCGGAATTCGTAGTTCAGTTGATTTTAGAGGAATATTTGCACAATGGTGAAGGAAGGGGGTGGGGCCTGAGGTGACATGTCTGCAAACACGCCCTGTGGCGCGTTTTAAGTTGGAGAATTAATTCCTCCTCAATCCTGAGGGTCCCTAGGGGCCAACTAGCCCACCAGGAACCTCCAGTATGCGCCAGGGGGCTGCGTTGCAGAGAGGTGTACAGAGGCCACGCCCCTTTTTACAACACTCTGCAACGCAGCTCCGTGGCACTTACTGGAGGTACCTGGTGGGCAAGTTGGCCCCCAGGGACCCTCAGGATTGAAGAGGATTTAATTCCCCATCTAAAAATGCACCACGGGGCCTGTTTGCACACATGTCACCTGAAGCCCCGCCCCCTCCCTTCACCACTGTGCAAACGCGCCCCGTGGTGCATTTTAAGTTGGGGGATTAAGTCCCCTTGAATCCTGAGGGTCCCTGGAGTCCAACTAGCCCACCATGTACCTCCAAAAGCGCCACAGAGCTGCGTTGCAGAGAGGTGTAAAAGGGCGTGGCCTCTGTACACCTCTCTGCAACGCAGCCCCCTGGCGCATACTGGAGGTTCCTGGTGGGCTAGTTGGCCCCAGGGACCCCCAGTATTCAAGGGGAAATCGTTCCCCATCTGCAAACGCGCCAGGGGCGCGTTTGCAGAGTGGTGAAAGAAGGGGGCGTGGCCTCCGGCACGATGCCGGTCTTTTTTTTTTTTTTTGTATGGGAGGGGGGCTGCGTGGCCCCCCTTCCCTTGGCCTCTTTTGGCCCCGGGGACCCCATCCCCCGGGGCATGAGGATTTTTTTTTTTTTTTTAAATATAATAAAACAGGAAGGGGGCCGCGTGGCTCCCTTCCCTCGGCCTATATTGACCCCGGGGACCCCATCCCCCGGGGCATGCCCTGTTTTTTAAAATTTTTATATATTTGGAGGGGGGCTGCGTGGCCCCCCTCCTCAGGCCATTTAAGGCCCCGGGGACCCCATCCCCCGGGCCGGCCTTTCCTTTTTTTTTCATTTTTGTTTTTGGGGAGGGGGGCCGCGTGGCCCCCCTCCCGGGCCACTACTTGCCCCGGGGACCCCATCCCCTGGGGCTGGCCCTCTCCATTGGGGACTGTGGGGGGGTCCCCAATCCCCCCACAGTCCCGCCGGCTCCCCGCGTCCCTTGGGAGCCGGCATTGCTTTTCCACATGGGGAGCTGCTAAGATGCAGCTCCCCGTGTGGAAAAGCAATGTGCTTTGGATATTGGAAGAGAGAGCAGGTTTCCTGCTCTCTCTTCCAATATCCAAAGCAAGTTTGCAATGACAGGACGGGAGCCGCGAGGCTCCCGTCCTGTCATAGCAAACTACAGTGTCCCGGGGGTAGGCACCCCGGGACACTGCAGGAGCTGGCCCTGGGGGGTGGTGGTCCCCAGGGCCATCAAGGGCTCCAGGAGGGGGGCCGCGCGGCCCCCCTCCCTTAAATTGCACAGCCCCGGGGAGGTGGTGTTCCCCGGGGCTCTGGGGGTCCGTAACGGACCCCCACATTTATTTTCTATGTGCTCCGGGGAGGTGGTGGTCCCCGGGGCGTGTGGGGGGGCTGGAGCCCCCCCACACGTTATTTAAAATTTTAAAAAGAAGCCCCGGGGGTGGCGGTCCCCGGGGCTGCGGGAGGGCAGGAGAGCCCTCCCGCACCATTTTTTTTTATGAAGCCCCGGGGGGTGGCGGTCCCCGGGGCTTGGGGGGCCTTAGAGGCCCCCCATATAAACAATAAACACACCCCCCGCATGCCCCCGGGACTTGGGCCACCCGGGGGCAAATTTTCATCGAAGCGCAAGAGACCGCTCTTCGATTTTTTTTTTCCGGCAGGATCCGCGCACCCTGAGCGCATCCTGCCGATTAAAAAAAAAAAAAAAAATGCTTTTTTCTGCCCAGGGGGTCCTTGTGGGACCCCCTGAGCAGACCTAGGGGTCAGGGTGTTTCTACCCTGCCCCCTTTGTGCGTTTTGCGCACTTGTTTCTGTCCCTCGGTTCTACCGAGGGACAAAATGGCTGCCAACACTTCCTGGTTTGGAGTGTTGACAGCCAATTAGCATGCAGCTCTTGATCGGGAGGGTGCGCGAATCCGACGCGGCCATAGATATATATGTGATTTTTAATTTGATTTTCTCAGGAACTACTGAACGGATTTACACCATTTAACAAAAGGGTTCTTTCTGAACCAAGAACTACCTCTTTGCCAAATTTGGTGTAATTCCGTTCAGCAGTTCGAGCTGTAGCCGTGTCTAAAGTTTCCTATGGGAAAATGAATGGGGAAAACACGTTTTGGGACCCCCTTTTTTCTCGGCCCCCGCTTGACGAATCACCCCGAGACTTTCAGGGTAGGAGCGGACCGGAGCGGGCCATAAAGTTTGAAAATTTCGCGAAGATTCGTCAACCGGCAAGAGAGTTATTTCAAATAGAATGTCGCGGATTTCCTATGGAAAATAGGTCCTAACTACAACTATCTACTGGCGACCGCCAGTAGATAATATATATATATATATCTTACTATCCTACTGGCAGTCGACCGTAGGTTATAGTTAGGACCATGTTTCTATAGAAAAAGTGTTTTTTTACTTGCCTATATCTTTTGCGCTGTTTGACAAATCTTCACACAATTTCTAAAGAAAAGTGTTACAGTTAGCCTTGTTGTGTAAGGAAAGTTTCAGGGTGATCCGGCAAGTGGAGGCCAAGAAAATAAGGGGTCGAAATAAATACCATTTCCCATGTTAATTCCCATGGGAGCTTTGAACATGACTCCAACCCGAACCGCTGGACAGAATTACACCAAATGTGGCAGGAAGGTAGATTTTGGTTTGCTGATCACGCTTTCAGTTATCCAGTGTAAATCCATTGAGTAGTTGTTAAGACAATTAAGGGAAAACAAATAAGGATATCTGGGCAGAGCCTAAGCACAGATCTCATGGTGAGATCTGATTGGCTGCCAACACTTCAAAGAGGAAGTGTTGGCAGCTATCTTGGAACTCAGCTTCAGCTGAGTCCCACAAATACATTTAAATAAAAGAAAAGGGGGCAGGAAAGGAATACCTTGACCCCTAGGTGTGGTGGTGGGGTACCCTTGTGACCCCCCCAAAAAAAGACGCAGCCCCCTTTCTCAACCACTCTGCAAATGCACCTCCAGAAGCACTACTGGTTGGGGGATAAAGCCCCCTTAACTGCCGAGAGTCGTTGGTGGCCAAGAACCTCTATTGCTGCCACAAGTAAGTCCCTCACAGCGGGATTGCTCAGATCTCAGAAGCCCCACTCCCTTTCTCAACCACTCTGCAAATGCGCCACCTGTTGCACTACTGGTTGGGGGATGAAGTTCCCTTGGCTGCTGAGGGTCATTGAGGGCCAAGAACCCCTATTGTTGCCACAAGTAAGTTCCCCAGAGCAGGATTGTTCAGACCTCATCGGAGGCCTGTCCCCTTTCTCAACCACTCTGCAAACACGCCTCCTGGCACACTATTCTTGGGGGATGAAGTGTAGGGGTGAGCGCACCAGTAAACTTTGCTCTGCCGGCGGTTGGCAGAGTTTTTGACAAACTCCGTGTTCCAAGCTGAGCGCTGAGTGGCAAAACTCCACAAACTCTGCCAGTGGATCATAGTTTACCGCCCTCCCCTATCAGAGGCTCACACACCCACTGAGACACTCATATAACAAATTACAGCCCCACTCATAGTCTCTCAAACCTACTCAAACACTCATACATCCACTGAGACACCCATGCACTCACTCACACACTGTGTCAAAGGATATTGGTTACCTTACAAATTCATACAAAAAAAACCAAAGGTTACAGGTGACGTTATAGTTAGGAAATAGAATTTTAAAAAAATGTAGAAATTCATTGAAAAAATTAAGATTACAGGGATGTTATAGTTAGGAAATAGAACTAAAAAAACCTTTGAAAATCACAAAAAAAAACATAGGTTACAGGGACATTATAGATAGGCTCAGATTTCACTCACACAAAACTATTGAAAATGAGCAGTTATAGTCACCTGACCTAACTATAACTTACGCCCCTGCAATGCACTGTTAATAACCTCCATATTGCATCACTCATGACATGGTCAGTGACATCACTCATGACATCACTGATAACATCTCAAATTACATCACTCATGATTTCATCCACAGAACCACTCACACCCCATATAACATCTCATAGGCCCACTCATACCCACACAACCACTCAGATACCCATTCACAGACCCATAAAAGTACTTACACAACCACTTACTTATCCATTGATCCACTCACACACCCACTCACTCATAGAGCCAAATCATACAACCAGTCACTCACCCATACTACCACTCATGTAGCCACATACTCGCCCATACAGCTACTGACACACCCAGTTATTCACCAATAAAGCCACTTAAATATCCACTCACCCATACAGCCTCTCAACAGAGCCAGTCACTCACCCAAATGACCACTCACACACACACTCACACACACACAACCGCACAACCACTTACATAACCATTCACACCAAACACTCACTCCAACAGCCACTCACTCACCCATGGAGACACACAGTCACACAGCGACTCACATAAACTATGTTAAAAAAAGGAATCACTCATTAGTAGTACGCAGAGTATACTAATTTAACTTTTGTGGTACCTTAGTATATACGTGTAACACACAAAAATGTGTAGAAAACACTCACAATCACTGGATGATGTCATGAGTGATATCATCAGAGATGTCATTTGGGATTTCATCAGTGATGTCATCAGTGATCTCATTGACCATGTCATGAGTTATGTAATATGCGAGGTCATAAGCAGTGCATTGCGGGGTATAATTTATAATTGCCTCAGGTAACTACACCTGCTGAATTTCACTGGTTTGCGCGAGTGAAATCTGAGCCTTACTATAACGTCCCTGTAACCTTTGATTTTTTTCAGTGAATTTCTAAGGATTTTTCAAAATTCTATATCCTAACTATAATGTCCCTGTAAACTTTGGTTTTTTGGGTGAATATATATATATATATCCGTATTTGTAAAGCGCGAACTACTCACCCTTACGGGTCTCAAGGCGCTGGGGGCCATCGTGGAAATTAAGTGAGCTATTGCCCAGAGTCACATGGTGCTGAGCTGAGCTGCCGCTGGAGCCGGGGATCAAACCGTGAGCCCTGTGCTCCGAAGTCAGCTGCCCTGGCCGCTGCACCACACCTCTCTCTATATATATATTCATATATTCATATACATATACATTTACCTGACCTTGTTTGACGTCAGAGTATCACTTTAAATTCTTATTGATTGCTACTAAATGAAATGTTTTTGCAACATACATTGAAACTTTTGGCAGGTTGCCCCTGTAATAACTGTATGCAGTAGTTGAACAATCAGCCAAATTGAATGAATCCTCAAAATGGGAGGTTTATTTTTAATTCATTTTTGGGTGCAGCATGTACAGAATACATATCAGCAATACTGGTTAATCAACAGGCTAGTTTTGCAAAATAAAAAACTGCTGAGTGGCGGTGTTACACAAAGTCTTTCTGTTCACCATGACCTCCTCCCACCTGTGCACCCCTTCCTGCACAATAGAAATGCCCTTTACATAAGAAGTTCCATCCATATCAGGCTGAATGAAAAACACAATGATTCCTAACACTAATTTTTATGGAAACTACCAATGCCTAATGTCTAAATATTGTGCTCACCTGTGATGCAGATAGACACACAGGGCCTCATTTATGAGAAATTGGCGTAGGGCAGCACTGCAAGTCTTCTTGCTGCACTGCCCTACGCCATTGTGAAAGGGCAGAGATGCACTGTATTCATAAAATACGGTGCATTCCTGTCCTTTCTCCCTGAGCTTGTGCACAATTTGCTGCCTAGCACCAACGTAGGCACCCTTGCACCCTTAGCAGTCTATGTGGGGAGGATTATCAAATTTAAGGGCCTTAAGGTTCCATCACAAAGTTCACAGTAGAAGAGTGCCTCGGGAAGGTAGGAGAGATAATGTAAATCCCACAGCCATTTCCCTTTAAGAGACTGAATCGTTATGTAAAGAATGGCACCAGAAAAACAAACGGGCCACTTGTTTTGACTATGAGGTGTTAGCACCTGCCCAAGCCTCTAATAGTTTGCAAGAAGCAATAACCAATAGTATGATCAAATTAATCAACCAGTTTTTTTAAATTGGATTTGTGCCCATTGGTTAAGAAACTCTGTTATGACACCTTTCAATAAAAATCGCACTGCGTAGGAAATGTTTTGAATAAACATTATATTGCCCTATTGCACTTTGTCTGAGACTTTCAGAGATGATGGAGAAAGTCATGATTCAACAGTTGCAGCATTTATGGATCAGCATCTTGGCATGATGACTTTTTGTCACGTTTCTGCCCCCAAAAGTGAGAGGATGCAGTTCTGGTTTCTATAGTGAAAGATGTTCTTACCACTACAGATGAAGGACAGCATTCCCTCCCTTTTCTTTTTTTTTTTGTTCTGGCGAGGATAGTATCCCTTCCAGATATTCCGCTATGATTTTGTAAACTTCCACTACCAGCTCCTCAGAGTAAACCATATGACACCATTTCACTCTGCACATGTTGTTAGTTGGCCTCAGTCTACTATCGAAAGGATCGGGGGACAACAGACCTTGCCACAGAGTGGACGGGCTATGATACTAGAAAGTGTGTTGTGATCACTGTCCTGTCTTGGGAGAACTACCATTTCGATTAAATAGGGCCACACCCGCACATCCACCAAAATGTACTCATTCAGGCTGGTGCAAGAGGTACGATTAAAAGTATTTTGCCTTCCCTATCAGATGCAGTTCTGCCATTACAGGCTCGTAAGCCCTGGTTCAATTTTAAGGCAGTTCTTTGAAGTGCAAGAGAAGACCATTTTTTGATTGGAGTGATTACTAGCTTGGGGATGGACCATGTACAGTCTTCCTCCATAGACAAAGCCACTAAATTGCCCTCAAGGGGTTCAAATTTACAATTAAAATATCCTCCCTCTAGTTTCCAAACTCCAGCTGGGGCAGATGCCAGGTGTGAACTTAACAACTTTAGGGTCACAGAAAATCTGTTTTGTGGCCCAGGTCTAAGATACACATTATAAATGTACAGGGCAAATTGTGGGAAGGTAAGATAAATACACAAGATGTCCTGGGAGGAAATTATAATTTCCTCCATCTTGCAGGTAAGGGCTGTGCGCACCCATGTTGGAAGTCCCCCCTATGGTCTCCCCTTCCCTATAGTTAGAGCTGTCTTACTGAAGTTGACATATCCCATCTGGTGCACCGCCTTGGAATAGGCAGAAGTCATATGAATCGATGAACTGGGTCCAATAAGGGCAGTTCAACTGTGAGGCAAGCCCAGCAATGTTCCAGGAGAGCAATTTGAGAGGGGGGACAAAGCTAGGTATGGCTAGTACATCTGCAGTGCTAGGCCTTTCCCTTCCACCTCTGTCTATGCAAGGGCAGGGGATGCACTGAAAGAAGGGACATGCTTGCAGCTAACAAATTTAGGCCTGGACTCAGTCAATGGCAAATAGACTATGGAAGGGAAGTTAGTTGGACCCCGTGTGGATATGGGTGGCTCAGTAGTTAACTCAGGCTCGGACAGGGCCCTCTGCCTGTGATTTATTATTACCGCAGAAGGTCGCATGCTAAAAGTCCATCCCTTGAAGTCAACTTAGGTCGCCCAGTCATAGTGACGTCCGGGGACCTTCTCTCTGATGCTCAGGTATCTATTGTTTTCCCTTGCCAGAGACGGACGCATTGTTTAAGGCAGAAGTTTAACAGCACCCGTGGGGCTCTACCAAAGCAGTGACTGTGTTTTTCCCTCTCCAGATATCTCGGAATCCGGGAATTCGTTTTGGGCCCAAGCTAATTTAAATATCAAGTATTTCATTTTGTTGCAACAAGAGATGATTTCCAACAATGAGGAACCCTCAAGGATCCTTTAAGTGCCATCACTCCGTTCTCTGCGTTTGGAGCCTATGGGCCCTCTTACAATATTTCCACCAAGTCAGGGTGGTGCATGGTGCCCCATATTCAGTCCTGAGGAAGACCCCGGTGTAAGGACCTAAGCAGCTTACTTTGTTTTGGGGTCGAAACGTCGACTTTGTCACCGTTTTGTGCCAGTTTGGTCAACAGTGCATTTTCACTGTGTCAGTTTATTATAAATAATGGCTTTGGATTTGTTAACATTTAACTGTAAGGCTGAGAAAAGCCGGTTTTCATTGTAAATAATGGTGCGATGTACATATTGTCACTACTTTCCCTTTTTCACTCCTCTGACCCTCACTTGATGCACACTACCTTCTCTCCCCTTTTCCCTTTTTGCTTGGGGCACATGTTTGATACATTTTTTCGGATTATTTATTGATGTATGGATATTGGTTCAATGTGATTAAATAACATTGAACTAAGGAATTTGGAGTACTATTGTATTAATGCCAAAGGTATTTAATTGTGTGTGCTATTTAGAACTGTTCTACTGGGACGAGCTTCCCTACTGTACTGTCCTATACCCAGGTCCCAGGGGCTTATTTGGGTTTACCCTTCTCTATAACCAGGTATCACTCAAAGGCAGCCTAGAAGGGCCCCTCAGTACGTCCTCAATTCCTCAATTACTTGCATGCAGTGCCTCAGATGGAACATGTCTATGGAAGCTGTTATATCCTTATATTCCTTTTTATGCTATGTTTCTGCTCTGTTGTTATGGTCTTGGTGCATGTTTCATCCTAGCCTTCACTAGTTACCTTGGTGATTAGAATGCCTGTTTCTTAGAAGCTCCAGTGGAGTCAGTTGCTGCTCTGGGACTGATGATGAGAGCTGCTCTGTGAGGGTCCTTGGTGCACTTCAACCTTTCCTCCTGCGTGGACTACCTTCTTTAAGATGTAACATGAATTGGCGATGACTGGGATGAAGCCAGCACCCTGAGAACTCATTTCTATGCGTGTCAGCATCTTCTTTGTCCACCCTCCTCTACAAAAAACTTTCCTAAGGAACCCTCCAAGATTTATGCAGTTTCTCCCTCATAGATATTATCTTCAGTCTCCACTGCCCTTGCTGTGCCTTTATTTTCCTCAGCAACATCCCTACTATGTTTGGACAGAGGTTCCTCACTTGAACCTTGGAGTTTTCTACATCACTGCCTTGTTTTCACTACTCTGTGGATTTCATTTGCTGGAAAAAAAAAATGTATTAACATTTGCTGAAATTTCTACTCTAAGTGCTCGCGTTGACTCGGTTTACCTTCAAACGTCTGCAAGCACCAACGGCTGTCTTTGGAACTCTCCTTGCTGCCTCATTCCTCCTGCACTCGGTGTTCTCTTGGATGCCTGCCTTCGTTTCTCTCACCACCTACTGGGGCAAGCGGTAGTTCCCGATGATCCCTTCAGCGTCGGCGGCTTCCTCTGTGTTTCCTTTTGAGTAGCGGTTCCTTTACCAGCTGTTGTGGTTAAGGGAAAGCTGCCTCCGATGATCAACTTCAACGGCCGCCGAATCATCATTCGGAATTCAACTTCAGCGTACATACAACGTGCACCAGCCATCTCTCCCCTGTTGGTTGAGATCAGCTGATCTCACGCAGAGCACGCTACCGTCTTCTATGTGCCTATTTTTAAAGGCAAATTCCACCACCTTTAAGAGATCGCCCTTTGAAAGTCTTTTCGCGATCCCTTTGGCTTTGTTTAGCCTGTGCGGTGACGCGCACACCTCCTCAGAAGACCTGTATGCAATTTTTTTAATGAGCATTTTGTGTGCTTATGCGCACATTTTTCATTTAAAACTCAGGGGCATATTAGCAAGACCGGCGATAAAATTATCGCCGTTTTAGCGGCAGGAAACTGCCGCTAAAACGGCGATAATGGGCTTGCTAATATGCGTTATAGAATTCCAATAGAAGCCCAGGTTAGATGTGCAGGACATCTAACCTGGGCTTCTATTGGAATTCTATAACGCATATTAGCAAGCCCATTATCGCCGTTTTAGCGGCAGTTTCCTGCCGCTAAAACGGCGATAATTTTATCGCCGGTCTTGCTAATATGCCCCTCAATTTTAATTTACCTGGCATTTTAAATCCTGGTGAGATTTCAAGTCGCATCATTTATTTACTGCATTCCTCGGTGAGTACTTTATGCGCGGTGACGCGCAAACCTTTTTTTTTTTTCATATTTATTTATTATAGTTCACCCGTCATTTTCAACAAATGTTTCAACATATTGACATTCCTCTAGCGCGGTGACGCGCACACCTCTTCCTCATATTATTTTCAAGCATAGTCACATTCATAATATTGTTATAATAATCTTATTTCTGTACTGCATATTACACTTTGTGTTATTATTTAAAACCTACCTCAGCATAATATGGCTCTTCAAACAGCTATTCTCCCAGCTCCATTCTTATCAGAACCAGGTACTCCCAAAGTTAAATGGAACCAATGGTATAAATCTTTTAACAGTTATTTATTAGCGATAGATGGTGTGAAGTTTTCTGCAGTTAGAAAAAATGCTATGCTTTATAATTGTTTAGGGTCTGAGGTTCGGAGAATTTTTGATCACCAAACACCTATTATTCGTCCTTCTTCAGATGATTGGGATGAGTTTACAGAAGCAATAGCTAGGGTAGAAAAACATTTTAAAGATAAACCTAGTGTCATTGTAGAGAGACATTAATTTTATATTCGTAAACAGCAAGAACATGAAAACATTGATTGTTTCTTGGCTGAATTAAGAGTATTAGCTTCTTCCTGTGAGTTTGTATGTCCAATTGAGCAATATTTAAGAGATCAGATTGTTGTGAATTGTCATGATTCAAAAGTTCAAAAAAGAATTTTATGTTGCAGGAACCCTTCTTATTAGAAACCCTAGAGATTGCTAGAGGAATTGAACGTTCTGTTACAGCTTCTAAAGAGTTAGGAAAGGGTAAAGGTGTCAACATTGAAGCGGTGAATAAAATTACCCAAAAGCCTGTATATAATTCTGCACAAACTTTTAAACCCACTACTTCAAAAGCCGAATTCAAAAAATGCGATAGGAATACACAATGTTTCAGATGTGGCTCAAAGTCCCATTTGGCCAATGCTCCAACATGTCCAGCTCTTGATAAACCCTGTACCAATTGTAAGAAAAATGGTCATTTTGCCAAGGTTTGCAGAAATCCCAACAAAGTTATGGGTTTAAACACACATGGGCAGATTTACAAGGACTGGCGCGTCCCTGCATATTAGCAGGGATGCGCCAGTAAAGATGTGACACGCAAAAATACCCTTGCGCCACCACGGATGCGTCACATTTACAATGCGGTGTACCGTGGCGCAAGGATAGACAGCTACGTGTCGCATCTTTTGTCGTAAGGGCAGCGCATTGCTGGAGTCGTGTCGCAAGCGCGACGCAACTCCAGCAATGCTCAGGGGCGGCCTATACTTAGTGTGCTGTTCACTCCTTACGCCTGCTTCAAGCAGGCGTAATGTTTTGACGCAGCAGCGTCGTAAAAGTGACTCTGTGAAATCTTGTAGATTTCACTGCGTCACTTTTAAGAGGCTTTCTTGCGACGGAACGCCCACCCTGCATACATTATACCTGACGCAGGTATGATGTAGCGCAGGGCTTTACAACGTGACGCATCTCCCTAGATGCGTCACGTTGTAAATATGTCGCAACGTGGCGCATTGTTTACAACGCCGCTGTGTCACAGCAGTGACGCAACGGCGGCGCAAATATGTCGCAAGGGGCTTGTAAATCTGCCCCACAAGATTTCCAGATTGCATCTAGTTCACACAATGAGGTTATTCAAAGTAAGAAAATGTAATTGTTTTGGCCATTGACATGGTGAACATTGCTTCTCATTCTGTTTGCGATGGAGGTGATCCTATTTGTGATGTCAAAATTGGAAATGTTGACACCAGAGTCACTGTTGACTCTGGTTCTCCCATTACCATCATTTCGGATCTATTCTTCATAAAAGAATGGAAGGGAATGGATTTACTTCCTCCTGACATTCGTACTGTTGCTTTTGGCGGTCAAGAAATAGACACGATGGGCTATTTTCCAGAAAGTTTACAATTTAATTATAGACTTATTCATACTAAGGTTTATGTAGCAAAGAGGGGTTACAACATTTTAGGTTGGAGAGATCAGGGTAAACTTGGCATGATTTTGAGACCTGGCACTAAATACTCTATCTCGCTTGCTAATACTGTACAAGAGAATGTCACTTCTTTAGACTCTGTTCTTAAAAAACACCAACAGGTATTTGAGGACAATTTAGGAATGGTAAAAGGTTATGAGCATAAAATCATTCTCAAGCTTGATGCCATCCCTGTTGTTCACAAAGTAAGACATGTTTCTTTGAGTATTAGAGGAAGGTTAAAGCAACATCTTCAAATGTTATGCTCTCATGGAGTCATTGAGCCTGTGGACTCCTCTTTATGGGTTTCTCTCATTGTTGTGGCTTTAAAAAAGAATTCTGATGAGCTCAGATTATGCATTGACTTGAGGTCTTTTAAATAAAAATATTCAAGTAGGCTGTTTCCCTTTACCAAGGATTCATGACATGTTGGCTCAACTTTCTGGCACAAAGATTTTCTCCACCATTGATCTGAGAGCTGCCTATCATCAGATTGAACTAAACAAGGACTCTCCTGATCTTACAGCTTTCAACACTCCTTTTGGTGCATTTCGCTTCCTCAGAATGCCGTTGGCATCGGCGGCATCTGTATTCCAGAAACTTATGTTTCAACTACTAGGAGATGAGAAAGACGTTCTTACCTATCAAGATGACATTTTAATTTCTTCAAATTCTGTCAAGGATCACTTACTTAAACTTGACCGTAAGACAATGGCATGACAGTTAATAAACAGAAATGTAAATTTTTAATGGAGGAAGTTGAGTATTTGGGGCATATCATTTCTTCTACAGGTATCAGACCCAAGCAAGATCTTTTAAGAGCCATTACTGATGGTGCGCAACCTACAGATAAGGATCAGCTAAGATCTTTCTTAGGCCTAAGTGAATATTACTCTCGTTTTGTGCACAATTTTGCCTTGGTAAGTGAACCTTTGAAAAGACTCATTAGAAGCAATGTCAAGTTCAACTGGCAAGAAGAACAAATGGAGGCTTTCAAAAATTTAAAAAGTTTCATTGTAAATGCACTTGCTCTTCAACCGTATAAAGATAATGGCATGTCTATTGTCACTGTTGACGCTAGCAATTTAGGTCTTGGTACCATTCTAAGTCAGATGATGGATGGAGTTGAACATACAGTAGCTTTTGCTTCCCGCAGACTCTCGACTGCTGAAAAGAACTATAGCACGATTGAAAAGGAGGCATTAGCCTGTGTCTGGGGTGTTCATCATTTTGCAACCTTTTTGTGGGGGAGAGCATTTATGATGGTCATTGATCACAAACCTTTAGTCTTCATGTGGAATGACAAAGGATTTAGCAATGCCAGTCCTAGATTGATTTGTTTGTTTTTCAAATTGTATGACTTCAACTTTAGCATGAGACATATCCCAGGAGGAAAACATTTTAGAGCTGATTTTCTTTCCAGGTGCCCTTCTAATTTGAGTGATGATATGTTAGTTCATGAGGACATGGAATTTGTGGTTGGATTAGTGGATGGTTTTGCTTTGTCCAAAGAGGTTATTTCTTACCAAGATTGGGAACGCATCTCTGCTTCTGATCAATGTCAGGTTATCCTTAAGAAGTGTATTTCCGTTGGTTGGCCTAGAGAAGCTCAAGTAGGAGAATAGTTCAAATCCTTTTTCAAAGTTAAAGATGAATTAAGTGTAGAAGGAATTTTCCTCATGAGAGGTTCGGTGTTAATTCCTCCTGCTGGGTTGAGGAGCAAGTTGATTGCATTGGCTCACAAGGGGCATGTGGATGTTACTGTTACAAAAAAGAGACTATGATTATATTATTGGTGGCCTGGCCTGGACAGCCTTGTAGAGACCATGTTGAATAATTGCAAAGAGTGTGGTCATGCTGAGAAATCTCTTCGTACGTTCAATTCGCCATTGTGTCCTGTGGCTTTTCCTCAGAGACCTTGGGAGAAATTAGGCTTAGATTTTGTTGGTCCTATTGGTGGGTTGAATGGTGGTTTCAGGTATATTTTGTCAGTGGTTGACTATTTTTCCAAATGGGTTTCTGTCAAGTTTATGAGAGAACCCAACACAGATAACGTCATTGAATTTTTGGAGCATTTATTTCATACAGAAGGCATTCCTGCTTTTGTGATCTCAGACAATGGAGTTCAATTTGTTTCGAATAAGATGAGGAGCTTTTTGTTAAAGTTTGGGATTAAACACCTAACTACAGCTCTTTATAGTCTTCAAGGTAACGGTTTAGTTGAGAGAGTGAACCGTGTTTTGAAAGACACCATACAATTAGCGGTTTCTTCTGGTTTACAAGTACAGGATGCTGTGGATGAAAGAGTTTGGTCTTACAACAATACCCCTCATTCTACTACTGGAGTCTCTCCGTTTGTCTTATTAAGGGGTAGACATTCATTTAATGAGCTTTCTCCTGAGTGGGTGATTTCTAGTTCTGGTGTGGATGGCAATATTCCCAACAGTGATCAAATCAGACGTTGTGTGGAGTTGAGTCAAGCCAAATCTAAAGTAAGATATGATGATGGTGAAAAAAGTCAAGTTAGAGGATTTTGTTGTGGGTGCGTCTGTCCGTATCAGGAGACCATTCAAGAAGGGTGGATCTAAGTTCTATCCTGATACTAAGATTGTTCAAGTTGACAAACATGCGGTGAAAGTTATTGGCAGGAAGTAGTGGAGCAAAAGGAGAGTGGCCAAAACTAAAAAATCTGATCTCAATATTTCTGTTTCTTGTCAAAGTGTTATTTCCGCTGATGCTGGGGTAGTTAGTGGACATGATTTTTTTGATTTGGGTGTGTCTAATGAGATTCTTTTTCCTGATCAGGCTGAAGAGTGTCTATCCTTCTCTGAGAAATCTGACATGCAAAAATGTGGTGCGGAGCCCATTTCTGTCAATGATTCTTGTTTTGTGCCTGAAATTTCTTCTGATGTGCATGAATCTTGGGCTTCAAACAAGGAAGGATCTCCATGTCTGCCTGAGGTTTCATCTTGTGATGAAAGCATCATTCATAGTGCACTTACTGATCCCTTGGTATCTATGAGAGGGAGAGTAAGATCTTTGCCTAAATATCTTGAAGATTATATTATTTGATTTGTTTCTTATTTTCTTGTTTTCTTTTTGTTTCTTTTTATTTAGTTTTGTTTGAAGGGGGAAGGTGTGTCATATCCTTATATTCCTTTTTATGCTATGTTTCTGCTCTGTTGTTATGGTCTTGGTGCATATTTCATCATAGCCTTCACTAGTTACCTTGGTGATTAGAATGCCTGTTTCTTGGAAGCTCCAGTTGAATCAGTTGCTGCTCTGGGACTGATGATGAGAGCTGCTCTGTGAGGGTCCTTGGTGCTGTCTTCCTGCATTCAAGAATAAACCTACACTTCAACCTTTCCTCCTGCGTGGACTACCTTCATTAAGATGTAACAGAAGCTTACTAGGGGAGTTTGTCGATCAACATCAGCAAGGACGTGGCAGACTTTAGCGATAAACAGGAGAAGATTAGCACAGGACACTCTAAAATGTTTGAAGAGCTTTGTAGAATCTTCTTTGTGGAAACCAAAAAATCTGCATGGAAGCAGGCTCCTCCAAAATGGTTTAACCCTTCACTCAGGCGGGCCAGGATTGCTCTGATGCAAGCCATCAAGCACCTCAACAGGAATGAGATTAAAATTAGGAGGGTTGCATATATAAGGGCTATATGCCAAGCCAAATGGGAGTGGGAGGCCAAGAAGTGGGAAGGAGTTCTAGTTGCTGCAGGAAAGGGAGACCAGCAGTCATTTAGGAACCTGCTGTCAACAGGTTCTGCAGAGGGATTCCGCATTGTGGAGACCAAGGTCCCTGCTGCCGATTGAGTCACACACTTTTCTAGCCTATATGTAATCACAGAGACTAGTCCCCTTTTGGTAGCCCCTAGCTGTGATACCTTAGTGGACCTAAGAAAAGTGCTCGATAGAGAGGTACCTCCTAGTATTACACCACAAAAAGTTAGATCCACAATCCTGAGGATTATCCCTAACAAGGAACCAGGTCATGATAAAATTCCGGGTGACCTCTTTCACAGTGAGATGGATGTTTGTGGTCCCTATTTTACAGTTCTTTGTAATGCTATATTGAAGGGGGCTTCCATTCTGCCTACCTGGCTGGGGGCAGAAATCGTTCCCTTTTATAAAAAAGGCTGCCCATCATTTCCATCTAATTATAGGCATATAAGACTTATTGACTGTTCCCAGAAGTTATTCAGCAGAATCCTCCTAGGAAGGTAACAAGAATGGCTAGATTCCAAGGAGCTGCTCACCCCCGTACAGGCTAGTTTAGAAACAGCACCAGCACCCTGGATCAGGTCTTTCGCTTCCAAATGCTTTTCTGGAAGACGGTGGTTATGGGAGGTTGTATGTAGTGTTTGTAGATCTTCGTTCTGCATTCGACCTGGTTCTGAGGCCCCCACTCTGGCAGGTGCTGGCCGATATGGGTATTCCTAAATACTTACTGGCCAACATCACAAGGCTTCACAAGCACAATTATCCACAGGTGAGATGTGGCCAATGAGGCGAACTGACAGAGCGCTTCCCCAGTCATAAGAGGGGTCAGGCAAGGTTGCGTTTTAGCACCCACCCTTTTTACAATCTATATTAATCACCTAATTGACCACCTGAATGGGTGTGAGGGAGATTCTCCAAGCCTCACAAGCATCAGGGTCTCAGCCCTCATGTTCGCGGATGACACTTTATTAATATCCAATTCACCCATGGGGTTGCAGAGGACTCCAGACAGTTTTGATAATTTTTGCACCAAGAGGGGACTGTAAATCAACGTCACAAAAACTAAATACATGGTACACAATCCTTGTCTCACCACTAGCCCCAACCTTAAATGCTCCTCTCTAGAGTGTGTGCACACTTTTGAGTATCTAGGCTTGATCCTTACTAAGCAGCTGGACTGGTGTCACCATATTGATAGGTGTAGACTAAAACTCGAGCATCATACTGGGGGTTTGTTAAAAGTACAGAGAAGCTCCAATTTCCAACCAATTTCCCCGGAGCTGCAAATTAATAAACAACAGGCTAAGGTGGCTGCCCTTTAAGGAGTGGAGCTCTGGGGACACAAGCATGCAGCGGCCCTTAATCTAGTGGAAACTCGACTACTGCGCCAGCTGACAGGCCTCCCTGTCAGCACACCATTGCTTCCACTCAGGTTTGATATGGGTACTCAGTCGATCTCAGAAGAGATAGGAATGAGACCTATCCTCTGTTGAAGTCGGATGGGCCACTACTGAGCTTATATCATACTGACAGGGATTGGAAGAAATCTTGGGTCTGCCAGGTTCTGAATAAATCCCATGGATTAGTTACATCAGAGACACACTGAAAAAGTCGGGTAATGGGATTTTGTGGGAAGACCCGATGACAGCGGGGTCTATTAGCAAGAATACCATCAAAGCCAATTAAGGCCAGTAGTCAATTAACCTAATGCAGTCACAACCCTCCCTCGGCCCCCTAACCAATGCATTCCTCTTGGTGAAGGATGAGTTTAAGACGGAGCGGTTCCTTGACGAGATTGAACCTGCAGCGGCTAGGAAACTATCCCTCCAGTTTCGTTATGGCGCCCTTCCCTTGCTCTCCTTCATCTCAGGTTGGGGTCGGCCACATGAACAGGATAGGTGGGCATATGCCTCATGTGGTGCCAGCAAGGAAACTATGGAGCATGCACTGTTCTTCTGCCCCGCCTATATGAAGGGGAGAAATAAATGGACACTCCCAGTATGCCAACATTTAGGGGTTAAAAAACATGTGAGGCTCTTCATATTTTAAGATACGACATGAGTCAAGCATTGTTTTTGCTGTCTCCCACTAACTTCTGACAATGGAGAGGACTAGGTGCATGATGTCCAAGCTTAATGCGGGTCCTGATATCACAATAGCATAGGGTGCTGCCAGTGTCTCTGCTCCCCCTCATGCACTAGCACTTTGAGACGTTGCGGCTCATGACTGCAACTCTACATTATTAAAGCTTAGGGTGCTGTTAGAAACTTTGTTTTCCCCTATGCGCCAGCACCATGAGAATTTATGGGCCAAGACTGCTTTTGTTCACCCTTGTGACTCTTTTACGGAGTTTATGAAATGCTTTGGATGCGTCGATTCTGTCAAATATTTTATGATGCATGTTTGATCTAAGCAAGTTTTATCACTTCTTTTGGTGTAAGCTTGTTTGATTTTAATGTTTTATACTTTGTTTTATTGCTCTTTCATGGACTACAGCCGAAATAAAGATCTGAAAGTTATACCATTCCCTCCCTATTTTACTAGATATGGCTGTGACTTTTAGAGCAGTGGACTTTGAGGTCCTATTGTAGAAACTTAAGACAGAGACTTGGTAAAATTCAATGTGCACTGGTTACTTTTCCTTTTGTCCAAACCCCAGTGGACTGTGGGGTCCTGAAGGGCTCCGCATTATCACATCTGCTTTTTAGGTCGAGCCTAGACAGCGCATGCGCTGTCGCAAGACCTGTAGTAAACAGAATATGGAGGGTAATTTCTCTTGTCGCTTGCCATTGGTTAAGTCTGGCATTGCTCTTCTTATCTGGTTTATTGTTCGCTGGCGATCCGATACGTCACTTCCGTTTTTGCAGGAAGCAGCACCGACCAACTACAGTTTAGTTACGCTGCTGGCTGTTATCTTTTTATTTAGGGACTACTTGTTTTCTTTGCTGCTCGCATTCCCAGAGGAAGTTTGCACACTGCCGCCGCTGGCACATTTGCCAGCTTCCTGCCCTCACCTGACGCCTTGCTCCACCGCTCTCTACCCGGGACCGACGCTTCCTGTCTGGCACTTGTTTAAATGTGTGACCATGCTGTCGCGTGGCCTGGATGCTTTACCTGTGCAGATCGGTAAAAATCGCATTTTGGGGATGGCTGTAGTTGTGTTGCAGTATATTTCTTCCCCCAACGCCCTCAAGACTATCACACACCGGGAGGGCAGTGAGGCGGGTGCTGCGGGATATGTTTAAGATTACTTCACACAATGCGTTCGTGTTTCGTTTCTTTGATCGGCGTAGTGTCCGCTTTGCGGCCGCTGCCTTCATCTTTTAGCATGCAGCCTTGCTATTCTGTGATTTCTGTCATACTTTTGACAGAAAGCATTCAGTCTTTGCCGCAGCCTTCATTGGGCCACTTTTTGTGTCATTCGGGAGCTCTGCGTTACTTGCTTCGCTCTTCGCCTTAGCCAGCCTCTACACTCTCACAATCCCGATGTGGGGATGGGCGGAACAGGCAGTGTCATGGAAGCTGCGCAGCCGAGGTGGCTGTAAACGTGGTTCAGGTTTCCCTTTATCATTGTTTATTGTTCATCAACCCCTCATCTATTCTTATTCTGGCAGATACGGAAGTGTGAACCGGAGCTCTATCAGCTAGGCTTTAATGACCGTTCCCGGGCCTGGCCGAGTGTGCGGCGGAAAGGGTGTAAGATGCGTAAAAGAAGTAGCCACGGGGTGTCTGGTATGCAGTCTGAGCTAGGAGCAGAAGGCTTCACCGAGGCCTGGGCTCTCTGGTCGCCCAGTGTTCTAGGAAACCTGCTCAACAACAGTAGTCGAGGGAGCGGGGCAGCAACACCCAAATATTTCCCTTGTGGCTTTTGTAGTTGTCATGTTTTGCTTGCCCACGTGGAGTTAAGTTATTTCCAGGTGTTTTATTTTTCTCTGCCTGTGTGCCTGAATGTGAGGACTGACAGGGATTAGGTATGTTAGGAGATAGGGAAAATAGTTTGTTTGTTTTTTGTACGATGGCAAAAACATCAACATTAACTCTGTTCACTTTCTGGCTGCCCTCTAAAGTGTGCACTCCTCACCGGTTTTTAGTTTCACCTCATGTGGGACCGAGCCCGAAAGAATTTGTAAGCTTTATAAATACATTTCACAACTTTGTAAAGAAGACCGTGCCTGCAGTTACTTGGTTTTTTGTGTCTATGCCACCTCCTTCACCCACATGCGCCATCGTACCTGCCTGCCCTCTACGGTAGATTAATCTTGGGATTCCAGTGAGTAGTGGCAGGCCAACGTGTCCTGGACCTTAGTGCAAGAATGGTACTGGGCACCCTGGCCGCTGTTTGAACTGTGAAATACAGCAATAATTAGGGCCCCTCACTCTTCGGTGCCCCAGTGCCACTGCACCTGATTCACCAATGGAGCTACAACACTGCTGGTGATAGTAAAGCAAACCATCCACCATGACACTTTGCCAAAAATCCACACAAAAGTATAGAGAAACGTATATATTGAAGCAAACAAATTCTGACTTGCAATCATTTACCTTTGGTAGGTCACGTTAAGGAATTGCTTATGTGGGAGAAGAATGTGCATGCCAGAGAGCAATGTTGAATACACAATATAACAGAAGTAATTAATTTGCCCCAATTATACCTCCTTTCCAAAATCTTAAACTATTCTTTGGAGCCGCCCTCCACCTGGTGCTAAATGATATATTTTACATTTTTTCCATTTTTTTTAATGTTTAAGCTGTAGTATTTCATGGCGCACGCACAAACAAAATGTAGACCAGGCCTTTTATAATAAAGAGAGCATTTATTCAACATCTCTTCATGGCACTGAAGCCTTTTGATATCTTAGGGCCATATGTAGGTAAAACCCAAATTGCGAGTTCTTAATAGCGATTTTTACCGAATCGCTATTAAGAACTCGCAATTCCGATGTAGCTCAAAAATCGCTAAAAGTTAGCAATTCGGTAATATCCTCAAAAACAAATACCGAATCCTCATTACCGATTCGGCATTACCGAATCCTTATTACCGAATCAATAATTAGTGAATCCGCTATTTCAAAAAATCGCAAATCTGTGAATCAGCCGATCCTGTGCTTCCTGATGACCTCACAACCAGGAAGTGGCCACACCCATGCAGGCACACTGATACTGAAGCTGTGGGAGAGGCAGGGAGCAGAAGCAAAAGCACAGGAGCTGCACAGCTACCACCTTGCTGACACAACAAAAAGTACCATGGACTCACAGGAGAAGGGGAAGGATGCCGGAGAGAGGAAGAGAAAGCACAAGTTCAGTGAGAGGGAGTTGGAGGTACTAATTGAGGAGGTGGTGAAGGATCACGACCAGCTGTTCGGGAAAAAATCACTGCACGTACCCGAGTCACAAAAAAGGAAGATATGGCTTGTAATCCAGCAGAAAATAAATGCCATCAGCGTCACCCAGCGCTCGACAGATGAACTTAAGAAGCGCTGGTACGATCTCCGCAAACGTGCCAAGGAGAGGGTGACTGACAGGCTCAAACAAGCCACCAAGACAGGTGGGGGGAGATCAACAGCACCTGCACCGACTGCCTTGGAACAAATGGTGGAGTCCACCCTCCAGCCGGAGAGCGTCAGTGGCATTGGAGACGTGGACAGTTCAGCCACAGGGGCCAACAGACAAGGTAAGATGCATGCACAGCATGCTGTGCCCCCCTCCCGAACCCCAATCCCCAATTACCCTGCAAGAATCCCACTCCAGTCCATGCTTTGCCAATAATCAGCAATGCATCATGGGAGATGTAGTCCCAATCAACTACTAGCATAGCAGTCAGTCCACTGAACCCAAATGCATGTCACACACATCAGTAGATAAGCAAGCGGGGGACAGACAGTTAGATTGGCAGTCATTAAATTTATTGTAAGGCAAATGCTGCTAGACAAGTGAGTAAATGGACATTCTGTATCCACAGGCGAGCCAGTGCGCCAGGCTGCAGAAGGGGAGACAGAAGAGGCACCCAGGGAGCCCAACACACTGGAGGAGGATGTCCTGTCACCTGCTGAGGTCACACCACCATCACCACCACCACCATCACCACCACCATCACCACCACCACCACCACCGAGAGCCAGGAGGCATACAGTGGGTAGCCTCCAGGAGATGGAGGGCTGAGAGGAGGAGAGCATGGGAGCCCAACAGAACCCGCAGGATGAGGATGGACACACAGCAGGAACACAGTCCCCCATGGAGGTTGGCAACACAGGTGCGCGAAGACCCCGACCAAGGGCACACAGTCCTGAGGTAGAGGAGTCCAGTGTCTTTGCAGGTCTGGAGGGGAAGATGCTGAAAGTGCAGCGCCTGCAAGGCAAAACAATGAGGGCAATGCAACGCCAGATGGTGGCCAACAACAAAAACATTTGCGACATGAAGGAGGCCATATACTGCCTCAACAACACCGTGGCTGAGGGCATGCGGGACATGTCAGAGGCTGTTAGGCTGTTATGCAGCAAGATGGAAAGCGACCGTGGGGCAAGGCGCAGGGACAGACAGAGGTTGGATGGGTATACGAAGGCAGTGAACCGGCTATGCAATGCCACCCATGTCCTTAGCAGGCGCTCGGTGGCCATGCAGCTGGAGATGGCCAAGTGCAGCCGTGATGTCACAAGGGGTTTGTTCACAGTCACCAGTGCCCTGGAGGTGCTGCAGACCACGCAAATCGCTGCCACAGGATCGGGGGATGGGGGTGAAAGTGAGGAGGCAACAAGCCGCAGCAGCATCACTCCCCCATTACAGGAGTCCAGGAGGCGCAGTGGAAGGCACGGACCAGCCGCAGGACAGTCCGCTAGGGAGGACAGTGTGCCTAGGGAACGCAGCAGTGCTGCACGTGGGCGCAGAAAATAAACCCAGGCATCCCCTGGCATTGGGAGATGGGTGAAGTAACCCATTTGACATAATGATGGGATTGGGAACAGTGCATGGGGAGTAACTATGCCATGCTGGGGTTGTTGGGGCACTGTGAGCCCATCATGGTGTGGCGGTGTGCTGTCCGATTGCCTGACTTAAGGTCAATTAAACACCGTTACGCTATTGCAGTTACTTGCTTTGTCTCATTACTTACTCAGAAATAGTTGTGTGTGATCTCAGCCCGTCTGTGTCTCCCATCTGGTGCTGCTGCGACACCTGCCGCGCTGTGCTGTGGCTGTGGACAGTCCTCTCCCTCATCCTCGGATTCAGTGAGTTCCACGGGTGTTCCTTTCCTTGTAGCCAGGTTATGCAACATGGCACATGTTTCTATTATTTTGCAGCAGGTCAGAGTGCGGTACTGCCGTGCACCTCCATTTTTGTGGAGGCAGCGGAACCTGCTTTTGAGGAGTCCAAATGTACGCTCCACCACATTCCGCGTTGATTTATGTGCAACATTGAATCGCCTTTCACTTGGGGTAGATGGGTTTAGGTATGGAGTCAGGATAAATGCTCGCACCGCATATGCGCTATCACCTAGGTGTCAAAGGAAGAAAGATTATTTGCAGTCAGCAATAGATACATCAAAGGTAGACAGCAGGGTGTGTCACATTTATTTACCTAGCAGGTATCCTTCTCCAAATTCACCCCCAGCAAGACTGGTATAGATTCCACTGTTCCTGAAGATGTAGGAATCATGCGTGCTCCCTGGAAATTTTGCAACGATGTCAGTAATGATGTGAGTCGCATCACATATGACCTGTACGTTTATTGAATGTGTTGATTTGCGGTTACGGTAGATGTACTCAGTAGCAGAGGGGGGGCAGATTGGTATGTGTGTCCCGTCAATGCACCCTATTACATGTGGGAACTGGGCCTTCTGATAAAAGTCCATCTTTGTCTTGTGCAGTTCCGCCTGTGTGCTGGGGAACCGGATATAGTGGTGCATCCTTTGCATCATGGCATCCAGGAATTTGTTGAAAAAGCGCGACAGGCAACTCTGTGAGACACCACCAGCCACAGCTATTACCCCCTGGTAACTGCCGGATGCTAGTAGGTGCAGGCAACAGAGGACCTGCACATGTGGAGGTATTGCGTGCGCCCTTGGTGTCTGGTGCTCTAGGAGTGGGTGCAGGTCACGTATCAGGTCCAGGATGGTGGTTGGGTGAAGCCTGTACCTCTCATGGATTTCTGCCTCTGTGAGTTGGAATAGTGAGATGCGCAGTCTTTATACGCGTTCCTCTTGTCTCCAGATCCTCTGTGCTGCTGCTTGCATCCGCCTTGCAATGACATAGAGGGCCGCCATTGTGTTCACGCAGATGCATTCTGGGGCTGTTTATATGCTGTGCACCTGGTTACCACCTGCTTTGAGTTAGTGGTAATTTGCGACTCTTATTGGAATCGGTATTAGCGATTTTAGGTACATTGTTCTGCGACTTTATTTAGCGATTCCTTATTTAGCGATTCGCTAAATAGTGAGTCGGTGTGGCATATTCGCTAAATAAGGAATCGCTAGGTTCATTCCATTGGTTTTAGCGATTCTTTATTTAGCGATTCGGTGTTTCTGCCTCTACATTTCACATGGGGTTTTAGCAATCGCAAACGTGGAAATTCTGCGAATTTCGGCGTTTGCGATCGCTAATTCACTACCTACATCTGGCCCTTATTTCTTTAACTCATATTTCTGGGTTATTTAATTTCAGCCTTCAGTCTGCAAATCTCCAGACGCAGTTACAAAATTAACTTCGTAGTGAAAGTGAAGTATTTCTTTTCACCAGTGTTTAGCGTCTTTCAACCTTGACATCTAGCTAATTTTGTGAATCATTTTTAAACTTGGTAACACATTCCAAACAAATACCCTCCATATCATGCCACATAATTCCAATCAGCATAATTTCACTCAACGCCACACACTTCCACGCCACACAATTCAACTCTATACATTTCCATTCCACACCACATAATTCAACAAAAAACCACATAATTCAACTCAACAACACAATTACACAACACACCAGATACAACCAATCCACACCACAGAATTTGACATCATGCCACAAGATTCAACAGCATACCACATAATTAAACTTCACTACATACCACTCTACAACACAAAATACCATTCCACATAATTACACTCCATGACACACAATCCCAGTACACATGATTCCAATACACTCAATACCACATAACTACTATCCACATAATTCCACTGCACACCATGCTACATAATTCCACTACACAAATCCACTCCATACCACACAATTCCACCACACACAATTCCACAACTAACAATTCCAATCCAACCCACATAATTCCACACCACATACATCCACTCCAAACCAATACACCTGGGTAAAAGACATTGTCATTTAAGACATTGTCATTTACAACGCCAATAGCTCTAACTCTTACAAATGCGAGACCTATTGCATTGCAAATGCTTGTTAACCCCTTCGATGCTCATGACGAGCTGGACTCGTCATGGCACACAGTGTTCGTGTGCTCATGACGAGTCCAGCTCGTCATGGGACCCAGCACAGGAAATCCCTCTGGATAGGTTTGCAGGGGATTCTGGGTAGGAAAACGTTGTGGGACCCACGCAAGCCATACCTCGCTGGACTCCCCCGGGTGTCTAGCTTTCAGAAATGTTTGGGTTTGGTAGTTTCCCAAGATGGCCGCCGAGCCCGGGGACAAAAACCCAGGTGACCCCTCTTGCAAAACCAGGTTGTTTTGTGATAGGTAATTTTGATGTCGCCTCAATAGGTTTTGGTCCCTTTTCTGTTGCGGGTACTTGACCCACCCACGCGAGTGAGGTATCATTTTTATCGGGAGACATGGGGGAACACTATGTGGTAGGAAATTTGTGGCTCCACGTAGATTCCAGAACTTTCCCACACAGAAATTTGAGAAAAAGGAGATTTTTTCAGCTAAATTTGAGGTTTGCAGGGCATTCTGGGTAGGAAAACGTTGGGGGATCCACGCAAGCCATACCTCGCTGGACTCCCCGGGTGTCTAGTTTTCAGAAATGTGTGGGTTTGGTAGGTTTCCCAAGATGGCCGCCGAGCCCGGGGCCAAAACCCAGGTGACTCCCTTGCAAAACCAGCTTGTTTTGTGATAGATCATTTTGATGTCTCCTCAATACGTTTTGGGCCCTAGCCTGTTGCGGGTAATTGAACCACCCACACCAGTGAGGTTTTTGGCCCTGGGCTCAGCGGCCATCTTAGGAAACCTACCAAACCCACACATTTCTGAAAAGTAGACACCCGGGGAATTCCAGGGAGGTATGGCTTGCGTGGATCCCCCAATGTTTTCTTACCCAGAATCCCCTGCAAACCTGATATTTTGCTGAAAAAATCACTTTTTTCGCACATTTTTGTGTGGTAAAGTTGTGGAATCATGGGGCTGACACAAATTTCCTACCACCCAGCGTTCCCCAGGTCTCCCAATAAAAATGGTGCCTCACTCGGGTGGGAGGCCCAAGTACCCATGACAGGCAAGGGCCCACAACGTATTGAGGCGACCTCAAAATGGCCTATCACAAAACGACCTGGTTTTGCAAGGGGGGTCCCATGACGTTTTGGCCCGGGGCTCAGTGGCCACCTAGGGAAACCTACCAAACCCGCACATTTCTGAAAAGTAGACACCCGGGGGATTCCAGGGAGGTATGGCTTGCGTGGATCCCCCAACGTTTTCTTACCCATAATCCCCTGCAAACCTGAAATGTGGCTGAAGAAATCACTTTTTTCACACATTTTTGTGTGGTAAAGTTGTGGCGTCACGGGGCTGACACAAATTTCCTACCACCCAGCGTTCCCCCAGGTCTCCCGATAAAAATGGTGCCTCACTCGGGTGGGAGGCCCAAGTACCCGCGACAGGCAAGGGCCCACAACGTATTGAGGCGACCTCAAAATGGCCTATCACAAAACGACCTGGTTTTGCAAGGGGGGTCCCATGATGTTTTGGCCCGGGGCTCGGTGGCCACCTAGGGAAACCTACCAAACCCACACATTTCTGAAAGGTAGACACCCAGGGGATTCCAGGGAGGTATGGCTTGCGTGGATCCCCCAACGTTTTCTTACCCAGAATCCCCTGCAAACCTGATATTTTGCTGAAAAATCACTTTTTTCACACATTTTTGTGTGGTAAAGTTGTGGCATCACGGGGCTGACACAAATTTCCTACCACCCAGCGTTCCCCCAGGTCTCCCAATAAAAATGGTGCCTCACTCGGGTGGGAGGCCCAAGTACCCGTGACAGGCAAGGGCCCACAACGTATTGAGGCGACCTCAAATTGGCCTATCACAAAACGACCTGGTTTTGCAAGGGGGGTCCCATGATGTTTTGGCCCGGGACTCGGCGACCACCTAGGGAAATGTACCAAACCCACACATTTCTGAAAAGTAGACACCCGGGGGATTCCAGGGAGGTATGGCTTGCGTGGATCCCCCAACGTTTTCTTACCCAGAATCCCCTGCAAACCTGAAATGTGGCTGAAGAAATCACTTTTTTCACACATTTTTGTGTGGTAAAGTTGTGGCGTCACGGGGCTGACACAAATTTCCTACCACCCAGCGTTCCCCCAGGTCTCCCGATAAAAATGGTGCCTCACTCGGGTGGGAGGCCCAAGTACCCGCGACAGGCAAGGGCCCACAACGTATTGAGGCGACCAATATGTGGTCAAAAAGTTACAGGGGCCTAAGCGCACACTACCCCAAATAGCCAAAAAAAGGCTTAGCACAGGGGGGGAAAAGGCTTAGCAGCGAAGGGGTTAATATTTCTCTACAATCACTATTCAGTTCAATCATGGTCATGAGACTGTAGGTCCATTCATATGGTAGTTATATGGAAATTATTTTGTGGGTTAGGGTAATGTTCCAACAAGGGGTTGGTACAGTTGACTAAGGAATAATTTGCAATGTCCTTAACGTGAATGGTTCAAAAACTAAGATGTTCTTTTAGGCTCTAGCATAATGATTAATGCATAGCGAATCTGGCCATCTCGTTCTATTTGTTTTTTGATTCTCTATGCCCTTTGCCAAAAATGTGCCCAATTTGCGAGTCAATCGAGATGCAGAAATAAACTCTCCTGTCGTAGGTGGACTACTTTTTATTGCCTTTGCCAACTCAAACATGCTGGGTTTATTTATTAATATCACATTGGGCTTTGCCCATGCCTTGCTTGGAGGTCGGTTATCAAAAAAGTGATCCAAGTGCATGGTATTTGTCAGTGTTGTTTCGGGCAAGCATGGCGTACTTATATCTATTTAAATTGTTATTTCCTTATAATTTGTCAAATAATTGACCGAGTCCAAAGCCACTTTGGAAATATAACTGAGTAATTTCCAGGATGCTCTCAGTTATGGTTGTTTCTTTTGGGCTTGAATGCAGTTCCTTCAAATTAAAATTAAAATTCAATACAAATGTGTTTCCATGTATAATGATTATTCTACTGTCATCAGTAAACCTCCCATTTCGATCGCGCAGTACCTAGTGTGTACACAAGCTCAATCTTCATAGCTTCACATTTGATTTGATCTGACCAGTGCATTTTAGAGATTCTGTATTCTCCTTCTGCATGGCAATTTTCTGTATGTTTTCTATATTTGCCTCAAACGACATATGGTCAAATTCACATCATAATGCTGTTATTATTACATTAAGCGGCCGAAAATACCACCACTCCAAATATAAATGGTTTAACCAATACAGTTCGACATCTTGCTTTATCACAATTATTCACATTTATCTGCCACAATCTCAGTCCAAATCTGTAACAAAAAGTTTTTTCGTTTCAACATGAACAGCATCCGAGACTCCAGGGTTCTATATCATCCCGTGTAACGATTTCTATACAGATAATTAGACAATTTTATTTAGTTTTTAGCACTCTGCCTACTCCTCCTGTGCTTCTACCTGACACAAAGGCTGGTTATCTTGCCTTTTAAAGGCGCTTCATTGGATCCCATATCATAATTGCATAAGTAGAGCTCTCAGACCCCTTATTATATTCAACAGTAGCTTTGCTACTGATCCAGCGCCAAATCAGGGGGTCGATAAGACAGCACAACACGGGCCCAATATACACTTACCCCACATAACCCGCTGAAATTACGCTGTAAATAAAACCTAATAAAAACAATATATGAACAGATGAACACCAATGCCAACGAAATCAGCTGTTCATTATTACAGGCTCGTATCTAACTCTCTATCTAACTAACTGAGCCTGCATGCCAACTTCTTTCCTCTGGTCGATGGACCAAAAGTTGAGAAGTTGATGGTAATAATAGTACTATCTGTCAATCTAACAATCTCACTAAATAAACCACAAACTCAATGTTAGGTTAATAGTGTTTATCACCAAATAATGTAGAAATATGAGGTCAATTCATGTACAGAATCACAAGGCAAACAATGCATTCATCGCAGAGAGAGAGAACATATATCAATGCAAACAGTGACAAACTCATATCAATTAAATAAATGCACATGAAGGAGTGGATAGGCGAAAGAGACAAAAGTTTCAGATATAAAATACATTTGCAAATTATTATGCAAAGTACTGTTCATTTAACTAATACTAACCTAAGGAAATGGAGGAAATACCACCCCCTGGCCACGGGGATAGTAAGGGGTCCCCTGAGACAGATTCAGGGAACAAAGATTAGATCTGGATACGAGAACAGGAACAGGAAACAGGTAGGCCTCTATCAGCAAACCGACGGACAGCGACGATCACCCTCTACTCTCGAACAAAGCCTACATACCCCTCCCCTCTGGGGTACCTCAATTATACCCTAAAACCTACATGTCCAACCCACAGTAGTTGAAACATTTACGAAAACTCAGTCTCTCATTGGCTGATTTGGGGGGTGTTCTATCACACCACCATAGTCATGATCACGTTTTCTTAGTGTTCTTTGTTTAATACACTCTCCCATTACACTATCCACACATTTCCTCGAGAAGGCAACATGTTACAATTTTTAAACATTTTATTATTCAGCACTGCCGCCTTCGACGGAAGAAGTTTGTACATTTCCTTTCATTCCCATGGCCGTCTTTCCGTTACTTGGCAGACACGCAAAGTTCTTTTGAAGGTTAACAACATTAGCCTCTGCCACTTCACTTCTCTCTCTGTCAGAGCTCGATTTTCAGCATTTTATTTAATATTTGTTCGTTTAAATCTTAACATTCATGCAGAAATATAGGCCCGTACTTTTCTCTAAAATGAATGAGAACACAGACATTATTTTTTTCACTAAATGTACAAGTCACTGTTTACCTCCCACCATTGCACTAACCCAAAGTTATGTTTTCCCTAACAAGAGCATTAGTGTGCAAGAGCAGCGTTACTTTATTAATTTTAGAAGCAAAATAAAAATGCGGCCTTGTCTTTCATGCATTAGTCTTAGTTTTAGTGCATGCATGCGCAAAGCATTTTCCCAATGTGTTCGTGTTGATGCATATTATTTTCACAGCACACTATTAGTAAATGTTACTGGGGAGTTAATCCGAGCAGGTTTTATTTTCTCCAAACCCTGCTCCATCACTACATAAACAAAAAATACTGTTTTGAGTGTTCAACATTTGGTTATATTTTCTTGGCAGGTGCCCAATGTTCTTAGTCTTATATGTAGCATTGGCTTACACCCAATTGGCATATTTAATGTACTTGTAAGTCCCTAGTAAAGAGGCACCATATGTACCCAGGGTCTGTAAATTAAAAGCTACTAGCATCACTCATTGTGCCACCTACTGAAGTAGCCAATTAAACATGTCTCAGGTCTCCCATTGCAGCCTGTGTGTGTGCAGTTTTAAACTGCCAATTTGACCTGGCAAAATAAACCTTCTGCCAGACCTAAACCTTCCTTTTTAATACATATAAGTCACCGCAATGGTAGACCCTACATAGCCCAGAGGACGAGGTGAAGTGTATTTAAAACATTGGACATTTACTTTTAATTTTTCAATGTCCTAGTAATGAACAACTCTTAGATTCCCCGGGCCAGCTCTCCTTCCTGCCAGCAGGACAATCATCCTGCTCGTGCCAACCACCATACGCCAAGTACCTCACAACTCCGCTCTTCCTCCCCCGTATCATTCCTCCACTAAATTTGCTTTCTTTTTAGGTGTTAACTCATTTTCTCCTAGTTTTTCCCCACTTAACTTGTTTTCTTTTCAGTTCTTAACCTGCTTTCTCCTAGTTTTTCCCCACTTAACTTGCTTCCTTTTCAGGCTCTTAACCCATTTTTATTCTTTCTCTAGTTTTTTCCCTTCTGGCCAACCTTTGCTTCCCCCATGCTCCCCGATCGTCTCCAACCCACCCGAATCCCTCTCCCTCCTGGCTCCCGCTGACCCCACCTAGCTCCCCTCACACCTCAAAGGAACCTATTTAATGGAGGCTGCAGCATGTCTGTGCAGTGGGCCCGCTGCTAGTGCCCCGAAGGCACAACAAAGGCAAGCCCATCTGCGCCCATCCGCGCCTCGACAGTGCACAGCTCCAGGCCCCCATGTGCCCCTGCCAACCCACAGCTACACTACCGCCGAGCTTCTAGCCCTCAACTCCCGACTACGCAACAACGACTGCAACCACGACTCTTCTTGATCAACAGCAGGACCCCTCTCCTGCTGCCACTGCTCCTTCCTGTGTAACTTAGACTCCCCTGCTCTTGAATCCCCGCCCACCACCACCATGACAGAACAACTCCACTGCCAACTGATCAACACCCGATTGCTCCTCAATCACGCCTTTGAAATCTGGGACACCATCACATCCCTCACACCGGATGTCGTCTTTCTCACCGAAACATGGCTCAACCAGTCATCAGCACCTGGCATCACCACCACCACACTGAACAGATACAAGATAAATCACCAGGACCGCACCAACAAATACCGAGGTGGAATAGCCATCATCCATAAAGAATCCCTCAACTGCACAGCCACAACTGACAGTACTACCCCTATCATGGAACACCTCAACTTTCAAATCAACACAGATGGCAAAACAGCAGTCAGAGGCACCCTCGTTTACAGACCCCCAGGAACCCGCACCACCTTCTGTCATGCCATCTCCAACTTCATCACCCCTCTGGTCATCAACTCAAAAGACTTCATCTTCCTCGGGGACCTCAACTTTCACCTGGATGGCACCAATGACACCAACACAACCAACCTCCTCAAGTGGATAGGCATCCTCAGCCTCTCGCTACTAGTCACCGACCCCACGCACATCGCCGAACACACACTGGACCCCATATTCTCAGCCAGTGACAGAATCAGGTACAGCCACACCTCCGAAATCACCTGATTCGAACACTCAACCATCCACTTCTACAGCACAGCCACCCCCATCATAGCCACCAACCCCTCTAACACCCCCCACAGGAGCTGGAGGAAAGTGACCGAAAACCTTTGGATCAACACCCTCAGAACTTCCCCTCCAGACACCACCTCTGACCTCGAGGTGGCCATTGAAAACGTCAACACATGGATCACCAATTGTGCCAACTTAGTTGCCCACTTAAACCCACCAAACCAGGTAGACCCTCCCCCCCCAAATCCACTAGCTGGTACACCCCAGATCTCAAATCCTCCAAGCACCTCTACAAATGTCTTGAAAGGATCTGGGGCACCAGCAAAGCACCCACCAATCGAACTAACTTTAAACTAGCCCTCAATGGATACCACCAATCCTGAAAAGTGCCAAGAAAAGCACCCTGACCACCTGCCATGAAGCCAGCTCAAACCACAGCAAGGAATTATTCTGCATCATCAAAGAATTCTCCAAACCCACAGCTACCGAGAACACCATCACTCCCTCTCAAGACGTCTGCGATACCCTCTCAGACTTCTTTTACAGCAAAATCGCCACCATCAATGAATACTTCAACTCCCAATGTCCTGTAGCAGACCTCAACAGACTCCTCAACCTCACCGACTCCAATATAAACACAGTACCTACGTGGGAACCACTCTCTACACAGAGCACTGCCGTATTCATGCACACAATCCACTCAGGATCACCGAGAGATTCCTGCCCCCAGCACATGTTTAACCTGGGGATCAGTACCATTAGCAAGGAGCTCACCACAAAACTCAACTCATCTATCACCTCGCCTCTTTCCCAGTGGGAAGGAAACATGTGGAAGTCAAACTGCTCCTCAAACCCACCGCAGACCCCAAAGAACTCAAAAACTACCGGCCAATCTTCCTGCTCCCTTTCCCCACAAAAGTTCTGGAGAAAGCAATGAATCTCCAACTCACCAACCACCTAGAAAACTACAACCTCCTGGATGCCTCCCAATTTGGATTCCGAGCATATCACAGTGCAGAAACCGCACTCATTGCGGCATCAATGACATCAGGGCTCTCCTAGACAGAGGAGAGGCTGCTGCCTTGATCCTCCTCGATCTCTCTGCAGCCTTCAACACCCTATCCCACTACACCCTCCTACACAGACTCCACCAGATGGGGATCCAAGGGAAAGCCCTCAAGTGGATCGCATCCTCCCTCTCTGGAAGAACCCAGAGCATCCACATCTCAACCTACACCTCGGGTCCAAAGAACATCACCTGCGGCATTCTCCAAGGGTCGTCTCTGAGCCCAACCTTGTTCAACACGTACATGGCCCCTCTGGCTACCCTGGTCAGATCCTACAGCATGAACATCATCTCCTACGCCGTCGATACTCAGCTCATCCGCTCCCTATCTTCGGACTCCACTAGCACTAAATCCAACTTCCACAGTCGCATGACCAGCGTTGCCAGATGGATGCAGAGCATGTGCCCCAAACTCAACATCGACAAAACAGAGATACTTATCTTCAGGCGCAACACCTCCCCATGGGATGACTCCTGATGGCCAACTGAACTTGGCCCCTCACTCACACCCACAGAACAAGCAAGGGACCTCTGCATCATACTCGACAGGAAGCTCACTATGAAGAAACCGATAAACACTGTCTTGTCTTCCTACTTCCTCACCCTACACATGCTCTGGAAGATCTTCAAGTGGCTCCCCTTCAGCACCAGATGTGTTGTCACCCTGGACCTCATCAGCAGCCACCTAGACTACGGAAAATCCCTATATGTGGCGATCACCTCACAACAACTAAACAGACTCCAGACCATCCAGAACACAGCTGCCAGGCTTTTACTCGACCTTCCAAGGTAGACCCACATCACCCTCACCTCAAGTCTTTGCACTGGCTACCCATCAGCACACAGTGCCAATTCAACCTGCTTACGCATGCCTAAAAGGTCCTGCACAACAAGGGAATGGGCTCCCTCAATCACAGAGTGAATTTCCACCAACCCGTCAAACAACTACACTCTGCTTCCCTCTCCCTAGCCCACATGCCCATCATCCACAAAAGCAGAAGTGGCGCAGCACCTTCTACCACCTGGCCACAAAATCCTAGAACAGCCTCCACCTTCGAACAGCTCCCACCCTTCAGGATTTTCAGGAAAGGCCTTAAAACCTAGTTATAATGCCCCTCGATAGAAGCACCCCCTCCCAGCACCTGGATACCCTCACGGGTGATAAGCAGCGCTATTCAAATCCTTTTTGATTGATTAATTAAATTATTTTTTCACTGATCCAAGGCCTACCTCTCCCATAAGGTACATTGGGTTAACTTATTACATTTAATAAGTGATACTCTTCAATTGGAAGCAGTTAAGAATGTTGAGTTTGGAGTCTAAAGAATTGTAATTTTTTATTCTAATTTTTAATCTTTTTTATTTTTTTTAAACTTTATTTATAGATTTTAGAACATACAGACTGCAGCATACTGCACCAACCGGAAATGGAGCTGAAGATGTATACAAAGGCAAATGGTTGCAGAGAAACATACAAGTACACAGTTGTAAAGATGCAAGGAATGATAGTCCGCCAGATCTTACAAGGCTTTGTAATCTGCATAGTCTCTGCCAGTGCATAGAGCAGTCCGGGGGGCAACAGCCATAAGTCAATGGAGAAAGGAGGTGAGCCAAGAATAGAGTAGAAAAAAACAGAGGGGTGTGGTCAGCATGAAAAGAAGGAGGGGGAGAGAAGAAGGGGGGAGAGGGAGAAAGGAGGCAGGAAGGTGTGTCTCTCTGGTCCATTCGGAGATAAGGGCGCATCATTGTGTTGGGCAGCCCCCCCCTGTGTCACGGGTGTACTCAGAGACACCTATGCTTCTGCTGCGGAGGCATGTGCGCGGTCAACTGGATATGTACGTAGGAAACTTAGCAGTGGTTCCCAGATGTTACGGGGTCGCGCCGGTGCAGGCATTAGTTTCCAAAATTCAGACAGTTGGTTGTGGCAGAAAGCAGCATCCCTCAGCCACTTGTCCCTGCGCGGCTTACGCTTATGGCCCCAGCAGATAGCCACACGCCTTTTAGCCAGTAACAGCATCATCGCTGCCAGTCTTCTGATTTCTGCTGGGAGTTTCTTAACATAACCGAGTAGAGCAATCAGCAGCGAACGCTCCAGCCTGCACCCCATCATTTCATCCAGCGCATCAAACACACTGTCCCAATATCTCGCAACATCCATACATTCCTATGCCAGATGCATGAAGGAGGCCTCAGATGCTCCGCAGCTGTATACATCTCGCATCCGTGCTCAGTCCAACTTTGCGCAGCCATACAGAGGTCCTATATAGTCTGTGGAGGTATTTGAAATGAATAAGCCTCAGTCTATAGTTGGGTGACATATCCCTTGACTGAGTGCAGCAGTTTCAAGTTTTAGTGCAGCAGTAGGCCCATACTCCTTCCTCAAACGGGATTCCCAAACTTCCCTCCCATTCACGCTGGGCAGGGGGTGTGCTGATCGGAGACTCGCGCTGCATGCCGGAGTAGAGGAGTGTTATGAGTTTGCGGGGCGAGGGATAGGTCAGGAATGCCTCCAGAACGTGGAAAGTTGGCGGCCCGACTGGGAACGAAGCATATTGTGTGTGCAGCCCGCAGCTGGAAGTACGTCATTCTGTCGAGGAGGCAGGTGTGTTCATCTCCAAAGGTGGCATCTAGTCCAGCGTATGCAGTTGGAGTGTGCGTAGTCTCTGACAGACCCCCGCATCCTCCGTGAAAGGCAATGCCGGGTGTCTGGTGAGCAGCACCGATGGTGCAAACAGAGTGTCCAGCTGTGCTCTACGACAAAGCTGCTGCCACGCCCATACCGTGCAACCTATTGTGTCAATTCCAGATCGCGGGCGGGCCTGCGAACAGAACAGCACCATATGCAGAGGGGTTGGGTCCGCTTGGTCACTTTCAGGGGCAGTGTGCGTCATAAACGGAGTCGGATAGATTCAATGAAACCCGAATTGGGCCTGCGCGCAGCTATGATACAACTCCATGTCAGGCGCTCTCAAGCCACCCTGCTCAAATGGAAGCGTGAGGGTTTCCCAGGCGACCCGGGGTTGCTCGCCTGCCCAAGCAAGAGAACAAATTTGAGCGAAGCCTCTTCTTGAACTCAGATGTAATAGGGAGTGGGAGGTTTATAAAAACATATAAAAATGTGGCTAGTATTACCATTTTGGCAATGGCAATTCGGCCAGTCAAAGAGAGGGGGAGCGCTTTCCAGCGGGGTAGATGACTCTCCAGCCAGTCCATGAGCCTGCCATAATTGTATCTCCACAGCTCCTCGTGATACCTGCTAATCCAGATGCCCAGGTACTTCAGTGGAGAGTCCGCCCATGTAAGTGGGAATTCTGACTGAAAAGTGTCAGTGGCAGCAGTGAGTGGAAAAATCACAGATTTCCCCCAATTGATATTAATGCCCGACAGGCCACCAAATCTGGTGATTTCACGTATAAGGGGATCGAGATTGGTCGCCAGATGATTGACATATAGAGTAACATCATCCGCATACATGGATTCTAAAATTACCCTGGGTGTAAAATCAAGCCCCCTCCGAGCATGGTGTTGCCGTAATCTGGCCGCCAACTGCTCCATGGCAATGGCAAAGAGGAGGGGCATAAGTGAACACCCCTGCCTAGTGCCGCGAGCCACAGCAATCTGGGGAGAGATCACTCCGTTAGTCCGCAGCCGGGCAATTGGGGAGGTATAGAGTAATGCTATCTTTTGAAGGAAGGCAGGGCTCCTGCCTATACGGGTAAGTAGCGACAACAGGTAGGGCCATTCTAGCATTTCGAACGCTTTGGTTGCGTCCAAGAAAACGGCAGCAGCGTGGAGGGTGGGATCCACCTCCTGCATCACCGCAAAGAGGGTGCGGAGGTTGTGGGCAGTACTCCTACCAGGGGCGAAGCCGCATTGGTCGGGTCTAAGAATAGTGGGGAGCAATGGAAGCAGCCGCGCAGCCAACAATTTAGCAAGGATCTTGTTGTCAATGTTGAACATTGAGATTAGCCTGTAAGTATTGCAAAGTCGCGGGTCCTTGTCCGGCTTGAGAAGGTCACTATAAGTGCCTCTCAGAGGGAAGGGGGAGAACGCCCTGCTCAAGCGAGTCCTCATACATGTTGAGGAGGTGAGGCGCAAGAAGCGGCGCATACTCCTTGTAAAAGGCGGCAGTAAATCCGCCCAGCCCCGGCGCCTTGTCCCCTGGCATGGTCCGAACTACCCTAATCACCTCTTCCTCTGTACACGGCTCGTCCAGATATTTGTGGTGGGCATCGCTGAGCCATACAAATTCAATTGAATCAAAGAAGGGAACCAGATCTGGAAGTGCCTCCAGCTGCCGGGCAGCGTATAGTAAGGAATAATACCCAATCATTTCGGCCTGAACTGCGTCCTGCCCGATCACAACTGTGTCCTCGTCCGTGTGCAACTCACTTATATAGTCATTCGCCCATGTTTTTTTCAGTAGATCCGTGAGGGTTTTGCCGGCTCGGTCAACTTCACCGTATTGGCGGGCACGCACTTCCCGCCCCAAGTGGTGCATTTCCTTGTGTGCTGCCTCCTCGAATTCGACTATCTTAGCTTTAATCTGCCCGAGGGTTGAGAGTTGGTTAGTCTAAAAAAATTCTGCTTTGAGTAAGCGAATTTCCTTCTCTAGCTGCCTCAAATCGTTCCTCAGCGAGCGCAGAACACCAGTTTGTTTGGCAATGCACTTGCCCCTTATGACGGTTTTGAATGCCTCCCATAGCGTGGATGGGGAGTCCACAGAACTGGTGTTGGTTTCAAAATATTCCGTTATGGCGGCCCTGATTTCTTCCCGAAATACCTGGTCCCGAAGGGCACTGGCTGGAAGCCTCCAGACGAAGGCCCTGTTCGGCGCATCCGGTAGAGTGAACTTCAACAGTACAGGAGCGTGATCCGATAGAGTTCGGGTGAGATGGGCACAGTGTCTAACCCAAGTATCTACGTCACGTGAGATGAGCCAGTAATCAATTCTGGACCAGGTGGGGCCCGCAGTGGAGATGCAAGTTCCCTCTCAACTATGTTGATGTTGGCGTCGCCAGACGTCTATCAGGTCATAGTCTTCCATGAGGACCTGCAGTTGCACCGCCACTTGGGGGTGTGGTCGACGGGAGCCGCTCGATCTGTCGCAGTCAGGGTTGAGAACCACATTGAAGTCCCCTCCCCAAAGCACCGCCCCGGGGCCTAAGGAGTCCACCAGCCGTCGCACCTCGCTGAAGAACTGGGGGTCATCTGTATTGGGTCCATATACTAATATGAGTCTGACTGGACGGCGTTCAAGAATCCCTGCCATGATTACATATCACCCAAAGGGGTCGCATATTGCAGTGCGTGTTTGCCAAGGGAGACCCTTTCTAAGAATAATGGCTGTGCCCCTGGCGTAGCTGGAGTATCCCGCTATGAATTTTTCACCCATCCATCCCGCTCGCAAGCATGAACAGCTGGCTCCCTTCAAATGCAGCTCCTTCAAAAAGCAGATGTCTGCCCCATATTGGTTAAGTAGCGCTGCCTTGAGCTGTACTTTCCTGCCATCATTTAAGCCTCGCACATTCCAGGTCACTGCTTTCAGCGAGTGTGTTTTTGCTAACAGTTTCAGCCGTGCCTACATACCAATGTACCCATTCGCATCAGGTGGGGGGCAATGATCAGTAGCTGCGGGCTCAGGACCAGAGAGGGGAATGAAAAGGAGGAAGAGGAGGAAGACTCATAGAAAGAAGAACATTTCAACCCAGGTAACTCACTCACCACCCGACCAACCCACCCTTCACCCACTACAGCCACCCAACCTGGCTGGAGAGCTTCTACCCTACCCAAGTAAGGCCAAAGGAAGCCAGCAACAAAATGCAATATGGGACTCATCCCAGGGGACAGCGCCAGGGGACTCGGCATTGCCCAACATTGGGTGTTGGGTGGCTGGAGATAAAGCGCCAGTAGGGCCGTACACTTAGTCAGTCAGGCGACCCAGCTCGGCACCAGCTGTCCTAGGGGCTCATAGGGTCACCGGTGCCAGGAGGCCCAGGGTGTGGGCCAGATCACCCATGCATTGGAGTCCCCCCTGTCCGTTGTGCTCCAAGGAGTTCCACCAGGTTGATTGAGTCATTTTCGTGGAAAGGGAGTCTTCTGCGATTTGAGCCGTGTCCACGGGATCCACCTGTCTCGTACAATTGGGGCTACGTGCAAGTTTGGTAGTCAGCTGGAAAGCTGCAAGGAAGGGCATCCCGCCAGCGCAGAGAACCCGGGGTCACATCGGGTGTTCCAGGGAGTGTTTTGGAGTCCGGGTACTGCAGCGTTCTTCAGACCTGTACCAGTTCGTGGAGCCCGGAACCCAACCCAGGGAGTGGCATTAGGGGGTCCAGCACCAGTCAGCGGTTAATCATTGGGGTGCTGGACCAAAAGCATCCGGAAAGAACGTACAGTCATACTGATGAGAAATCAGGTTCGGCATCTACCTGACCCATATGAACAGTGAAGAACAGGTTCAGGATGCACAGAGGGAGGTCCAAGCCTTTCAAGCATGTGAACCCCTCATGACCAGCTCACCCCGCTGGGCTTTATCCAGTTTTTCAGTCGTTTTTGTTAAGACGGTCCTCTGCCATCTGCTCTTTGTCCGCAGGGGCTGTCGGTCTTGAGCGTTTGAGGCTACGTGCAAATTTGACGGCGAGTTTGGGGTCCGTGAAAAAAGAGGTCTTGCCGGAATTAAAAATGCAAAGCTTCGCTGGATAAAGCAAAGAGTACTTGATTTCCATTTGCTGCAACAACCTTTTAACCGGCACAAATTCTCGAAGGGAAGCTTGGACAGTCAGGGTAAAGTCAGGGAAAAAGGAGATTAAGTTGCCCTGGTACATGGTGTCTTGCAGTTCACGGGCCTTGCATAGCACAACGTCACGATCCCTGTAGTTTAAAAGTTTAGCAATAATGGGCCGGGCCGGGGTGCCCGGGGGAGACCTCGGGCCGGGGGATCTGTGGGCCCGCTCCACAATACACACCGCCGAGAGGGCCTCGCCAAACAATGATCGGAGCATGTCTTCCACGTAATCCTCCACTCGGGTCATCGCCATGGTCTTAGGTATTCCAAGAATACGCAGGTTACTGCGTCGGGATCTAGCTTCAAGATCCTCATTTTTATTTCTTATTTTTATTTATTTATTTATTTAGTGTTTTATAGAGCGCGAACGTGACCCGTTAGGGTATCAGAGCGCTTTACAGGGATAACACGTTGTATACAAGTATGAAATAGTCAACAACAAAAAAAAACACATAAGTAGGAGTAGAAGGAGGTGAAACATTTGGGGAATAACAGGGCGTATACAATGTTCAGATCATAATGCAGAGAAATCCAGCAAATACATTTGTGGGAGTATAAGGTCAGTACAAGATGGATAGCAGCCAGTCAGTCCAAACTCTAACGGCAACAAAAATAAGCAAAACCACTGAGCGGTGTGTGCAATGCATGATTTATGGGAGAAACTTGCCCATTAGGAAGGTTTTGGCTTCATTTTTAAATACTGACAGAGAGGGAATTTTTCTGATGAAAGACGGCAGCAAGTTCCAGATTCTTGGTGCGGCCCCAGAGAAAGCACGATTGTAAGTTTTTCTTTTCGAAAGCGGGGTGGCTAGAGCACAAAGTCTCTGGTGGACCTGAAGTTTCTGGCTCCTCCAGAAACCATGATTTTCTGGGCGAGATATGCTGGGGATTTCGTGTGTAGTGCTTTGTGGGTGATACATGCCAGTTTGAGTTGGATTCTGGCTTCAAGAAGAAGCCAGTTCAGCGCCTTCAGATGCGGTGAGATGTGGTCGAATTTTGTTGAGCCTGTTAAGAGTCTGGCGGCGGCGTTGAGGCAAGCTTTTAGGGGGGCCGTGGAGATCTTGGGCAGGCCTGAAAGGGTTGAGCATCCGTATTCAATTCTGGAGATAACTAATGCCTGGACTGCCATTTTTAGGTCTGAGGCATCAAGGAAAGGTTTTTGTTTCCTCAGGTAGCTCAGGTGAAACCTGGCAGTTTTAGCCATCGAGTTGATGTGGTCTCGCATATTCAGGTTGCTGTCCAGGGTTATGCCGAGAGATTTGGCAGATTCCACTATGGTCGGTGTGCAGTTTAGTGCTGTGATCGATTTGGTCCATTCCTGGATGTCAGTGTTACTTTTAGGGGGGGAGATTAGAAGGAACTCCGTTTTTTGTGCATTTAGATTGAGCTGGTTGCAGGCGAGCCATTGAACAGTCAGCTTTAGGGCCTCATTCAAAGAGCAGATCTCCTCTAGAGATGAGATTTTGATGTAGATCTGGGTATCATCGGCATACATGTGGAAGGAGATGTTGGCGGTACGTAGTAATTCAGCTAACGGTTCAAGGTAGAAATTGAAGAGGGTTGGAGAAAGAGTTGATCCTTGGGGGACTCCGATCGTTATTGGGGAAGGAACAGATAGATTACTGTTGACTAAGAATCTCTAGGTGCGGTTCCGGAGGAAGGATCTAAACCATTCGAGAACGGTTCCCCTTACTCCCATCCTGAATTCGAGGCGTTCAAGTAGTTTCTCGTGGTTGACTGTGTCGAATGCCGAGGATAAATCCAGTAGAATTAGGAGGCATGTTTTGCCTTGGTCAAGGGCTTGGAGAGCATCATCCACAATATGGAGAATAGTAGTTTCCGTGCTGTGCCCAGGCTTGAACCCGGATTGGAATTCGTCTAGCAGATTAAAGTTGGTGATATGTTGGCTCAGTTGAAGTTGCACACATTTCTCCAGAGCTTTCGCTAGAAGTGGGATATTGGATATTGGTCTGAAATAGTCTGGAGTAGCAGGATTCAAGGTGGGTTTTTTAAGATGGGGACGACTTGACCGGCTTTTAGAGAGTCAGGTATGGACCCTTGTAGTAGGGAAGCGTTGATTATTGTAGTCCAAATGGGAATGATAAATTGGGAGGTCGCGGCCACGTGGCTGGAGGGGAGTGGGTCATTAAAGTGGTTATTCGGATTTAAGGAGGATAGAATTTTCGAGATGGAATGGTCGTCATATAACTTGAAGTTAGACCAGTGTGCTTGGTTCTTGGGTGTTGTCTGGGGGGAAGAGAGGAGAGATGGGACCCGGCAGGAAGAGGTAGGATGTTGGTGGCGGAATTAAGTTATTTTCCTAGGGAGGTAATTTTGGCTGTAAAGAAGGAGGAAAGCTCCTCACAGGTTATTAGGGATTAGGGGGTTTCTTTGGAAGTTTTAGCCAGTTTGTTAGATTGGTGTTTGACCATTTCAAAGAGCTTGCGAGGTCTGTTCTTAGCGTTTTCCAGTTCAGATCTAAAGAACTCTTTTTTTGATTTAAGGATGTTCCTGTTGTAAGCATTTCTGGTCTGTCGGAGAAGTTTTAGTTGGGAGGCTGAGGGGTGCTGTCTCCAGGTTCTTTCTGTTAGCCGGAGGGTTCTCCTTTCATTGTTGAGGGATCCGTTGAACCAGGGGTTTTTGTCTTTAACTCTGGATCTTTTTAGCTTTAGCGAGGCAAGATCATCAATTATGTCAGACATAGTCGAGTTGTAGGGTTCTGTAAGGTCGTTGACCTTTGAGAGATTTGGGGGGGGGGGAGGTCATTATCGCAATGTGCAGCCAGCTTCTCGAGATCTAGGCTCTTTGTGTCCCTGAGCCAGAGTTTCGGTTTTACAGGTTGCGCTGGCCTTGTCTTGTGGGTGCCAGGCAATAGGAAGGTAATAGCGTGGTGGTCAGACCAGTCGCATGGATCTATTGAGTTAAGCCTGACCGCTGTTGCCTTAGCAATGATCCATTCCAGTGTGGCGCCTTTCATGTGAGTTGGTAATGTACAGGTTTGAGTAAGTGATTGGTCAGCAAGGAAGTCTTTGAGGGCGTTAACCTGAGGGTCATTGAGGTAATTCCAGTGCAGATTAAAGTCTCCGAGGAAAATGTCATTGGAGTGGGGGGAAACCTTAGCTGTAATGATTTCCATGAGGTGGTCGACGTTGGTGTCGTTCTTGCCTGGGGGGTGGTAGAAGATGTGCAGTTTGCCCAACTGGGTAGCGTTGTTACATATGGAGAGTGCAAGATATTCGCAGGAGTCAGTGGGGTCAGCGTGAAGTTCAGTGATGAGGAGGTCTGAGCGGTAAATGCAAGCAATACCTCCCCCTTTTTTTAATTGCCTGTCAAGCCTTACGATGCTATAATTTGGAGGGACCAATAAATCTAGGTAAGGTGACGGTAATTCATTAAGCCAAGATTCGGTAAGGATTGCTACGTCAGATTTGTGGCTCAGGATGAGAGCGGCGATGTTGGAGGCATGCTTTGCTGCTGATCGGCAGTTAATTAGGAGGCCGGAGAGAGGAGGGTTGGTGCATGTCTTGTGAATTAGGGAGGATAAGGGTACTTGCGCTAAGTTGTTGCTGTTTACTCCTCTGTTACGGAGAGTTGATGGTCTATTAGAGTTGATTGTAACCATGTGAATTAAGCATTCATCTTTCTTGTCTGGAGGACTGGGGGCGTCAGGAGAGGACTTATAGGATAAGAGGAGGGCTTGAATTTCGTCCTCCGAGAGGTAGTTGGGATGCTTGCGAGGGTGAAGGTGTCTAAAGGCTAGCGGCAAGGGTTGAAGGAAGGGCTTGGTGAGTGGGGGAAGTACTGAGTTCTGAGAGAGCTTGATATTCAAGATAGATTGTTCCGTGAGGTTAAGGATGCTTTTCAGTTCAAGAACGGAGTTATGGATGATCTGAGCTATGTTGGTTGCTTTGAGGTTCAGAGTTTCAAGGTCCATAAGTGAAGGTTGAACTTGTGGAAAGGCGACCAGTGGGTCAGGACTTGTTCTGCTGGCATGGTAGGGTAGCCTGGTAGTGGAGCTCGACCACCCTGCGTCTAGGTTTCTGAGAGGAGGGGTGTGCGAAGGGCTAGGCACGCTCAGCAGGGTGTACATAGGGCTATGGGGGCGGGTGTCAGCTGCGCTGTGAGTGACTAGTGTGTTAGTCACTATGAGTGATGGAAAGGAGCGAGGGTTGGAAGAGGGCGGCGGCGGCGTCGTCTTATTGAGAGATGATGGAGGTTGGGGGGGAGTGGAGGGAGGTTCACTAGTAGATATAGGGGAGATGCTGCCCAGAGTGTCGTCTTGCGTGGTGAACACCATGGGAAGAGTCGGGTCAGTCTGAACCTTAGGAGAGGGGGTGTGAGTGGGAGTGGCTGTAGCTTTGGTGGACATTAATGGGAAGCCCTTACCCTTGTCCTTAGAGCTGCATTGACGGAGCTATGAGAAGAGTCACATGACGACAGTAGGCGCTGGTGAAGCATAGAGGGATAGGAGTCATGCACATATTTTTTCAGGAAGGAAAAAAAGTCAGCAAATTTGTTGAGATCTGTGTTTGGCGCTTGGATCAGAATGGTGCCGTTTTTGTATAGGGTAATGGTAAGGTCAGCTCTTAGATTATGGGAGGGCACGATCGTGAGTTTGGCGCCGTACGGAATGTTCCTGGATTCATGTACGTTAAGTAGGTTACATGTGGCTGCACGCCATAGTGCTGTTTTTCTTGAGTAGAAAATAAGGTCATTAATAATTGTGCCCTTGTAGGCGTTAAAGTACAGGTCAGAGATCAGAGTCTCAGGGTGTCTTCTCAGGAGGGTATGTTTGAAGGTTTTAGCAGCAGTCCTGGAGAGGTTAGGAGGGTATACGATGGTGTAGGAGTTGCCCCCTGTTGCATTCAGGCAAGAGCCTGCCGTACTGGTGAGAGAAGGGGATGAGTGAGTCCAGGAGGGCGAACTTTGATAGGCTGCAGGAGTGGTTCAAGAGTTAATTTGGAGAGATTCCTACTTTGGGGCACAGTCAGGGATGGCTGCTGAGTTGCTGGGCATCAAGAAGAGGGAGAACATACATTACATTTTGAGCTCAGGTAGCATGGGTGATACCCATTCATGGTGCTGATTGATCATGAGGAGGGGAAGGGTTCAGTCAGTGAACGGCCCTTTGTAATCCAGTAGGTAAACAACAAGGTTGACCTTGTGAGGCTGACCCTGGCTAAGGCAGTCCATGGGACATCACCAGAGGAGGACGGGGAGCAGCCCAAGAGCTCATTGGCCCAAAAGTTTACCGCCGGGCAGCTGGCAGTCTGGTCAGTTCAGGAACTCCAGCTAGCAGGGGGATTGCGGTGAGTAGGACAGTGCGATCTGGCTATGGGCAGATGAGTTAAATCCAGTATATACATTAAGAAGTGTTCAGACAGCAAATCAGTAGGGCAAGCGGATGGTAGGCATTCCTCCTGGTCTCTCAAGGAAGGTTCCCGCAATGCCCCAAATGCAACTATGCTCCTGCGTTTATATACATCAGAGGCATGCAGAAGCAAGCCAAAAAGTAATCAGTAGCTGGCAGAGGCAGGAAGGAGCATTAGAATTGACCTCCAGCACCTTTTCCATACGGAGCAGTTTCTCGCGGGTCGTCGTGCCTTCATCCTCGTGCACGGAGGTACGCTGTTCGACCTCAGCAATGCGCTCGTCATGGTTTGAAACTTTATCTCTGAGCCGGTCCAGTCGATCTGACATCAAGTCTATTTTCAGGTCAATGGCCGACAAAGAGTGCTTCAGGTCAGCGCAGCGAACATCTCGCGAATATTTGGCTACGGGATCGATGTGGTCTGCATGTTTGCTGCGGTTTACACTGCTCGAAGGAGATCTTCGGTTGTCTTGCGTGAGCCTTGCCCATGGCGCACCACCTGGTTGTCAAGCTGGGAACAGCCCCCTCCAAAGCGGGTCCGACCGCGTCCGGCCGACCCAAGCGCAGTCCGGAAACGGTGTATATAATTTCAAGGCCTGCACACCTGGGGGGCAGCACTCACCCATCCACAGTGTCTGAGCCCATTAGGGATTGTCACGATTGGTGGTGGCTCGGTAGTTCTCATCCGTTATGCACGGCTCTGATGGTCGGCAGACACTGCCCAGCCCAGCATGTTACTGGGCCCGTGATCTCGCCCAACCGCCCCCGGGGCCAGTCCGCAGCGGCGGCCACCCCCAGGTAGGGTCGTCCCGGCCCGCGCGCAGGGACCTTCGCAAACTCTCAGCAGCTCCGATGGGGCCCCGCGCACAGGGACTAGCGCAAGTTCTCAGCAACTCCGATGGGGGCCCGGTAGGGGCTCGCACTTCGCGTCTGCGGGCTCCTCAGCCACGTCACTCCGCGTGGTGGATAGACGCTGATGGAGCTCCAAGGGCGGCCCCTCGCCAATCTTCACTGCACACAGGACCCAGGCCATAAGCACCACGGCTCCTGTCGTCCCGGCTGCACCTCCGCCCAGCAGTCAGGGCCATCCCACATCTCCAGTCGCAGTCCGGCGCCTCAGCCCAGGTTCAGCCTAGGCCGGGGCCACCATTTTCCTGTCTCAGGCAGCTTTAGTGGTCATGCTCCGCCAACGTCTCTGGTGCAGCCAAACCGGATAATTTTATGCGCAGCAGAAGTTATTTGGGAGCCCCCTCATATAGTCACAAGCCGCGATGGGCACTCTAACTGCAGGATTTTAGACGGATTGGCAGTCCAGCCTGCAGAGCCTCACCATCCTGCAGCCGGCACTCTAGCACCCCCCGTAATTTTTAATCTTTAATGGTAAAGTCAGATTGTAAGTCACAATTCAGAAAATGCCACTTTTAGAAAGTTGGAATTTTCTTGTCCTGACCATTTGTTGTCTGCTGCCTGTCTCCTGGGTAACGCGACTAGGTGGAGCTGACAGTTGGTCTTCTTGTAGTGCTCACAGACTGTGAGACAAGGAAGCATAGGTGTTGGCAGAATGGGTAATCTCTGACGTGATGAAGGGGAGGAACTGTCACCTAACACACTTTCACATCACAAAGGCTCTGCCCGAGCACACTTCCAAAGTGTATGACACTAGTCTATTGTGACCCCAGGCAATCTGGGGCTAGGGCAGGGAGGAAGAAAATTCCAAGCACATCTGGGGGTGACCACCCCCAGAACCGTCTCCTACTTCAAAATGGGCACCAGTTATAGTTATAATTAATAGACATTCAGAACCAACTTTTCAGTACACCTATGAACCTATGGAAGACTCAGAAGGACAGCTGTGCTGCTCTGCAAGAAGGGCTGCAGGGCTCTGTTGCCTTGTTGCACTACTGCCTGAGTGAAGGACTGAACCTGCATCTTAAACCCATGACCACCAGAGGTGCTGTATTCCGCTTTAGGTGTCCGTATATAGGTTTTCCTGAATCATGTCCTTACATAGGCACAATTCGCATTGCCCTTATATAGGCATAGAATCCATGTCCTTATTTAGGCATTAACCGTGCACTCCAAATACAGGCATGGTCAACGACATCTATCCACCCTAACGTCACAACGAGTTCTTAGAAACCAGACCCTTAAGCTTCGGGAGTTCCCCTAGCACAGGACTATTGATTTCTCCAAGAACTCATCTATTATGTATGAACCGTTATACCTTAAGGGTTCATTCCTGATGTCTTCCTCTGTCCGACTTTACATCAATGCTAACATTCCAAGACACCTACCAGGTATAAATATACCTTCCCTTGCCCAAGCAAGTTAGAGGAGACCTCGACTTCAGAGGAGCCCGTATCCCGGCCTGACGCACTGAGAAGACGCTGTCATTCCTGCACGCAGACAAATCCAGCTTCCAGTGTTCTGACTCCCTTCGCGGGTTGTTAGAGTTCCAGATCCGGCAAGAGATTACCACCTCTCTCATTCTCAAGGTATGGAGCTGACTAGAACCTAGAGGGACTCTTGGCATACTTGGCGTACTATACTTAACATACTCTTAGTATACCAGACTAGAGAATACTCCACCTACCTTTACCTTTCCCTACACCTAGATTAGGTTAGGTACATTGGGGTAGAACTAGCTTAGAGATGCATCGTATGAGTACTCGCATTTTTAGCTCATGTTATTTATGTACGTGAATATATGCTAAAAGATAATGCTAGCGCAGTATTATTTATTTCTACTGCTTACACTGTACATTATTTATCTTGCATACTGTCTTGTGATCATAACAGCACATATCTCTTACACGAGAAACAAGACTGTTCAATAAAACCTTTTTATTGAAACGCCCGTCTTTCCTTTCTGTGTAACTCTGTAGAAACTAAGCATGCACGATTGACTGAGTGAAACTGTTATCTATTGTTTCCACGATTCTGAGTCGTGTTCCGATTCTAAAGAGAAACAAAGTTGTCATGTTTTTCGGTTGCCAGAAACTACTCCCTTCTTGTTCTCAAGGAGTTTCTAGTGGCCTCTGAGCTAGCTGGCACAAGTAATTAAGTTTAATATACTCGATAGGGACATACCGACCTCAGTCCTATGTCAAGCCTATAGGGTATATTATTCCAATGCTCAGAGCCTATTAAGGAAATAGGAACTACACTACATGGCGCCCAAACGTTTGGTAAGGCAGTAATTTAACGCTAGATACTGAGTAACTCAGTCGTGCTTTTCTCAGAGACCCCAACTCACATACTCCATAAGACGTCTGGAATGGGTAGGGTTAAATATCCGCCATAACTAAATAGGACAAAAAACCCTATATATTAGTTGTTTGGTTTGTTCAACGTTGAAGGATAGAGTGTTCCAAAATATTGTGCACCTTATCTTTTGTTTCCTTGAAACTTGTTCTACATTTTTTCAAAAAACAAATGTCCACACGGGACAATCCCACCGAAAGCGGTGGAGCTACGGCTGACCCAGTCGTAACAGTTTTTAACTTTACAGGTTTAAATGAACCTGAGGAGGGTGTTATAGACATCCATCCAAACTTAAGAAGAGCCATCACTCTAAAACTTATAAAACACGGCCTACCACCAAGAGGCAGTAGAGCAGTTTTCGTGATAGAGGCACACGAATCTTTTCAGACAGAGGTATTCTATTCATGGATAATATTCCCTGAATCAAATTCAGTAACAAGACTATTTCACTTCTACGAAGAAGATGAGCCACCAGAGGAATATATTCCTTTCGAGGATATTGAAATTCCACTAACATACCAGGAGCATCAGCTCTGGTTTAAAGGCGCCCTAAAACATCACAAAAACATTACCAGGCTCGGTCCACTAGGTAGACCAGGAGCAACATGGCCGATTCTAGCCGGCTACACACCTCATCCTGACATTGAAGAGATGTCAGACGAGGAATTACTTACTCGACTTACAGAGTTAATAAAAATTTACAGACAATTGGTCCAATATGTCATGCGGACTTTCACAGTCCAACCACCATTAACCATTCCAAATCAAACTCCTCAACAGGGGAATACACTAAAAATTACACCACAGACTCTATATGCAGTCATGGGAAAAATGCCCACAAAACGTGAGCAAATTCCATTCTGGATTGCTCAAAAATTACTCAAATAGAAGCAGTATTTCCAAATACTAGCCCTTATGAGAAACACAGAATCCTAACAATCTGTTTACCAATGGGGATCACACCACAACTGGAAGACTGCACCACTTGGGGCTCAGTCTTTGCTGCAATCTATACTAAAACACATGGTATTCCGTCAATTGCAGTAATACCTGATGTCCTGAAACAAATTCAAAACGAATACGGGGCAGAGCCTGCTCTGAATTTAGGTATGAAATTACTGAAAAATTTCGACCAGGTCTCAACAATAATATTATCTAATATTAAAGGGGAGGCAGCAGCAGTGGCGATCCGCCAAAGATTAAGGAATTCGATGTTACAGAACATCAAACAGAACTACCCAGAATAATAGAACAATCTTATGCAGAATTAGGCAGAGATAGTTTGGGTGGAAGACCATTGAAGCCAAAACTATCTGAAAGTCCTGAGAAGGACTCGAATAAACAAACTCCTACATCTTCTAAAAAGAAGCGGGAAACTATTAAACAAAATTCAAACGAGAAACGTTCTCAATCCCGAGGTGGGTCTCCTCAAAAGGAGCCCTCTGAAAGGAGGTATAACCTCAGGAATAGGGATAATTTGAAAAAGCCTGACAGGTATCAAGATACTGATACACGTTCCTCTCGTACTTTTCAGATATCGTCACAGACATCGGAAAGAAGAGGACGGTCAGAACATAGAGAAGAACGCGCAAAATCGAAAGACGACAAACACGTTCCAAAAAATAAGTCTAAACCTCAATTCTCAAAAAAGAAGGTAGCAGGTCTAAAGGTCAGACATGCCGAGGATACTGAGAACACAACTCAAGAACGGAGAATGGGCTCTGACAATGCTGGACAGTGCGGCAGAGGTCACAATAGCTCGCCAGAACCTGAAGGAACTTCTGGAGATAGTGGACTTGAATGAGGACGGTCAGAACATAGAGAAGAACGCGCAAAATCGAAAGACGACAAACACGTTCCAAAAAATAAGTCTAAACCTCAATTCTCAAAAAAGAAGGTAGCAGGTCTGAAGGTCAGACATGCCGAGGATACTGAGAACACAACTCAAGAACGGAGAATGGGCTCAGACAATGCTGGACAGTGCGGCAGAGGTCACAATAGCTCGCCAGAACCTGAAGGAACTTCTGGAGATAGTGGACTTGAATGAGTACATTACAGTTGAGACTGTAGATACCAGGGTTAGTACTCCACAAAAGTTATATGAAATAACACTCCGGATGGAGGGAGACATACCAAGAAAGGTGAAAGCACTCTTTTGGAAGATACTTTCAAGGGGTTATGATATACTTCTAGCAGAAAAAGACTGTCCACCACAATTTGTCAGGGAGTGCCCACATGGTGAAAACATTATTATGCCTGCCTTCTCCAACCATATTCCAATTCACATAAAATATACTTATGCCAGGAAATGGGCAGTTGCCCAGGCCCCAGCATTATACAAAAATCATGTAGGATGGGATTAGGACTCACCTCACCTTAAAATACATCTAAAAAATGAACCTACTGCACAAAGGCAGTACCCAATAAAGCAAGAAGCTAAAAAACAGGTCAGGGAGATGTTAGATCAACTTGAATACCAAGGGGTGATTGAAACATGCACCTCTTCAATGAACAATCCTTTGTTTCCTGTCTCCAAACCAGACAATACATATCGTCTAGTTTTGGATTACAGACACTTAAACACTTGTTCAAAAACATTTGCAGTACAAAATGCACATAGTACAGCATTAATGAATAACATTGTGCGTAAAAAATATAAAACCACATTGGATATCTCCAATGGTTTCTTTTGTCAAAACATAGCACCTGGAAGCAGGTACTTAACAACTTTCTCAATAATGGGGACCCAGCGTCAATTTTGTCGACTCCCACAAGGGTTTAAGAACAGCCCGGGGTTATTCTCAGCGAGGGTAACGGAGTTACTACAAATAATGAGGCATTGTCATATGTCGATGACATCTATCTGACAGACGATGACCTGGACAAACACTTGAACAGGGTGAGTACCATTATATTGGGCTTCGCCTCTGAGGGCTATAAGTTTAACTTTAAAAAATCCAGAATTGCCCATCTCAATGTCCTCTTCCTAGGATATGAGCTTTCAAGTGAAGGCAAGAGCCTGGCAGACAACTTTTTAGAAAGGTGTGCGCTGCTCCAACCTCCAAAAACGCTGAAAAATTTACAATCCATACTGGGTTTCCTAAATTTTGGAAGAACATACATTCTAAATTACGCAGAAAGGGTTAAACCTCTCTACGCATTAATCAAACCTGATTTTTCAATCAAAAATTGGACACAGGAACACACAGAAATCTTGCGTTCACTCTAAGCTAACATGTTAGCAACAAATCACTTACAAACACGCGTAAGTCAACGCAATTTAGTGATCCGAATAATTTCGGGTCAATGCGGATTCACCTACTTAACATTTAATGAGGGTGAAAAAGTACCAATTGCATACAAATCACATTTGTATACACAAGCAGAAATGCGCTTCACTTCAACTGAAAAAATACTGACAGCAGTTCAAACTGCAGTAGCAAAAGAAAGAGCTCTAGCCCAAGGGAAACGCATTATTGTCGTACCCCAGTTCCAGCCGTAGAGGCGGTAACAAAAGCGAGCATTCCAAATGCTAAAGCATTACATCCGAGATGGATACAATGGGTTAATTCTCTTTCTGCAACAGATGTTGAATATGTTTTTGATCCTGATCTAAAAACACAAGCGTTCCTGCAATATGAACATGAATGTCCTCTGCCTACTTAAATTCTGCCTCTCGATCAGTACGAATTCATAATTTACACTGACGGATCCGCACAACCCGCAACAGGGAGTAAGCAAGCTTACAGTGCAGCGTGCGCAATCGTTAAAGGTCGCATGCGAGATGGCAACTTCAGACCTATGGTCACAAAAACCCAATCTCTAGGAGATTGTACAGCTCAGCGAGCTGAACTACAAGCATTCAAAGTGGCACTTGAAAGTACAGATCGAGAATTCCCCACACTAATAGTGTGCGATTCTTTCTACTGTGTACAGTTGTATAATGAATATATTCAAACTTGGCTTGGAAATGGGTTCAAACATGCAAAAGGTTGCACAATAAAGCATAAAACGCTTTGGGAACAAGTAGTTCAGTTAAAAAACGAACTACCAAAGGCTCACATGATCCATACACTGAGTCATCAACGTGATGACGTTCACGTTGCAGGGAATTCATTGGCTGACGAAGCCGCAAAGGGGGCTGTTCAGACGGCTTCCATAGCTGCGATCACGCATTCAAAAATGAGAATAGACAGTGAGATAATGTTGGCTGTCAATGCTACGAGCAAAGGCAGTGGTGCAGCGTTACCAAAAAAGTTTCCACTCAAGTACTCTTATGTAATTGATGCGAACAACGTTCCTTTTGCTCGAATCCCTGGAGTGGGGGATAGGGTAATTCCAAACAAGGAACGTAGATTAGGACTAATCCTAGCAACACACGAAGGGATAGCCTCTGCCCATGCAGGCATTTCTGCAACAGTATCGTTACTGAAACAAAGATATTGGTGGCCTGGCATTAGGAAACAGACCAAGAACTATGTCCTGGAATGTGAAATATGCCAACAGATGAAAGTCTCCACAGTGAAACGTCCTGCGCAGACACCCTTGTTAATTTCAGACAAACCATTAGCTTGTGTTTACCTGGACCACTGCGGTCCCTTGCAAAGGGACGGTAACTATAAATATATAATGGTCGCAGGGGATTCATGCTCTAGGTTCCTATGGATATGGCCTCAGCGCTCGGCTGACGCTCGAACTGTTATAAAAGATTTGCGAGTCTTTATCGGCACATACGCAATAGGCACGCTACATTCTGACCAGGGCCCTGCATTTAGCTCTCGGGCTTACAAAGAAGCCATGGCCAGTCTGGGCGTTGCATTGCGGTACTCCTCTCCGTTTCATCCTGAGGGATTTCTGTTGTGGAAAGGAAAAACCGGGACATAAAGCAGTCTATAACAGCTAAGGTATTAGGTTCGGGTGATGGGTGGGTCAAACATCTATATGGGGTCCAACGCTCATTAAATAATTTGCCAAGAAGTTCTCTAGGGGGGGTCACTCCATATGAGGTCCTATTTGGGAAAAGAATGTGGGTGCCAGATCTAGAATGTAGAGGCACAGTGGTGGAAAATAAACCCTTTGATATCAAAGATCATTTGGCTGTTTTACAGGATCTAAAAGAACTAAGATCGAAACAAAGCAACGTATTCCTGCAGCCAACCACCACTGGGGAAAAACCGGCGGTCCCAGCAAGGCCTGTCTGGATTCCAAAAGTTGGGGATCTAGTCAGAGAGAAGATTGCGGACAAGAAGGAATTTGGACCTTCTTACAGACAACCAGTACCTGTCCTAGCCGTACACGGAACAAGAACAGTACTTTTGCCGCCCCTTGCTGGTAAAAAGGAGAAAAGATTTATGTCCATCGACCTCATCAAACCACAGTATGTGGCCAATACTAAATAGTAGGCCTCGTGGACTCCGACCTAGTAGCAGACACACTCCTCTCGCTACTATCCAAGAGGTTCAGACTGAAAGACTGATAACCATCGAGAATTCAGCAATAACAGATGAAGGACTGAGCAACAATGCTATGGAACTCATCCCTCTTGAAACTCAAGTAACAGTTCGTCCAAATACACCTGTCTACACCAATGTAACAAGTGATCAACTGGTTCCAGCAATTTCTACAAATCCTGATGCAATTCCAACAATTGACAGAACTGCTTCTGGCTATTTCATTAACTTTGATACGTTTTCAGAGGATCCGAGTGAGCCTGAGACGTCGCCAGCATCATTAACTTTCAAACAGCAAGTACAAGACTTTCTTCATTTTCTGAAAAAGACTTATCTGGTTTCACCATGGTTTGACCTATGGATTATTTCTGGAATATTTTTCTTTATGCTGTGGCTAGCTTTGGTTATGACTATGAGCGTGCTTATAAATGGCAGATATATCCATGTGAACACTGAAAGAAAAGAAGTGAACTTACTTTTGAAACCTCACAAATCATCCCATCGTGAAACAAGAGACTTGTCTGCAGTGAACATCACAGCCGTTCCTATACAGGATGGTATAGTGTGGGACAAAACGGATTTCGATATTTTTGGCCCTACTGAACATTTGAACATTCCACATTTATTTAAGATTTCACTAAGTGATTTTGTTTCATCCAGTACCTATTCTGATGATTGGGACTTTGAAACTGTAAATGACATAATGTTTGACCTAGAGAAGTCTGCTGCATTTTCTAATAATGAATATTTAGAGGGTTCATCACACTATGAACAGCTGTATTGCTATAACCACTATGGTCATCATTTTTTGCATAAATCTGCAACACCTAGAAATGTGTTTATGTTTCACCAATGGGAGCATTGTCCAACACCACCAAAAGGTAGTTCAAAAACATTTGCTAAAAAGATTCCATATTTTTCAGGATACAATACATCTGATCCAGAAACATTTTACTATAAAAATGTGAACAAAACAGGACTAAAAATTATGTTAACTAATACAAAACAGATTTACTCTGCAGCATTTATTGCCCAACTGTCTAGACATGGTTTCGATTTGTGGAAAGACACAATAGACACAAAATCTATCTGGGGTACTAAAGATTGGCAAGTGCAGGGGATAGAAGCTTTGTTTAGAGCCTGTATCATCCCTCAGCAAATAATGTTTTTGAATGACACTGTGCAACAAACGTCTTGCCTTGGTTTAGCCAAGATTAAAGACATGAAAACACCTTCTGTACCAACACCTGCCAGTAATAACAATACACAGGCAGCGGTTACAGTTGACACAATACTACAACTCAACAGAACAAATCCTGATTGGAGAAAATGGTTGATCTGGCCCACAGACACAAACAACTGTCAAGAGAGATTCCTGAATAAAACTCAGGGCTTTACTATTCATAGGCCAGACCCACGATAAGTCCAAAGACAGCATCCGGGGGTAGTAACAACATGCAGTGTAGGAAAATTATGCCTCGATTGGCTGCAAAAATCTACACTTAAGGATGTGAAACAACACTTATCTTTACTTAAAGAAGACGCAGACCTTAGGGAATTCTTGCTTGGACCAAGAAAACCGCGTCAAAAACGTTTCATATATGCCGGCATCTATGCTGCTTATAATGAAGCATGGAAGCTGTCACAGATGGAGGCCGCAGAACGAATACGTGAACTTGATCGTATTAACTTAGAGAAAACTCTCACTGTGGTCGACAATGGGTTAACAACTTTGTCCTCCAGAATGTATTCATTGGACAGTATTGTATCCTCTGCTATCGACATACTGGAACAAGATTTAGCCATGTTACAACAAGGCCAATCTCAGTTACGTTCTATTATGTTATTAAGCTGGACGCTGCAATCTTTGCGTGCGGGCTATGTACCTTGGCGTTTTATCAACACGTTGGCTCTGTTTGCAGAATACAATCTAACTGATAAACAGATCGAACTGGCACAAAGGGGAGCAAAGTATACAGTACTGAGCATTGAAAAACTTGAGAAATTACCATTCACAGTGGCAGAAAAACCAGCTACAGAATGACTTATTCATGGCAAAATTAGTCTACCTGTGACTTCCTTTCACTTTCAGTATTGCCTCAAACAGATTAAGCAGGCAAATATGAAAGGTTGGGTAAAGAATACATTAAGACATCCTGGAATTTACCTTACACATATAGATGTTGGAGTGGGGATCGTGAAGTGTTTTTGAGCAGTACACACTGTGAAAGCGCACTAAGCGGTTCACTAATTTGTCAGGACATATCTTTACACGGGGCTTGTAATGGTTATGTGGCAAATTTGTCCTGCCACCAGTAGGGTACACCAGCTGCTGTGATTAATCCAACGTTTGGCCAACTTTCTAATGGGAGTTACCTCATGTTGAATGATCAGAGTTGCTGTGGCATGTTGCCAGGCATCCCATATCTAGTAACGGTCAACTCCAGGGTCACTTGCTGTATGCAAGTATTGTTTGTCCCAATAGACACAGTCAGGGAGTCGCCATTGTGGCCTTCGTTGAATGTCTCTTTTATAAAATTTGATACTTTAAGCAGAATGAAAGCCATGCTTATACAACAAACAGTGCCTTTGACCTCGGCCAAAGAAACCTATGATCTACAAGTTGCAAGGACTTCGACAGAGATACAGGCTTTAATTCGTACAAACTGCCCTATACATTTCGTAGAAATGATAGGACGTATCTTTAACATGTCTGATACAAGCGGAATTGTACATGTATTTAAGACCATCTGTTCCGGACTATTAGCACCTTTCCAGGCTGTCCTCGGAATCATCCCAAACTTCGCACATTCGGTGTTTGGTGGTGTGCCTTTAATTTTTGCACTTGTTGCAGGAATTCTGTTTCTATTCCTCCTACTACGCTATGGCAAGTCTATTCGCCAACATCACTCCGAGCGATGTGGAGAAAGCTCTCCTTGAATGGAAATGCCTTGAGCGAATAGTACAGCTTTTGGGCATGCCTCGTCTACAGGAACTTAATACAACGTGGTTCCTGTCATTCAGACCAATCTGGCAAGATTGCATCTTACCTGTTCTACGCTGCCTGTTTTGCGGTGAAGAATGCGTGCTAGACACCTGTCTAACACTCCCATCAATCATGCCAACGGATATCGATACTCTGCTGGACCCGATAACGGCCCATGCTCTGTGTTGTCCCCAGAGGCTACCAATCCTGATGACGGTATTCATTGAGATCTCACAGACGCTTCCGGCAGCTACTGAGGTATGAGATGGATCAACAGGCACACAGGTAACAACAGACGCGAATATTGCATCTTCTGCTGAAGGCGATGTTTCTCATCTCTGTGCAATTAACCTTCTGAACGAGATGTTCCAAATGTCACCAACTTCGGTGGACGATATTTTGGCTACGGAAATAGATGATCTAATGTTTACGCCAGACCCATACACTGACTTTGATTCGGCTCACAGTGTACCAGGGCAATAATGACATTTGGCCTTCATATTTTCAAAACTTGGAACTTTTCCCAGAAATTGAACTTTTTTCTTTTTAAAATTTTTTTCTTTTGAAATGACATGGCAAATATCTGCTTACAGTAGAACTAGTCTTATATAACGGACTTCTTTGAATACTTCCAGGGACACATTGTCACCTTACTTGTCTAAACATTTCATTTAATTCCATGATATGCAATGGCTTTAATTTTTGAAAACCTATCGACCATTTCATCATATGTATATATTTCTGTTTATTCATTCATGTTGCATTTACTTCCATTATATGCTTAGAATGATAACGATGCTTTAAATGTACAGTACTTATTGCATTTCTACAGTTTTGAGCTTCTTTTAATATGCTTTTAGAAATGTTTTTAGCAATATGTGGTACTCAATTTTATGTTTAGCATTTAAATGTTTAGCATTTAGTATTATCGTTCATTCGAAAGTGGAGTGGGTGTTGTATTCCGCTTTAGGTGTCCGTATATAGGTTTTCCTGAATCATGTCCTTATATAGGCACAATTCGCATTCCCCTTATATAGGCATAGAATCCCTGTCCTTATTTAGGCATTAACCGTGCACTCCAAATACAGGCATGGTCACCGACATCCGTCCACCCTAACGTCACAACGAGTTCTTAGAAACCAGACCCTTAAGCTTCGGGAGTTCCCTAGCACAGGACTATTGATTTCTCCAAGAACTCATCTATTATGTATGAACCGTTATACCTTAAGGGTTCATTCCTGACGTCTTCCTCTGTCCGACTTTACGTCAATGCTAACATTCCAAGACACCTACCAGGTATAAATATACCTTCCCTTGCCCAAGCAAGTTAGAGGAGACCTCGACTTCAGAGGAGCCCGTATCCCGGCCTGACGCACTGAGAAGACGCTGTCATTCCTGCACGCAGACGAATCCAGCTTCCAGTGTTCTGACTCCCTTCGTGGGGTGTTAGAGTTCCAGATCCGGCAAGAGATTCCCACCTCTCTCATTCTCAAGGTATGGAGCTGACTAGAACCTAGAGGGACTCTTGGCATACTTGGCGTACTATACTTAACATACTCTTAGTATACCAGACTAGAGAATACTCCACCTACTTTTACCTTTCCCTACACCTAGACTAGGTTAGGTACATTGGGGTAGAACTAGCTTAGAGACGCATCGTATGAGTTCTCGCATTTTTAGCTCATGTTATTTATGTACGTGAATATATGCTAAAAGATAATGCTAGCGCAGTATTATTTATTTCTACTGCTTACACTGTACATTATTTATCTTGCATACTGTCTTGTGATCATAACAGAACATATCTCTTACACGAGAAACAAGACTGTTCAATAAAACCTTTTTATTGAAACGCCCGTCTTTCCTTTCTGTGTAACTCTGTAGAAACTAAGCATGCACGATTGACTGAGTGAAACTGTTATCTATTGTTTCCACGATTCTGAGACGTGTTCTGATTCTAAAGAGAAACAAAGTTGTCATGTTTTTCGGTTGCCAGAAACTACTCCCTTCTTGTTCTCAAGGAGTTTCTAGTGGCCTCTGAGCTAGATGGCACAAGTAATTAAGTTTAATATACTCGATAGGGACATACCGACCTCAGTCCTATGTCAAGCCTATAGGGTATATTATTCCAATGCGCAGAGCCTATTAGGGAAATAGGAACTACACTACAGAGGGACAAGAAGAGGCAATTGGACGGCCTACAGATCATACCCTGAGGGACAGAACTGGCTCCAACAACCTTGAACCCAGCGCCTGGGCTCTGCCAACTGTGAGTCCTGTCACCTGAAGGGGTGCCACCCAGTCCTGGACCCTTACAATGTGGGTCTGAAGGTGCTCTGCCAGCCAATCTGAGTTCCCAGCAGAACCAACCCAGCGCAATGCATCACCTGTCAAGACTCCAAATCGGAGCCCCTGTGTGACAAATCTCAGACACAGGACTTCGCATCCCAGCCTTCATCCCCTGGGAACCGCCGCTGCGTGACACAATTCCATGCAGGACAATGCTTCGCCACGGCAGCTCCTCAGGACTGCCTCTGTGCGACATATCTCACAATGCAGACCTCACATTGCCACTGCAGTTCTGCAGGATTGCCGCAGCGCAACACATCTCCACGCATGGACCTCGCATCACCACTGCAGCTCCCTTGAAACAGCTGCTGCATGACGCATCTCCACGCAAGGACCTCAGATCATCTCTCCTGCATAACGCATCTTTGACACAGGACCGCATCGCTCAGCAACCAGTATTTAAGATACTTTTATTCAGCCGGCCTAACTTGATCCCTGTATCCGGCCCTTGCTCCATCACGGTCAGCCTGAACTTGTGACTTTGTCCCGGTCCGGCGTAATCAGATAAACACTGTTGACTCTTTGTGCTTTTAGGCACTATTTTTACGCAAATCTGTAAAATTGCATTTCTCCAGTTTTACTGATTGAGTTTTTGTCTCAGATAATTTATTCAATTTTACTCTATTTCCCTAAATTGGTGTGGGATTTTTCTTGTATTGGTTTTTCACTTTATTACTGCATGAAGTGCTGCATAAATACTTTACACATTGCCTCTAAGTTAACTCTGACTGTTCTGTGCCAAGCAACGAGAGGGATGAGCACAGGTTAATTTGAGGTTTGCTTGTGACTTCACCCCGGCAAGGATTGTGGCTGCTGCTGGAGTAGGGTACCATCCTCCTCAACAAGCAATCCAATTTCTTACACCACTGGTATCATTCATAAATATGTTTAGGTAGAGAGTGAAGTCACTGTATGCATCACTCGTTGTGCTCACAATGGCAGGAGATATTGATGGTGAGTGTGAGCACACAGCTTTGCTGGCCAAGGAACCCATATCGAGTAACAATTGGGGTGCATCACAAGGCTAATTGTGGTTTCCTGCCCTGCACAGCTACCCCTTGAGTCAACGTGGTGCTTAACATTTTTTTAAGTGAGCCTACCACTGAGGGTGAGCACATTTGGCTTGTATGCCTCTAATTATTATGCTTTAGATTTGATAACTTTTCTAATCACTTGCTGTTTACCACCTACTACCTTGTAGGTCAGGCCCTTATTTATCACATTAGGTCCTCTAATGCATCACTTATAAGGACCCGCATACATTTAATTCTGGATATCTGGCAATTTTGGTACTTGCCTTTCATTTTACTTTGTTGCAACATACGATCATTGCACAACACATATTTAATGTTTTGATCATCCATTACAGATGTCCTTACACCCTAACTGACCTGATGAGACTCCATTACCCGTTTCAGGGTTGAAACGTCGTTGACTACAAAACAACAAACAAACTATATCTAATTTGTTGGAACTGTACAAAGTGTATAAGGTTGTTTGTTGTAAAGAAGCACACAAGAATTAACAATATCGGCACTTTCTTGTTCTCACTACTGGTTCTTTGTGGTTGTCTTGCGTTGGGGTCAGATTGCATGCACATACGGTGATGGTTTATATAGAATGGAACTTACTTGACACATTATTTTAAGCATAAAAGATATCTTCTGAGCAAATGTGTTGGTGGTATGTTGCATTACTTGTATATACATTAAATACGTACAGTGACTTCACTGCCTATCTAAACATATTTATGAATAATACCTGTGGGAACCATTGTTCTCTTTGATAATCTCATATTCTTATTCTGCAGGGCAGTGATATACATGCACCATGGGACTTATCATGGTTTACGATGAGGCAACTGTGGATATCTGGTTGTGACGAACTGGGACAAAGTCACAAGTGCAGGCTGATCATGATGGAGCATGGTCCAGATACAGGGAGGCAGTTAGGCCTGCTAAACAGAGGGCCATGTGTGCAACCCTTTTTTGCGCTCGCAAACGGGAGATTGGCCCGTTTGCGACCGCAAAAAAGGGTCATGGCATGTACAAACGACATTTTGCGAGTCACTGACTCGCAAAATAGCATTTGCGACTCTCGCTATTAAGAAGGGGCGTCTCTTCCTAATAGTGAGACTCAATGCCATTTACTATTGTTTTGCGACCGCATTTGAGGCCGCAAAACACTCGCAGTTTACCACCTACTAAAAGTAGGTGGTAAACCACTCGCAAACGGGAAGGGGTCCCCAGGGGCCCCTTTCCCCTTTGTGAATGGGTGTGTAAATATTTTTTAAGAGCAGGCAGTGGTTCCAGGGACCACTGCCTGCCCTTATTTCATTTTTCTTTTTTAAATGCATCCCGTTTTCCTTTAAGGAAAACGGGCTGCATTTTTTTTTAAAACTGCTTTATTCAAAAAGCAGTCCCAGACATGGTGGTCTGCTGACCCCAGCAGGCCACCATCCCTGGGAGTGCTAGCCATTCCCAATGAGGTCCAAATTGCGCTTGCCTCATGAATATTAATGAGGCATGCAATTTGTGACCCCATTGGGAATCGCTAACAGTGTCTGAGACACTGTTGTACATTCACTTTTGCGAGTTGCAAATTGCAAGTCGCAATTCGACGCAATTTGCGACTCGCAAAAGTGAATGGTCGTACATCTGGCCCTTAGTACCTTAAAACCTAGCTTGCATTGATCTGTGTCAAAAATGTGTCGCGTAGCTGAAGTGATGCGCCAGTTCTGAGACGCAGCGAGGTTGTGGTGCTAGGTACTCTTGTTTTGATGTCGAGGATCCCATTGACAAGGGCTTGCGCTGCGATGTCCGGAGTTGAGGATGTGTTGCGCCGTAGGGGTGATGCATCCATCTTGACGCTCTGCAAAACGGCGATGCAGAGTCCATCGTCGAGGCTGCCGTCGACGAGGCATGCGAGGGGCTGCGCTAATGATGCATCGTGCAGTCAGACGGCTGCGACGGGATGCAGGTCTTTGTGATGGGTCCAATCCACATAGCAGCAGAGATGAGTCGGTTCTGCTTGGGGTTACGCTGCGCAGCAGAAGAGATGCATCAGTTCTGCTGGATCCATTGAGGCTGGCAAAGCAACTGAGGCCCACTTCCAAAGTTCCAGGACTGGGGTGGCACCACTTGGCAGGAAAGACTCACAGGTGGCAGAGTTCAGGTGCAGATGCAAGGTGGTTGAGAGGCTGTTATGTCTCTGAGGCTTCAGATCAGGAGGCCAGCCACCTAGCCCTCGGAGTCACTCTGGGCTCTGGGTTCGAGAGTTGCAGATCCAGTCATTCTTACCGAGGCAAGAGGGCAGCAGGTCAGCACAGCAGGACAGCAGGACAGTGGTTCCTTCAGTACAGCAGTCCAGGGAAGTGGCAGTCCTTGTAGCAGCTATCAATCCATCAGGGTTTGTAAAGCACGGCTACTCACCTGTGAGGGTCTCAAGGCATTGTGGGGGGGATCAGATTAAGTGCTGAGTTCATCCGAAGAGCCGGGTCTTGAGGTCCTTCCTGAATTGCGTCAGTGAGGGTGATTTCCTGAGGTGGATGGGCAGGGTGTTCCATGTCTTGGAGATGAGGTAGGAGAAGGACATTCCTCCGGTTCTGGTCTTGCGCACAGCAGTCCTTCTTCCTAGCAGGGTATATACAGGTCCAGAAAAGTACTGAAGTGCTGGTGTCTGAGACCCTTCTTTTATGCACAGTTGTGCCCTTGAAGTTTATAGAGGCATGTCTTTGAAGTGCACAGATGCCGTGCCTTTCCTGCCCTCGTTCCAGACTATCTACAGGGGTTATGCAGCCTTTTGTGTGGAGACAGATCACAGCCTATTCAGGTGTAAGTGAGGCTGGGCCCAGCTCCTCCGTTCCATCCTGCCAGTGATAGCCCATCCAGTCACACCTAAGTTCCCATTGTGTGTTGCCGTCTAGGAGGACTACACAAGGCTCAACTGCCAACTACACCCAGTCATGTGGCCAGAGACAGGCTGCAGGCACTAAGTGGCTAAGGCAAGAAAAGGCCAACTTTCTAAAAGTGGCATTTTCAGAATTGTAATTTAAAATCGGACTTCACTATTAGGATTTTAAATTAGGATTCCAGAGTCACCAAACATGAATCAGTTATCCCTTCCCATTTGGAAATGACACTTATATAATGTAATAAGGCAACTCCAGTGTTATCCTATGGGATAGATAGACCTTGCAGTAGTGAAAACTGAATTTAAGAGTTTTTCTTTGCCAGGCCATGAAAAACTTAAAAGTACATGTCCAACTTTTTAAATACACTGTAGGGCCTACCTTAGGGATGACTTACATGTATTAAATAAGAAGGTTTGGGCCAGGTCCTGGGGGTATGTGGAATATACGACGTAACTCCGCATACAAACACCCCGCATACCATTACCACGCATTTTTCTCAACGCAAATGCAATGACCCCGCATGTTTTTATAACGAAGCAAATACAACGAATTTTGTATTAAAACTATTAAAAGTAAATTTACAACGCATTTTTAAACAACGCATGCCAGTACAACGAAAAAAAAATTGTGTCAATATGTTTAATTTTATAAATTAGTCTCTTACCTACTGGCACGGGATGCCGGTGAAACAGGGGTTTTGGGTGGCTAAGTAATTTAAAAATGACGGAATATAAATTAATCTTTTTTAAAATTTATACTCTAGTATTAATTTAAAAGTGTATTTCTCTTATTTTTTTTTTTAAATGTTACTTATCCACTGGGACGGGATAGCAGGAAAACAGGGGTTTTGGGTGGGTAAGTAATTTAAAAATTATGTAATTTTAACTAATTATTGAGTATTAATTTAAAACTGTACATTTCTTAATACACTACCCTAAAGCACTACCCTACACTACACAAACACCACAACACTACCCTAAACCCTAATACACTACCCCCTGCACGACCCTGCCCCTACTCCCAGTCCCGTCCCTACACTGAAACACTACCCTGCACGACCCCCCGACACTACCCTAAACCCTAAAACACTACCCTATACTACACAAACACCACAACACTACCCTAAATCCTAAACACTACCCCCAGCACGACCCTGCCCCTACCCCCAGTACCGTCCCTACACTGAAACACTACCCTGCACGACCCCCCGACACTACCCTAAACCCTAAAACACTACCCTACAATACACCAACACCACAACACTACCCTAAACCCTAATACAGTACCCCCTGCACGACCCTGCCCCTACCCCCAGTACCGTCCCTACACTGAAACACTACCCTGTACGACCAACCGACACTACCCTAAACCCTAAAACACTACCCTACACTACACCAACACCACAACACTACCCTAAACCCTAAACACTACCCCCAGCACGACCCTCCCCCGACCCCCACTCTGCTCCCTACACTGAAACACTACCCTGCACGACCCCCCGACACTACCCTAAACCCTAAAACACTACCCTACACCAACACCACAACACTACCCTAAACACTACCCCCAGCACGGCCCGCCCCCGACCCCCACTCTGCTCCCTACACTGACACACTACCCTGCACGCCCCGACTTTTCCATAAACCCTAAAAGTAACCCCCACCCCAGGCCCAATCCCACTTACCTCTCTCTCCTCGTGCTTCCTCTCTCCTGGTTCCTGCTTCGTCTGAGGGGCGGTGCACGGTGCATGTTGTTGTGAGGAAACGGAAGAGCCTCAGTTTCCTCACAACGAGGTGGATCGTCATTACATCACATGCATTGTAAAAGCGCATGCGATGTAATGACATGCAGAGTAATGGTATGCGGGGTAGGTGCATCATGCGGAGTGATGGTATGCGGGGTGAAAGTATTCGGTGTTAAGGATTCGTTGTTAAGGATATTTACCGGGTATGTGGCCATTAAAAAATAAAAGCAAGAGGGTGCACAGGGCCCCCCTCCTAGGGCTGTTTTTAGCCCTGGGAACCACCACCTCCCCAGGGCTTTATTTAATTATTGGATGGGGACCACACAAACCCCCTCCATTTGGCTCATGGAAACCCCAGGGACCACCACTTCCCTGGGGTTCTTTGCTAAAAACAGAGGGGGGGCATGTGGGTCCCCTCCTGGGGCTTTAATATGCCGCAAGGACCATCACCTTCCCAGGGCATAATTAAATAACTTGCTGGGGGGCTGCGCAAACCCTCTGGGCCCTGGGGTCCACCACCTCCCTGGGGCAAATACTATTTTAAAAACTGGTAGGGGGGCTGTGGGCCCTCCCTCCTGTGCCAAATGCGGACCGGGGACCACCACCTCCCAGGGGCCGGCCCATGAAAGTGAAAGGAGGGGGGGCGTGTAGCCCCCCCCCTGGAGCCAAAGTGGCTCTGGGGACTGCCACCAGTGCTGGCTCCTGCTATCTCCTGAGGTGCCCACCCTTGGGAGATAGCAGTTTGCTTTCGCTTGACGGGAGCTGTGAAAGCTCCTGCAAAGCAAGAGCAAACATGAACTTCGCTGCCAGCAAGTAGGAGCTTTCAAACTGCTCCTGTTTGCTGGGAGCAGAGTTTTTGTCTGTTTCCCTGCCCGCTGTCAAGCGGGCAGGGAAACTGAAGAAAGGGTTGCTCCCACACACAGGGAGCTGCATGTTTAGCTGATTACTGTGTGTGGGAGCAATGTCAGCTCCCACTGGAGGCGGGAGACGGCAGGGACTGCAGGGGCATTCAGGTTCCCCACTCGGTCTCCAACAGTGCAGACTGGGTGCCCTGGGTGGGCTCCAGGGCACCCAGTATGACAAGGCCGGGCCCTGGGGGATGCAGCCCCACCTCCCCCATTGAATTGTGGGCAGGCCGCAGGGAATGGGGTTCCCAGAGCTGAAATCAGCATTGGGAGGGAGGCTGTGTGGCCCCACTCCCCTTGGAAAAAAATAAAAATAGAGACCATGGGTGTCAGTTTTAATTACCCTAAGTAGGCAAATGCACAAAATCATCGGTAAGCTCCGCCTATTTGGCCACACCCCATTTTCCTTAGTTGTATGTTAAGGTCTACCCGCCTTTTTTCACATTGATGAACAGCTTAACAAAAGGCCCCCGTTCACGTTTCCAGTGGATTTTGGTGAAGCGTTATTGATGAAAAGGAATATGAGGACATCTCCACCAAACAAAGAAGCACCTTAGTTTAGTGAAGATGATGTATCCTTTTTAGTGGAGATTCACCTCTTGTAGTCTCATCGTCTTCTCTTGATGAGGATTCACATTATCGCAGATTTATGGATGAACATGCTCGAGGAACAATCGCCTTGCTGAAATTACATGCACACAAGGTCACTGGATACATTACCTCGTGGTCCTTTACGCAGCTGTAGTGTAGAATATGTACAAGATATTTACCCAATGAGGCAGCACTTTCTAATTAACCAGATGAAAGTACTCTTGTTTTTGCCAAAAACTGGGGACTCTCTCGGGCCCTGGTGCTGATTTCACAGAAATTAAGCCTCAACAGGAAGCACTTACAAATTTAAACATAGCAGGTGCCCCAGTTGAAGCTCCAAATCAGTAAAGCACAAATGATCTTAACTTCTTGGGCTTGGGGAAGGCAAAGCAAGTGTGTTTCCTGTAGTATTCCATGTTGAAAAACGATATGAAATTCTTAATGGAGGTGTATACTATTCATCGTTGATCTATTGGAGCACAATCTGATGTGTAGTGACTGTGATGAGTGGCTTCTTTCTTGTTGTCTCCTGGTGAGAGCAGAGTCCATGGTTCTCCCTTTTAAATATCCTAAGTATGAAACTGCCCAAAATTTATAGCTCTACTCACACACCGATTCACACACCCACACAGGCACTCACAGTCCCACTCACAGACCCACACAGGCACTCACACATCTATTCAGACACTCACACAAACACTCCCAGACCCACTCACAGACCCACACATGCATTCACAGACCCACTCACAGGCACCCACAGGCACTAACACACGCTCACACATGTACTCACACACCTACTCACAAACCCACACAGATACTCACACAGGCACCCACACACCCACTCACAGACCCACACAGCCACTCACACACCCACTCTCAAAGGTGACAGGTTACAGTTAGGATTACAAGGTTAATGGCTGTATGAGTGAGTGAGTGGGTCTATGTGAGTCATTGAATGGGTTTGTGAATGGATATGTGAGTGGTTGTGTGGGTGTGTGAGTGGACATATGAGAGGTTGTAGGGGGGTGTGAGTGGGTGTGTGAGTGGATCTGTGGATGATGCCATCAGTGATGTCATTTGAGATGTCATGAGTGATGTCACTGACCATGTCATGAGTGATGTAATTTGTGAGGTCATAAGCAGTGCACTGCGGGAGCATAAGTTATAGTTAGCTCAGGTAACTATAACTGCTGAATTTCTATGGTTTTGTATGAGTGACATCTGAGCATAACTATAACATCCCTGTAACCTTTGGTTTTTCCAGTTAATTTTAACGTTTTTTAAATTTTGTTTCCTAACTGTGACTTGTAACCTTTGAGAGTGTGTGAGTGAGTGGCTGTATAGGTAGGTGAGTGGGTGTTTAAGTGGCTGTATGGGTCTCTGGGTGGGTGTGTCAGTGGTTTTGTGGGTGTGTGAGTGGTTTTATGAGTGGCTGTATGGGTTTGTGAGTGGGTGTGTGAGTGGCTGTATGGGGCTGTGAGTGGGTGTGTGAGTAGCTGTGTGGGTGTTTGAGTGGGCTTTTAAGTGGCTTTATGATTCTGTTAGTGGGTATGTGAGTGGCTGTATGGGTCTGTACAGGGGTGGAGAAAGGGGGCAGGGCCTCCGATGAGCTCTCAGTAATCTCACTGTGTGGCACCTAATGGTGGTAACAGAAGGGGTTCTTGGCCCACAACAACCCTCAGCAGCCAAGGGGACTTCATCCCCCAACCAGTAGTGCACTAGGAGGCGTGTTTCCAGAGTGCTGGACAAAGGGGGCAGGGCCTCTGACAACCTCTCAGCAATCTCGTTGTGTGGTACTTACTGGTGGTAATAGGAGGGTTCGTTGGCCCCTATGGACCCTCAGCATCCAAGGGGACTTCATCCCCCAACAAGTAGTGCACCAGAAGCCATGTTTGCTGAGTGGTGGAGAAAGGGGCGGGGCCTCCGATGAGCTCTCAGCAATCCCGCTGTGTGAGACTTACTGATGGTAACAGGAAAGTTCTTGGCCCCAAGGACCATCAGCATAGAAGAGAACTTCATCCCCCACCAAGTAGTGCACAAGGAGGCGTGTTTGTAGAGTGGTGGACAAAGGGTGCAGGCCTTAATAATTTAATCCTGTGGGAGATGGTGGTCCCCTGGGCTTCAAACAACCCCAGGAGGGGGGTACGCATGGCCCCCCTCCATTTATAAAATAAAGCCATGGGAAGGTGGTGGTCCTAGGAGCTCAAATCTGCCCATGGAGGGGGCCCCCTCCAATATTTATATAAAACCTCAGGGAGGTGGTGGTCCCTGGGGCTCAAAGAGTGTTAGGAGCTGGGCCTGTGTGCCCCCCTCCCAGGCCTGGTCCACCCTAGCTCTTTAATCAAAACAAGCATGGGAGCTATATTTGTTTTTATTTAAAAAATTGCCACAGATTCATGACTCCATCGTTTCTCCACAGCAAACTGTTTTTTAAAGTGCTTTTTGGCCATGTTGGGGTCACAGAGGGACCCTAGGACTACAGTTAGGAGGGCAGGGTATTCCTACCCTGTCCCATTTTCTTTTTTCAAAGCATTTTTTGTGGGACTCGGCTGAAGCTGAGTTCCTAGATGGTTGCCAACACTTCCTGGTTGAAGTGTTAGTCAACCAATCAGATTTCAGCATGGGGACTGTCGGATACTCAGAGTATCTGCATCCCTATCTATACAAATTTGGATTTCTTTCAATAACTCAAACACTACTGAATGTATTCACACCAAATAACAAAAAGCACTCTTTCTGGACCAAGATCTAGATTTCTGCAAAGCTTGGTGTAATTCCGTCCAGCAGTTCGGTCTGTAGTCGTGTTCAAAATTCCCTATGGAAATCAACATTGGAAAAACACTTTTTTGACCCCCTTTTTCTCGGCCCCTGCTTGGCAGATCACCCCAAAACCTTTCACCCACAACAAAAATCACCGGCCCACCTTTTGGGCGAAATGTCTTTAAGATTCATCAAACGGCATCAAAGATATAGGCAAGTCAAAAAATGTTTTTCCTATGGAAACATGGTCCTAACTAGAACTACCTACTGGCGAGAGGCAGTAGGTAAAATATTATATATATATATTCACTGAAAAAAACAAAGTTTACAGAGATGTTATAGTTTGGAAAGAGATTAAAAAAATCTTTAGAAAATCACTGAAAAATCCACAGGTTAGAGGGAGGTTTTATTTAGGTACATATTTTAACCACACAAAACTATAGAAATTCAGCAGTTATAGTTACCTTAGCTAACTATAACTTACTCCCTCGCAATGCACTGCTTATGACCTCACATATTACATTACTCATGACATGGGCATTGACACTACTGATGACATCACTGATGACATCTCAAATGACATCACTGATGACATCATCCACTGACACATACAACCGCACAACCACTCACGCACCCAGTGGCACTCCCATACAACCACTCACATAACCACTCACACACACATACAACCACCCACAACCCACTCACATACCCATTCACAGACCCATACATTCACTCACAAACCCATGCACACACTCACACAACCACTCACACACCCACTAATATTCCCACTTATAGACCCATACAACCACTCATACACCCCTTCAACCACTCACACAACCAATAACACACCTACTCACACACCCGAATACAATCACTGAGACACACACTCCTACAACCACTTACACACCCACTCACACATCCACACAGTTACTCAATTTCATTTCCTAACTGTAACCTGTAACGTTTGAGAATGGGTGTGTGAGTGGCTGTATAGGTCAGTGAGTGGGTGTGTGAGTGGCTGTATGGGTCAGTGAGTGAGTGTTTTTGGAGTCTAGAGTAGACTGTTCTTCTTGGTGTTTGCTGTTGGGGGTCTGGTATCCCGGGTATTGGTATGCCACGGCTCTGGTAGGTCCTGGTGCCTCCAAACTTGATAAGAGGCAGATCTGACCCTCCGGAGCTGTGGTACCTTTTCTTGCTTTGGTGCTGCATCGAGATTGTTGGGGAGCAGCAAGTCGGGAAACCGGACTTCGCGGGATCGGTGCCTGATGTGTGCAAGGAAGTAATACCTTCACTCCAAGGGAGCTTCTCAGTGATTTCTTGAAGGCTGGAGGTGCTCTGGGGTTCTTTTAGTCCTTTCAGGTTGCAGGATGACACAGCAGCAGTGATTGTTGAGTCCTGGGAGCAGCAGGCAGGGTTTTGCACCTTTTTCTACTGCAGCAGGGCTTCAGTTCTCGAGCAGCAGGTCTTCTTTGTCCTTGTCTTCTCTTGTCCATCGAATCTGATGTTCAGGTCTCAGGGTGCCACCAAAATACTGAATTTAGGTGTGTTACAAGGGAAGACAGGTAGTGCCAATGAGCTACTTACCTTCAGGGTGTCTACACTCTCTAGTGACCACTTCCTGTGGGAAGAGGCACTAACCTAGCCCTGATAGGAGGTTTCCTCACCATCCCAAGATGGTGGAATTTCAGGAGAGGGGTTCACCTCTCCTGCCCTGCCATAGGGGTAGTGTAGGCTAAGTGAGGATCCTCCACGTAATAGAACTAATTTTCCTACCTTTCCTCCTACCAAAAGTGGAGCAGCAAAGAGGGTCTGGCCTCCCCCACTATCTAGAGGCTCCTGGGTTGGACTGCAAAGGCGGCATTGCCTTTGAAGCTTCCAGCCCAGGAAGGCCATTGTGTCCTGGAGGAGGTGTGAAGCACCTCTGCCCAGAGCAGGCTTTGTCTCTGGCATCTGAGTGCGCTGGCTCTCACCCCATGAGGTCAGAAACATGTCTGGTAGTGGCAGGCTGGTGAAAACAAGTCAGAAACAGTGCTTGGCAGGTTTTCAGGAGACCCTCTAAAAGGTTATCTTGTGTGAATGTATTAATAAATCCAAAACTGGCATCAGTGAGGATTTATTAAGACAAACTTTTTAGTACCAAACACCTTAGAAATCAGTGAAGCCATCATGAAACTAGGAAACTGGTGTTGATAAGTATCCAGCACATGTACTCTTTATGGCTTCCCTGTGCACCTACAACAACTCAGAATGGACCGGACATTGTAGGCGCATATCTGCTCATGCTGATATGCCCACACATAGGATATAGTGCACCCTGCCTTAGGGCTAAATGCCTGCAGCAGGGGTAACTTACCTATATCCCATGCAGTGTATGAAAGGCATGGCACACAGGGCTGTCTGCCATGTTGACAATTTGGATTTCTCTGCACCAAGACATGCAGCCTGCAATGGCATAGTGCATAGCCTTGGTGAGGGGTCCCTTGGGTGGCACAACCAGTGCTGCAGCCCCAGAGGACCCTCTTCAGTACCCATGCTCTAGGTACCAGGGGTATCATTTATTAGGGACTTACAGGGGTAATTGAAGTTGTGCTAATTGTGGTACAGTTTTTGGGAAAGAGATCTGGCACTGGGACCTGATTAGCAGGGGCCCAGTGTACTTACAGTTCGATATCACATCAGGCAAATAGTGGGGGCTAACCATGTCCAAAGAGGTACTTTCCTACATGACCCCCCCAAATGAAAGAGTATGAGACTGCCTTCCCCTAGTGAGTCTTCATCGTTTAAGTGGAAGAACCTGGAAAGTCCATCTGCATTGGCATGGGTAGTCTCAGGTCTGTGTTCCACTTCAAAGTCCATTCCCTGTAGGGATATGGACCACCTTAGCAGTTTGGGATTCTCACCATTCATCTGCATTAACCATCTGAGAGGCCTGTGGTCGGTTTGAACAATAAAGTGAGAGCCAAACAGGTGTGGCCTCAGCTTCTTTAGGGACCAGACCACAGCAAAGGCTTCCCTCGCAATGGCACTCCAACGCTGTTCCCTGGGGAGTAGCCTTCAACCGATGAAAGCCACAGGCTGGTCTTGACCATGGTCATTTATTTGGGATAGGACCACTCCTATTCCATCTTCAGAGGCATCAATCTGCACAATTAATTGCTTGATAAAATCTGGAGCTTTCAGAACAGGTACAGAGCACAATGCTTCCTTCAGAGTGTCAAAAGTATTTTGGCAGCTCACTGTCCAGTTCACCTTTTTGGGCATTCTTTTGGAGGTCAGTTCTGTGAGGGGTGTCACAGTGGTGCCATAATCTTTCACAAACCTCCTGTAGTACCCAGTCAATACAAGGAAGGGCCTGACTTGAGTCTGGGTTGTTGGAGCCACCCAGCCCAGAATGGTCTTAATCTTGGGTTGTAGTGGATGAACCTGGCCTCCACCAACAAGATGGCCCAAGTATACAACCTTCCCCTGCTCTATCTGGCACTTGCTTGCCTTGATAGTGATCCCTGCACTTCTCAGAGCCTCAAATACTTTCCCAAGGGCGATCAGGTGATGCTGCCAGAAGGAGCTAAAGACAGCAATACCATCTAGATAAGCTGCACCGTAGGATTCCAAGCCAGAAAGGACTCTGTTCACTAACATTTGAAAAGTGGCAGGTGCTGTTGTGTAGTTCCTAAAAATATATTGGATCTGCACGTTTGTTGGACAACATAAACTAAGGGCTTGGTGCCAAGACTGGTTACGGGCACCCCCGCAGGGTATGTCAGCCTATAGACCAGCTAGCTGACAGTGCCACCATAAGCCCCCTAATCTTACCGAGGAGCGAATCGTTTCTGGCAACCATCGAACATAACAACCCTTGACCCTTCAGGGATCATGGAACAGTAGAGTACTTTTCGCTCAGTCAATGGTGCTCACTAGTCTCAGAGATATACACAGAATAAACAGGGATGTTTTTCAATAAGCATTTATTAAACCAGCACCATTCTAGTATAAAACATATGTGATGCAACAATCAGTAGACAGAGTAAATGTAAGAGATTAAAGCCCCAAAAGAGTGAACAATAAGTACATTTCCAACATGGTGCTAAAGCAATGGATATATGCAGGCATATATAAAAACAGTAATCTTTGTGTACTCCTGCGATACAGACCCTACCTAAGTGTACCTATCATGTATGTGGGCGTGAGGCCAAGAATCCCCTAGGAAACAGCCTACCCCATTACCTGACGGGAGAGAATGAAGGACCCTGTCTTGGTCACGAGTTGGACTCCCCACAAGGGATGTCACACTGCTGCGTGTTGAAGCCTCAGTATGCAAGGACCTCCATGTCAGTGTCAGCGCAGAAGCGTTTCCTCTACTAACTAGTGAGGGTGTGGTTCCTTTATACCAAAAAGGTAGCCTCGGCGTTCTACCACAATAGATATGTTGTGAGTACAATAATGTAGATGAGGCTAAATCAATAATTGTAACTATGCAGAGTAGTCCTGTCGCCCTAGGATGAAGATAGTGATGACTTTTGTAGAGAGTATGTTAATCCTGTTATGAACTTCATGTGCAGGGGGTTTTACTAAGAATCCTCATGCATAATAAATGAGGCTAGTTTCAAAGAACCCAATTGCCATTTATTCAGCACATAACTGGGTAAAATGTCAGAGCTAGAACCGTTATGTAGAGCAAGGTAGGACAAATGTAGGTAAAAGGTTGCTTTGCTACTTAAGCCTAGGTTAGGGAACATAACACTTACTCCTCATCTGAAGGTCGACAAGTTCAACTAATGCTAAAACAAAACAACAGGCCCCTGCACACGCTAACAGTATATCAATTATATCAATAACAGTGTGACAAAAGCTTGAGTCTTTGCTGGAACATGCGCTTCAGTTTATTCACAACAGCCTTAGCCAACACGTGTTTTGTTGTGCTTACGGTTGAGTGCAGCGACTTCTTCAGGGCTAAGAAACAAACAATAGTACAGAATTGGGAATGAAAGGTATGCAACAATAGCATCTAATGTCAGTTTACCATTGTGACAGACTAACTTTGAAGGATCGGCTCAGGCTGCCTACTCGAGCCTGTGGAAATCCATGCTGTCTTAAATGTGTCACCTCGGTTGTTTAATTACAAACTAGTGTATTTTAAGAAAAATTATAATAACACTCTTAGATAAAATAAACTGGTCCGGAGAGAAGGCATGCTTGTTCCTTGTGAGTCCAGTTGTGACATATGAACCTAAACAGTCAACAGTGACTTTGCTAAAGTGAATTTAACATAACGACACCCCTTAATGTTGCCTGGTACCCGAAGGTATGTAATAAAAAACTAAATACCTATACTCAATGCATGAAGATCCTAGGGGAAAAGAGACGGGTAAAAAAGAAAGAAAAATAATGCTAAGTATAAAATCCCTGGAAGAGCAAGTTTATCGTGCTAAGGTAACCAAATCTGACCGGGAAACCAACCTTAAATCCGGTTGTATTTCAGTCCCGAATGGGATTCAATAGGGTCCAGTGTTAGACACACATATCTTGTGTCCAGAAAAATTCCCTCCTATTCACAGTATATGTATCCTGGATGTGTTTCCCAATGAGGAGTCCCCGAGGATGGGTAAATAAAGGAAAATGACCTAATTACATATAGGAATACACCCAAAGGAAAAATGGCAGGGGCATATTCTATATACTTTGAGAATATGGTAATGTGGTACCACGTACCTTAAACGAGGATTTAGTAGTAGTGCAAGTTTATTTAGGCATGAATAAATAAAATCTGTATTGCCTTGCACCCATTCGATGCAGGTTGTGTTAAAGAAAATAACCGGCAGCCATATCCTTGCCGGTATTAACCCCTTCCATGCATCGGACGTGCGGGAGCCGTCCGACGCATAAGTTCTCATATGCGTCGGACGGCTCCTGCGCGTCCGACGCCATTGCTGAAGAAATCCCTCTGGTGCTTCCCCAGCTCCGGAGGCCCCCCCCGTTTCTGTGAAATGACGATCAGCACGCACGTCGCGCTGACGTCATTTCACAGAAACCGAAACTGAAATGAGCCTTTAGGCTCATTTCAGTTTCACTTTCTACGTGCTCAGGGGGCTATCTCAGCCCCCTGAATCCGTAGCAAGGCGGGAGAGGTATCATTGGAAAGGGGAGAATCTCCCCTTTCCAATGGTACCCCTACCCAGTGGATCCCTGCTTGGGGATCGCCCCAGGAGGGTGATCCCCAAGCAGGGATCCATCCACTAGACACCAGGGAGGGGGGAGCGGCCCCTTGGGCAAGGGCCTTTGCTCCCCCCAGCAAATTTGGCCAAATTCAGTCTTTCTGCCCCCCCGGGGGGGCAGAAAGCCCACTAAACGCCAGGGATTTATTTTTAGGCACTTGTTTATAGGGTGGGGGCTGCCCAAAATGGTCAGTCCAATGCCCCCACTCCCACCACAATGACAGCCTTTCTGCCCCCCCCGGGGGGGCAGAAAGCCCACTAGATGGCAGGGATTTTTTATGGGAAATTTTAATTAGGGTGGGGGCTGCCCAAAACGGGCATGCCAATGCCCCCTCCCCCGCCACAATTACAGACTTTCTGCCCCCCCTGGGGGGAATCTGGGGGCAGTAGCCCCCAATCTGCCTCCCGGGGGGGCAGAAAGCCCACTAGATGCCAGGGACTTTTGTTTGGGCAATTTAATTAGGGTGGGGGTTGCCCAAAACGGGCATGCCAATGCCCCCACCCCCGCCACAATTACAGCCTTTCTGCCCCCCCTGGGGGGCAGATGGGGGCAGTTTCCCCCAATCTGCCCCCCCGGGGGGCAAAAAGCCCACTAGATGTCAGGGATTTTTTGGGGGGCACTTTGAATTTTGGTGGGGGCTGCCCAAAACGGGCATGCCAATGCCCCCACCCCCGCAACAATTACAGTCTTTCTGCCCCCCCTGGGGAGCAGATGGGGGCAGTAGCCCCCAAACTGCCCCCCCAGGGGGGCAGAAAGCCCCACTAGAAACCAGGGATTTTTTTGGGTCAATTTTAATTAGGGTGGAGGCTGCCCAAAATGGGCATGCCAATGCCCCCACCCCCCGCAACAATTACAGTCTTTCTGCCCCCCCTGGGGAGCTGATGGGGGCAGTAGCCCCCAATATGCCCCCCCGGGGGGGACAAAAAGCCCACTAGATGCCAGGGATTTTTTTTGCCAATTTGAATCAGGGGTGGGGGCTGCCCAAAACGGGCACGCCAATGCCCCCACACCCCGCCCGCAAAAATTCCAGTCTTTCTGCCCCCCTCCGGGGGCAGAAAGCCCACTAGAAACCAAGGATTTTTTTTTTATTCGTGTAGGGGTAGGGGATGCCCAAAATGGGCATGACAATACCCCCACCCCCCCCAGAGAAATTCCAGTCTTTCCCCCCCCCCGGGGGGGGCAGATGGGGGCAGTGGCCCCTGATCTGCCCCCGGGGGGCAGAAAGCCCACAAGGCGCCAGTCATTACGCTAGCTTTTTTTATGCATGGGGGTAGGGGCTGTCCAGAATGGGCATACCAATGCCCCCACCCCCACAAAAAATAGCCACAGTCTTTCTGCCCCCCTTGGGGGCATATCGGGGCAAACCCCCGACCCCCCCCGATTCCCTCCCAGGGCGGCAGAAAGCCCATTAGGCACCGACTTTTTTTTAGCAATGTGCCTACCTGTCGGTTTTGGGCCCTAGCGCAGCTGGCACATAGGGAAACCTAGCAAACCTGTACATTTTTGAAAACTAGACACCAAGGGGAATCCAGGATGGGGTGACTTGTCTGGCTCTCACCAGGTTCTGTTACCCAGAATCCCTTGCAAACCTCAAACTTTGTAAAAAAAAAACATATTTTCCTCACATTTCTGTGGTGGAAAGTGCTGGAATCTGCGTGGATCCACAAAATTCCACCCACCCCACATTCCCCAAAGTCTTCCGAGAAAAATGGTACCTCACTTGTGTGGGTAGGCCTAGTGCCCGCGACAGGAAACGGCCCAAAACGCAACGTGGACACACCACATGTTCACAGTGAAAACTGACGCTTTTTTGCAAAGTGCCTAGCTGTAGATTTTGAACCCTAGCTCTGCCGGCACCTAGGGAAACCTAGCAAACCTATACATTTTTGAAAACTAGACACCCAGGGGAATCCAGGCTGGGGTGACTTGTCTGGCTCTCACCAGGTTCTGTTACCCAGAATCCCTTGCAAACCTCAAAATTTGTCTAAAAAAACACATTTTCCTCACATTTCTGTGGTGGAAAGTTCTGGAATCTGTGTGGATCCACAAAATTCCACCCAGCCCGCATTCCCCAAAGTCTTCAGAGAAAAATGGTACCTCACTTGTGTGGGTGGGTCAAGTACCCGTGACAGGCAAGGGCCCAAAACCTATTGAGGCGACTTCAAAATTACCTATCACAAAACAACCTGGTTTTGCAAGGGGGGTCCCATGTGTTTTTGGCCCCGGGCTCGGCGGCCATCTAGGGAAACCTACCAAACCCACACATTTCTGAAAACTAGACACTCTGGGGAGTCCAGCAAGGTATGGCTTGCGTGGGTCCCCCAACATTTCCCTACCAAGAATCCCCTGCAAACCTCAAATTTAGCTGAAAAAATCACTTTTTTCTCACATTCTGTGTGGGAAGGTTCTGGAATCTGCGTGGATCCACAAATTTCCTACCACCCAGCGTTCCCTCAGGTCTCCCGATAAAATTTATACCTCACTCGTGTGGGTGGGTCAAGTACCTGCGACAGGCAAGGGCCCAAAACGTATTGAGGAGACATCAAAATGACCTATCACAAAACAACCTGGTTTTGCAAGGGGAGTCACCTGGGTTTTTGGCCCCGGGCTCGGTGGCCTTCTTGGGAAACCTACCAATCCCATACATTTCTGAAAACTAGACACCCTGGGGAGTCCAGCGAGGTATGGCTTGCGTGGGTCCCCCAACGTTTTCCTACCCAGAATGCCCTGCAAACCTCAAATTTAGCTGAAAAAATCTCTTTTTTCTCAAATTTCTGTGTGGGAAAGTTCTGGAATCTACGTGGATCCACAAATTTCCTACCACCCAGCGTTTCCTCAGGTCTCCCGATAAAAATGATACCTCACTCGTGTGGGTGGGTCAAGTACCCGCGACAGGCAAGGGCCCAAAACGTATTGAGGAGACATCAAAATGACCTATCACAAAACAACCTGGTTTTGCAAGGGGAGTCACCTGGGTTTTTGGCCCCGGGCTCGGTGGCCTTCTTGGGAAACCTACCAAACCCACACATTTCTGAAAACTAGACACCCGAGGGAGACCAGCGAGGTATGGCTTGCGTGGGTCCCCCAACGTTTTCCTACCCAGAATCCCCTGCAAACCTCAAATTTAGCTGAAAAAAATCACTTTTTTCTCACATTTCTGTGTGGGAAAGTTCTGGAATCTGCGGGGATCCACAAATTTCCTCTCACACAGCATTCCCCCAGGTCTCCCGATAAAAATGGTACCTCACTTGTGTGGTTAGGCATAGTGGCTGCAACAGGAAATGGCCCAAATCGTACTGTGGAGACTTCAAAATTACCTATAACAAAACTACCTGGTTTTGGGGGGGGGCACCTGGGGTCCGTGATTGCAGCAATAGCAGCAGTTCGCACTGTCGCCTTGGCGGCTTCATAAGCCAATTAATTCCCCTCAACGTTTACGCCAACACACTGATGACTCAATGTGTTAATTACGTGAGCCCGTGCCAAGCATTCTTTCAGCTTCACCACTTGTTCCTAAACCAGCTTGTGGTTTATTGCGCAACCTTTGGAATCTCTAAACCCATTCTGGCCCCAATAGTGAAGATATTCATTGTATGACTGGACACAATAAAACGAATCACACACAATGAGTGTGGGGAATTTCTGATCCGTATTTTTTAGTGCCAGTATCAGAGCTTTTAGTTCTGCCAGCTGTGCCGTGCAATCTCCTATAGACTGCGTCTGTATATTGCTTGGACGGAATTCGCCATCCCGCATACATCCCTTCACAATTGCACATGCTGCGCTGTATTGCTGTTTACTTCCTAAAGCAGGCTGGGCAGATCCATCAGTATAAACGATGTATTCATACTGATCTAGAGGCATTATTTCATTCGGGGAGGATATTCTTGTTCGTACTGTAGGAATGCTTGTGTTTTTAATATAGAATCAAATTTGTAGTCTACATCTGTTGCAGTGAGATAATTAGCCCATTTTATCCATCGCGGATGCAGTGCTTTTGCGTTTGGAACGCTTGCTTTGGTAACAGCCTCTAAGGTTGGTACTGGAGTCACGTCACGTCAATTATGCGTTTCCCCTGTGCTAGTGCTCTTTCTCTCACTACAGCAGTTTGTACTGCTGTCAGTATCTTTTCTGTGAATGCAAAAAGTATTTCAGTGTTTGTGTACAAATGAGATTTGTATGCTATGGGTACCGTTTTGCCTTCATTGAAGGTGATGTAAGTGTACCCTGATTGACCAGCGACTACATGGATCACCAAATTAGTGGTATTTACACGTGTGTGTAAGTGTTTGAAAGCTATCATTTCAGCTTGTACGGAACAAAGAATTTCTGTGTGTTCCAGTGTCCAATATTGGACTGAAAAATCAGGTCTGATTAGGTCGTAGAAAGGTTTAACCCATTCTGCGTAATCCAAAATGTATGTTCTGCCAAAATTTAGGAATCCTAAAATAGATTGTAAACTTTTCAGAGTCTTTGGACATTGGAGCAGCGCACATTTTCCTAAAAATATTAGATGCCAGGCTTTTCCCTTCACTTGATTGCTCATATCCCAAAAATAGGACATTGAGGTGGACAATTTTTGATTTTTTAAAGTTAAATTTGTTGCTCAAATTGATGAACACCAGAATTATGTTGTTCACCCTATTCAAGTGTTCCAATAACTGATCGTCCGTCAGATAAATATCATCTACGCAGGACAATGCCTCCTCATCACAATTTTGAAGTAACTCTGTTACTCTTGCTGAGAACAACCCAGGGATATTCTTATACCCTTGGGGCAGTCTTCGGAATCGGCATTGAGAGCCGAAGGCCGACAATGCTGTCAAATATCAGCTTCCAGGCACTATATTTTGGCAGAAAAATCCATTTGAGATATCTAGTGTTGTTTTTTTTTCTGCAAAATGTTATTCATTAATGCTACACTGTATGCATTCTGTACAGCAAATGTTCATGTGCATGTGTTTAAATGCCTGTAGTCTAAAACTAGATGGCATGAATTGTCGGGTTTCATTACGGGAAACAAAGGATTATTCATGGAAGTGGTGCAATTCTCAATCACACCTTGGTACTCAAGTTGATCTAAGATCTCCCTGACTCGTTTCTTCGCATCATGTTTTATTAGGTCCTGCCTCTGTGGAGTAGGAGTAGATCTTAATGGGATTTCATGGTGAGGTGACTCAGCATCCCGCCCTACATGATTGCGGTAAAGTGCGGGAGCTAGCGCTAATGCCCACTCCTGTGACCCTGGAATGAGGTTGAAGAAAGCTGGTAGAATTACATCTTCCCCCTTAGGGCACTCTATAACGAACTCAGGTGGCCAATCTCTTTCAGCCAAAAGGATGTTGTATCCATATGTCAGGTTCTCCCAAAAAAGACCTTTCACTTTCCCAGGTATGTCCCCCTCCATTTGGAGCGTAATTTTGTATAAACGATGTGGGACACTTACCCTTGTATCCGTGATTCCACTGTGATATGTTCATTCAACTCTGCTGTCACCAGAAATTCCATCAGGTTTTGGCGAGCTATTGTTACTTCTGCTGAGCTGTCTAACTTCGTCAGAGCCCATTCCCCGTTCAGAAGCAGAGTCCTCAGTAGCCTAGGCATTTCTTATTTTAAGGCCAGCTACCTTCTTCTTTTTAAATTGAGGTTTAGTTTTGGGTTTAACTTCTTGTTTGTTAATGTAGTCTGAACTGAGATGTGTCTCCCCTTGCGGCTTGACTCGCTCTTCTGATCAGTGTTCTGACCGTCCTTCCCTCCCTAAGTGTTTTTATGAACTCTGAGAAGAACAAGAGGAACGTTTATCAGTATCCTGATACCTGTCAGGGTTTTTTAATAGTATCACGGTTTCTAAGATTATATCTTTTTTCACAGGACTCCTGTTGAGAAGTTCCACTCTGTGATTGTGATGCATTCAGCTTATTGTTTTTGGATTGTTTGTTATCCCATTTCTTTTTAGAAGGATTGGGTACTTGCTTCGAGTTATCCTTTTCAGAATTACCCGCTACCTGTGATTTCCCAGGTCTGGCTCACAAGTTATCTTTACCCAACGAAGCATAGGTTTCTTCGATAATCTTAGGTAGTTCTCGCTCCTGTTGTGCAGGAGTGGCTTCCCTCAGGCATTGGCGTATAGCCACCGCTGCTGCCTCCACTTTTATGTTACTTAACATAATGGCTGATACCTGGGAAAAATTGCCCATCTGTTTCATCCCAGGTTCTGCTCCGTACTCATTCTGTATTTGTTTCAATACATCCGGTAAAACTGCTATTGAGGGGGTACCATGAGTTGTGGTATAAATGGCAGCGAAAACTGTACACCAATTGGTACAATCCTCTATCTGGGAGCCATCCCCATTGGTAAGCAAATTGTTAGTATTCTTTGTTTTTCCTGCAGGCCCGAATGGAGAAATACTGCTTCAAGCTCTGCTATTTTCTGTGCTATCCAGAACGGGATTTGCTCCTGAAATGCTGGGCATTCTTCCCATGACCACGTTCAGCATTTGTGGGCTGATAGTTGGTGTAGTCATTTGAGGTTGACTAGCTTGAGCAATCCGTGCAAGTTGAAGTGTAAGTGTTCACATTACGAACTGTGTAAGGTTTCTGTATAGTTTTACTGGGTCTCTGTTAAGTGTATGTAATTCTGCTGCTTGCAATGTATCAATGTCTGGATGCGGTGTGTAAGCAGCTAGGACCGGCCAGGTTGCTCCTTCTCTGCTGAGTGGACCGGGTCTCACATTTGTTGTGGTGTGGGGGAGGGTGCCTCTAAAACAATTAATATGATCTTGGTATGTTAACGGGACTTCTATGTTCACGTATGGAAGGTATTCTTCAGGTGTGTCATCTTCAATGTAAGTATGAAACAACTTTGTGTGTGCATCTGCAGGAGGGAATCTGACCACAGAATAGACTACCTCTGTTCTGAATGCCTCGTGCACCTCAATCACGAAGGTAACACCACCACCCGTTGCCGGGAGGCCGTATTGCAATAATTTCATAGTAATTGCATGTCTGCAATTTTTTCTGCTCTTCTTCCCCTATATTCACAACGCCGTCTCCACTGACAGACATTATGGGAGGAAGTAGTAATGAAAAGAGATAAGGTTTTGCACAATGTGGGAAATTTTAATCCTTCAAGCTTGCATAATCTACAGCCAATACATAAGCTGAGATGGATTTCCCTTCTCACTACAGATGTCTCTGGTTAAATGTGAGTAGGGGTCTCTGAGAAAGCACAACTGAACTACTCAGATTTGACCATTAAATAAGAACCAAACCAACGTTGGGTGCCATGTTGTGTAGTTCCTAAAAATATGTAGGATCAGCACGTTTGTTGGAGAACATAATCTAAGGGCTCGGTGCCAAGAATGGTTCCGGACACCCCGCAGGATATGTCAGCCTATTGACAAGCTAGCTCACAGTGCCACCATAAGCCCCCTAACCTTACCAAGGAGCGAATAGTTTTTGGCAACCATCGAACATGACAATCCTTGACCCTTCATAGATCGTGGAAACAGTACAGTACTTTTCGCTCAGTCAATCGTGAGCACTTAGTCTCAGAGAGATACACAGAATACACATTGGGGACGTTTTTCAATAAGCATTTATTAAACCAGCACCATTCTAGTATAAAACATATGTGCTGCAACAATCAGTAGACAGAAGCAAACGTAAAAGATTACAAGCACCAAAAGAGTTAACAGTAGATACATTTCCACCATGGTGCTAAAGCAATGGATATATGCAGGCATATAAAAAAACAGTAATCTTTGTGCACTCCTACGATGCGGACGCTACCTAAATGTGCCTCTTATGTATGTTGGTGTGAAGCCAAGAATCCCCTAGGAAAGAGCCTACCCCATTACCTGATGGGAGAGAATGAAGGACCCCCGTCTTGGTCACAAGTTGGACACACCGCAAGGCATGTCAGACCGCTGCGTGTTGAAGCCTCAGAATGCAGGGACCTCCGTGTTAGTGTCAGCATAGAAACGTCTCCTCTACTAACTAGTGAAGTTGCAGTTCCTTTATACCAAAAAATTAGCCTCGGGCGTTCTACCACAATTGATAAGCTGTGAGTACGATTATGTAGATGAGCCTAAATCAATAATTGTAACTATGCAAAGTAGCCCTGTCGCCCTAAGATGAAGATAGCGATGACCTTTGTACAGAGTATGTTAATCCTGTTATGTACGTCATGTGCAGGTAGTTTTACTAAGAATCCTCATGCATAATAAATTAGTCAAGTTTCAAGGAAACTAATCGACATTTATTCAGCACATAACTGGGTAAAAGGTCAGTGCTAAAGCCGTTATGCAGAGCAAGGTAGGACAAATGTAGGTAAATGGTTGCTTTGCTACTTAGGCCTAGGTTAGGGAACAAAACGGTACATTTTTCAGTCCAAACACCATCATAGTAAATGGATAATGCCCATTTGGGGTTGAAAATGCAGATCTTTCTTTTTGTTCCTAGAGTCAGACCTATCTGCCGGTACCCAGATGTGAGATCAAAGGCAATCAGATATTGGGCTGCTCCCAACCTGTCAATTAATTCATCTGCTCTTGGAATTGGGTATGCATCAGTTTTGGTCACTGCATTGGGGCCGCTATAGGTCACATAGAACCTCATCTCTCTCTTACCACCCTGAGTGTGAGGTTTGGGAACTAACATCAATGGGCTGGCCCAGGGGCTCTCAAATGACTTTATGACTCCCAATTCCAGCATCTTGCTTACTTCAGCTTTGATACTCTCTTTCCTTTCTCTTTTCCTATTGCCTGCATATTTTGTTTTTGACAGGTAGGCTTTCACCAGTGTCCACATCATGGGTGCACCAGCTAGTCTGACCAGGGGTCAAATAGAAGAGCTCAGCAAACTGATTTAGGACTTGCCTGCAATCAGTCTGCTGCTGGGTAGTGAGGGTGTCTGACATGACCACTCCTTCCACTGACCCATCTTTTGGGTTGTTGGACAGGAGGTCAGGGAAAGGTTCACGCTCTGCTTCCTGATCCTCATTTGTAACCAAGAGCATGGTCACATCTGCCCTGTCATAATAGGGTTTAAGGCTGTTCACATGGGTGACCCGCTTGGGTTTCCTGTAGGAGCCAAGGTTCACCAGGTAGGTGATCTCCCCTTTTCTTTCTAGGATAGGGAAGGGGCCACTCCACTTACCTTGGAAGCCCCTAGGGGCCACAGGCTCTAAATCTCACACCGTCTGCCCTGGTTGCAACTCTACCATTGCTGCCTTTTGGACATACCATTGCTTCAGGAGCTCTTGGCTGGCCTCAAGGTGTTGGTTTGCTTTCTCCATGTATTCAGCTATCCTGGAGCGGAGGCCAAGTACATTGCCACTATGTCCTGTTTAGGTTCAACAAGAGGTTTCTCCCACCCCTTCTTCACAAGACACAATGGTCCCCTTACAGGATAACAAAATAAAAGTTCAAAAGGGAATAACCCCACTCCCTTCTGTGGCAGTTCCCTGTAGGCAAAAAGCAGGCATGACAGTAGAACATCCCATACCTTCCTGAGCTTTTCAGGGAGTCCACCAATCATAAATTCCATGGTCGTATTTAATCTTTCAACAAGGCCATTACACTGAGGATGGTAGGGGGTAGTGAACCTGTAGGTCACTCCACACTCCTCCCACATGTGTTTTAGGTACCCACACATAAAGTTTGTACCTCTGTCTGACACTACCTCCTTAGGGAAACCCACTATGGTAAAGATACTAATGAGGGCCCTAGCCACGGCAGGGGCAGAGGTAGTCCTAAGGGGAATAGCTTCAGGATACCTAGTGGCATGATCCACTACCACCAGAATATATCTGTTTCCTGATGCTGTAAGATGGTCAAGGGGACCAACAATGTCAATCCCTACCCTCTTAAAGAAAAATAGGCCAATCAAAAATTAGACTATCTAGAGACAATTTTTGGATTTACTCATGAGGTCACTTATTATTAAAGTGGTCCAACAAATGCAAAGTCGTGTACCCCACCGCTGATCCACTAATGTAGGAAACCGCCTCTCTGTACAGTGTACTAAAATGAAGTGCATTATGTAGAAAGCGCAAGAAATCCCCAAAAGGCAGGTAGAGGTAAAAGTAGATAATACTAACTCTCTTTTTTGTGGTAGTGTGGGCGAGCAGTCAGGCTTATCAGAGGATAGTGTTAAGCATTTGTTGTGATCCCAGAGGCAATAAAGGAATCACTCACCCAAGAATAAATCTAAGTCCAATTTGTAATAATAATGTTGATTTTTATATAATTTTTAAGACCTTAAACACAGTTCTAAGGTAAGTGCTTTCGGAGTAACGATTTTTAAAAGCTCAGAAAATATATCACTTTTGTGCACAATTACGCAACATAAGAAACAATGGGAGAAAAGCAGAAAAATGCAGAGAAATTCAGGCAATGCTTTCACGAAGTTCACCTTCTTGATTTAGGTCGATGTCTGGACCAGGTCCAAAGTTCCAGCAGTAGAAGTTCGGGAGCGTCCCGGATCGGCCGGGAGCAGAGATGCTGAGATCTTAGAAGCTGGTGCGCAAAGACAAAAGGGACCACTTGAAAAAGCACTGCACAGAGCAGCATACAGGTAAGTCCGGTGGACCACAGGAGCAGGGCTGGTTGGTCGATGCTGGGGCCAGGTGCAGAGAGAACATGTCAGCCTGGCGTCGTGCATTTTGAGGTCTTCGTGGTCAGGAGCAGGCAACTTGGAGAGGCGATCTCAGGACAGCTGGGCCACTCAGGAAGTGGGTCTATTGTGCCTCAACCTTCCTCAACGGGTGCTTGTTTCTAGTGCTTTTGGAGTCTGGAGTGGACTCTTCTTCTTGGAGTTTGCCGTTGGCGATCTGGTAGCCCAGGTATTGGTATGCTGCGGCTCCAGTAGGTCCTGGTGCCTCCAAACTTAGTGGGGAGGCAAATCTGGCCCTCCAGAGCTGTGGTACTTTTTCTTGCTTCAGTGCTGCTCAAGGTCATCGGGAATCAGCAAGTCGACAAACCGAACTTCACGTGATTGGTGCCTGGGGTGTGCAGGGGATTGATACCTTCACTCCAAGGGAGCTTCACATCGATTTTCAGGGTTCTTGGAATCTTTTCAGATTTCAGGACAACACAGCAGCAGCGATTGTTGAGTCCTGGGAGCAGCAGGCAGAGTTTGGCGCCTTTTTCTTCTGCAGCAGGGATTCAGTTCTCGAGCAGCTTGTCTTCTTTGTCCTGGTCTTCTCTTGTCCATTGAATCTGATCTTAAGGTCTCGGGATGCCACCTAATTACTGAATGTAGGGGCGTTACAAAGGAAGATAGGTAGTAGCCAATGGGCTACTTTGTCTACACCCTCTAGTGACCACTTGCTGTGGGTAGATGCACTACCCTAGCCCTGATAGGAGGTTTTCTCACCATCCCAAGATGGTGGAAATTCAGGAGCGGTGTTCACCTCGTCCGCCCCACCCTAGGGGTGGTGTAGGCTAAGGGGGGACCGTCCTCGTAATCTAACTAATTTTCCCACCTTTCCTCCCACCAAAAGTGGAGCAGGAAAGGGTGCGTGGCCTCCCCCATTATCTGGAGGTTCCTGGGGTGGATTTCAAAGGTGGCATTGCCTTTGAAGCTTCCCGCCCAGGAAGGCCATCTTGTCCTGGAGGAGGTGTGAAGCACCTCTTCCCAGAGCAGGGTTTGTCTCTGTCTTCTGAGAGCATTGGCTCTCACCCCATGAGTTCAGAAACATGTCTTGTAGCTGCAGGTTGGCAAAAACAGGTCAGGAACCATACCAGTGCTTGGTAGGTTTTCAGGGGACCCTCTAAAAGGATCTCCTGTGTGAATTTATTAATAAATCCAACACTGGCATCAGTGAGGATTTATTAAGACACAATGTTTGGTCCAAACACCTTAGAAATAGGGAAGCCATCATGGAGCTAGGAAACTCGTTGTTAGAAATGGGATTTCTGGTTGGCTAGGGCTTGCGCCTAAGCCAGGCAGAAACCACCACTCTAGTCAGGGCAAGGGAGTTACACGCTGAAGATAACCCCTGCTCACCCCCTTGGTAGCTTGGCACGAGCAGTCAGGCTTATCCCAGAGGCAATGTGTAAAGCATTTGTGCAACACACACATACAGCAGCAACACACTAGGCACACCACAAAAGAGACTCCACACAAGGTTATATAAAAAATAGCCTTTGTATTATCCAAAACACATTAGAATCATAATCACACATTATACACTGTGCCAACTGGCACTAGGCAATATTCACAGGGGATTATATACATGACAGGGCCAATCGGGCCACTGTCAGAACCATAACAGCACAAGTGACAAGTAGTAAATAACACAACCAGTAACTACAGGTACAATAATGACCTCAGCATTATATCACATTAGGCATAAAACACATTGTGTATAGATCACAAGCATAAACACATTATGCACAAATCACAAGCATAAACACATTATGCAGCTGTGTAGAGCCTTGCGCCCTACCAATTTCACCCAAAACAAGCATTTGCAATGCAATAGGTCTCGCATTTACACGAGTTTGAGCAATTGGCATTGTAAATGACAATGCCTTTTATTTATGTTTTAAAAACCAAAACATAAATAAAAGGCATTGTCATTTACAATAAATGCGAGACCTATTGCATTGCAAAGGCTTGTTTCAGATTTCATTACCTTAAAATCTCTTCTATGGAGCCCTTGAGTTTCCAAGTTCAATTTGCGAGCAGTCTATCAATTCCAGTTTTTTTTTTTTTTGTAAAACAGGATTTGTAATTCTGTTTATAACATCAAAAGACAGGCCTCTAAGTCTCAGAACGCCAAAAAACCTGGACTGGAAGAGCTGCTCATGCATGGATATGGGAAACCTGAGACCTCTGCTTTATGTAAGCCTTGTTAACTAATATGACCGGCCCTTCCGTCTGCAAATGGAGCAGAAAAAGCAACGGTTTAATTTGAGCATGCTTTTACCATTTCTTGCTTGATGTCTTTGAGACACGCGTTTCTAGTTGCAATACTATGTCACATGATGAGTATTGTGTTACAATTGTCCCATCAGTCAGCTTCTGAATTGTAAATATCTTTGCGTAGCTGCAAACATGAGGGCTGAAGAAAGGTGCTTGATGTATGAGCATACGCTGAGCCTGTCTCACAGGTCTGACTCTTTCCCAATCCTGGGTTTTCAGCCAACAGCTCTATGCATGCCAGGACCTGCAGTGACACACTGGCAATAGAGAAATGAAAACTACAAGCCCCAGAATGCTTACTGCGGCAAGCTGAAATTCGCTCTCATATTATGGGTCCACTAGATACCTACATATCGAACTTTAGTGTCAGAAAAGTAATAAAATAGATAGTCTGTGCATGGTGGTATGTTTATCTTGGTACAATGTTAGTATTTTGTAAACGTTCACTTCTTTCCTCATGGAGCTCATGGGAATTACACAATCTTTGTGCACAGAAGATCTGCGATTAATCATCCTATCAAACTTGCTTCTCCATTTATTGTATGAATGTATTGACATTTGTATAGTGCACAAACAGCTGGGAAGCAGCGGAGAAATGTACATTAAATAGAATGTTTGCTGACGACAAAAGATTGTTTTTATCAAGAAGAGACTTTACGTACTTGAATTCCCCATTATCTTATACATTTTTTTTACACTTGAAGCCATAGTGAAATAAAGTGCTTTGCACAGAATCACACAACGTCAGTCAACTGCGGAAGTTTGGATTAGGATGCATGGTGGCAGGCTGTGAACTTGGATGCCAGCAGTGCAGACCATTTTTTTTAGTGTAATTTAAGACGGGCTCTGCTAAATTCTAACTGAGGACGTCCTGTGAACCAGGAAGGGGTCGTTTACTTAAATTGTGATGCCGAGCCTACAAACTGTCTGCACCAGCCCTCCATCCACCCCTCACCTCTCTCCACCCTCCTCACACTGTCGGGCAGTCTGAAAGACAGTGGTGTAACAAAACTCTAAGGGACTCGCCATATACAATCACCCTAGCAGTCGCACATGCAGGCATAGGGATACTTCATAGGGGTTGGTATGACAAAGCTGGCGACCTGTGAATGACCTTCTTTCAGCTTACTCCCAGACCAGATGGAAATTAATGTGGGCTTTAGACCATCCCCAGTATTGTAAACACCAAAGTATGTTATGTTAGCTGGTGTCCGTATGGCGTGCAGCTTCTGCTGGTGTGACATTATGGTGTTGTTGCTTTGTCCGTGTGCGAGCGGGTGCACACGTGTGTGTTTCGAACAGTGTGTTGCTGGAAGCTTTTCTGTGTAGCAATGTGCGAAGTTTACCTCCAAGGTAGATGGATGCCGGAGATCTTTGTTTGGCAACACAACTCAGATGGATGTGAAGGGTCCCAAAGGTCACATGCGGGAAACTTTTTGAACATCCTGTGATTCTAGGCAAAACACTTACTATCCCTGGGTCTTAAAAAAAATGAACGTATCCTTGTAATGTACCTGGTGCTCGTGTAAAACGTTCCAATAGCATCAGGTCTATGGCGGAATGGGGGCGAGAGGGGAAAAACACAACAGAATGCCCCTTGGTTTGGCCCCCCCTCCCACTATTAAGGACACGCAGGGATGTGGTGCGGGGTCTTTGGGGTGAAGAGTGGATACAACTACAATGGGTGATAGGGTGCGGCTGCAACCAAGGCTTAGCCCGGGTACCACCTTGCGGGTCAAGCAGCAGCGCGCATGGAGGACTGCATGCCGTTCGCGGTTTATTTCTTCTGTTACCGGTAAACACCATGTGTTTCCCAGCACTCTGCAGAGACTTACAATATGACGTGCATCTAACCAAACGCCCCTGTCATTAATAAAATTATGAACTTTCCTGCAAGTGTCTCTTGGAAAAATCACCATTTCTCAAATAAATGTGATGTGGGTTTGTGCGTCGCGCCTGGGCTGTACGGGAGCAGTTGGAGCGCTAGATTTGGGGGTACTTTACTAAACAGGAGAAATGAACACAAAAGATGTGTTTGCATGTCTGAGGTTTCGCAGGTGGGACCGGCAGGGGTGTTTGTAAATATAGCCGGCTAAGCGAGGTGCCAAAGGACTGCAGCGGGGACAAGTGAAGTAAAACAATAGCTGTTTTAAAATGGATCCGTGCAATCCAGTCAGAAATGTGAGCAAAGTTTAAAAGTCTCTGAGTGGAGAAATCAGGTGCGGGCAGAAGGAAGCGGGTGGGGAAGTCCGCAGAGCGGATGAATTGTTCTGCTTGCTTGTTTTCAGAGGGGGATCTTGTTAAAAGGGAGGAATTTGTGGGGCAGCCTTTGGTGAGATCTTATCGCGTCCTCTGAGCGGAGTCACGGTGCTGCCCCCTGCGCTCGCGTGCCCTCCTCGCAGCAGGAGGATGTATGTGGTGGTGTGTATGTGAGGGAGAGATGGCTGGCATCAGTTTTAAGGACTCCTCCAAGAATAAAGGCTGCCCGGGCGGGGGCTAATGGCATCAGAGAGGCGGCCAAAATACCCTACTGCTGGAGCGGTCGCGTCTCTGCGTAAACATGGGGTGCGGGCAGCCTCGCTCGGCCTCATTACGGGGGCAGAGGGTTTAAACCAGGCGTGGTGGAAGAGTGCACCCCATTATTTTCGCGGCCTGCTCTGGCTGGTGGGGGCGGAGGGGTGGGGGGGCAAGGGGAGGGCAGGGATTCCAAGCCCTCCAACCTGTCCGCTAGACTCACTGTCTCTGTCTGAAGACATGCTGCTGCTCACAGCGAGGAACAACAAGCAGCGCACAGCCCTGAGATCTCCTGCATACCCTGTGCATAATGTTGTTTACAACAACATCAGACAAGACAAACAATGTATCCAATTATATCAGTTGCATGGAAGGGTCGTAAAAAGCCCCTTTCCTCCAATAATGGCACCCGAGGTTTTCCTGCAGCATAATTGCGGGTTTATGAAAACTGTAAAACATCAGGTATTAAAGGCAAAGAGGCAAAAAAGCAGTTCGAGAACAAATCTGCGGCTCGAGGAGTAATGTGTTTGCCGTTTTGTGCGGACCTATAAAGTAAGAGGGAGAGCGCCGGCCAGCAGCCCAACGCCATTGTAAACAAGCTGGAAAATAGTGCTCACCCACCAGATAAAGCCCACTGTGTAAAGCAGTAGGTAAAAGATCCAGTCCGGATGGGCCGTCGGAGAAGGAGACAGGGCGGTAACAAAGAAGCCTCATTTTCAATCGGAGGCCAGCGTTTACCATAAACGATGACGCCAGCCAATCAGAATGATGGGCGGGGCTTCAAGCACCCTTCTGAAATCTCCTCGATTACAAGAAGCCTCGCAGAGCGAGCAGCGCATGCGCGCTGCAACGCAAGTCTGCGAGACCTAAAAAATGACCCCAGGCCAACTGGCCTTTCTCTGGGGCCCAATGCCCTATGTCCAAAATGTCAGGGCTCTTAGCTGTAGGGCCTTCCACTGGCCCTCTGGCTGCCTTGGCAGTAAAGCAATGTGCGAAATGCACTGGGGCACGGGGGTGCGTCTCACCCCCTCCTCATCAATAAACAAACAAAATGCCCCCTTTGTTGCAGCTGCCCTCTGTCTGGCGGGGCAGCTGTAGGAAATTGACTTTGGCACCACTGTGCCTGGGGAGCCCCACTCTGGGGCTCCTACAACAAAATTGCCCCCCACGTTGCAGCGGCCCACTCTCCTGCGGGGCCGCTGAGGCAAACAGGCACTGGCACCAACGATACCCAACTTCATCCCCACTCACCGGGGCTGCTCGGGGACTCCTGGTAGACACCTCAGGTCCTCTCCTCAGGCCGGAGTTAGGCAGAACAGGCACCGAGAATGTGCCTCGACCTGGCCCCTCCCCTGGGGCCTCTCGGGGACTCCTCTGGTCTCCTTAGCGAAAGACCCACTTCTCTGGGATTCCTTCCATGCTGGGGAAGTTCCGGCGGCGCTTCTCTGGGCAGGACATGACTCGTGGGGCTCCCACCTGTACACGGGGGCCCCGCCTTCCTCCAGGCGGCGTGCCTGACTTCCGGCTGATTCCTTCCTGCCGGCCGGGTGAGGCTCCACCCACAAACAGGCAGCACTTGCCTGGCGTCTGGTTCGCTCTGCGGCGGCAGCAGCTCTCCTCACCGAAGCGCGGGGTAGGCTCCCGCCTTACAATACTCGCAAATGCAGGGTGGGCTCCCGCTTTCCGTGCAATGCGGGGTAGGCTCCCGCTCTTCCTCAGAGCACGGGGGAATCCCCAAGCCGGGGTTCCCTCCAAAGGCAGCGAATTCACCTAGGCAGGCACAGACCTATTCAGGGTCAGGGGACTACTCCTCCCACTACTCCAAATGCAGATCCCCTATTCAGTCTAGCGCTGACTCCCTGGAGCCACACACACCTCACCAGCCCCTGTCACTCCAGAGACCGACATGCAATGCACATCAGGCAGACAGACACATAGCACACAGAAATGCCAACTTCTAAAAGTGGCATTTCTAAAATAGTGATAATAAATCTGCGCACACCATTGCGCAGCATTTATTATTACTATTCCAAACATACCAAACTTGACCACGCTGCTCCTCTCATATCAGGAATTACCACTGGAACACTTATCAGGGAATCCCCAATGCATTCCTATGAGAGGACAGCCTCACAGCAGTGAGAAACCTAAATGGCTGTTTGTCACTACCAGGACATGTCACACACTTAAGGTACATGTCCTACCTTTCACCTACAATGCACCCTGCCCATAGGGCTAGCTAGGGCCTACCTTAGGGGTGACTGACATGTAGTAAAAGGGGGGTCACGATTGTGGCACACACTTTAGGTGCCACGTCACAGCGGCAGTAACACTGCGCGCACAGGCCCTTCAATGGCAGAGGCCTGAGACAGGTTTGCAAGGCTACTTTGGTGGGTGGCGCAATCAGCGCTGTAAGCCCACCAGTAGCATTTAATTTAGCGGCCCCGGGTATCTGAGATACCACTTTACAAGGGACTGACAGGTAAATTAAATATGCCAAACAGGTGTAGACCAATCTTACCAGGTTTACCACAGAGAGCACATGCACTTTACACTGAACAGCAGTGCTAAAGTGCCCAGAGTCCTAAAAACGTCAACACCATGTCAGAAAAAAGGCTAGGAGGAAGGCAAAAAGTTCAGGGATGACCCTGCAAAAAGGGCCAAGTCCAACACAACCCCCTTCCAGCCAAAACGCAGGGTAGTCCAATCACCACCTTGATGGGCTTCCCTGCTTTGGGAGATAGAACATGGACGCGGGCCCGCAACTGCAGGGGCACACTCCAGTTCTACACCATTCTGAACCCTCTGTCAAAGCTCCCAGGACCAACTAAGCTACGCCACTGGTACTCCCTAGTTGTCCGCGGCCAGGACCAGGCCCTAGGCCATCCAGATATTTCCGGTCCTTGCCATTCCACAGAGTGGGGGGCAGTAGCCCCTGGCACATAGTAACCATTCTCCACTCTTCCTCGCATCAGTGCAGTTCTAAACTGCCACTAATCCTCCAACCTAGGGTCCGCACCCTCAGGCTGACCAGAGGTCACGGGCGAGGCTCTCCTCCCCCTACCTCTCCTTCTGGGGTCCCGCACTCTCCTACTTGGAAAGGCACCCTCAGAACACAACTCTCCCACCAGTTCAGGACCTCTCTCAAGCAACTGGTCTCCCAACCTAGGGTCTAAACCCTCAGGTTGCACCGGGGTCAGAGGCGAGGTCTCCCTCCCTCTGCACCACCTTCCAGAGTTCTGCACCCTCCCACCTGGAGTGGTACCCCTAGAAGCCAAAACAGTAGGGACACTGATTACAGATGTCCTTCCCTCCAGGTCAGGCAGAACCTGAACCTGGCCTCCCAACCAAGGGACTAAACCCTGCGGTTGAACCGGGGTCAGAGGCGAGGAATCCCTCCCTCTGCACCACCTTCCAGAGTTCTGCACCCTCCCACCTGGAGTGGTACCCCTAGAAGACAAACCGGTCAGGACACTGGTTACAGATGTCCTTCCCTCCAGGTCAGGCAGAACCTGAACCTGGCCTCCCAACCCAGGGACTAAACCCTGCGGTTGAACACTTGCCTGGCACACCAGGACTTCCGGGGGCGCACACAGCTTCCCCCTGAGGGTAACACATACCTCATGTGTTGTATGACAGTCTGCCTGGCGCAGATCTCCCGACCCCTGTCCATCTGACAGTGTGCGAAGATCTTCCAGGACAGAAGTGGTGTCACCATGGTCACTCCTAGGAGACTCAGCCCTTCTGGCTGGCCCCTGACCCACTGGTTCTTCCACTGGGGACTCACTCCCCCGCTCACCCCTCCATCCGGACTTCTGCACCCACCACTTAGGAGCGGCACCGCCAGACACCAGAACCGCTGGAGCTCCGTTTACAGACGCTCCAGGTTCTACTGACATTAGGAGATCCCCCTCAAATGGCCTGCTAGTACAGCCTAGGCTCCCAACCTGGTGTTCCCTTAGGGAACCCTCCAGGCCCTGAGACTGGGTTTCGGGCACCTTGGGACACAGCCCACACTCACTCCTTCTCCGCTGAGACAGGACGTGAGCCCCTACACCGGGACCTAGCTGGGCTACTCTGAACCTCTCCCACCTCTCTGGGCTGGAAGATACCTGAGCCACTCCTTTTAGGATCACTCCCAAATGCCTCTTCAGACCCCCTGGCACTCACCCAGAGGTCTGCCTCCCGTGCGAGTTCCCTGGGATCAGAGAACTCACACTCCACCAGGTGTTGGCGTAACCCCGGAAAACGATTACTGAACATGTGCTCTCTGACAAACAGATTGAACAGCTCTTCAAAATCATTTGCCGTGCTACCCATCACCCAACCTTCCAGTGCATCACAACACTCATCCACAAACTCCCCCAAGACTGGTGAGACAGTTTCCTACTGCCCCTGAACCTCAACCTATACCCTTCAGGTGTGACACCCTCTTCCTGGGAACTAGGTACCATGCTCTGGGATCTGGGAGTGGGACTTCCTGCACTGGACTCCATATTGCTGCCACCACTAGACCCCACCCTCACTGGTGAATCCAGACCACTAAAACTACACTCAGGGGACATATCCTCACACGTTAGTTTCTCCCTGGCGAAGGCCCTCTCTGCCTCCGCCATCCTTTCCTGCGCTAAGACCCTCTCAGTCTCTAGCTTTTTCTCTTCAAGGCCCAACGCCTTGAGACTCAACTCCTGGGCCAACAAGGCCTTATTCTCCTCAAAACCCAGCTGCGCTATCTCCTTGGCATACTCCGACTGGAGCGTGTCCAAAGCCAGCTGATGCTCCCTTTCTTCCCTCCTATCCACCCACTCCTCTGGGGACAGGGAAAGGGATGGGGCACTCCCCCCAGCACTGGACCCAACAAGGGACTCCCTATCTATGGGATCCTCACTAACTACTGGCGTCCCTGCCCTGTCATTTTCTCTCTCCTGTGCAGACTCTTCAGGACCTCCCTCAAAACCACCACTTAGGTATGCGGAGGGGTAATCTGAAAGGTCCCCCCAGGGATCTAAGGGTTCTCCCCTGCGGAGGGCTTCATAGAGGAACAGTTTTCTGAGGATGTTACCCACTATTGGTATCCCCCTCTCTCTGCAGAATTCCTCTGACTCCTCCCGGGTGTACTCCAAAAGGTCATCCTCATTATAGACTAACCCCATCTTGGCAAGATACACAACCCACAGTGCAACAGGAGAACACAATTCAAAAATGACACTTTCAGGAGAAATAAAACTCAGGAAAAATAATCCCCAAACCTGTGATTATCTAAATGCTGAGTTTGTAGTGCAACCAGTTGTCGCTGTGGAACTGCGCAAACGCAAGTCCTATCCCACCGCTGCCACCAATGTTAGAAATGGGATTTCTGGTTGGCTAGGGCTTGCGCCTAAGCCAGGCAGAAACCACCACTCTAGTCAGGGCAAGGGAGTTACACGCTGAAGATAACCCCTGCTCACCCCCTTGGTAGCTTGGCACGAGCAGTCAGGCTTATCCCAGAGGCAATGTGTAAAGCATTTGCGCAACACACACATACAGCAGCAACACACTAGGCACACCACAAAAGAGACTCCACACAAGGTTATATAAAAAATAGCCTTTGTATTATCCAAAACACATAATAATCATAATCACACATTATACACTGTGCCAACTGGCACTATGCAATATTCACAGGGGATTATATACATGACAGGGCCAATCGGGCCACTGTCAGAACCATAACAGCACAAGTCACAAGTAGTAAATAACACAACCAGTAACTACTGGTACAATAATGACCTCAGCATTATATCAGATTAGGCATAAAACACATTGTGTATAGATCACAAGCATAAACACATTATGCACAAATCACAACCATAAACACATTATGCAGCTGTGTAGAGCCTTGCGCCCTTCCAATTTCACCCAAAAAAACGACCCCAGGCCAACTGGCCTTTCTCTGGGGCCCAATGCCCTATGTCCAAAATGTCAGGGCTCTTAGCTGTAGGGCCTTCCACTGGCCCTCTGGCTGCCTTGGCAGTAAAGCAATGTGCGAAATGCACTGGGGCACGGGGGTGCGTCTCACCCCCTCCTCATCAATAAACAAACAAAATGCCCCCTTTGTTGCTGCTGCCCTCTGTCCGGCGGGGCAGCTGTAGGAAATTGGCTTTGGCACCACTGTGCCTGGGGAGCCCCACTCTGGGGCTCCTACAACAAAATTGCCCCCCACGTTGCAGCGGCCCACTCTCCTGCGGGGCCGCTGAGGCAAACAGGCACTGGCACCAAGGATACCCAACTTCAGCCCCACTCACCGGGGCTGCTCGGGGACTCCTGGTAGACACCTCCGGTCCTCTCCTCAGGCAGGAGATAGGCAGAACAGGCACCGACAATGTGCCTCGACCTGGCCCCTCCCCTGGGGCCTCTCGGGGACTCCTCTGGTCTCCTTAGCGGGAGACCCACTTCTCTGGGATTCCTTCCACGCTGGGGAAGTTCCGGCGGCGCTTCTCTGGGCAGGACACAACTCGCGGGGCCCACAACCAGGCGGCACTTGCCTGGCATCCGGATCGCTCTGCGGCGGCGGCAGCAGCTCTCCTCACCGAAGCGTGGGGTAGGCTCCCGCCTTACAATACTCACAAATGCGGGGTAGGCTCCCGCTCTTCCTCAGAGCATGGGGGAATCCACACACCGGGGTTCCCTCCGAAGGCAGCGACGCGCTGCAGGGCACACAGCAGCGGGGAAGGCTCCCGCTTTCAGGAACGCAAATACAGCGGGGTAGGCTTCAGTTTCCCTTTGGCAATGCTGGGGGATCCCCACGTTGGAATCTCCCCCAGACACTTCGCAGCCCAGTGCTGCCAATTAAAACAAAACGCTCCCCTCGTCATGGAGCATAAAAATAAAGGTGCAGCGCTCACGAGGCGCTGGGACCCCAAAGGTCAAGGGGAAAAGGCTGGGCCCAGGCAGGCCAGCTCACAGGGCCCTCCAGCAGGGAGGCAGTCCCTCGTGGTGGTTCCTCCTGGGGCCCAGCAGCAGCAAGTCCCCCCCCCCCCCAAGTCACAAGGAAGCACAATTCATGGGGTCACAGCCCCAGTACTTATAGTACATCTCTTCTTTGTCTGCCCTGGCACAGGGCTTGGGGGAACCAGTCTCAACTGGTTCTGGGGGGTGCTGAAGCACTCTGTGTACAGTGCTCACACCCTCCTTTGTCAGATGGGGGCTCGGTCCTCAGACACACCACAGGGGGGTGTAGCCAGCATTCACCTAGGCAGGCACAGACTATTCAAGGTCAGCCTAGCGCTGACTCACCCTGCCCTCCCTGGAGCCACACACACCTCACCAGCCCCTGTCACTCCAGAGCCAGGCATGCAATACACATCAGGCAGGCAGACACATAGCACACAGAAATGCCAACTTCTAAAAGTGGCATTTCTAAAATAGTGATAATAAATCTGCGCACACCATTGCGCAGCATTTATTATTACTATTCCAAACATACCAAACTTGACCACGCTGCTCCTCTCATATCAGGAATTACCACTGAAACACTTATCAGGGAATCCCCAATGCATTCCTATGAGAGGGCAGCCTCACAGCAGTGAGAAACCAAAATGGCTGTTTGTCACTACCAGGACATGTCACACACTTAAGGTACATGTCCTACCTTTCACCTACAATGCCCCCTGCCCATAGGGCTAGCTAGGGCCTACCTTAGGGGTGACTGACATGCAGTAAAAGGGGGGTCACAGATGTGGCACACACTTTAGGTGCCACGTCACAGCGGCAGTAACACTGCACGCACAGGCCCTGCAATGGCGGCCTTTTCCATTTCATAATTTTGTCCACCTCAGCACGAGACGGACACGTCTATTGACCCGCCCTTGGTCTGCCTTGTTGCATTTTCGCATCAAAGTACGACCGGCTACTTTGTTTAACAGCCCGAATTCACGGACATCTTAACTCACGAACCTAGACCAGGTAGAGTCACAATCGCTCCTTTTTACTTCAGACATAGCAAGAGCCTTATAGCTTCTAGTTGTCTGTCTAGTACCATCAGCCTCATTTAGATTTGTGATACTTTTGCAGCACAGAGTGACTGTTTTTGAGCGATCCTGTTCAAAATAGAGGGGGACAACCAATCTCATTTGTCAGATATAATTCCGAATGTACGGATGACCGGCCTCCTCACCTAACATCCTGAATTCACGGACATCATAATACACTAGCCCAGACCAGAGCAGCGTGACGGTCTTTTAGTGATCTTGATCTATCTTGAATTTTTAACCCAATCCAGTATTTACGTTGATCACGGACATCAATCCCCGTGCAACATTTTTTTCGATTACCGATTTCCACATTGGCACCTTAGGACCTATTATCCAGGCCTGGTGTGACCCATACATCTATACATTGTTAGTTGAAGCTGATACCACATTTACAGACAGAAAGAGGTATGGCCCTCCTGATGAAGGCGCTGTTAGGGCCGAAACGCGCGTTGAGAAGAACCATCTGTTAGCCACCTCACATCATTTGTTGTTGTTCGTGTCATTTTGTCTTTCATTATGTTTATGTATATGTATTAATGTTTTCTCCATTTTAGACCAATTGTTTGGCTGGAAAATATCAGTACTATTTTGTAGTTTATTCAAAATTACAATTGCATCAGAATTATGTAGTGTCTACAACATTAATTGAATGAATGTTTATCTTTTTTATATATAAAAAACATAATCATGAATAAAACAATTTTTAAACATATCTTAATGTAGCTTTATTATATTCACACTGAGTTCTCCTTATCATTTTTGTTTTTGTTGATGAGTGTTTAAACCAGTTTAAGCCATCTGACTGCCTAGGAACTTTGCCTTATACTCTATGGCAGAGGCCTGAGACAGGTTTGCAATGCTACTTTGGTGGGTGGCGCAATCAGCGCTGCAAGCCCACCAGTAGCATTTAATTTACCGGCCCCAGGTATCTGAGATACCACTTTACAAGGGACTGACAGGTAAATTAAATATGCCAAACAGGTGTAGACCAATCTTACCAGGTTTACCACAGAGAGCACACGCACTTTACACTGAACAGCAGTGCTAAAGTGCCCAGAGTCCTAAAACCACCAACGCCATGTCAGAAATAAGGCTAGGAGGAAGGCAAAAAGTTCAGGGATGACCCTGCAAAAAGGGACAAGTCCAACACTCGTGTTGACAAACATCCAGCCCACCTACTCTTCATGGCTTCCCTTTGCACTTACAACATCTCATAATGTACTGGACATTATAGGGGCATACCTGCTCATGCTGATATGCCCCACACATAGGATATAGTGCATCCTGCCATAGGGTTAAAGACCTGCAATACAGGTGACTTACCTATATCCCATGTTGTGTATGGGAGGCATGGCACGCAGGGCTCTGTGCCATGTCGACAATTTGGATTTCTCTGCACCAATACATGCAGAGTGCATAGCCTTGGTGAGGGGTCCCTGGGGTGGCACAACCAGTGTTGCAGTTCCAGAGGACCCTCTTCAGTACCCATAACCTAGGTACCATGGGTACCATTTATTAGGGACTTACAAAAGTAACTGGAGTGGTTCATGTTACAAAGGGGGAGGCAAAGAGGGAAAATGAACCAGGACGCCTTCCACTCAATAATGTCAAAATATCAAGACCTGGATACATACTACACATACAAAATCCAATTGTCAAGGGAACATCGCACTATCTAGTCATACCTGCAAATATGTGTCATTTTTTAATCTATAAAATCAAACAAAAGAGAACAGGCCAGTGAGCCCACAGCACTTAAATAACTATGTGCATCTAAAAAAGTGTAAGGTGGGTCAGGAAATGCCTCACGTAAGCAATACCAAGGGAACTACTTGTAGATCCTCACCAGTTGGCTCACTATGTCATCATTGGCACTAACCTGACATGAAAGAAACATGACCAACCTCCCAATTTAAGTGTGATTAGAGAAGATGTGATTAAAAAATAAAGTGATATCAATCTAAAAATCTTGAGAGCCCCATTGTACAAAGGAGGTTACGTATACTCGCCTACAAGGTTAAAACTGAGTTATGGACACATATCACACCTATCTTTAATTTTTATATAGTGCCCGTACTCATTTAAAACAACACGTAGTAAGATAAACAAGGGGACCCCAATACTAGAACCAGGGGTAACTATTTATGTTTTGGAAAACAATGGTTCCTAAGTGGCCAATATGGTTCAAATAGACATGAACAATTGCATTAGAGGTTGTGTTAATCAATATGCCTATAGTTTAAGTAGGCATATGGGGTAATTAATGCCAGAAGGAGCAATAAGGAAGTTACTTAACAGGGACTCAAGGGAGTTATGTAACACATATTTTATTTATTATTTTTTAGCAATATGAAAATATAGCTCAAGTGCTCACAAAAAAGTGACAACAAGCGTGATGTGGGGAGTGAGGGTGACTTAAAATAGATACATCGCATTGACAACAGAAAGTAGAGACTCCTAAATGACAACTTTTTAACAATACACGGAGTCTCTTGTTGTAGGGGGGTCAATGGCGTTTCGATCTCACTGAGTTGAGATCATCAACAGGACAGAACGTATGTGAGCAAGAATTAATACTGCAACGCCGGCCCCGGCCAGGTGTCCTAATTCTCCTTGCTCGCATACGTTCTGTCCTGATGATGATCTCAACTCAGTGAGATCGAAACGCCGTCGACCCCCTACAACAAGAGATATAAATATGTGATTGTGAGTGAAAAACTTAGAAATGTTTACAAAATATACTGATGTATCACTGTTATCAATTATTAACCTGTATGTAACTTTGATCTTCTTGGTTATTTTGTCTTTTATTTAGGAGGAAAATGGAAACTTGTCTCTGAGGAAATAATTATCTGCTTACATAAGCAGAAAAGAAGAGTCTTGTCAAGAGAAGCATGATCATTGTGTTGTTCAGCAATAACTTTGTCTTTAGGCACAGTGTATTCAGGTTGGAAGAATGTGGAGTTGCCTGACCAGCTGAGTACTTCAGCAGCACGAGCTAACTCTGGACAAGCTAGGCTTTGTGAACTGTTTATAGAGATATGCTGCTTTGCTGAGACTTTATTGTCACCTAGCCTGCCATAACATAGCACAAATCTAAAGACTCTTTGGCAGGCTATGGTGGCTAAAAGACTGAAACAGAAGTGTGTAGTATCCTGTCTTTATTGTTATTTATCATATGCTCTACCAGTGGAATGTTCCTGTGATGATGCGTTATGGAATCTTGGGAGCTTGTCACTGAATGTCACAGTTGAGAAGGGCTGAGCTGCATGCTGGTTGCTCCTGGTGGGGTGTGTACTGGACTTAACTACATGTCCTGCAACTAACTACAAATAAACATCTGAACATCCTCTACACGTCTGGACCTCGTTACTACATTTTACTACCTACATCAAAATCCAGGAGGCAAATAAAGCGTAAATGGGGGGGGGGGGGGGTTAGGAGGAGTTTATGAGCTTCAGAACGAATTTTATGCATTTTAAAGATGGTTTGTTTTCATGTTATAGTTGTTTATATTGTTTTTTCAATGTAGTTGTTGTCCTTTTTTATTGTTATTAAATTGTTTTGTTGTAGTAAATAAGTTTAAAGTTACCTTGGATTAATTTCCTTAATACTTATTACAAATTTCAAGTTTATTATACTATTGCAAAATTGAGTAAAACTGGCACCACCATGTTGAGGAACTGTGAATATGCTTTTACATGTATATATAAATGGTACTATGTTCACCTTTTATCCAATAGATAGTTGGTAATAGAGGAGCCAATTATTTTACAATGCAGGTATGACTAGTTGCATGCAAAAGTGAGGTGTTGCATGCTGTAATATAGGTAACTGCATTGCAAGAGACGGATCTCCGCACAGAGATAAGTGCATGTTTATACACAAATACACACTGCTATCAGCTGCTGTGCACACACAAATATTTATGGGTGTTGCCATTGGGAGATGTTTGAAACATAAGTAAGTATATCTCCACAATGAAATGGACATGAGTTATCCAAGACACAGTTCTGAACAGAGAGGATACTTCATTTTATACTCTACTATGGAAATTCATCAGTATGAAGAGAGATATGTGGAGAGAGAATAGTTCCTACCCACAGTCTACTTTGCACATATTATTCTAGGGAGATGTCTCACCTGACAGGGTAGTATGTGTTCATATCATAGTCTCTATCAGTGGCATAGCAAGGGGGTGGTAGTCCGCCTCTGGCAGCACGGGGTTTGGAGGCGGCGCCCTCCCCGCTCTTACCTGCAGCCAATGCAGGGCGGCGGCTGCAGGAATCGCCCAGCCCCCTTGCTCTTACATTTGGCCACCGCAGGCGACAAACACACAGGCCGCAATGGGCGACATAAGGCCTAGCTACGCCAATGGTCTCTATAGATGTTATGTAAGACATACATTTGAGCATAAAGGTAAATTCAACTCAATACTTTACTTGTAATTCTGTCATACTGAGGAGAGGTGTGACCACAAAGATAAGCCACATTTCACACCCTAATTTGCACAAGCATTTTGCAAGAGACACATCACAGGAGAGAGGCCAGTCTCTCCACACACTATACAATGCTGTCCCAAATAGAAAAACAAATAAATGGCTTTCACATGACGGAAGAAAACACCCAGCATGAAAGGGACATTAATTTTGTTTTGTTTATCAAAAACATACTCTTGCTGTGGGAGGTTGATTTTGAAAAATATGAACACCTTGCTTTGTGGACTCATTGAACATGGCACCCACAGAGAAAGGTGCATTAAATAAGCCTGTGTCACGACTTCTAACAATATGGTAGTGCAAATAGGTTTGTTTTCTGACCACATAGGCAGCAAAAATCAATGTTTGTATTTAGACTGCAGAAATAAAATATGGACATTCATTTTGCTGCTGCGAAAACCATTCACTGTTGCAAAAAGAAAAGAAACAAAAAGCGAGGACTTAGAATATGTAATATGGTGTTAAATTGCACCTCAAGGCACATTAGCACCATCTGATCAGCATATCCAATCCATCCCAGATGGTTTATTCATGCTGCAAGAACACATTTTAGCCTTACACAATTATAAATAAGATAAATGTTCCTATTTGTTCTCGTGCTTGTAGAATCACTGGTGTAGTACACTATAATCTAAGGCCCATATTACATGTGGCCTCTTCACACGAAACAGAGGGGAAAACACTTCTGCCAAAACTGGTATTACAAAGCATATGGTAATTCTACATGTGGTATTACAAAATGCACAATTACCTAGGTAGTGCCAGGGACAAATTCTCCAGGTGAAACCTGGAGAAATGTATCCCTGCAAAAGACCCTGAATTACACAATACCTTTTGGAAATCAGTGCAGTAACATTGATTTCCGCTTGCTATACCCCATTCAGTAGGGGATGAACATGGGATTACCTGTAATACCTGCTCTCAGAATTCCTGATAAACCCAGTATCATTAATATCGGGGGCTTAATTACTGTGCCACAGTTACTATGGAACAAATTTGTAATGTGGGCCGAGGAGGCTGCTATTCAGATACTGGATTCCTGGGTGCCATGACCACTTAGCATCTCAGTAAAATGATATTTATGTTTATGTGCTTCCTTGACAGTTAGTTTCTCTCAAAGGATAAAACTAATACTTCACTTAATTCTGAATGTTAACTATCTCTTTTGCAAGTGTGGAACATGAGCATATTTGTAGCCAATCAGGATTACATTTTATTTACTAGATAAACCTACTGGAAGAATTGATACTTTAGCCTGGGAGATGAGAAAAATACTCCACATATGAGTTCACAGAACTTGCTTTAAGAAAAAGATAAATGTTTTTGAGAAACTGCATATGCCGGTTGTGTTTCGGAGGTTTGAACTACTGGACTTCTGACTTTTTCAAAACGAACCCAACCTAAATTACGCTAATAAAAGAATGAGCCTTTGTTCTCCGACTGTATCCCCTCCCATAGAAGGAATTGGAATGGCTTGCCTGTCAGAGTCTCAGGCTGACTCTGGAGAATAAAAAAGCAATAAGGCAATATTAAGTAGCACAATGTAAAATGTTCCACACCTTTCATACCACTAAACAGCCTTACTGAAGTAGCTTGCTGGTCTAAGCTCCAGCAGGGTACACCCACCATACACAGGATGGGAGTGGAGGAGGTGACCTGCAGTTATTCTCTAACATTTGTCTATCAGTGGCTGTCCCAGCACCCACCTAATGCGAGGTGAAAGGGTGAGGCTGATTTATCACACCGGTTCCCTTCTGGATATCCTGTGATAGTACCAGCGGAAGGTGCTAGGACGCATTTAAAATAGACTGGGCTACATTGGTTAGTAGAGGGTGGAACTGAAGAAAGGGAACATATTCTTAATTACCCTGTAAAAAGAAAGTTGAATGCCGTGCTTTAAGTTGAGCTATAACAAATACCTGTCTGCTAGGACAGTCAGAAACAAATGTTCCTGACTCTGCTTACATCTTTGCCCTTAGGACCAGATTTCAAGAACTAGAAGAACCCATGTGCTTACATGGGCCACAGGGTGTTTGCATGGGCCACAGGATGATTTGGACAAATTCTGCTGCAGACAGCTGCCTCTCATGACTAGACTGAATTACACTTATAGCATGCACACAACCACTGTGGTGATCTCTTTATGCAGAGCTCTCTTGGCACCTGACTGTTGGGGGAACTTGCCTCTAGTGATCCTGAGGTTCCGAATCTTAAAAATGGCACAGGGTTAGAGGAGAAAGCTGACCAGTTCAGAGTATCTCAGCTAATTTGGGTGATACTGCAGTGTCAGTAGATCACCACACATTGTTGAGTTCCTAAGATTCACTTGAAGATTTTCTGAACTTCTATAATAAGTCATCTTAGAAAATCCTTCAAGAGATACATTTTCTTTAAATCGTTATTTTCCAAGACATTTACCTAATTTCGGGATTAAAAGCTCCATACTTGCAGGTTCCAGAAAACACCAATAAATCAGGAGCATGCATCCAGTCAAGGTAGGATCTCATCAGGTTACCACACCACCTCATACATCTCGGACATATACCTTCCCCAAAAACATTCTCTCAGAAAGCCAAGTTGGCCATGTGGGCCCATGTGAGATACAACCTTCAACGTTGCCTTCTGAGCCTCTTCAAAAGCTGAAACAGTGATGAGGTCTGAGTGTAGAAATCTTTACTGTATCCAATTGCTATGTAGAAGCTGACTAAAAGTTGTTAGTAGCCAGCCTCACTTAGTCCCTTCATCCCTCTATGAGCTTTGTCCACTCGACAACCAACATTCATGAAGAGCTTCACTTTACACACCTGTAGGTTGCACTTGGTTTTTAAGTGTGAAATGTCATATCTTCGCCAGATGTAACCACCATGTGCATTTGTGAGGTTTTTGGGTTACTATCTGACAAACACAAGTCTTTTCTACTTTCCATCCACTTTTTTAACAACGCACCTTGGCATTTATTTTCAATCGACCATTTTTTCCTGTAACCTTCAGTCTTACTCTGCTGACATTTGGTTTATTTTTCTTAATACATTTTTCTCTTTAACTTAACATTTTTGAGACTTTAAATTTTTGTTTAAGTGTATTGTTGTTTAGGTGGATTATGAAACTCAATACCTCCTGCTCTTGTTGCTTGGGTTAGCCATGCTGGTCCGGTCCAGCTACCAAATATATGTCAATGTTCGCCTAACAGAAACCATTGTTTCGCCGTGGAGTCTTCTAGCTAGGCATTGTGAAAGATCAATCAAAGTGATGCCAAGATTGGGATCTCTTTTTTACATAGCTTTCCGATGGATTGTTCTAAATGCCACATTTCTAAATCTGACATTGGTGGCCAAATATAACTCAGAAAAGGAACACTGCTAGAAGTGCATATTAACCAACACCACTAGCAGCCATGTCAAGTTTCCCAGATCCATGTGTGATGTGCTGCTCCAGTCCAGGTACATTTGTTGAATTCCAAGACTTGTAGTCTTGTTTATTACATTATAAAACAAGGACTACAAGTCCATGAATTAAAAGAAGAAAACCTGGACTGAAGTAGCACATTACTCATGGACCAGGGAAATTGGCAGCTCAACCCGAAGCTCCTTCTGTTGCCTGCACAGCCTTGTCCTAAGTCAAGGCAGCAGCAGTATTCACCACAAAGGCTGGGCTATTGGGCCTTTTGCTGTAGTATTGCTTGGTTCTCCTTACTTGGCTCCAAAGTGATGATGTGTTTCTGAAAAACAACCCTTAATCACTGATCGTTTCCTCCCAGCACATAGGGTTCATATGTATTGTTTCCTGTTTGGGACTGCCAGGTTTCTCCTGGTGACACTGACCAGGAAAATCAGTTTCAGAAAGCTGTCCTAAAAAGTAGAGGTCTTCTGACGTACATTGGCCAACAGCCCTTTAGCAGATTGGCTGTCCATCAAAGATTTTTTATGGCAGAGCCAGCTCAGGCTCGGTCTTCAGAAGCTGGAACTTCACCAGCATCTAATTGAGGCATGCAAACTGCAAGTGTGGTGGAGCAGAAGTGCTCTCGATTTAGGATGGTGACTCCCTCCACCGGCCCTAAATCAGGCTGCAATGGACTGCTTTATAATTCATTTGTAACTGAGTTTCTGGAGGACACTCTAAATACAAAAGATAATCCAGAAGCTCAATTTCCACAAGCAGGGATGCGATTGGTGAGGAACTTCAGCTGCTGGGTTCTTCTCCATATCTGAAGTTTCTTACAGAAAACAGAGGTTTTTCAGTTGCCATCGAACTTTAAATCATGCCCTACGTCCTTTTGGAGCTGTTAAACATGAATCCTTTAGTAGCCCCCAGTCAAGATATTATTTAGGGTAGACTCATCCATGTGGTTGTTACAATGAGTTTTTAACTTTTGCTGAAACACATATTTAGATGTAGTAGTTGGTGTATTTTTGGTTTCCACGTTATTGCCAAATGCATTTCTACATGTTTGGACATTTAAACTGCCAGGTAGTAGTCATGTTATTTCCTACTGCAGCTGATGTCCTATTTTCTATCAAAGAAGTTGTCAGAAACATATCAGGTTTCAGGAAGGGATCAAGAGTTAAAATATTTAGCAGTTGTGATGGCAGCAGTCAATATTACAGATTTACTACAGCACTAGCATGATGCAAAACAAAGCGAAGCAATGCATAATAGTTTCTGTTCCACACAAATGGTGATTTGTGTCGTAAAAGTGAATGTTTGATAGCACAAAAATGTTTGAGCCACTTTGTGTCAACTGTGCATTGCGCAAGGCAGCCTTGTTTGAGCATCAGCGCAGGGGAGGATACCATCAGGTAGGAAAGTGCCCTTTTTGTATGGTCACCCCCCACTCCGGAACCCAGGAGGCAGGGTGCATTATATTAAAGGTGTGGATATATAAGTGCAAGCGTTTATGTCACTATGGAAGCCTCCTTATATTAGGGGCTACTATAAGCGTTCAGGGGCCATAGCATAACATGGACTGGCATCCAGGCACTCCCAGGTTGGCAGACCCATTATTGTCCCACTGAAAGGTGTCATGTTTGGTATCAAACAATGTTTCTTATCAAACCCAACTTTTTTCTAAAGTTGTATTTAATGTGACATGCACCAAGGTGGCTACCTTAGAGGTTCCCCATCTGGTTGCCCCAGCCTTTCCTGTGCCCTGGTTGACAGCCTGCAGCTGCTGGCACCAAGACAGGAATCTGACCCTCTGCCAAGAAGTGTGAACTCTCTCAGAAGGCAGAAACAAAGGACTGCCTGGGTGGGGGGTGCAAACTCCCTTCCTGGATGGATGGATAGTGAAGTGGCGCATCAAGGTGGTGAGCTTCAAAGCCTTCACCACCTCTGATATGCAACCAGGCTTCCTCCAGAGGAGGAAAAAGCCAACTCCCTGCCTCAGGCACATTTGCAACACGGGCAGGTGGAAAAATTAGGTATTCAGGAGGCGTACACTCTCAGAAGAATATCCACACCTCTAAGGTGGCTACCTGGTCTATACAGTCGAAGAAGAGTTCTGCCATTTTTGAAAGTGGCAGAATAGAGGCTTCTGGGTAGAAAAGGTGCCACCCTCCACAGAAAGTGTCACCTCAGGGGCGGATTAGCTGCTGGGGCTATTAAACCATTAGCTACCAGTACCCAAATCCCTAACACCCCTAAAACTAGGATTTAAGGGGCTCCCCTCGCACCAGAACCTCAGAACTGCTTGAATTGGGACCAAGGAAAAAGAAGAGGCATGTTACTGTGATTTCAGGACCTGCACAAGCAAAGGCCCGATAATCTGCACCTGTGGCAACCACTCAGCAACTGCACGACCACGTCCTGGTACAGAGATTGGCTCCAAAGGAAAGAGGAACCTCTTCGCAAGTCAAAGGCAACTACAGAACTCCCTTGGACTAAAGGTATTAGTACTCTGCAGCCCACAGGCAAATCTCACTCCCGGAACCAAAGAATCAAAAGCCATTGGGCCCGCCCAAAAGTAAATGGTCTAGAACATAGTAGTAACAGTAATCCTGACCTCCAGCAAGTTTCAGGTGGCTACTGTCTTCCCCTGGACTCCAGGACGTCAAAGTAACCGAAAGCTGTGTTTGCTACTACAAGCTTGTTGGTGGCCAGCCCAGCTACCACTACCTTTACTTGATGATGTGCCTCAAGGGGACTCTACAACACCTTCAACCGAATGCCCCAGCAACCCCGTTGTCAAGCTTTTGCACCCCTTTCCTCACCAGCGTCGCAGAAAAACCAGCACCCACGGCTCCCGTGTTCAGCACCAAGACAGCCAGCACGACTCTGTACCCAGGCACTACGAGTCAGGTAAAATTCACTGACTGTCAGAGCCTGGTCCTGGGACCTGCATCATCTTACCGCCCAGTGGTTTCCACTGAACTCGACCTGCAAGTGACCGAGTGTCACTATTATGTATTCACATTGACCGCAATGTTATCGTTTTGCAAGAGTTAAATGCACTGATTTATTTTTCCTTTTAAAATCCATAAGTCTGGTTATACTCATCCTATTGTCTTCATTTTGATATCCAAATTTATATAAAAATCTGCTTTATTTTTATAAATTGGTTTGGGATTTCTTTCGAGTCATCCTTTGATGCTGAATCACACAGACGGTGCCACTGTACATATTAAGTTAACGTAAACAGATGCATATAACTGTAAACGATTTCATGACTGGACTAGCTAGTCAGATGGGCCCACCATTTCCATAGACCCGATTGGGAGCCCCGCTTGACTGACAGCCCTGTCTCCAGTCTAGACGGGGATATACTACTTGACAAGGCACCATCTTTCCTAAGCTGACCAGTCTTTACAGCAAGGGCACACAGAAAGTGCCACCGTGAATATTAAGTTGAACACAAAAAGTGCCACAGTGCATATTAAGTTGAACGGTAAGTGACATCTAATATGGCGAAATAGGGGTTTAGAGGGGTCTGTGTCTTCCTAGCAGCCCATCATTTTCTTTGGCGCTATTGGGAGCCCCTCTTGACTAACAATCTTATCCCCAGTCTACACAAGGGTGTTCTACTTGACAAGGACCTTCAAAAAGTACAGAAATTGTACCAGACGGATGTTCAATGTTATTTTCATTGGGTCCAATATTTCTATTACCACCGATCTGAATGTCCTGATCCTCAACGCCTTGAACTCCTTCCTTAACATGATCCTCCTCTGTTGATCTAAGCGGGGCAGATACATAAGGCATGCAGCAGTGACTCCTTTGTCTGATGGCACCGGCAACACTACATGTGCCCCCACTTTGGTCTTTTTCCAGCCATTTTGGTGTAAAATCCAGAGTGGGGATCTCTCCTAATCTCAGCGACAGGAAATTCTGTTTTTTCTAACGTAGAAAATGCAAAGTTAAGGGCTAGGGCTTTTTCTTTGATAACTTCCCTTTGTGGAGGCAAATGAGGCTCTTGAGTCTACCTTGATGCCTACGTAGACATATGTTGATATCTCATCTATCGAGGCTCCGTTGAGATACCATTTGCGTTGAATTGAGATACAGCATTTTAACTATATTACTTTCATTTTCTTAAGGTTGATTTCCAACTCGTTCTCAAATGCATATGTAGCCAGATGATTTATTGCTGATGTTACTAAGCAGAAGCAGATCATCTGCATAAAAGATGTTTGACAGTGGGGAGCAGCCAAGGCTCGTGGCATGTGATATCAGCACATCTAGCGCTGAGGAAAGATCCAAAATATATAGGTTAAATAAGAGGGGCACAATGGCACACCCCTGCTTAAGGCCAATTGATGTTCTCACTTCTCTTGACAGGGGGTGCCCTCCCTGACCTTGATCTTAACCCAGGTGTCCGTTTAAAGCAACTTTATAGCCTTTCATAGGTTATACGGGACTCTCAACTGCTGAAGCTTGGTCCACAGTTTTTCACATGGGACGTGATCGAACGCTGCCTTGAAATCCACAAAGCACATATACAAATGGATGCCAGTAGCTTTAGCTCTACTGAGGATTAATCCTACAGCCATAAGGTTGGTTAGTGTTCCTTGCTTCTTTGAGAACCCTGTCTGGTTCAGCGGAGTCTACCTGTATCTCACACTCTTGCCTCTACATCTCGAATGAGTAATGTTGGAAAATACTTAAGGTCTACGTCTAATAGAGCTATAGTGCTATTAAACTTTAATTGCCTGGTGATGAGGCAGCTCCTCCTTTAATTATTGGGTGAATAATTGAGCCTTTCCAGCTCCCCGGATTAGTCCCTTCTGCCAAAATGGTATTGAGCATGCCAGCCAAGAAGTTAGCCCACCGTGAGGTATTCTCATTGAAAATGGCTTGGGGGATTACATTTGGCCCGGGGCACAGTCGGATCGGGATTTCTCTATGATTTTAATTATTGCAGCAGCTGAGTACTCCAATGGTTCAATGCCCCTGGAGTGCCCCTGAGACCATTCTGGACCAACTGAATTGTGCATACTTCCTGTTAGATGTGAGTTTAGGTGCCTAACCCAACCACCCTCACTTAAATTTGCATTGTAAGCTGCCCTTGGGCCTTTGTCAATGTAATTGATCAACTTACAAAATTTCTTTGAGACTTTTAGCTTTGAAGCATGCAGGAGTTTGGCCCACAAGGATTCTTGTCTATTTCTTTTAAAAGCCCACACATCTCTTTTCAATGACCTTCTCTCCTTTTGCAGGCATTGTAGCAGTTCTGAATCCTCTGCGGAGCGCAGTAGTTGCCTGAGCATTCTGCCAATTTTGGCTCTCATCAGGAGGATAGATCTTGGCATAACAGAGTTTTGTCAAGGTCTTATACTCACCCCCTTATTTGCACCTTTGGCTGGGTATTTAGATGTCAGAAAATCAGTGAAAATTTCCCAAACTTTTATCGGATTGGATGCCCCATGGGTGAAGCACTTAAGTATTTCCACAGCATCTTCATGAGCTCTTCACTGTACTTGAGCACCCTTTCAAGTGTTTTAGGTTTTTAGCAATAACTTCTTCTTGTAGGACCCTTGCTGGCTTAAGTTTGTGCTTACTAATCTCAATGGATATTGCCTGCGGATGGTGGCCACTCTCCTGGCGATGGATAATTCTAAAATCCATCATCCGATTCTATAATGGATAGTTTACCCTCGTGCAATCTAGGTAGGAGACAAATTTGTTAGATGACCTGGTGTAAGTTGGTGGTGTGTTACCTGGAAGGCAGCCATTCAGGACGATGCGACTGGCTAGCTCACATGCTCTTACAAGTTTTCCCCCAATCTTATCTCATCGCATATGGCATGGTGAACCCAATTGCCTCAATGTGCTCCTCGCTTGGATGCTGAAACAAGTTTAAAATAAAGTCTCCAGTGAGTAACAAATATGATTGCTGACTTGTCTGTTTTAACTGCAACATATATGCAATTAGTTTGTCCACTGTTGCAGCTTTCATCTTTGGGTTGATATAACCGTTTAAAGCACCAGCGACTCTCCTGAGTGCTGAGCACCACGGTCAAGGTGCAGAGCCAAAATCCAGGGTTAGATTGTGTTCATTCTGTAATTTTTACAGTCAACTTGGAATTAACATAAACTGACAGGCCACCTTTTGCTCTTCCACATGAGCTGCTTTTCTGCACTGGTTTAATGTATTCAACAAAGCCTTTCAGTGGGACACTGGCTTGAGCCCAGGTTTCCTGAATCATTATTATATCAAATTTGCTCTGGAATTCCACTACGAAGGCATCCTCGATTTTTTACTACAATCCTCCCATATTCCATGAGCAGATGGTGTACCCCCCCCCCCCATTCCTTGGTGCTAGATGGAGCCATTATTTAGTCTTTAGATGTTGTCTTGGATAGGGCAGATGGCACCCAGCTCCAGCCATTCTGAGGTTCTTGCATCCTTATGATGCTCAATTGTTCTGCAGAGGCCCCCTCTCTATTTACTTGGATGGAAAAACTGGGGTACTTTTCAAGGCTTGCTGATTGTGCAACGGGAGGATGAGCTCCCATTGTGCCTCTCTGGACCGATGCTGAAAGGTCTGCCCCCTTGACGGGGTGCTGCTGCTCTATCAGTGGTGGGGGGTACTGAACTCCATGAAATACTATAACTACTGTTCCCCAGGTCTTCAGAAGCTTCTTATTTTCTAAGACCTGTACTGGGAGATCCGGTGCGAAGAATGTAATGAGCGTGGGATCTGAAATCTGCCTTCCTCTAGCTGTCAGGAACTGAATGAAGAGAATATCATTTGATACTACATGATTCAGGCCAGGTAGTGCCCTAATCAGTTTTAGGAAATGTGCATGATTTAGAACATCCTGCATACCCCTAGATTTGAATTCTGGGATCCATAAGTGCCGGCATCCTTTCCTTTTTGTGCTCAACTAGTGTTTGGCTCAAGTTGTTTGATCCTGGCATGTCGCTAAACCAGTCCCAATGCCTAGAAGAGCTGGGGCTGATTTTGATAGGAGCCTTTTCTGATGTTTGGACGAGGATTGCTGACCACATTGGCTGCCTGGTTGCCCCTCCGCATTTGCATGGTGCCACTTCCCTGTGCAACGGAGACCTGCTGTCCACAGGATTGATGATGTCCTCGTCGATTGCTGTTTGCTCCGTCTCTCCTTTAGATTTTGTTGGTGGGCTGTCATTCTTGTTACCTTCTATGCCTTGCGGGGTGCCTCAGTTGCGGGTGCTGTCAGTGCCTCGATTACTGAAGCATGCTCACCCAGCCACGGGCCGTCTGCCGATAGGATGGAGATTTCCCTGTTAGCCTCTTCCTCCAGGGACTGCCAAATGGAAACTGGTATTACAATGCCCGAGGTCCTATGGTGGACTTTGTTTCTGCCCTTCCTCGCACGCTTATGCTCCCTCTTCGTCAGGTAAATAGGTGCAAGGGCAAAGTCCTGAAGAGAGCTAGGTGCATCAACTGCATCCCCCTCTGGGCTAAGAGCCTGCCTTTGACCTACCCCATTGTCCAAGGGCTCCTTAGGTACCGAGTTCCTTCTTCTTTACCCCTTGCCGTGAGGGTCCTGTTCACCATGGCCATAGTGTTGATGCAATTATCTGATGTAATACATGTGGAAAGGCTTGACTGTGCACCCTTTGGCACTAGGTTAGCCTTTACTTCCCCCATTATTCTTCCAAGGATCACCAGAAGTAGTGTCAACTTAATGACCACCTCCTTGCAAGAACATATGGTGAAGTCATTATCCATATTTGCTTGCACCCGGGTGATCAGGGCGTTTAGCTTTTCGAGCTTGTCATCAATGCCTGACACAAAGACCATCATGGTATTGAGTAAGTCCACCTGAATGTCCATATTGTTGGCATCATGATTAAGGGCCATGACTGTTGCTTGCATGGAACTCAGAATAGCTGCCGTGCTTTGGGTGCCACCATTATGCACTTCTGTCCCTGCCATGCCCATTGGGTGCCAAGCCATGGGTGTTGCACAGCTACCCTCTGATGTCTGCATAGGGCAGATTTTGGTGGTGCTGCTAGCGTCCAGAGAGACCAGTTCCACAACATTACCAGCCTTAAACACATGAAAGGGGCAATAGGTATACTGGGGGCTTTCTGGGCTCTCTGAGCTGAGGTTGCAACCATGTGCAGGAGATATCCGGGTGGAATGCTGTTTCACTGAGCTCTCCACTCCCTTGAAGATATAACTGCCTGGATCTTCTATGACTGGCTCTTCTGACTTGGACCAGGGTGTAAATTGTTGATTTTTTAAGTTCACCACATCAGGCGAAAGGGGAATCTGGGCGGGATCCTTCCCTTTGGCTACCATGTTATCATCATTTGTGATGCCGATTGCCCCGTAACTATGTGATCTGAGATTGGTGGCAAAAAAGGTCTCTGCATCAGCAGGCTGACTATCGTTTGAATGCACTGTGACCCTCCCGTCTTCAACGGTTAAAGACTGGAAGAATGCTGATATTTTTGTTGGCTTAAAGGGTACTGTCAGCCCTTTAGAGCATCTGGACCTCTGACTAATTTCCAGTGGTTCCTTGCCCAGTGGGCTCACCTCTGCGACTCTGCCCCTCTCTATCACTGAGTCAGGGTTGTCGTGCTAATCCAGTGGAGGGTTCTTGGCTATTGCACCCTTGGCCCTCCTATTTGATGCTGTCTCGCCACTCTTCAAATCCCACTTTCTCTTGTTGGGCCCCAGGGCCTGGCCTCTCATCTTGCCCGACCTCATTTCATTCAATTTGTAATGGCGTGGAGGGCTAGATGTAAGTGCCTACTTGAGAGGGTGGTTTGTAGGTTTGTCTTGTAGGCTTATCTTGCAGATGATTTGGGCCGAACTTATGTTGCGACACTCAAGTCCTGCTACTGCATGCGGTGGTTCAAAATATGCCAGTAGTCTTCAGAGCACAGCTCACCCCCCCTGTGTGCCACTGCTTTCCTTATACGTTGCAGCAGGGGTGGGCATGAGCATGCTACATAGTGAGGGCACCATCTCGCCCCCCCCCCTGAAATGCCACTCACTTCCTTGTATTTTGCAACAGAGGGGGCACGAGCATGCAAAAAAAAGTGTGGTCCAAGGGAGGTTCTCTGCCTGGATGGGAAGGAGGGGTTAACCTAATTGCAAACCACACCCGGACCTGGCTGGCTGCTTCATTAACACAGGGCCACACAAACTCGCAGTGGAGATTAATTCAGAAGCCCCCACCAATTGCTCTTCACTTGATGGAGGTGTCAGTTGCAGGTTGCTAGCTGCGAGTTACGGGTTTCAGTGTGGATTGCAAGTGGCTGTAACAGCTGGAGTGACAATGCGGGGGAATGGTGGTGGCGGCGGGCAGTGGCGTAACGAAAGTTGAGGGGGCCCCCCTGCCACGTTCATGGAGGGGCCCCTGCTCTGGATTTATTCAGGAACTATTGGGCCTGAGTACTGTGCTGAGGGGGCCCCCCACATCACAGGGGCTGCGGGGACCTGTGTTACACCCGCCGCCGGCGGGTGCGGTGAGTACGGCAGGTGCAACTGTCGCTCCTGGAGGGAAGAAGCTCACCCCCTGTGCTCACCTGCGTTCAGCTGTGCACCACCGCAGCCTACCCCAAGCTGCAAGTCGCAGGATGCCAAATGACCAAATGGCCGACCCTCAAGGCAGCAGAGCATAGCAGCGTCCTCACAGCAAGCCGACAGGTACAACCGAAAAAGCTCCTCCTAATCAAATGCGCAGGGAAAACAGATTATAAGACACTCATAGACACATACTTTGGATCATGGTTAACAGCTCAGCTCCAGAGATCTTGGCAACATTGTTGATGCTAGATTCAAATTTTGTGGTGCCGTGATCAGTCTTTTATCCCTAAGAGGTCAATAAAACGGGTACCAATAAGAGGGTTAATATTAAAAGCTATTATTGAAAATGCTTGCAAACAAAGTTACTGAGGTCTACCCAGTTCACATGAAATGCAAAGGTTTGAATGTGGTTACTGTGTATATGCTGACAAGATACCATGGGATCTGACTGATTAAATTGAATTTAATTCGTATAAATGCAATGTTGTACCAAAAACGGTTTCTTCACAACGTTTAACAAAATCAAAGGAGGAGACAGAGTAGCAACATGTACAGGGAATACTAACAGGGCCGGACTGGCTACCGGACGTTTTGGTGTGCTGCCGAGCTGGGGGCTGATTTCACTGCGGTGGGGGCTGATTTCGTTGATGGGGACCTGCGTGAGCTTCGAAATAAACAAAACAAAACGAATGTTTTGAAGCACACACAGGTCCCTATCAACGAAATCAGCCCCCAGCTCGGCAGCACAACAAAACGCCCGGTAGCCAGTCCGGCCCTGAATACTAATAAAACTTAAACATTTTCTAAGCCGCCTTAAAAACAAAGTGTAATTGAGTCTTTCAATTTGCAAGGGCCGCTTGTTCCAAAACCTGGGTCCTAGTAGTCTGAAAGATCTCCCGCCAATACATTCCCATTTTATCCTGGATTTCTTCAGCAGTTTATTCTCAGATCTAAGAGAACCAGCTGGAAAACTGGTGCAGAAATGATAACGATATAGAAAGGTTGATGCCCCAAGCATAAATAATTAAAGAGGATCCTCTGCTTTGTGGCCAGTCAGTGCAATTCTCTATGCACTTGGGATTCATGATCATATTCCTTCAGATATTACATCAACCAAACTGCAGCATTTTTCAGTCTCTGCAGTTTTGCTAAGCCATAGCTTGGCTTACACCAAATAGAGGCTGTTGCAGTAATCTAGTCTTGATAAAACACAGGAAGGTACAACAGAGGAATGAGGCTTTTGCGGGATATATGGTAGTGCCTGTCTAAAAAGCTCTGCGTTTAGCAGCAAGCTCTACATATCGAATTGTCCTGAGAAATCATAGTAAGATGTTGATGAAGAGGGACATCCAAGGATTAGACCTTGGGGACAGCAGTGAGCTCCTTTCACATGCTCCAAGGACTTTCATCTTTCATAACAGAGAGCTGGGTAATAGCCATATACTGTGCTAGTCTACTGATAAACATTCTATAAAAACACACACAAATTCGCATGGGTACTCTCTCCCATTACATTTTAAAATCGTATGAATACATTATTAACATACACTAGGTCCACCTCTGCAGAGTTTTAAGGAAATTATGGACAGCAAACGAGTAAGAAATTCTGTTTTTGGGTCAACAGCTACACCTAATATGAGTTGCAGCAAAAACAGTCTTGTATTGTCAAGTTCTGGGGTATTACAATATCAAATAGCTAAATCTATCTCAGCTCGTTAAAAATACGGAAGATATGGCCTTTCTCAGTAATCAAATTGACCGTGAAGTTGCCATATTGTGTTCATGTCTTTTTATAAGCTCTCAGAAATAACAATGATGAGAATTTTTTTACTGCATTTATAATTGTGTCACTCTTGAGCAGGAGGAGGGAGGTGAGCCAGTGAGGAAATAAGCCCAAGAGGGACAGGGAACATCTGCTTTGATGATGTGTACATTTGTATTATGTTACATGAGGGAAATTTCCTAATAACTGTGTGTGGAGGAAAATTCCCCTTAATAAGCATGCATGGTAAAGCGTATTTGTTCAGAAATATTTACTTGATAAAATGGAAATTAGAATGTTATTCTGGTGATTTTTATGATTTTTACGACTTTCAAGAACATAAAAATATGACTACCAGTCTAATGTTAAAAAGTGGTTTATTAATTTGGGAAGGTGCATCCTTATCAACATAATAAACACACCCTGGTTTAGTCTCAACACAAGTATCAGAGAAACACTGCACAACCCCTTGTAGCTGTGGTGCAAGCAGCCAGTAGTTCCCCAGAGAGCTGAAGGTTATGTTCAAGCAGTATTAACAATTATTAAGTAAATAAATCAAATTAAAATTCCCAAACCAATTTTAGAAAACAGAGAAAATGTGAATGAGCATTGTAAGTAATTGTGGTATTAGTTGAAGGGGGTGAGTACCCACCTCAAGTAATAACAATAACCCTAGTCAGGGTAAACCTATAACATTGCTAAATTAACCTGTGCTCAACCCCTGGAAGCTATGGCACAGATCAGACCGACTTAACCTGGAGGCAATGCGTAAAGAATGTATGCCGTACCAAAACAGTAATAAAGTCAAAACGCAACACAAGAAAAAACCCAAATCAATCACAAAAAAAAATGAGTACATTTAAAATATAAAATTGCACTAAAATGACAAAAATGACAAAAATCTACTATGGGAAACCTGAGTTGTTAATTGTTCAAGTTTAAGGTTCCAATTAACACCAAAAAGCATAAAGCGCCAACCACGGTCATCTGGTTGCGATACCTATGCGCAAGTTAAGGCCGACGGGTATGAAGGAAGCCAGGTTCAAGCTGGTCGGGAGTTTTACCTTTGAACTTAGTCTCTGAAATGGAAGTCAAAAATCCTCAGTCGGGCCTCAGTGTGGCCGAAGAGGGCTCAACATCGTCAGATAGCTGCTAGATTAAGTCTTGGTGAAAGCTCAGAGCGGGAGAACATTGAATTACACACCCAAAGAAGGTCACTCACTGGCCGGATACTTTTGGTGCCTTGCCAAGAGAAGATTTCTACCTTCAGACTTAGTGACTTTTCGACCTCATATTCTTCCAGTGGGGCAAAGCTGCAGGGTGTAGCTGAAGAGGGATTCACAAGGCTGAATACCTTCTCTGCGAGGTCCTGCTGAATCAGATTTGCTGCTGTGGAAAAGCGGTGAGTGAGAGTGACCTGATTCTTTGGCCCAGTGGCAGCACATTTATGTTGGAGGGGCCTGGCAGGTTGGTCCCGGTCCCCTGGAGGTCTTAGGAGCCAAAATGTTTCTAAGTCCTAGGTTTCAAGAAACGTTAGGAGGAGTACACTTTGACACGAGTCTAGGGCCAGGACCTTCAGAACAGCATGGGGGGGGTCAAGACTCCCTCCAGCAAAGGCCAGAAGCAGGGTCCAGTTGGAACTGGTCGGCTGGGAAGTTGCAAGAAAGACCTCTTGTTGACTATGTCCCTTTAGCTTGAACAAAGCGATACAAAAGGGGATGATGGACGGAACGTTTGAGCCAATCAAACACTCACCCCCAGTCAACTGATCTGGGTTTAATCCATCATCATTCTTTAGCTCACTCCACCACCCCAGTTCAGACATGGCCATATGCAAATCAGTCTGACCCTGTGCCTCATGGGAACAGTCCAGCACGAACTGCCAAGCCATGTCTTCCCTGGACCGGAAACAAGCATCCTAGGACCGGTTTCTGGCATTCCAGCCGTCATCAGCCAGGCTTGCTTGAATCCAGTGGCAAAGTGAGCAAGGGACCCACGTCTGGGCATACCCCCGCCAACTTAGGGCGAACAAAGCGATACAAAGGGATGATGGACGGAACGTTTGAGCCAATCAAACACTCACCCCCAGTCAACTGATCTGGGTTTAATCCATCATCATTCTTTAGCTCACTCCACCACCCCAGTTCAGACATGGCCATATGCAAATCAGTCTGACCCTGTGCCTCATGGGAACAGTCCAGCACGAACTGCCAAGCCATGTCTTCCCATGAGGCACAGGGTCAGACTGATTTGCATATGGCCATGTCTGAACTGGGGTGGTGGAGTGAGCTAAAGAATGATGATGGATTAAACCCAGATCAGTTGACTGGGGGTGAGTGTTTGATTGGCTCAAACGTTCCGTCCATCATCCCCTTTGTATCGCTTGTTCGCCCTAAGTTGGCGGGGTATGCCCAGACGTGGGTCCCTTGCTCACTTTGCCACTGGATTCAAGCAAGCCTGGCTGATGACGGCTGGAATGCCAGAAACCGGTCCTAGGATGCTTGTTTCCGGTCCAGGGAAGACATGGCTTGGCAGTTCGTGCTGGACTGTTCCCATGAGGCACAGGGTCAGACTGATTTGCATATGGCCATGTCTGAACTGGGGTGGTGGAGTGAGCTAAAGAATGATGATGGATTAAACCCAGATCAGTTGACTGGGGGTGAGTGTTTGATTGGCTCAAACGTTCCGTCCATCATCCCCTTTTGTATCGCTTTGTTCGCCCGAAGTTGGCGGGGGTATGCCCAGACGTGGGTCCCTTGCTCACTTTGCCACTGGATTCAAGCAAGCCTGGCTGATGACGGCTGGAATGCCAGAAACCGGTCCTAGGATGCTTGTTTCCGGTCCAGGGAAGACATGGCTTGGCAGTTCGTGCTGGACTGTTCCCATGAGGCACAGGGTCAGACTGATTTGCATATGGCCATGTCTGAACTGGGGTGGTGGAGTGAGCTAAAGAATGATGATGGATTAAACCCAGATCAGTTGACTGGGGGTGAGTGTTTGATTGGCTCAAACGTTCCGTCCATCATCCCCTTTTGTATCGCTTTGTTCGCCCTAAGTTGGCGGGGGTATGCCCAGACGTGGGTCCCTTGCTCACTTTGCCACTGGATTCAAGCAAGCCTGGCTGATGACGGCTGGAATGCCAGAAACCGGTCCTAGGATGCTTGTTTCCGGTCCAGGGAAGACATGGCTTGGCAGTTCGTGCTGGACTGTTCCCATGAGGCACAGGGTCAGACTGATTTGCATATGGCCATGTCTGAACTGGGGTGGTGGAGTGAGCTAAAGAATGATGATGGATTAAACCCAGATCAGTTGACTGGGGGTGAGTGTTTGATTGGCTCAAACGTTCCGTCCATCATCCCCTTTTGTATCGCTTTGTTCGCCCTAAGTTGGCGGGGGTATGCCCAGACGTGGGTCCCTTGCTCACTTTGCCACTGGATTCAAGCAAGCCTGGCTGATGACGGCTGGAATGCCAGAAACCGGTCCTAGGATGCTTGTTTCCGGTCCAGGGAAGACATGGCTTGGCAGTTCGTGCTGGACTGTTCCCATGAGGCACAGGGTCAGACTGATTTGCATATGGCCATGTCTGAACTGGGGTGGTGGAGTGAGCTAAAGAATGATGATGGATTAAACCCAGATCAGTTGACTGGGGGTGAGTGTTTGATTGGCTCAAACGTTCCGTCCATCATCCCCTTTTGTATCGCTTTGTTCGCCCTAAGTTGGCGGGGGTATGCCCAGACGTGGGTCCCTTGCTCACTTTGCCACTGGATTCAAGCAAGCCTGGCTGATGACGGCTGGAATGCCAGAAACCGGTCCTAGAATGCTTGTTTCCGGTCCAGGGAAGACATGGCTTGGCAGTTCGTGCTGGACTGTTCCCATGAGGCACAGGGTCAGACTGATTTGCATATGGCCATGTCTGAACTGGGGTGGTGGAGTGAGCTAAAGAATGATGATGGATTAAACCCAGATCAGTTGACTGGGGGTGAGTGTTTGATTGGCTCAAACGTTCCGTCCATCATCCCCTTTGTATCGCTTTGTTCGCCCTAAGTTGGCGGGGGTATGCCCAGACGTGGGTCCCTTGCTCACTTTGCCACTGGATTCAAGCAAGCCTGGCTGATGACGGCTGGAATGCCAGAAACCGGTCCTAGGATGCTTGTTTCCGGTCCAGGGAAGACATGGCTTGGCAGTTCGTGCTGGACTGTTCCCATGAGGCACAGGGTCAGACTGATTTGCATATGGCCATGTCTGAACTGGGGTGGTGGAGTGAGCTAAAGAATGATGATGGATTAAACCCAGATCAGTTGACTGGGGGTGAGTGTTTGATTGGCTCAAACGTTCCGTCCATCATCCCCTTTTGTATCGCTTTGTTCGCCCTAAGTTGGCGGGGGTATGCCCAGACGTGGGTCCCTTGCTCACTTTGCCACTGGATTCAAGCAAGCCTGGCTGATGACGGCTGGAATGCCAGAAACCGGTCCTAGGATGCTTGTTTCCGGTCCAGGGAAGACATGGCTTGGCAGTTCGTGCTGGACTGTTCCCATGAGGCACAGGGTCAGACTGATTTGCATATGGCCATGTCTGAACTGGGGTGGTGGAGTGAGCTAAAGAATGATGATGGATTAAACCCAGATCAGTTGACTGGGGGTGAGTGTTTGATTGGCTCAAACGTTCCGTCCATCATCCCCTTTTGTATCGCTTTGTTCGCCCTAAGTTGGCGGGGGTATGCCCAGACGTGGGTCCCTTGCTCACTTTGCCACTGGATTCAAGCAAGCCTGGCTGATGACGGCTGGAATGCCAGAAACCGGTCCTAGGATGCTTGTTTCCGGTCCAGGGAAGACATGGCTTGGCAGTTCGTGCTGGACTGTTCCCATGAGGCACAGGGTCAGACTGATTTGCATATGGCCATGTCTGAACTGGGGTGGTGGAGTGAGCTAAAGAATGATGATGGATTAAACCCAGATCAGTTGACTGGGGGTGAGTGTTTGATTGGCTCAAACGTTCCGTCCATCATCCCCTTTTGTATCCCTTTAGCTTGAACAGGTCATCAGCCTTATAACACTTGGAGTTCGATTCTTTGCCCTGGGTACAAGAGGAACAGTAGGTTAAGTCTTCTGAGCTCTTCTCAGGTCATAGAAATCAGGTCCAATCCTTTTCATTTTTCCACAGATCTAGAATGTGCTCTGAGGAGGGTACTGTAGGTGCCACAATTATGCCTGTGTGCGGGTGACTCTTGGCCCCTCTCTGGAAAATAGGGTAAAAGTTCCCAGTAGCAACCTTACCCCCTTTTACAGCACTTCCTGTGAGCCCTTCTGTGAATGCCACAGTACCCCTCAGTAAGAAATTGGGTTGTTGGTTGACTGAGGTGTGAGTTCTGGTCAAGCAGCAACCGCAATCCTTGTCAGGGTAAGGCACACACAAAACCCCAATTAACTTGTGCTCACCCCGTGGTAACTTGGCACAGAGCAGTCAGGATTAACTTAGAGTTAATGTGTAAAGTATTAATGCAACACTTCAAATGGGTTAAACAGTGACAACACCACACAAAAAGGATCTCTCACCAGGTTGGGAAAATAGAGTTGAGTTTAATAAATAAAACAAGACCAAAATGACAAAATTCCAATTAGTAGAACTGGAGATATTGCATTTTAAAGTTTTTAGAGTAAATAGAGTCAAAAGGGATAAAGCATCTACTGTGGATATCTGGTCATGCCGGACCGGCACAAAGCCATGATGGATTTCTGGCCAGCTGCAGGAACCCAGTTAGGCCAGCTGAACAGAGTACCTTAAATCCTGGGCTGCGGAACATTGCGCGTATCCAAGTCAAAGATGCGTCACGTATTCGAGGCGATGCATCAATACTAAAATGCAGCGAGGCTGCAGTGCGAGGATTTGTGTCGTCATTGAGGATCCCGTTGACGAGGCTTGGGGTGCGATGTCCAGTGTCAAGGATTTTGAACGCAATCGGGGTAATGTGTTGGTTTCGAAGAGCTGCAAGACTGCGAGGCTGCAATGCAAAATCCGTCATTGAGTCCGCCATCAGTGAGAGAATTTAGGGCCCGTGCCGAGGATGAGTCCTGAGGAGAACCCTTAAAGACATTTGGAAGGGTTTGAAACAGGTCGACAGTTTTTCTTTCAGCCAAACAAGTGTTCTGTACAAGCGATACCACTGTTGCTCACGTGTAATTAAGTTAGAGATTTATAAACATTTTTGAATGAGCTCAGTGGGGTCACTGTTTGGTTATTGTCCTTGTAAGGAATATATAAAATACTCCCTGGATGGTAGTAAACAAAGGCTCTATATATATTTTTTGTATTGAATAATCTTTAATTTTTTTCAGAACCAGAGAGAAAAAATACTGTTTGGTACTATGATGTCATATTTGTGGTGTGTATTGTCAGTGTGATTTGTTCAGTGTTGTATATATTGTAAGTTGTTTGTCTCTGTGTATTGTAAAGGTATTGATTCTGATGAAATTTGTATAAATTGATGATTATTGAACCTCTTTACAAAAATAATTTGGAAAACTGAAAAATCCTATTTGAATAAATTCAAATGATCATAACAATTGGTGTGTGTGATCATTGGAGGTCAATGGTAGATTGAATGGTTATCAGAATTGGCACTTGTTTGTTGATTATTAACTTTCTAAAAGTGGCATTTTTATAATTGTGATCAAAAACCCGACTTTACCATAAAACAGGGCTCTTCACAACAATTCCAAAGACACCAAACATGAACTGGGTATCTCTTCCCATTTGGAAATTACACTTATAAAATGTAATATGGTAACTCTAATGTTATTCTATGGGAGAGATAGGCCTTGCAGTAGCGAAAAACGAATTTAAGAGTTTTTCACTGCCAGGACATTTAAAACAGAAATATACATGTCCAACATTTTAAATACATTGCACCCTGTCCTCCGGGCTGTCCAGGGCCTACCCTAGATATTAAAAAGGAAGGTATGGGCCTGGTAAAAGGTTTATTTTGACATGTTGACATGGCAGTCTAAACTGCCCGCACAGGCTCAGCAATTGCAGGCCTGAGTCATGCTTAAAGTGTGACTTAAGTGTGTGGCAGAATCAGTGTTGCAGGCCCTCTATTAGCATTTAATTTATAGGCCCTGGGCACATGTATTGTCACTTTACTAGGGAGTTATAGGTAAATGTAATATGCCAATTGGATGTAAGCCAATGTTACCATGTTTAGAGAAGAGAGCATAATTTCTTTAGCACTGGTTAGCAGTGGTAAAGTGTTCAGAGTCCTGAGGCCAAACAAAAACAAGGTCAGAAAAATGGAGGAGGAAAGCAAAAAGTTGGGGGGGAAGACATCCCTACGGTTGACGGGTCTAACACCCACTATACCTAAAAGCAAGATGGTAGACCCTTTCTACCCCTATGCAGAGCTTCTGTGCCCACCCAGAGGTGTGGCTAGTGAAATGTATAACCCCTCCTCTGTGGTCACTCTAAACCAGTTTGGGTGGGGGCAGGTCTTCTAACAATTTGATTGGTGCATGCCTGACAGGTGGAACAAAGAGGGACCCCACCCAGGTGTCAGCTAACTCTTGCCTGTGGCAGGGTAGTCCTCTTTGAAGTCAATCAAGTTCCTGGGCACAATCCAGTTGGTCATCCTGCCATAGGAACAAAACACTTCCCCACACCTAAGGCCTTTGTCTCAACTCTGAGGGTGAGTTCGCACCTCATCAAAGGGGCTGTTTGTCTGTCAGGTTGCAGCTGGAGCTCATGCAATTGGGCCTACAGAGGCTTCAGGCAGGGAAAAGATAACTTTTCAAAAGTACCTTTCCCCAGGGAATTCGCCTTGTAATAAATATTTCAAAGAGTACAAGAATGAAATTTGTAGGTTTTCCCTAGCTGGAGATAACACTATTAAATTGTATCTTAATGCTTTCCTTTAGAACAACCAACCCTACTATAGTGAAAATAGCTTTTCAGGCCTTTTAACTGCAAGGATATGGTTAACATTCAACGTTCACATCCCCTACTTCTAAATACCATGCACCCAGTCTTATGGGCACTAAGGTCTACATAGGGGTGACTTCATGCTGTATAAAAGGTGACTGTAGGCCTGCCAAATATGATTATTTTGTCAGGTAGAATTTGCAGTTTTAAAACTGCACAGCCAGGCTACAAAGGAGGGACTGCAGTCATGTTTACACGGTCACTGTAGTGGATGGCACAATAGGTTCTGCAGTCCACTTGTGACATTTAATTTGCAGGCCTGGATACACTTTGCATATAAAATGCAAAGAGAGGGGCCCCACACACCAAAGGGACAGGGCTCCGTACAAGACTTAACAATCAAAAATATAGTCCCCTTGGAGGTCACTCGTCATTCAGGTCAGCCTGCAAATATCAAAACACCACACATACTGTCACACCAGTCTTGAAAGAACTGAGAACTCCACAGAATATTGAAATATGTATATCTCCAAATTTGATAAGAAATGCTTTTCTTTTTCAATGTATCTTTTAAAATTTAGCATAAATAGCAATATAAAAACAGGCACATAAGCCCCATAAAAATACAATAATAGAAAATGAAAAGGGGAGAGACAACACATAAGACAATCACATTTGTCATAAAATCAAGTTAGTTTGTAGAAATTCATGAGAACAACACATTGCAGAAACCAATTTCTTTTTAAAACGTGATTCTATGTTCCACAAATGTAACAAACTCTAGGTGTCGACGCATTTCGGTGGATTGTATAGAATAAAACCACCTTCTTCAGGACAACAAAAATATTCCTCTCCTAATGATATTGTTATATAAAATAACCTGTATGAGAGACATAAATATATGTAAGTGACATTTCACGTCAATATCCCTATGAAACAATAAGACATTCACAAATATCTTCAATGTATAACATGTACAAATTGTTACTAACAATGATGATAATAAAATATTTCCTTATCCCCAAGCCCTTATACTCACTTCAAGACTGGAGATATCACAATCTATAGGCTTCACCCACATTTCATACCATCAAATCATAGTGAGATAAAAATCCCACATACATTTGTCCAGTGTACTTAATCAAACTAACTCACCTGTGAGAAGCACTCGGATACAAAGAATCGCTTCACTTGGATATTTACCAACTGTAGAAGGCAAAAGCGAAAACCTACAGGTGAACAAATGAGGGGGAGAGGGTGGAACAATATAATTAGTCAATCTAATCTTCCCAAGGTATCCCTATGTATAGAACTCATCCTATTTAGTATTCCAAAAAGGGCATACCTCTTTTTTTATGTTCAGTAGCTGTTCCAATTCAAATCTAAATGTTTGTCTGTGTCAAAAGGTCCTAAAAAGCGCTATATATTATCCACCGTCCTCATAGGGAACCACATTATCAGGTTTCCATAATCACCCTGAAAGGAGAATAAATAATTACAATATTTAAAAAAAGATGATAAAAGCTTCCTAAGTAAAATTTTATAAGAGGTGTTTAAATAACATACCTCCAATATAAGTATGATCAATCGCCTTTGTGGTGCCGGAGAAAAATCAAGAAGCTAAAAAGCTTTCTTGTATTGTTTTCGCTGGGCAGAAAGTGATGCTGTTACATCCGTCCCAGTAACTGAAATGCAAATATGACTAAACTCATTATTAAAATCTGCAGTAAGTCCCTAACACCGTAAATCTCGATTTACAACCACCCCAAATCGCTCACCAAGAGGCGGAAACGCGCTCCATTTACAAAATTTCTCCACGCGTATACGACGTCTCAAGCAAAGCAGAATGAATCTATTGTTTCGAGAACGTACCGCAGATAAAAGATGGCCCAAGTTCCTGAAACGGTCATGTGTTTAACGTGTTATACGTCACTGCGATTTGTGTGTCAATGAGTCGCGCCATATTTAAATAATACACTTTAAACTGGAATTTTTATTTCAGGGACAAATCTAACTTAAATGTACATGTATAAACCTGAAGATGTGGCAATATTAATTCCATCCTTTTTATAAAACCATAAATTCCTCGCTTTTATCTCTCATTCCAATTATTATTTCCTCTATAGCTTTTCTAATATAAATCTAATTATAATCTTCTAGACATCTCACCCATTGTAATTTTACCAACATATACATGTTTTATAATCTATAAAATTATAAAAAGACAGTTCTTTTTATCTTATGGGGAAAGTTGAACTTCTTTCATTTTCTATCACGTCTAAAAATATAAGATTATTTATTCTTTTTTGTGCAAGAGTTATCTACAGCCAATACCACTACACTTAAAAGTACTGTAACTTAATCATACTACTGTTTATTTAACCATTTTCATCCAGTCCTCTCTCAAATTTAATCCCTTCCTAACAGTGTCAAGTTTGGAAATATACCACTGTTCTCTATTTTTCCGCTTCAGTTCGGGTTACCACTACTTTATATTGATATTTATGCTTAATTTTAATAGATACATGGAAAAAGAAAAACATTTCTTATAAAATTTTGAGATATAAATATTTCAATATTCGGTGGAGTTCTCAGCTCTTTAAAGACTGGTGTGAATGTATGTGAGGTGATTTGATGTTTGCAGGCTGATCTGAATGACGAGTGACCTCCAAAGGAACTATATTTTTGACTGTTAAGTCTGGATACACTTTGTTCCATAAACTACGGACTTTTTGCTTCATCAAGGAAATGGGGAGCACAGGCACTTCACTACTGGTTTTCAGGTGTAAAGTTCACAGAGTTCTATAGCAGGCAAAAACAGTCAAGTCAAAAATAATCTGGGCATATACCATGCAAAAGTTGCCCATTTCCAAGAAGCACAAAGACAGCAAATCCATCAATATTGGATATGGGGAACCGGAGATACGAATTGTTAACTTATTAATGCAAAAAACACCTAGAAAAAGTCAAGCACTCATCAGAAGTAACAGTTCGCAGTTGACCAGTGTAGGAAATTGGGTTACTTGTTGAGGGGATGTGAAACCCTACTCAAGCACAAACCACAATTCCTGTCAAGGTGAAGTCACAAGCAAACCTTGAATTAACTTGTGTTTAACCCTCTGGAATCTGGGTACATAGCAGTCAGTTTTAACTTAGAGGCATAACTTAGAGGCAATGTGTAAAGTACTTATGCAGCACTTCCAACAGTAATAAAGTAAAAACACAATAGAAGAAAAATCCCACACCAATTTAAAACAATAGAGTAAAATTTAATAAATGTATTCCGACCAAAATGACAAAATCAAACAGTAGAACCATAGACATGCAACTGTGGTTATCTGGTCGCACTGGACCAGGACAAAGTCACAAGTTCAGGCTGACTGCAATGGAGCATGTGCCAGATATAGGGACCAAGTTAAGCTCGCTGAACAAAGTACCTTGAATCCGGGTTGCGGAGTGTTGCAAGATTGGTGGTTCCGATGGACTGCGATGTGAGTGGGGATTCTGGGGAGCTGCGGGGATGTGATGTGAGGTCCTGCATCGAGGATGCATTGTGCAACGGCAGCTTTGAGGAGTTGCAGGGCTGCAATGCGAGGTCCTGCATTGAGGAGGCATCATATAGTGGCAGTTCCGAAGGGCTGTGAGGTTCTGCATCGGGGATGTGTCGTGCAGTGGCTGTTCCGATGTGGGGCTGCAAGGCGATGCATTGAGCTGCCTTAGTTCTGACCGGATCGCAGCTGGGCCGGCAAAGCACCTTCAGGTTCACGCCCATGGGTGCAGGATTGGGGTGGCACGGCTCACAGAAGGCAGTGTCCAGGTCTGGGTTCAATGGGGTTGGAGCCTTTTCTGTCCCTGAGGCTCTGATCAGGAGACCATCCAACTAGCCCTTGGAGTCACTCTAGTGGTCCTTGATTTAAGATGCAGGTCAAGTCCTCACTCAGGCAGCAGGGCAGCAGAGTAGCAGGGTAGCAGTTCATTTTACAGCAGACCAGTATAGCCGTCCTTCTGAGTCTTCTACAGATCCAGAAGAGTCCTGAAGAGTTGGGTCAGAGGGTCCACTATTCATACCTGGTTCCAGCTTTGAAGTAGGAAAAGGTTCTGGAGGTTTCCACCCCCATAGGTGTTTGGAATTAACTGCCTCCCTGCCCTGGCCTCAGCTTGTCTGAGGGCACACAAGACTAGTGCCAAACCCTTTGTGAGTGGGCTGAAGCAGATGTTCTTTTTGATGTGCAAGTGTGGTAGGTCACAGCTCTGCCTCCCTATCAAGTCAGAGATGGCCCATACTGCCAACACCTATGCTCATATTTCTCAATGTCTGGGAGCAATACACAAAGACAAACTGCCAACTACAGCTAATCATGTGACCCAGGATACAGGCTCCAGGCACCAATTGGTTGGGACAAGAAAATGCCAACTTTCTAAAAGTCAGCAAAGAAACAAAAATGTACCTTGTCTGAAACAATTTCACAAATACAATTATTTATTATTACGTGATCAACAAATTTAATTAACATGATCACATGCTCTTTCCATAGTGCATCTTCGACATTTTGGGGCCGATTCCGATCTCGGCCGGTAGGGCTCCGAATAGGATTCGGCTTTACCGGATCCGATTCGGAGCCCTTTTTCCCGACCGAATCGTACGCGGGTCCGGCCGAGCGAGTACGATGCGAATTCGCCGACCGACTCTTCCGGGCGACCCGACCGCTCCGACCGACTCGTACCCGGATCGTACCGCTCCGACCGACTCGCTCGGACCCGATTCGCACCGCGCAATGGAGACGTTTTCCGGCCGGGTAAGTACGATGCGCACCTCGACCGCTCCGACCGACTCGCGCCGTCCGACTCGTACTCGCTGTCGGAGCCGTACTTTGGGGGTCCGTGTCGGACCCCCTGTACGCGTACCCGTGCGAGGCGCACACAGGGGGGACCCATGGGTCCCCCTACCTGTGCGTGTACGCCGCGAGCGCTCCGCGGCGTGCTCGCTGTAGGGGGCGCCCTTGTCCGCCTCGCACCCATTGAGGCAATGGGAGCCCGCGTACGCGTTGTACGACCGGCTCCCATTGAGTTCAATGGGAGTCCGACCGACTCGTGTCCGGTGGCATACGAATGCATCGGACTCGTTCGGTCGGACTGCACGGGTCCGATTCGGTCGGAAATCTCTCCGGGTCCGGCTCGGTCGGAGAGATTTGCGGCCCGAATCGGAATCGACCCCTGAGTCTTTACATATTTTGCATATCAAATCATATACATTGGAAAACATAACCATCAGTCAATGTCAGAATAATTAAACAACCCACATCTGATTTCAATATTGCCCCAAAAATTGTAAATTATAAATTTTCAAAACCAAACAATTTGTAACAAATATAAAATGTACCAGTTCACAACTTTCTGAACATTTGCAGTCTCATATTTATTTCAATTGTCCATACTCCTAAATTGAAGCAACAACAGAAGTTAAAACAACTTGTTAGTTAAACCAAAAGAAGGCATCTATTTTTTAACAGGTTGCTGTGCAAAAAGGAAACTCATACAACTCCCTAAAGTGAGGTGTAGACAAGTTTTGCGCCCTGTTGTTTTGGGGTCTCCTCAGGACCAAGAACTGTGTACAACTGTGAAAAAAGAAAAAAAAAAATACTACATTACACTTTCATCAGTTATGTGGGGTTATTTGATATAACTACAGCCCCTCTTAGTCACTCCGGGTTTTACCTTTTTAAATGTCTGTTCCAAATGTGTCTGGTTTTTAATAAGACTGTGAAGCCAAAAACTAAAGAAAAAGAAAAACTAGCGGTTACAGTCTATCTTCAGTCAGATTTAAACTTGTTGACATTTATTCCTTTGTGGAAATATGACTTACATGATTTATTGGTGCTTTGCCTTCTTATGGGCACCATTTTCCTATTCTTCACTGAGGCATGCAGAGAGCGTAATGGCCTTTGATTTCTTCTGGTTGTTGTATCAGCAGGCTTTCATTTGGCAGTCCAATATTTCCAGGAAAAAGCGCAATGTCATTCGAAGATTTCTCCTTAAGTTATACTTAGTACTTGTACCAAATTGAACGCTTACTTTCTCTATTCTGTCGGCATTTTCAAGCGTGCTGAGTCTGTGGTGTGTGTACTTAAAGCGATAGTCTCATGTTTCAGCTTTTGCTGGCTGACAGTTCCATGCCCATAACAATGTTACTGTCTTACAGTTTTTTTTCTTAAAAATGACATTTTAATCGCAAGTGCAAACATTTTAAAGGGCAACATTACATAATCATTGTTAGTGATGCAATTTGTATGCTTACATCTGGTTTGTTTTTAAAGCCAGTAAGTTGTTATTTTTGATGCTGCGTTAATTTCCCACACCGCGTAAAATTCCAGCTATGTTACATTTTAGTCACTTAAACAATGCATTTGTAACTTGCTATGCTTGACTATTGTCACATTTCCACAAAGAAATAAATGTAAAAAAATTTAAATCCAACTGAAGCTGGACTGTAACCGATATTTTTCTTTTGTTTTTGGCTTCACAGTCTTATTAAAAACCCAAAGTGACTAAGAGAGGTTGTAGTTATAGCAAATATCCCCATATAACTTATGAAAGTGTAACATGGTATTTTATTTATTTATTGGCTTCACAGTGGCACCCAGTTCTTGGTCCTGAGGAGACCCCAAAACTATGGGGCTCGAAACGCATCAACACCACGCATTAGGGAGTTGTATGATTCTGCTTTTTATGCAGGAAACCAGTTAAAAAATAGGTGCCTTGTTTTGGTTTAACTAACAAGTTGTTAAAACCCCTGTTGTTGATGCTTCATTTTAGGAGTATGGATAATTAGTATAAATATGACACTCCTAATCTTCAGAAAGTTGTGAACTGATACATTTTATATTTGTCACAAATTGTTTGTTTTTGAAAATGTGTAATTTAGACTTTTTGATACAATATTGAAATAAGATGTGGGTTGTTTAAGTATATCTGACATAGTCTGGTGGTTATGTTTTCCAATGTATATGATTTGATGTGCAAAATATGTAAAGAAAAATGTTGAAGATACACCATGGAAAGAGAATGTGGTCATGTCAATTAAATTTCTTGATCACGTAATAATAATCTTTTGTGTTTGTGAAATTGTTTCAGACAAGGTACATTGTTGTTTGTTGATTTGCATGTGGTCTAACCTTGACGAATTGACAGAGCCAACCCCTTAGTATAAATGTTCTAAAAGTGGCACTTTCAAAATTGTGATTTAAAAGCTTACTTTAGCATTAAAGAGGGTTTTCAATTGCAATTCTTTAGACACCAAACTCAACATTCCTACCTGCTCCCAATTGAAATGTATCCCTTAATAACAGTAACAAGGTAACCCAATGTTATTCTATGGGAGAGGCATGCCTTGCAACAGTAAAAAAATGAACTTATGAGTTTTTCACTACCAGGACCTGTAACATTTAAAAGTACTTGTCAAACTTTTTAAATACACTGCACCATGCCCTATGGGCTATTTAGGGCCTATCATGGGCATGATTTCTATGTATTAAAAAGGAAGGTTTAGGCCTGGCAAAAAGTTTATTTTGATCAAAAAATGTATATATATGCGGTGCACTCCTATGATAATACTGTTTAAACCAATAACGTGAAAATCAAATTTTAACCAATTTGTCTGACCTAACAAACTAGGTTATAGTGTGCTCCGCAGTATTTGTGGGCTGCCTGTCCCACATGCATGAGAATAAGACAAAACCAAGCGAACATTCACTTGACAGACTGCGTGCACTACGTGGTATGTTCAACAAGCTTAATTATGTTTCAACTAAATCATCATGCTCAATATCTGACATGTTCTGGAAAAACACTTTGAAAAAATGTAGCTCCAAGCCAATTCTGTTCAATAATTTTTCTTATTGAAAGAAACGAATGATGAATCAATCATCTGTGCGAAACAATTCTGAAAATACATACACAGATGTATCTTTTAACCTATACACAGTTGCTCAACCTAAATACATTTTACAAAATATATGTAATGTAATGTAAGTAATGTAATGTAAGTTGCATTTATATAGCGCAGCTGTCACCCAACGGGCATCCTGGCGCTGGGATTACCTAAGACACTGTGCAAGCTATAAAAGTTTGAAATCACGACGAACAGGTCTTTCAAGGCTATTCTCTTGGGAAAAGTCTGGTTTTTAGCTTTTTTCTAAACTGCAACAAGTCGTCAGTTTGTCTGAGTTCACTTGGTAGTTCATTCCATAGCTTTGCGGCTGCTTAGCTAAATGATCTACCTCCTAATCGGGTTTTCTTAACTCGTGGGGTACAAACTAAGTAGGCTGCTGAAGAACGGAGATTTCTAGCTGGGGAGTAGCAAGTAAACATTCTCTGTAATGGTTTAGGCCCCATTTTGTGTGCCGCCTTATGAACAATGCAAAGTGCTTTAAATTGAATTCTTTGCAGAATAGGCAGCCAGTGGAGATCCCTTAGAGCTAACGACGCGGAAGATCTGCGTTGTCTTTTAGTGCCAGCTTAGCCGCGATTGTTTGTATTCTTTGCAGCCTTTTTGTTAGAGCCACCGGTGCTCCAAGAAGCAGTGCATTACAATAGTCCAATCTACTCATGATGATACTCCTTACCACCTGGGGTCTGGCCGAGATTGATAAAAAGGGAGTATTTTCCGTAAAGCTCGGAGTAGAGATATACATGTATTCACTGCTTTATTCACTTGTGATTCTAGCTGTAGATTACTGTCCAGTAAAACCCCAAGTTACGCACTGTCTTGGCTGGCCGCGGTGGATTGTTTGTAGAAACCGCCAGAAGTCCACTGGCAGTGGACGGGGTATTTTCTTTGCTGTACAGTATATAACCTCAGTCTTGTCTCCATTGAATTGCAACAAATTCTCCCTGAGCCAACCTGCAGTTTCACGCATACAGCTGTGAAATTTATCCAGTGATACTGCTTGATTCCCTTTAAATGAGAAGGCGAGTTGAGTATCATCTGCATAGTTAACCACTTCAATACCAAAAGATTTAATGATGTACATGAGTGGACGCAGATAAAGATTAAAAAGAATGGGACTTATGGCTGAACCCTGCGGGACCCCATGTTTTATGTAGCTACTGTGAGAAATGAAAGCTGACATGGCCACTGCCTGCTGTCTCCCTGTTAGGTACGACTGAAACCAGTTCAGTGCCCTTCCCACCACTCCAGCCTCCATTAATCTTTTAATCAAGGTCCTATGATTGACCGTATCAAAAGCGGCCGACATGTCCAATAATACCAATATGGCTGCTTGGCCGGTGTCAGCACGCATTCTAAGAGCGTCCAAAACTATATACAGTGTTGGTCGTTCGCAAACAGTCATGGGTAGCCCAATGCATTTCGGGACCCTGTCCCTTCTTCAGGGGCCACTGTAATACAAAAAACATATGTACAAATGAATGCTCAATGCATATCTCTCAATGTTTAAAGCGTACCAAATGAAATTGCCACATATCTACCAAAAATAGTGAGACACCCTTAATGATTACAGGAGACATATCATGAGTGTGTCAGATATGATAAAGGGAAAGTTAATGATAAATGAATGAAAAGAGGGAAGAGTTGCCGTCACCAATAGATGTTGCTTGTAAGTGAAACATGGTGTTGCCCATGACGTAAAATGACGGCATACCATAACTACCGACGGATACTTCATGCTACTGATAAACACACAGAAAAAGAAAAATAGAAAAAGAATAAGAATGACAAAGACAAATAGAATGAAAAAAAACCTACTTGACACGTGACTGAATACAGACGTACTGTATAATAGCAGAGAAACTAATGTGCTGGAAAACAAAAATAAATAACGAGAATGAAACGGAACATATATCCTTGTGAATGATACTGCTAACAACCATAACCAAAACACCAAGTGTTGGTACCTGATAAAGATGAACTTCAAGACAAACAACCTGAAAATAACGGAAATCTCCAATCAAATAACTAAAAAAGACGAAGATGCGGGACGTCGAGTATTAAAGAAAGCCCAAAAAAATTGTGAAAAATACCAAAGAAATACCTGATGGTGGATGTAAACCAGCGAAACCATCTACAAAAAATACAGAAGCATAGTAAATGAAAAGCCTCAAACGTGCGTACAGCAACCTCGGGAAAACACACAGTATCTGAACCGCTCACCGGTAGAAACGAAGGCGAAACCTCGTAACGAATATCCAAAGACTGCACCATAGATACGGGCAAGACGCTAACCCTGTATTTAATTCAAAAGGAAGCCCGCGAAAATACGATAATTACCCGGCTAAAAAAATTGGAAACTGACAAAAGACAACTGGGCGAACATGGCCGCCATCTTAGAAAGGTGCGATCCAGCATGATCCCCAACCTCAACAACACTGTTCCACGAGAAACCAAAGACTGTGCCCAAGAAGAGCCTGTGGACAGGCGAAAACCACTACAAAATGAGTGTACAAACTAGTCAGAAAAGATGAGTAAACTGGAATATCTTACGGAAGAATACTGCAAATGCGAGAGCACAACCAAAATAAATTAAAAAAATAATGAGACCAGAAACAATAATAAGCAACATATCACAAAACGCAACTCATGTCATAAAAACATGCAAAAATAAAAACGAATACGTACATAGTGCGTGATAGACGTGAAGTGACAACAAGGATAGAAATAAATGTGGACAATAAAGTGAACAATAAAAAAGGGTGATGAAAATGATGGGATGGTGCGCACTACAAAAAGGTCACAGGAAATGATCCCAGAAGTATACAAACACTGATGTAATGTTAAACATTTGAAAACAAACGTACTATTTTGAGATGTAATATTTTGAGATATGATGCAGTTAATCCCAATGCTACTGATAGTAAACAACGTTTCCTGAGACACAAACAGGGAACAACATATGCATTCTATCTGTGATGGATACATATAGCTGTGACAGATAGCCTGGCATGACATTAACAATAATAACAGTTGTCCTACAATATATGTGCTGATGTTGAGTGTGAGTTAAAAACAAGAAAATTGTTAATATATGGTGAAAGCAACTCTTCCGAAAAAGCGACAATGTTTACAAGAAACAGCTCAAATCCAATTTGTCATTCAGACCAAGTGGCATCATGGTATTGAGCCTCCTGATCCAAAACACCTCTCTTTGAGATAGTTTTTTGCTTAAATCAATTCCTTCCTTTAATGTAAGTTTTTCCACAATTACAAACCGAACTTGAGTAATGTTGTGACCTTGCTCCATCCAGTGAACTACTAAGTTCGAATTTGTGTTTTTGTTTCTGATCATGCTTTTGTGTTCTCCAATGCAAACTTTCACTTTTCTCTCAGTTTTTCCGACATATAAGAAACCGCATGGACACTTAATACAGTAAATCACATTAGTTGTATTGCAATCTGAGGAATGATTAAGAGTAATTTAAACACCAGTTCTGGGGTGTGTGATAAAATCCTGTTGCATGACATTATTGCAATGCATACAATTGCTGCATCTTTTCATCCCTGTGAATTTTGTGTTGATATTCAAGTTTTTTTGGCCAAAAGTTCTTTGAGATTGTCACTTCTAGTGTAAGCAAAAAGTGGTGGTTGGTTAAATGATGCACCAAAGTCTGGCTCCTGTGCTAATAATTACCATCTCTTAAGAATGATTTTCTTAATGCTTTTGGATTTCGTAGAAAATTTAGACACGAAAACTGGCCGATTAATGGGTGTTTTTTGTTTGGTAATGAGAAGAGTACTCCGATCAATTTGTTGAATTCGGTCCTCCGCACATTTAATAATTGCTGAAGGGTATCCACATTGTACGAATCTAGTCTTGATCCTATTCAGTTCTTCATTGAATTTATCTGAGGTGGATGATATTCTCTTGGAACGAATCATGTGAGAATATGGTAAGTTCTGTATCAATTTTGGAGAGTGAAAACTCTGAAACAATAACGTATTGTTTCGATCAGTAGGTTTAATGAACAGACCTCTGCCCCCACACATCTTCCAAAGAGCTGCCGCCGCCATTGCTCCAGAACTTCGACGCACCATCAACGCCACCTTCGAAACCAGCATTTTTCCCAATGACTGGAAACACGCAGAAGTCAGACCCCTACTCAAGAAGCAATAAGCAGATCCCACGGACCTCAAGAACTACCGACCCATCACCCTCCTCCCCTTCGCGGCCAAAGTCACAGAGAAAACAGTCAACGTCCAACTCACAAAATTCATCGAAGAGAATTCCATCCTCGACCCCTCCCAATCCGGATTCCGCAGCAACCAGAGCACCGAGACCGCTCTACTCGCCGCCACAGATGACATTCGCACCCTCCTTGACCAAGGACACACCACGGCCCTGATCCTACTCGACCTCTCTGCAGCGTTTGACACCGAACACTCACAGCCAGACTCCACGAAGCCGGCATACAGGGAAGCGCCCTCGACTGGCTTAGCTCCTTCCTCACCGGCAGAACCCAAAGAATCAGAATGCCTCCCTTCCTCTCCGAACCCACGGAAATCAACTGAGGAGTACCCCAAGGATCGTCGCTCAGCCCCATGCTCTTCAACACCTACATGGCCCCCCTCGCCGCCATAGTCAGACAGCATGGACTCAGCATAGTATCCTATGCCGATGACACCCAGCTCATCCTCTCCCTCACCAAGGACCCCATCACCACCAGACTCAGCTTCCAGGAAGAAATGAAGAACATAGTATCCTGGATGAGCAGCAGCTGCCTGAAGCTCAACTCGGAGAAGACAGAGGTTCTTATACTCAGACCCTCCCCCTCTGCATGGGACAACACCTGGTGGCCCACCTCCCTCGGCAGCCTACCCACCCCCATGAACCACACCCGAAACCTCGGCATCATACTTGACTCCTCCCTCTCCATGACCCGACAGGTCAACACTGTCGCCTCCACCTGCTTCAACACCCTCTGCATCCTCCGAAAGACCTTCAAATGGATCCCCCCAAATCAAGGAAGACCGTGACCCATGCACTCATAACCAGCAGATTAGACTACGGAAACGCCCTCTACGCCGGGATCAACAAGTCTCTACTCCGCAAACTCCAGATGATACAGAACACCGCAGCCAGACTTGTCCTCGGCATCCCTCGACACGAACACATCACCCAACACTTGCGCAACCTCCACTGGCTCCCCATTGAAAAGAGAGTAACTTTCAAGATACTTACCCACGCCTACAAATGCCTCCACAACACCGGACCCCAATATCTCAACGATAAAATCTCCTTCCACGTACCCAAGAGGAACCTCCGATCCGCCGACCACGCCCTCGCCAAACCCCTGCGCATCTGCAGAACAAGAGCAGGTGGAAGAACCTTCTCCTACATCGCGGCCAAGACCTGGAACGAGCTCCCGATCGACATCTGACACGCTCCCAAAATGCACATCTTCAGGAAGACCCTCAAGACCTGGCTCTTCGACTGAACGGAGCTGGCCCCCCCACCCCCAGCGCCTTGAGACCCTCACGGGCGAGTAGCACGCTTCAAAATACCCTGATTGATTGATTGATTGATTGATTGATTGATTGATTGATTAAAAGTCCTGCAGTAGAGCAAGGCTTAAGCTGTCAAGTTCGCAAGTCAGATCTGTCCATGTTGAGCTCCGCAGATGTGCTTCAAGCAAGATAAAGCTGAATTTCGTAGCCACTGAGGTCATTTTTTTTGCTAAGATGGAATTGCCACTTAGCCCTAGTCCAAGGTTTTACATTTGGATTAAATTACTTTTTCAGTTCTCAAAATCATTCATCTGGACAAGACTCAATGCCATAGCCAGACAGATCTCCTTGAGCCAGATGCTTTGTGTGTGGGGCCCTGATGAACCAGTTTACAGTGCAACAAAAATCTCTGAGCAGCATAAACCTAGTTTTCTTGCCTGCTTTTGGTGTGTGACATTCCTCAGCATCTTGTCTCGGTTCTCCAGAGGTGAAAAAAAGACTAAGTCCCACTTTTCTCCAAATGCTGGGAAATGTATTTCTGGCTACTCATGCAGCTCCCAGTTCCTTGGGTCAAACTTCTAGAAGCCAGCTCTCTCTCCAATATGGGCTCCTGCAGGATCCAGTCCTCCGTGGACATCTGGGCCCTCTTGGAATCAACAATTGTCCTGCTTTTTGTGTCCCTGGAACAGGTAAACATAAGGTCAGCCATCTGACCCTTGCAGAGCAGCTCCTGGTACAGGGTAACAGGTAGAAGTCAGGACTCTTTTATCTTAAAGTTGGGCCTTATTTTTCAGGTCTAGTCTTCCCAGGTCCAGGAAAGTTCTGAAGAGGTGGTGGTGAGGTACGAGTCTTATTCTGTGTACTAAACAGTGATTGGAGAATTTTGCCTACCCAATTTTGTCTACTTTCTCACTCTACACTCGCCTCCCTTTGCAGCACTTTCTCATTTGCCTTATTTTAAAAATTCCCAGACGTCTTGATCCTAACATGGAGACACCCTTTTTGCACAGCGAGAAGTACTGTGTCTTTTCAAAACCACTCCCCTATTTAGATGAGGCATCTGCCCCTCTGGCATGGTCCGAACTGGTTCTCCCTCCTGCTGGGGCTGATGCCAAGGGTTCTGTCAATTAATAGAAACAGCCCTGTTTAGCATCTCCAAGTCAAAAGAGAGATAGTGTCAAGACTGCCCTTTGTTGTGCCACCTGCTGCTACCTCCTCACAGGCAGCCAATTCCTGCTAAATAGTCAGTTGTGGACAGCTCCCCTATCTTCTGGCGTACTGGAGGCAGGGTGTTCTCCTCTGGCAGGCAGGACTGTTAACAACAGCCAAGGATGTGTATCGACCTCTGGAGTTGCCATGAGTGACAGAACTGGTTTTAAGTACTTTTTTTTTTTCAGGCAACATAAAGTACATTTTTATAAAGGAAGCGTCAAAGGAAGAAGATAAATATAAAGTAGCTGCAGTGAGGAAGTGGGCTTGCCAGGCTGAGTCACAACTTAGCTTTAATAGACTTCTTGAGCATCCATCCTCAGAACACCCTCTCCCCAAAATGCAATGCAGGGACCTCTGGCCAGGTTCACCTTCCGGGAGCCTGCTCTGGCAGGACTGGACTCCTTGTGTTTTCTCTCCATACAGCCCTGGAAGCAATGACATAGAGGATGAGAGATTGGGGGTGTGAGTTGCCCTCCATGGGCAGCATCCATTCTACCTCTTTCAACAGACCTTCTTATGAAAAGAGATTGCCGAGCACGCCATAGATTGTGTGCCTCTTGTTTAGCTCTGCTCTTGTTGTGTCTTTGGTGTCTGCAAACATTAGATTCTTAAAAATAAAAAGTTACTGACTTTGAACAGAGTATCCCTTTTTTGGAGAGGTTTTGCACACCTCCGCTTTGAAGAGCAGTGACCATGGTCAGTTACTGATTACGATGTTTGGTGTTTTGAATTCTGTGACGTGGCTTACAATTCATACTGTAAGTATATTGATGTATTCGTGAGCTATTATTGAACTGTAAATGCAGCACTTGATTGGCAATAGCACCTTTGTTGCCACTGTGATGACTGTGCTGTACTCTAGGCTCACCCTGTTCCAGTGCCTGGGCCTAGGCCTTGTTGGCTCATCCAGGCATAACTGTAGAAGGGAGTCAAGCAGGCTTGGCGAAATTAACTTTTGCCTATTCGAATGCTTCGTGTTCTGTAGGGGGCGCCGGAGATAAAGTATGGCATAAGCTAACTTTAAAACATATAACTAGAAGATGTCTATTGAGACTTTGTTGTTAAACTTCCCTCTGGCTGTGTTCGTGTTCTAGCATGAGTGGCGGTATGTAACTTGACACTCGTTCTTAAAAGGCTGTGTTATTCTTTCAGATGTAACTCGGTTTCATTGCTGCCCTGTCCTTGGTTCTGAAACCTTCAAGCTAATGTGGCTAGAGGTCTTGAGAACTGAAGATGAGTGGACTTAAAGATTGTAGAATTCATGTAAAAAGGACTGTGTTTAATTTCCTGTCCCTTTAGCTATCATATTATTCGTTCGCAGTGAAGACGCCTTGATACACTGTTTCTGTATTTCTTATTTTTCTATCTAGAGGAATTCAAACATGTTTTGTTCAGTTTTAAAAGTGACTTAATTTCCTAAACACAGTAAACTAAACTGTCGAGACTGGAGTAAACACAGCAGTCATCTTTCAAACAGCGGCACTGACTTGTAAATATGAGACAGGGGAGGTACGGTAGTAATATCACTATAGCATACTGCCTCATGCCCGCCACTCAAGAATACTAAGGGGCAGATTTACAAGCCCCTTGCGCCTCTTTTGCGTCATTTTTAACATTGGAAAAGTGAAGCAACAGTGGCGCAAGGGGCTTGTAAATCTGCCCCTAAGATGTTTCCACCACTGCCCTCGAGGAGGCAGTGCGCACGCTTCGATGGTAGAAGCAGCAGTTCCTGCTCTGGCGCTGTCCTTCCTGTTCGCCTCGACAGCTGCTGTGCCCACAATTCCTGGCGCTTATCTGAGATTCAACCGTTAAGAGCGGTTGTTGGTTTCATTAGGGAAGCTGTGGCTTCGCTAGGAGCTGTTTGTGTGGCGTGATTAGATATCCTTTCCTATTGTACTGTCCCCCGATATCTGTCCTCATCGAACCTCGCGAATGAACCGTGAGGAGTAGCTTGGATGGAGTGGTATGGCAGGAACAGGGTGGGGGGGAGGTGTCGGGGGGCGTATCACGTTCCATTACACGAGGCAAGCATGTTGCCGTCTTACCTCGGGGCCCTTCCTTTCACTGTTTCTGAGCTCTCTGGCTGTGAGACCTCACAGGCTCTTTCTTGGCCGCATCATTCTTTTGCTGCTCGAGCGTTCCTGAACATTCTGAGAAGGGTGACTGGAGCGCTCCTGCTCTGTGTCTTGTGCTAGTCTATGGCAGGAATCAGTGCGTGTGAAACACAGACAGATAACATAGGCAAAGCAAAAGCTTTGACTTCATTGAAGAAACAACTTTATATTGAGATCCAAAAATGCACTTTGTGAGGTCTTAGCACTCGGTCCTTGCCTCGTCAGACTCTCCTATGATGGCGCTCACTCACCTTCAGTGATGAACGTGACGGTAAGTAGGTGCAGCGGGTTCTTCTTTATGTGACTAGGGCACATGTGATCTTTAACACACAACGTTATCGATCATGTACCCCTCGGCCCAAGCTGGAGGTTCCAACAATCGACGCAAACAGCAGGTGCCTAAATTCACATCTGCACTCAGTTTCAGTTTAAACTTTACTACGCAACGTTACCATTGCACAAAAGTACATATATCCCAATAAAAATGCATATATCACCATAGTGCAAGGTGATACAATACTTCCCATGTCCTTCAAAGATCCGTTAAAAAAGATACATAATTAAAACAAGATAAAATAAATATTTTCCAAACAGATTAATTTAAATTTCATACAATAAAAGAACTGCATCTCCTAAGACGGTTGGGGATCAATTCCTGCAAAGTAGCCGAAAATAACGTCGCGTTCATCCATCTCAAAGTACTCACTTGTGTGCCAGTCGCACGTAGCCTGTAGACCTACCCACTTCTACCGGGCCCGGGTGGTGGAGTAGTGTCAGCCTGAAGTGTATTTAAACCCGCTCGGCGCTTCCGGGAGGCGGGGTGCATGTGTTAGAAAGGCTAGTGCGTGTAAAGCTAATCTCGCCGACGGCCATGTTGGGAGGCTGACACTACTCCACCACCGATGTCGACAGCATGCCACTCTCTGCTACCTGTTGCTCACTCGCTCCCCTACCATTCTATGCGATTGCTGTGTGCGACGATACTCTGGTCGCTTTATCTAGTAGGTGGTGTTGGCGCTTCATATGGCCCACTCGATCCCTCTCCACCCTAGATGAAATGCATATACACGGAGCATGAGACATTATTGTTGTCAATTCTGCCAAAACACTATTGTTCCAACATTATGCCTACTCGATCCTCCACCACTTTGCAAGCAGCGCTTGCCTGGCTACATAGAAAACCACATTGTTGTCAATTGGGCCAACACGCCAGTTGTTTCCACATTATGGTTACACGGTCCTCCACCGCTTTGTAAGCAGCGTTTGCCTGTCCACACAGTAAACCCCAACATGCACTTAACTCACGTGTGATCCAGGCTATGGGTTTGACTGATGAATTGGTCATTTGTATTCCAGGTTAATCGACCTGATATTGTATGGGACCTGATATTGTATTCCAGGTTAATCGACCTGATATTGTATGGAATTAGGAGTCACATACCTTTTGACTGCTCCTGTTTCTACTGAATTTCTGGTTATTGCTTCTAACTGCTATTAATGCTATTATCCCATCATGTATTTCCTCCTTTTTTACCCCAGTACATGAGGAACTCCTCGTGTTTTAACCTACCGGGTACTGTGATGCCTGGTTAGTCCACAGTTTTGGGTGAGTCCTGATGCTCTCTCTGCTACGTTGTTGGATGCCACAAGGGCTGAAGTTCACGCTAGTTCACCTCGTGCACTCACCGTGTGGCACCCTGTTTTTAACTGTTTTTAACTGTTTTTACCTGTTTCATGCTCACCACAAAATTCTGAGAGTCAGTTTTCACAGGGAATATGAGAGAATACACAGACCTTAACTGTACTATACTTACCTATGTGATTTGTTCTCTCTTCGCAGGTAGTTCCAGTACTACCAGGTATCTGACTAGTTAGTCGTATGGTTGATGTGAGTGTGCAGCCACAACACCATTTGAGTTTTAAGTTGTAGATAGTATACCCCCTTGTTTGGTCCTGACGAATCGCCCGCAGACTATTCAATTGGCGAGAAACATGTTGACCTATTACCTATAAGAGCGCCATAATCTGAGACATAACCTCAGCCTAGCGCCTTATATCTTCTGTTTTTACTTAGGGTAGGAGATCCTTTGATTAAAGTTGTTGTCGCTGGTACTCCCAACCCTATTTTAGATTCACTTGAAACACACATTCATCTACACATACTAGGCCCCTCACCCCCACTTCACCAAACGGCTGTTGGAAAAAGATCTCCGCTAAAGTTCCCCTACTATAGGGTGCCCGTCGGGTATTGCACCGCCGACCCGACGAGGAGCAGCCCGATGATGAAGCATGACACCCGACAGGGTGTGTGAGGGCATTATAATCCAATGAAATGGATTCCCAACTTTGAACCACTCTGGTCAAGTTGGTCTATATTCCCTTTATCTGACTCTCACTTCAGAGGAACAGCATAATTCTTTTGTCTAGACTTCCCCTGGGGCCTTTATGCTGGACCTGTCCAAAAACCCTTTGTCCCCTCTTTGAGTACTTGAAAATAAGACTCCCATCCATCTTCCTCAATATGAGTCTCTAAAGAAGGACCAGCACCTCATTTAGAAATGGAGTATTCACGACCTTCCAGAACCCACTGCTATCCTTTAAAGTTGTAGATCATCTCAAATCCTGCAACACTCCCTCCCTCTTCATCTTTATTCTCTTCTCTCTGGTCTGCTTATATTTAGCCCTACGACTTTTAATCAGAGAGACATCTTTGGGGACCATATGTAGGGCTTTCGATAAAGTGGATAAGGCCTTTGAGCATGAGGTGTCAAACCACTGTTCTAAAGGCAGATTTTTGGTTGGAAATGGTCTTACCAAATGGGATTTAACATCTGCACTCAACACCGTCCAATTTCTAACTGTTCATCTGTTCATAATAATCCATTAAGGTAATGAGTGGTTCTGGAGCCTTCATGGTTTGATGCAGTCTGCCAGATGAGTAGAAGGAACAACAGGCTGAGCAAGGGAATCAGAGGGAGAAAGAATGGAGGTAGTTGGGGGTTGAATGGTGTGGGGGAATTCAGCATCAGAGGAGACAAAAAAGAGGGGAAGTCATGCAACACCTGGCTGTTAAAGGTTATAGAAGCCTATTCAGGAAACCACTGATCCTCGTTCTCTTCTCTCTCCTCCTCTCCTTCAATACTGTCATTGTTGGAACAGAGGAGATCTTTCCGTGATGATAATTTGCAAGGATCTCCACAATTTGTTCTAAAGTAAGGAGAGTTCTTTGTGATGGTGTGACCATCTTGCTATGCCGTAATCATAGATCTTTGGATATCAGTTTTCACATATGGCTGAGGGCTATAGTTCAAGTCATGTTTTGGTTGACTTGATTAGTAGTGCTGCCTTTTGATAGCCGGGAAGGTTGAGTTTTTCATTGACTATCTGCATACATCTTCATTCTTTCGTTGGCAGCTGCACCCCAAGCTCGCACCTTTTGAGACACTGTAAGACAGAAATCCCCCACAAAATGTGGAATGGTTGTGTGGATCTTAATCCCAAACATACGTTCAACAAGAGATATGCCTGTCTTGCTGTGAGAAGAGTCTCTGTAGTCAAGAAGAGTCTGACATAATAATTCTGAGCTGGAGTCATGAGGTTTTGTCAACCTATAATGACTTTTTGAGGGTGGCCATTAAATGTTCAGCTATTCCATTGGCTTGGAGCCATGAAGGTGTGATTTTTGATTCTTTGAAACCCAGTTTTCTAGCAAACTCTTTGAAGTCCCTGCTAAAGAAAGGTAGACCATTGTCTGATTTTACTACTGCTATTCTCCAAAGGTGGAGAAAAGCTTATTGAGGACAGGTCTAGTTATTTCGGATGCTATGCTGGGTACATCTATGACTATCAACAGATCTTGTCCGGTGGGAATGGGTCTAAAGAAATCAACGACCACTTCATCTACACCTGTGAGAGGAGTTGAAATATTTAAAGAGGCTCCGTAGGACTGTCCTAGAAGACATGATAGTTTATCTGTTTTCTGCCAAACTGTTTGCCCGGGCAAGGGAACCACACATGGCTTAATAGTCTCTGCGTAGCCACTATGCCTTGGTGTCCTTCAAGTGCCAATTCAATCACTTCATCTTGTAGCTTGTGACCAATAATCAAGTGCGTTCCTCTCAGCAGTAACCCTCTGGGATGATACGCCAGTTCGCTGTGGACATGTTTGAAGGCCTCTAAATCTTTCATCTTATTTAGCAGCTATTACTTGTGAGCAGGTCTTGTTCTCCATTTCTGTGATTCTATGATGGTTGTCACTGCGCATAGAGTAGGGTCTGTCAGTGACGCTTGAACTATGTCACCTTTTTAGTGCACATGGATGAGTCTTTTTGACAGAGTATCTGATATGTTCTCCTGCAGTAGATGGTGCTGTGTCTGCTGACATCATGGAAAACCTCAACATGAAATCAGCAGGAGTTTTGTCCTTGTCGGGTCTGTCCATCATTTTGAATCTGTAATCCTATAGACAGAGGCCCCATTTCTCAATTCTGGGTGGCATTTTTGCTTTGTCATAAATGAAAAGGTGGAGGTGTTCATAGGCCATACTATCGCCAAGAGTTTCTTTTCAGCCTTGGAGTGTGATAGTTTAGGTTTGGTGAGGCTGTAGCTTGCATAGGTGACTGATTGTGGACCGAGCTTCTGGATCAGCATCCTTTTGTGTCAAAATGACTCCCAAGGCTGCAGAGTTGGCATCATATATTAACTGTGTGTGAAGAGATAAATCAAAGTACGTAAGGCTGTCAATTTTGGTGATCTTCATTCAAATGTTTTGAAAGGCTTTTCACACCTCTTTCCCCAATTGAATGTAGACCCTTTCTTTGCGACATCTCTCAGTGGTGTACTCACTGATGCAAAATCAGTGATATATCTAGAAAATAGCTTGCTACCCTAGAAATGAACGAAGTGCGGATGCGTTTTCTTGAAGAGGCACCAAAGTCAGCATAGAGACCTTATTAGGGTCAGGGTGCATGCCCTGTGCAGAGAATATGTGACTATAGAATTTCAGTGAGGTTATTCTGAACTTGCCTTTGTCCTGGTTAAGAGTGAGGTAGGCATCTTCAAGAGCATGGCATACCTTCAGTAGGGTCTCATCATGTTCCTCTTGCATCTCTCTATACACCAAGGGGCAGATTTACAAGCCCCCTGCGCCACCAGTACATCACTTTTTGTGACGTACTGGAGGCGCATTCCACTTCTCCATATTTACAAGGAGAGGAAAAGCCGCCCTGCATGACTTTTGCTCTCCTTGTAAATATGGCCCCTTCACACGCAGCACTTTGCATGGAAGGGGCGTTCCATGGGTGTTGCTGTGGGTGTTCCCACGCAACACCCATGGAATGAGACACATTTCCAGATTTACGAGGAATCGTAAATCTGGAAATGCGTGTCAATGCTACGCCTCGCACAACGAGGAGAAATGTTTTCATTTCTCCTCGTTTTTGTTTCCTGTTTCAATGTGTGCTGCATTCTGCAGCACACATTGAAAGAGGAAATCACCTCTAATGATTGTTTTTGTTCAGGAAGGGAACCCTTCCTGAACAAAAACAATCTCCCCACGACGCAGGCATCCTTGCTCCATGGTGCAAGGGTGCCTGCGCCGGCGCATGGCAGCTGTTTGTGCGCCAGCACAGGGGGAAGCACAGAGATGCAACATATTCTTGTAAATATGTCGCATTGCTGTGCTTTCCAAACTAATGCAGCACGGAGCAGCAAAATGACTTGCTGCGCCGTGCTACGTTAGTTTATTGTAAATCTGCCCCCAAGGGGCTTATTTACAAGCCCCTTGCGCCACTTTTGCGTCATTTTTAACATGGGAAAAGTGACGTAGGGTGGCGCAAGGGGCTTGTAAATAAGCCCCCAAGTTGTCATCTCTGTATTTCAGACAATTTGGTTATGTTCTGTATCATACATGTGATTTCTTGCTACAATAATTCAGCAGCAGAGAAGACACCAAAAGTGAGACGTTTGGAACGATAAAGTTCACAGTGGGACATAAAGGTTGTTCTCTTGATTCCTCTGCCAAGTCTAAGATGTGATAGCCTTTATTGAGGTGAAGGGAAGAGGACAAGCAGGGATGGTTGAGCTGCTGAATCAGATCTTGATCCTGGGTACTAAGTGTCTCTCAGGTTGGATTGCTTGGTTGGGATCTCGCATGTCTACACATATGCACATTTTTCCAACTGCTTGTAATTTAGGTACTGGAACAATCAAGGTGTTGGTCTCTTAATGGGTTCAATGATGCCCTGTCCTATTACTTTTTGCAGTTCTTCTTCAACTTGTTTTTGTATGGTGAAATGAATGCCTCGAAAATGATGTGCCACTGGCTTGAAGGTTTTATCGATGCGGAGTTGGATTTGGCGTTCTTTTAGTTTGCTGATGCCTTGAAATAAATGTCCTGCGCAAATCCGTGCAGTTTGAAAGTTGAATGTTCGCAGTCACTAGGGGCTGCTGCAGCATCTGGCGCAATGCCCATGATTTATTCGACTGTCTAGCAGGTGTGTTTGTAAGCGGGTCGAGGGTGATGAACGTCCATCTTTCTGGCGCCCTTCTCTTCGTAGGCGGTGGTAGCCCTTGCATAGAACAGCACTCGTCTTCGTGAGACTGCTGAGAAATGTTGAGTTGTGTAAAGTTTTCACCGGGTGGCCCTCCCTCGAGGGTCTGCATCCCTGCCCCCCCCTGTATGCCCGGGCAAGAGAAGGGTCACGTTACAAAGGCACTTAGGCTTGCTTCAGGAATTTACTGTGAATTTTGCGGAGTTGGTGGCCTCAGGGAAACCTGCTGCAGAAAATGGAATGTTTCTGCTTTGGAGGAAGACGGCGCAGGGCCATTTTTCTTCTGCTGCTAAAATGTTGCAGTGTAAACATTGGAGTCGGAGTTCAGATTAACGTTCACTGTGGTGGTGGTAATATGGTTACTCTCAGAGCTGGAATAAAAAACAAGCGCTCGCCAGGCAGCCGCTGTTTATTTTTGCATCGCGCTTTCACTTTAAAGTGAAAGCGAGATGCAAAATAAACATGCGGCGCCATGTCTCCTTTTGTCCGGCCCATCCGGACTGGATCGCACGGCTTGTTGACATAAGCGATAAGAAACTGCTTCACGACAGCCGTGAAGCAGGCGATCCAGTCCGGACGGGCCGGACCAAAAGCCAAAGGAGGCAACCCAGATAGCTCGTTTCCAATGGCAGGTCACCGTTTAGCATAAACGGTGACGCTAGCCAATGGAAATGAGGGCGGAGCTAAAGCCCTTTTCTAAAAGTACTCATCAGCAATAAATCTCGCCGAGCGAGCTGCGCATCTGCGCAGCAACGCTAGGCGAGACCTAAAAATGAGTGCCCATACAGAGCTCCCTATTCTGGGCCTTCTCTTTGACAATATCTATGAATCTCGCTCCTTTCCTCTGTCTCCTAGACCATTACAGTGAGGACCCAGGGATTGAGAGGATTAGGGCTCTGCATCTGAATGCAACCCTGCTGGCCTTCTACCTGCCACCCCATGGACTCAGCTTTCACACAAAAAACTGCCCCTGAATGGTTAATACTGACTTTGAGGTGCCTCTGCCTGAAAGCGAAGGGTGTGGTGGTAGTGCAGAAAGTTAAAAAAAGAAACCAGCCTTCTTACCAGCCATTAATTGATTGAGTCACTTAAAGCCAAGGCCACTGGAATTATGAGTTTCTGCAGCAGCAGCAGCGTTTTCCCACATAATTATCAGTTTACTGCATTTGCTACATAATCTGCAGATTTCAGCAACAAAAAACTTGATTCTAGCTCAAACGCAACAAAAGTTACTTAAAGCGTGACAAAGTGTTCCGGAGCAGTGGAAGGCCCCATGCAAATATTGACCGGTTAATCTTGTAGTTGCTTACTGCTGTATTTGGGTGTTAAACTGGTACTAATGAGGTTAAATATTTCCCCTGACAGCGTTACCTTGAGTTAAAATGACAAAATAATGAAGGAATGCTAACCACAAAATGTGGCGCATTGTGCCGCATAATGTACCTTTTCTTGCTGCATAATTTAGTCAAACCTGCCGCATAATGTGGTCCTCTTCTGCTGAATAATTCCAGTGGCTCTGCTTAAAGCTTCATGGTGGCAAAGATTTATTCTTTTTGAGATGTAATGTAAGGGTGCTATCAGCTGAGATCTGGAATAGTGGAGACACTTACAAAAATGTCTGCATTAGAAACAGTTTGATTACTTATTACTAAAAAGTATATTTCGTAAGAACTTGTTTTATCTCAATCACTGCATCATTTTGTAGCAGCCTAGCTTAGAGTATGTAAATACTGTTTTAAAATAATGACTTACATATTCACAGTGCTTTCTGCCACAGGCTGGGACCTCATAGCACTATAAACAGGGCGACTGGAATTATGCGGCAGGAGAAGGCCAAATTATGCAGCAGGGTTGACTAAATTCTGCAGCAAGCAAAGGCAAATTATGCTGCATAATGCTGCCTATTTTGTAATAGCATTATTTTGCAATTTTTACACTTGTTAACACTGTCCTGGCTTTTATTGCCCCTCATAAGTACCACATTAACACCCACATATAGCAATAAGCAACAGAAAGTTGACCAGTCAACCATTAGAAAGGGCCTTCCACTATGAGGTAACATGTGTTGCTGCATTTTTAGTAACTTTTGAACTGGTTGAGCTAGAAACAATTTTTTTTTTTTAAAGCAGCAGATGATGGATTAGGTGGCAAATGCGGGAAATCCATAACTATGCGCTGTGAGTGCAGGGTGAGCATGAACGTGAAGGGTGAGAATGAGGTGTGAGTTGTCTGAATGCAGGGTGCATTCTCAGACACTTAAAGTAAATCAGCATGTTATTGACGGCGGCGTAGGGTTTCCGATATAAGTTAAACTATTGCTATTATTACATTAATCAGGGATCGAGGGAGGAGGAAATAAATAATGTGCTCATCCTGCAACAAACTTCCAGTCCTATGATTAGGGTTGATGTCCCAGACATTACAAAAATAAACAGTCACCTAAAGCCGTATTTTCAGCACTTATCTGTGCATACTTCAAACAGCAAATATAAATAGAAAGCACTTTTAATCGTGTTCTAGCGCAGCCTGAATGATTTATGACTGATAAAGGGAACAAAGACAGAAAAGTCACATTACAAATGAATACATACTTTTTTATTTATAACCCTATTTAGTGTCAAGACGAGGTCTTTGTAGGCTCTTTAAACAACACATGGCTGGCATTTTTCTTTTGGCAATCCTACTTTATATTTCTTTTCATGAAATGCATTCTCACACTAGTAAATGTAAAATACAAATGTAAGGGATAGGCAGAGTGGGGGCCCAGGGGGTACTGGAAGCAAAAAAAAACTAAGCCTTGCTAACCAGTTTACACAGATATGTAAATATGCAAATGGTCTTTAAAGACCTGTGAAAAACTTGGGCGTGCTGGAGATAAGACTCCAGACACTGCCCAGCCAAGCCCACAGCAGCATACTCCCTGACCTCCGGCCCCACAGCACTCTGATCTCACTTCAAGGGCTTTGGAGTAAATGAAGACAGCCTGAAAATGCAGCAAATAAACATCGCTGCACTTCCAGGCCATCTTCATATACATGTACTTGCAGAGGCATTTGCGCCCCCCTGGGAACGTATCCACGCCTCCCCAGGGGGCCGTGCCCCCACAGTTTGAAGACCGAGTGGCTGGGGTAACTCTCTATCTAGAGAGAGTTACCCCAGCCACTCGGTTAATGGCGCCCACATTTTTTGTCCTTTCTTTCGTGCCCAAATGCCCTCTCTGGCATAAACAGATTTTTCTAGGGCGTATACGAATAATAATTGGGCCAGCCACTGTTGGGACATTGGAGGGTTATGGTCCAACCATGCAGAGGCAATATTTAAATTTAAAATGGCCATTGACACATAGAGAAAAGACTCTGCGCTCTCCACCGTCTCTCCTTTTTGTACTCCTAATAAGATCAATGTTGGAGTTAGAGAGACTTTTAGCACAAGTTTGGAATACAAAAAATTTGTGATTTTGTTTTTCCAAGGAAGAAGGGTTCTACATGTAGCAAACATATGTACTATGTCTGCGCTAAACAAAGCACACCGGGGACAGCAGGTCCCTTAGCCATCACATTAAATCAAAAAGACCTGTTCATGTATGGCTCCTCTTCTTGAGGTATACGTATAAGTGGAGGCAGGGATTCCTTCACTATTTATCTATCACTCCTCACTTAAATTCGAGGTAGTGTCCTACCACTTTACTGCCTAATTTTTCTAAAATCAATCTTTATGCGACTGACAGTCAAAAAACCACATGCCCCCTCTATACATAGGGGTGTATCTTAATTAGTATGAGAAATACACAGGATCCACCTATCTAGGTGTTACCTTTAACAAAAAAAGTGTGAAAGGACAGGATGGCACCTCATGTGCGCACCACCAGTCGAGCTTGCTGATTGGTACTCACCAGCTATGCTCACTTTTCTCATCATTGGCCACCATCTTGCCCAAATAATGTGTGTCCCCAAAAATTAGTGCTTAAAAATTATAGTGCCAGTTGTAATGTGTATTTCACAATTACCACCAAAAGCATGACCCCGTGAAAATAAAATTGAGATAAGTAGCACGGTTACCAACTTTTATTCTTCACTTGTGCACTTATTCAAATTTTAAAACCGGCTGCTTTACGCAGACCTTTGCCGCAGACATTTGCCAACATGTTTCATTGCCCCTATTACTTCAAGGCAATTTCGTCAGGGCTGGGTCATCAATCACCAATTTTGAACACTGGTAACTTGGTATATAATGACTGTCAAGCAAAAAGAATACGGCCAAGTTATTAAAAACATCCACTCTTCAATGATTCAAATACACATTATTATGACGTATTACAAATCTCATTACCATGTGGGAGCATATGTCATTCGTACCAGCTCTCCACTCCGTCAACTTGAGGAGACTTCCAGTCGTGAGTCCCTCTCTTTAGGCGTACACTCAATTGTAGTGCCAATTTCTAAACATCAAGAAACAACTGATAAACATCTCGTTTCCCATGTAACCGCAACTCGAACACCTTAATCATCCTGCATTAGACAGTGATTACCCCATCGTAGCCTCGTTACTCTTTTCAATAGCCTACTGTTCTTTATAAGACTGGCCTCTCGTATTTCATTCATCAGCCTACTTGCAGCTTCTAAACGTGCACTTAGCACCCTCTTTTTCATTTCCATGGAACGCGTTATATCAAAATCTCACTCCCGATACCGGGTCACTCTACCGGGTCACTCTTAACACCCTTCTCTTTCATTTTCACGGAGCGCGTTATATTAAACTCTCGCTCCCGAAACCAGGATCACTCTAATTCTGAAGCCTCCAACTCAGCCTGTTATCTTTTAAAGTAATTCACTTACTTTAAGCCCCTCATTGCGCGCATAACCACATATGATGGTGGGCCCTGAAGTTTTGGTATTCGAAAGTAAGGTTCTGGAAGACATTACAGCACTACAGCAAACGAATAGACAGAAAAGATTTAACAACATGAGTCAGGAGGACTGGCGAGCAGTTAAGAGTCTACAGAATAACCACTTGCTCACTATAAAATCTGCCGATAAGGGCGGGGCAGTGGTTGTTATGAATACTGTGGACTATGATGCTGAGGTCTTGAGACTTCTGGGTGCATGCAATAATTACCAACCATTGGTGCGTGTCCCAGGTAATGAACTTCAACACCTTATCAAAGAAATGGTAGGAATAGCTAAAGAAAAAAGATGGATTACAACAAAAGAAGCCGAGTTTTTGATTAATAATAAACCTAGAACGCCGGCATTCTATATCCTGCCTAAAATTAATAAACCGCAGCGTCCTCCCCCAGGTCGTCCCATAGTGTCTGGGATCCAGTCGGTTTTAGAACCACTTTCCCAGTTCTCGGACTTCTTTCTCAGAGAATCTGTGGTGAATCAAAGATCTTTTATTCAGGACACCACAGATGTCTTAAATGTGCTGGAAGATACCCACTTTGACTCTTCTTGTGAACTCTTGGTTACAATTGACATAGAGTCATTGTATACCTGTATACCTCAAGATGCCGCGCTGGTGGCAGCAGCGCGTGCCTTCAAGGAACAGGAGTGGTTCTATGACACACCACAATCTTTTGTTCTTCAATGCATTGAACTGGCACTAACTCGCAACCATTTCCGTTACAAAGATGACCTGTATTTACAAACTACAGGTACGTCTATGGGCGCAACATTTGCTCCCAGTCTGGCTTGTATATATGTAGGCCAGTTTGAGGAGAATTGCGTTTATCATCAGTCTAACCCCTTCCAGAGGAACATCCGCCTCTGGAAGAGGTATATAGACGATGTGCTATGCATTTTGGCGGGTGGAGAGGAGTCTCTGCTCGAATTTCTCAATTGGCTGAATGGCCAAGATACAAGCCTCCGGTTTACTTGGACATATAGTAACCAAAAGGTTGTATACTTGGACTTGGAGATTATGGTGGAGAATGATACATTGTGTACAGGGGTACATCAAAAAATAACTGACAAAAACTCCCTCTTGCACTACCATTCATGCCACCCGAGGGCCCTACGTGATAATCTGCCGGTGGGGCAGTTTCTGCGGTACCGCAGAAATTGCTCCAGCACAGCATCTTATCTAGAACAGTCAGAAGGACTATGTGAAAAATTGAGGCAGAGAAGTTACCCTAGCAAAATTGTGAATCAGGCAAGAAAAGAGCGCTTAATACCCCACGTGAGTGCCTCTTTTGGAAAAGAATGTAAGGGAGAAGGACGACTGTTTACCAGTTGTTATGACCTTTGATCCATTGGCAACCCAGATTAGACAATCAATAAGGAAACACTGGACTTTACTGTCTACGACTGATTTCAAAATGCAATCCCCAAGGTTTGCTTTTAGACGGTCCAGCAATCTTAAGGACAAATTGGTACATTCCTGTTCTAAACCATTACAGAAAGAGACTACGATTCCCCCGGGACATTACCCTTGCGGGACATGTTCAGTATGCAATCTTACAAGAAAGACACTGGAGGTGGTTTTGCAATCTGGAAGAACATGGTATCTGACCAAGTTCAGTAACTGCAATACGATGAATGTCGTATATAGGTTGACGTGTCAGTGTGGACTGCATTATATAGGGCTCACCACACAGAAAATCAAAGTGAGAATACAGGAACATTTGAGTACTATAAAATCCGGAAAATTGTCAACTAAACTAGTACAACACTGCAATGAACATAAGCATTCCTTTACATGGGTGGTGCTAGAAAAGTAGGGGGACCCATATAGTATAGACAGGGTCCTTGCTACTAAAGAGGCGCGCTGGATTTTTCAGGAGAAATGTGACCAGATTGGGTTAAACGACTTTATTGAATGGAATAAAGTCAGAAACTAAAAATCATAGATGATCCACTCCTGAAAGCGTTGTTTGTATCTATTGGTATCCGAGAGGGTGAGTTATTTCAAAAGTTCTCAGTATTTGAGCCTTACTACATAAAAGATGATTGTTTGTGTTATAAACATTGTGGAACAATAAAGGTTCTTGAGAGAACATGTTGTTGAAAAAAAGAAAAAAGCACTGAAGAAATAGGTTAGGTGATAGGTTGTTCTAGTCACCTAAAAGTAGGAATCTGAATGACAGAGCAGTGTTTTGCTGTCAAGTAGGAATCCACAGAATTGTAGTGGAGGGGATTTGAGATGAGTAAGACTGCATCCAGAATAGCATCCAGTGGAGGAGCTTAAGAAAGAAAGTGAATTTCATGATGTTTCATTAACTTTAAAAACCATCGAGAGATAATAATAATATGAGGATGTGTTTCAATTGAAAATGGAAGAGACTACCCCATTGCAGCTCTCTGTGGTGATGTGTCACAGTGGAGTTGTGGGCCTTCTATGGGAAGTCTAAGATGGCCGCCACAGTCGATGCCTAAGTCATGTGACGTGCACTGCCGGCCCCTGCCACGTGATGATCACGTCGGTGCAGCGACGTGATGCGAGGCGGAGCGGGAGGTTTATAAACCTCTGTTACTCGGCTTCAGGAGCGAGGGTGGATTCAAAGCGCTCCGTGGAGAAAAAGGCGGTAAGGTGGTTATGCGCGCAATGAGGGGCTTAAAGTAAGTGAATTACTTTAAAAGATAGCAGGCCGAGTTGGAGGCTTCAGAATTAGAGTGATCCTGGTTTCGGGAGCGAGAGTTTAATATAACGCGCTCCGTGAAAATGAAAGAGAAGGGCGTTAAGAGTGACCCGGTAGAGTGACCCGGTATCGGGAGTGAGATTTTGATATAACGCGTTCCATGGAAATGAAAAAGAGGGTGCTAAGTGCACGTTTAGAAGCTGCAAGTAGGCTGATGAATGAAATACGAGAGGCCAGTCTTATAAAGCACAGTAGGCTATTGAAAAGAGTAACGAGGCTACGATGGGGTAATCACTGTCTAATGCAGGATGATTAAGGTGTTCGAGTTGACGTTACATGGGAAACGAGATGTTTATCAGTTGTTTCTTGATGTTTAGAAATTGGCACTACAATTGAGTGCACGCCTAAAGAGAGGGACTCACGACTGGAAGTCTCCTCAAGTTGACGGAGTGGAGAGCTGGTACGAATGACATAGGCTCCCACATGGTAATGAGATTTGTAATACGTCATAATAATGTGTATTTGAATCATTGAAGAGTGGATGTTTTTAATAACTGGGCCGTATTCTTTTTGCTTCTGACAGTCATTATATACCAAGTTACCAGTGTCCAAAATTGGTGATTGATGACCCAGCCCTGACGAAATTGCCTTGAAGTAATAGGGGCAATGAAACATGTTGGCAAATGTCTGCGGCAAAGGTCTGCGTAAAGCAGCCGGTTTTAAAATTTGAATAAGTGCACAAGTGAAGAATAAAAGTTGGTAACCGTGCTACTTATCTCAATTTTATTTTCACGGGGTCATGCTTTTGGTGGTAATTGTGAAATACACATTACAACTGGCACTATAATTTTTTGGCACTAATTTTTGGGGACACACATTATTTGGGCAAGATGGTGGCCAATGATGAGAAAGGTGAGCATAGCTGGTGAGTACCAATCAGCAAGCTCGACTGGTGGTGCGCACGTGAGGTGCCATCCTGTCCTTTCACACTTTTTTTGTTAAAGGTAACACCTAGATAGGTGGATCCTGTGTATTTCTCATACTAATTAAGATACACCCCTATGTATAGAGGGGGCATGTGGTTTTTTGACTGTCAGTCGCAAAAAGATTGATTTTAGAAAAATTAGGCAGTAAAGTGGTAGGACACTACCTCTAATTTAAGTGAGGAGTGATAGATAAATAGTGAAGGAATCCCTGCCTCCACTTATACGTATACCTCAAGAAGAGGCGCCTTACATGAACAGGTCTTTTTGATTTAATGATATGTTGAGAGGAGGGCGACCTGTGAATTTTTTCCCTCTGTAGCTCCTTTTGGATTGAGCCTTAGCCATCACCCCAGTTCGCAATCCTAGATGGTGTGTGATATAGAAAAAAACAAGCCTTTTAGAACTGCGCTTGTAAATTTGCCGACATTAAAACAGTTTGTGATAATGTAAAAACTCTAAAAAATCTGATTCCAATATTGTCAGCTTTTCTTGCCATTTTAAAGAATACTTTCCAAGATCATCTTTCATTTCCGAGTTCTTTAGGTGATATAATGTCCCAATACTGCATTTACTCTGCACAATTAATTTCTCTGCCAGTTCATTTCTCGAGAATCTTGCTGGATCACCCCCCTTACGCTGTAGATAGTCTCTTATTTGAAGATACTTAAAAAATTCCCTTTGACCAATACTAAACTCTCTTTTAAGATCGTCAAATGGTACAACACCGATGGGAGGGTAAAATATGCCTATTCTGTACAACCCAGGTTTAATCCACTTTTGTATATATTGATCCCTAAAGATCTCAGGTAGATTCCTATTATCCCGGAAAGGCGTGTAGAAGTTCAGTCTACCTATTCCCATCAATCTACGAGTTGACGCCCAAAGCTTATAGGCTCCCAAAAGAGACTTGAAGCACACCCTTTTATAATAGCTAAGCTCAAGCTGTCTCCACAGACATCCCCAGGCTTCCACGCCAATTAAAAGCTCATACTCGGAGGGAATACTAGTCGGTAGTCGCTAGTCGGTTGCTCCTGCAACAAAATGGTACTATATGCAGTATAGTTGGCCCGAGTACACAGCTTAAGATTTGGCAAGGCTGACCCGCCCCTCTCTTTCGGGAGCAAAAGGTATTTCAATGCCATTCTGGGTATTGAGTAGGCCCAAAGAAATCTTGTGAATATATCATCGAATTTCTTCAATCAATAATTAGAGAATTCTAGGGGAATAGCTCTAAAGAAATATAGAATTTTGGGAAAGAACATCATCTTGATTATATTACTTCTGCCCACTAATGTGAGATGTAAGTTATTTAATCTAGCAAGCTCCTTTTTGGTCTTCCCAATAAGAGGGTCCAGATTTTCCTTAATAATTTCATCAATATTAGCTGTAATACTGAAGCCCAAGTAGACTGCGTTTTTAGCCATTCGGTTATCTACCATTACTATCTTGTCATTAGTAACAATTTGGGTCTTGTTCTTGTTTAACGAGTATCCTGATATATCCCCAAATTTTAATGCTTCTTCCTCAATTATCTTAAGGGCTATTTCTGGTTTGGGGGTCACAAGAGCAATATCATCGGCATATGCTAAGGTCTTGGTTTTATATCCTTGCACTATGATGAGTAAAATTGCTGCATTACTCTCTAATTTCTGTATAAACGGATCAATGTAGATTGCAAACAAGTGTGGAGCACGGGCAACCTTGCCACGTCCCCCATGAGATCTCAAATCTGTCAGGATCTCACCTGTGTTTCTGCAGAGACGTCATGGAAGTGAAGCAAACTCCGCAACGTCCCCTAATCACCTACTGAGCCTGATCCAATCCAGGTAATCAGTGGTAATCCGGGGAAGAAGGGAAACAAAACAAGGAAAGAGGGGAAAAACACTCCCTCGAAGTATCCAAAACTCCACCGGAGCCGTCCAGAAGAGGGATGGTAGGAGCAGGAATACCGCTGTGAAAAGAAGAGCGTATTTTACATGTCAAAGATATTCACCCTATCTCTATTGCTATATCTAACAGATAAGGTCTTATCTTACCTAACAGCTCCCTTGGTCCCTTATGTGTATGAAGGAAGATGGGGATAACTGCTGCGTGTGCCTGAAACCTGAAAAGGTATAATGCATATAAGTGTCAAGGAGGTAACCCCAAGGTATACTCTATTTTAATTAACTAAGATCCTTCTTACCTAACTGCTCCCTTCTTCTTTCATGTGAGGAAAAGAAAAAAAGGAATAAACTGCTGCGTGTGCCTAAACCATAAAGAAAGTAAAAGGTTTTTCATGAGCATAAAGTAGTGTTTACAGACTGAGCACTATATGGATTATGTGAACTATGCCCACCTATGCACTCCAGTGGCAGGAAGTAACTGAAAAGAAGGAACGTCCTTATACTGGTTACTGAGAGGCAAACTCCAGGTTCCAAAAAGGAGGAAACTCCATAACACTCCAAAACCATATACCACAGCTTGGAAGCAATATGGCAAAGAACAAAAGGGCAGAACTAAGCGTCATATAGTTCTCTCAGTTTAAAAGGGAAAACACGAATTAACTGAGGCAGCAAAAGGCTTTAACCAAAATATAGCGCAACGCGCTTGTTACCGTAACCACCGGTTTAAGTGAACAGGTATCTTCATCTCTACTCAGAAGCAAAGCGGAAAGTCGAGGCAAGGAGCTGAGAGCAATCCAAAAGAAACCACCGGACCGGCGTCTCCGACGTGAATCGACGAAGGGAGTGACGCGGCGACCCGGAAGAGGAAAGTGAGGAATGTCGGCTTGAAACTGGAACGCGAAGGTACGCGGGGAAGTTCCGCCTTTAACTTTGCCTGACTCGTCCTACGCATGCGTGCCGCATTCCTGCAGCCATCTTAGTAGTTCTGTGGGAGTGCGGTGGAGAACGTCAGCTCGGCAATCCTGACAAAATCATTCATCACCTGAAACAAAAATATTGGCAACAGGTTTATTATACAAAGCCTTTACCGCCTGTATAAACCCTGGTCCAATACCCATTGTTTGCATTGTGGCCCAAAGGTAGTGCCAGGAAACCCTATGGAAAGCTTTCTCTGCATCAAGTAGAATCAGAGCCATAGGATCCCCTGACACTTGCATTGCAACAAAAGGAGAGATAACTCTCCTAGTGTGATCTGTTGTATCCCTCCAGGGAATTAACCCATGTTGTCGATTAGAAACTATCTTTGGGATCAGCTGAGCTAGCCGAGCGGCTAAAACTTTAGAATAGATTTTTGAGTCTCCGTTGATTAAAGTTATCGGGTGATATAAGCCGAGTTTCACGACAGGTTTATTCTTTTTGGGGAAAACATCAATTTTAGCCGAAGACCAAGACCCGGGGAGAGCTCCACTGTATATTTGATCAAAAATGTCGTAATGTGCTCTTTAAGTTGACTGGTGAATATTCTATAAAACTCAGAGGGAATCGAGTCAGAGCATGCAGCCTTTCCTGAAAGGAGGTTAGTCAAGGAAAGGTAAATCTCATCCCATTGTAATGTCCCTTCTAAAGATTCTCTCTCTTCTATGGTCAACTCCCACATTGCCCCAGTTCAGGAAGGACCTCAACACCTGGCTCTTCGGATGACCCAGCACACTATGGAGCCACCTCTCCCCCCTTCCCAGCGCCTTGAGACCCTCACGGGTGAGTAGTTGCACTTTACCAACCCTGATTGATTAATTGAACTTATTTAAGGACACTGACTTTAAGAATTCATTTATTTGCTTGGTATCTCCTTTAGTTCTTTCAGAGTATAAAACTTGATAATAAGTCCAAAAAGAGGCCCTAATCTTTATGGGGTCGGAAACTAACCCATGAGATGGATATTTAATGTCCTCCATTTCATTAGCTATATTTTTCTGCCTTGTTCTCATGGCCAAATGATGCCCTACTTGTTCGCTGCACTCATGGGTCTTTTCCCTCCATACTGTTAACTTATCTGCTGCCCTATTTGAGAAGATCTCATTTAATGCTGCCCTTGCAGCTATTACTTCTAGTTGGGCCTGCCCCACTTCTGTCGCACTGCTGCAATCAATTTTTCTTCTGCCACAGCTAAAACACCCAGGGGCAGATTTATAAGCCCCTTACGACAACTTTACGCCGCTGTTGCATCACTTCTGTGACGTAGCGGCGTCGTAAACAATGCGCCACGTTGCGACATATTTACAACGTGACGCATATAGGGAGATGCGTCACGTTGTAAAGCCCTGCGCTACATTATACCTGCGTCAGGTATAATGTATGCAGGGTGGGCGTTCCGACGTGAGAAAGCCTCGTAAAAGTGAGGCAGTGAAATCTACAAGAGTCACTTTTAGACACAAAGCCCTGTATCTTTCAACTTAAGAGGTCCTTTATCCATGATCTTGTCACACAAGCGTGTGGGCTCCCTGTCTCCCCACCCAAAAAAGAAAAAACCCATCCCTACCAACCCCTTAACCCCACCCTTCCCATCCCCCCAAAATGTGAGCAATCAGGCCTGGCCTGCATGATAGACACTTGTAACAACAAACCCACCTCCCAGCTCCCCCCACACAAGTGATTTCCAAAATCATTAATTTTCGTCTACATTTCCTTCTGCATATTCTTTTGCTATTTTTAAACTTATTATTCTGCCTTACATCCTTACTCATGTAGTGGAACCACCCGCAAGTTCTTTTAAGTACTCCTGTGCCTGGATTTCAGACACAAACCTGTGGTTGTGCCCTTTAACAATAACTTTCAGTCTTGCAGGATTTTGCACATATACCTCTTATCCCTGTTTCTGAAATGAAGCAAACATCTGCCTTAGGCGCCATCTTCGCTCGACTGTAGCATGGGCAAAATCAGGCTTTGCGAAAAGAGACACCCCCTCAAATTCTTTTTTAGCGTTTGGACAAGCCTGATCAGAAATAAGCTGTTTTAACAGGAAGTTGCCAAAATATAGGAGCATTGCTCAAGGCCTTTCCGCATCGCCGGGATGTCGTTTTTTTGGCATTAGGGGGAAGCGATGCACTCTTTGAATTTCTGCATCCCAGTCCCATTTTGTCATATTTGGAAAGGCGCCCTTTAGACTATGAATAGTCTGGCATTGCCCCCTTCAGCGCCTTCGGTTATCCCCAGGAGTCTCAGGTTATTTCTTCTTTGCCTATTTTCCTGGTCTTCCAATCTCCACAGGACATTATTCATGATGGGTTCTTGAGATGCCTTTTGTGTTTTCAAGGCAACAACCTCCATTTTGAGGCTCTCTGTCCATGCTTCCACCATTGTTATCCATTCAGCTATATCAGGGCATGTCTTGTTCAGCTTCCTTATCGCACCCTGTAGTTTTTTTTATGCTTGTCGGGCCGTGCGGCGGTCACTTCGGGCTTCCTCCTGCATCTGTTTGATGGAGGAAATGATCATCGTAAGAGAGGGCTCTGCTGGATTGCTCAACTCTGGCCCAACTGCCTCAGTTGTTATCGCTGACTGTTCTTCCACAACCAGATCTTTCTCAGACTTCTCTCCATTTGGATAGACCAACTATGTGGTGGAGTACTCCCATCTCAATGTTGGCGTTTCTCTTCGGCTCAGTTCTCCTTGTCAGGTGCTCCCTTTATTTTCCTTTTTTTTGTGAGGATTTCTTTTTGGTTTTTCTATGAGTTAGTAGCACTGATTCCTCCAATGACCTACTACCTCTTGAGTCTGAGAGGGCGACATCACTTGTGGATAAGTTACCAGTAATCGATGATTCAGGTTCATCGGTCAATTAAAATAATTTATCGCCCATTATTTCTGGTGAAAACATTGCTTCTTGCTTTGTGCCCCCTGACTTATCCCTAGTGGTCTGAGGGAAACAGGTAACTCCTGGGTACAGCTATAACAACCCTTCGTCCCCCAGTAACATCCAGACCGAGGAGACTTGTCTGATCTCTGTTTGTTCTAAGTTTATCTCTCAAATAGAACTTCTGAAGGCTCTAACTCAACATGAGGTGAGGGAACTAAAATGTCATTTAGCTCACCGTAAGTGTTGTTCATCAGCTTACTCTGGATTGCCGACAAGCTTCAGTTGGAGTAATCTTGGTAATGTCTGAGGTGGGCATTTGGGCCTCTCCTTTTAGACCTTTAGTGCTAGTAGCCGCAAACAAGTCGGCTATTAAGGGTTGAGATCTTCCAGGCTCTGTCAAATTGACTCCCCTGGCCGGCCGCTGTATCAGTGTCTTTCCGGCTTCAGGCTCAGGCTTTCCTTTGCTTGATACTTCGTCCCCCTTCCTGCCACCTTTAGTTTCATTGTTGGTCTCATGGCTAATCGATGTTTGCAAAGTAGCGGTAGAAACCGGCCTGGCTGCACCAGTCGCAGAGGTCAAGGAGGGTGCGGGTCACGATTTAGTGTTTTTAGCTCCCCTCCCTGTCATATCTTCAGGCGATCCTCTTCTCTGCATCCACAGCGGCTCGATCGCAAGGAGGGTAAAGTACCTTGTCAGCCTGGGAGCCACAGCGGAGGCCAGGTAGGATATAGCCCTCCGATTAAAGCCGCCCTTACACCTGAGGCATCCGTGGCTTATGTTTCGTCATCCTTGATGGTGGCATTCACTTTCCTGGCTCTCCACCACTACACAGGCTTCCCCTGGTATTGTTCAGACATTGTAGCCAACTGATGAGCTACTGAGGTGGGGGTAGAGGGGTGTATGGCAGGGGATGTTACACAAGCGCCATCTTGCTTCGATCTCATTTATTTTTTACATTGCAGAATGAATTAGGTATCATTCATAATCAACATTTCGGAAATGCATCATTTAGTTGTTGGTCAGACCTTTATAGTGATGCTCCCTCACTCTCTTCAAACTGATAGATTATGTCACAGGTGTTGTCGATGCACCCAGGTATGTTTCTAAGCCTTTAATATAATGCACACATAGTGTAGCATCAACGCATTCTGAGATGCAGCTGACAACTTATCTACAAACTTTAATGCACACAGACTAACACACCAATCAACACTTATGCATGCATATTAATCAACAAAATGTGCAGAATAAAACAAAACGTAAACCAAGGTGCATGGCTGCAACTGGTGGATATATTAGTTTACAGAGTTGTTTTGAAATACCTCATTTCCTCGCACTACCTTAGTCATAATGGCAGCTCCTATAAAAGTTGTTGCCCAACTGCCAGACGTTTTTTTCACTCACCTTTTTTGTCTTAAAATGCGGTGCAGATCCCACACTTGTAGATACAGACCCCAAGGTCTGTGTAGAGCTTCAAAGCTATACTTCAAATTCCTGAATTTAATTCTCACGCTATCTGAGAGCTAATTTAGTCCCCTTTGATTAGATGTGATATATAATAATTATGGCCACACGTCATCACCCTCGCCGAATGAGTCAGGATTGTTTGCAGATGGCCAATGAGTTTTCTCTGTACTCCCAGGTGCCAACTGTTGCAAAAATGAACTTGAGTCCTGTTCCTCCAGTTAAGGACAAAGCTTACCTGAGGCCCTAATATAAAATCCACAAATATTTGTGAAAACCATGTTTATCAAAGAAAAGCCAAGCTGTGTATTGGTGATTCCTCATCACTACACAACAAATTGTAAAAAGTGCATAGTTTGACAGTGGCCCCTTGGGACCCAACTAGCATATGCTCAGTGTCATTCACTCTAAAGGAAAGCCAGTTTGTATCCATCTAGTTCTTTACAGGCTGCTAACATGCTCACATCCCCAGTGCTCCTGATAATGTCCCCTAAGGTGGGAAAGAACAGCCGAGTGCCATCACCATTAATGTGAAACACTCCATGCTTTGCCAATAGAGTATGGAGGGTATCATACAGATATGAGAGAATACTAGTATTATACATAGACCTTGCTGGACACCCATGGTTCACTTTCGAATAGGCTGCAATAAATTCCCTACACTGGTCATGTCTTATGCCCTTAGTAAGGAAGGACATCAACCAACGAACAATGTCATTGTCTGTCGTCTCCTACAATCTGTATAGCAGAATCCCATGGTCAATGGTGCTGCAAATAGCTGATAGGCCCAGCAGCACCAACAGAGTAACTGAACCCATGTCCGCCATCAACAACAGCAGTTCTCTCACATCAAGGAGAGGGTACTCTGTCTCCTTGCTAGATCTTATCCCCAAATGTCTTTCGCCCAGAAGACCATTGAGTTCAATGTTCTATGACAGCTGATGAGTCACTACTCTATCAGTGAGCAGGTCAAGAAACTGATAAAAGGCAATAGCAAGCTGTATCCTCGGACCTTTTAAAGGGTGGGTTGATTCATGCGTATTTAAGAGAGTGAGTGAGATTGTTTTAGCGTGTTATCCACCAATCTTGTTGATGACAGAGTTAGCTCATTACCAACGTTACCAATGGGCCTGGACACATCTCTCCAGTGAAGGAGTCACGTTATTGCCCATGATTAGAGATTTCGTTTCTTTAAATAAAACAGATTTCAGATAGAACCCTGGCACATCTTGGCGCTTTGGTATAATTGCTCGGACCTGGCCTATTAATGAACTCTTTGTCATGCCTAAGTTGTGAATGTAACTCCTAGCATCTTTGTAACTCCTGCCACTCATTGTTTTCAGATAAGCTATGGATTTGAAATGCTTCTTTGTGCAGTGCCCAGTTTGTGTTAATGTATTAGGAAAGTGCTCTTCTTAGCCTCTTCTATTGCATATCCGTAGTTTCTTCAAGCTTTAGGACCAGCTTAGGATTTCTGCGCTTTGATCTGTGACAATTTATTAGTAAAAGCCATTGCCGAGCTCTTCCACAGAATTAACTGATATCCTATTGTTCAAAAATAAAGAAGCGGCTAAGCCATTCCAATTTGCATGTTCTTCAGTTGCCTTTACATGGTGTATGCTGAAGAGAGAATTATGTCCATTAATGACCTGGTGGTCAACAAGGCGGTTTATCAGGTCGTGCTTGTACCAAACGAGCCAACAGAGCTGAAAACGTTTTAATTTCGTGATTGCAGGATGTCGGTCCATGTCCAGGCAGCCGCATTAACCCATTGCTTGAGGCCTACAGGACTGAGATTGGTTTAAAAAGAAGGCTCCTTTAGCTCTCTACCGTGATCCACTCAGAGTCTGAAATCGCCCATTATCACAAGCTGCCTATTCCAATCTACAAGGAAATAGTTTAAATCTGCGAGTTCCTCTTCAAAGCAAGCTCAAAGCCATGCAGAACCTCATGAACACAGACCATAATGTATGCAGGCACCTTTGTCAGCAAAGCTGTTGACCTCTGCACCCATGACCACAGAGCAAAAGGCACACATAAATCAAAGAAATCATACATAAAGGCACATATAGACAGTTGGAAAGGTAAGGAAATGAAGGGCAGACACGCAGCGAAGCACTCAAGTTACAAATCCTTGACAGTGAAATCTAATAAGCATCTTCAATGACATCACAGAGAGTGGTTTGTCATAGCTCTTGACCCCTCCTTAAGGATGTTACAGAAGATTACATTGTCTAAATTGACCTCAAAGTCCAGCATATATGTAAAATGTTCATATAAAAAGTGGAGCACAAACCACCTCAAACAGGATGACATCACCTACAGCTATAAGTAGAATTTTCATGCTATCAGTAAGTATAAACAGTAAAGCCCCTGCTCCAGCGCGGCTAATATAAATTTCTCCTTTGGACACGAATCCAGGTAGAAAATCATTCACATCAACCATATTATATGACGGTGGGGCCCATAACACCACATACCATACACTTACTCAGTTGTTCCCTGGATCACATCCACTTTTCACTATGAGAAGAACGAATTGCTGGAGGAACGGAATACCTTATTAAAGTTTAATAGAATATTAACGTAAACATCGTATATAATCAGTTTAATCCTACCAGTTCCAAAACATCAAGGTATTCCGCTCTTTGGTCGATGGACCAACTAGTAGAATAAGTTGATGGTGATTAAGACCAGCTCAATCACTTTTAAAACCTGTTAATCATTACACTTATTATTGAGCTAAAGAACCACAGACTCGTTGTTTTAATTAGAATAAAATGTTATCTATTTTCTTAAATGCATGAGTGAGATTCAAGTTTATTAATCATTTTAATACATTTCGAAAGCATATAAGAAGTAAATTTTATAAGAATTTTATGCATACCCCTCTTTGATGCAGATTGGGGATAAACTCACCAAAGCAGATAAATTGTAGATCACAGCATGGAACTCCCAAAACTGACTGACTGTCCCACTAAAGGCCTCCTCGACGGACCTCCCATACAGGTTTCCCGCATCGGTCTCGTTCCTTTTCCCAGTCAAATTTAAAATTCAAAGGAATAATTCTGCAAAGAAAAAGCGGCCTATAGAAAATGGCAGCAGCTTCATCAGCATCACGCTCAGTGTTCAAAAATATGCAGGAATAGCTCTCCTCCTACTTAAGAGTAGGTCCTCTTATACCCTACTACTAGCTTACTAAACAGAAAGTTGCAATCTTTGGGGCGAGAATCTCGCTAATTGGTCCATTGGAGGGGTGGCGAGAATCACCTCATCGCCCTCCTTGTTCAAACTGGTTTTAGAATGGTTTTATGAATTTCGCTTTCCCATGACCTTTGGGTAAATGCAGTCCCAATTGACAGTTCGTAATGTTACTTTTTGATGGTCACAATTTGACCAGTCCATTGTTAATTCATTTTGGTTCATGTTCCATTCTCACGGATACGTGCTGAGTCTTTCTTGGCACTCTTCTCAGGTTAGGTCGTCACGACCTTGACACCTCTCACTCTGGGCTCGAGCTGCACCCACGTGGTTTAGCTCCATTGCTTTCTTCCGCTTTAGAGGCCATCTTTGTTTCTGCACATGACCTCATCTGCCTCGGCAGCCATTTTCGCAGCTGGCCTAATAGGCCCGACTGAACTATCATAAGAACAAACACAAACGTAATTAAAATAAAGAAAATAAGCCTTTCTGTTTCCCACCCATCATTCTAAGTACCCAAGTTAGGTGTTACCTAGCAGAAGCGACATTTAAAGCTACTTTTACTTACCATCGCATTCTTTGCCACAATACAATTTACTACATAGCACAAATCATGCGATTTTGCTCTAATTAGTACGCAAATCACTATATTATTATTAATTTACTTTACAATTGTAAATAAGTTAGTTTTGCACATAAATAGCGATTACCACTTGTTACTAAGGGTGCAAATTGTTGGTTAGTTCATCAAACAATTAATATTGTTAAATTATTTTCCTTATTATGGGGGTTACAAATTTATTTCATTTACCTTGCTCCATCACCCCCATCAGGCAGCATAATTAAGAATCACTCAGGACTTCCACAAACCACAGTGGTCCTGGGACTACATTGAATAAGGCCTATATTAGGAAGTGCATTTAACAATAGGCCCATCGGGCAAAGTAGGCAATAATAGCCATCAGCAGGTGATGTTTTAATAAAGGCCCCATTGATCAGCCTATGAAACTAAAAATACAGCTTCATAAGGCCATTTTTGCCTATAGCAATGGCCTTATAAAGCTGTATTTTTATTTATGGCTTGGAAAATACGAACAACTAAGGCGCTATCATAGAGCATATTCAATAATGGGTCGCAATGTATGATCCATGCAGGTGCTAGGTCCCACCATACCCATAAAAATGCCAAGTAAAAAGGGCCGATCAGGTAGTATATTCAGTAATACCCTAAAGTACATAGTGCTTTAAGGGCACCACCAGTTACATTTTGGCCAGCATATTTTGAGATTTATAACCTGAAGAATATACAATATAGGTGCACCTAAACTGTTCATAATGTAAAAGATATACCAAGTAGAAAGCCATGGTCGAATAAAAAACAATAGGAGCATCCATTCTAGGCTATCATTATTTCTTTCTTCAATAAGGCTAATTGGAAAGAAGCAATCATCATAAAATACGCAATAAAGGCCAATATATCAGAATAATATTTCCCTTATGTATCATATCCTTTTAACTTCTAACCCGTAGGCCAATCCAAAGATTCAAGTACATTATGTAAAGACTCAACAAAGTAATATGCACAAAGTATCTCCAACCCTGCACATAATAATGATGGAACCAGAGCACGTCATTTTAACCTAAACAGATGTAGTCCCTCTTCGACATTGTTGTCTTCTTCTGTTCTAATGCCTGGCTGGTACCGTTTTATAATGCTGTCACTGTATTGATTAGCTTGTGCTTTTGTATCTATTGCCTATTTGGCAAGGCCACGATTGATTGGAAATCTCCAATTGAGTTAATTTAATGAATACGAACAGTACATCAATTCCACAATAAACTGAAAGCAATTTAGATAAAATTTGGAGCATATGCCTTCTTCGATAAGGTGTGGGGCCCATTCTTACAATTGGCAGAACCTTGGTACCTGAGTGACGAATGGATGGGGGTGGCAATGGGCTGTACCTTTCTAGGGCGCACCGCAGTATTTGATTTAATTTCATTTTTGTTTTCTTTTCCTTCCTCCTTCCTTTCTCCACCTGGTCCGTTCTCCATTTTCTTATATGCTTCTTTAGAACGCCGCCTCTCGGCATCCCCGGGGGGAGATGGTCTCCTATGCCATAGACGCCTGGCACCGTACTCCTTTTCCTTGCCAAGCAATGTGCAGTGGGTGAGGTGGGAGGGAGAATGACAGGAGGCTGATGTGTCCACTGGGCCCCCTCTTGAACTAGCCACATACAGATGATCACTCTGGAACGACATGCCACGTCATGTTGTAGCCCCCCGTTCTGAGCACCAAAGGGAATTGGCCAAGTGTGCTGTAAATGCTTGTGCTGTGTTTGTTAAAATGTCAATAAAGAAATGAAACAAAAAAAGGAACACATTCCTTCTGAAATACATAACTTATTTTTGCTACCACAATTAGACATTTGGGGCCTCATTACAAGTTCAGTGTGCCACCCAACAGAGGACTGTGGAAACGAGCCAGCGCCTCCACCACCACAGCCACAACCCGTTTGGTTGACCTTTCACCCTAAAATGGTACTTGCATTCATTGTGAGACCCACGTCAGGCAAAAAACACTTCAGAAAGTCTGCCACGGTATATTAACTTGACATACCTTTAACACTTCTGTTATTTCTCAAAACCTAACTCCAAAGCGAGGGTCAGTCTTTCAAAATAACATAAATAATGTTCTGCCTGTGGTGGACTTTTACTGTCTGACTCCCATCATTCCTGTCCCATTCTGTCATGGATTACACAGCAGACGGGGACAGAAATGATATGGGAAGGAATGGTATGGGCAAGCACTGTACATTACATGTACTTGGCCCCTCAGGTACCATTGCCACTGACTTCGGGTCCAGCACAAGGGTTTTCTTAATGGCACAACTCCTTCTCCTGTATTCAAAATGAGGTGGGGGAAACTGAGAGGAGAGTGTATAGGACATCTTCCAATTTTTGGCAGCTGTTACATTACAGGCCTACTCTAAATGAGGATCTCACTATTTAAATTAATTATCATGTTTTCTAAGTTGATTATCATGTCACCAGAAACTATGTGTGGCATTATTAGATCATAAAACATACCCTTCCTTTATTTACACAATGTATATAAACTTGTGAAAAATACTTTTAAGTGCTTTGGTAACTTGATATATTTGTGGTTCTCTCATCAGGCTAGTGCATACCATGATTAAAAGACACCATGAAGGAAGGTCTATGAAGAGTGTGCAGCTAACCTCCTGGAAAACAAACTTGAAGAGACACCAACAGAATGACTCTTTGCGTTCGATCAATAGAAAAATTGCAGTCAGAAGTGAATAGCAGCTATTACTGATTGAAGTATGACTCAAGCAACGGTGTGATTGTGGATAGGATCTTCTGTTCTGTATGTAACATGCATGAAATTCAGATCCTGGCTATGAGGAATTAAACTACAGCCTTTGTCAGCGAGATCACAGGGTCCTCACTTAAGAAGGACAAGGATAGGCATTTTCAAAGAGCCATAAGCTTTGAGAAATTGCCTACTGCTGTCATCTTGGACAGAGGTAACACAGCAAGTATCAGCAAAAGCATTACTGATGCAGAGGCCCATGATACTAGTGTACTGCCAGATTGTTTGATATTGCCTTAACCATGTCAAAGTTGTAAATTCCATTTACAAAATTTGCTCATATTGCCCACCTGAAGGCATGTCATGGTGTAGACTTAGGACAAGTGTATATCACGCAAATGAAATACAAGGAATTCGCAAATCATATTGGAAGAGTCATAGAACTTGAGTTTTCAATTGCTCTCCAACAGGCTCGCTATTTCTTATTGCTTATTGACAGTGCTGTAACTAGAAGTAGCAACAACATAAAGATGAGAGATGTACTTTTGGTGGATACTGCAGGTCTACCAAAAATGAGGTTCATGGACTTAAAGGAAGCAAAGAATTTCAGTGCTGAAGAATGGAGAAATAATCTTCTCACCACTTTCCTAGAGTGTGGTATTGATATAAGGAACAAATTGGTTGGTTTTATGGAAGATGGCTCAGATTATAACTTGGGGGTGAAGAAAGACGTATCTGCCCTCATTAAACAATCCCTTTTACTTTCAATCCATTCTCTCAGCCATCATTTGCAATTAGCTGTGAGGGACACTTTTAAAGACACAGAATTTGAGAATATATATCCAGAATGCTCCACTCACTTCATAGTAATTATCAAAATACTCTACAATACCTTTTCAAAAATATTAGCAGATATCATGGAACATGCTCTAAATAAGTATAAGAAAGCAAATGGAACCCTCCGGGTGCATAACCAGAGCAAAGCCCGGAAAGTACTCCTTCATCACATGATAGTATCCCACCTTGAGAGTCTGGCAAATCAGAAAACACCATTCAGAGAACAAGGCACCAGGACTGTCTGTGAACCCTCAAGAGCATGAAGTTTTTGTTACATCTCGCAGTGTTCATAGAAATACGAGATCACAACTCTCTTTATCACTTCAAAAAGATAGTGTTGATTTACTGTGTGCTACGGCATAGCTTGAGAAGTTCTATAGCACGTTGGAAAGGATGAACAAGCTTTGTGCCCTCAGGGACTTGCTCTGTAAGGCACAGAGAGAGAGCTGAAGTCGGTCATATTCAATGGAATCAGGCTTACTGGTGACAGCTTGGATCTTACTCACTTCCGGAAAAGTGTTCTGACTTACACTTCTGATGTGGGAAACCATGTAAAAAACAATTTGATGAATTTCATAAGGAAGACATTTTTCAGTGCATAAAGTTGTTGCATATCAACATATGGCCAACTAAAACAAAGCTTAGAAGATTATGGTGTAAAGAAGCTTGAAATATTTATTGAACAATTTGACGTGTTGATGTAAATGAACAATGTTGATGTATCCCAGCAGGATAACGAATGGAATGTATTCAAAAACTTTTGATTTAAAAGACTTACTCAACTCTCAAATCAAGAATTATGGAGATATTTTTGACAAACAATAGAGATAAATTTCCAAATCTGTATCACAAAGTTCTCTTTCTTCAAAGATTTCCACTTCTATTGTGGTAAAGGGGCACCCATAAATAGGGAGAATGAAAATAGAATAGAGGGACAGGTTTGATGAAAAATCTCTAGTTGCTCATAAGAATTAGTACTGATGGCCCTGTGCTGAGATATATAATCCAAGACCTGCAGTCAACCTTTTCTTCTTCCAACATTTAAGGCCAAACCTTTTTACATATAGTAAGAGAGAATCAAAGGCTCTGTTTTCCGATTAAGACAAAAATGTGCCCCAAGTAAAAAAACATAACGTTGTAATATTTTCCGTAAGGATTTTCTATAACATTAAAATATATTATTTAGAGACAATGTTAATTGTTTAATTTCTAGGTCAAATACAATGTAGTTATCTTGAATCATATGGGTTTCTCTTAAAGATTTTAAAAAGTTAATGTGATTTGTAATTATTTGACCAGAGGCCAGTGCTAGCTTTCAGGCGAGAATATGGAATTACCATATAATAGTATTGGCTATTAAAGCTGTGTTTATACTGGTAGCTTGAAAAAGATCTAGCCCGGTTATTGATCTCTTGTGAATGTGTGATTGTGAGAAAGTGAATTACTGGGGTGGATGGAAGTCCACCCAAGTAATAAGGTCACTATCTTGTTATGTCCAGTTCAAGGTTTCAGTAATTTAAACCTGAGCTCAACCCGTGGTAGCTATGGCACAGAAGACTGACTTAACTTAAGGAAATATGTAAAACATTTACAAGTACCAAAACAGTTAAAAAGTCAAAAACACAATACAATAAAAATCCCACTTCAGTTTATTAAAATAGAGAATACGTTAACAGCAAAATGATACCAAAACAACAAAAAACCAAGAAGGGAAACCAGAGATATGTTTGTTTTTCTATTTACTTTTAAGTGAAAATAGCACCAATGGTAGTCAAAGATCAGAGTATACTGAACCTAGGCTCAATTTCAGGCTGATCGTGATGGAGCGTGGGTCAGATGTACCAACCAGGTTCGACCAGGTCAGAGGTTTTCCCCTGGCACTTTGTCTGTTTTTTCTGGAAGTCAAAATCCTTTAGTAGAGCAATGCAGCAGGCTGTCTTAAAGGAGGCGCTTTACCAACCCTTGATGGAGGGATCTATGACGTTGAATTGGCATGGAGCAAGGTCCCAGTGATTTGGGTGGGAAAAGCTCTGAGCAGGAGAAATGCAAAATTCACTCCCAGGGAAGTCCTCTCCTTGGCTGGATACTTTTGGCATCTTCAACCACTCAAGATTTCTATCTTCAGATTTAACCTATTTTTCCGAGCTCGAAATCATTCAGCAAGGTAAGGCTGGGATGTGTCTGACCAGGGCTACAGGAGGCCTAATACCTTCTCAAAGAGGGTCCACTGAAACAGATTTGCTGCTGTGGAGAACCTTTGAGCAGGTAAAACCAGTTTATTCAGCCCAGCAGCAACACGCCTTGGGTGGATTGGCTTGGCAGATTGATCTCGGTCCTCTGGAGGTCCCAGACCAACAGGTTTTCAGGATTGTTAGGAGAAGTCTAGTTAGATACAGCCAAGGGGTCCCACGGCATCAGAAACAGCACTTGGGGGTCAAGACTTCCTCCAGCAAAGGCCACCAGCAGGATACAGGTCATGTCCAGTAGGTACTGGACAGCTGGGATCTTCAGGAAAATTAATCTTGCTGTTTGTTATGGCCCTGTAACTTTCACAGGAAGTCAGACAACTGATCCACGGGGTCAACTTCTTTTGCCACGGTACAAGTGGGAGCAGGTCCTGCCCTTTAAGTCTCCTCAAAGGTCTCAGATAGCAGATGCAGTCCTTCTTCTGTTCTTATTTGTGCTCTGAGGAGGGTGCCAAGGGATACAACATTTATGCCAGGCACTAGCTTGTTTCGGGGGGGGATGACTCCTTGTGCCTCCCTAATCAATAGGGAAAAAACTCCCAGTGGTAACCCTACCCACCTATGCAGCAGTTCCTGTGCACCCTACTGCAAACAATCCCATAGTGCCCCTACTCACCAAATTCAAGATGGAGAAACCATTTCCCCCTTACACAGAGCCTGTGTGCCCACTCATTTGTGTGGCTGGAGTAATGAGCAGTTCCCTCTTCCTTGGTCACTCCAAACCTGTTCTGGGGCAGCTTTCCTTCCACTAGGTTTGATGCCTGCCTGGCTTATAGGACAAATGAAGGGGCCAGGGCAGGTGTCATCTGCTATCTGTTGTGACAGAGAAACAGAGAAGGCTCAAATGGGAAGGGATAATAAATTCATGTTTGGTATCTCTGGAATTCTAGTTTAAAATCCTAACTTATGGTAAAGTCGGAATTTAAATTGTAGTTCTGAAAACGCCACTTTTAGAAAGTTGCCATTTTTTATCATATCTCTGGTCACATGATTGGGTGTAGTTGGCAGTTGGGCTTTGTGTATTCCTCCTAGACAGCCACACACAATTGGAGCTTAGGTGTGACTGGATGGGCCATCACTGGCAGGATGGGAGGGAGGAGCTGGGCCTAGCCTCACTTACACCTGAATAGGCTGTGTCATGTCTCCACACAAATGGCCTAACAACTCTGCATTGTCACTTCAGCCAGTTTGGAGCCAGGGAAGGGGAGGCAGGGAATTCCATGCACTTCAAAGCCACTGTCTAGAAGCTTCTCCCACCTTCCAGAACCCGGGCACCAGGGTATAAAAGAAGGACTCAATTCACACAAGATAAAAGACAAGAGAGTGAGCCTTCCCTAGCTCTTCTAACTCAGACTGTAAACCTCATAAAAAGAGAAGGACAGAGAACAGCTGTATAAGAAAGACAGCTAAAGACTGGATACTATCCAAATGAATACATACACTAGGTGTGCATCATAGGGAGGTAACACAAAGGAGCAAGTACTTGTGAATACTAGAAACTTAAGAGAAAACCCAGTTGTTTTCTTAAGACTGCACTCACCCACTATGTAGTGGCAGGATTCATCATAGGGCTGCTACCAACACCCTGGTGCAGACCAACACACAGAGTGGAGTGCTGGTTTTTTTAGAAAAAAGAGAAGAAAGAAGGGGAAAATTCTCCATATGAGGGATCCCTAACGCAGATAGAACTTTAAATAAAACTGTCTAAGTGGGTACCTGTATACTTATTTAATAGTGGTCCCACTTGGCAGGATTAAAATAAATGTTGGGTGTCTAGGAGTAACCGTGTTTTGATGTTTTGATTGTCTTACACTTCATTTGTCTCTCAGGGGTTTTTTATTTGTTGATTATTATTCTGATATATTGTACAATTATGTTTTTATCCTAAAAATATTTTTTAATTGAACCATTATATATTAATAAACAAATGTTTTATTGTATGGATTTTTGAGTTCCTTGTCCTTGTGTGTATTATAGTTGTTTTTTGGGTTCATACAGATATGTGTATGTGTATTCTGTGAATGTTTGAAAATGTATATTGTGTATTCTGTGAATGTTTGAATGTGTATTAAAGATATGTAAATATATGTAGTTGAAAATAGATTCACAGTAGTCCCAAGAGAGTTCTTTCTTCTTCTTGTCTAGGAGGCGTTACATCTCCATTACCGCATCTGCTTCAACGAACATGATTCAGCCAATTTCAACTGCCCTTATGGGTCACTGGCCTTCCTCAGGGTGCTGATCCCTCGTGGTTATTCAAAATCTTACCGGTTACACTTTAACTAATATTGAAATGATAGGCCTTACTTCATTCTTGTAAGTAACCAGAATCGCCTTTCATATCTATAAAAAGACAAGATAACATAGTAAAATGCCTCCTCATGACATTTGCAAAGGTTATTTTCCCTTACAAGTTCTGTTATCTTGCATTATCACTTTTATGCACACCAGTGTGAGGTAAAAATTGTCAGCAATCCAAAGTTCACCCTTAAAATAAACACACCCGCACCATGTGGAATGTGGGACTCTCACATTAAATCCCAAGCCTCCTTTTCAAACAAAAATTGAGATCATTGATGTTCACTCTTCCCCGAGGTTCATTATATTTTCTCCCAACTCTGGGCAAAAAGGGGAACACCGCCCTGTAGTCAAACACTGTAAATGAACATATTTATTTCAAAGTGGGCTGCATATATTCTTCTAGTCCTTTCATTAGGTACTCTACTCCCACGGATATACTAATTTGAACGGTCTTCTATAGTATATGAAATACCCAGAAAGTGTTACGCCCCTTATGAGTTCGACCCCGTGTACTGTAGTCACATAATGCTAAAGAACGCCATCTAGGATCCTATCACCCTATTAGTATCCATACAGGAGATATGACAAAACATCTATAGACGGAGAGTGCCATTCTTATTCGGTCGGACGGACAGACAGAATTGCCTCATCCAACCCCTCTCTTGTTAAAAGATCAGAGCTCTAGTCTGTATGATCCAAGGGATCGTGTCCCAATCCTCCCATCGACTTACTTCATCAAGGGTCGGTGTCTCCAACACATCCCCTTATGGAGAAGTGGTTCTTGTACTGCAGGGACCTCGGCACGCATAAGCATCTTGTTGGTGGTGAGTGGATTCACCGGTTGAAGGATCCAAAGTTGCCCACAACGTCGACTGTGCCGCATTTCTCTTGTGCGCCACGCAGCCTGCATGATCATTGCGTGCAGTCTCTGATTCACAGGTTGCGACCCTGGGAGGTGGAGCACACATCCATTGCAGAGTCTCATTCTACCTCATGAGGCATTGCAGAACTTGTGCCTGTATGTGTGACCTGAATCGTCTAGTGTAACTGACATCAAGGTGTGCCGGACATAGCACCTCCTTTCCAGGGAGGTACAGAATTGCAACTCTACTTTGTATAACCTGACGTAAATGGTGCGACTCATCTTGTCATATGCCAGACCCTGTGCCCGGATTGCCAGCACACAACCCGGATCAATGTGTACCAAGTTGAGAGGCTCCCCTGTGTGTTGTTCCCCATTTACTTCTCATTTCCTCACTGGCTTCCACCAAGGTGGACCAACTGCTCCTCTCACCATCTGGCCCTTCCGAAGACTTCATGGCACCAGGTAGGAGTGAGAGGAGATGACTAGGCTGGAGGGACACTTCCAAGAAGGTTCGGGAGCAGGTCAAGAGACTGCGTGACCCCCCTGTGCTTCGCAGAACTGGGCTGGTGCCAGAAGGCCCTGGTGGACCCCTGTTTGTAAAAATTTGTGGCACTTGGCTTTTCTGCTTTGCAGCTTGTTGGTGAACTTCCTGAATGGCGCCAACACCCCCTTTGTTTTCTTCTACCTCTTGTTTATGCTTACTGTCTATCCCCACCTGCTTTCTGTGGACGCAGAGGAGGTGGGACCTCAGCCTTGAGTGGACTTGTGTCCAGAGAGAGGGGCTGATGAACTTCCATCAGTGGTGTCTGTGACAGTGGGGGTGAACTGGATGGTGGAGGGAGACTTGGAGCCACAGGGTCTGCAGAGTGTTATCTAGAGACCTGTTTGTTATCAGTGGCACTGCAATAGGGTGTTGGGTGCGTATGTATGTGAAAGTGCCCATATGTACCTGGCTGGTACCTGCCGCATTGTGTAGCATTGCAAAGTGAGAGTGAGTGTGCAAGAGCGACCGTCTGTGGACCGCCTGTGCTTCATGACACTGGTTGGCGGTGTTGGTTTATACATTGTTCTCTTGCCAAAAGAACTTTACCCCTCAACAGTGGGTTTACCTACATGATCTCGTCCCGCAGTGCTGCTAAAAGTTTTTGAATTCTGTGTATGTACAAATTACTGATAACGTTGTACCCCTGGATGCACCCTATAGTCATGTGAAATTGCATTATTAGAGCTGTGAGGGTGGGTTGGGGGCTGACAATGTGTCACACCGCATAAGGGTGCTGTGTTGGTATTCAAATAGGACTTTTCCATGCGTGCATATAATAGAGATCTGATCAACACAAATTGGGCCTAGTACTGCTAGTAATATTGCCAAGTGTGATTTATGCCCGGGATTCCATGATATTCATGTTGCATTGCTTAATGTGTGTGTTGAAAATAAACAACATTTCTCGACGTCAAGTGTGAAGCCTCTCTTTTTGTGTTGTGCAGAATATTTATTGTGTTTGTGTGCTATGCTCTTGCTTTACACATTGCTTCTGAACGATGTCTGGCTGCTCAGTGCCAAGCTACCCAAGGTGAGCACAGGTTGTACAGTGTTTGTAATCACATGCCCTTGACTGGAGTGGTGCATTCTGCCTGGCTGAGTTATCCCTTCAGCCAACCAGACAGTTGCATAAGCGTCTCCAAGTGAGTGGCCATTGTGAACTATTTTCTGGAATATTCAAGCTCCCTAGAAGTGTAATACTTTTGTCTGTATATGTGGAACTTCTACACAGCCCTTGAAGTAAAAAAAAAAGTACATTTAAATATTATTTTGGCTCAAATTGTGATCCTTGCTTGCCTATGGTCCTTCTTACAGATGCTAGAGAATGCAAGTCCTTGAGTTGTGGCCCTGCATGAAATGTATTGGTACCTTTGCTGTGCTTCCTGCTGCAATTCCATTTGTGACTCAACTAGCAGCCCAAGATTCTGCACAGCTTAACAGTCAACACTACTCATATTCGTGGTAATGCATCTCTTAGTCTCTACTACTTCACTTACATTTATTTGGTGAGGGTGCAACTCAAAGTGTTCCACTCACATTTGGAAATGCAAAATCTCTCGGCCTCTGGTACATCACTCACCTTTGGTGATATTGCATATGTTATTTTCTGTTACTCCACTGGCATTTTGGAATGCAAAACCTTAGATGTTGTGCCACTATGTCATATTTGGTCATTTTACTCTACTGTGCTACTCCGCTCACATGTGGTGATGCTGCATATCTCAGCCTCTGCCACCCCACTCACATTTGGTGATGCTTCATCTCAGCCTTTGCCACACCACTCACATTTGGTGATGCTTCATCTCAGCCTCTGCCACACCACTCACATCTGGTGATGCTGCATTTCAGCCTCTGCCACCCCACTCACATTTACTGGTGCTACATCTATCAGTCTCTACCACACCACTCACATTTGGTGATGCTTCATCTCAGCCTCTGCCACACCACTCACATTTGGTGATGCTTCATCTCAGCCCCTGCCACACCACTCACATCTGGTGATGCTTCATCTCAGCCCCTGCCACACCACTCACATCTGGTGATGCTGCATTTCAGCCTCTGTCACTCCACTCACATTTGGTGATGCTGGTTATCTGTTATCTGGTACTCGCTTAGATCTTGTGAGACTGCCTGTCTAGTCAGTGCTGCTCCAATCCGTATGTAGCGATGCTGCCTCTTTAATAGCCGAGCTCCTGCATCTCCCTAGCAGCGCTGCTGTGAGTGGCTGACTGTTCTACTCCCCTCGACGTGTGCTGTTTTTCTCGTCACTGGCTCAGCTACCTCTTTTGCCGCCCATAGTGTATCACATCATCTTCTCTCCTCCATGACAGGTCGCACCGGCAGGCAGTGAGTCGCCTCCGGGACGATGGGGCGCTTTCAGGAGAGCAAGGTAAGGCGCAGGTAGACACCAGCGCTGCCAAAAGCAACCATGTCATGAACGGGTAAGGCGGGGGCAGTAGCGTCGGGATGCGCTCCTGCTACGCATGTGGCAGGACACGGTCCATTGGCTTCCCCTACTGGAGAACATTCCACTGAATGGCATGACTACACCTGGCCAGCAGTAAATCAGCAGTACAGCGCTGGGGGTGATGTTGGTTGAGGATTGTGCGCGACAGAGAGGGAGAGAGAGGGGAGGGGGTGGGGGGAGAGGCGAAATGCCGCGTGCTAACACATATACAGGTACAGTCAGTGCAAGGCTGTTGCGTAGGGTATCTCCAGGGCGTGGAGAAGCTCGTGCGCCACCTGCGCATTAACGATGTGCCAGGGAGCACACGTATCAGTGCTTCACCGGAGTACCTCTGCGAACCGAAACCCCACCCTCGCATCTGTGTCCAGCTGACACGGGTGCCAGAAGGGAGGGTCTCGGGGCAAGATGAGCACTCCCTGTATGATCCCAGCGGCATGGGCGCGGGGATAACAGGAGTGTGGGGAGTTGATTTCAGCGGCCTCATCTCCTCTGCCACCCTCCTGTCGGGCCGGGGAGATCGCCAAGGCGGTGGCGCAGGCAGCTGCGTCAGGAGCCCTGTGCATGGATGGCTCTCTGGCGCCGCTTCCCGTGCATTATAAAGCTTGGCCGGGCGGCCGCTGAGCGCTGCGGGGATGGGGCCCAGCCTGCGCTGACACTTTTCCCATTCCATCATGCAGGCCACCGTGGAGCAGCCAAGGGCTCCGGACAAGGAGGCGTCCGCCCGCAGCCGCATCCCGAGACTGGTGCTGCGCCCCTATCTGCCTCGGCAGAAGGCCTCCCCCTCCTCCGAGTCCCCCTACTCCGAGGAGGAGAGCAAGGACTTTCAGTCTGGCCATGGGAGCTCGGGCAGGACCATCAGCAGCAACAGCAACAGCTTCTGCTCAGGTACAGAGAGTCTAATTATAGCGCCGCGGGCTGCATTGTAATGCGTGAAAACAGGCACTGTCCTCTCCAGCCGCACACTGCATTTCATCATACAAGAACACGGCTTCTGTTCAGCAACATGAACAGAAGCAGTGCCACATCGCAGCAGAAAACAGACCTGACGGGCACTACCTCCCCACGCCCCTCGCCCCTCCTCGCACCATCACCACCACTCTACGTAATGGCACGTGAGAACACGGCGGCCGCCAAGGACGTACAGTCCTCTGTTACACAACACGTCACATCTTATTTTAGAAAAGTTTATGGTCTCGCCAGAGTCAGTCCATCCTTGAGTTAATAACACAAACAAATGTATTACACACGGTATCACACAGTCAAGTCCGCAAATTCGGAGAGAGAGCCGAGCCAGGGACCTGACTTCGCTCTAACAGAGCCATCATTAGAGTCGCTAGTTTACGAGAGTAAATGAATCAGCAACGTCATGTCAACATATGATAAAGATTCACCCAGATTAAAAATAGATTATTTCTTGAAACCTTGTATTTCACTTCAATACTTTAGACTTCATTCACATCTGTTAAAAGTAATGCTTTGTAAACAGAACCATTTTGCCTACCCCATGTCTTGGCAGCACTTCCACGAGTTACCCAAGAGATGTCAGTTTGTCAAGTGCTCTGTATAAATCACCAAAATTGTTGTTGTATACGGAGCAGCATTATTGCCACTGAACCATTCAAGGGGGTCTGAGAGTTGACAATCAGATTAAGGCACAGTGATGTGAGTAGGATCACACAAATTGGTCATGTGGGGATTCAGGATTTTAGCTTAGGTTTCCGAATTATACATTATACAACTGAACGTCTGGATGAATATCTCATTCCCTTTCCCATTTACCACTAAAGATGCATGATTTATGTTGAATTATTTCATGACCTAAATTAGTGCAGTGTGCATCATATTACATTAAATCTGAAATGGTATAGGTGAAAAATGTCATATGTCTTGGAAAAAAAGTAGAAAGTTAATCTAAGGGAAGGCGCGAGACTATTTTCATGTTAATTTCACTGCCTTCCTTCTTAACTAACAAACAGTGAAGAGGGAGAGGGTCGACGATGCAGTCTGTGGAGAGGACTTGGACTTCCTGCAGAGTTTGACCTCATGCGAAATCGCAGCTCAGCTTGGCTGCGGACACACACAGCATAGAGCGCCTTTTTAGATTGTGTGCTTTCAGCTGCCCTTCCTCTGGTGGGGTTCGTCTTGCAATAGAGAGTGACATGACACTGACTGGGATGCTTGGTTCGGCTCGAGTTTAGATCTTCAGCCAACCTGGGGCACGGGCCGAGCCAGAGCATGACGTTTAGCCCACGTCAGCCTTTCCCACCTATGGTGTCATGAAAGGAGGAAGAGCGCCTATGTCTATACTGGTATTTATATAGTGTGAACCTAGCCGGAGAGCAACTAAGAGCTGTACATTTTGGCGGTGTTGAGTAATACAAGCTCGTGTACTTCCAGTGGCGGTTACATCTTTTTAGATTGCACATATGTACTATTATATTTCACATATGTACAGTTTAGTCGCAGGGAGCTCTGGACCCTCACGAGTGGCTCGTATTTCCGATGGGGCTGGAAACTCCTGTTTCGGGAGAGAACTGGATAACACGTGGACCCTGCCATATCAGCATGTGGATATATATTTTGCGCCCAATAATGGACCCTTTCTCAACATGATTTACCATATGCTCTGAGTGGGCAGTAAACGGAATCAGAGGGTCAATGTTGTTTGCAGGCATAAGGTGGCGAGGGCATGGGGGCAGGGCAGTCTCCTGTGTTGCCTTGAGGGGTAGTGTGGGCTTGCACCAATAGTGTTTGAGGGAGTTCAGGTGCAGCCGGGGTATGCCAGTGCTCAGAGCCCTTTCCCTGTGATGGCAGAGGTCTTACCAGGTGTGTATGTGCACCCAATAACACCAGGCCTAGTGATCTCACATATGGAATTTGTGGGGGATGGACCACTGGCATTTCGTAGTCTGTCAGTGCGGAAGTGTCCCTGATACCATTCTGCCAGACCCATAATATGGCTCATAATTTTACTGAGGGCCCTGGTTACCACCCATTGATTCCAGGCTGCTCCCAATGAGGGTCTAAGTATTTTGCCAATATTCACATGATTTGTTTTGTCAAGTGCAAGGCAGGATTTGAAATCAAGGCCCTACACAGGGCACGAGTCGGGCGGGCACGCGGGTAGACGGGGTCCACCCACTTTTTTCACAGGGTGAACGCCGTCCACCCTGCCAAGAATTTGGGCCCCACTGAATAAGGCGCTGAACTCGTCCCAGTGTAATTTCCAAACACCGGGACACTTTCAGCAGCGCCTGCACGTTGTCTGCTTTCCATCTGCAACAAGCAACAACGTGCAGGCGGGGACGGGACGGGGCTTTCTTATTTAAGATTCCTGCTGGGCCCATAACAAAGGCCGAATTTGAGGGATCATCAGGCCTCCTTTTGTTCGAGTCTATTGGCTGGGAGCAGTCAGGAGTCTCACACCTGATGCAAATAAAGCGAAGGGGAAACAAAGGCTCACACCTTGTTAGCACTTCACACATACTTAAGAGAGGCAGCTTTTCACTTTGTTCAGTCCCTATTTAGGAGATATGCATGCATTGTAAGAATATCAGATGTGTTGGTCTTTCCCAGTATTTACACAAAGCAAATTGCATTTATGTAGCGCTTACTTTCCCTGAGGAGTCGTTGAAATAATTTAAGTACCACTATTTTTTCTTGTATAGCCCTACTCATTCCAATGCAGGGTGTCAGAGCGCTTTACATCAACACGTGCATATTACATGTACAATAAATTATATAATTTTGTAAATTAATGTACAGGATGTGTACATAAAACTGGGGGATTGCAAGGTGTAGAAGTCACATATCATCTTCCATATCTCACTGTGCTATTATCCTCGCAATGCGCTCAAACATACACATGATAGACCTGCTAAAAATATATGTGAGGGCTTTAGATCTGATGTCACTTCTTGTGATGCCACTTCCTGTAAAGTCGTGGCTTGTGATGCCACTTTCTATGACGTCAATTCCTGTGATACCATGTGTGATGTCATGCGCTGTGATGTTGCACGCCGTGATGTTGCGCATCACCTCCCTTATCTAACCATACCCCCAATAACACATGGAAAAAAATAACGTCTGCCAAGGGAAATCAAGTCCACTCTCACACAACACATTACCACAGAGTTCCCCATCAGAAAACAGGTTTCGCTCACCAGTCTAGTCCCATTTAACTCTACAGTTTTACATCATAAAACAGCTTCTGCTTGGATACCGTGTACTGAGCTGCTACGATACCGCACAATATCAAACCACACTAAACAGACGATACTCAGATGTACGCTTCTTTGACTGTAACACTAAATGCGGAGATATCTAGAAAGCAGCTTCCACTTCATGAGTTCTGAGTGTAAAATCACATAGTACCGGCCAACAAAACACTTCCCAACAAGGTGCAGGATGCTCTACATCTAAACAAAACAGGCGTTGGCAAATATAACAAGTATGGCTATTTTGGCTTGTGTATAAATAAAAGTGCTTCTTTATTGATTGTCATTATATGCGGGGGCTGGGTTGATGGATGAGGAGTGGATGTAATAACAAGGTACCAAAATTCAAGGAGTTACCCTATAATAAAAATAGGGGCAGGGTAATATAAACCAAGAAAGAAAGACAGGTCCCTGGTCTCGTATGTGGATCATGTGTTGCACCATAATCATGTACAATATTAAATGGGGTTAAAACATATACAGTATTGAAACATAAACATTAATTACATGTGACTTGTAAATACAGTAAAGACAATAATGCCAAAGAGACAGAAAGTTTTTCATAAAACAGTACAAATCGATTTTTATTTATTATTACATTCAAAGATACATATCCATTTTAAAATGTTAAAAATATATTAAAAACAATCCATTGTTACAAGATGTTCGTGTTGATCATCTGAACAAGAAAACTACACAAAAGTCGACGCGGCGTTTCGGTGCAATTTGGATCAACCACCTTCTTCAGGACAAAGTTTTCTACAAGATTTAGAATTAAACAATGCAATAATTTGTTAGTTATATATCCACATTCCAAAAAGTTTTTTTCAACACAAAAATCAATACATTAGTTTTCATCTACAAGTCTGCTTTGGATATAAAACTCCATATCATTCATTAGAATGTGACCCCAGTTAGAGATACCAATTATACAGTATAAAAATGAGTACACAACAGCACATGATCCATCTTTCTCATAACCTACCTAATAAAATTCAACCATGTATCCCCTGTATGATTCAAGTGAGACATGATCTTCCAGTCGTTTTTATGGAAGGGATAAGAAAAGTAGCCTACAATAGAGTTAAACAAATATTACTCCATATTCTTACTGAAAACAGGGAAATCCATGTGTTATGCACCCCTTATATTAAGCATCTTAATAATGCGTTCCTTACAGCGTACCTTTTTATGTGGTACTGTGTTCTTATACGATACGTTTGTAGGAGCCACCGATACAATATTGCGGATTTGTGCTCATTAATCCTGATTCTGATTTCTCTAGAAGGTTTGCCTATATATCCCAGGTTGCATGGGCATAGGATTAAGTAAATAAGATTCTTAGAACGACAATTGGCCATATTTTTGAAATTATGAGTTACATTATTGTGAACAATATTTATGTGGTCATCCTAACTAACTATACCGCATTTTGCACAACTAATTACACTGTATTTTGCCGAATTAACATAACATACCACATAAGTGTATGAGAGTTGATAAAAAAGCTTTTAAACACACCACCCTAAGATGCTTTTCTCTCCTTTCTAAACCGTTACAGATTTTAACTACTGAGTTGCAATGCAAAGAAAGCAACACAATCAGGTAATGGTTTAGCTTGTATTTCCAGAAATGCGAGTAAAAAGCATATGAATAATGATTCTAGATATTTATTAAGTATAATATCTTTGTTACACAGTGTAATCTCTAAAAGATAGAAAACGGTATACCCACAGTGGGAAGTTCAATCACGGCTCACTTATTTTGTGGATGAAGGTATACTATTGATTTTAACGGTAAGCATTGATATTCTTCGATTAAACCCTATTTTAATCATGATTAAATATATATAGGGAAATTGACATTCAATTCTTATTTTGAAGGACGCTAATATACAGCGACATATTGTATCGGTGCCTCCTACGAACGTATCGTATAAGAACATAGTACCACATAAAAAGGTACGCTATAAGGAACGCATTATTAAGATGCTTAATATAAGGGGTGCATAACACATGGATTTCCCTGTTTTCAGTAAGAATATGGAGTAATATTTGTTTAACTCTATTGTAGGTTACTTTTCTTATCCCTTCCATAAAAACGACTGGAAGATCATGTCTCACTTGAATCATACAGGGCATACATGGTTGAATTTTATTAGGTAGGTTATGAGAAAGATGGATCATGTGCTGTTGTGTACTCATTTTTATACTGTATAATTTGTATCTCTAACTGGGGTCACATTGTAATAAATGATATGGAGTTTTATATCCAAAACAGACTTGTAGATGAAAACTAATGTATTGATTTTTGTGTTGAAAAAAACTTTTGGAATGTGGATATATAACTAACAAATTATTGCATTGTTTAATTCTAAATCTTGTAGAAAACTTTGTCCTGAAGAAGGTGGCTGATCCAAATTGCACTGAAACGCCGCGTCGACTTTTGTGTAGTTTTCTTGTTCAGATGATCAACACAAACATCTTGTAACAATGGATTGGTTTTAATATATTTTTAACATTTTAAAATGGATATGTATCTTTGAATGTAATAATAAATAAAAATCGATTTGTACTGTTTTATGAAAAAACTTTGTCTCTTTGGCATTATTGTCTTTACTGTATTTACAAGTCACATGTAATTAATGTTTATGTTTAAATACTGTATATGTTTTAACCCCATTTAATATTGTACATGATTACGGTGCAACACATGATCCACATACGAGACTAGGGACCTGTCTTTCTTTCTTGTAATAACAAGCTGACAGTTTGGTTAGATGAGTGAGTGATAGATGGATGAATAAATGAGTGACAAGGATACATAATGACTGAAAGGGTGAGTGCAAGGATGAGTGTTTGCATTAATTAATTAGTGACTGTATGAATGGATGAACAGGTGAGTGAGCACACATATATGCAGATGACTTACAACAATACAGAATTTATATCTTTGCAATGCGTAGTTGTTAGAAATGGGGTCTCTAGTTGGCAGAGGTAGGTACCTTTGTCCAAATAGGGACCCTTGCTTCTAGTCAGGGTAAGGGGGATACACACTTTAGATAACCCCTGCTCACCCACTTGGTAGCTTGGCACGAGCAGACAGGCTTATCCCAAAGGCAATGTGTAAAGTATTTGTACCAACACTCACAGTAACACAGTGATAACATCACAAATGGATCCCACACCGGTTTAGGAAAATAAAGTATCTTTATCTAAACTTAACAAGACCAAAACAACAAAAATCCAACATACAAGTATTAAGAAAAATTACTTTCAAAAGGTTTTAGCAACTGAGTCCACAGAAAACTATGGATGCGTGATTTCTTGCAAAGTACCTGTCGTTGCGACAAAAATCACCAAGCCAAACAGCCACAGCGATGGGAAGCGTAGAAAAACAAAGAGATGCCTCGATTCTTGAGACCTTTGTGGATGCAATGCGACAGTTCCGCTGGACACAGGGGAGCGGTGCGTCGGGTCCGGTCTGTTGGGGGAAACGATGTGTCGATTCTGAGATGTCTCCGATCCGCGGGTAAAGCGTCGGAGAAAACTTTCCTCACAGGGACGATGCGTGGAAATCGGGATGCGTTGTTGAACGTTGTGGCGGAGTCGAGCGGCGCTGCATCGATTTCTTCAGCCGCGATCACTCGATGCGTCGATTCTTGCAGTGGGGACAGGCGCTGCATCGGTTTCAGCAGCGCCGCGGCAGTGCGTGGAGATTCTTCTCGCACCACGGCGTTGCATCGGAAAAGCTGTCGCAAGAAGAACAATGCATCGATTTTCTTGATGTTGCGTTGCTTTCCAGCTCCCAGCAGCAGAAGCAACCTACGGAGGCCATACACAGTTGCATGCACTCCTGGCAGGTCAGAACTCCCAGCAAGGAAGTTCAGGGAAGGTGGGAGTGAAGTCTTTGTGTTCCTGAGACTTCAAAACAGGAGGCAAGCTCTACTCAAGCCCTTGGAGACTTTCCTCAAGCAGGGGACACAGCACACAGCAAAGTCCTTCTCCTTTCCTTGGTAGAAACATCAACTGCAAGCCAACCCCAGACACACAGCAAGGGCAGTACTTCTCCTCAGTTTTTCTAGCTCTTCTCTTCGGCAAAGGTTCCTCTTCATTCCAGAAGTAGTCTAACTTTCAGGGGTTTTAGGTCTGATACTTATACCCCAAAATGTCTTTGTTCTCTGTGTGCAGAGAAGCCCTGTGCCCAGTCAAAACCAGTTCTGTCCTCTCTTGTGCAGCTTCCTGGCAGGAGGTGGAGACAGCATTGTGGAAAGCAGACCTGGCCCATTCAGGTGAAAGGAAATCTACTCCCCCTACTCTAAATGTAACCCAGGTTCATTCAGCCCTGCCCTGACTCATCAGGCTCTCTGGAGCCGCTGCTCCTCCCCAGCCTCTGACACTCCAAACCCAGACAGTCAATCCACATCCTAGCAGATGCACACTGGATGGTTAGCCAAGAAAATACCTACTTTCTAAAAGTGGTATTTTCAAACACAGAATGTAAAAATCACCCTCACTAAAAGATGCATTTCAACATTCTGAGTCCAGGCATACTAAACTTTATTTTCCTACCTTGTTCCCAGGGTCATTTATGTTTATAAGATGTTATAAACAAACTCCCCATTCTGTCCTATGGGTACAGGTAGCCTTGCAATAGTGAAAAACGAAATTGGCAGTAATTCACTATCAGGACATGCCACACATATCAGGGCATGTCCTACCTTTCACATACACCCCACCCTGCCCACAGGGGTACCTTGGGCCTACCTTAGGGGTGACTGACATGTAAGAAAATGGAAGGTTAGGGCCTGGCAAGTGGGTGCACTTGCCAAGTCGACATGGCAGTTAACAACTGCGCACAGACACTGCGGTGGCAGGTCTGAGTTACTGTTTCAGGACTTCTTGTGTGGGTGGCACAATCAGTGCTGCAGGCCCACTAGTAGTATTTGATTTACCGGCCCTGGCACACACAGTGCGCTTTACTAGGGACTGACCAGTAAATAAAATATGCCAATCAGGGAGAACCAATCACAATAACAATTTACACAGGGAGCACTTGCACTTTGACACTGATCAGCAGTGGCAAAGTGCCCAAAGCATCTAAACAAGCAAAAACGAAATCCAGCACAGCATCAAAAACACAGGAGGTAGAGGCAAAAAGTATGGGGAAACCACGCCAAAGATGCCAAGTCTAACCCGTGTCCCCTCCAGCTGAAAGATGGGGAGAACTACCCACCCTCTTGGGAGTTCTCATCACTGACGCTGAAGAATCTGGACAGACCATCAGCATTGGCGTGTTCTGTACCAGGGCGGTGTTCCACCGTAAAGTCCATTCCCTGTAGGGCGATGGACCACCTCAACAGTTTTGGGTTCTCATTCCTCATTTGCATCAACCATCTGAGGGGCCTGTGGTCTGTCTGAACCTGGAAGTGAGTCCCAAACAAGTAGGGTCTTAGCTTTTCAACGCCCAGACCACAGCAAAAGCTTCTCTTTCAATTGCACTCCACCTCTGTTCCCTGGGCAGTAGCTTCCTACTAATGAAAGCTACAGGTTGGTCCAAGCCCTCGTCATTCAATTGTGAGAGTACTGCTCCCACACAATGCTCTGAAGCATCTGTCTGCACAACAAATTCTTGGGAGAAGTTGGGTGCCTTGAGGATGGGCGCCGTGCACATGGCAGATTACAGGGCATCAAAAGTGGTCCGACAGGCATCGGTCCAGATCACTTTCCTTGGCTGCTTCTTCGGAGTCAACTCTGTCAAGGGGGCAACAATGAAACCATATCCCTTGACAAACCATCTGTAGTACCCTGTCAGTCCTAGGAAGGCTCTCACCTCTGTCTGGGTCTTGGGGGGGCTCCCAAGCCAGAATGGTGTCAGTCTTAGGTTGTAGGGGCGTCACCTGGCCGCTTCCTATCTAGTGCCCTAAGTACACCACAGAACCCTGCCCTATCTGGCACTTACTGGCCTTGATAGTGAGGCCTGCCTTCTTCAGAGCCTTCAACACCTCACAGAGGTGTTGCAAGTGTTACTCCCAGCTGGACCTGAACACAGCAATGTCATCCCGGTAAGCGGCACTGAATTCCTCCAGCCCGGACAGTACCTGGTTAACCAGTCTCTGGAACGTGGCAGGGGCGTTCTTCAACCCAAAGGGCATGACATGGAACTGGTAGTGCCCCTCTGGCATTGAAAACGCAGACCTCTCTCTTGCCCCATCAGTCAAGGAAATCTGCCAGTACCCAGACATTAGATCAAACGTGCTAAGGTTCCTGGCAGCTCCAAGCCGATCAATGAGCTCATCAGCTCTGGGGGTGGGGTGCGCATCAGTCCTGGTGACTGCATTGAGCCCACGGTAATCCACGCAGAACCAGAGTTCAGGAGTGGCACTGGGCACAGCAGCTTTTGGAACAAAGAACACTGGGCTAGCCCAGGGGCTGCTGGAGGGCTCTATCACCCCTAACACCAACATTTTGGAAACCTCTTCCTTAATGCAGGTAAACTGTCCCCAATGTCCACATCATGGATACACCAATTGTTGACTCCTGGAGTCAGTTAGAACAGGGAGGCGAACTGTCCCAGCACCTGGCGACAGTCCCTCTGCTGCTCTGGGGTCAGGGTGGGAGAGAGGTTCACTCCATCCACTGACCCATCATGTTCCTTGGCTGACAGGAGGTCAGGAAGAGGTTCCCTCTCCTCTCCTCTTCCATTCCATCATCTGTAGCTAGGAGCATTGTGACTTCAGACCTCTCATAATGGGGTTTGAGGCGGTTCACGTGCAGGACCCTCAAAGGGTTCCTAGAAGTCTGCAAGTTAACCAGGTAGGTTACATTGCTCTTGCGCTCCACCACCTCAAATGGACTAGTCCACCTGTCTTGGAGTGCACAAGGCTCCACTGGTACCATCACCCACACTTTTTGGCCAGGTTGAAACTCATCCAGAGTGGTATTCTGGTCGTACCATCGTTTCACCTCCTTCTGGCTGACTTCCAGGTTCGCCTGAGCGAGTTTCCTGAAGCGTTGAGTCTGGTTTCTGAAGGCCAGCATGTGGCTGAACAGATCTTGGGGGTCTTTACAGGAGTTTTCTCCCAGCCCTCCTTCACCAGACTCCGAGGTCCTCTCACAGGGTGACCATACAGCAATTCAAAGGGACTAAACCCTAAGGATTTCTGGGGGACCTCCCTGTAGGCAAACAACAGGAATGGTAAAAAGACGTCTCATGGGTTCGGCAAGACCCTTTATCATGCCTTTCAGGGTTTGGTTGAATCTCTCAACCAACCCATTCCCTTGGGGATGGTAAGGAGTGGTGAATTTGTAGATTACACCGCACTCCTCCCACAGTGACTTCATATACCTGGAAATGAAGTTTGTACCACGGTCCAAGACCACCTCTCTGGGGAACCCCACACGTGTAAAGATCCCCATGAATGCACGGCTCACCACAGCGGCCGTGATCGTCCTGAGAGGGACAGCTTCCGGGTACCTGGTGGCATGGTCCACTAAGACCAAGATAAACTTGTTGCCTAAGGCTGTCTTGGGTTCCAGGGGCTCCACAATGTCGATGCCCACCTGCTAGAAAGGGGTGCTCACCACAGGAAAGGGTTGGAGAGGAGCCTTACACTTCCCTCCTGTCTTCCCACTTGCCTGGCAATTCTGAGAAGACCTACAGTGTGTGCCAATGTTTCTCTGCATTTGGGGCCAGGAGAAGCGGGTGACAAGCCTCTGATAGGTCTTGTCACACCCCAAATGTCCTGCCAGAGGTACGTCATGAGCCAGACCCAGTATGAAGGTCCTGTAGCACGCGGGTACCACCAGCACACGGGCTGCTCCGGGCTCAGCGACCTTAGGCTCACTGTACAGGAGACCATTCTCCTAATAAATCAAATGTGATCCTGATGGACCACCTGCTGCCTGGTCTGCAGCCTGCTGCCGCATACCAACCAGAGTAGGGCATTCCATCTGTGCCTTGCAGAAATCCTCCCTGGAGGGACCCCCTTCCTGCTGCCAATGTGTCAGCTCAGGCAGGTCTCCCAGTTCAGCCACTTGCTCCCCTGTAGGTTCCAGGGCATCCCCCTCAGGTTCTGCCTCCTCCTGGACCGTGGGAACTTCAGGGACGGGTTTCCCATGCCCCCTGCCCTTCCTCTTTCTGGCAGGCACCTGGGCCACTCTTTCAGGCTTCAGGTCCTCTTGATCACCCTTACTGGCTGCCATTGACCGAGTGGTCACACAGGCCCACTCAGGCAGTCCCAACATCTTTAAATGAGGCCGGTGCTCCACCTCCTTCCAAGGTGAGCTCTCCAGGTCATTGCCAAAAAGACAGTCAACAGGCATGGACTGACTTACAACGACCTTCAAGGAACCTGAGACCCCCCACCACTCAAAGGAAACCTGCGCCACCCTACACAGGAGCTCAGAGTTGTCTGCAGCAACTACAGGGGGAAGTACATTGGGGATGACCTGCTCTTCAGACACCCATTGACACCTGACAGATGTCACACTGGCTCCTGTGTCTCTCAGAGTCTCCACTCTCCTCCCATTGATGGTCACCCATTGCAGGTACTTTTTAGTGTTATCCAGCAGGCAGGTTTCCTGGACCATCTCTCTGTGTCCTAATGAGACCAGGGTCATCACAGCTGGCTCCCCACCCTCACTTGGAACCAACTCCTCCCCCAGCAGTACACTAACTAACCTCGGTGACGGTGCACCAGTGAGTGCTAGTGGTGCCTTGGGACACTTGGGATCCCTCGCAATGTGGCCCTCCTGACCACATTGATAGCACCTGCGGGGACCCTGGTTGTCTTACCTATCCTTATGGGGCCATGGCTTCTTAGAACTGGGGGGCTGGGGATCCTTAACCTGGGAACTGTTTTGGGGCCCTTTAGAGTACTCCTTTTGGTCACCCTTGTCCCCCCCACTCTTCTGCTGGGGACCCTGCCCACCTTTGGCTGGGTTTCCCACAGTCCCCTTGTGGACCCTGGTGGTAGTCCAGCTGTCCGCCTCCTTAGCAAGCTCCCTGGGATCAGTGAGCTTACTATCCAATAGATGCTGGCGCAGCTCTGGAACACACAGTCTACTCAAGTGCTCCCAACCAATCAAGTTGTACAACTTCTGGTAATCAGTTACCTTGCTGCCCTTTATCCAACCATCCAGTGCACGGTTACACATGTTCACACATTCAACCCAAGTATGAGATTCAAACTTCTTAAAGGTCCTAAACTTTTCCCGGTACTGTCAGGTGTGAGCCCATACATGAGGCATAAAGCCTCCTTCATCTTGGGATAGGTCAGGGTACCCGCCTCCTCCAGGGGTGTCAGGGTGTCTCCCCCGTGGCCTCAAAGTGCTTCCACAGGCCCGCCCCCAATGCTTCTCAGGGACCTCATGCATACGCAATGCAACTTCATAAGCCACAAACCAAGCATACACATCCTCCCCCTTCTGGAAATTCTGTACTACTTCCTTGGGTATGTAAACCTTTTGGCCTTGCACTGGCTGCGCGCTGCCACCATTTGTACTGGACTCTACTTGCTTAGCTTTAATGTCCAGCTCCCTCATGCTTAACTCATGGGCCAGGAGCAATTTCTTCTCTTCTAAAGCAAGAACATTCTTACTCTCCTCTGCCTTTAGTCTCATGACCTCTAACTCATGATCCCTGGCCCTGTGCCTTTCCTCTATTTCCTCTGGTGCCCAATTTCAGGAAGAATGACTGCTGCCAGCCCTAGAGGCTGCTCTCCCAACAGGCACATCTTGTGATCTGAAACCATTCTCTGGTGTGCCCCCCTCCACTTCTGCATCATCTGTCTCATCAGCTTGTCTGGCCTCCCACCAGGCCCCTAAGGCCTTCTGTAGCTCCTCTTTTCTAAAGTGGCTCTTCATGGGACAACCAAAGTTTTTGCAGAATTGCCTGAGTTGCTCTACCTTGTAACTGCTTAACAATTCAAAGTCAAATTCCAAATCTGCAACCTCACTTGCTGCTTTACCATTCCGAGACATGATGCGTGGATAACTCAAGGGGCAGATCAAAAATAGAACCAAAAATAAAATACAGTATGTGGTTGCGTAGTGGTCTGCACTAAACTAGTGATGTACACCAATCACTGTGGGTCAAGTACAAATACAAGTTCAAATCCTCACCGCTGACCACCAATTTTAGAAATGGGGGACTCTAGTTGGAAGAGGTAGGTATCTTTGTCCAAATAGGGACCCTTGCTTCTAGTCAGGGTAAGGGGGAAACACACTTTAGATAACCCCTTGGTAGCTTGGCACGAGCAGACAGGCTTATCCCAAAGGCAATGTGTAAAGTATTTGTACCAACACTCACAGTAACACAGTAATAACACCACAAATGGTTTTGAAAAATAAATTATCTTTATATAAACTTAACAGGACCAAAACGACAAAAATCCAACATAAAGTATTAAGGAAAATGACTTTCAAAAGGTTTTAGCAACTGAGCCCATAGAAAACTATTGATGCGTGATTTCTTGCAAAGTACCTGTCGTTGCGACAAAATTCACCAAGCCAAACAGCCGCATCGATGGAAAGCGTTGAAAAACAAAAGAGATGTGTCGATTCCTGAGACCTTCGTGGATGCGATGCGACAGTTCCGCTGAACACAGGGGAGCGGTGCATCGGGTCCGCTCTGTAGGGGGAAGTGATGCATCGATTCTGAGACGTCTCTGATCCGCGGGTGATGCGTTGGGGAAAACTTGCCACACAGAGACGATGCGTGGAAATCCGGGATGCATCGGCGAACGATGCGGTGGCATCAAGCGGCGCTGCATCGATTTCTTTAGCCGCGATCCCTCAACTGATGCGGCGACAGGCACTGCATCAGTTTCAGCAGCGGAGCGGCAGTGCGGGGAGATTCTTCTTGCACCACGGCGTTGCATCGGAAAAGCTGTCACAAGAAGAGCGATGCATCGATTTTCTTGATGTTGCATTGCTTTCCAGCTCCGAGCAGCAGCAACAACCTCCAGAGGCCACACACAGCCGCAGGCACACCTGGCAGGTCAGAACTCCCAGCAAGGAAGTTCAGGGAAGGTGGGGGTGAAGTCTTTGTTTTCCTGAGACTTCAAAACAGGAGGCAAGCTCTACTCAAGCCCTTGGAGACTTTCCTCAAGCAGGGGACACAGCACCCAGCAAAGTCCTTCTCCTTTCCTTGGCAGAAACAGCAACTGCAGGCCAACCCCAGACACACAGCAAGGGCAGTACTTCTCCTCAGTTTCTCCAGCTCTTCTCCTCGGCAAAGGTTCCTCTTGATTCCAGAAGTAGTCTAAAATTCAGGGGTTTTAGGTCTGATACTTATACCCCACAATGTCTTTGTTCTCTTTGTGCAGAGAAGCCATGTGCCCAGTCAAAACCAGTTCTGTCCTCTCTGGTGCAGCTTCCTGGAAGGAGGTGGAGACAGCATTGTGGAAAGCAGACCTGGCCCATTCAGGTGAAAGGAAATCTACTCCCCCTACTCTAAATGCAACCCGGGTCTATTCAGCCCAGCCCTGACTTATCAGGCTCTCTGGAGCCGCTGCTCCTCCCCAGCCTCTGACACTCCAAACCCAGACAGTCAATCCACATCCTAGCAGAGGCACACTGGATGGTTAAGCAAGAAAATACCTACTTTCTAAAAGTGGTATTTTCAAACACAGAATGTAAAATCACCCTCATTAAAAGATGCATTTCAACATTCTGAGTCCAAGCATACTAAACTTTATTTTCCTACCTTGTTCCCAGGGGCAGTTATGTTTATAAGATGTTATAAACAAACTCCCCATTCTGTCCTATAGGAACAGGTAGCCTTGCAATAGTGAAAAACGAAATTGGCAGTAATTCACTATTAGGACATGCCACACACATCAGGGCATGTTCTACCTTTCACATACACTGCACCCTGCCAACAGGGGTACCTTGGGCCTACCTTAGGGGTGACTGACATGTAAGAAAAGGGAAGCCTAGGGCCTGGCAAGTGGGTGCACTTGCCAAGTCGACATGGCAGTTAACAACTGCGCACAGACACTGCGGTGGCAGATCTGAGTTACCGTTTCAGGACTACTCGTGTGGGTGGCACAATCAGTGCTGCAGGCCCACTAGTAGTATTTGATTTACCAGCCCTGGCACACTCAGTGCGCTTTACTAGGGACTGAACAGTAAATCAAATATGCCAATCAGGGAGAACCAATCACAATAACAATTTACACAGGGAGCACTTGCACTTTGACACTGATCAGCAGTGGCAAAGTGCCCAAAGAATCTAAGCCAGCAAAAACGAAATCCAGCACTGCATCAAAAACACAGGAGGTAGAGGCAAAAGTCAGGGGAAACCACGCCAAAGATGCCAAGTCTAACAGTGGTATTACATCGAGGACCTCTGCCACACACTTTTTAATATATAGCTCCTTAAAAGATCCCTTACCTTCTTTTACCTCTACCCAACCCTGAACCCATCCTTAACTCCCTTTACATCAACCCACCCTTAAATCCAAAAGTTACCCTTACCACCCTTTACCTCTACCAAACCAAAAACCCTAAAATCACCCTTACCTCCCTTTACCTCTACCTACCCCAAAACCCTAAAATTACCTTTACCTCCCTTACCCGCTACCCACCCCAAACGCTAAAATTACCATTTCCATTCCATTACCTTCATCTCTTTTTTTTAAAATAACAAAACACAATGTTCTTTTTTAAAAACCTTACCTGCGTGGTAAAGTACTGCGTAGAAAAGGTAAAAAAAAACGTACCTGTATACAAAAGACTGCATGGTGAAGGTCCTGTGTGGTAAAGGCTGTGTTGTAAAAAAAAACGTTTTCCATCAGCACATTAGTCCTATAGGGTGAGGTATCAGACTGCAGTAGTGATCATTTTGTTACCATTCCAAGAGTTAACAATGTTGCAGTGCACTAGGCACCATCATTCAAAAATGTCCATGAATCATAAATAGTTACCCTGATTAAGCTAGCACAAGCATTGTACCAGGGATGGGGACCATTGTGTCAACAGAATTTACATTATGTCAATAATTACAAACATTATTCCAGATCGCACATTAACTATGAGTGGGAACTACAATACAAACAATTTATCTGGAAATAACTGTTTGATTAATCTTAAGTGTATGTCTAGGTTTGCTCGATTATTATGTAATCCTTAGTGAATGTTGAGATTTCCACCGTCACTTGTTAATCTTAAATTCAAGTTTAAATTTCCAACCAAATATTATAAGTGCAGGCAGAAATTTGAATAATTGGAAGTATTGCCTGCATGGCTGAATTTTCATTATTACTCAAAAAACATAGTCTGTGATCCGATGTGCACATCATTCAGTGCTCATTATTACACATTGAGATTCGCACCATCACAAACTAATCCGGAGTATGAATATCAGTTGTTACAATAATGCATGACGTTTCCAACACATGCTTATACCACGGATTTTTAAAACATGGTATTTTACCATGCATTTTAACTACTGATATACTACGTGTGTGTGTGTGTGTGTCTGTTTGTATATATATATATATATACACGCACACACAGACACACACACACTCACATAGTATATCAATTGTTAAAATGCATGGTAAAATACCATGTTTTAAAAATCTGTGGTATAAGCGTAAATATATATATATTTTCACTGAAAAAACTAAAGGTTACAGGGATGTTATAGTTAGGAAATAGACTTTTAAAAAAACCTTAGAATTCACTCAAAAAACCAAAGGTTACAGGGACGTTATAGTTTGTAAATAGAATTTTTTAAAAACCTTTGAAATTCACTGCAAAAACCAAATGTTACAAGGATGTTATAGTCAGGCTCAGATTTCACTCGTACAAAACCAGTGAAATTCAGCAGTTATAGTTACCTGAGTTAACTATAACTTATGCCCCAGCAATGCACTGCATATGAGCTCACATATGACATCATTCATGATATTGTGAGTGGCATCACTGATGACATAACAAATGACATCACTGATGACATCATCCAGTTCATGTATTTCATAAACATTTCTGATAATGATACATACTAAACTACTGCATAAGTCAAATTACTATTCTTTCTGTACTACTGCTAAGTGATAATATTTCTAGCATATGTGAGTGGTTGGGTGACTGTCTGCATCTATGTGTGAGTGGCAGTATGGGTGTGTGAGTAGGTGTGTGAGTGACTGTATGGGTGAATAAGTGTGTGAGTAGCTGTATGAGTGAGTAGCTGTATGAGTGAGTGGCTGTATTAGTGAGTGAGTAGGTATGTGAGTGGATGTATGGGTGAATGAGTGGGTGTGTGAGTGGCTGTATGGGTGCATGAGTGGCTGTGTGAGTTTCTGTATGGGTGCGTGTGTGAGTGGCTGTATGGGTGACTGAGTGGCTGTGTGAGTGGCTGTATGGGGGACTGAGTGGCTGAGCGAGTGGTTGTATGGGTGACTGAAGGGCTGTGTGAGTGCCTATATGAGTGATTGACTAGGTGTGTAAGTGGCTGTATTGTTGAGTGAATGGCTGTTTGAGTGGGTGTTTTATTAACTGAGTGGGTGTGTGAGTGGCTGTATTGGATAGTGAGTGTCTGTGTGAGTGGTTATATGGGTGAGTGAGTGGTCATGTGAGTGCTTATATAGATGTGTGAATGGGTATGTAAGTGTTTTTATGTGTGGGAGTGGGTACGTGAGTGGTTGTATCGGTGAGTGAGTGGCTCTGTTGAGAGGCTGTACGGGTGAGTGAGTGAGTGGTGGTGTGAATGGCTGTATGGTTGAATAAGTGGGTGTGTGAGCAGTTGTATGGGTGTGTGAGGTGATGTATGAGTGTTTGTGTGGGTGTGTGAGTGGATGTGTGAGTGGTTCTGTGGATTATGTCATCAGTGATGTCATTTGAGATGTCATCAGTGATGTCACTGACCATGTCATGAGTGATGTAATATGCAAGGTCATAAGCAGTGCACTCTGGGGGCGTAAGTTATTGTTATCTCAGGTAACAATAACTGATTAATTTCACTGGTTTTGTACAAGTGAAATCTGAGCCTAACTATAACGTCCCTGTAACCTTTGGATTTTTCAGTGACTTTCTACTTTTTTTTTTAATGTTATTTCATAACTATAATGTCCCTGTAACCTTAGTTCCTTTCAGTGAATTTCAAAGGTTTTTAAAATTTTATTTCCTATCTGTAACCTGTAATCTTTGAGAATGGGTGTATGAGTGGCTGTACAGGTCGGTGAGTGGGTGTGTGAGTAGCTGTATGGGTCTAAGAGTGGGTGTGTGAGTGGCTGTATGGGTCGGTAAGTGGGTTTCTGAGTGGCTGTATGGGTCTGTGAGTGGGTGTGTGATTAGTTTTGTAGGTGTGTGAGTAGCTGTATGGGTCGGTGAGTGGATGTGTGAGTGGCTGTCTGGGTGTGTGAGTAGGTGTGTGAATGACTGTATGATTCTGCTACTCAGTGTGTGAGTGGTTTTGTGGGTGTGTGAGGGGCTGTATGGGTCAGTGACTGGGTGTGTGAGTGGCTGTATGGGTCTAAGAATGGGTGTGTAACTATCTGTATGGGTGTGGGAGTGGGTGTGAGTTGTTTTGAGGGTGTGTGAGTGGGTGTGTGAGTGACTGTATGGGTGAAGAAGTGGCTGAGTGAGTAGCTGTATGAGTGAGGGAGTGGCTGTATTGGTGAGTGAGTAGAAGTGTGAGTGGATGTATGGGTGAATGAGTGGGTGTGCGAGTGGCTGTATGGGGGAATGAGTGGCTGTGTGAGTTTCTGTATGGGTGGGTATGTGAGTGGGTGTGTGAGTGGCTGTATGGGTGACTGAGTGGCTGTGTGAGTGGCTGTATGGGGGACTGAGTGGCTGAATGAGTGGATGTATGGGTGACTGAATGGCTGTGTGAGTGGCTGTATGAGTGATTGACTAGGTGTATAAGTGGCTGTATTGTTGAGCGACTGGCTGTTTGAGTGGGTGTTTTATTAACCTGCCCCCTTCTCTTTTGTTTACCTTTTTGTTTAGGACTCAGCTGAGTCCGAGTCCCAAAATGGCTGCCAACACTTCCTTGGTGAAGTGTTGACAGCCAAACAGATCTCTGCACGAGATCGGTAGGATTTGCGGAGCATCCCTGTTCCTAGATATACAACATTATTTTTCATTTAATATCTCTAAAACTATTGAACGGATTTACACCAAATCACAAAAAGCACACTCACTGGACCAAGTTCTAGCTTTCTGCCAAATTTTGTGTAATTCCATTCAGCGGTTCAGCTGTAGTTGTGTCTAATATTTCTATGGAAATTAACATGGGAATCAAACTTTTTTTACACCACTTTTTCTCGGCCCCTGCTTGATGGATCACCCTGAAACTTTCCATGCACAACTAGAATTAGGAGGTCACTTTTTTGGGAAAATGTCATGAAGATTCGTCAATCGGCACCACAGTTATAAGCAAGTCAAAAACACGTTTCCTAATCAAACCAGGTTCTAACTAGAACTACCTAGTAGCGACCACCAGTAGGCTATATATATATATATGTATATGAATATCTATTAATGACATTGGATGTAACATCCCTATATACTTCTATCAATCATAGGGATGGGTTAAGGGCTCTTAACTATTATTTAGCCAGAAGGGGTCAAGAGTATGCCCAACACAATCTCATGTTATTGAATATGGTGGAATTCTGTTTACATAACAATTATTTTTTGTTCCAAAACAGCATATACCAACAACTACGTGGGGTAGCTATGGGGGCCAGCTTCTCCCCCAGCTATGCTTGTCTCCACATGGGCTGGTGGGAGGAGCTGGTCCTTCTAAAAGAACATATTCCCACTGTAACCAAGAACATCAAGGCATGGTGGAGATATATTGATGACCTCTTTGTTATATGGGATGGCTCATTTAGTGAGGCCGAGGGGTTCATCGAATGTCTGAATAACAACCAACTGAATTTACATTTTACAGCCACCATTAGTAATGAAACTATTAATTTCCTGGATGTGCAAGTGTTTGTTAAAAATGACAAATTGGAAACGAGACTGCATAGAAAACCCACAGCTGGTAACGCAATTTTACATGCAGGCAGTGCTCATCCTAAGCATCTCATCCGTAGTATCCCATACGGGGAGATGCTTAGGTTGAGACGGATATGCAGCTGCAATGAGGACTTAATAATCGCACAAGAAACCAGCAAACTGAGATTTCAAGAGAGGGGCTACACTAATACCTGCATAGACAAAGCTATTCAAAAGAGCAGGACCAAATCTAGGGAGTGTCTCCTCAGTCAGGGCAGGGAGGTGCATGGTACCGCAGACAAAAACAACAGTAAACAAGACGAAGGAAACACTTTCAGATTTATTTTTAAATACAATAGTCAGGAAAGACAAGTGAAAAAACGTATAACTAAGAATTGGCCTCTAGTGTTAAGCGACCCAATGATAGGGCACTTACTCCCAAAAAGACCTGCCATCACCTACAGCAGAGCGAGATCAATGAAAGACATTTTGGTTCAAAATGACCCCAGTGGGCCAAGTACTACCTCCTGGCTAACTCAAAGAAAGGGCTTTTACAAATGCAAAGTTTGTAAAGCATGCCAATACGGCAGTAATACCACCACTTATCAAACCCCTTTCAACGAGACGAAAATTCTGATCAACAAATCGCTCAGCTGTAAATCTGACCATGTAATTTACGTGCTGGAGTGCCCATGTGGGTTACGCTACATTGGCAGCACAATTTTACAGGCACACAAGAGGGTGCTCCAACACCTCAGAGCGATAAAGAATCAAGATCAGTCTTATCCAGTAGCCAGACACTTCAGTGAGGTACATGGATCGAACCCAAAGGGTTTGAGCTACTTTCTAATAGATGCTGTGCTGCCGAACAAGAGAGGAGGTGATAGGGTCAAAACTTTGAGACTTTTAGAGTCTAATTACATCATCAACCTCGATACTAAGTATCCACGGGGCTTGAATGCCACTGAGGAACTGCATACATGCCTATAGAACTGACATGGTTACTAAGGATGAGTCAATTTAGAATCAGGCCTTTAGGTTCCTCTTTAGTCCAACTGAACATGAGAGATTAACTCGGACACTGAGGGACCAGTTTTAATATACTGCATAATCAAAGCTGCACACATTGGGTGTTTTTATTAGAAGTTACAGGTGGTTTTAATAATTTTTTAACACTTTTTACATTTTTAACACTAAGCACATGCACTTTTTGACACTAGGTTTGTACAGCAATTGACAACTCTTGTACTACTATTAAGAGAATGTTGTCTCTTTTTGGAATTGTCAACACAATTGGGCATTTAAGCCGGAATGTACTTAGCAGATATATTAATAGTGAACAGAATAATGAGGAGAATATTGTGAACAGTATGGTGATTGCTCTGGACAACAGACCGTTATGGTATTTTACCAGGACTCTCTTTTGTACTGATATTTTACTATTATTTTACTGTTTTCTATTATTCTCCTGGTGTTCAATTTTATTGAATTTTATTCAATTTTACTCAAATATTATCTGCTACTTATGATGTTATTTATTGTGTTGACACCAGTTTTATACTATCAAATAGTTTTATTTATTGCTGTTAATGATAACTGTGTTACACTGTCACTTTAAGCATTCACCTAAAAAAAAAGTATAAAAAAACTACACACCTGACAGAGCGTGTCATGTGATCAAGGCCCGAGGAAGGGCTGAAACGCGTCATGGCTGTAAAGGTTGGAGAGCAATAAATTTTATTCTTTGCTGCACTGAAAAATGTGGTCCGTGCTCCGTTATATGGGAAGTAATCCATGTCTGGCGGAGTTTTCTTATATATATATATATATATATATATATATATATATATATATATATATACACACACACACACACACACACCACACACACACACACACACACATATATTTTTTTTCTCACTGAAAAAAAACAGAGGTTACAGGGACATTATAGTTAGGTTCAGATTTTATCCACACAAACCTCTAAAAATTCAGCAGTTATAGTTTGAGTTATCTCAGGTAACTATAACTCGTGCCCTAAGGTAACTATAGCTCGCACCACCGCCATGCACAATTTTCTCTTCAATAACTTTACAGGAAATTTTGTAGTGATATTATCAATGATGTCATAGAAGATGTTGAGAGTGATGTAATATGTGGACTAAATAGCACTGCATGGCGAGGTTAAGAGTTATAGTTGTCTTAAGGCACGAGTTATAGTTACTTGAGATAACTATAACTATAACTGCTGAATTTCTAGGGTTTTGTGTGTGTAAAATTTGAACATAACTATATCGTCCCTGTAAATGTAGGTTTTTTTTAGCGAATGTCTAAGTTTTTTAAAATTCTATTTCCTAACTATAACGTCCCTGTAGCCTTTGGTTTTTCAGTGAATTTCTTCAGTTTTTTAATGGTATTTCCTAACTATAACATCCCTGTAACCATTGTTTTTTTCAGTGCATTTCGACTTTTTTTAACGTAAAGTAAAATATAATTACCATATGTTAAATAAACCACTGCTGCGCACAGCCTTCAGCTGTGTGTGGCAGGGGGTGGCCGCAGCGCTTGGCCTAAACTACAGGCCGCACACAGCCTTTGGCCATGTGCAACAGGGGCTTGATCGCAGGCCAGGCCCTGTGTCCAACCCCCAAAGGCAGCCAACCCAGGAGGGGCATGCAGGTCCCCTTCCCGTGCTCACCACATTTCTTTAGGGAAGGGGTATATGGGTCACCTCCCCAGACCGTATTTGGCCCCGGGGACAAATTCAACAGTGATCATTGCTTCATTCATGGGGGGGAGGGCATTCACTCCCCTTCCCTGGGCCGATTTCTGGCCCCGGAGACCCCATACCCAGGGCCTGCCCAATTATTAATGGGGAAGGGGGCCCCCCTCTGGCCAATTACTGGCAAGAGGGACCCCATCTCCTGGGGCCCAACCATGCAGTAAAGGAGGGAGGCACGCAGCTCCCCTCCTTGGCCAATTTTGGTTCAGGGGACCCCATCCCCTGGGACCAGGCCAATTAGTCAAGGGAGAGTGGGGCCACATGGCCCCTTTCCCTGGGCCAATTTCAGCTCCGGGGATCCTATCCCCCAGGGCCTGGCCAAAAAAGAGTGGGTGCCCTGGAGCCCACCCAGGGCACCCACTTCACCATTGTTGGGGGCCGCAATGGGAGCCCCAAAGCCCCCATAGCCCCAGCCCCAGACCCCACCACCAGGCCCAGGGGGTCATGGAATTTCAACCCTTTTTAAAGTTTATTCGGCTGCCACCACTTCCTGGTTGAAGTTGGCAGCCAATCAGATCTCATTTTGAGATCTGTCGGCTCTGCAGACCCTCTGCAGCCCTACATATCTATAAATCTTCTTTCTTTAATAGCTCTAAAACTACAAAACGTATTTAAACCAGATTACAAAAAGAGATCTTTCTGGACTAAGATCTAGCATTCTGCCAAATTCCGGCCAGCGGTTCGGGCTCTAGTTGTGTGGAAAATACCTATAGGAAATTGCATAGGGAAAATGTGTTTTGGGACCTCCCTTTTTATCTGCCCATGCTTCACAAATCAACTCGAAACATTTCAAGACAGCAGCTGAAGTGAGTGGCAAACTAATTCTTTAAATTTCATGAAGATTCATCAAACGGTGCCAAAGTTATTAAAAAAACTAAAAATGCTTCATCTATGGAAACTAGGTCCTAACTATAACTACCTACTGGCGACCGCCAGTAGGTAATATATATATTGGACATGGGAAAATGACTGGGGAAGGAATTACTGTCGCCATACTTCCACTCGGGTGCCGCAGTTTGTGAGGGCGGACTCACAAACAATCCACAAACAAAGCAAAACCTTATACACTCTAGGGAATGTATTTTAACGGACTATTTATTTTGGCACAAGCAACAAAGCCCCCATTGCGTCATGACCCAGGAATACCTCGTCATTTCAATCAGCCCACGCCGGGACATTTTGGAATAAAAGGCGGGAGGCCACCTTTTTTTCTATTTATCAGACCAGGTTTGGAATTGTAATTACTTGGTGAGGACTCATCCTCTCTAAATAATAATCCACTTTCTCACAGCCTGAACTGTTCATTATTTCAGTCTGTGTGGAATCTGCTCTGCTCAGTTCTAAGTGGCCAATCTTTCTGTACCCCGATTTCCCAGATGCGGGAGCACTGAACCCGATTTTATGGGTTGGACAATCTGGCCAGTAAAATTGGATATAGAAAAGTCTGCTTGCAACCGTGGCCCCTTCTCCAGCAGTTGGTGTAGGCTGGGAAACATGCCCTGGCTGTAATGCTGGCTGCAGTGCTTGTAAAATAGGCTCTGGTTTTCTTGCACCTGGGAAAACTGGGCAATATGTAATTCTGTGGAACTAAATTCCACACAGAAGTTCCACTTTCCACTCCACACTACACACAATCGGTACCTCATAGGTAGAGTGAGCTGTTGAATCATGACTACAACAGTGCATACCAGGAGGCCCACCTCAAGTAACTGAAATTAATTTCCTGCCATTAATAATGAATTTGTGAATCATAATTTTATTGAAAATAATCAAGAAAAGTATTTCTTAGATTGGTATTGAGATAAAAACACTAGTGACATTACATGCAGGGATGTGATAACATAGAAATATGAAAGGAACATAATAGAGATAGAGAAAAGACAGAAAGGGAGCTACAGAAGACACAAGCAGTTGCTTTGCTTACAACGTTGAACTTGATATTATCATACACGTAGAGAAAAGATGGACCTGGTATTAATATGCCTGACTGCGAGTGAAAAGCTCCTGGCAGAGAGGAAAAAAGACAAACATGGATTGCAGGGCAATATTTCTTGTAAGTAGCATTGGCTAGGGGAAACCGGGAAACTTCTATGCATAGTGGGTCAAGTAAGAGGAAACTTATAACACATATTTTTACAGACCTTAACCTTTTTCTCGACTGGAAGTCTGTTTTTGAAAATTGGTAAAAACTGGTGATTCTGAGAGCACAAATTGTGACATGGGTAAACAAACACCCATAAACAGGTGAGCGCATTATTCAGAAAGTTACGATAGCTAAAAAGATTTTCAATGGAATTAGATTACCATCTTTGCTATGATTTCTCAAATGTTTATAAGGAGAAAATTAGAAAACTGCAATCTGGTTTTAATTTAAATAACAAAGAACACCAGGAGTGGCAACTTCCATCACTTTAAGTGTTCAAAAACATTACTACCATGTCTACTTTTAAAAGTCTGTTTAGCTCAATCTGATTTGAGCATAAAGCCGAACCTTCCGCGGATCCCTGACCTCCTAGGGTGTTTATTGAAGGCCACAAAGATCCTTATTCCAGTGATAAATGTGCTGTTTCATAATTCTCGGACTACAGCAACTGCCATCACTGTGGAAACAGGCTAAAATGAACCCACTACAACAAAACCCTCTGCAAATCCAGAGGTACTAGCCAATTTCTGGCTCATTTCCCTTCTACCAGCTTGCTCCGAGATGTTTGCTAAAACTGGTGCATACTCAGTTGTCTGAATATTTGAAAAACACAGGACTTTTACATCCTTCCCAGTCAGGATTTAGGCCGAAATTCAGTACAGAGCCTGCCCTGCTAGAAGTTTCAGAGTACTTAAATGTCTCCTAAGATAGTGGTGCGAACACTGCCCTCATGTATTTAGATTTATCAGCAGCTTTCAACACCGTTTGTTACTTTCTTCTGCTTCAAAGGTTGGCAGAGGTGGGAGTTTGTGGCCAGGTTTTGAAATTGGTGCAGTCCTTTCTATTGGATAGATATCAACCAGAGAACAAGGAGCTCCAGTATAGTGTTCCACAGGGTTCTTCCTTGAGCCAACGCTTTTCAGTGTGTATATGGCCCCTTTAGCTGCGCTGATTAAATCTTAGTTTCAAAGTCATATCCTATGCAGATGATACTCAGCTCATCCTATCTTTGTATAGCGTTTCACCTGGCATGCCAGAAGCAACTTTTAAAAACTGCTTAAGTCAGGTCATTAAATGGATGAAACAGAGCCACTTCAAATCTAACTCAGAAAAGACAATTGTTAGTCCTGGGGAAAGTGAATATTTTTACCACAGATGAAGGGTGTCCGGTTGGTTTACCAGCCCCTCTCCCGGCCTCTGTGATAAAAAGCATTGGGGGTAAAATTTGACAATAGGTTGTCTTTACGCCAGCAAATTCTCACCAATACGGGTATATGGTTTGCTTTATTATGGACTTTGAAAAAAATGTATATTGCTTACCTAGGAAGCATGAAAAACAGTGGTACACGCCTTAATCACTTCACGTATTAATTACTCCAATAGCCTCCATCTCGGACTTCCTAAAACTCTCATCAACAAGCTGCAGGTAATGTAGAACACAGCTACATGGGTGATTTTCAAGTTACCAGGGTATTTATCAATATTAACTCATCTTAGACAGCTACATTTGCTGCCTGTGTGAAAACGTATTAAATTTAAATCTTTGACCCTGGTACACAGCATATACCATAAGATCGACCCAAAATACCTGAGGGATAGTTTTAAACCTTACAATCCAGTTTGAAACTTGATATCCAGTAGAGCAAGACTGCTTTAGTTTCCCCTTTCAGACAGAGGAGAATGTGAGGCAGAGCTTTTTCTTATTTGGCAGCCAAATTATGGAACAACCTTCCCTTATTATCGTGGGAGTTGGATGATGAATCCTGATGAATCAGGAAAATGTGTAAAAAATTGTTGTTTTCTTTCCAATGGTTTTGGTGTAGAATGAAGTATGGAACCCTTCACTGTTGGCTCAGTGCCAGGATGCCAGTTAGGGCAGCTGTTTGAGCTGTACAAATCATTTCATTCATTCATTAATAGTTTTAAAATTAGTTTCAGGGCTTAATTTGTAAAATAATAAGTGTCCATACTCAAATTTTATTAAGAAGCCTGCAGCTGGTGCTACCAAAGGTTGAGATGCCAAATATCAAGGCTGTGTTGTCTTGATTCCATCTTTGCCTCTTTCATCCAACAGCAGATAGTCCCTGCATCTTTACCTCACTCCTGCAGGTTATTTTTCTTCCCTGCTTTCACCCTTTGCAAACTGTTTTCAGTCTTGCGCTTCCACCTTCTTTCCACTTTAATATTTTCTCTCTCTTACTCTGGGTCAATTTTTTATGCCCCAGTGCTGGCCCCCAAAAAAGACTGCCAGTGGGCCCTACCTGCAATCAGTGGCTCCAATTAAGCATTGATTAGCTTTATATACTGCTTTATGTGTACAGGCCTATATCAATCAATCAGGGTTGGTAAAATGCAACTACTCACCCGTAAGGGTCTCCAGTCGCTGGGGGGATGGGGGCGGCTCTGTTAAATGCTGGGGTCATCCGAAGACCCTGGTCTTGAGGTCCTTCCTGAACTGGGGCAGTGTGGGAGCTTGCCGAAGGTAGAGGGGGAGGTCGTTCCAGGCCTTGGTTGTGAGGTAGGAAAAAGACTTTACACCCATTCTGGTCTTGAGGATGCGTGGGACGGTGGCCAGAGTGAGGTCAGCTGATCAGAGGTGTCTTTTGGGTGCGTGGTCTTTGAGGCAACTGTTCATGTACATTGGTCCGGTGTTGTGAAGGGCCTTGTATGCGTGGGTGAGGAGTTTGAAGGTTAGTCTTCTTTTGACTGGGAGCCAGTGGAGATCTTGGAGTTGTTTGGTGATGTGACTGTGACAGGGGATGTTGAGGACCAGTCTGGCTGCGGCATTCTGGACGGTTTGGGAAGGAGTTTCTTGTTGATTCCGGTATATAGGGCATTGCTGTAGTCCAGTCTGCTGCTGATGAGAGCGTGCGTGACAGTTTTTATGTATTCGGATGGGATCCATCTGAACGTCTTTTGAAGCATGTAGAGGGTGTTGAAGCAGGTCGAGGATACAGCTTTGATCTGGTGGTTCATTGTGAGCGATGAGTCTAGTATGATGCTGAGGTTTCTAGCATGGTCCGTCCAGGTGGGGGGATTTCCAAAAGCAGGGGGCGACCAAGAGTCGTCCCATGCGGAGGAGCCAATGATGAGGACTTCTGTTTTCTCAGAGTTGAGTTTCAGGCAGCTGTTCCTCATCCAGGTGGCGACGGCCTTCATCCCTTCTTGGAAGTTGTGTATGGTGATGTTGGGTTTGTTGGTGAAGGAGAGGATAAGCTGGGTGTCGTCAGCGTAGAAGACGATGTTCAGCCCATGGTTCCTGATGATGGTAGCGTTGGAGGTTGGTCTCTGTCGGCTCCGAGAGGTAGGGGGGGATTCTGAACCACTGAGTTCTGCCGGCGAGGAAGGAGCATATCCAGTCGAGGGCCTTGCCACGGATGCCTGCATCATGGAGTCTGGTGGCTAGGATGCAGTGAGAGACGGTGTTGAAAGCAGCCGAGAGGACCAGGAGGATGAGGGCTGACATTTCACCCTGGTCGAGGAGGGAGTGGATGTAGTCGGTGGCAGTGAGTAGGGTGGTCTCAGTGCACTGGTTGCTGTGCAATCTGGATTGGGAGATGTCCAGGACACTGTTGGCTTCGATGAAGTTTGCTAGCTGGGTGTTGACAGCCTTTTCGATGAGACCTTGGCTGTGAATGGAAGCAGGGAGATGGGCCTGAAGTTTTTGAGGTCCGTCGGGTCTGCAGAGGGATTTTTCAGGAGGGGGTTGACTTTGGCATGTTTCCAGTCTTCGGGGAAGGGGGATATAGATAGTGGAATTTGCATATATTAACAGGAGGGAAAGTATAATCTCTTAAAAGAACTTGAAAGAAGAGCAGAAGAATTCAGAAAGGTCTGATTAAAAGATATCGTGTTTTCATATGTAGTGATAGAGATATATGAGGAGTGTCATCCTACTCATTATCATTGGTTTTGTAATTGAAAGTTGAGATCTTTTAAAAATACAAATGCCTGCTCCATGACAAAATGATTTACTAATTTATGGGTAATATTTGGGAAGTATGAATTGGTATTACTACTTTTCTATAAGGAGATTCTTGATTGTTGGAAATTTGCTCATCTTGTAGGGTGACCCCAGATTTTTGTCTTTTGTTGTTGAACCTGTTTTTGTTGGCAATAAAACTCTGCACCCTTTACTCCTGCTAACCAGTGGTAAATGGCTTGTGCTCTCCCTTTTAAACATTGCAAAATTGGCAATTACCCACTGGCACATTTAAGTTACCTGTAAGTACCTAGTATATTTTACTACATGTATCCAGGGCCGGTAAATTAAACACTACTAATAGGCTGCAGCAGTCACTGTGTCAGCCCCTAAAGTGGCACTGTAAAGCATGTCTCCAGGCCTTCCAATGCAGCCTGGGTGTGCAGCTCTAAACCACCATTTCGACCGTCCAAAACAAGCCTTTTGCCAGGCCTAAACCTTCCTTTTTAATACTTATAAGTCATCCCTAAGGTAGGCCCTAAATGTTCATACAGCAGGGTGCTTTGTATTTAGCAGGGCAGGTATATTTAATGTTTTACATGCCCTGGTAGTGAAAAACCTCCAAAGTCATTTTTCACTGTGGTAAGGCTGGCTCTCCAATAGGTTAAAATTTGTTTACAATATTACATTTAATAAGTGCTAACTCCCATTTGGAAGTAGCTAGAAACTCGTTCAAGGACTCATTTTAATAGTAGTTAAAAGCCCAACTTAACAATCAGATGAGATTTTGTATTACTGTTTTGGAAATGACACTTTTCAAAAGTTGTCTTTTTCCTACCTGAGCCAATAAGGCTTTTCTGCCAGTGTCCAGCTGTCACCTACTCCCTGATTGCTCCCCTGTGCTCAGATGTGTATTGCTTCCAGACGGTGGACTAAGGAGTTTGAAGGGGGACTCCTCCCTTGACAGGATGGCCTGAAGCTGTGCCTTTCCCCTTCCTGAGCTTCAGATGATGCCTACTCTGTCTCTGGCAAATGAAGCTCACACCTAGGCCTGCCTCCCTTTTCTCTGTCTAGACAGGGTTCCCAAACCCAGTGGGATGGAAGTAATTAATTAAACATTGAGGCCTTCCTGGACACAAAATTTGGACTTCGCCTGATTGGAGCTTTTCTGCTTTCGCAGACGACCGCACAAGGACCCTGGACTTGCCGTCGTTGAGGCCCACTTTGGATTCAGCTTGCCCCACCAACGACTCACGATGACCACTTTTTCTCTATAAACATTTCTAAGTCTGAAGGCAAACTTTCCACCAGACAAACCTGGTGCTTGTCTTACACTGCTGATCCATCACAGTCAGCCCTTACTTTTCACTCTGACCTGGTCTAGTGTGACTAGATAACCACAGTTGTAGCACTATTTTTAATTCAAACTTTAAAAAAAGAATCTCTCTGGTTCTACGTTTTGGATTTTTGTTGTTTTGGTGCCATTCCATTTATTAAAATGTATTTTATTTTCTAAATTGGTTTAGGATTTTTCTTGTGTTTTGTTTTCACTTTATTACTGTTTGACTACTGCGTAAATACTTTACACATTACTTCTAAGAACAAACCCTGACTGCTTTGAGTCAAGCTATCAGAGGGTTAAGCACAGGTTTATTTAGTGGCTTTGAAGGTTCACCTTGACAAGGATTGCAATTATTATTTTAGGTGAGTTCTCACCCATCTCAACTAATTCTCCATTTTCTTACATTGATGTGTTGTGTTATATTTGTTGGCAAGTTTGGACTGACCTTCTGATGAAGCATCATTTTGGTGAAAATACATTGAGCGAATATTCAACACTGATGAATGTAACATGTTATATCGACATATGAAATACAACAATACACTTTTGACTGATTAATAACAGTAAATAAAATATCTTAAAATAATTAGGGGTGGACGAAATGTTCTGTTGCGCCCGTGGAATTGGTGGAATTTTGGCCACTCCGTGTTGCTCTTAAACACAGAGTTCTGGGCAAATTCTGCCAATCGCTGCGAAGCAGAATTTTCTCCCGCAAGGCTCCAAAATATGCAAGCTGGTGAGCACGAACGAGATTTAGCATCCCCTAGTGAGATTTTCTAACGTGGGCGGTCGTGGTCAGAGGGCTGCCATTCGAGTAGATTCGTTGTAGCTCAAGTAGATTTTCTACTTGAGCGGCAGGAAAATCAACTCAAATGGTTGCACGCTTTTGTGCAATGCACAGTGCCATTCACACTGATGTTCAGCGCTGCTCGCATTACTAGTGCTAAATTGCAGCGCAAGATATATATTATCTGCCCGTTGGTGGAATTCCTCAGAATCTTGCTTGAGTTTTTCTGTAACTCCTCGGAATTTTAAGAAATGAAACTCCACGAGTTCTGCCCACCCCTAACAAAAATCTTATTGAACGTTATTTGAAAATTGAAACGAAAAACATAACTATTATGAAGAAACCAGGATTGGTGCACATTGGCAATTGGCACATTGATGTCGTGGAATCCAAGTAGGCGAAGTTGGATCATATTGCATCTTGTTTGAAGGTGGGGCTATGCCAGTGAATGATAGCACACTACCAAAGAATGGTTAATAAGTCATTCAATGAAACAAATCAAAGTTTTGAATTCATTATTATATAATAGTACTGTTGGGGTTGCTGAAACTTGAGTTCAACATAGAATGAACAACTTTGGCTTGACCCTCCGGAAGATCGGCTTGATGTTACCTTGTCTCTTTGACTAGGTTATCTTGGCAGCAAGCGCTTGGTCCAGAGCTGCTGTGTGGCACAAAATATGTAAATTTCTGCAATTTCTTAGCCCAGCACGTCCAGGAAACAACAAAACCACTGTTCGTTAGAACAGTGGCACTGTTTTGTGGGTTACAGTGAAGAGACTCTTTCTTGCAAGTCTGAGGCACTCCGAACCTAAAAGAAATCTAGAAGAGAAGTTCATAGAACATAGCCTTCTCCAAGAGAGAGCGCAGATCTGAAATGGATCCTCCAGCGTGAAAGTTTCAAATGAGACTTGCATCAAATCATGATAAATGGCTGCATCTACTTTTAGCGCATCACGAGTGGGATATGTACATCACCTGTATACAGCAACTATGGTAAAGCGCAGCCCTGCTTTGCTGGTGCAGCTACCAACACAGGCTTTACATGTGCGAGTCTCTAGAACTTGAAAACTCCACTTGAAGGTCTTAAGAGTCCTTGCCAAAGAAGGTGATAATTGGGTAGACTCAAGCCTGAAATTCCCCAATCTAAACTACTGTGAAGATACCACCATGTACATCTTTCTTTTTTATTAACTATTCCGTCATTCCTGTATCATTCTCAATCATATGCAATGCCAACATTTCCATGATTGAGTTAAGAAAGCTCAGATGGCTGTGTGTGCATGTTAAATGGACCTGAATATCTCAGGACTGAATCCTTGCAGCGCTCACATAGGTCCTCATTTACGAAAGGCCCTAGCGGTACTTTTGTGCCTCTGGAGTGCCACTTTTTTGATGCGCCGGTGGCGCAATGTGCCGCAGCATATTTACAAAGCCACACAAAGCCACTTTACGTGACTTTTCATGACCTTGTAAATATGTGCCCCTTTCACTCCGAACACTGCATGAAAGGGGCGTTCCATGGGTGTTGATGTGGGTATTCCCATGTAACAACCATGCAATCAGAAGTATTCCCAGATTTACAAGGAATTGTAAACCTGGGAATGTGTCAAATTCTAACGGCACCCCAGGGGTGGCGTTAGGGTGGTGCAATGAGGAGAAATATCCTTATTTATCTTCGTTGTTTCCTCTTTCTATGTGTGCTGAATTCTGCCGCATGCATAGAAGGAGGAAATTGCCTCCATTGATTGATTTTGTGCAGAGAGGTGTCCCTTCCTGCACAACATCAATCATTCCCACAAGGGAGACACCGTTGCAGTATGGTACAAGGGTGCCTGCATTGGCACTAGGCTGCTTTTTTAGCGCCGGCGCAGGGGTCAGTAGAGGAATGCACCGTATTCTTGTAAATACGAAGCATTCCGGCACTTTTAGAATGGCGCAGCCCAGCACTTCAAAATTGCTTGTGGCACCCCACTGCATCATTCTATTGTAAATGAGGCCCATGGTCTTTAAAAGTTCCAAGTTAAGCAAAACAAATAACATTAATAACACCTAAACTTAAATATGCAAATAAAAATATGAAACTATGGGATGAAATGACCTGTTGATGATCCAGGATGCCATTCACTTGTATGTATTGCTTTGTAATATTTATATAGTGCTTAGTGCTTTCCAACATGGGTAACAGGCTATGCTATGTAGGTAGTGTGCGTGGTTGTAAGGGTGTTGTCTTTGTTTTGATCCTGTGCTTGGAGTGTTTCCGTGTTGTACGTAAGGATCACCAAGTTGAGGTTATCGTGTTATGGGACACAGCACTCAGCAGTGTGATTTATGAAGAAGTGTGTGAGATAGGTGTGCAGCTTATAGTTTTCAGTAAACTGGCAGCTTTGAGCAGATCTGCAGGTCCTTTTATGGTATTTGTTATGTTCATAGTTCACTTAACTGATTACTGCACTGGGTTCTCCATTCTGAGGTATTTTGTTTCAAGTTATTCCTCAGCAGGCATAGGTTAAAAGGAGAAATGGTGGAAAGATCTGCTGGGATGGACTTACGTAATATCATCCTATATCTGATTGTCATTGTGTATTGTAAAGGAGCGATCACAGTATGTAGCTAGTTAAGACCTGCAGTGGTAGACTAAATTAAAATCCTCGATGGCCAGCAGCATTTGGCAGATCTCTACAGTTATTCTATGCCTGTTCAGTTGGTGATGGGTGTCTTATTGCTATTAACTGGTAAAGTACTGGGTGATAAATGTGCCCCTTAGCAGTTTTGTCTTATGTGAATGTAAGAGTTTCAAGCAGTAATAAGGAATTATTATGCAGCCTGTATGAACTACAATCGACTGCCCAACAACTTTATATTACTATTAGTGTGAGTTATATATTGAATTTGTATTGTAAGTGTATTTATATAGCGCTTAATACCCCATATGAGGTGTTGTAGTGCTTTATACCGGGTAGCATGTTGCTCCTGATCCCCGGATTAGTAGGTTTTTGGTTATTTTTCGGTACTGGGATTAGTCTTCCGCTGTTTAAGAAATCATGCTACACTTTTGCTGTTTCTATGTGGTAGATTAAATTAATAGGAGTTAGGTGTTGCCCTACTTTAACTTCTTGATTAATAACATTTGGTGCATTTAATTCCATTTCTGCTTGTAAGCTCCCTCCTCACTGGAACTTAATTGGTCAAAGTTGTATCAGCTATTTAGCCTGATACTTACTGTTAGCAATTCAGTGATAGGGCTGTGGAGGAGAGAGGCTACAGTCTTGGTGCGAGCTTGAACTGAGCTCCCACACTATCAAAACAGAAATTGTCACAAAGGTAAACAGGCTTCAGTAGAAGTAACCAATGCTCACCATGGTAATAAAGCTCTGAGTAGAGCGATGTCCTTAGAGAATATTTCGAGGTGTTGGAAAGAACTAACACAAGCAATGGCTGAACTACGAAGATACATACTGTTCCATAGTAAACAAGTAGAAAATCAAATTCAGTTTAATTTTATTGGATGAGGCGCACTGAGACCAAAGGGCAGTTTTAGCTCTACATGTGAGTGCATGTAGTTGACCTGAACTTGGTGGTTTGGCATGACTTAGAATTTGAAATCAGCATAGTTGAATTAGGTGATGCAGTGGTTTTGTCATTGGAATGCTATTAGACCTTCGATCCTTGCTTACTTTAAAGACCTGCAGATGGCTGCCGAGCTAATCGCCTGATCATGACCACAGGCATACAAAAAATACTAAGTCAGTTGGGGCAACATTCCTACACCATCTACCCTCATACCTCGACACCTTTGTAACTGGACTGGGGTGGCCGAGTACTATGACGATGGGTTGACTGTGTGACAATTATTTAAAATGTGTTACTTCACAGCATCAGTCTTGTGCCATTCAACATTTCAGGTCAAACCCACTGTAGCAGGTGACACACATGGAGTGGAGAAAGGATCACCTTTTAAGAAAGCACATGCAGTTAGGCTTGTCAATATACATTTGCATGCAGATGATTCCACCACGCGCAAAATCTGCATGCGTGCATTATATGCATTTGAGTGCTCAGAAGAATCTATGAATGTTACTGTACATACTGCTGCTGGACTGGAAAGTGTAGTAAATCTATCCTGATGGGAATGCTTTCCCCAGGACCATGCACTACAGGAGTAAAATTACCAAAAATAAAGTCGGTGCATACTTTTGATTTATGACGTCCCAGCATGTAAGGGAATAGAGTGGGGGGAGGGTGTGTGTGTTTGCGTGTGTCTCCTCCCCAACTGGATCAGTCCTCTGTTGTTGGTAAACCCTGACAAAACCATCTCTGTGAGGACCGGTGCGCTAGGCGGGCCAGTCCTATAGTTGTCTAGATACTTTCATGCAGTGTTTTAAAAAAAAAAATCTCACTTATATTTGCTTTGATCCGATTTATAAACCGACCCTAGTATCAAGGGATGCATGGAGTTAGAATAGTAATTGCACTTGGCATAAATATTATTTTCTAAATATCGTTTAGAAAAATGTTATCCCAAAGGGTGGAGATTTTCTATACTACAATGTAATTATATTTTTGTAAAGGAAAATTAGGACATGGTGTTTATGCCAGACCATATTCTGATAAGACACCTGTACTCCGTGTTGTGGGAGAGAAAGGGGTAGTCTGGGACTTTATAGGAAGGATGTCAAAAAGTGATTACCACTTCCAAGATAGGAATATGCCCTTCCTTCTATCCTAAACAACAAAAGTTGCTATATATGTGAAACATAAAATCGACTATAGCATGCTTTCTCTAAAGCAAAATAAGAGGAAGAATAATAGCTTACTCGCCATCACCTGCTTCGACTCAAAACCACTTGATTCAAATTTACTAAAACACTGCAGTCAGTATCCGGTCACATTAGACTAGAAGACAGGAAACCCTAAGAAAAACACGTGCGGCAAATGGTCGATATTTTAGATTCATTTTAATAGGGTATAACAAAGCCATCGCTAGGAATGCATGCATGTTTTCTGCTGTGTAAACTCACCATTAGCTTGTGACCGAAGCACTTCCTTACGAAAAAGGCTTATGTGATGTATTCTCAATAGCAAGTATTTTCACATCTATGATGACCACTCAGTGGTGATACTGACAAAAAATACCAGGGGGCTTATTTACAAGCCACTTGCGCCGCCGCTACGTCACTTTTTCCCATATTAAAAGTGACGCACGGGCGGCCCAAGGGGCTTATAAATAAGCTCCCAGGTGTTCAAATTATTGCTCTGCTCAAGCACAAGCACTGTGGTGACGTTAACAGTTGGAACCGCTGCTTGCCAGCTAGATTTTGCGTACATGCATGGCGCAACGTGCCAGCATTTGGACTTCTGCTTCGTCTACTCGTTCTAACCTGTCTGAGTTTCGGCAGAGTGCGTTGACTTTTCTAAACTGCACATCTCTTCTAGCTCCGTGCTCCAGAGTAATGCAGGCCCTGCCTTCGTCACACCGTACAGCAGATGTTAGTTGCGAATTGCACCTGGCTTTGGTCGTTTATACATAGTTCCGTGCCCGTCACGAGGAGGGAAGGCCCCATTGCTCCATGGCTTGGCGCGGGGACATTCCATCTTTCCACCCGTCTTCATTCTCCCTGGGTGGCCGCCACGCAGCTCAGATGTCAGTCCTGTGGAAAACGTTAGCCCGGTCACATCTGTCTCCATGGTGACCGGATACACAATCTGCTGACAGCTCTGTGGCCTCCTGGCATCTAGCGAGGCGTCCCAACCCGGAAGTAATCTGCAATGGCATGACAATGACCCCGTGTGGGCCGCTAAGGCTACACTTACACCACCTAATATGACAGCAGAGAGAATGAAAGGATGAATGAATGCCACAAACAATAATTGCAAGTAAGCCTGAACTAGTGAATGACTGTGAGAAAATTTGTCACATTCGTCCCTCGAACTTACCTTTCGTGAGCAGCCATAGTGCAGATTTGGTAAATGAATCTCATACCCATCTATGGACTTTTTAAAATGTATTTAACAGTCTTTTTCTTTTACTGGGCAATCTGATATTTAATAACAAAAATACGCACACACTCCTTTCAGTAGGTAACAGCTAGTTTATTATTATTTGTCTGACTTGTTTCTTTTTGAACATTCATAAAATTCATAACAAATTATTTTAGTTGACTCTTTAGTGCCCATGAATAACGTTGACATTAGTTTTTTTTTTATACCGTCACCCCATAACAGGGAAACTGTCTAAATTTCATGCCAGATACTCTGCCCCCATAAGATGTTAACATAAGCAGAAAGTGGAACAAGAGTAAAAACCTCCGGGAACATTATTTGGGAAATTACATATAGATTACAGTTTAGGGCAGTGGTTCCCAAACTGTGCGCCGCGGCACCCCGGTGCGCCGTTATGAGTAGCCAGGGGCGCCGCGACCACGATGTGGAAAAGTGAAGCTTCTTGCAGCCGCAGCGCAAAATACGTTCCACCTGCAAAAACCGGGGACATGGTTTGTCCCAAGAGCGCACTGCCGCCATACGTGCGTACGTATAAGCGTCGTACTTGCGTTCACAGGCGTAGGTAGTCTCCATTACTGGCATACGCGTGCCATACGCAGCTCTGGCCGTTTGAGGGGAGTTACTGCTGCCCGCCGTGTACTGCTGCCCGCCGTGTTCTGCCGCCCGCCGTGTTCTGCCATAGGACCCTCTTCCCAAGTAAGGTAAGTAAGTTAGAAGGGCCGTTGGTGTTGGGACTGGCATGGGAGGGATTCCTGTGTGGTCCGTTCAGTGAGTCTGTTGCACGGCAGCCAAGAAGCCAGAGAGAAGGCCTTGGCTTGGCTTATATTTTATGTCTGATTTCTAACGTGCTCCGTTTTTACAGTAAAAATAATGCTGGTGATACGGGTGTAAAACGGAGGTTGGGCAGAAGATCGGCATGGCATTTGATTAATAATTAATAAACTGCCATGCCGATCTCCTGCCCAACCTCCGTTTTACACCCGTATCACCAGCATTATTTTTACTGTAAAAACGGAGCCCGTTAGAAATCAGACATAAAATATAAGCCAAGCCAAGGCCTCTGGCTTCTTGGCTGCCGTGCAACAGACTCACTGAACGGACCACACAGGAATCCCGCGCCGTTATGAATAATAATGCTGGTGATACGGGTGTAAAATGGAGGTTGGGCAGAAGATCGGCATGGCATTTTATTAATTATTAATCAAATGCCCAACCTCCGTTTTACACCTGTATCACCAGCATTATTTTTACTGTAAAAGGCGTGGCTCCACGGAGCCCGTTAAAGAAATCAAGGTCCTAGGACAGGTAGGATTCTTGTCTGCAACTTTATCAATACAATGTCCATAGTTATGACTTGTAAAAAAATAAAAGGCTATTTCAGGGTTTAGTGAGGCACTGAGAATTACAAGTACAGGGGAACAAACTGTACCACGCTGTGCGGTACGCTTTGCCCATATTCATCATGAACTGTTGGAAGCTTTGATTTGATTCGGATTCGGTAATGCACGTCCATGGTCACCATGAGGATGGATACTCATTGTTACAAGGAAATATAGCTCTGATGGTATACTTAAGGCAGGGCGACGTGAAAGCAATACAAATGATAGTAGAAACATTTTGCACATTAGATGTTATACTCTTAGCAACCTTTGATGCCTGAAGCACTGTTTATTAATTATTAATCAAATGCCATTCCGATCTTCTTAAATCCTACAATACTAGCCACTCAGTCATACTGTGGTTGTGATCAGGATTTCAAAGCCTGTTTGATATTAGGTGCCCTTTGTGGGATAGAGCTGCACTGTGGACTGCTCCCTCGCCATCTGCTCACCTGACGTGCTTCTAGCACTGCAGCTTTGATGAGTTTCTGACCGGGCGTAACCCAAGAAATATGCAGGAACATTTTCTCCTGACCCACGATGTGTGGAAATGTATGCAAATTTATGTGGATCCTCATTCATCCCATGTGTTCTTGTTTGCTTTCCCATTGATGCATGCAAAAGTACAGCATTTTATTTAGTTTCAGCCAGATGTGTTTTAAATCCTTTATGTTCAAGGTCCTAGGACAGGTCTTCCAGCTGTCCACCGTTCGCTTCTTGCCCATTGTCCTGCATTATGGTTGTCGTACTCCGGATTCTTTTGCGTTCCGTGTTGGTTTTTGTCATGATGCACTACATCAGGTGTTGGTACTTTAGTGCTGGCATAGTCCTTTCTGCACTGTAGAGTTCACGTGAGTTGGAGGGGTGATAAGGAAGTGGCTTCTGTCTTGGAAAGTAAGTCATCGGTGGTAAAGGTCAGCTGTAAAAGGCGGGCTCCACGGAGCTCGTTAAAGAAATCATAAAAGCGCCTTATTATCACGATTTCATTGGTCACTTTGAACTTGGCTGGAGTTAAAAACTCAATGAGCAACTCAACGTTATTGGGGGCTTTGACGTTTGTTTATTCCTGGAGATTCGAGCAACAGAATTGGTTTTTATTAATGGATTTTAATGCAAGAGCTCTCAGTACCAAAAAGCTACTGAAAACAGCAGCTGGCATACCTTCATTGCATCCCAATTAATTTAAGGAAGACAACAGGAAGTACTCCCGAGGTCGGGCTTACATCCCGCCCACCGGTAAAAAAATGGTGGGGAGCCACGGCCAACTGCCAATTAGGTCAAGGGAGCCACAGGTCAAAAAAGTTTGGGAACCACTGGTTTAGGGTGACCAGGCGTCCCGGATTTGCAGGGACAGTCCCGAGTTTTCAACAGTTGTCCCGGCAGATTTCGGTAAAATTGGATCAAGTCACATTTTTTGGAGAGGGTAAACTGAAAACAGTGACAGGCACTTTTTTAGGTGTTCTAAAGCAGGACTAGTTAGCAGCTGTTGAGAGTAAGCAATTTAATTAACAGGTATGATGCTGGTTTTAAAAATTAAATTTTATTTATTTTCTTAGTGCCTCTTCTGTGTTTCTATGTTGATGAGTGCTGTCATTCTTTGCCACTTTGTTGATGTAAAATTGTAGTCCTTCCTCTATGTTTTCGAAATGTTCCGGTTTTTGGGTCTCACGATCTGGTTACCCTATTACTGCTGTCAATATTTTTTAATTTAATCTGCTACAGCAACAACTGCTGTTCAATACAGCAACTTGTTCTAGCTATTTGCGCACTACTTTGCTAATAAAATAGAGTATTTAAGAAATAATGAAAACGCATCCCAATCAGATAATAGTTCGCTCTGGATACAGCGATGACTTCTGCGGAACTTCTTGACATCCTGTCTACTATCACAATATCTCTGTATTCAACACATCCTTAGCCTTCTTGTGAAAGACTGTACAGCTCCCCACCTGGCTCTCATCACCAATGTTTTGTTACCGCAAGGTGTTTTCTCTGCCATTCCTGTTAAAAGACACTGTGAGGACTTTTCTCTGATTCTGGGGCAGTCTCTGGTCACTGGGTAGGGTACATGGAGTCCATGTTTTTTATTGCTGGCGTCCGAGGACTTCAGTTGTATTTCACTCTAGTAGGACAACCAAGTTACTCCCTTTGCGCACCTGACTTCCAAAGAGTAGAGGTCTCACAGCCAAAGCTTTCTTCAGCAAGAGTTTAAAGGTTTTAAACACAGAAACTGTGTGATCCAAAAATCACATTCAATTAAGTCAATGTTCAGTCAAAGTTACGTCTTCCAAATGCAAAATACAGAACAGAAGGTCCTTCTGTGACCGAGATATGACCACAGAAGCGTCAGTGAAGCTTCCATGACATTACACTACACTAAAGAGAACATTGGCTTCTAGGGACAATGTTACACTAGGAGATGAGGATCTCAAGTCCATTGTAACCTCTTTACTGTAGGCTCCATGTCTTAACGTATTTATGTGCCACACATAATTTTATGTGTATATCAAATGAGCTATAATACCCTTTTCTAGTTTTTCAGTGTCCATAGGTTAAAGTGCATCTCAGTAGCCATAAGACTAGCAGCTCAACAAAAAAAAAACGACACCCATAAATGAACTGGGACTCTCAACCTACTGAAATTATGATTGTGATTGGCAAAAGAAACTGTCCCCAAACTCAAAGTTTCATTGTCCATTTAATGGGGCCACCAGACAACCTACTCCAACTGGTGTTTACAGTCTGTATTCCAACATGTGGGCTGCTGGTGTTAGGTGTGGACCTATCACTCAAAGTAGGCCCCCTGGGAGTATATAGAGTTAGGAGCTCGTATCTTAGGCATGGTTTGTCACTTTCAAAAGTGTATGGTGGCAGGGGCGCCAATGTATTATGGGTCGTTCAAATGACCCACTGGTTTTTAACAATAATTCAGGGGGGACTCTACTATTAGGGGCAGGGTTTAATCGTCGCTCCTACCTAGGGCAGCAGACCATCTTCAGCCGTTCAGACAACTACTAGGAACTAAACTGGGGTGGCAGTTCTCCTCCAGCTCAGAGTGCACTGGTGAGAAGGAAACCAATTCCAATAAAAAGTTGTGCCATCTTCAAAAATCCTTCACCTCACTGTTCCAGATCAGAACATATCTTCCTAAATAGGCGGAGAGAGCATAACCAATTGGTCAAATACTTATATTTTCCAAGAGAGATAGTGCAACCTTCTTGAGCAGGGTGTCCCCTAGTTTCCAGACAGGTCACACTTCAGGACAAAATGGAGGCTATGAATGTTTACATGGATATGTGATAGGGCAGACATTCCAAGCTAGGGTAAGCTATATCTTGGCTATATAGAAGGCAGAACTGCCCAGGCAGTCGAATGGGTTTTGGAAGTTCTCTCTTTTGATGCAGGGTTGTTTGTCTGGCAAGATGTGAATGCTGATCCCCAACACACTTTGAGATGGGCTTTATGGTTTTGCAAGAGGAAGCTTCATTGTATTAACAAAGATGCCTCCCTACGTTGTTATTGATATGTGACATGTTTTGTGTGCCTTTATGAAATTATCTTTGACTGTTTCAAGAAGGAAGAGAACAAAAGGCGAGACTGAATCCACCCCAAAAGCGAAGAGAAGATGGAAACCATCCCAAACTGGGTAGTCTCCCCTCTTGGCGTACCCATAGCTAGCATTATTAAAAGAGGCAAAGAAACTCTGACAAAACAAATACCCTAGAACAGCAACTGAGACTGTCAGCAAATTGACACAATGTGGACTATTGTAATCTATGAAGAATCTGTAAATACGTTTCATACACTGTAGGCATAAATATCATGGCCACGGTGTCTGCACACAAAGAAGATAAAAAAAATGTTCTAACGTATAAGTATATTTTGTTAAGACATGAAATAAGAATGTAATATCAAAATGACCTGTGTTATGAATTTATGTAATGTGAATGCAAAACCTGTGTTTGAATGAGACAGTGGCCTGACCGGGAGCCTGGTGAGCCATTTGCTTGAACCAAGGTTGAACGCCGGTGGCTTTAGTTATATTCTTTTTGGTCTGATCTTGCATCTGATATGTTTTGCCAGGGTCTTTGCTTTTGAAATAAGGGAGTCCGTGATGGTGTTGGAGAAAACCTGAGAGTGGTGTCTTTGTGATGGTGCACAGTGGTTTGAAGAATTCTCTTCGAAGTTTATGACGTTTTTAGTAGACCATTAAGCATTACAGATCATTTGGAAGTAGTGGAGTGGTTTTACCTTCTTGACGGAGCATGAGTATGCCCATTTATGTCATTAGAGGCTCTTTTTTCTACGTTGGTTGTTTAGATTTCTTCCGTTGGCTTTGAAGTGCATTCATACTGGTCATCATCTGCTGAATCTCTTTGCTGATTCATGGGGGTCTTAGGTGAATGGCTCAGCCATGTGAACATATTGATGGGAATGATTTGATGGAACACTTCGGAAAGCGAGTTGTAAAGCAGTTCTACTTCTGTTATTTGGTTAAACGGTGAGATGGGCACAAGGAGGACCATTTTTATTCTTGCTTGCATCCCTTGCATGACAATTCTTTAAATAGATAAAGTGCTTCTGTTTTGAAGGTGACTCTTTAAAGGGTATTTAGCTTTTAAAAGAGAGAAATTTTCATTAATTTGTTTACTGAGCAGTTTGGCTCATTTTTTGGTTGAGCCTGGGCAGCGCATGCGCTGCTCTGCAAGCCATGCTGCATTAAAGTATGGACTTGAAGCCCCGCCCACTCTCCGCCCATATTTGTCATTGGCTTGTGTCATTGTCCTTCATAAACGCTGGCTTCTGATTTGTTAATAGGCTTGTTAGTCCCTCCTTAGTACCGCCTTGTCTTTATTTGTAACCTCCATGAGGACTGGCCCTTTTACTTCTGTTGTTACAAGGTAGGCATTATTTAGTGTGTAAGCACTATTTTCTGTATGAGTTTCTCCTACTGCAGGCATGACATGCTTTCCTGCAACAACAGCTGCTCTCTCACTCCTTGGCTACAGCTCCATCCCTCACTGCTTGCAACCCCAACCACCTCTCCGAGGTCTGTCTATTTTTTTTCTTTCCCCACCTGACCTCGCTGATTTGATGTTGAGCCGAGACTTGAACACTGGCCCCCAGCTCCTGAGTCGGTAGCTTTGACCGCAGAGCCATATCCTCTCCCTGGGGGAGCAGCAATATACCATATATATTTGCTTGTGTTTTTAAAGCGCCCCATGCAGCGCTTTCACTTTAATATCAGCCAGGCACCCCTCTTTATACGAGCAGCGTCTAAAGAAATGGGCGTGGCCGACATTAAAGTGAAAAAGCGGCATGGGGCGCTTTTACAAAAAAAATAAAAATTGTTTGTCCACTTGACAAACAAATGCTTTTTTTTTTTGTAAAAGCGCCCCATGCCGCGCTTTCACTTTAATGTCGGCCAAGTCAATTTCTTTAGACCCGGCTCGACGTGGGCGGCTGATATTAAAGTGAAAGCGCCGCATGGGCGCTTTGACAAATAAGCATTTGCAATGTAATAGGTCTTGCATTTAGGAGAGTTTCGTAAATGCGATACCTATTGCAATGCAAATGCTTGTTTGATTCCCCACTTGTTTGTAGTTTAGGCAGGAATTACAGAATCAAACAAGTTCGTTTCCAAATCTATAGTGTTGTTGCAACTTTAAGGACCCCAGTGCACGCTCCTCAGTAGTTCGCCTTTCAATGTACAGCCCCCGTTTTTCGACAAGAAACAAGCCCCAATGTAAGCGCACGTGGTTAATGTAGACAATGAAACAAGTAGATCTTCTCGCTGCCACTTGGGCACACCGCTGTGACAGGTGCTTTTTTCACTTATTTCAAGAAGGTTTGAAGTACCCATACCAATTACAGCTGTAATAATGAGAGCAACTTTGCCTGTATTATCGACCGCAACGGAGCTTTCCAAATGTAAAATGATTCAATGTCATATCGCTTTTTTAGGTAAGTGCCCCTCCCACCATCGCAGTCTTGGCATATGATTTGAAGGGGTGTTCAGACAAGTGCAAGGGGTAATGCTAGAATAAGCGTAATGTGGCCAGGTGTCCCTGGTAAAACCAGGTGGGACTACCTACGGCCTCATATTTTTGACGGCCTTTTCTGCTTCTAATACTGAGTCTTACATCCTGTCGAGCTGCAGAAATTAATTGAACTTCTTAAAGAGACAGCACCTTTAGCTAGTCTAGCGGCCTGAGCTTTCCAAGAAATATCTTCTAACCGTGTTTTATTTTTGTGGAAAGTAGCAAAGATCATATAGAATAAAAAATAAAATTAGTTACGTACAGATATTTTTACTGCAGTACAAAATGCAGGTGCATGCATGAAAAGGTTGCTGAATTTATCGTTCAGTAATCTACTGTGTGCATTCATTATATATATATATATATATATATATATATATATATATATATATATATATATATATATATATATATATATATATATATATATATATATATATATATAGGTCCTCATATCTTGGCACCCCTCTTGCAGCAGATTTTCACTTGCACATATAACAAGCATTTGCAATGCAATAGGTCTGGCATTTGTGAGAGTTTGAGCTATTGGCATTGTAAATGACAATGCCTTTTACTAAGGTGTTTTGAAAACCTGCAAGCAGTACGTAAACGCGCACTTTGTACTTATAGTCGTTGCTTATGAGAAGCAAGGCTGGCAGTAACTGCACCTCTTTTACTGCCAGCCTTGCTTCTCGTAAGCAAGGACTAAGTACAAAATAGGTATTTACGCACCTCTTGCAGGTTTTCAAAACCTAAATAAAAGGCATTGTCATTTACAATGACAATAGCGCAAACTCTCGCAAATGCGAGACCTATTGCATTGCAAATGCTTGTTGTGTTATTATGGACCAGATTAAACCTCTTTAGATACATTTTCTTATATGTATTTTGAGGAGGACCATATCCGCTTTGCAGGACGCACTGATGCATTGTGGAGTATACACTAGAGAACAGTATGTAAATAAAATACACAGAGGGTATTGTACAGCTGTGCTTTACAGACGAGCTCAGTTAGAGATCAGTAGTAGAAGTGGGTGATATCAGAATACATTCATGCCCGTTTCTGTGCTCGTGCCAACATGTCTTTTCGTGTTCGCTTTCCCTGAAGTTCTCCCAGCTGCGTCCCCTCAGGCTGAAGCTGATATCATTCATGACGTGGCACTGGGTACAGTCCCAGACCTTCATTTCAACATTTTCTGCAGCAGCAGAATTTTATGATGATTGCTGGTAGACGATGCTTCAAACAAAATTAATGAACACAATGAAAACTCAGATTACACATAACCAAATGTTCTTAACTCCACATAATGCAGGCCGTGAACACAAGGGACGGCGGTTCTGTGTTCTCGGGCAGGGTCCTCCCAGGGAGAGCGCTGCTGGCGTGGCGCCATCGGTTTAATGATAATCCACTTGCCCAGTAGCTGTTAAAACGGATCAGGCCCTGTGTTTGAGCCGATGCTTTGCAGTACGTCTCGGTAAGCTTGTTTACTAAAGAAGCTTGGACTGCAGCCTCGCCAGGCCTGGAGGGGAAGTTATATTAAGTCATGGTGATTAATTCATAGTTGTGAGTGGAAAGAGGTTTCCAAGTGCCATTACCCTCCCCTCTTAAGTCAATATATGGTACAGCCCTCGGTTTCCTTTGGCTGTGTACAAGCTGCCTTTCTCCGATGAAGCTTCACAGGGGCTGTTCTTTTCCAGCCCCCCTCCCCGAAGAAGAAAAGCCTCAGCAGGCACAAGAACCATATTTAAAAAGAACTTAAGTTAAGTCTCTGCTACGTAAACTGCAAACCATGGATACACGTACCAATGTAGTATTTACCCAATGCATTCCTCGAGAAGGGAGGGCCCCTGAAATAACATGGCGTCGAACTATAAATACACATTGAGAACCCTGCAGACGTCATTCATGGGAGGGCTGCAGCAGCCAGCATTGCTTGTGAATGCAGAGGAAGCTGAGAAACGTTCCTATTCACAATGTAAGACACATACTATGTCAGAGAGAAGGCTAGTGCATGAAAAGATGCCTGAAAAGCCACCGTTTAATATAAACGTGGGACCATTTCCACGCAGCAAGGATATTTGGATTTTTTAATCTTTGAAAATCTCCTAATGCAGAAAAAGGGGTCGTCTTGCCAATGGAATGCTCTTAACTGGACTCCACCATTAAAAAGCGTAACATTTGTGCAAGGTGTTCGAGGATTTAGAGCTCTTTTACTTGGATTAGTTGATCTAGTGTTTAGGGGTGTAGTGCTTTCTGTTGTACTTTATGTATTTTGGACATTTTCATAGAAGAGTAAGTGACTTCATTTACTAAACAAGCTTTAGCACAAGTAGTCTCGAAGCGCTGGTCTGGAGTCAAGATCTTGCATATTTTCAAGGCAACTATTTCTAATGACTGCGTTTTAGGAGTGCCCTGTGGGAGAGGGATAGGGTGTGAAGGAAATTCACCCTTTCTGCATAGTCACCCAGGATTTTTCACCTTTTGCTGAACCCTATATTTTTGCTGGCTGTTGAACTCTGTGCATTGTATCCCAGCTAACCAGTGATAAAGTGAATGTGCTCATTCTTTCAACATGGTACAATTGGGACACTACTAATTGGCATATTTAACTTCCCTATAAATTACTAGTATATGGTGAAAAGTATACCTGTGCTTGTAAATTATGCACAGGATCCAAACCTTTCTTTTAAATATTCATAAGTCACACCTAACTAGGCCTTATTGCCCATATGTCAAGGTGAATGGTATTTAAAAGTAGGACAAATAAAAGTTGAATGTTACACGTCTTAGCAGTGAAAGGGCCCCAAAAACTATTTTCAATGTAGCAAGGCTGGCTGTTCCATAGGAAAACACTGGAATGCAATATTAAATACTAATACTGTATATCGGGAATGGTATAAGCTAGCAAAAATATTTAAACAACTATTTTTAATACTTAATAAAAATCTAATTCAATGGTGAAGTCTGGTTTTGACTAAATATTAAGGAAAAGTAACTTTTAGAATATTATCATTTCCCTGCCTGAAATTCCTAGAGGTACATCTGCATTTTGCTCTCCTACTCTTGCCAGCCAGATATTAGCATTTGAATAGCCCCCTTGGTGAGGTGTGGACTTGTTCCCAGAGTTGAGACCAAGGTTTTGGGTGTGGGGTGGCGTTGTGCCCTTGACAGGATGGCCTACGGCCTGGGCCCAGGAACTTGATTAACTTCAAAGAGGTCTACCCTTTCATAAGTAGATGCAACTAGCAGTCAGGCCTGCGTCCCCCCAGCCAGGCAGGCTGTAATCACAGTTGGCCTTGTTTTGACATTACAGTGGCAAATCCTGGTGGAGTGTGAAACCTGCTTGAAAGGTCTGCTTAGGGTGTTTACATATAACACTTGGGGCACATTTCAAAGGATGAGGACAGGGGGCCAAAATAATTCTTGCATTGCAGGACAGCTTACATTTTCTTCTACCACACCTCTGCCTCTGAGTTTGTTGTGGTACATGACCTGTTTCAAACTGGATTTTAGTGGAGAAATCTAGGATTAACACAGAAGACTACCCAGGAACACTCCCAGCCCTCAGAGTCCAAGTTTAGTGTGGTTGAAGACATTCTACCTCTTTAAAATGCCCAAAGTGTGTAGGGTTAGCTCCAGAACCCTTTACCCCATTGTTTATGGTATACCCAGGGGTCTTTCCCACCCATTAGCTCATGCCAGGCATAAATCTGGCATCTCCAGGCATCCACTTCGAACTTTAATGGACCTGTAGAAGATCAGAAGAGAAGTGAACCTGCTGTCTGTGATCTGACAAGAGTCATAAAGGACTGGAACTGCTCTTTCTCTTGTACTCAGGACAAATAAATGGACTCCAAGGGTCAAAAGGCTGATCTCCTGTTCCAGTTATAGGAATGCACCTAGCTAACAAGCTGCAATAGGCCATTCCTGTAACTGCCAAGTTGACAGGTGGGAACTAGACCTGTGTTGGACCCTGCTGTTGGCTTCAGCCTGAAACCCAGTGAGTCTCTAAGCGCATCCACTCAGTGGCGTAGCTAGGCCTTAGGCAGCCCGTGGTGGCCCCTGCGTTTGCCGCCCACGGCGGCCTGATCGAAGGGGGGGGGGATAGGGGGAATGTGCTGGCGATTCATTAGGCCGCGGGTAAGAGTGGGGGTTTGGGGGTGCTGCTGATTCTTGCAGGTGCAACGGCCGCAGGTAAGAGCAGGAGGAGCGCCGCCCCTAGAACTTGTGCTGCCTGGGGTGGTCCGCCCCCCCCTAGCTACGCCACAGCGTCCACTGAGGTCCTAGGGTGCTTTTGAAATGTATTGTGGTGGATTGTGACTTAAAGGACTAAGTAAGAAGGTAAAATATTTTGCCCAGGAACCTAACTGGTGTATCCAACCCACACTCTATCATGGGCTGCATCAAATTGCAGCTAGTGTCTGTTCTACTGCGACCATTGACTTATTGGCACTTTGTGTTTCTTGGCACTAGTTTTACTTAATACTTACAAAAATTACATCTCATGCTCCCCTTATTGGATTTTTATAATTTTGGTGTTGTTTCGTTTATGAAAGTTAACTACATGTTTTCTAATTCATTTTGGAATTTTTTTTGTTTCGCATTTTGATTTTATTACTGTTTTAGAACTGCATCATACTCTACTCATTGCATCTCAGTTAAGCCTGTCTGCTCTGTGCCGTAGCTTTCAGGGGGTATCTAAAACCCCAATTTACTACAGAGCATTAGAGGCACCTCTAAAGCTTTCATTTCATGAGAGCCATAATTTCAGATGGAGCTGCTAACTCCCATTACTGGCTGCGTAAAAAATTACAAGTGTCGAAGCAATATCCCAGGCATGCATGTTTTTATCCTACCCAGACATTTCCCCTACTCAAAAGAGAGGCAATTTCTTGGAGAAAAATGGTCCACAAATGAGGGGTAACACACAGGGATTGGTACAGAAACACACATACCTTCATGATATTTCCGTTTCTCATGGACAACCATAAAAAAATGACCCAGTATGCCCGGAGTATTCATACTTCTTTGTTAGGGACTAATGATGTGGTAGTTCCACAACCATTGTAATGGGGCCCATGGAGGTAGCTAAAGATGGACTTAAAGGCAAGATGGACTACTTATTTGCTTGCAACATTTTGCAACTGAAAGTGTAATGAGTATTGTGTTGTTGCAGCATTTATGTAGCACTAACTACCCTCATGTGGGCACTAAAGCTCATGCACATATGGTTAACATCTTACACCATGTAGGATGTGTGGTTGGCAATGTTTTGTCTTTGTGTTGAGTCAATGAAGAAAGCATTTTTGTATTGTGAACAGATGCGTGCTCTTATCTTGGGAAGCTGCCCATAGTGGTGTGATGATAGAAGGTATGAAAAATCAAAACGCAGTTTATGATTGGAAGTGCACTTGGAACTTGGACTAGCTCTGCAGGCCTCATTATTATGTTTATCATTGATTTATATTCTGGGTCCAAATTCATAAGCCAGATGTTCCCTCTCTGATATCTTATGGCTATTTTGTGGGTGGGTGGGGTCAGGCATAGAGCTGAGGCACTGAGAGGGGGCAGAGAGACAGAGATGGACCAGGATGGACTGTTCGTAAAGGTTCTCAACTGTAGCTGTCAAGAAATGGTCAGAATATATAGCTAGTCAAGACCTGCAGTTGATTAAAGTTAGAGTTGTCTTGTGGACACAAATGTGTTCGATTGGTATTGAAAGGTTAGTCATAATGGCTGATACCTTGATTGCATAGTTGAAAGACAGAAGAGTAACTATCCCTGCTCTGTGGAAGTGGATTATACCATAAAGTGAATATGTCCTTACATTCAAAAGAGTGCGTCACCCCCAGCAGGGATTATCCCTGGGCTATGGTTAAGATGAGCTAGGCCTCTTCCAAGTTAGCCCTGACATATGCGTGGATATATATATATAAAGTTTTTGTTTCTTTTAGGTAATTATTAGTTGCTAGAGGACTGAGGGCCTTAATCATGAGACTGATTCTTAAGGGCCTTAAAGCATCCCTTTGCTAGGGGAGAAGTCGAAATCTCTCATCATGTGATCAAGGCCCAAGGGCCTGGCAGTGATCTCAGTGCTTGGGGTGGGGGGGTGGTGTTGAGGGAGTTGAAGACCTCAGCATATGATCATTCCTAAAGGCCTTGAAGTGATGCCAGTGCTGGAGAGGAGTCAATGTCATAACGTACAGAACCTGCATTTGTAGGTCTGTGAGCCTCATCCTGACATTTGAATGTGCAACTCATTACGGAACTTCCAGAAGATTGTGCCTACTGTAGCAGCTCTCTGAATCTCATCATGCTCATTACTGGAGAACATATCTTGTAAGGTGTAAGATGAGAGTTCTCCAAGCACAGTAAGCAAAGTAAAACAACTGAAAAAAACACATAACTGCTAGCTAGATTTACTGCAGACTAAGAGTCACACACTGCATAAATAAGTGTAAACCATGTGTCGGACAAATATTGAAACTGCTGCCTCGCAGTTATCACGTTCACTTTCAACACTATGTGTGATACAATTTTGAACTATACACAGTACCCCTTACTAGAGCAAATATCTTGTAAGGTGTGAATGCTCATGACATGGATTCCATTTAGGGAACAGTCTAGCCCTAGCTACAAGACCAGGTCCTCTTAGAACAGAAACACAAGCAACACAGCACCGGTTTCACCCTAGTTTGTGCTCACTAGCCTGATACGTAGCTGGCAGATTGGGCCGCACTATTCCCATTGGAGCAAGGTCATGACTGATTTGCATATGAATGGGTCCAAACTGAGGTGGCATGGTGTGCAGAATAATGAAGGAGTGGGATGTGGCCCCGGTCCCGGGCCCCAGCTGAGATTAATTCAAGCATTCCATCACTTTTTGTATGCTTCAGTGTGTCACCCTAAGTGGGACTTGTATGCCCAGACATGGCTTCATGCACACTGTCACTGGAATCAAGCTATACCTGGCTGATGAGCCTAATCAGGGCAAAACCAGTCCTAGGCTTTGTGTTTCAGTTCAGGGAGGACCTGGCCTGGCAGTTCAGACTGGACTGTTCCCATTGAAGCAGGGTCAATACTGATTTGCATAGGACTGGTTCCAAACTGAGGTGGCATTCGATCCATCACTTTTTGTACACTTTTAGAAAAGTTTCATTTTTCTAGCTAATCCAGGTGTACCTTTCTGCTTGTGTCCAGGGTCAAATGACTCCTGTGGCTAACAGACATAGGAATAAATGAGTCTAGGTGTGAGCGGAGAGGGTCTTCATGACAGGATGGCTGGGGAGGAGTTGTGCCCTGCTGTGATTACATTTCAAAGGGTGCTGCCTGCAGCACACCCCAAAAAATATGACACCAGGTCTGTCTTTACCCTAGACAGTTTGGAGTCAAACACAGGGGAAGGGGAAGAACTGTGCAGAACTAGTTTTAGGTGTAGGCCAGAGATTTGCCCCACACAAAGGTTGGCACCAGTTGTAAATATGGCATCTTCAGAACATCTCATCAGAACACTCCTGGACCTATGGCAGATTCAGAAGAAATACTGCCCTGCTGACTAAGAAAGAGGGACTGTCCTGCAGACTAAAAAAAGAAGATTGGGCCTGCTTGCCTTGAACCAAGGCCACCTAGAGTTATGCCGAGTGTTAGTTAGCTGACTTCCTGTGTGAGCTACAAGAACACAAAAAGCTTCCAGAGGCCTCCCTGTAACTGCCTAGCTGACCAGCACCAACTAGAACTGTCTGTACCTGCCTGAGCGCTGCTGCCAGCCCCTAATGGTGTGAGTCCTGATTCCCAAGAGGTGTGTCCCATGTGCTGGACCCTTGGCTGGCATCAGTTTGGACTCCTCTTAAAGAAAAGGTAGATACAGAAGCTTTGGACTCTTCCCAACCGTGAAATGACCTCTTCATACAGAGAACTGACCATATGAGATGATCGCCAGTGTAAAGCTCCAGCGAGGCCTGCTCTTCGCACCGACAGCGGCTGGCAACTCGAGACTTACACGTCACACCAATGGCAGCTCGTGATGATTGCCAATGGAAAGCTCCAGCAACTGCCAGCTCTTTGTGCTAAAGCAACGACCATCCGCGGCCTGCTCTTTGTGCCAACAGCCTCCTCCTCGCTACCCCACCAACGTGGACATCACCCGTCACATCAGACTTGAGAAAGTAACTCATCAGGTGGACTACCCCGGTCCCTGTATCCGACCTATGCATCATCGCAGCTGGTCTCAGCATGTGACTTTCCCTAGTCCAGCACGACCAGATAACTATGGGTGGCGCTTTGTGATTTTGGTGCTATTTTCACCTGAAACTTCAAAAACGTATATCCTCGGTTTTACTGACTGGATTTTTGTCACTTTAGTGTCATTTCATTTATTACATTTTTTGCTATTTGTCTAAGTTGGTATGGGGCTTTTCTTGTGTTGTGTTTCCAATTCATTACTGCTCGAGTGCTGCAGAATTACTTTACACAGTGGCTCTAATATAAGCCTGACTGTGTTTTTTGCCACGCTAACAGAGGGTTAAGCACAGGTTTATTTATTGACTTTTTTAGTGAGAAGAATGATGTTTATTATTTGAGTGGAGTTTCCACCCCTCTCCACTAATAACCCAATTTCTTACACACAGAATATAAGCAAGTGAGAGACTAGAGGGGCTTTGTTATAGATTGTTTATTCAACAGTGTTCAATTTCTCGGCTGAAGGCTACGGACCAGCAATATTTTATTCTCAATGCCATTGATTTTTTTGAAGATACAGCACTGCTAAATACATATGCCTTCCAAAATCCAAAAACACAAAATCCAGAAAGTCTGCAGAATAGAGTGGTCAAAGAATGTCAGAGAAGGGGCTTGATAGATTTGATAACATTTAGGACAAGTCTCCCTCATTACTCTCCCTCATGAAACCTATATCCAGACCACCCAAACTTATCAGCTCAAAAGTGCTAAAGGAAATCAATGTGAGAGACAATACTAACCATTATGGACTCCTCTGTGAGATACAAAAGTAATATTAAGTGTTCAGGACACCTTACTAATATTCCTGATAACACAGCCTTTTGACCTCTAGAAGGATCGCAATAGGACTTTGGCATCCTCGAACCAAGGGACTGGGCCCCTTCCCTTTTGCACAGTAGAGCACCCATTTTCAACCACGGCTTCAGGACTACCTCCTGAATTCTACCACCTGCCCTACATCAACAGGAACTAGCAAACAATGATGTTTTTTGAGAAGAGGGGAATGTGATTCACCAAACTGCTGATCATGTCCATCAGTGACTGGTACGCAGATCACACTGAAGGAAAGAGGATGCTGACTGATGCACTTTGCAAACCACGCCTCCTCATCATCTTAGTTTTACATGGCATTAAAGCAGCCCATCTGGGGCATTCCCTAATGGAGTGAGACCAGATCCCCTAATGGAGTGTGTGAGAAGTTGGCCTGGCATATGCTGTCCACTAATTATAGTGGGCACCTTGCACCAGTCCAAACAACCCCTTATTGGAGATAGGTTAAAGACAACCTTTATTGAAAGCTATCCTAGTGGTAGCTATGAAGAGCAGCCTTCAGGCTAAGTCTTGAAGGAATGTAAAGCAGCTTGTTTTACCAGTCTATAATCTCTTGAGTGACCAAATGAAAGAGGACCACACCAGGTATATATTCAAAATATATGTATTTATTGCTAAACACACCCCTCTAGTCTCTTTATGAGGCTAGAGTTCGAAGTACATAAGTTATAAGTTAGTTATCTACAATAATAGCACAAATACACGTTTGAGCCCTAGGGGCGTACCAAACCATATACCAATAAAGTGGTATAAGAACCACGACTGAGCTAGACACAAGGCCTAGAGCCTGTAGAAGTGCTTGGACCACAAGGAACCACCCAAGGTAGTGACACAGGGGACCCACGGGGGACGCACGCAGTGTGAGAACACAGCCGCGAATCACCATTGACTTCTATGGGGACAGTCGCGGTTGGAAGTTTAAAGAAAAGGGACACTTAGAGGAGGACTTGGAGCAAACCCTTTGAGAACTAGGCTGTTCTAGTGTCAATACCCACGGGAGCACCGGAGTACTCGAGTTACCTCACCCAGGGGAGCCGGGTGCATAGGTGTCTTTCGGGGTCGGGTTTCGTCGTCGTTTTCAATGGCGATCTGTTGCAAAGTGCTGCTGGCGGCCAAGTCGAAAGTGTTCGGATGGATCCAAAGGTGGATCGAAGATCTGAAGAACCTGAAAGCAGAGGGGACAGAGTCTGGGTCGCTAGCTAGCGACCAGGAAGGCGATGAGCAGATGCCCACCGATGTCGAGTGCTTCAGGTAGGTTGACGGTCATCTTGACTCTTCAGCCACGAGGTCCAGGAGGCATCAACGACAACCAGGAGCTGGATTCGAGCTGTCCCACAACGTCTGTCCATTGCAGGGGTGTCGGCGACCGGATTGGACCCAACAAGCCTTGGCAACGGCAAGTCTTGTGGAAATGGAAGAAGGACGATGGTGCAGACCAGCAAGGTCTGTGGGACTCACCCAGCAAGGGTAAGTCAGGGCCCGCCTGGAGCAACCAGGGAGCCCAAGCAGAAGAAGATTGGCCTTCGGGAGGGCCTACTAGCCAACAGACTAGCGACTGCGAAGGAGCCTCGAGTGGACGCACTTGGAGCTGGCTCACAGGACTCTCGTGGAGTGGAGGCCAGTGATCTTCGGTGCAGTCGGTGCTGGAGGCTGAGGCTACTGGGAGCCCAAAGCATAACTTCGTGGAAGACCCAGAAGAGGATGCACTTGCAAATGCGATCGGTGTCCAGGGGTCACGGTTCCACGTTACCCACAACAGCTACGGGCCTCAGCTTTGCTGGGAACTCAAGGCAGCCTCGGGGAAGTCTGGAAATCCACCTCTGGTGATGCATAGACTTCGGCGTCCGGTGGGAGCTTCAGCGATGCAGACCGGACAATTGCTTCTTTGGTGCCTGCCAAGCAGGGGAGTCACTCCTTGACCCCAAGGGAGATTCTTCAGTCCTCTAATCTTGAAGTAGAGCGTCGAAGGTCCAGGATTCTGTGTCAGAGTTTCGTCCAGGTAAATCTAAAGTCCTAAGGACTGGGGTCCCATACTTATACCAAGTTAGGGGGTTGGACATACTCTGGGGACCCACCTATGGGAGGGTCAGGGCAGAGGGGTGGTTACACCCCTTTCCCTTTGTCCAGTTTCGCGCCAGAGCAGGGGCTGGAAGCCCCTGAGCCGGTTTGAACTGGGGTATGCACAGTGACACCAAATGTGCCCCCAGTGCAGGACTTCAAAGCACCAGAGAGTGCTCCCGCCCAGCCCCAATACACACTATCCTGTCTGGGGAGGTGGTTACACCTCCCTGGGACAGGAAACCTATTGTCCAGGCCTCCCCTGCCGGAGTTTCGGTCAGCAGCAGGAGGCCAGACTCGTGTATGTGGCAGCGGCATCCATTTTGTGATGCCAGGGCTTGGAAAGAAGTTAACGGGCAGGCCGGTGTGTACATGTCTCTCCCTCTAGAAGGGTGGAATGCTACCCCCGCCACCAGAACTGGCGGGGGGGGGGTAGTATTCCAAGATGTTTGACACCAAACATGACATGTTTCCGTGCAGCCATCCCAAAGTTAGCATTTAACGCGAGGTTATAATGCGCTTAAGAGTATATGGTCAGGCTGCACTACAAATAGCATCAGAGAAGGGTCTCCGAACGCTGCAGAGGGGCCCTGCTCATGCAGGGGCACCCTCTCACATAGGACCATGCACTGCCTCCAGGATTGATAAGGCCTGCCATAGGAGTGACTTATAGGTTTATATGTGTGTATGTATGTAGTGATATAGGTAGCCTATATCACAGTAAGGGGTGCATGCACCACCTTACCCAGGCTGCAGTAGCAGACCTGTGGTGTCATTTTGGATGGCCTTCCAGGGTTGGCACAATACATGCTGCAGCCCCTGGTAGGCCTCTGAGGTACCTATGCCCTGGGTACATAGTATACCATATACTAGGGACTTATAAGGGCACTCCAGATTCCAATCAGAGATGTGCCTAAGGCACATGGAAACCATTTTAGAGAGGAAGCAGCTAGGCTGGGGTTCTGATTAGCAGGGCCCCAGCCAGACTAAAGTCGAAAAACAGTGAAGCATCAGCAAAAAGTGGGGGTACCCATGTGAAGCAGATCCTACTCTCCTACACAACCCCCCAAACGTAGGGACATTAAACTAACCTTGCCCAGTTAAGTCTTCATGTTCTAAGTGGAAGTACCTAGAGAGTCCATCTGCATTGGCATGGTTACTCCCAGGTCTATGTTCCACTGTGAAGTCCATCCCCTGTAGGGAAATGGACCACCTAAGCAGTTTGGGGTTTTCACCCTTCATTTGTTTTAGCCATAAGAGGGGCTTATGGTCTGTTTGAACAAGGAAGTGAGTACCAAACAAGTATGGCCTCAACTTCTTCAGAGCCCAGACCACAGCAAAGGCCTCCTCTCAATGGCTGACCAACGTTTCTCTCTAGGGGTCAGCCTTCTGCTAATAAAAGCTACTGGCTGATCCTGACCTTCATCATTCAATTGTGACAGTACAGCCCCTACCCCCAATTCAGATGCATCTGTTTGGACAATGAACTTCTTGGAGTAATCAGGACTCTGTAGAATGGGAGCAGTGCACATGGCCTGATTTAGGTCATCAAATGCCTTTTGACAGCTAACTGTCCGCTGAACCTTTTTGGGCATTTTCTTGGAAGTTAAGTCATTCAGGGGTGTCACTATTGATCCATACCCCTTGACAAATCTCCTATAGTACCCAGTCAGGCCTAAAAAGGCTCTCACCTGAGTCTGGGTAGTTGGAGCAGTCCAGTCCATGATGGTCTGGATCTTGCTCTGCAGTGGTTGAACCTGGCCTCCACCCACAAGGTGGCCCAGGTACACAACCTGACTCTGCCCTATCTGGCACTTGGTGGCCTTGATAGTCAGGCCTGCTTTCTGCAGGGCCTGCAAAACATTTCTGAGGTGGACCAGGTGATCCTCCCAGGTGGAGCTAAAGACAGCAATATCATCTAGATATGCTGCACTATAGGCTTCCAGACCTGTAAGGGCTGTATTCACCAACCTCTGAAAAGTGGCAGGTGCATTCTTCAGACCAAAGGGCATCACCACAAATTGATAATGCCCACTAGGGGTTGAGAATGCTGTCTTTGGCTTTGCATCATCAGCTAGTCTGATCTGCCAGTAGCCAGCTGTCAGGTCAAATGTGCTTAGATACTTGGCTGAGGCCAAAGTCTCTATTAGCTCATCTGCCCTAGGTATTGGATGGGCATCAGTCCTAGTGACTGCATTGAGACCCCTGTAGTCCACACACAACCTCATCTCTCTTTTCCCACCATTGGTGTGAGGTTTTGGCACAAGGACCACTGGACTAGCCCAAGGGCTATCTGAGGGTTCAATAACTCCCAAATCCAACATCTTCTGGACTTCTGTCCTGATACAGTCCCTGACATGGTCAGGTTGCCTATAAATCTTATTTTTAATAGGCAGACTGTCCCCAGTGTCCACTTCATGAGTGCACCAGGTGGTCTGACTGGGTGTCAGTGAGAATATGTGCCTGAACTGATTGAGCACCTGTCTGCAATCAGTTTGCTGCTGGGCAGTGAGGCTGCCTGCCAAGGCTACACCATCCACTGACCCATCATCAGGGTTCTGTGAGAGCAGGTCAGGGAGTGGGTCACTCTCTTCCTCCTGTCCCTCATCAGTAGCCATGAGCAAGCCCATGTCTGCCCTGTCCACATATGGTTTTAACCTGTTGACATGGAGAACCCTGTGGGGACTCCTGGGTGTTCCTAGGTCGACTAAATAGGTAACCTCACCCTTCTGTTCAACAATGGCATGGGGTCCACTCCATTTGTCTTGGAGAGCTGCTGGGGCCACTGGCTCCAACACCCACACCTTCTGTCCTGGCTGGTAAACAGTCAGTACAGCCTTTTGGTCATGCCAGGCTTTTTGAAGTTCCTGGCTAGCCTCAAGGTTTTTATTTGCCTTTTTCATGTACTCAGCCATCCTGGAGCGGAGACCAAGTACATAGTCCACTATGTCTTGCTTTGGGGGCTTGAGAGGTACCTCCCATCCTTCCTTCACCAAGCACAATGGACCCCTGACAGGGTGACCAAACAAAAGTTCAAAAGGGCTGTAGCCAACCCCCTTTTGAGGCACCTCCCTGTATGCAAATAAAAGGCAGGGCAAGAGTATGTCCCATCTTCGCCTAAGCTTTTCTGGGAGCCCTTTAATCATGCCCTTCAAGGTTTTGTTGAATCTCTCAACTAAACCATTGCATTGTGGGTGATAGGGTGTGGTGAACTTGTAAGTCACTCCACACTCCTTCTACATTGCTTTCAAGTATCCAGACATAAAGTTAGCACCCCTGTCTGATACAACCTCCTTAGGGAAGCCCACTCTTGAGAAAATTCCCAGGAGGGCTCTTGCCACCACAGGTGCTGTAGTGGTCCTAAGGGGAATAGCCTCTGGGTACCTGGTGGCATGATCCACTACCACCAGGATAAACCTGTGCCCAGATGCTGTTTGGGGATCCATGGGACCAACAATGTCAATCCCCACCCTTTCAAAGGGAACCCCCACCACAGGTAGTGGTATCAGGGGGCCTTTGTAGTGCCACCTGCCTTGCCACTGGCCTGGCAGGTTACACAGGAGCGACAAAACTCCTTGGTGTCTTCAGACATGTGGGGCCAGTGAAAGTGAGGGACAATTCTGTCCCAAGTCTTGTTCTGGCCCAGGTGACCTGCTAAGGGAATGTCATGGGCTAGGGTCAATAGGAAGCCCCTGAACTTCAGAGGTATAACCAACCTCCTGGTGGCACCAGGCTTGGGGTCTCTACACTCTGAGTACAAGAGTCCATCATCCCAATACACTGTATGGGGACCACTAGCTTTCCCAGCAGCCTCAGCAGCAGCTTGCTGTCTGAGGGGTTCAAGAGAGGGGCAGCTCTGCTGCTCCTGGCTCAGATCTGCCCTGGAAGGGCCCCTGTCCCCAAGAACTCAACCTGGTCAGGTTCAAGCTCCTCTGGGACAGTTCCTTCCTCAGGACTGAGATCATCCCCCTCAAGAGACTGATCTTCCTTCTGAGCCAAGGGGGAAGGCACTGCCTTTACCCTACTACTCCTCTTCTTGGACGGCCCTTGGTCCATTATTCTAGAATCCAAGGCCTGTTCAGTGTTAGACATTTTGGCTTGTGACCTGGTCACAGCAAACACATCTGCAGGGATGCCCAGCATTTCTGCATGGGTCCTCAGCTCCACTTCTGCCCAAGCTGAAGTTTCTAAATCATTGCCAAGCAAGCATTCAACGGGTAGGTCTGCACTTACCACAACCTTCTTAAGGCCAGTTACCCCTCCCCAGGAGAAGTTAACAACTGCCAGAGTATGGTCTGTTCTGACATTGCTAGCATTGGTCACTTGGTACATTTCACCAAGTATAATCTGCCCAGGATTCACAAGATCTTGTGTCACCATGGTGACACTTGCCCCTGTGTCCCTAAATGCCAAAGCCTCTTTTCCATTGATTAAGGGCTGTTGCCTGTACTTGCCCAGATTACTGGGACTCACAGAGGAGGTCACATCCATGCCTCCATCACAGACTAGGACAGCCTGAGTGAGTTCTCTGACTAGGTCAGAGCTCATCTCCTTACCCAGGGTCAACCCTACTAAACCCTTGGCTTGTGTAGTCCCACCACCAATTGTAACTGCACTAGGGGAGCAGGTGCCTTAGGGGCATTGGTGGGGGCTGGAGTAGAGTCTTTGGACTTGGTGCAATCACTGGTCCAGTGGGTCTTTTGCTTACAGACCTTGCACCATGGTTTCTTTTGGCCTCTTCCCTTGTTAGACTGTGAATCCCCACCTGAAGAAGATTTTTGGGGGCCTTGTGAAGACTTCTGGTCTTTACCCTTCTCCCCACCCTTATCAGAGTTTTTAGAATCTTGCTTCTTAGGGTCACCACCTTGGTTCTGTACCTTCTGCCTCACCCTGGTTCTGACCCATTTGTCTGCCTTCTTTCCCAATTCTTGGGGAGAGGTCAGATCAGAGTCCACCAGGTGCTGATGCAACAGCTGATTTTGACAATTATTAAGGATCTGCTCCCTCATGATAAGATTGTACAATCCTGTGAAGTCACATACCTTACTGCCCAATAACCAACCTTCCAGAGCCTTGGCAGAACAATCAACAAAGTCCACCCAGTCTTGAGTTTGTGCCTTTTGGGTATCTCTGAACTTTAACCTGTATTGTTCAGTGGTTAGGCCAAACCCATCAATCAGAGCACTCTTTAAGACTGTGTATTTATCAGCATCCTCCTCTTTAACAGTGAGGAGCTTATCTCTACCTTTGTCTGCAAAGGAGAGCCACAAGATTGCTGCCCACTGCTCCTGAGGGACCCTCTGTACTTTACAGGCCCTCTCCAGTGCAGTTATCCATTTGTGGATGTCATCCCCACTCTGGTAGGGAGGGACAATCTTGCTCAGGTTTCTATGGTCATAAGACCTTTCCCTATCTCTGGGGAAATTGCTGCCACCATGGGACTCTAGTCCCATCTTTTTTCTCTCTTGTAGAGATCTAGGGACTCCCTGTCTATAGCCAACTTCTGTTTTCTGAGTTCAAGCTGGGCTTGCTCATACTCAATCAGTCTCTTTCTCCTGTCATGAGAGGATTCTCTCCTATGAGAAGAGACAGAGGTCCCTATTGAGGTGTCAGAGTGGTTAGACTCCTGAGAAGGAGATCTAGACCTTCTGGGCACACTCACAATTCTTCCTGGGGGGACAAAGGGAAGGTCATTCTGATCCTCCTCCTCCTCCACAGGAGGAATTGGGTTCTCCAGGTCAAGGTCATTTTCACCTTCCTGGCCAGTTTCAGAGAGGGGGCATGGGTATCTTCACCCCTGACCCCTTCCTCATCTTCTGCCCCACCCTCTCTGCCTACCCCTTCAGACCCTAGGGGCCTGCTGAGATCATCAGCTAGTAGCACCTCCCTGAGGTGTTGGGTGCTGGCACTTTTGCCTGCCTTCAGCTTCCTAGTATTGCAATGCTCTCAATTCCAAGAATGGGAGTTTATCATACTTGGAGGGAAGAAGCCCACTGGCTTCTGGCAAGGACTCACTGGGTCCTGGCTTTGAAGACATTACTAGTGAGGTGTGGTGTATGCACTACCTACTCTAGTGTGGCCTACTAAACTCTCGAGTTGTAGAAAGGGTGTGCTATCCCTTAACACACAACTCTAAGTTCAGTAGAACTTACTGTATACTAAGCTTGATTTATATGTACCTTAGGTACCCTTAGTGGTTTTCAGTTGATCAATTCAATTGAGATTATCTGGTAAAACAATAGCAAGCTGGAATCCCACATGCTGCACACCAATGTGAGAAGTTGGCCTGGCATATGCTGTCCACTAATTATAGTGGGCACCTTGCACCAGTCCAAACAACCCTTATTGGAGATAGGTTAAAGACAACCTTTATTGAAAGCTATCCTAGTGGTAGCTATGGAGAGCAGCCTTCAGGCTAAGTCTTGAAGGAATGTAAAGCAGCTTGTTTTACCAGTCTATAATCTCTTGAGTGACCAAATGAAAGAGGACCACACCAGGTATATATTCAAAATATATGTATTTATTGCTAAACACACCCCTCTAGTCTCTTTATGAGGCTAGAGTTCGAAGTACATAAGTTATAAGTTAGTTATCTACAGTAATAGCACAAATACACGTTTGAGCCCTAGGGGCGTACCAAACCATATACCAATAAAGTGGTATAAGAACCATGATTGAGCTAGACACAAGGCCTAGAGCCTGTAGAAGTGCTTGGACCACAAGGAACCACCCAAGGCAGTGACACAGGGGACCCACGGGGGACGCGTGCAGTGTATGAACACAACCGCGAACCACCGTTAACTTCTATGGGGAAAGTCGCGATTAGAATTTAAAGGAAAAGGGACACTTAGAGGAGGACTTGGAGCAAACCCTTTTAGAACTAGGCTGTTCTAGTGTCAATACCCATGGGAGCACCAGAGTACTCGAGTTACCTCACCCAGGGGAGCCGGGTGCATAGGTGTCTTTCGGGGTCAGGTTTCGTCGTCGTTTTCAATGGCGATCTGCTGCAAAGTGCTGCTGGCGGCCAAGTCGAAAGTGTTCGGGTGAATCCAAAGGTGGATCGAAGATCTGAAGAACCTGAAAGCAGAGGGGACAGAGTCTGGGTCACTAGCTAGTGACCAGGAAGGCGATGAGCAGATGCCCACCGATGTCGAGTGCTTCAGGTAGGTTGACAGTCGTCTTGACTCTTCAGCTACGAGGTCCAGGAGGCGACGACGACGACCAGAAGCTGGATTCGAGCTGTCCCATGACGTCTGTTGATTGCAGGGGTGTCGGCGACCGGATTGGACCCAACAAGCCTTGGCAACGGCAAGTCTCGTGGAAATGGAAGAAGGATGATGGTGCAGACCAGCAAGGTCTGTGGGACTCACCCAGCAAAGGTAAGTCAGGGCCCGCCTGGAGCAACCAGGGAGCCCAAGCAAAAGAAGATTGGCCTTCGGGAGAGCCTACTAGCCAACGGACTAGCGACCACGAAGGAGCCTCGAGTGGACGCACTTGGAGCTGGCTCACAGGACACTCGTGGAGTGGAGGCCAGTGATCTTCGGTGCAGTCGGTGCTGGAGGCTGGGGCTACTCGGAGCCCAAAGCACAACTTCGTGGGAGACCCAGAAGAGGATGCACTTGCAAATGCGATTGGTGTCCAGGGGTCATGGTTCCACGTTACCCACGACAGCTACGGGCCTCAGCTTTGCTGGGGACTCAGGGCAGCCTCGGGCAAGTCTGGAAATCCACCTCTGGTGATGCAAAGACTTCGGCATCTGGCGGGAGCTTCAGCGATGCAGACCGGACAATTGCTTCTTTGGTGCCTGCCAAGCAGGGGAGTCACTCCTTGACCCCAAGGGAGATTCTTCAGTCCTCTAATCTTGAAGTAGAGCGTCGAAGGTCCAGGATTCTGTGTCAGAGTTTCGTCCAGGTAAATCTAAAGTCCTAAGGACTGGGGTCCCATACTTATACCAAGTTAGGGGGTTGGACATACTCTGGGGACCCACCTATGGGAGGGTCAGGGCAGAGGGGTGGTTACACCCCTTTCCCTTTGTCCAGTTTCAGCCAGAGCAGGGGCTGGAAGCCCCTGAGCCGGTTTGAACTGGGGTATGCACAGGGACACCAAATGTGCCCCCAGTGCAGGACTTCAAAGCACCAGAGAGTGCTCCCGCCCAGCCCCAATACACACTATCCTGTCTGGGAGGTGGTTACACCTCCCTGAGACAGGAAACCTATTGTCCAGGCCTCCCCTGCCGGAGTTTCGGTCAGCAGCAGGAGGCCAGACTCGTGTCTGTGGCAGCGGCATCCATTTTGTGATGCCAGGGCTTGTAAAGAAGTTACCGGGCAGGCCGGTGTGTACATGTCTCTCCCTCTAGAAGGGTGGAATGCTACCCCCGCCACCAGAACTGGCGGGGGGGGGGTAGTATTCCAAGATGTTTGACACCAAACACGACATGTTTGCGTGCAGCCATCCCAAAGTTAGCATTTAACGCGAGGTTATAATGCGCTTAAGAATATATGGTCAGGCTGCACTACAAACAGCATCAGAGAAGGGTCTCCGAATGCTGCAGAGGGGCCCTGCTCATGCAGGGGCACCCTCTCACATAGGAACCACGCACTCTGCCTCCAGGATTGATAAGGCCTGCCATAGGAGTGACTTATAGGTTTATATGTGTGTATGCATGTAGTGATATAGGTAGCCTATATCACAGTAAGAGGTGCATGCACCACCTTACCCAGGCTGCAGTAGCAGACCTGTGGTGTCATTTTGGATGGCCTTCCAGGGGTGGCACAATACATGCTGCAGCCCCTGGTAGGCCTCTGAGGTACCTATGCCCTGGGTACATAGTATACCATATACTAGGGACTTATAAGGGCACTCCAGATTCCAATCAGAGATGTGCCTAAGGCACATGGAAACCATTTTAGAGAGGAAGCAGCTAGGCTGGGGTTCTGATTAGCAGGGCCCCAGCCAGACTAAAGTCGAAAAACAGTGAAGCATCAGCAAAAAGTGGGGGTACCCATGTGAAGCAGATGCTACTCTCCTACAGAGTGAGACCAGATCCCCAAGCGGAGTTCTTAGTTGCTCACACTACTTTCTTTTTTCCTTTTTTGACAATATGAATTTTGCTATCTAGCCCTCTTTGGAGCCGTTTCACTAACATATCAAAGGGAGTGATCTATAAACTGTATTTGATGCAACATGTAGCAGCCCGAATGCTTAAGCACAAACATTCTGAGTATCTCTCCCCATCCCTTCCGCCTGACCCCCTGGCTGCCAGTGCCAGGTCTCATGGTCAGACCTCTTGGTTTAGTCCATACGCCGATCAACAGAAGGATTCCTTTTCATTTGCCCCCTCACTTTAAAAAAAAATTAACCACCAAGAGAATTATTTTTCTCTGTGCTAATGATCCTCAGGCTGAGGGTCAGAACAGTTCCATCTTGAGAAAGTGTAGAACTGGTTGTCCATCTTCACCTCTGCCAGAAGGTTATATATTAGCTCCGTTTTTAAATCTTCCAGCCATGATAATCAGTCAATTACATTTCAATCTGCGTAAAATTATTATACGACCTCCAGCGCGCAATGCCTTATAAAATATGCAGAGTCCCTTTTTCAAGGACACTTTGGACATGTGCAAATACACTGAATGTTAAGTGTGGCATTTCATTTCTGTCAGGAAACAGAAAATACCTTTCTAGATAGTAACAGTGTTGCAGCTCAGTTGTCGACTGAATTAATGTTCAGAGGTTTATTTACAGAACAATATCGCTAACGGAGGAAGGCCAGTTTGATCTCACTTGAACTGTGTAAGACATTGTGCGGTGGCATTCCCCGACTGACCAACATGAATGCACAGGATACTAAGCCGAGCGCTCGACATAGCAATGATGATATCACAGAACACGTGTACGGCACCAACAGGAAACCAAATATTATTCTGCTGGTAACCAAAGTGTGTGGTGTTGAGCCCGGATAACCTTGAAGTGTTTGTCTAGGCGACATAGTAGCACACTAAATTAAAGTATCTCAGTTTATAGCAGTATCTCTTGCACTGTGTTGTTTTGTGTTTGCCTTTTTCAGGGTCGTTTTGTTGCTCATCATCCTCTCCCCATCGTGAACAAGCACTGTTTATATTCAGTGACCATGGTTTAATTACTGCATTCTCCTTGCCCTACCATTTTCATGGGATGTTGTAATTTGTGTATTCGCTACTAATAGATTTTCGTTTTCACTGTGCATATATTTATATTTTGAAATAGTATCTTCTCCAAAAATAACCACTCTCTGGACATCCACATATTTTTTTGCAACTATGATAACTGCGTTCTACAGCACTTTGGCTCCCTCCTGCACCACCTTTAGTGAGCCTGGTCTTGATTATTCATCCGCACTTACGGACGAGTCGAGGGGATTTGGGAAGCCCCCTCAGGCCGGGCTACAGCACTTCTAATAACTAGGTTTATAAGTAGATTACTAGAATGGAAACTACATTCACCAAAATAGTCAATGTATTTTTGTGAAAGTTAGTGCTGGATTGTGAAAAAACGTAAAATCTTATAATAGTGACTAATTTCCTTTGTGACACTTTCAATAAGAGAGCTTAGGTGAGCTTGACCCTCGAATGACTTTGGTCAAATAAAGCGCATGGTTAGGGGCAGTTGAAGACTTTACCTAGAGACTTGGGGAGTGGGGACTCATTTATAGTTTGCAGTGGGTGTTGGTCTCCGAAACTGGAATTGTGGGAATCATTTGGGGGAAAAGGAATATGGCAGCCGGCATGTCATGCCATGGGGGCATGGAGGTACTGTTGTGAAGTATAGGAGTACTATATATAGACACACACAGTAAGGGCCCATTTCCAGGATGCACATAACACATGGGGTGATAACCTAATAGGTTTTCTCCAGCATGTGTGAACACTGAATAATGTTTCTTTGTGGGACAATGTGGCAGCCCCGGAGAGAAACAGTGCCTAATGGCTGCCCTAAATTGGGTGGGCTGTTGGTCTGGATCATGTCTGTCAAATGGGCTTTCTGATGGTAGAGCTGACTGTATAAACAGGAACATTGCTCCCCACCACCCTCTAATTTGGATAGCAGTACAAAGAGCAGGGTGGCTAGAGCACCTAGTATTTTTGGATAGAAATACCCTTACCACACTCCTGTAAATGAGGATGTTAGTCTGCATAATGGAACAGAAGACGTCCAGTGGTTAGAAACTGATTTGTACCTGACCAAGCTTCCATGGCTTCAAATAAGCTAAACTGGAGCCGTTGATAAAGAGAACAAGCATTGGCATAGCCAATAGGTCTCGCCTTTGGGACCTTATAAGTCTTTTGCCAGACCAATTGGCTTTGCCAGACTCTGTTTTACCCTATGGTCACAGGTTTGAAATCTGATGGGCCGTTCGGCTTTTCATCCCTCCGAGGTCGATAAAAACAAACAACTACCAGTGACATTGGATTACCAGATCTGACAAATCCATAGGATGCTTTTACCGCTGTTGGTTTCTACAATATGTTTTCTATTGAGCCCCGACTACACAGCAGCATGTTACTGTAAGACAAATGGCTAATCTGCGAAAGGAAATCCTTTTTATTCCTAAATTAAAACTAACACCCGTGAAACAAGCGTGAAGCGCCGAAGATGTATGTGCGCATTTCAGGGGGGGGGGAGTGGAGGGGTAAACAGATGTGAGTTAATCCCAATCGGCGCCTGCGCCAGCTGTGATCATCCGGTGCCGTAACAGTGTGAAGCAGAAGGTGTATTTTAGTCTATGAGAGAAGTATTGAAAATCACAGGCTAGGTGTGAAGACGTCTACACCAAACAGGGATTTCCACCAAATTTCGTAGGCGGAGAGCGAGGCAGCCGAGAAGCGAGAGAGTATTGGATAAACGCTGACCTTGTTTCTGCCGCTGCCTGTGAATTAAAGCTGTGAGTGAGGACTAGTTTGGGCATGTGTTACTGCGCTTACAGCAACTGCTGCCAGGGAGCCAGATTTGTGTTTCTAAGGAGATTGAACAAAAGGGAACGCTTTAAGAGCCGGTTGCTGTGACAGTGTAAAAGTGTTTGTGTTCAGACGGTGCGGAGTGCATACAATTGTGGGCATTAACAGAGCTCCTGCACTCTCCAAAATTATAAACGCTTAACTGGAAAAAGTCAGTCATGACTGGTTGCAGGCATGTGATTCTGCTGTGCATGACGGGGGCTCGCCGCTCCCCTGGGCGCTATGAGTAACTTATGCACGAATGAGGAATTCGCAAGGAAGGGCATAGTTTTGCAAGGTATCTTTAGAATGTGTTCCGAGCCAAGCAGGGGACCAAACCTTTGGACACGACCGACGTAGTACCGCATGCTCGTTCTTTCCACTTATTTCAGGGTTTTAAATACCGGGGAATGCAAAACCGCTTTGCATGCAGTCATACGCTTGTAGCGAGCATATTACAGGGAGATTCTGGACGGTGCAGCCAAGCCCTGTTAGAGAACAGAACCACAAACTCAACGCCAGAGAAATATGACTGCTAAATTTACGCAGCCGCGAAAGTGAAAGCGACCGGAAAGAAACATGATCAAGAACAGATGGCACCATGCGCGCCACTGCTCGCTCCCGCAAGCTGGAGGCCGTGGGACACGCACAAGTCTGTAGTGATTCCAAGAGGCCCTCTCCTAGAGCAGCGCATGAGCTGCGCTAGGCTCGACCTAAAAAAGGTTTTAAAACTCCCAATAGAATTATATGGTTACTTCATTCAAGGTTTACTCTTTACTTAAAGTCAAACTAATCCAGTCTGCCACCTGCAGTTATAAATATACTAACTCACTATGTGGAGAGAGTGCCAGCATGGATTATATGCCTGCTGTTGGATTTGTTCTGCGGACTCAAAAAACACGGACATATTGAAACAATGAGGCTTTCTTATATTTCTATTGGACGTTTAAAAGTTGGTCTGGATAGGCAGGGTACAATACTCCACGTCAGTATTGTAAGTCATTTTACCATTACCCTAATATGACTTCACATGCATCGCATGGGGTCTGCACTGTACTGGGGTTCTCCCCTTGCTTGCAAGTGAGCCATTAAAGTCTGAGTAAAAACATAAGAGGCGCTATATTTAGCCGCACTTCTAAGAGAGAGTAGAGCCATGCATTGTCCTATAGAGAGTGTGCCAGGTGAAACACCAAGGGATTATTAACACCTGATAGTTAATGTTAAATGGAGATGGTGGGAAATGAAAGATGGACAGACAGGTGAGATAGAGAGTAAATGAAAAATCAATGCGAGCCTTAGAAATGGAACACATGCAATTAATATGACGGCAAAAAGAGAAGAGAAGCGAGGCAAAGTAGAGGCAAAGAAAATGAGAAACAAAAAGAAAGGAGAACTAGTAGCAATTATTCGTAGGATAGCTCTAGATAAAGGCATGGATTGGAGAACCAGTGGGTCGGAAGAAGTCTGGGGTGATAGCTTCCTGCTAGTAATGTCAATATGTACACACAATAACACATATTTTCTAATTATTTTCTTTGGTACTAAAAGTGCAAGGCGGCTTGATGGCTTAATAAGTCAAGTGCTCGTTACTGAAATCGGGGGTAAACTGGAAGTTACAAGCTCTATTTATGGCAGGGCCAACTAGCCTTTCATTTTCAACAGGCTGACAATTTGAATACATTAAAAGTGGAGAACAGTGCGTTTTGCAGACCGATGAATCATGATACCAACTGCCCTCCCCTGGGATATAAACATGTAGTTCCTGTGCGTGAAATTCCCACTGCCCCATCTCTGAAACATTACACTTGTGACGTCCCCACAGCTGCCCCTTAAATGCGAATGCCTGTATTCCCGGGAAACAACCACTGCCCCAGCGTGATCCTACTTGGTGTTACCTGCCCTTTGCTCGCACCAACTCTTAAACAAGCGTGGCACTGCTGCTGCCCTCTCCCAACTCCAAACCCTGTACAGTGCACGGTCAGTTTAATCACTACCCCACGTAACAACCAACCCGCCCACCCCCGCCCATAATGAAGGGCATGTCCAGAACACTGCACCGTGCATGATATACCCCCTGCCACCCCAGTCTTATCACTAACCACGGTTGGAAAAAAATACAAAATACCGATACATAGATGGAATCCAGCGTCGCAAAAGTGATGGAATACGTTACGGTACAAAAAAAGACTATGTGTGACTAGTAACCCGGACTTACCGCGGTTTCTATCCTGATAAATAAGACTTCTGAGGCACCCACACCGACTGTCGATAGATGCAACACACGTGGGATAGGAAGCCGGATGATTCGGAGCAACCTCCGTGATTGGAAAAAGTTTAGAAGTAGTCCAACGGAAGTCATGTGACAGATCACGTTTCTGTCTGCCGCTAGGGATCGTAGTTCGATTCCAAAGCTGGTTAGTCTACGTCTGAAAAAAAGCTGAAATGCCCATAACCGCAGCCACAGACAGAAGATTTTGCAGCGTTCAGGGAGGGTGTTGCACATAAATTGTCTCAGCTCTTTTTACCTTATGTGCCGTTTAAAACTCGTCACCCAAATAAAACCCCCATCTACCACACCGCGGTCACAAATAATCAATGCATACGGCTTATGACGTTCCCAAAAACAGCTGCCACGAAAATGATGGGTAACAACTCGAAACGTCCTAAGCTAATCACACCCCCAGGAATTCCACGGTATTTTGAATTTTGCGCTAAAAAATCATCGCTTAGATACAGTTCTAGATATCAGTGGCTTGCAATTGCAGCAAAACGCGATTTGTCGCTGGGTGACTGCACTTCTGCAAAACCTCATTAATGCCAGCACAACACAGTTCTGCACCCGGTGTGTCGTTTTCTTCTGCATTGCAGCAATTTGGATTAACACCGTTACAAACAAGCGCGCGCCTCGCGCTAAAAGTAAAAAAAAAAAAGTTTGACGAGGAGAGGAGGAGGAGGCAGCAGGGGGAGGGGAGAGAGGAGGGGGCCTGGGCCGGTTTCCCTTGCGGGAGCGAGCAGGAAACATCTGTTTGTAATTATTAACAGATGGTTCCTGCTCGCTCCTGCAAGGGAATCGCCAAACGTGCATGCGTTGCCATTGAAAGCAATGCAACGCGTGCACTTTTTTGGCAGAAAAAGGGAATCGATTGCTAAAGGTCTTTTTCCTATGCAGCGCAAGCACGCTGCATAGGCGAGACCTAAAAATGCTTAAGACAAAATCTACTAGTGGGAGAAAGTACACCTCTCCAGCTGACACACAATGCAAGGTTTCCGGATCTTTCTGGTTTCTTCTTGTGGTTGGGTCCCATGTTGTGGATGAAGTGGTGTTCCTACCAGAGGAGAAGGAGAAGTAAAGTCCTAAATGGGGGGGGGGGGGTAGCTCCTATAAGGAGCAAGGGCCCTCACACACCCAGGAGGGTGTCACGCTTCATCATAGGGCAGCTCCTCGTCGGGCCGGCGCTGTAATGCCCAATTGTCCCCGCAGGGGGGCTCTTTGATGGAAATCTTTTGCCAGTGATCTTGGCCGATGAATAAGCGGGTGTGTGTGGAATGTGAGGTGTATATGAAACATGTTGACCGTTACCCTCACACAAACACTTGATGAGACTATTAGGATCTCTTCGTGCAAGTACAATAGGTTTTTAATCATGACATGGAACCCGCTAATTGAAGTTGGTTCAGCAGGTTCCTATAGTTATTTTAAAATTTACATATTCCCCACACTCTTCTCACCTCTGTATATACACCTCACATTCCATACACACCCGCTTCATCATTGGCCAAGATCATAGGCAAAAGATCTCTGGCAAAGAGCCCCCCTGCGGGGCCCGTTGGGCATTGCAGCGCCAGCCCAATGAGGAGCTGCCCTATGATGAAGCATGACACCCCTCGGTGGCAGGGACTGTCCGGGACTGTCTGGGACACAGTCAGGGACTTGGGCAAGGACTGGGAACTGGATAGAAAACGTACACAGACAGGAGTACAACGCTGCCCATGATCACACAGGGAGTCCGAGGAGAAAAATAGATCCAAAGGGGAAGCCTGTACAAGCAAACAAGACGGCTAAGACTCAGAAAGGACAGGCACTCATGAGGCGGTTCAGCAATCAGAATCACCACACCCAGGACGGATGTGCAATACACATATATAAAACAACATTAACAATAAAGGGAGTGTGGGGTAAAGCACTAAGGAGCTCCACACTGTAAGACTGAAGCTCAGGAAGTTCCTCACCCACAATTGCTGTTACAGATACTGACTGCAAATACCCACATATAGGATATGCATGCAAAGGCAGGGTCTGTGGAGCTTATACCTGTAGTGATGTTGTAAATGTAACACAAAGACAATACTCACAGCGAACAAGAAACACCACCTAGGTAGTCAGCTGTGCCCACAGATCCTGGCGATCAAACAGGAACACGCAAGGCAGTAACAGCAAGGGGGTAGAACTAAACACAAGCACAATAGACAAGGAGCTAGCAAGGAGGAGTGCTTGACAGGAAATGAAGGAAATCACAGGGCACACTTGGTAGAAAGAAAGTAACAAACATACAAGGTAATAGAAGAAAGACAGCAGAATAGAAAGACAGCAAACTAGGAACGGGAACCAAGGAAATGGGAAGAAAAGCAGGGACTGGCTACAAGGGTATACAAGAATAGTGCTGGTTCAGGAATCAAGAAAACAAAGTAGCACTGAAGGCAGTGCTGGAGCAGGAACTTGAATTAAGCAAAAGCTCAAGAGTCAAGGCAGCACCGTAGGCAGTGCTAGTTCAGGACCAAAGGAAACTTCTGCAGGTTAGGAACAAGGAATGCTAAGGCTCAGGAGTCAAGGTAGCACTGCAGGCAGTGCTAGTTCAGGAACAAGGGAAACAGCAGCAGCTCAGGAACAAGGAATAACTAAAGCTCAGGAAACACTGGAAACAAGGATATCAAAAGCTCAGTAAACACTGCAAACAAGACTCGGTCTCACCGGTACACAGCTACAATGACCAACCTTGGCCTGAAGGGAGCTGGGGCTTAAAAGAGGTCACAGTAGTCACATGCATCAGGTGTGAGCAGGCTAGCAGCAGCCAGCCACAGGTGAGCCAAATTCCTCCACCCATCCTTTGCCTGCAGGGGTGGACACGAAGCAGTGAGAAGGGGATTATAGGTAATGGAGTTTCCAGCATGAGCAGACTGGCTTCCACAAAACCCGGCATGGATTGGGAATGGATGTCAATTCCTAAACGGTGTCCAAATGCCTGGAAGTCAAGATATGCATGCAGGGGAGTGTCTGGAAGCATATTAGAACATTGGAAAGGCCCACAATTCGGCCCCCTGGTGGTGGGCACGAGAGCACAGGGAGTGAATCATGACACTCTGGGTGTGTGAGGGCCCTTGCTCCTTATAGGAGCTATCCCCCCCGTTTAGGACTTTACCTCCCCTTCTCCTCTGGTAGGAACAGCACACCTCGTGGTTTACAGTTCTTATCTTGGGGGCTCGTGTGCTGGACCTTTTTTGCCCCCGGGTCCCTCCATGTTGTTATGTTTTGTCAGTTAGATTTATAAAGCGCTCTATCACCCCACGGGCATCCTGACGCTAAGAGTACTAGTTTAACCATGCACCAAATTGCAATAAAAAGCAGTTGCTGGCCAAAAGACGGGCCTATGCAACACCATTAGGAAAAAGCCAGGTCTTTAATTTTTTCCTAAATTGCAAAAGATCTTCTATTTGTCTGAGGCTATTCGGTAATGCATTCCACAGCTTGGCGGCTGCAACACTGAAGGCTCTTCCTCCTAGTTTAGTTCTTTTAAATTTGGATACTTTTATTAGATTGGCTGAAGATTAGCGCAAACTTCTGGTAGGAATATACCAGCTAAACTTGTGCTGCAATTGTTTAGGCCCCGTCCCGTGAAGGGCCTTAAAGACTACACATAGTGACTTAAACTGAATCCTCTGTGTCACGGGAAGCCAAAGAAGTTCCTTGAGGGCTAGGGAGACTGATGATCTGCGTGGTTTCCTAAGAGCTAGCTTGGCCGCCATCGTCTGACTTCTCTGGAGTCTCTCTATTAAATACTTCGGGGCCTCCAGCAACAAGGCGTTGCAGTAATCCAACCGGCTCAGAACCACGCTTCTGACTATTTGTGCCCTAGTTGTATCTGGTAGCATTGGGAGGATCTTCCTTAACACCCTTATTAGGGAGAGACTGGTACCAGCCGTTTTGTTAACTTGGGATTCTAAACTCAGTCTATCATCAATTACTACTCCCAAATTGCGAACTGCCTTAACCGGTGTTACTGGCTTGTCCACTGGCAACGGCCAAAAATTTGTCGGAAGTGGGCATGAGATTTTCTTGGTTGCACAGCATACAATCTCGGTTTTCTCCCCGTTGAATTGCAGAGAGTTATCTTTGAGCCAGCGTGCAGTTTCCTGCATACATGCATGGAAATTTTCCAGAGATGTTGATTGGTCTCCCTCCAGCGCCAGGATGAGCAGAGTGTCATCCGCGTAATTCACTAGGCTGACATTGTGGGATTTAATAATAGCGATTAGGGGACTCAAGTAGATATTAAACAGGATCGGACTTATTGCTGAGCCCTGCGGAACACCGTGCTGGATGTTGATGAAACTGATTGATATGGGGGTAGTGCTACCGCCTGTTGCCTATTCGCCAGATACGATTGAAACCACTGTAATGCCGTTCCCTCCACCCCGGCCTCGTTCAGTCTTGTCAGGAGAATTTTATGGTTTACCGTGTCGAATGCGGCAGACAGGTCTAAAAGGATCATTATAACTGATTGTCCCTTGTCTGCCCGCATTCGAAGTTCATCCAATACGGTTGCCAGGGCAGTCTCAGTTCCATGTCCCGGCCGGAACCCAAATTGTACATCCTCCAACTTATTGTTACTTTCCAGAAACTGCGAAAGTGACCTGCTGACCAGGCGCTCTATGATCTTCACAGGGTAGGGTAAGAGTGAGATTGGTCTATAGTTGTTAGGGCTCAAGGGGTCGAGAGTAGCTTTCTTCAAAAGCGGTTTTATGATCGCTTGTTTCCAACAGGCTGGTACTGACCCGCTACTTAATGACTGTCCACAGATCTGTCTGAGCAGCGGAAAAAAATCAGTTTTTAGTTCTTTCCAGATTCTATGGGGTAGCGGATCCATTGGGGAGCCTGAGGAAACACTTAAGGCTAGCCTACTGAATTCCTCTTCTGAAGGTATATCAAAATGATCCAGAGTTGCCGTTCATTCCCTATCTAACCATACCTCCTTCTGAATCGTTGGTGGTGAGCCCTTTTGAATGCTATTAGGGTCTTCCACTTTATCTATCTCGCATAATCTCAGGCCATCAATAATCTTGTTCATTTTCTCCACAAAAAAGATTGACAGCTTGTCACAAAGATCCTGTGTGGCAATGATCTTATTTTTTGTGCAATCCGGATTAGAGAGATCTTTCATTATTTTAAAAACACTTTTAGTACTATTTGAGGCCCTCAAGATGATATCTGCATAATATTCCACTTTGGTCATAGTAATTTCTTTTTTATAGTTACTTCTTACTTTTTTTAGGACAGCTTTGTCCTCCTCTGCATATTTTTTCCTCCACTTCCGTTCTGCCTGCAGTCCTTTTTTAAATTTTTTAACCTTTTGTTATACCAAGGGGCTGACTGCCGACTTGGTTTTTTGTCATTTTTCATAGGGGCAACCTGGTCTAGCATACTACTTATTTGTTCACAAAACAGCGTGTAATTTTCATCCACCTGTTGGTTTATGTCTAAAGGACCTAACGCAGGACATATTGGGGATATTGAGGCTATTTTTACTTTTTCCAAAAGTCCCTTCCAGTCCCTCCTTCTACAATTGTTTTCTTTGGTACCAGTAGAGGTATTGCGTCTAGGTATATATACCAAGAACTTTATCAGGTAGTGATCGGACCAGTCTACAGGCAGAATGTCCTCTATTCCTATGACATTTTCTGCGGAAAAAAATTAATCCAATACGTGCCCTCCCCTGTGTGTCGGGTCTGTTACCCACTGTTGCAGGTTCAGATTCTCACATGATTGCATAAGGTTTTTGAGAGCAGTGTCTAAACTTCCATTGGGCCAAAGATTGAAATCCCCTAAAATTAACAGTCTTGCATAAGTAAGTGCCATATTACTAAAAACATCAATCAATGCTTGTTGCTGCTGGTGACTACCTGGACCAGGGGGTCTATAGCAGACGATTCCAGTCAATAATTGTCCTTCGTGATCTTTCAGTGCGAACCCCAGTAATTATATTCCCTCCACCTAATCAATATCCATTGAGGTGAGGTTCCATTTATCTTTAGAAAATTACCCCAACCCCACCTCCTCTGCCATTGTTCCTGGGCCTATGAAAAGCTTTGTATCGCAGTGGACATGCCAGCCCTAATTCAAAGTCTGAATCCGGGCGCAACCATGTTTCTGTCAAAAACAGTGCATCCAAGTCAAGTAATTCCAGTGTTAATTGGATCTCCAAATGGTGCTTCACCAGGGATCTGGCGGTAATTAGGCCACACTTAAGCTTATCCCCTCCTATGACTGAATCCTCATCTCCTTCGAGCTTGGGCGCGCCCATATTACTTTCCTGCTTACCTACCTGTTGATGTGGATAAAGTGGTGGCACTGAAAAGGGAATCACTAGCTTGAATAGTGATAACAGATTCTCACACTGGCTATGTTTTGGTGCCTTGAAGCTTCTGAGAGTGGATAAACATCTACATACCACACGATCTTGTGGCAAGTGTAAATTAATACTGTTTGAACATCTGGTCGATGAATGAGATATATGTAAGTGATTGTAGATCATCTAACATAGTCTCATTTTGATCTCACTTTGCATGCTTGATGCTTCAACTGATTTGGAATGTGCCTTGTACCTTCAGAGTCAGAGGGCCGTGATTGTGTAACTAGCTATAAATTTCAAGATACATTCATTTCAACCAGTGTGCTTAATATCCAACTTTAAGTTAGAAGGTTTAATCTTCAAGCCCTTAGCTTATCTCACAATTCCACCGACCGTGAGTGCCAGAAAGGCTATAGAGAAATCTGTTCAAATTAAATATGGAGTCTACTAAACTAGAGTTGTACAGAAAAAAATACTACACTTCCCCTTGGGGTTAGCAAATCCATGATATTGGAAAGCTCCAATTGGTTTGAACCAGAGAGGTACTATGCAGGTCCAAGATGGTCGGACCCAATTTAGGATTTCAAGATGGCCACCAACTATGTAAATGAGGTACATTTCGGTTCATTTATGTGAATGCATTTCACTTGGTTATTCTGAAAATCTAGTTTGATCTGACTCCGCTAGACTGCCATTGGACACCAGATTTATAGGAAGCTCAATTACTTTGGCCCAAATAAGAATAGCTGCATAATACCCTATAATGTTCCCTGTGGCATGTGAAATTTTGCACCTACACTTTTGCAGGAAATTAAAGGTCATTTTTTTCCTTATGACTCCGAGGCTGACCATTTACTGTGTGTTGTTAGACCTGGATTATGGCTTTTCTGACTAATGAAGAATTGATCATTTATAACCAGCGAACAGGATATTCAGCTTAAAACCACTATACTATGTTCAAGGTATTCGAGAAAAAAAAAAAAAAGATTTATTCAAATTCCGGCGCTCACCATGATAAATAAAGTTTTACTTTCCAGCAAGTCTGTAGTCTTACTCTCCCCGCATCCCGCTGTGGGCTTGTTTATCAAATAACTGTGTTACAAAGCTGCTCTTTTTTCACTTCTGTTTCCTACTCACTGGAACAAACCTATTGCATTCTGCTTCCTCTATGATGCAACCTCATTTTGGGATCTCGGTCTACTCAGAATCCTGTATCTACCATCATTATTTGGTGTTTATCTTTGCCTTTTTCAAGTGTGATTTTTCTTTCAGCAATCCATATGCACTAATTAAGTGTAGCCACATACTCAAGAGGTGAACTAGTTGTCTAGATTTGATGTTATTGCTTTTTAGATTATGCACAGGACTGTGATTTATTAATCTTGCAAAAATTGTACCTTTTCCCCCTCTTAAAGGAACGATGATCATTTCAACTAAGTCTGTTTTTTGCTATTTCAGATGACACAGGCTGTCCCAGTAGCCAGTCTGTGTCCCCAGTCAAGACTCCTTCTGAAGCCGGTAACAGTCCCATCGGTTTTCACACCGTCAGCGAGGAAGAATATGCCAGGAGAAAGCTGAGCCCTGCAAGCTCTGGCGATGGAAGCACGCAATCTGGTCGGCACAAGAAAGAACAGAAGACATGCCTTGCGAAGCCAGGTACCCACATAACCCGGATTATTCACTCATGAGTAAAGCATGAGGTGATGTTGGTTCACAGCTTGGTTTTAGCCAATCCGGAAACATGAACTTTTACATGTAGTGTTTAACTAGAGAAACCCATACTAGAAGAGTGGTCAGTGATAGCTACATCTAGGCCATTCATTACATCCAAATGGACTTCCTCGTCAGTAGGACTCATTGTGAGTAGCCCATAATTTCAATGGAGCTGCTAACCTGAGTTAATAGCCCCATGAGAATTATAAATTATGTGGGAATACTGCAGCTCCATCGGTTTGACCCGGAAAATCTGCTGCAAGGAGACGAAGGTTCCAGGTGAAATACTGGGAAAAAGCAAGCAGGAACAGGCATAGTAAATATGTTTCCATCATAGTTTACCCCCCAAAAACTTGTTATCTCCATTCCGCGATTACCGGAACCCAGTAATGGTAATTCCAGGGAAGGGAAATAAAGGGAATTATTACGGGCTACTCGTGATTAGGACCGTAATGCAAGTTATTTGATATGGTGTCAGTGCTTATATAATTAAGAATAGAAAAAATATGCGAAAAGAGCTCAGCCAGTTGGTGCTGCGATGCGATTTCTCATTATTGATTAATAAGCAAATAAGCAACATGTCAACATATCTCCTCATTTCTTCCGATATCTTTTTTTTTTTGTCCTTTTGAAATTCTTAATTTTTTTATTTATCTTTTCAAATCAAATTACAGGCAAAGTAACATGAGCGCAATGTCAGTATATCTAATAGCACATTGATAATACATTACAAATCACAATCATATATATCATATACATAGTCGGATGTCAGTTCCATAGCTATATGGTTAGAAAATGTGTATACCCATGATACTTTTTCAGCTCTTATGGTCACCTCGGTTTGAGTGTTTCACTCCCATCAACACATTATATTAGCAACACATTCTGAAAGTTGAGTAAGACTTAAGTATTGCTTCCGAGAGGTCGTGGTTAATCTTAAGCAAGGACAGTTCCTTCATCGCCTTGCCTATTTATTATATCAGGATGGGCAGTCAGGTAAGCGCGCAGGGGGTCCTGTATGATATAGGAAGTAGCTCTGCATAAATCAGTGTTTGTTCTTGCCAAAATAGCTGGTCTTTTAACCACTCTTTAAATTTAGTTGCCCGCTCTCTGCCCCATCTGCATGCCACCCTGTGTTTGGCCAATAGCAACCCCAACGCCACATATTATCTGCATGCGGGAGGGACCTCCTCCGTATACCCTAGAAGCGCAATAATGGGCGATGCTTCCAACGGGGTTGGAGTCATCCGCCCCAGGGCCTCAAATACCTGATTCCAGTAGTTTTTGATGGGGGGCGCATTCCCAGGCAACATGCAGAAAATCCGCCCCTTCTTGTCCGCACCGGTCGCAGGCGTCAATGTACCGCAACTGGAATTTATGCATTTTAACTGGTGTATAGTTTAGCCGATGAACATACTTAAAGTGTATAATGCGAAGTCGGCTGCTGGCCGAAACACAACTGGTCTGTTGACAGCAATAGTCCCATTGTTTATCGTTAAGGGATTCGCCTAGATCGTTCTCCCAATGTAGCCGGGATCCCATCTTGTACCCGTGTTGTACAATCTGTGTGCTGTGGTAAATGAGGGATATCACATGTGTAGGGTTGGTGCATTGTAACAAGTGGTGTAGTGGAAGCAGCGTAGGAGGTTCGTTGGGGAATTCAGGAGTGGCTGCCCTAACACTTTGCCTTAGCCTACCATACATAAACAGATCTATGGGTGTGGGGTCGACGTCCTGAAAGAACTGTTCCTTAGTGCGGGAGACCTCTGCTATATATAGATCTCCCCATTTCACAATTTTAATCCTGCTTAACAATTGGCGGCATCTTATTTCCTGGGTCACCTCCAGTTCAGATGACAAGCCAGTAGGAGTAGGGGCGAGTACCGCATTGGTATGTCCAGTCTCTTCACGATTTTCTGCCAAGCTGTTACAGTGCACGTCACCGTAGTAGGGTCAGTATCTCTCTCCCGGGTATGCGTTGCTATGAATGCCGACAGTGGCGTCGGCTCCATATAGCATTGCTCCACTGCTAGATGTGGCATGTATGGGGGAGGTGTGAACCAGTATGTCGCAAAGTGGGCCTGCACGCAAAGGTAATACAGTACGAAGTCCGATGCTTCAAATCCGCCCCACGTGAAGGGTAGTGTCAATGTCCTCCAATTCAATCTGGGTTGTTTACCCCCCAAGCAAGTTTTATCATTTGAGATTTCAGAGTTTTGAAGAAAGTGTGGCCTGGGTTATTGGGTGTATTGATAAATAAATAGAGTAGCTTAGGAAGGATAACCATTTTCATCAGGGATATCCTCCCCGCCAGGGACAGGGGCAAGGCGATCCATCTGGTAATTGACTCCGTCAAATGCTCGAGCATCCGCCCCTAATTAGCCCTGAACAACTCTGCTTTGTCTCTAAAGATAGTTATCCCCAAGTATTTTACTTCATCTGGGAACCATACAATGGGATAATCTAGTGTGTAAGGCTGGGCAGTGGCAGTGAGCGGAAATAAATGGGATTTCTCCCAATTGATCTTGACTCCCGATGGTTCACCAAAAGTTATGAATTTCCGTAGTATGGGGTTAAGACTAACTTGTGGCTCCCGAACGTATAGTGGAACGTCATCTGCGTATAGCGATGTCAAGACATGCCTGGTAGGGTAGAGGAGAACACATTCATGATGGTGTTGGCTGACTTTAGCAGCTAGTGGCTCGATGGCCAGCATGAATAACAGGGGGGAGAGTGGGCACCCCTGTTGCGTACCTCGCGTAATAAGGAAGGGGGCCGAGCTCACACCATTTATCAATACTCACGCTTGTGGTTGCTGGTATAACAATTGTACCCAAGTCAGAAACCCTTGTGGTACTCCCATTCTCTGGAGTATTTCAAAGAGATAGTCCCACTCTACTGAATTGAACGCTTTGTTGGATGCGTCTAAAAATACTGCAACAGCCACTAGTTCTGGATCAATATCCTGCATTATCTTAAAAGGTTATGCGAGGTGGCTCAGCAGGCACAAATCCGGCTTGGTCTGGTAGCACTAGCGTACCCATGAGGAGGCTTACCTTGTTGGATAGTATTTTAGCTAAAAACTTTACGTCGCAGTTGATCATGGAGAGCGGTCTATATGATTCACATTTATTAGCTGGCTTCCCCGGTTTAAGCAGTGAAATGATGGCAGCTTGCCGCATAGTGGGGGGGAGGGCTCCTGTTTCCTTGGCCTCTTTGTACACTTTTTTCAAGATTGGAACTAAGTATCCCATATATGTCTAATAGAAGTCAGCCGGTAGGCCATCCGTCCAGGGGCCCGGCCCGATCGATGCTGCATGATCGCTGCCCGGATCTCTTCCTCTTCAATCTCAGTGGAGAGGAAGTCTCTCTGCGCCTCCCCCAGCCAGCCTAAGGCAACTTGCTCTAGATATGACGACAATGTGATTGGGTGCTATCTCTTTGTGGTGTAAAGGGAGGAGTAATAAGTCGTAAATGTTTGGAGTATATCAGGCGTATCTCTAAGTGTCGCTCCCCCTGGTTCCTGAATTTCCATTATGTAATTGGAGAAGTGAGGCGTGCGGATCTGGTCAGCCAGCACCTTTCCCCAAATTTGCGGGCTTTGAAATATTTGCCGCAAAATAGACATTCCCGATCTGCATTGTCTAGATATTCAGACATTTTGTCCATGAGTGCAATCTGTTCTGCTGAGGTCTGGGAACGACCTAGCTCCTGCTCCATCTGTTTAATTTCTTCTTCTAAGCGATTAAGCGTTGCCCGCAGATATCTCAACACTCCGCCTCCCTTTGCACTACAAATCCCTCTTATGGGGACTTTGAAAGCCTCTCACACTGTAGCTATATGGTCGACTGTATTAATGTTGCGCTGGAAGAATTTGCGTATTTCTTGCCGTTTCTGCTTGGAACACCGTGTCTAATTACACTCTAGGGTTTAAGCGCCCGTCCATGTTTGGGACGCTCGCGACCGGCGGAGTGAGTCTCATCTACACTGGGGAGTGATCTGAGTAGGTGCGGGCAAGATGTTCAACCTGTGTAAGCCATGGACCCAACCCCCTGGAAACCACCCAATAATCAAGGCGCGACCATGGAGCATGCGCCGTGGCATAATGAGTTTCCTCCTTCCTCCCGGGGTGTAGATGTCTCCAGGTTTCTAGGAGGCAATTCTCTGTAATAATGTCTTGAACATACTACTGGGTATTGGTGTAATGATGTGGCTGGGGATGTGATCTATCCAGCGCCGGAGTGAGCGCTGTGTTGAAGTCTCCCCCCCCAAATCACGTAAGTAGACCAAATGGCCATTATTTTGCCCCATAAATTGGCAAAAAACAGTGGGTCATCAGTGTTGGGCCCGTAACAGCTCACTAATGTAACTGAGTATGACACCAGTTTGCCCCACATAAGGCTAAATCGGCCCTGCGGGTCTTGCAGTACTCCCATAGATATGTATGGTGTATTCTTTTAGACCAGGATCGCCGTGCCTCTAGAATAGGTAGAATATGATGCGAAGCATCTATGTTCCACCCACCAAGCAGCGAACCTTGGAGGAACTTTGGGATTGAGGTGGGTTTCCTGTTACATTGCTATGTGGGTATTGTGTCTGTCTAGGTAAGCCAGGACTTGTCTGCATTTACGTGAATTTCCCAGTTCCCTCACATTCCAGGTCATAAAGCGTATCTCTAATCTTTTTGGGTCTGTCATCGTAGCGATAGAGGTAAGCAAACTGTTGGGCTGTGGGGGCAGTAGGCCGTCTCCACGCGTGCATGTCCTAGTGATTGTAATGCATTTCTATCCACATCGTGCGATGTGTACTTGATCAAACATAACCCCTTGTCTCTCTCCTCTCACAACGACAACCCAAACTTGCCGAGCTCATTATACCCACCCCCTTGAACCAGAATACTAACTAACAACTGCCTAAGCAGAGAGCTCCGTTTGCTCGTCCTTGTCATGAATGATCAATACAGTTGCTTCAAACAGTAAGCCAGAAGAAAGAGAAAAAAGGAAGGTTGAAAAGAAAGAGAAAATATAGGGTCTTTACCTACCAAAAGGGGCTATAAAGAGGGTAGCGAGGGATCATCCTTCGGGGCAACACCAGAGGGCACAGCAACCCATTCCCTCCCCACCTAGAGATAAGGGGAGAGGAAGGGGAGTGCCTGGGAAAAGTAGAGTAATAAGCTCAATAGGCTGCAAGAGCAGATGCAGGGAAGCAGCAATAATAATCAAATCTTGCATATCTTCAACAGTGTTATTATCAAGTAGCATGCTAGTCCTGGTGTCCCAGTGACCTCGCCGAATGTGCGGCTCTCCATAATACTCACGACCAGTCCTCCGGGAGTCTAGTTACTCGTTCTCTGACAGTGGATATGGCGAGCGATCGTCTTGGCCATCTCTCTCTCGACTGGCCAGGTTTCTCTTAATTCGTTTGAGGAAGTCCTCCACTTGTTGCGGGTTAGTGAAGAATTGCTGCTTCCCCTGATGGGTGACTCGGTGGCGGATACATCATTGCATAGACAATTTGCGCCTGTTGTAGTTTCTTTTTGACCGGTACGAACTTCCTCCTGGCTTCTTGAACTGCAAGCGTGAAATCAGGGTATAGTGTAATAATATGTCCATCAAATGAGATCTGCTGCTTCGCTCTAGCCAATCGAAGGGCTGTATCACAGTCTTGGTAACTAAGCAACCTGGCAATGATGGGTCTGAAGGTAGATCCTGGGGGTGAGCTCGGCCCCAACGATCGGTGTGCCCTCTCCACTACCAGCTGTGCAGAGAAGGCTTCAGCTCCAAAGGTGGCACGCAGCATGTGCTCGACATAGTCTTCCATCCTTCCAGTATTGGCGCTTTCCAGCACTCCTAGAATGCGTATGTTGTTGCGCCTGGAGCGCACTTCAAGGTCCTCATTTTTAGCAGCAATGATTTTTAACAGGCAGTCCATTTGAGTCAATTGTGTCTTCCTGGCCTCTGAAGTATATTCCAGATCGGAGATTCTCTGTTCCGCTTCCCCAATTTGGCCGTCATGTTTCTCCAGTTTTTGGGCCATGAAGTCTATTCGATTACACATGGAGTCCATCTTGGTTTCTATTGAGGTGAGTCTGTGCTTCATGGTGGTCAAAAGAGATTTGAGGTCTTCATCTGTGGAGTGCGAGGCCTCAGAGAGTTGGTCAGCCGCCTGTTGTTCACTGTCTCCTTGAGTTCGGGGCATTCTCTGGGGTTCGAACTGCAGTTTGGCTTGTTTCGTCTCCGTTCTACCCATCTTTTTAAGATGTTGTTTCTGTGCCCACTTTCGCCGCTTTACTTTGTGAAGGTGTTCTGTATAAATTACGCCTGGGCCGTTCCTGCTGGATTTATGCCTATATGGATCTAAGGCAAGGGGACATCAGTGGCCCTTATTCATCTATGTGGGCTGCTCACACTGCTGTGTCCTTTCTACTTGTGACTTATCGGTCTCATTGGCTGGGATTTAGTCTCTGGTGCTGAGGCAGAGCACTTCAGCCGTCCTGTTGGACTTCGGTATGGGATAGGGGTCTGAGCCTTGCTCGTTGCTGCAGGCTATGTAGCAGGTTTTTGCATCTGCCCACGCTGGTTGACCAATACTAAGGTGATCTGTACTGTGGTGGTATTAACGAGGGGGGCAGGCCCATCAGTTGCGTATCGGCACTGTCCGGTTTCAGTTCTTACGGCGGAGTGCCACCATCTCCACAGCCCACGTGGCTATGACTATGGTCAGGAGGCCTTTCAAAACAGAGCCCGGGCCTCGCTCCGGACCCAGGTCTCCCTCTCTGCGGTGCGGCAATCAGCCAGTATTTGGGTGGCAGTTAATTCTTTGTCTTTCCCCCTGCGACAGGGTTATTTCCAGCATTCCCTGGGTGAGCCGGCCATAGGGTAGCCACCACCCAGGTCTAGGCCGTGGAGTCATCTACAATCTCCCGCTCCAACCGACTCTTGCCACCGGGAGTCGCAACCCCCCCATCAGTTGATGTCAGCGTTGGTCCAGCCCGCCGATCGGCCACTGCGCAGTCTGGGAGGCTGCCCACTCCACATAGGCCAAGTCGCGCCTCGGCAAGGCCGCAGCTCCGATTCTCGCTGTGGGGGGGGGGGCGTCACCCTCCCAGCACACTCCTCACCTTTAGTGCAATGCGGGGGGAATCCTGCTAAGATCTCGTCCCAGTTGTGGCTTCACTCATGGGGGCCTCGCCTGGTTCCGCGACCTTGTAGGCCTCAGCAGACCACGCCTTCTCGGCTCTGCAGCAGGCGAATCACAGCCTGCTGCTCCGCGATTGTGGGGGTAGGGTCTTCCTGAGGCATGTCTACATGTCCGCCGCACCCTTCGATTCCATTTTTGCAGGCCGCTGCTCCGATTCTCGCTGTGGGGGGCTACCACCCCCTCGGCACACTCCTCACCTCCAATTCAAGCGGGGGGAATCTTGCGAGGGTCTCAGCCCAGCCACGGCTTCACTTATGGGGTTCCGGCCCGGTTTTACTAACTTGTAGGCTTCAGCAGGCTGCACCGTCTCGGCTCTGCGTTAGGTGAGCGCCAGCCTACCGCTCCATGATTATGGGGGTAAAATCCCTCTGAGGCACATCTGCAAGTCCGCCGCACATTCCGATTTAGTTTTTTGCGGTCTTGATGAGTCACAGCCCATGTGTGAGCAGGATTATGCCGGATAATCAATCCTGGGCCGCCGGAGTCTCACACCAGTGCGTCCATCTTGCGTGTGCACCTTCTAGTGCCCCCTTCTTCCAATATCTTTACATGGCATCGGGGTCAGCTTGTAGATTCCACAATCATGGACGTTTTATGCACCAGGTTCCTGCGAACGGTACATTTGATTAAGCGATGGCGCGGCAGCGTGGTGTGTACCCATCAGCAACACTTGGAGTGCCTATGTTCTGACAGAACACAGACATTCTGGGCCTCATCTACAAGAAAATGACACAGCGCTGCAACGCAAGCCATTTAGCTGCGCTGCGTCATTTTCAAAGAACTGGGATGTATCATATTAACAACAATACGATGCAATCCTGTGCTTTCCCCTGAGCTGGTGCACATTTGGCTGCCATGTGCCAGTATAGGCACCCTTGCATCAATTTGCAGGAGTGCCTGAGCTCTGGGGGTGATTGTTTTTGTGCAGGAAGGTCCCCCTTCCTGCACAAAAACAAGAATTAATGGCATTTTCCTGTTTCTATGCATGCTGCAGATTGCAGCACATGTAGGAGGAAAAAACGAGGAGAAATAAAAGTATTTCTCCTCGTTGTGCCATTCCTACAACGCCGTAGGATTCTGACGCATTCCCAGTTTTAAAAAATGTTGTAAGTCTGGGAATGCATCAAGTTCCATGGATGTTGCATGGTAACACGCACGGCAACACCCATGGAACGCCCCTTTTACCCAGTGTAATGCATGAAAAGGGTCCATATTCAGAAGGCCATGAAAAGTCACGCAGTGACTTTACCAGGCCTTGTAAATATGGGCAAGCCCATTGTGTCGCCAGTGCGTCAAAAAAAGCGACGCACCGGCGGCGCAATGGGCTTGTAATTAAGCTCCTCTGTTTCTGTCCGAGGAAACACAATACAGTTTTGCAAAATGGTGCGGACCAAGGCAGAGATTCTTGTTGCTTTCAATAAAATCGTATTTTTTAAATTATCTCGGGTCAGAGTGAAGCAGCGTTTAACTTTCTGACAGCAGTGACGATTCCCCACAACCCCCTTACTGCCGCCCCCAAGAAAAAAGATGTCCAAAAACTCCAGTTCAAAAAGAGCCACAAATTACAGAAAATAGGTTTGAAATGATAACTTTGACAGAATGAATCAGGAATGTTTTCTTTTCTCAGCAATACGTAGTGGTAAAAGGCCAGAACAGCAGGCCAATGAGTGCTGCCCAGAACTGAAAACCACAGAATACCAGCCCTGGGCGGACCCGACTGCATCCTCCATGCTGCCTGTGGCATGCTGACATTTCTTCCTGGAATCATTGTATAGTTCACCAAGCCTGGCTGCATCTCCCAGACCCGCAAGTACAGTGTTTAAAAATCAGCCCTGAAAAACTGCTCAAACCAGCAGGCTCACTTCCTCTCTTTGCTGTATCCTTATATTTCCACTCATCACTCTTCTGTCTCTCTCCCTCTCCTTCACTTCTCTCTTCATCTCTGATGCTTTCTCTTGCCTCCCCTCCCTCCCTCTCTCTGGAAGCACCCCGTGCCTGCTGAAGTTAATCCCGTGGAACTAGGGAAAGTGACAGAAACTGCTAGAGGGGTCCTGGCTGTCAAACCCGGCCTCCAAGGGCCCATCGGGGAAATGCCCGGTGGAATAGATTGCATGTCTGGCCATGATGGGGCGGGGGGCACTTTAACTGTTAGTCCACTGATGTCATGATAAGGCAGAGGAGAAGGGGGCATCAAATCAATACAAAATTGTCCCGTAAGCAGAAAATTGTACCTATTTAATGCTATTGCCCTCAGCCGGAAAAAAAAACTAGCACGGATTCTTTTTTTTTCGTTTCTCAACATGTTTGACAGTGAGCAAGGCCCCATTATTAGTGTGTGTTGCACTACACATCGGAGAGGAAATAAATTAGCACAACAGACTTGAACTGAATCGCAACCCGCTACCCCTTTTTATTTCTTTCTACGTGAAAAAAACCCTTCACAAAAGTTTAATAGCCAAGTTAAGTGCATAGCACATTCAAAAGTCTTGTACAGTGGCTATTAATGGAACTGCAGTAACACACCTTTAACTGCGAAGTTACTGTTTTGTGTACCTGCTTTACGTTATGTGTACTTACACATTAACTCTGTGCAGGATTTCAATTGGGCGTATCCCTTGTGTGTGTTCGTTTCCGTCTTCCTCGTCACCTACAGGTATACTCTTTATTTATTCACAAACTTATTATTTATTATTCCACTTCCGACTGAAACCTTCCGCATCCTTCTCGTGCACTCTCTGACACTGAAAGATGATTTCACTAGCGTGTAGGCACAGAAGTAATGGCAGCTTTGGTGTAAGAAATAAAATACACTTAGCTCTTAGAAGAAACAGAAAACTCAAAGCAACCACCACGCACATCCATGGCTTAACTAATGCCATTACAAAGAGGAATAACAGAAAGAATAGAACTGACTTACGTTTTGGTAGTAGAAAATACCATTTAGATAGAAATATTGTACATTTGGACGCGTCTTCGTTTTAGTACATAGGACATTAGATCAACTGAGCAAAATTAAAAAAATGTGTTAAGCTGTTGTATGAAGGGCAAGGACAGAGAGAGCAATTTAGCAACTCAATACAGTATAATGCAAGTCACCTACAATAAGACAGTGTAAAAAGCAACTCCTAGCTGAAGGTTGGCATAAAAAATGGACATATTTGCACTATTAGTTAACTCTTTCAGTTTCAAGAGGCAGATTTTTAGTTTGTTTTGTTTCAAGCTCCTTTAGTTTTGGATTGGTTCTGATATTCCGTAAGAGAGTTCCAGTCTGTTGGTCCAAGAACGTGGAAGGACCAGAAACAGGACAACACTCAGAGCACTGTTGTTGCAGTTCGGATATTGTTTCTGGGTTATGGTTGAGGGTGATGAAACCCTACTCAAGCAGCAACCACAATTCTTGTCAGGATGAACCACAAGCAAACCCTAAATCAACCTGTGCTTATCCCTCTGGTAGCTTGGCAGGAAAGCAGTCATGCTTAATTTAGAGGCAATGTGTAAAGTATTTAAGCAGCACTTCAAACAGTAATGAAGGGAAAACACAATGCAAGAAAAATTGCACACCAATGTAGAAAAATTGGGAAAAATATAATAAATTATTTAAGACCAAAAACAACAAAAATCCAATCAGCAGAACTGGAGATTTGCAATTTCAAAGATTAAAGGTAAGTATATCGCCTAAAAGTACAAAGCACTACTCACAGTTATCTTGTCGGGCAAGACTGGGCGAAAGTCACAAGTTCAGGCTGACCACGATGGTGCGTGGGCCGGATACAGGTACCAGGTTAGTCACTCTGAAAGAGTTACCTTCAAAAGTCCAGCACAAAGAGTTCCATTCGTGGTGGAGTGTTTGCGAGGAGCAGTGAGAGCATCGCAGATAGTCGTCGCTGTAGCAAAAATGCCAGGCCGGGCATCGTGGATGGATATAGCTATAGCAGGAAGATCCTGTCGGGCACTGCGGACGGTTATGGCTGGAGAGTCGCATTGGCAGTCACCGTGGGCTGTTGATGCTGTAGAATGAAGTTGAGATTTTGAGTTGCCGGGGGTCAATGGTAGTCATTGTATTACAAAGAGTCAGGTACACTGGAGCTTCCTGTTGGCGGGCAGCAAGATCATGGCGTGAACAGGCCTGTTCACAGTCCTGAAGAGCCCAAATTTCAGAATTTCTCCTTTATTTGAAGTGGAGGTTCAACCGCTGCCACACCAAGGGTCCAGGACCTAGAGGGCACCGCTTGGGGATCAGGAACTCACTCGAACCGCAGGACTCAGGCAGGGACAGTGGCAGATACAGGAATCAGGTCTGCTCAGCAAATGCAGGGAGGCCTCTGGAGCCTGTTATGTCCGTGTAGCTCAGAACAGGAGGTCAGTACTGACCTGTGGAGTCACTTCAGCCTGAAATCAACGATGAAGGTCCAATCTCATTCTCAACAAGTAGACAGCAGGCAGCACGCCAGCAAAGTAGCAGAGTAGCAGTCTGTCTGGCAGCAGAGATGTAACTCAGTCCTTCTTCTGAGTCTTCCACAGGTACAGATGTGTACTGAAGAGTTGGGTCTGAATGACCAATATTTATACTTTAAAAAAAAAAAATTATTGATACTTTTCAAAATACAAGGTAAGCAGACATAAGTACAGACAGGGCTGCATTACAAATGTACATAAGGAACAGGTACAGGGAATTAGCGAAGTACAGTTGAAGGCCAATAAAACACGATGAGCAGGTAAACCATACATCTGGACATCTGAGGCGTCACAATGAGGAAAACCAAGTAATACACATAGCAGCAGCATTCAAGGAGAGAACATGGGCGGGTAAGTGGAGGAAAGAGGGGCCCATTGGCAGCTTGGGAAGAGTATGAAAGGATCACGTGGATGTTACGGCATCAGGCTGTGTGTTAGCGAAACTGGCGATAGGGTGTGTAAGCAGATATGCTGTAAGGGGTCCCCAATTGTCCCGAGGGTGAGAGGTTAGGGGGAGCAGTTCAGCAAAAGCGGACATTTGATCCTGCCAAAATACCATGTCTCGAATCCACTCCTTAAATTTGGGCGCCCGTCCCCGGCCCCATCGGCAGGCAACACGCCGCTTGGCAAGGAGGAGACTGAATGAAACAAATTTCCTGTATGTCACTGCTATAGTTGCGGTGTAACCAAGGAAAGCGAAAAGGGGAGTATACGGGAGTGAAAGCGATGTCATCTGCTCCAGAGCCTCCAACACAAGTGACCAATACTCCTGCACTGCAGCGCAGACCCATGCCAAGTGGAGGAAATCAGCCCCCGGAGCCCCGCATTGGCTGCATCTATCATCAGTTCGTAGCTTGAAGCAATAAAGTTTAGCTGGTGTAGAATATGTACGATGTAAGTATTTGTAATGAAGGATGCGGAGGCGGCTGCTGGACGTGCTGTGCTCCGTTTGCCGACAGTAGTAGGTCCACTGCTCTTCCGTGACAGCCAACCCCAATTCCGCAGACCATCTATCCCTGGGTGCAGTGTGCGAGATGTACTGGGTGTTGTACAGAGAATGGTAGAGGGAAGAAACTAGATGAGAATGAGCATCGTCAGCCAGGATAAGACGAAGCGGGAAAAGCTCCGGAGGCTCTCGGGGGAAGGATGGAATATATTCTTTAAATCCCTGGTGCAACCGGATATAGAGAAAAGTGTCCATGGGGGAGGGGGGACATGCAGGAAAGAGTTGTTGTGGAGTACGGAATTGACCCCGGAGGTAGAGATCTCCCCAGGTCTTAATCCCATATTTAGCTAGAGTTTTCTTAAATACTCCCTCCTGAAGGACTGGCATGTTCAGGTGATACGTCAGGGGCAGCAGAGGCGAGTACAGCGTAGGGGACAGAGTTCTTGTGACAATGCGTTGCCAAGCCTGCACAGTGCTAATGATCGGAGAAGGAGCCTCTGTGCGCGTAGGGTTGGCAGTGAATATAGCGCCGTCTAAAGGTATGGGGTCTGAGAGCCAGTGTTCAGCGGCCACCTGGGGCATGTATCTAGGGGGGTGGAACCAGTAGTGTGCATAGTGGGCCTGTGCACAGGTGTAATAGAGTTCAAAATCGGGTATATCAAATCCCCCTTGTGCGTAGGGCCGGGTGAGGATATCCCACTGCACTCTGGGTTGTTTACCACCCCAGGTGAGTCGAATGAGTTCTGTCCGGAGCATCGCGAAAAAGGTTCTACCCGGGTGATAGGGTATGTTCGTGAATAAATAAAGAAGTTTAGGAAGAATGACCATTTTGATTAGAGATATACGGCCCGCAATGGACAGCGGGAGGGCGATCCAGCGCGTGACATTGTCCCGTATTCCATCGAGGGCACGGCCATAGTTGAGACGCATCAGTTCTTCATGGTTCGCGGAGATCCAGATTCCAAGGTATTTAACCTCGTCAGGGCACCACGCAATTGGAAAGTCCGGAGCAAACTCTGTGACCGATGAGGTGAGGGGAAAGAGTTGAGATTTGGGCCAATTTATGTAAATCCCGAGAGGCCTCCGATTCTCACAAACTCCCTAAGCAGAGGATTGAGATTTATCTGGGGTTCCCTGACATATAAGGTAATATCGTCCGCGTAGAGAGAAATCAGTATGTGACGGAGCGGGCAGCGGAGGGCCTTATCTTGATGATACTGTCTGATTTTGGCAGCAAGGGGTTCGATCGCCAAAGCGAATAGGAGTGGCGACAGCGGACACCCCTGCCGGGTCCCGCGAGATATAGTGATAGGGGATGAAGAGTGACCATTAACGAGGATTTTCGCGACCGGCTCGGTATAGAGGAGGCGGACCCAAGATAGAAATCCGCGCGGAAATCCCATGTTTTGTAAAATAACAAAGAGATAGTCCCATTCGAGCGAATCGAACGCTTTTGTTGCATCGAGGAAGACGGCGGCTAGAGGGATCTTTGGGTCTACCGAACGGAGAATTGAAAAGAGCGTGCGAAGGTTATGCGAGGTTGCCCGGCTAGGAATGAAACCGGCTTGGTCGGGGAGCACCAGTTTGTCCATTAACAGGCTGAGGCGATTAGCTAGGACTTTGGCAAGGATTTTTGTATCAGTATTAATTAAGGATAGAGGTCGGTATGAGTCGCAGCAATCCGCCGCTTTGCCAGGCTTAAGAAGAGAAGTGATTAATGCCATCCTCATAGAGGGGGCAAATAGCCAAGCTCAGCGCTTCGTTAAAGACAAGTTTGAGGACGGGGAGCAGTTGGGAGATATAAGCTTTATAAAAATGTACGGGGAAGCCGTCAGAGCCCGGGGCCTTGCCAGATTGCATTTTCATTATCGCCTCATGGATTTCATCATTGTGAAAGGGGGCTACAAGGAATTCCCATTGCTCATCACTCAGCCAGCCTAGGGTAATATCCTGTAAGAAGGGGGTAAAGTCAGGGGGGTCAACTCTGCCGGTACCATACAGGGTGGAATAGAACTCCGTAAAAGTGCGCAGGATGTCCTGGCTGTCCCTGTGTTGCATGCCATCCGAGTCTTTTATCTCAAGGACATAGTTGGAGAATCTAGGGCGCCGTATCGATTGCGCTAGCTGCCTGCCTGGGCGCTCACCCTCGCCATATCTGCGCGCAAGGTAATATCTGCAGCGAAAGCGCGCCTCAGAGTCAGCCGTCTCTTTAAATTCTGTAAGCTTATCTCTAAATGTTGAGAGGGACTACCCCGGGTTAGGACCGCAAAGGTCCGCTTCCAGTTCCTTAAGTTCACTCTCCAGCTTATGAAGAGTGCGGCGCAAATCGCGCAGGACCCCAAAGCCCTTGGCCATGCAAACCCCAGGCATTGTGACTTTAAAGGCCTCCCACACCACCCCAACTGATGAGACTGAGTCCATATTGGTTTGGAAAAAGGAGGTGATTTCCTCTCCGATCTCAGCCCTGAACACCGCATCAAGCAAGGTCTCCGGAGCAAACCACCACATTCGGGGAGTGGACCCCTGATCGGGCGGGGCGATCGTTATGAGCACTGGTGAATGATCCGAGTAGGTCCTGGCAAGATGAGTGGCCCGTTCAACCCAGGAGATGGCGCCCCGGGAAACCACCCAGTAATCCAGTTGGGCCCAAGAGGCATGGAGAGCAGTATAATGGGTACCCTCCCTGTCCCCGCGATGAAGGTGACGCCAGACATCAGTGAGCCCATGTGTCTTAAGCATTCCCTGTATGGTTGCGTGTGTCTTGGTATAGTGGGAGGGATGAGGGTTAGATCTATCCACCGCTGGGTCAAAAGCAGAGTTAAAATCTCCCCCCCAGATGATGTGGGTGGATCCTATTTGTAGAATACGACCCCATGGTGTGGTGTAAAAATCCGGGTCGTCCGTATTTGGGCCATAGGTACACACTATCGTGACCGACTGGGACCCAAGTGCATGCCAGAGTATACAGCTGCGTCCCATGCGGTCTTGCATCGAGCCTCCCAGTATGAATGGAGAATTCCGCTTAACCAGGATTGCCACCCCCCTAGAGTATGTGGAATAAGAGGAGAAGACCCGCGTCATGGCCCATTTACCAGCAAATGCAGGAGAGCGAGAAGGGTCAAGGTGGGTTTCCTGCAGCACTGCTATGTGCACATGATGTCTGTCCAAATAGGAAAGGATATTCCTGCATTTCCGAGGGTCCCGAAGGCCTCTGACGTTCCAGGAGATTAAATTAAGACGTAGGGGCTCCGCGTGTTAGGGCATGAGGAAATATGTGACGTAGATGGATGAGTGGCCTACAGAGGATGTAATACCATGTATGTCGAAGTACCAAGTCTGCACCTGTCAAGTGAATTGGAGTACAATACGAACGATGAGCATAAACCCCCCCTCCTCCCCCCACCCACAGCAGCACCCCAAATGTGCCGACAGTACTACCTTCACCCAAAACAACAAACACATTGCAACCAAACAATAAGGAAAGAGACATTATGCAAAAGAGTGACCTGAGGGGGATCGCCCATGTGGGGGTGCGCCAGTGGGCGACGAGAAAACCTCCCCCAATGCTGTTAAGCGGGGGGAGGGGACTTGGCAAGCATAATGGGTAGGACAAACAACCTCCAGCAAATATAGGGTGACGCATCCAACACAGGCATCATCAGCTGAAGGACTTAATGTGTCAACAGAAGAGAGAGCAAGGTAATAACAGTTAATGGCAAAAGTACTCAGTCAATATGCATGCTGTGCCAGCACTTATCTGTGGTCTGAGAGTTGAGCGTGGAGTGGATCAGCCCAGAGTGTGCAGGTGAGGATGAGAGTGCACACCGATTCGCGTCACCGCCAGAGCTCCCAGCTGTGAGGCCAGGAATACGGTGAGCCCAGTCAACTTCGGAGCGCCGGGGACCACAGGCAACAGGTTCAGTTAGTGCACAATAGAGAAAGCATCCGTGGCCGGAGGAAAGGAAATTCAGTCAGCGCTCAGTGATGGAGACTGGGAGAGGCGATCCGGGGTCTCCCTCGTCTGGGTGTTCTTCTTAACAGAGCGGAGAAAATCTTCCACTTGTTGATCAGACGTGAAGAAGTGGTGCTTGTCACGGTAGGTAACTCGCAAACGAGCAGGGTACAGCAGGGCATATTCGATCTGGAGCTTGCGGAGCTTTTGCTTGGCCGGAAGAAGTTTGCGCCGGGCCTCCTGCACCGCCATTGTAAAATCAGGGTATATGGAAAAGCTGGTGCCCTCAAAGTGCAGGTTCTGGCGCTCCCTGGCCAGCCTCAGCGCCGCATCCCGGTCTCTATAGTTGAGGAGGCGCGCGACTATTGGCCGTGGAGCAGCTCCGGGGGCTGGGCGAGGGCCAAGGGAGTGATGTGCCCGCTCCACGATGAACTGAGAGGAGAAGGCTTCTGCCCCGAAGGTAGTGCGCAGGAGACGTTCAAGAAAGTCCTCCATTCGGCCAGTATTCGTGCTCTCAGGAATGCCAATGACGCGGATGTTGTTGCATCGGCTCCTAGCTTCCAAATCTTCATTTTTGGCCGCTATCACCTTCAGGAGTTTGTCCATCTGGGCCACTTGTTGGGACACCTGCGAGTTGGAGTCTTCAGCGTCTGAGATGCGTTTTTCCGCCTCCTTAAGCCGCTCATCATGCTTCTCCACCTTTAGGACTATGTAGTCCATGCGAGTATTCATGGAGTCCATTTTGCTGGAGAGGTCGGTCAGGCTGCGCCGCATGTCCAATAAGAGGGATTTTACCTCGTCGTCCGGGGCTGGTGGAGAGACAGAGGGAGGTGCCTGCACCGGAGGGTCCGCATCTTCAGCGTTGGAGCGGGTGACAGCCCTCTTAGTATCAAATGGAAGTTTGGTTTGGCGGCCCTCAGGCTTCCCCATGATGAAGGCGCACAGGAGGCGAGTAACCAAGCACAGAGAGAGTCAGCCGTGCCCCACCACCGCAAGGATAGCGACAATATGGCAAAGGGGGGGGGGAGTCACGCCGGCCCCCAGCGGGGAGAAGCAGAGGGAGCAGCAGTGCGGGGCAAAGCGATGATTGTAGAGGATCAGGAGTGGCGGTGATCGTCAGGCAGAAAAGCCAAGGAGCCCCAGATGTAATGGGCCAGTGCAGCAGTTGCTGTAGAGGGATCGGGGCTCAGCACATCAGAAGAGTCGCGGAGGCGCCAACCACAGTAGGCCGATCAAGCACCTCTCCCCGATGTAAGAGGTGCGGGCGGTTAATTGCTGAGGTCCAGGAAGAGGCGTCCACGGTGGTCCAGACTCGGAGCGCTGACGCGGGATGAGGGCATATTTGGGCCGCACCAGCAGGTGAGGTAATAGGTGCAGCGCTGTTAAAGGCGAGCGCGAAAGTGCCGTGCAACAGTTTTCAGCAAATGGCGGCAGGCGAGGCGGCAGGCGTCTATGTCAGTAATTGGGCCGCTCAGGGTCGCAAGCACCAGGTGACAGTAGAGACAGCACAGCAGAGGAGCCAGAGGTCACAGCGCTCCACGAGGGGGCAAAGGAATGAAGAGGCGGCCCCCGCGAGCGCCGAGGCAGCGATGGCTAGTGCCGCGCCGGGGGGAAAGCGTCTCACCGTGAATCGTGGTGTGCGCTGGGGCCAACGGGCTCAGATCCTCCGTCACGGTGTCTACGCTGCCAATGACGGGCGCCGATAGCGCCAGCGATGGGCCGCAGTCGGGGAGTCAGAGTCGCTGGTGCTGAGTGAGGAGGAGGTTGGCCCCCAAGCCGCGGGGCCTGTACGCCACGTGTGAATCCCCGGCTCTCTCCCAGTCAGCCGAGCCATACGAGGGTCACCGCAGGGCACCACCTCCGTCCCCGGCAGAGTCTGTCAGCCCGTAACAGCGCCGGGGGTCATCCGCAGGGGCTAAGTCCAGAGTGGCAGGAAGCTGGTGGTCTCAGGAGGCTATTCCAGCGCAGCAAGCGGGCATTGAGGTCATTTGACCCAGGATAAAGGACGGATAATTGAGCCAAGTGTCCAGAGCCTCACAGGCGTGCGGCCATCTTGGTCGTGCGCCACCTAGCGCCCCCGGCCAATATTTATACTTGGTGCCATCTTTGAAGTAGGAAAAGGTTCTGGAAGTTTCCCCCCCAGAAATGTTTGGAATTTCCTGCCTTCCAGTTTGTCTGGGGGCACAAAGGACTAGTGTGAATCCCTTTGTGAGTGCGCTGATGTAGAGCCTTTGTGATGAGTATGTGTGGTAGGTGACAGCTCCTCTCCCTTACGAAGCCAGAGATGGCCCATCCTGCCAATACCTATTCACCCTTTGCTACACTGTTTGGGAGCAATACACAAAGACTAAATGCAAGCTACACCTTGTCATGTGACCCAGGACACAGACTGCAGGCACCAAATGGTTGGGACAAGAAAATGCCAACTTTCTAAAAGTAGTATTTTTAAAACTGTGACTTAAAATCCAACTTTACCATTAAAGAGAGTTTTAACTTACAATTGTTTAGACACCAAATTTGTCATTCCTCCCTGCTACCAATTGAAAGGTATCACTTATTGAATGCAATAAGGCAACCCAATGTTATCCCATGGGAGAGGTAGGCCTTGCAGTACTGAAAAATAAATGTAAGAGTTATTCACTACCAGGGCATGTAAAACTTAAAAGTAAATTTCCAACTTTTTTAAATACACTGCACTATGGGTGTTTAGGGCCTACTCTAAGGGGGACTTATACAGATTAAAAACCGCACACAGGCTGCAATGGCAGGCCTTAGACATGTTCAAAAGGTTAATTAAGTGGGTGGCACAATAAGTGCTGCAGGCCCACTAGTAGCACTTAATTCACAATCCCTGGGTGCATGTAGTACCACTTTACTAGGGGCTTAGAAGTACATTAAATGTACCAATTGGGTGTAAGCCAATTTTACCATGTTTAAAGGAGAGAGCACAATCACATTAGCATTGGATAGCAGTGCTAAAGTGTGCAGAGTCCTTTAAACCAACAAAAACTGGTTCATAAAAGAAATGAAGGCAATCAAATTGTGTATGACCGTGCAGAGAGGGCCAAATCAAACAGATACCAATGTATAACGAACTCTACTAAACAGACATAATCAGTTAATCCTGGGATGAGTTGCTTCACTTTCTGGGAGAATTCGAGTTTAAAAACACACTGTCCCTTCACAGTGCTTAATTTGTAAAAAGGTAAGTGCTAGGGCCCTTCTCAGTAGGCCGCTACATCTTTACCCACCCCTTCCCCCTGACTGTGCTGCCAATGACAATACCAACACAGATACTAACCAACAAACTCCTACAAGTGTGACTATTCAGACTATTCTAGCCACCTAAAGATACAAGAATGGTGTAAGCTGTCGGTATTATTTTTAAAGTACATTGAATGATTTAACAACTGTTGTTGTGCTCAACTCAAATTTAGACAAGACTGTCATAAGAGCTGGTGTTGAGAATTAAGTGTCAGTGCCAAGCACCAGAAACTGCTGGTTCAAATTAAGCACTGTCCTTCCACTTAAAATGCATATAGATTGCTACAAGACCTTACACATCTCAACTAGTTTCCCTAATACAAAGTGAGAGAATCTTCCTCTTTCAGCGGGTTCACTCTCAAATTTTGCTTAGTAGTATTGCTGGTTTTTTAACTCAGCACACTCGGGGCACTACTTTCCAGACCCCAGTATATGAGCACTGACTCCAAAACATGGTAAAACTGGCTAAATCCTCCACAGACTATTCAACTTCAGAGTATGGTCATAGTATATGGTGCAGAAAAATACATCAATGCATGGAAAGTTAAAGTTGTCCTGTGGTTTGCAGCACTTATTCTGCCATCCACTAGGGTGACAAAGAAAACATGGCTTCAGATCTACCTATATAGCCTGAACCCTGAAGATTTGAAACCCACAAGTGAACCGGTCAAAATAACCCATGTTGACAGGAAAGAACCCTATTTTGAAATAAGTCACCCATAAGTAGGCCTTGTAGCACACCGGGTGGGGTACCTAGTATTTATAAGTGGTTCATGCAAAAATGTAATGTTGGCATCTAACTGCAGTGACTAGCCCCCAAAACCTAATTTCACTCTTATGGTTGTAGCCGTCCTACAAAAAACACAAAAGTATACAAAATATTGTAAGTCTGCCAACTTTGGATTGGGATAAGCTACTGAGGCAATTAAACCAATATTTTCAATATTCATCAAAAATCTAATTCATCATTGAAGTCAGATTTTTTATAAATTTTTAGGAAAAGTGACTTTTAAAAAGTTAAAGTTTATCTGGCTGAACTTCCAGTGTGCTAATTAGCAGTAGCTAGCAGCTGGAGTTACACCTTATGTGCCGAATCTCCAGTAGGCTAATTACCATTAGCCAGCAGCTGTATCCTGTAAGTGCTTCTCTTTAATGAAGAGCGCAAACTGCTGCCAGAACAGGAATAAAGCCTTAGGCCTTTTGACAGGAAGACCTGGGGAAGAGGAATTTGACTTCTCTCAGCCCAAAAAGGACAACTGGGGAGGGTGCAGGAACTTTATTAACTTGAAAGGAACCAAGATGAGACCTGCCCTACCACACTGAAGAGTAATGGGTGATCTTGGGAAAAGAAGCCTGTGGGCGAGAGCGTAGAACCTTGTGGGACTCCAATCAGGACAGGGGTACTGGAAGCGAGGGCATGATTAACTTTGATCCTTTGCGTGCGGTTGTGACGGAAGGAGGCAAACCAGTTTAGTACCGGGCCCGACAATCCCATCCTATGTTGTAGGAGATCAATCAAGTTTTCGTGTTTGATGGTATCGAAGGCTGAGGACAGGTCTAGAAGGATCAGGAGACAAGGGACATTTTGGTCGACGGCTCTCACGGCGTCATCAACAATGTGAGTTAGTGCCGTTTCAGTGCTGTGCCCTGCTCTGAATCCTGACTGATGAGGATCCAGGAGTTGACATTTCTCAATATGTTTGCAGAGCTGTGAGTGAACGCATTTTTCAAGCAATTTCGTTAGAGTCATGCTGCTGGCGATAGGTCGGAAGTTGTTTGGATCTGATAGGTCCACATTGGGCTGCTTAGGAATGGGAGTAACTTGCCCAACTTTTAGGCAGTCCGGAATCTTTCCCTGTAAGAGGGATTCATGAATGATCCTGGACCAAAGAGGGAGAACGGCCGATATTAAATCTTTATAGAGCTTGGCAGGTAGAGGATCACCAAAATGGTTTGATGGATGCCATGTTGCGAAGTATCTCAGTGCTGTCTGGTAGGAGAAAACTGCTCCAAGAGGCGTTGTTTTTGAGGTCCAAAGGCGAGTGTATTGTCGTTGATTCTGCCACCTCCCCTGATCCTGCCGGCGGTATCTTGGATAGCAAAGTTGGGGTAGTGTGTAATAGCTCCAGCTCTATTTTCATTGTTTTTTCAGCGAAGTGAGCTGTAAAATCATCACCACTAGGGAGCAGGGATAACGAAGTCGAGCTCTGGTTAGAAGATTGGTTAGATTGTTCCTTAATGATTTCGAAGAGTTTTTTGGTCTGTTTTGGCTCCATCTAGTTGAAGTCTGAAGTGTTCAATTTTACGCCAGCGTATGTGTTTGTTGTACACGCTTCTCATTTTCCTCAGTTGAGAGAGTTTGTGGTGGAAGGCGAGTTTCTCCAGAGTCTCTCAGAGAGTCTTAGATTGCGCCGGTCATCATTTAGGGCACCATTAAACCATGGTTTAGAAAGTTTGACTGGGATCCTTTTGCAGGCTGTTTGGAACAGCCGAGTCAAGAATGTTAGAAAAAGTGTTAATGTAATGCTCTGAAAGATCGTCAAGTTGATCAAATTAGGGGGGGGGCTGTAGTCTATTTTTGGAGATTGAGGTTATCATACTAATGTCGAGGTCTCTCATATTGCGAGTCATTTGTTTCGCTTTAAGGGGTTGACCCTGTCGACCCAGTCCCTTGTCTAAGATGAGGAAGGGAATTTGAAAATGATCAGACCAGTCACAGGGTAGGATTTCTCCTATTTGTATGAAGTTGTCTTTGGCAATGATGAGGTCTAGAGTGGCGCCTTTATTGTGAGTAGGGCCTTTACAGAGCTGTGAGATTTTCTGAGGTAGCTTAAATGGAAGCGGGCGTTTTTTGCCATTGTGTTGATATGTGCAAGCATGTTCAGGTTTTTGTCTAGCATAATGCCCAAGGATTCGGTTGAATCCACAATCCTCGGAGTACAGTTTAGCGCCGTGATTAATTTGGTCCATTCTGCGATATTTGTGGCGCTTTTCTGGGGGGAAATCAAGAGGAATTCAGTTTTCTGTGGGTTAAGCTTGAGGTGATTACTAGTTAGCCAATGGACGGTTTTCTTTAATTCCTGGTTCCTGATACCGATCTCTTCTATCAATGTGATCTTGATGTAAAGCTGTGTATCGTCAGCGTACATGTGGAAGGAGATGTTTGCTTGCTGTAAAATTTCTGTGAGTGGCTCTACGTACAAGTTGAATAGAGCAGGGGATAATGTTGAGCCCTGTGGTACTCCGATAACATTTCTGGATGAAGCAGATAAAGATTGGCTCACTCTGCATTTTTGCGATCTGTTTTCTAAGGACGAACTGAACCACTTTTGGACTATACCCTCTAAGCCCATCCTTTTTTTCAGGTGATCTAGTATTTTGGTATGGTTTACCGTGTCAAATGCCGCTGAAAGGTCAAACAGGATTAGGAGACAAGTTTCGTTGCGGTCGAGGGCAAGTAGAGCATCATCCACGATGTGCAGAATTGCTGTTTCAGTGCTATGGTTCGGTCTAAATCCTGATTGGAAGTCATTCAGCAGTTTGAATTCAGAGATGTGTTGGCTCAGTTGTTGTTGTACACATTTTTCCAGGACTTTGGCTAGCATGGGAATGTTTGTTACTGGTCTGTAATTGTTCAGGTCTGCGGGGTTCACTGTTGTTTTTTTTTAAATTGGAGTGACTTGCCCTGTTTTTAGGCAGTCCGGTAGTGAGCCTTGCGCTAGTGAAGCGTTAATAATCTTTGTCCAAGAGGGGATAAGCAGATGGTTTATAGTAGATCAACACTTTGCAGGTAGAGGATCGTTGAAATGATTGTTTGGTTTTATGGTCGAGATAATCTTTGCGATATCTGTGTCAGAGACAGGCTTGAATTAAGACCATAAAGCATTATTTTTAGGCCTTTCCAGCATTGGTTGAGCTTGAGGCTTGGCTGGGGTGTTCTTTTTGATTGAAAGGCAATCCGCTGCCTTTTTGAGCTCCACCTCCATTGAGATGGCTTTGGCTGTAAAGAAGGAGGAGAATTCTTAAGCTGTTTATGTTAGATTTTGTAGCTGTTGGTGCAGATTTGGCGTTTATTGGATTGGTCTTTTTAGTATTTCGAAGAGTTTCCTCGGTCTGTTTTTTGCATTATCCAGTTATTTTCTAGAGAAGTCTTTTTTTGAATTTAGAATGCTTTTATTGTAGACCTTTCTGGCCTGTCTTAGTTGGATTAAATGTGGTTAGGAGGGGTGTTGTCGCCATTTCCGCTCTGTGAGTCTGAGTGATCGTCTTTCTTCATTGAGGGATCCTTTAAACCAAGGGTTTTTATCTTTGTCTGGGACCCTTTTGAGTTTTAATGGGTCTATGTCCTCAATTATGCTCGTCATCGTATTATTGTAGTAATCCGTGAGGTCCTTGACGTCTTCCAGGTTATTGGGAGGTTGCAGTTCTTTCACACAACGTGCTGCGAGAATTTCCATATTAAGCCCTCTGGTGTTGCGAATCCATTTTCTGGGTTTTATTGGTTGTGAGGAGATTTTCTTTGTTATGTGGGGTATTTGGAAGGTAATGATATGATGATCAGACCAGTCGCAATGGGTGATCTCGATTTTATCGACAGCTTTTTCTTTAGAGATGATCCAATCTAAGGTAGAGCCTTTCAAATGAGTTGGTAGGTGGCATTCTTGAACCATATACTTTGGTGAGTGTTTCTCTACCAACACAGTGGATTTTGCATGTGAAAAAGGCCAACATATCAATGGGATTCTCACCAAAGGCCTTGGGATTTATGTCAGGAGCAGAAAGAGTTTTTTCTTTGCCCCAATTGTCATAAAATGTGTTGTCATGAACAACAGTAATTAGTGAGCCTGAATCTGCTATAGCCTGTAAAGGAACATCATCACTTACAGCATCACAATTTAGGCCTTCAACAGATGTAGAAACAGCATTACATTCAATGGTTAGAACCACATTGTTAATAGAGTCTGCACGAGTCAATGTCAACATTAACATTACTTATACGCACAGGTGTCTTGTTACTCCTACACACTGTGTGAAAATTGCCTATCTTCTTACATGACATGCAAAGCTTGCCCAAAGCAGGACAAGCAGGAAAAATATTGATTGATTTTTAGAACCACACTGATAACAATAAGAAGATCTCCTGACATTTCCTCTCGCTGTGAAAAGGATTTCCCTTTGTTGACTACTGCACATAAGGTATCATCATCGTGTTCAGGAATATTGCATAAAACCAAATTCACTGAAGTGGTGGGATTTAGAACTTTTGAAGAAATTAATGATCTTTCCATGCTTTTGGCCAGTTCTACAACTGCACTAAGTGTAGGGTTCCGGCAACTAAGTAGTCTTTCCTGAACTTTCTTTGAGGCACAATTAAAGATGAACTGGTCATGAATGTAGGTATCTACTACGTTAGAACCGAATTCACATGTGGCCGCCAAAATTCTCAGGGCAGCTACGTACTCCTCAACTCATTCTTCGGGATATTGCTTGCGTTTGACAAAGTTATGTCTTTCCAAAATAATGCTAGTTTCTTCAGTGAACTGTTTGTGTAACCTTTCCACAGCCTCTAAATAATAAATATTCCAAGTGTCATCACCAGATTGACCATGGGGTGTTGCAATGGGTGGTAAATTATCAAAATGTTGTGCTGTCAAACCCAAACTGCCATACACTAGTGCAAATTTTCTTTCAGGGCAGTAACTGTTAGCATCTATGGATACTAGGTGATTTTCAAACAAATGAGCCCACTTTATTGAAGGTTTGTCTGGTTGAGCCAAACAAGGAGGAGGCTGTGTAATCTGTTGCGGTGTGGCCGTGATAAATATAAATGTGAAAGATCACTGACACAGAACAAGTTTCTTTCCGTGTAGGTATTTGAAGCTATAAAATGAAAGTACCACTCACCGCGTTTGCTAAAATCCTGTGATAAGGACAATGTTCTGTAACAGAAATTATTCAAACTGCTGCAAAAGTCTGTGTCATCAGTATCGGAAGCTTCCAAGTACTCACGTCGTAGAAGCGAAGCGTAGAATATAAAACCAGCACAAACCAGGCTGAAGCGTCAAAGCGGGCCCAACCTAAGATGGCCGCTGCGTATGACGTCACTGGAGGGCAATGCCGGGTTGCTAGGCAACTTTAAATCTTTACCGCCTTGTGCCGAAGAGGTTGCTGGGGCGCGACAGGAAGCGTGGGCGTGACCATGCAGATCGGCGAATGAGAAGCATTCAGGAAGCTCTGAGAAAGGAGGCGTTTGCAGAGAAGACGGTCAACAAAAAGAAACGTCGAAAATGAAGAAATCCAGCACCGAGGGATGTCGGTGGGTGATGGAAGATCGTCGCCAAATGTAATGAGTCAAAACTCTTGAAGCAGGTAAGATAAGCAGGTAAGATACAAAATGATTTATTCATGGATATAAGATCACCCACAATGGCAGCGACCACGACTGGCTCAGTCAGTTGAATCGTGGCTGACCACTCTCGGCCAGCATGGGCATGCATTCAGAAGATAACATTACTGAATATAAACATGCGATGTGACGCAGGAACATGAGAGTAATTACACAAGGGAAGTTACGAGTCACCCCATGAGTCACACCACCATACACCACAGGTTGTGGGATTTTTATTGTGTTATGTTTTGACTTTTGAACTGTTTTAATACTGCTAAATACTTTACACATTTTCCTAAGTTAAGCCTGTCTGTTCTGTGCAATAGCTACACGGAGGTTGAACCTAGGTTTAAATTATTAAAAGTGTGTTTTATCTTGACAAGCTTGTGGTATTATTTCTTATGGTGGACTCACATCCACATTGATGAACAGTAGACTGAAAGTGGTTCTATTCCCATCACAAAGAATAGTATTAAAGGGGTCGTCTACTGAATGATGTCACAATAGATCTCAAAACCCAAGCTGACATCACCAAACAAAGCAACATTCTTGAATGTCTATTGTTGGGGATTGTTAGAGATGCAGGAGTTTGTACAAAGAATGTCATTTGTCCTGAGACATGCTACAGCTTTGCCAGTCTTGCAAGTTTTCAATGTGTATTTATCATTGATGTACAACAGGTTCAAGTACTGTTGACCAAATACATCAACATACAAGATCTCTTTTAAGAGAGAAAGTCATGTGAGGGACAGATAATCCAGTGAGATAGAAATCTACTTTGATAGCATTTCAATTAGATAAAAATTGTGACCTGCGTTATGCTGATAGAACTGGTAGCCAAGTTTTCTGTTGATTAAATGCCAGGCGTAGGAGTCAGCAGCCATGGATGAAGCTTATGTTCTGCAAATAAACAGAATCATGATATCTTTGTCTAGTAACGGAAACCTGCTGTCTGCAGCCAAAAGTGAAAATCGGTTGTAGGCAACCAGGAATGGAAGTCTAGTGTCTCCAATCGGCATGAGAAGCATGTTGTCTCCATTTAGTAACAGAGGCTAGTTCTGGTGCCCAGATGGCGGCCTGGCATATCCATTTAGAACCCTAACCCTGGTATCGCCTCCTGGTAGGCCTAATGCTAGCTTCCTTCTGATCTACCCTGGGTTAATAAACATCTTGTCATTAGAGCAGACAGCTACTTAGTATTATTTTAGATGCATCCTTTTCTTTCAGAATGCTTCCACAATGGTACCTGATGCGATTTATTTCCACTCATACTCTACTAGTACAATTGGTAAGCCGGAGGTCAACAAAGGGGTATTGCAACACCTTTCAGTTGAAATACAGTCAAAGCTCAGGCGCTATGGTAGCTGACACTACCCGGTCAGGCAGTGCTACCAAATTAATTCGATATGAACCGGCTTTGCCTAAACTCATAAATGAGAAGATGCAATGATTAGTGAAGGCACTGTATTTGGAATCCCCAAAAGCCATCACATGACATAGATCTACAGAATGTTTGATTGAAAACCTGTTCTGCGTGCTTGGTTTGCTGGCGGCAGTACAGGAGTAATGTATTCAGCATTCAGGCTCCCTTTATTCACTTGTTATCAATGCAGTTCCAACATCAGCAGTGCCAGCATAATGCATCTGTGTTTGCTGTTCAGACACAAGCGCAGATGATGCTGCACAGAACCCTCCTCACTGAAAGGGGAAATTGTCACATGGGCACTTCTATTGTCCTGCTTATAATAAGAGGGAAGGGTGTCCCTGTCACTGTGAAAACTGCAAATCATGAACCTAGTCAGAGTTTAACATTTTCGATCAACTTTTCTTAATTAAATCATATATGTCTTTTGAGTCCAAGTCGACCAGTCATTTCTCAACATGCTAAAGTCAAATCAGCAGCATCATAGCCATTCCCACTCACGTCATGAATGCCTCACCCTCCATAACATAAGTGAAAATCAACAAGCACCACACAACTATTAAACTAGTCACCCCAACATATATCTGATTCCCCTTTATCTTCACAGACACCGCCTCGTATGCAGTGACCCTTACAAACTGAATATCCTATGCCCACAGGTCATTCTAGAAAACTCCAAAGAATCCCATGACCCGAAGAACAAACAGCTTTGAAAATTGGTATATAAAAGCACATTCAGTTCCATCTCTCCCTTTTGACCTGCCAAAGTCTAATCAGTTGCATCACCTGTCACCACCATCTGTAAATGGCCCTGTGATTTCTTGGGTAAAACACCATCCTTGCGGGCGACTCTTGTGATGTAGCATGCTCATGTAATTGGGTTTGGGAGCAGTCAGTGCACACACAGGGATGGTTGTGCTTCAAGTTGAACTTGCGGCCACCCATCTTCCCTCTTTCAATCAGCGCCCTCCACTTCTCTGGGGTAAGCTGACCTGTCATTACAATGCCACCTGCCCGATAGCCATTGCAACCAAGATCCTTGTCCATCAGAAAAGATCAGCACTGAGAGCGTGGTTGACGGCGGATGAACCACTGATATCAATAAAATTAGTGAGGCAGTTTCCAGTCTTTCAAATGCAGTGACAGGTACTGTGATCACACCTTTACTTACTTACTCATTTGAACTAAGAGTCTACTACTGTAGTAAGACATGGTTTTAGATTCAGGGTGCTGCAGCTTCCCCATGTTAATCAATAAAGGACTCAGACCTAAAGACGGGACTCTAAATCCTGGGATTCAACTGGAAGACTCACATCTCTTGTCCAGATGAGCACCAGGACAACCAGGAGTCAGGGAACAGCACTGGTGCAAGGTACCGGAGAGCAAATAAAACCCCTACACTGCAGCATGAGGTAGTGCATCTGTGGGGTACTGGGTGTATTAGGTGTCCCGCCACAACAAGCTCCTGTCAGCAGACACTCACGAGGTAAACTGAAGCATAACCGACAAATAACACAAATAAAAGATTGTGTGCAGTATCGACTCATTAACACGCTACCCAGAATAATGGGTCTACACCGAGGATCCACCTTCAATTCCATTCTACTGCCGACATACTCTTCTTCATGGTACAAGGCAAATAAATCTGTGTGCCTTACACTTCCAGCAAGGCAGGAATCTAATGCTTCAACAAAAATGACTTCTCCTTTGTGCTTCTGCTTTAAATTAGAAACTAAGAGTGAGAAGGAATGCTGAATTTGAAACAAAATAATGTTGTTTCTCAGTTTATAGCTGATGTTTCTGTTTAAAGTTTAAGAATAAAGTGGAACCATCTAATGTCCTGCTTTTGCACAGACAGTAATTTATTGAAATTCCATCTGCCATCCCTGGTGTAATGTTCATGAATGAAGATCACATAGCGCTTGGTCCTGCCGTGGCTACGTGGAGCTTGCATATTTGTTCTATATGCTCTACAGGAGGCATTGAAATCACAACCCGCAGGTTGCCAGTCCTTGCCCTTCAGGCAGAAGCAGTTGCAGACATCACTCAGATTCAATGCCATCCTTCTAGTGGGCTTCACCAGAAATCATTGCTCACCATAGACATGAGGAAAGAGTGGCCAGAGGCCTAAGCCATGTCGAAGATGCTCACGTTGTGGAGGATCCTGTTAGGAAGATCCACGTGAAACCAATAAATTCATACCAACAATAGGATAGTCTGCCACAAAGCTTGCAAGACAGGAGGGAGTGATTCCAAACAGGACCTCCTTGCTATAAATCACTTCTTTGTTTATGGAATATATATAATGAAACAGAATCTTTACAGAAAAGGAAACTGGGTCTACAACCATTCACCTCTCCAGTCCAAAAATTATGTATATGAAACATCTCAAAACAAAGGGAAAACATATATCTCCCAAAATTAACAAATGATCTGGAAATTGTGTTTATGGGCAGTTCATATTTGATATATTAGAGTCCACAATGTTTTAATAGGCAAAACTCTGCTTTTGTGAATATATTCAATATAATTACCCGGTAAAAACTGATCAGGAAAAATAAGTGCCGGTCTCCAAAAATGTCTAATTCCGGATGGTCTATTATAGATGGTGTCCACTCGAGCCAACCTGACTTCATATAAATAGCCATGCCTTGTTTGTTAAGCTCTGTTCTCACCTGTATGTCCTAGATTCGGCAAGATTCACCGCCTCTCGTGTAACCATCAAGGCTGAGGCATTTGAGAGAATAACAAGCGCCTTGTCAGGATCAGGTGGAGAGATTTAGAAAGGGTCAAGGCTGTGCGTCACTGATGCAGTCTCAAAGAACTACAAGCAGTTTGCCATGTCCAGGGTGAACTTGCACGCTGCTAGAAAGGTCCCAATCTGAGGCACTCCTCCGAAATACTACCTGCTGGCAAAGCCGAAGAGCAGCCATTTCTAGGCTCCTAGCGGCTGCCGAGTATGAAACCCTCCTGCTCTCTTTACTTTCAGAAACCCGAAGCATCTGCTATTAGTGGAAAATATATAGTGTACACTTAAATATCTGAAGCTGCCAAGTTTACAGAGTAAAGAGCAGAAATTAAAGGAGACACACAACCACTGCAGCATCGCGCTCTAATTACACAGTGCTTTAATTGCATCTTATCCAAACTAAGAACATGTAATTTGTCTCCGCAGCCAGCATGTACATGATCCATATCCAACGAATGCTCCAAACACGCTTCCCAAATCCCTACCTTAGCACATCCACATTTCCAGCCCTCAAATACCTCAAAGTCTGTCCTGGGCACCCACTTTCTGTTTCCCGGCTCAGCCAATGGGTCACGTGACCTCATTGAACACTTACATAATGAAACTCTTCCACACACGGAAGGGCCTGCTGCAGGTGCACATGAGGCAACTCCGCCTCTCCATGTCAGAGGCCCGAGATCCAATGGCCCATTGTTAAGCCCCCATACAAGCCCATTTGGCTACACCAACCTATCAATCCTTGTCCTTGGACACACCAACAAACACCCACCACCCGCATATGGCCAGTCACATTCTAATGATTGTATTTTTTATGGTTGTGACTAAAAATAGAGACACAATCTCCTCATCAACAGTAACACATTTTTGAGGTTTCTAAGTAACAATGTGACTATAGGTCCCCTAGATAACTTACCCGAACTTCCTCCGCAATCATATATAGGGCTCTGTAATGTTTTGTGCCCTTGCCTTGCTGCACTAATTGCCAAACTTTTCTGGAGACTCTAGATGAAATCTCACTAGTCATACTGTCCCAACAGTTGTTATTATGAAGCCTCGTTTTCTTTCCGATTAGCTCTTTATATTCTGGCTTCATAGATTTAAATAAGATTACATCCTCTCCCCTGCTTGAGCTCTCAGTTATTCTTCTTAGTTTCCTGTTTCAACTTTTAAGCACCTACAGTCTCCATCAAACCATCTCCTTTACTTACATTGGTTAGAAGTAAATGTTTTTCCTGTTGGAAAGTGGTCTTCAGTTTTACTTAAAGACAATCCACCACCTGTTTAATTACATATTTTATTCTTTTTGTTGAAAATGTTTACAGAAGTAACAGATGTTTACTATTGATACGATCATTATTTTTTTTGGTTTCCCCCAATCAGCCTTTATCAAATATACATTTTCTCGTGCATATGGTGCCAAAAGCCGTACAGTTAGATGTAACTAACGGTGATCACTACCCTCCATTTGCAAGACTTTGAAGTCCACTATTAAGTTGAAAAAACAAGTATGCAAAAACACATAATCTATTGGGCAGCATTGATTACCATTGATGAAAGTTTGTTGAACTGGAGAATCAAAGGGAAAACGGCCATTTACACAAAGCATACCCCTGGTGATAGATGTTTAAAGTATAGTGATCTCGAGGTGAGGAGGTACAACCTGAAAAAACTGCAGCCTTGATGTTATAGGCAGATAATCAGTCCCAGTAATAAGAATCAGTCTTTCAGGGGTTTCAACGAAGATTGAAGTCTCCAGTCATTACAAATATACTAGATGGATAAATTGTAAAAATCCTGGATAAATATCCGAAGTAGAGTCCCTGTTCCACTTTGTACAATTTTGAATTGGATATATTTTTATATATACATTTATCTAAACTATGAAATCAATGTTGAAATAATTTTTATATAAATTAACAAGTGTTACCAAGATCCAATTACAGTTAGAATTTAACAACAATAGATTTGAGGCCACAGTATTGGTGGCTAGAGTTAGAAGCCACCATGAAGTTAGACCTGAACTGAGAAGCACATTTATGCACATGCCAGAAACCATCTATTAACGGGGTTTCTTCGCACAACCAGGATGACTGGAAACAAATGATAGCATATTTGGAGTGGATCATAATAAAGAATCTTGGTTTATCCATGTTTGAAAGCTGTGTATGTTCCAGCACAGCAACAAAATGTTGTGAGAAGATCTTAAATCCTAGTTTACTTTACTTAGACTATTACATAGACCATCGGATTCACTATATGATCTCAAACTGATGAAACTATTCTCGTCTAAAATACTGGCTTTCCACCACCTTTTCACAGCTATTGGTGATTGTTACCTTCAAGGTACACATGTTTATATGAACAACCTTTTGCAAGGTATGATGTGTTAGCTTTGTAATAAGTGACAGAATATGGACTTGATGTATTCCTAATCCTGCATGATATTGCAAAAATGTATTGAATATAGGAGTTGAAGGTACAATTTCAATTTGATACCTTGAGCCAGGATCTCATCCTGTGCCACATAAAGGCCTTCCTTGGCACGTTGAGAGAAAAGCAAGATCTTTGTGACTTCTCTCCCTGATTTAACATTTGCAATCCCAACCTGTTTTTGATCATTTGAAGAGAATGCTTTTAACGAGGGGCAATTATACAGAATCTGTATTATCAGAGAACAATTTAATGGTGAATTTGTTTTTGTTTTTTTACCAATCCTGCCTGTATCAGCATAAACCCACTGATTCCTTCCAGAGTATTTCCTTGAGGTTGAAGTGTAGGAATTATTATTATTATTTACCCTTCAGCTCTCCAATCTATCATTTACTGGGAGGACTTGCCAGACTGATTGTTTTGGCCTTGAGGCACTGACTCTTCTTTTTATTTTAGCTGAGAGCTTAGAGGTAGAATGCACTGACCTTGGAGCTAAGATGTACTGGGGGTTGCCCAGGGTTGGCTGTTTACCAGATCCAGTACTTGAGTCACTGGGCTGAGTTGTTCAGGATACTTTTGTGAAGACATTGTTATTTGTGCTTGAATCTAAGGGTCTTGGCCTTCAGGCTATACCTGGGTTGATATGAGTCACTTTATACAGTTTATTTATTTTATCAGCTGTCTTATAAAATCAAATCTCCTTCCTCATGGAATATAACTTTTATAAAAGGTAAAAATCCCCCAGTTTCTAACCAGCATGGGTCTTCTCGAGACATAACCTGACAAAGACAAATTGTCCTGTGGTTTAGATGTCCTACCTCCTCATGTGGACTACATTCTTGATTTATTTCATTTGTACGTACTAAAGAAAGCATGTAAAGATGTATCTGCTTTATCTCTGTTGCTATTGTTACTACATGGGCTGACTGTACTTTTAATATGTTGCCTCAAAGGTTCTTTGTAAAGTTTTCTTCATTAGTAACAATGTACAACTTTGATGAGGAGGAGGCTGCCAAAATTTCCATATTCAAAATCGAATTGAGGTTATCTGTTCTGTAAAACCACCTACATGAAGAAGGGATTAACTCATCATTAGTTGCTGTCTGATTAAAATGTTTTTTAATATTGCCCAAAGTCCTCTCAACTGGCAGAGAACTGCTAAGTGAGGAGGTGATCAGCCAAGGCTAAGATGAAAGTCGGAGTTCAGGGAGTCAGCCACTGTATCAAACAAGCATTTGCAATGCAATAGGTCTCGCATTTGCGAGAGTTTAAGCTATTGGCATTGTAAATTACAATGCCTTTTATTTATTAGTTTTGCTAATTAACACATAAATAAAAGGCATTGTCATTTACAATGCCAATAGCTCAAACTCTTGTGAGCGAAGATGAAGCCAACCAGCGGTAAGTAATGGGTGGAGATCTAAGCCCCCTTTAAGCTAACAAAATGTCTTACAAGCCCCAGCACATGCACTGTCTCAGGCATGACCTAAAAAGGGAACAAACAGAAGACTTTGTGCCCCTAGTGATACAGATTATATTTCCAAAAGTGATAAAATTAGAAGAGACTACAAAATCGTCATTGGAAGACGGCTGCGTACCAATAGCAAACTCCTTTTTCTGTCTGACTCAAAAATAAAGATGCTGCCACAGTGCACATGCACACTCACCTCTCTTCTGCCTTTATCATTTTAGGGTTAAACTGAGTTACCTCATCATATGAAGTCAATTTGCTGTCCCGTGTTCCTCAGTCTGAAGAATTCTGAAGCCCTCAATGTATCACTAAATTTGGTTATGAGAACTCCTGCTATTTATAGCGCTTAGTGGCGCACACCCACATCCGCCTTTCTCTATCTCATAGGCTGTGGTAAGTACTAGAAATTCGGTTTACTTCCTGTGACATGCTATGAAGAATATGTGATGTTACAACGCGATCAAAATGATCGCGGTATGTAACATCGCAGTTTACTAACGCAAGTCAGTTACAACGACTTGCGCTGGAGGGCGCTGGACTTAGAGTAGTAAGATTTACTATTCCAACACCAGTCTACGTACAGTAGGGAAGGTGTTGGAATAGTAAATCTTACTATTCTTAGGTTATAGCGCCCTCCAGTGCAAGTCGATGTAACGCTTGCGTTGTAATGGCAGCGTTCTAAATGGATCGCGGTGTAATCACTGCGATGTAAAGGATGTTTCCCGCTATGAATGGAACTAGTGGGATAATGAGCGAACACTTATGTATTTTAAACCGCGTTGCTCAGGGGTGGCGCTTCTGTCGATTTGCTTTACAGTATAAAAAAAAAAAAACATCTGGAGCCATACTTATAATATAAAATGCAAGAGGGGCCCTATTCAGATTCTGCACGTGACGGAGCCATTTTAAGAAACGCCCCAGAGAGACAAAATCACTAATGTGACGTGAAGGAGACAACGTGGCCTCGGACACCTGCTGCTCAATGCAGAAAACGCAGAAAATGTACATATGATGAAGCCAGCTCAAAACTAGGCAGAGGGGAGGATGAAACCACGCGATGTATGTGGTAAGCACGCGTGGATTGAAGACATCACACCATGAACGCAGACACTTCATGTGCTGCTGTGTGTCTATACCGGGGCACACACCTGCCTGGCCTGTGGCAGCAGACACCCTTTGTCACCCCACCCTCACAGTGTGTGCAAGGCAGGCGCCACAAGGCACTTTACCTAAAGCAACATGTTAGCAAAACATTCTATAAATTATAAAACACGTCCAAATAAATCAAGTACAGAAAGAAAGTGACAAAGCTTAATTATTAATAAAAAAACAAAAACACAAACCTCCCGTGAACAGCTGAAAAGGAAAGGAGTGTGTTTATAGCGCCGTAATAAATAAAAGCGACATGCTCCCAAACATGCTTTCTAGAAACTATGTAGAAGCTCCAAAACTTCATATTTTAGTGACGTAGAAGTCAGGGGGACAGTGTGTGTAATCTTTTCTTACTGTGTAATCCCAATCCATCTTCCAACAGTCCACATAGAAAGGAAAGTTGTGGCAGCTCTGTTTAACTGTAGCGAGCAAGAGGAAGGGGGTTGTAAAACAAACCAGTGCTTTGGTGTGGGTTGATTATAAAGGTGAAACCAAAATCCTCCTAAAGGTGTCTGCAGTGAGACCAGCAAATGAAAACAGCTTCCACTGACCAATGAAAAAGAAAACAAGAAAGAGCAATGCTTATCTAGGCTATCGATGTTATGCCTCTGGAGTCTGGACTTACTTGGAAATGCTTCAGCGGGGTGGATACCGTGGAAGGGCGTCGCGTCATCAAGTGCGGCCGGAACCACGGGCTCCTCCTTCCTCCTCTCTGCTAGAGGCCTGTGATACAATGTGACCCTGCCGGCCATATTGGAGCACCCCTGCTTAAAAGCAGTTAAAAAGCATTTATCCTGCGATACAAATGCTTCTCGAGTTGGTTGTAGGAAAACACTTCATCCAGGAGGAGGTTAGCCTCGCAACAAAAACTGCAGTTTACTAATGATTCGCTTTTAAAGAGGGACATGCTAATATTTATTACGCATGCGCTCGCCAAACACCTCTTTTCTTCATACCGTTTTTTGCCCCACACTCCCGATTTTGTACTGCGCTCCGCTTACAATTAGAAATTTACAAACAGAACCTCTAACCTGGACCACACCGGAAGTACAATGCCACACAGGCCAAACTCCTCCGGTGTCCCGGCTACTGCGCAGTGCACTGTACTCCTCTCACGTCGTCCCTTGTGTGGCGAAGCTTGTCACATCGGGCATGCCAGTTGCAAAAAAGAAATCTGAGCTTGTATGACACTGGGAGCCATAGTGCACGCCGGCAAAAAGGATTAATGCTCCCGTGCGTTGCTGACTGCAACAGAGAATAAACAAGCCCAATCCTCCTTAGAACAAAGCCCAAAACCAAACTAACACCTAACTAAAAATAGCCCAAATGACGGTCGACATCAAAAATTGCTAAAAGCCTAAACAATCGTGTTAGACCTGGCATATCTTGGCGTGATTACCCTTGACTTTTTGCCTCTACCACCTTTGCTTTTAGATGCTTTGGGTACTTTGCCACTGCTGATCAGTGTCAAAGTACAGGAGTTCCCTGTGTAAAATGTATGGTGATTGGTTGGCCATGATTGGTATGTTTGCCTTACTAGTAAAAGTCCCTAGTGATGTGCACTATGTGTGCAAGGGCTAGTAATGCAAGGGCGCGCAGAGAAGGGAACTCAGGCCTTCAGTGTAGGGCCTGCGCGCAGAATGCTAGGTTAGCATGTTGTCCTGACAAGTGCGACCACTTGTCAGGCCTGACTTTCCCTTTTATATACACATGGGGCACCCCTGTGGTAGGTCTCAGGTAACCCCTGGGCAGGGTGCAGTGTAGGTAAAAGGCAGAACATAAACTGAGGTGTGTGTTGTGTTCTGGCAGTGAAAAACTCTCCATTTCGTTTTTCACTGCTGAAAGGCCATTCTGCCCATAGGACAGAATGCGGGAGGCTAGGTGTTGTATTTGTTAGCCTAGTTGCCTGTCAGTTTATAATGGAGAGGTGAAGTTTGGTATGTATGAACTCACAGTGTCATAATGCATCTTTCTGTAAAGGTGGTTTTGTCACTGTGTGTTTATAAACCACTCTTTTAGAAGTGGCTGAGTTTTGTGCTCTGAGCATTTCTGTGTGTCTCTGAAATGTGGATTGTCTGTCTGGAATTGAAAGGTGAGAGGATCTGGGAGAGGTCTTGACCCAGGGAGGGGTTGAGATGGCACCAGGCTGCCCTCCATCTGGAGAGTAGGGGGAGGAGAAGCCCGGGAGGTGAAAAGGCCTGGGCTGGTGCTATAAACCAATTGACCCATCTCCTGCTGAGTGATTAAGGCTCCAGACCCCCAGTATCAAAGGGAGAGGGTTGACACTGGGAGGGAGACACCCAGAACTGATTTAGGAAGGGGTCAGGGACCCCTGAGCACATACAAACTTCAAAGACAGTAAGGGGTATAACTATGAGAGCTGAAACCCCTGAACGTTGGAATGAAACAGATATGGATTGAGACTGAAAAGGCTTGGACCCATTCTGTGGTCAAGAGGAACCTCTGCTAAAGAAGGAACAACTGAAGAGACTGTGGTGGATAGACCAATCCTTGCTTCGTGATCTGTGGCTGGTCTGCAGTTTGCTGTTCTAACTAAGGAAGAGGCTGTTGGGACTGTGCTTGGAGGCGCTGGGTCCCCCTGCTTGAAGAAGACTGTGCTTTGTGCTGTGTCTTGTAACCCCAAGGGCCCGAGGTGAGCTGGCTCCCTGTTTGGAAATACAGGATCATAAAAGTTTCCGGAGAAGTCCCAAGCAAAGCGGTGTGCACATGCTTTGTGCCCCTTGAGACCCTCAGAAGTTGTGCCGTGTGATCGTGGGCACGCAGGAGTAAGCTAAGTCTAAGACGCGCAGAGTGCGTGTCGTGGTGCAGGCCAAGGCGTTGGAGAGGAGCGTCTGGTCGTGGAGTGCACAGGGAGACGAGGCGAGGCTCGGACGCGCAAGTGTGCATGTCGTGGTGCAGCCCGGGTGCTAGTGAAGAGCGCCTGGGCCTCGTGTGCACCTAAGGAAGCAGCGAGACTCGGACGTGCAGTGTGTGTGTCGTGGTGCAGTCATGGCATTGGTGAGGAGCGCCTGGACATCGTGTGCACCAGCGGAAGAAGTGAGTCTCGGACGCGCTGGGTGCGTGTCGTGGTGCAGCCAGGGTGTTGGTGAGGAGCGCCTGGGCCTCGTAGGCACCAAAAGAAGAAGTGAGTCTCCGACGTGCAAGTGTGCATGTCGTGGTGCAGCCAGGGCGTGAGGAAGGGCGCCTGGACATCGTGTGCACCGGGAGAAGAGGTGAGACTCGGATGCGCAGGAGTGCGTGTCGTGGTGCAGCCAGGGCGTGAGGAAGAGCGCCTGGACATCGTGTGCACCGGGAGAAGAGGCGAGGCTCGAACGCGCAGGGTGCGTATTGAGGTGCAAGCGGAGCGTTGGTGAAGAGTGCCGGATCGTCGTGAGCACCAGAGAAGAGGCAAGTCTCGGACGCGCGGTGTGCATGTCGAAGTGCAACCTGAGGTGCTGGTGAGGAGTGCCGGGTTAGGTTGTGCACCAAACAGAAGTAAAGTCTCCACAGTGCTGAGGGCGGGTCTCGGTGTGGACCGAGTCCGCCGGAGTGAGGGCCAAGTCATCGGGGCCCTCGGAGTCCATCAGTAGCGGCCCGGACCGGCAGCCACAGAAGAGCTGAGCCGCCGGCCCGAGTCCGCCAAAACCCGTGACGGAGTTCTGGATCAAGGCCCAAGTCACGGACGTCGGGGAGGAGAGTGGGATCGCGCCCCCCAGGTAACGTGGATCAACGCCTGGGGTGGGGTGCGGGCCCAGAGGGACACTCTCTCGGCCTCCCGCTCAGTCAGCTGCGTGAGCCGTTGCTTCGGCTCGTATCCCCGCCCGTGCTGACCCAGGAAGGGGCAGTACTGGGGCCGGAGTGGGAAGCAGTACTTTGTGTGTCATCATTTGATCCATATCGGGGACACTGTTACTGGAGCACGTAAAACTGTCGTATTACACAATTGCATTATTGCTGCTAACGAACTATCGAAGTGTCGTATGATGCCTGACCTCATTTGTGCCTAACGAACTTTATGCTTGGTGCGCTACGCACTGCATTATTTCTCCCATGCATATTATTCGATTGTAACGTAGCGCATTGTATGATTTTGTCAGTGCACCCTATCTGAGTATAACGTGGCGCAGAGTATTATTTCTTTGTTGCACCGCACAGGATTGTAGCGTGACGCATTGCTTTGTTTCTTCCTGGTACAGGGCATGCTGGTGGTGATACGCATTGCATTATTCCTTCAATTGCAAAGTACATGACTGTGGCGCTACGTATGGTATTATTTCTCTGTTGCGCAGTATAAGAGAATATTGTTAGGCATTGCAGTATTGTTTCCTTATGCAACGTGTGTGTTTCTAGCAATACGACTGGTCTAACCTATTGGGAAACGGTTAGAGAAGAGCTTAACTGTTCGTTAGACGCTGTGGTTGGGATTAGAACCTACCAACCCACCAGAAAGAATACTACCCATTCTTATATGTTGATTTTGTATCGTGTGGTCGTATTGTATAATTTCTTATATAAAGATTATACTCTTTTTATCAATACTCGTGTGGAGTCTATTTGTGATGACATCATGGGGTTATTGTGAGCGTGGTTGCACATACTGAACACTCGTGCCTTGGAGATAAGCCTGGCTGCTCATGCCAAGCTACTAAGGGGGGTGAGCAGGGCTATCTCAGACGGTGTCCTTACTTAGCCTAACGTTGAAGCGAGGGGTCAAGGGCGCACGCCTACAGCATTTGGTGGCGGCGGTAAGCGACAGGGACCTCCACTTCCAACAAATACAAACAACAAAGCTGGAGGCATGGCGCAAGATGTACCCCCAGTACAACTGTGGAATTAAGAGGAGGTGGGAGGGAGGAAAACTGTATTTAAATGTAATCAGCTATGGTGCTGAAACTACACACAGGCAAACAGAAACAGAGCAGGAAACCAATAAAAAAGTTATCCCCCAAAGAACAGATGTAGAACTGTAGTGTGATGAGACAGTACTTAGTCCCTGTTGCATGGGAGGACCGGAAGAGAAAAAGGAGGGACAAAGAGGCAGGACTGACCACTGGCAAGCAAGGAATTTTGAAGCACACTGACATAGACAAATGAAAAACAAAAGTAAGCAATGGGTGGAGCTGGAACTCCACAAAGCAATTACTACAGGTCGCTAAGCGACAGCGCAAGCGCTGCCTAGGCTCGACCTAAAAAAGGACTGGACGAATATAGAATCTGGTGTCAAAATTGTGTAGTTCTTATCACTGGCATCCTTATCAGATGGAGCTAGGTTTAATATTTAAATGTTCTTGATTTTAAAATGTTTCCCAAATAAAATCTTTAATTGATTTGACCAAAGGTGAAGAATCCAAGGTCATTGATGGGTTCACATTGGATCTACTGTCGACATTGCCTCCCTTAGCTGGAGTTAGTTCAACACATTGATTTCGAGACTCTTCACATTCTACTCCCTTATGCAAAGTTGCAGGCTTTTGGGGTAATTTGAGCAAATGGCTATTAACTCCTTCCTCTTTAAGTGTGGTGCAACTGATTTTGTATGTTTAGATTAACCGTGAGGCATTCTGGAAGATAAATCAAACTGCCTAAAATTACCCAATCCAACTCAGACAATTAGCTGCTGAATTATATAGCAATTAAATACCTCAAGGAGACTGATTATTGCTGGAACTAGTTAGGCACACACTTACCTTTCTTTGTGAAACATTCAGTAACCTCCAACTCAATTGAGAACTTGCTTATGAGAGGAAGCTCACATACAAAAAGGACTGACCAGAGTCTGAGAAGATAGAAATTATTGTGCTAAAATGGAAAAAATGCTTACCACTTCGCCCTTCACCAACTACCCACACTCTGATTTGGCACCCCACCACCCACAGAATCAATATGGTTGGTTTACAAAGCCTCTGATTAAGTTCAATTTAATGGATCTCGTCTGAATTATCACAAGCAGGTGTGGATGTCTGATGGACGGCAGTCTGGGTGAAAGCTGATGCGCTTCCGACTTGGACAGGCGCTTCAACTATTGTACTTGCTACTACGAGTATGTTGATTCAATTTTTCTTCTAGTTTACGACCAGAATGCAATCTAATGCAGGTTCACCGCCAAACCGATGCTTTGCCGCAGATTCACCCAATCACCCAGCTCCCCAGGGTGATGGGGTGCACACAGTGGAATATGGGCGAGGCCTTGCAGATGGCTGACCTTTGGCCACATTAAGAACTTAGAGGCTGGTGGCCTCTTCTTAAACATCCAAAGCTGAACTGGTATCTACACAAGTCAGCCTTCTACAAGCAGACCTGAGAGGGCACTGCCCCCCATAAATTACTGCAAAGACTTGTTGGGGCACCAAGAGGGTCCTATACCCAACCTGCTGAGTGGTTAATGTGCAGGGTCTCCAACAGTGTCCTTTTCTCCCTGAATCCGCTAAAGGCAACACAGAAGTAATGTGGACTTTTGGGGATTTTTAAACAAAATCATAGGCGTCCTGAAGCCTAGGCACTTGGCACGGCTGATCAGTCTTGGTCTAAAGTCATTCGGGTTCATCTGATTGAGCCATTTCAGGACCTGATGCTGCTTGCTGAAGGTTGCAATGATAAAAAAAGTTGTCTTAATTGGTTTAATTGGGGTACACCTTGGACATCCATCCTTTGATTGCAGAGATGTGATTCTTCAGCCAGATGATGTTGTGGCCAGATGTGACCAACATTTGGTCTGCTCACAGTACTGGTCATGGCATGCAAACTTCATTTTCTGAGACTGTAACTTGCAGATCAAGGACGTCAAGGATTAGAGTTCACAAATTCCAATCACACCAAGAAGTTCTATTCCCCCCTCTCCACCAGCCCTGCACATGCCATTAGAGACTCGACAAGATGCCGGACTCTCTGCCACAGGGTGATAACTATATTACTGGGGTTGATGGTCAATATATCATTAGAAATACTGTCTGGCGTAAATAGCACATCCTTAATATTTTTTACGAAAATATCATCCCATTCGGGTGTAGATTTTCAATTATTAACGTCAAAGGAGCAATATTTTTATAAACAATATTTAGGACATAAGATTTATGTCAGGTGTTATTCTGACAATAATCTGGAACCATACATTTCCCTGGCTTTAAAATATTTTATAAGGGATGAGGCATTGTGATTCTCTTCCCTGAAAGTCAGTTACGTGTGACCCTGCGGTAACTACATCTTGCCCTCTACCCAATCTTGTTTTCAACAAGAAGAGAAAATTATTAGCAATGGAGCATCACACCATTGGAAATTCTTAAAGTGGTCCATGTTGACTTCACAAAGATGTCCATGTCTCTTAAGAAGTGAAATGTTATGAAGATGTTCGTGCAGGAACCACTAACACAATAAATTCATATAGCTTTCAACCCTTAACAGCAAACAGAGAAAGCCAGGTCTCCACCCCACGCAAAGGCAAACAAGCTCAGACTCCAGTCTGATCTGGTCGTTCCTCAGTCTCTGTGAATGGGCTTGAACCATAGAATGAAGCAGTAACATTTTCCGGATCTGACTCTTAAATATTCCCTAAGCTCAGGAGCTGTGAGATCTTTCTTCTGAAAGAACATGAGTAATTATCCCAGCAAACAGGCCTCTGTAATCAATCTATTCAAACTGTTAATACCAGAATCCACTTTCTCTGGTGCATCTGGACGTCCTGATGTTACACAGTTGAACTGAGACAAATGAGGTAATCTGTGTCTCCACTCTGTGAAATGTAAAAAGTCCAATAGCAGAAGCGAGGCTGTTCACTGACAACCCAAAGAAGTAAAATAATGTGATTTGACTAACACAATTGTATACTAAAACACAGGCTTGTCCTTAAGGCAATTAATTTGTCTTCATTACTGGCAATATTCCTATTCTGTTATTTGAATTGCTACTTCAGTATGCTATATTTATACCAGGGGTCTCCAACGTTTTCTGCAATAAGTGTTACTTATGTTCAAAGTAAACCATCCATAGCTACCATCAGCGGCGGCTCCTCCACTAAGGATGAGGAGCACCACCGCACTGCTCTTTGAGCAGTGCAAAAAGGAAAAATAAAATGATAACGCAATGTTATTATCATTTTATTTTTCCGTACTGAGGCAGTTTTACGGGGCGGAGCGGGGCAGGATGGGCTGTCATCACAGCCAGCAGGGGGAGGAGTGGTTGGTGCACTTAAGTGTGCATGATGGTTTGGCCAGACGTCTTGGGCTGGCCAAACCATCATGCGCACTTAGCATGTTCTCCACCTGGCTGTATTGCACCGCCTGGGTGAAGAACATGCAGAGGCTCCCGCTCCCTGTCTGATCGTCGAACCAGGACGCTCAGACCAATCACAATGCTGCTGTCATGCTGGAGACAGCAGCGTCGTGATTGGTTAGAGAAGTCTGGGAGCCTGTGTGCTTCCTGCTAAGCTTCTGTGCGTCATGGACAGAAGGACGGCAGAGAGGCGGAGGCCGCCATTCTGCAGGTAAGTCGTCTTTTTTCTTTTTTTCTAATCCCCCGCCACCCTTCCCTAGCAGCCGCCACTGGCTACCATAATTAGTGCTGTATAATGACAGAAGATAAGATTTCAGTAGTGGCCACCCTATGCAAGATTACTAGCTGTGATCACCTCAGTGTTACAGGCAGGGTTGCCAGCAGTAATGTAAAAAAGGCTTTTTCAATTTGGAATTCCTCTACATGGGTAATACATAACAGCCATAGCTCCAATGGCCCTGGCACACAGGTACTAAAATTAGTGATAGGTCTCCCCAATGCCACATGATTTATCACTCAAATGTCAGTTTTAAGTATACTTTGGACATTCAGACATTTTTCTCCAAACGCCAGCTTATCCATTCTAAAAATATACATATTTTCGTCTTAAATACACACTCTCAGTTTTGGTGCATGTATATTAATTCAACAAACAAAATCTTCTAATTTAGTAAGCTGGGCTGCGCACAGGAGAGCTAGTTACAGGTAGATGGCAAGCTACCGGTAGCTCACGAGCTAGCCTTATTTTATACTTACATGATACCAGAAAACGTTCCTACTAAACAGACATAGTCATGAATTATTCATCATTAGGCACAATGTTTTTGCCAACACTATGTGAGGATTGTGGGCCTTGAACATGTTGCTTAAATCCTCAGTGCTTATGCACAATGTCTGATTATGTGATGTTAACAACATTTATTGCACACATGTATAACCAACAGCTTCATAGCCTTTGAGACAGGACCATCAGTCTTACTTTCTAGGCAGTGGGTCTCCTCATTGCCAGATGAGAGCCTCACACAGTGTATGATATTGGCAGATCTAGTCTACCAAATTAAAATGTCTTTACAAGCCAACTTGAGCTACACAGGCTGCATGTGACCTGTAACCAAGCCGTAAAATCCTTGATCGCAGTAAATTTTCTGGTACATCAGTAGTAGCCCTCGTTGATTTCCAACCAGAAATCAAAGAAGCCTGTTTGAATTTCCTGAAGTGTCACTTGACTGTTCAATGGTGAAGCAGAATTCGAGCCCAGCTGGAGTACTGCATTCCAAATTATTACATTTGTGGAGTCTGGTTATGCAGAATCACTATATCCCCTCGGATTCTCCTATGTATATCATCTTCATGTCACCTGATAAGTCAACAGATGGCTTCCAGATTTACTACATAAAAATTCGTAATTTAGCACACTGTACATCGTCAGACTGAACTTGTTAGACATGAGATTTTATGTTCTTTACTTTGGCAATCCACCATGGAAAGGAAACGGTTTGCCATTCACGTACCCTGTATAAACAGATAGATTTAATGTTTTTGAACACTCAGATGGCTAACCTTACCCAGATTCTAGTCTGCATATACAATGGAGATTGGTGGTTTGCAGTGGAGCTGCATGACTCCTACAACCATATCCTGGTCATGGCAGGCCACCTGCACTCTCTCCAGTTTTTGCTGTTAGTTTGATGCAATAAATACTCCTCCGCACCTGAATTCAGCACCACATTTGATCCCACACTATATATTTGCAATATCAGTCCATCCTCATGAACAAGAGGCGCATGTGTTATCCTAGTTAGACAAACGCCTGTCAGGTTCCGCTTTTGTCGACCAATTCCTGCAGAGGTGCACTTGAACCTGGTCCATTTGCAGCAAACAATCTCAAGTCATGCCTTTGAACACAGTAAAAAACCTCTAATTCAAAAGTCCTCCCTAGATACTGGGCAGTGGAAGGTGTTTTAATGTAGGGACACTGAAAGTACCATGCTCTACTAGGGGGGGTCCCTAATGGACCACTATTGCCTCCGCTTGTAGGTTTGTGAATATAGAAGAGAATCTATCAATTAGGGGCCAGATGTACGACCCTTTTTGCGCTCGCAAATGGGAGATCGGCCCGTTTGCGACCGCAAAAAATGGGTCCTGGCATGTACAAACGCTATTTTGCGTGTCACTGACTCGCAAAATAGCGTTTGCGACTCTCGCTATTAGGGAGGGGCATCCCTTCCTAATAGCGAGTCTCAATGCCATATACTATTGTTTTGCAACCGCATTTGCGGCTGCAAAACACTCGCAGTTTACCATCTACTTCAAGTAGGTGGTAAACCACTCGCAAACGGGAAGGGGTCCCCAGGGAACCCCTTCCCCTTTGTGAGTGTGTGTGAAAATATTTTTTAAGAGCAAGCAGTGGTTCCAGGGATCACTGCCTGCCCTTAAAAAATGAAACTGAAAAGTTTCATTTTTCTTTTTTAAATGCATCCCGTTTTCCTTTAAGGAAAACTGGCTGCATTTAAAAGAAAAAAACTGCTTTATTGAAAAAGCAGTCACAGACATGGTGGTCTGCTGACCCCAGCAGGACACCATCCCTGGGAGTGCTAGCCATTCCCAATGAGGTCGCAAATTACGCATGCCTCATGAATATTAATGAGGCATGCAATTTGCGACTCCATTGGGAATCGCAAACAGTGTTGTACATTCACTTTTGCGAGTCGCAAATTGTGAGTCGCAATTCGACACAATTTGCGACTCGCAAAAGTGAATGGTCGTACATCTGGCCCCTGGATATAGCCTTAGCTCTGGCACACCATCAATCTACCATGGCTTGACTGTGGGACATGTTCAAGTTTATTCAAGCCGCATGGCCTACTGCTAAAATGAAGACAGTCCGCTCACCCTCAGCATAATGTAGTTCAAGGAAACATCACTGGTCCTTTTTCCATGCCTCCTGCTTCTAGGAGTGAAGGTGAATTTAGATTCACCAATAACATTGCTGCAAAGTGATTCCTGATCAGCTGTGAAAGTTAGCCTGCAGCTCTATATCAGCCGACCAGAGCGCAGTTCTTGTGCTAAAGAAATGTCCTTGATGCCTACTATCTACTGGGAGTCAATATGGTTAAGACAGTCGAGCTGAATGACCCCCAAATATATAAAACGTGAGACCTCCCACGGTTTGACTAGTTTGACTCATAACTCAACTCAGAAAGTTAAGGTCAGGGATTGGAAAACCACCAGAAGCTCGGATAAGGAGTCTCTGGTGGTGATGAAATGAGCATGAAGTAGAGTCAAGAGTAGACAAGATTGACATTCAGGACCCCGGCCTTCGATAGCGCTGGCCACAAGATTCGGGGCAAAACTTTGAGCCCCAGCACTTATTCTATGACAAATTAAGCACGACGTAGACCGGTGACATGCACCAGTTACATAAATTAATGTAATTTTATTAACAAGTCATCAAGTATTCTCCCATAGATATGACGTGTTTGGGTCCTCGCTTTGTTACCAATGTGATGTTTGCCTGCAAATGTTCAGCCTTTTAAACAGAAGGCCATAAGGACTGAGGTAGGTATATACGCCTCATATCATAGTGGAGGTAAGGAGATTAGGGTGCAGATGAAAGATTGAGGGGCGTCAAACAAAGCTGATGGAATCATTATAATGAGCATGTGTAATGTTGTTATTCGTGAGTGATTTGTCGAACCGTCAGAAAATGGAAATGTATTGATTTGCATACTTTATAAATCAAGGGGCCTCTGTCAAATTGTCCTTTCACTTTGGAACGTGTTGTATGTGAATGATAAACTCCATGTCTCATTGGGTCATCCTTGCATTTGACACAACAAATATACATTTAGCTCCAAAAGACAGTGGAAGAAAAAGGCGAACCACTGAAGGTCGTGTGGGGACTGAAAACAAGAAATGCATCCCGCACACGCCGTACTTTCTCGTGTTCTCAGATGTCCACGAGAATGATGCCTATTCGTGAAGCCAATCGGTGTTTTTCTAGAACAGACTGCAGGCCACGGGGAGCAGCCGCGGCGCAGGCTCCTGATAGGCTCTTTCTTGCTTGTGCATCTGTTGCCATGGTGCCTGCTGATGTGCCTACTTGACCTGTGAATACGAGAAGTTCTTAAAGCTGTCTCCATGGATACTGCAGTATGAAACGGCACTCTCAGGGCAGCCTGCATTTCCGATGCCATCTATGTATGAAGATGCAGCTCTGGGAAATAACCAGTTTGTTCCACCTTTTGTGAGTCGAGCTTTTGAAAGCAGGCAGTCATGGTTGCAGTTTCTGTCTGACAGTCGTGCGTAGGTGGTTTGTCTACGGGTCTGTTGCTTGCTCGTGGCGTAACATCCCATAATCAATGTCGGAAACAAAACGGGCATTTCATTTCCTAAAACACGTATTTGATAAGCAACAACATGGATGTAAACATGTGTCGTATATTTCCCATTCTCCTTGCATCGTACAGCCAGTCTAGTATCGTGTGATTTACCGTACAGCCCGAGTGAGTGATTCCTTTCAGTGAGGCGCTAACGGCAGGTACTGGACCCATCTGAATTATGGGACCGGCGGGAACACTTCAGATGTGTTTTTCACCTTGACATTTAGGCTGCCTGCTTGGAAATCTGGGGTAAATGGGGGTTATCGGGGAAATCAGATCAGGAATTAGATTCCCCCAGAAATAATCGATTTCTAAGGAGACCCTGACACTCTCACTTGTAGTACCTTGGTAACTCTCATGCATGTCATTTAGGAGTCACTAGGATTCACAGCTGCGACCCCTGCCTTGACCCCTGCAACATCGAGCATTACCTTTGTGACCCCTGGCATCAGAGGTGGCAAAACTAGTGCCAAGAGCAGGAAGTAAACAGTGTTGTGATGTGCGCTGTTTACTTTTTATGGTCTGGCTTGACAGCGGGGCTGTCACCAGACAATTATGAAAGCATCACTAGAGAGGGGCTTTTGCTCCACCCACATGTTAGGAGATAGGAGTACATGTTTTGATTGGGCAGAAGGTATGCTGTTCCACAAAATACGTGCCTGCCCTGCATGCAGCTGTGATCATTTTGTTTATTTATTCAGCTGGCTAAGCTTGAACTTTCAGGGGCACACACACACGACATTGGAATGCTATTAAAGTGGCTTATATAACTAGATCAGTTATGTTGTTTTTCTCTGGCAGCAGCGGGCATGGGAGGAGGTCAGTCATTAACCTACATGGATTTTTAGGTCTGGCTTGACGGTGCAACAGTCACCTGACCTTCTAACCTACACCAAAGTTATTCTACAATTCTTTGCTGCCACACAAATGCTTATCTATTCCCATGTGATTTACATATAATGCTTCACGTAACTGTACAACATTTCTTTAAATCCAGACTTGTTGGCATTGCCACTGCTTGTTTCAGCTTCCCATGGGACTGGTACATAACCCTAATTCAGCAGCGCAATCTGTTCTGATTAAATTTAAAAAAACTTTTTAAACCAGCTGTTGCCAAGTGTTCCTAACTGTGAATACATGAAAAATTATGCCTTTGAACAAAACCTTCACCTCTGTGCTTCACAACACTGATAATGCCTTATAAATGAATGGAAATCTAAGGCTCTATTTACACATTATCCAGAGGAAATGTGTGATTTATAGCACCCAATAGAATCTGACGGACTGGGATTTGGAATTTTCTTGGTGCAGTAATTTTCACATAATCCATGTTTTTGAGTAATACCATGAGGAGTTGGTGCTAATGCACCAAAATTAATGTATTGGGAAATACCGTACTCTCTCCCAATGCAAAAATCCAGCCGTTTAACCTGTCGAAATGTAACCAAGGATGCCGACTTTATTGAACCTGGTAATTACCAGAGCAGTAAATTCTGCACAATTCAAAATTCTGACCCCTGCGCAAACACGTGTTATAATCAGGGCCAAAATTTACTAACAATAAGGAATAATGTAAGACAATAACATTATTAATATACCATGTATGGTCCATAAGTATTAATAAAGGGGGACATAACTACTATTGTTTATTAAATCCCTTTATTTTTTCCTTATTTCTTTTCTAAATCTTTGTTTGCCTCTCCCCATCATTGATCAATACATGTATTGTTGATTATATAGTTGGGAACCTTTAAATAATGATAGTTTATGGCACAAATAATTTAGGTTCCCAAAGCTGTTCTGTGCTTTGATATTGTATTCTCTTCAAATAAACACAATGTTTCATCTAATACAAAGAGAAATGAGTAATGTTCCCCTGGCATGTCGTGTCAACACCCTACTAAAACAAGCATTGGCATAGCCAGTAGGTCTCGCCTTTGGGACCTTATAAGTATTTAGCCATGCAGCACATTATCCTAAGTCCTACAACATCTTTGGTTACTTCACGTGGCACTGGTAACGGCCACACACACCCAAGGATGGGCTTCCATGCTATTTGATGAAAATATGATAAAGACTCTTCAAATTTCAAAAAAGTATTTCTTTAACTAAGACGCTTTGACACTAATAGGCACATTATAGCACTGCGTTCTTAAAAAGTAGCCTGATTTCTTTCTGTCACAGGAGGATAACAGTGTCTATGACCTCCATCATGAACACTGTGAAGGAATCTTTCTAGAGATCCATGGTGAATTGTATGCAAATGTATCCCCATGGTTAAAAGGCAAGTCTCAAATAGACAAATTAGGTAGTGACATAGAATCTCCCTATATACATATCGCATGGTCGGAACCCCGATCACCTGAAGCAGCGCATAGGTGGCCAGTACAGGTGGTAGACCCTGCCTTTTTGAGACCAGCTGCAGAACGAAACGCAGCAAATTGCTTTTACTTAAAAGGGGGATTGGAAAAGGTCAAGGACTGATCTCTGAAGGAAGAAATAAGAAAATCCCCAAATACCCAGCTGCAGCCACTCGGAAAGTCAATTTTCTGCAGTTTTTACCTGCGAGGTCTCCGTGTCTGCGCCCAGTAACAACCCAATTCTTGTCAGGTTTTGGGTGGGATGGGCGATAATTGGAAGCCCTGGGCTGTGTATGCATCATGCACTTTGTAGCAGGCTTTGTGTGCATCATACATGAGGTACTGGGCTGTGTGTGTATTCTGCAGTTTGCAATGGACTGTGTGCGTGTATCGTGCACTCTGTAGCCGGCTGTATGGTGAGCAGTAGCCTGCATTCTGTACTGGGCTGTGGTTTAAGTCTGCACTCTGTACCTGACTAGACGAGCACGGCTCTGGAGTCACTCTCGCACCCCAGAAGGCGTGCTAAGGGAATCCTAGAAAGAACAGCAATTCCGTAACCTGTGGAGTTAACTGTAAACAGAAGGGTTCCTGGGAGCCTTCTTCTGTGCTGCTGAGGGGGAGACCTCCTAATGGGCTGGAGACGGGGATGTGTATAGTTCCTGGAAACAATGAGCACATTTGAGGGAAGGGACGCTTCCCTAACACTTTACTTAAGGGCGCTACGAATGGCGCAGACTTCCTTGGCGAACAGTGACTAGGGTTTGTCAGGTGGTGGCGATAGGATCGACTGCCTTGAGTGTTTTTGCCTGCAGTGCACGATGTGTGGTGTGGCCGGGTATGTTTGACAGTTTCTAGCCGATGAACGCAACAAATACATTGTCTCTAAAATAATTTGAGGGAATTCAGTGGCCGGAAATGCCCAGTGTTCGGCATTTTCAGGATGTGACATGTTCGTGCGCCTGCGGGATCCCCTCACCCCAAGTCTGGTTCAATATTCGGGTTAGACATCGTTAGATGCATTAGTTTGTTTTATTAACACCATGGCCTTTCCTGCAATCAGTGCCCCCGGGGCCTGTGTTCCGTTTGCCACACAGCTGTGATTGCTGCCAGGATACACGCCCCCCAGATCTTTAGAGATTGGCACTCAGATGTGAGGTGATAATTCAGCAGCCGATGTTTGGAGGCGAGATGTGCCACGGATGAGTTCCCTCCGAAGTCCGGACTCAGTGCAGGTGGTATGGGCACTGGGGCTCAGAGGGGAGGGTGGGGGGGTGGGAGTACGAGGATGTTCTAGGGGGTCGAAAGGTTCAGGAGCATGCTTGTTTCTTATAAGATGACGCGTTTGCGACGTAGGTAGACACCGGATGGCTCTAGTTAGAGGATGGCTGTAGCACGGTGTGGCGAACAAAAAAAAAACAATGTTTAAAGGTAAAGCGGACGTTGCAGCGTGCTGCGAGCGCTTTTTGTGTAAATATAAAGCGGCCAGAGAATAAAAACAATATTTAAAGTTAAAGCGTGACCTCGAGGTGAGCGCTTTTTGTAAATATAAAGCGGACGCGCAAGCACCCACATAAGTGCCCGTCCGTAGTAAATTGTAAAAAACAAGCAAAAGCGAAAGCACGGCGCGTTCTGTGTAACCTGACCCACGAGGAATGCAGCTGCCACCCTGCGCGCCACTGCTCGCTCCCGAGAGCAAAACACAGTGGGAGTGAACGTTAAAAAAGAAGGTGGGACATGCACCCGCCTTTAGCCATTTGCATGCTTTCATTAGTGAAAGACACACGCAAAAGCCAATCCTATGTGTTGGAGGAGTCAGACCCACACGGAGTAGTTTAGAGTGCTTACAAGAAGCCTCGCAGGGCAGCGCATGCGCGCTGGCTCAGGCGCGACCTAAAATAGGTTGTATCTCAAATGGAAATGTATATGTGTTGTTTTCTATTAATTATGCAGTTATTATGGAAATTCAGCATTGACCATTATTTTGATGTCATCAGGGTTAAGGTCATGTTACATTATTTCCTGAGAAGATTTGCAGTCAAAGGTCATATGACAACATTTTCTGTGGTGCCACTCAGGTCAAAGTTTGTGATGACTATTCTGCTACTCATGGCATTTTGGGTGATTGACACCCATGGTAACTCTTCCCCCACCCCAACCTTGATTTGCCAATTCCCACCAGGATACCAAGTCATGCATAACGTCACTTTCTCTATATTAACAAACTCATAAAAAAAAAAATTGTGCAACATTTATTTATTGATTTTTCAGGACATTGCAAAACATACAAATATGGACTTTCAGGTTACAGTAGAGTTGGTGAGCCTGAGTACGAACAAGAAAAATAAAAACACAGGCCGCTGCCACCACAGCATATGTATAACATGAGCAACAACACTGTAGTAACCATGAGGGGTTGAGATTCAAGGTGGTACCATAGATCACGTTGGGCAACAATGAGTAAAGGAGACAGTGGGGTACCGCAGGGAGAGAGTTGGAGGGGGAATAGAAGGGGCAAAAATAGGGTAGGGGGTACAGGGGGGAAAGGCAGTCTAGACCTGGTGGGGTCCATGCATGAAGACACAGCTAAGGATAGGGTGGAATCACTTCCCAGGAATTGGGTGAAAATATTAACTGGAGTGAGAGCAATGAGATGGTAGAACCCGCTGAAGTCACAGGGGTGGGGGAGTGGGACAAGCACAGCCGCAGGGCGGTACAAGCTCATCCATCGAAAAGAAGGGCCCCCACATTGCGGTAAATGCATCCAGTTTATCTTTCAATTTGTATGTAATGTACTCATGGTTAGCCACGCTATGGAGTTCTCTCTGCCACTCATTACATGTGGGTACAGTAGGTTGTCTCCAGGCAGCCTCAGGCAGTGCCCGATGGCTGGTCTGACAGGTCAGTTTGTGGGCCAGTTTTTGGCTGTTGGGGGCGCGTTTTATGGTCTGGTGGGACATTTTTTACTGTTGATTTCCCTGATTTTTCAACAAACATTGCCAGCAGCAAGCTCATATACATGCTGTCTTCTATACCTTGCAAAACACTTATGCACATGGACATCATTTAGGAGTCACCAGGGGTCCCAGCTACGACCCCTGGCGTGCCCCCTGTGACCCCTGCCACTACCTTTGCAACCCCTGTGCTCTGAGGTGGCAACACCAGTGCCAAGAATGCAGAGACCACGATCTCCGACTTCCTTATTTTCGGCTCCACTGGGATTCATACTAATTAGGCCTCTGGCACTCTTTTTAGAGCAGCGCCGTGATTTACGACAGTGGATTTTGAAGGGCTTCTTACAGACTCAATAGCCTGTGCTGTTCTTGCTGGAAAGTGTAGGCCCAGAAGTATTGTTTACAGTTTTTTTCTTTTTGATGTAAATGTAGTATGGAGAATGCCGCTTTCTTGTATGCACAAACCTGTGACATTCCTTTATTTATCTGGAGTTAGTACTCATGATAGCGTGTTTACTGTTTTGTCAAGTAAACTGTAGGGCACGATTTCTGTCAAGTGCAGCCAGGGATGATGGGTGTCATTTTTATACTGCTTGAAACTTAAAATATATACTGGTCTGTCAATCAGTGTGTCTTGCACCTTTTTGGATCATGTAATTACATAAAATGTAAGATCAATTATGTGAACTAGACTGATAATATTCAACACTTTTAAGTTCAAAATAAAGCATGCAACACCTCTTGACACATTTCAGCCCTTGCCTAAACACACGATCTAAGTACTTGAATAGTTAAAGAGTGCCCTTTCAAAACCTGACTTTTTAGTAAATGTAGGTGAACACTGAGTTGTAAAATGCTCAATTTGCAGCATTTTTCAATGTTTTTAAAGGGAAGAACCTTCTGTCTCGAAAGTCCCAGTGAAGAAGCTCGTTTTTTTCATTTCACTCGCTAGCTCGAATTTTGTGTTTGCACATTTTCCAATCAGGCAGCGGGTTTACCAATGCTGGAAGTTGGTGGCAGTAGAACAACTGGGTGCTACCATCCATGGAGCAATTTTGGGCACCTGCAATTATTTTTTCACAAACCAAGCATTGATTTTTATTACAGTTATAATGAATAATATTGTATTATTCACTATTATTGTAATAAAAAATGGAGCACCAGGAGATGGAACAAGACCTTCACTGGCAGCTGAGGTAAGTAAATGCTTTTAAATATATGGTGTGTTAACGCTTGCGGGTGAGAGTGTGTTTCTATGAGAGAGAACTTTTGTATGTGAGAACTTGCCTATATGTGAACATTTGTGTGTTTGAGTGAAAGGGATCGAGAGACGGTCAGTGAGTGAAAGCGAGTGAGATTGATTGTCAGTGTATATGAGTGAATCAGAGTAACAAAGAATGAGTGAGTGAGAGTTAGAGTGACTACAAATGAGAGGTTGGCTGACTGTAAATGAATAATAATAAGAGTGAGGAGTGCTAGGGAGTGTGAGTGAGAATGAGTGTGAGCGACAATGAGTGAATCTGTGAGTGAAAATGAGTGAGCCAGAGTGAATGAGTATATGTAAGAATGAATAAGAGTGATTGATTTTCAAGTGAGTGTCGCAGGTGAGAAAGTATGAATGAGTCAGAGTAAGAATGAATGTGATTGAAAGTGAGTAAGTGTGAATAAATGAGTGAGAACGAGTGAATCAGAGTGAGTGAAAATGTGGGATTGAGAAGGAGTGAGTCCAAGTAAGTGTGAGTGAGAAAGTATGAGTAAATCAGAATGGGAGTGAGTGAGAGGGAATGAGTGAAAATGAGTGAGCATTAGTGAAAGTAAAGTGAGTACAAGTGTGAGTGATAAATAACAGGTGAGTGAAAACTAATGAGTGTGACTGAGTGTGAGTGAGAGAGAATAAGAATGAGTGAGTGAGTGAACATAAGTGATCGAGTGAGAATGTGGTTTATTCTGTAAGTCTTCTCTCTGGCATACGGAAGGGAATTCTTGTCTTATAGAGGCACCCATGGCAAAATACTGGCACTGGCATACTGAAGGCAGAGCTTAGCATTACAGCACCTCTGAGAAAATGCTGGCATAGTGGAGGTAATTTGTGGCATGATGGCCACCCATTGTAAAATACTGGCACTTGCATACCAGATGTAATTCTTGGCATGGGGCGCCCTTAGAAAATGCTGGCACTAGCACATTGGAGGTAATTCTTGGCAGAAGGGAGGACAAACAGGGCATATGGGCATGGGGTAGCAATGACAAAAGGCAGGCCCTAACATACTAAAGGTAATGCTTTTGACAAATGGGTCACCCATGATATATGGATGACCTTAATGGCAGAATTCTAGCACTGACATATTGTATGTAATATGTGGCATGGGGGCACCCATGACAAAATGCTGGGCCTGCCATAATGAAGGCAATTTTTGACATATGAGGGCACCCATAGCACATTTTGAAAAAGTAGGGGTCAGCTAAAGAGGAGCATCAGGTTTCATTGGCTTGGCACACAATAAAGGACTTGAATATGTATTGAGCGCCCCTTCAGAGCCAAAGCTTTTTAGCAAATTTATGAGAAAGTTGTGCTTTCAAAAGGCATTATTTGACTCCATTGCCTTCGGAGTTTTTTCATGGGGAGGACTCCAAACTTCCCTCGTTCACTAAGAATTCAGGGCAAGTATCTTGTCCCACCACTTTCAAAGATCATGTCAGAACCCTAATATTGGTGGTATCAAAAAGAGACACTTGTATGTGTTGTGTTATTATGTTAATCATACCGTTCTTATGGCACTTTATCGATGTCAATTATTGTCATGGCATTAGGATTAAGGTTGTGTGACCTCATTTCCTGGGAATATTCAGGGCCAAAGGTCATATGATGTCCCTTCCCATGATGTTGTTTAAGGTCAAAGAGTGTGTGATGTCACTTCCGGTACCCCCGGCATGTTGGTGAATCGACGTCCATGCTTATACGCCTTGTCTTCACAAGTTCAAAACTGTCCCTCTTTCAAATACGGGCCACTTTATTAAGCAATTAATTCACTAATAAAGGCCACTTCTATTTTGGTGCCCGGGCTAGTTTTCTGTCCCAGTCCGACCTGGGGCTTGTTTTGTTACTTAGTAAACTTATAAAGTCACACAGACCATTATATTTGCCATTTGATTTTTTTTTTTAATTTTAAGATTATTTGATTTTTGTTTAATGATTTGGAGGAGTGTTTACACTTGCTTTCATGCCAACGAAAAATCACATAAAATGTTTCACTTCACGCACTTGTTCATCTTTGCTTCTTCTTGATACTACAAATAATATAACATTATTTCCAGCACTGGTAACAATATTATCCAGTCAAGGAATCTTCAGTCCAAAATAGTTGTCTCAACCTCTGCTACATGTTGCAGATACTTTTTAAACCACATCAAAACCCAGGCATGGGCCATCACTAGGAAGAACTCACGTACAAATGATGTCATCGACATCTTCTACCACCTCCATGATTGTCAGACGGGTCAAGAATAGACTGTTGAAAGATTCGATACTTGTTACTAATCTGTAGAGTGTTGCTGGCAAGAGCTCTGCCAAGTGAGAAATACTTCAATTAATTGTCTTTAAATAATTAGCTTCTCAAATATCCAAGCACAACATTCACTTGATTGTTAACATATTTATTGAACAATTAACAGCTCCAGAATATGCAATGTGCAGAGTCAAATAGTGTTTACTAAAGGAACCACGGTGAACCTGTAGTGCCAAAAATACTTTGCACGCTGGGGCTGTAAGCCCCATACTCAAAGGGCATCATGCATGACATGGGTTTTAGCTGCTAAGTCCACATCACTTGACTGCCAAGGGAATCCTTCAGCAGCGGCCAAGCACTATTTCTGTGAAATTATGTTTACTGAATGCCCACGGTCAATGGGCCAGACGTATGTGCTTCTTTACTGATGGGGCTAAAATTTTGTTAAGTAAACCGAAATGATTGCCAGGGAGCACGTCTTTCATTCTAAAAACAAACTTGGGATCTGATGTAACAAGCCATTTTGCAGCCACAAAGTCCGTGCTTTGCAAAATCACAGGGTTTGTGACCGCAAAATGGCTTTTTCTTATGCAGTAAACCCATTTTGCGATTTGGTAACAGGCTACTGAAATGCAAAATGGGTTTAGAAACCCATAACGACTCACTAGCTGGAAGGGGTGTCTCTTCCAAATATTGATTCATTAAGGTGGGGATCATTGTTTTTCGACCAAAATTCAGTCGAAAAATGATTGAAATTTTACCGACACCTCAAAGGAGATGGTAACCCATTAACAAATGGACAGGGTTCCTCCTAGGACCATTTTCCCTTTGTGAATGTTAAAAAGTTTGTTTGGGAGTGGGCAGTGGTCCGTGAGACCACTGTTAACTCGCAAACAAACAAAAATAATCTTCTCTTTTAAATGCAACTCCGTTTCCTTTAAGGAAAACTACATTTAAAAAAAAAATTGACTTTATTTAAAAAACAATCACAGACAGGGTGGTCTGCTTACACCATCAGGCCACCATCCCTGCGATGGCACCCAATCGGAGTGAGTCGCAATTTGCAACCTACCTCATGAATATTGATGTAGTATGTCAGATTGCGTCACACTACAGTTCAGAATTTTATGAACCAACATATTAGTTCATGGGTCAGTGTGCAAAAATTCCATTCCATTCACAAAAAGTTGGTGCGCAATTTGTGACCACTTTTTGCAAATGGAAATTTAATATATCAGGCACTTAGTTTCAGCAATTTGTGGCAGTCATTAATCTTGAAATGGGTAGGGCATGAACACCTGGCCCTAATTGCAGCAAGACGTAAGAAAACACAACTTTCTCTAGGGAGGTGTGGGAGAAGTTTCTACCTGTGAGAAAATTAACAGAAATTGGGTCAGATAGTGTAATTCTAGTAGAAACTTCTCACAGAATAACACTGGCAAATAAAGGTAAAATATTCTACTATTTCATGGAATGCTGGGCAAGCCTCCCCAGGAGTGATGAAGGTCTACCCACCCTTAATTATTTTTGATAATGTAATGGAAATATTGTGCATTTTCCAGCATAATTTTGGCTCAATGACTCTAATCTTTAGGTGATACAGCCAGGTCAAAAAGGCAATTTCACAGGGGTTATCATTTTTCTTTGCATCTATTTACACTTCTAAATTTCAGATCTGCTCACTTTCCCATCCTGCCCACTTGAACTAGACTATAAGACTTACAATCTCATTGAAAGGGGCGGGGTGAAAAAAGAAACATTACACAATCTCTCCATATTAGGAAGTACATAGTAGGACCAGGCAAATTCTGTATGCTCAAACAGTAGTGACATCACTCAGGTTATACAGACCTACCAATTTCAGATAGGTCACACATATTTTACAGTGTATCAAATAGCAGTGATTATTATCAATCGAATATTAGCTTAAAATGTGATTTGGGGAATAAAAAGCTTTTGTCCCTAAACAGTAACAACACCCAGATTTTGTTGTCAAATTAAAGCTTTTAAACAAAATCTTATCATTTTCAAGACAAAAAAAACACTTTTGTCCTCCAGTAAAGTTTTGGGTAAATGCAATAGGTGCCCAGACATCTCTCGTCTGCTTCAGTGCAACCATGACCTCACCTTGCCCTTCTCACATGTGTTGGTGTCTGTCTGTCTTCTGCCATTTTCCTGTTAGCTGCTCGTTCTGCCCCTGACTTGGTAACTACTCTTTCTTTGTTTGTCTGTCTCTTCTCTCTGCCCCCTGTCTCTGTTTAACTGCTCCTTTTTGCACCCTTTGTTCCACTCAACTGTCCCTTTTTGCAATCTTTTGCTCCGCTTACTGCTCATTGACTCCAAAGCACTAGACATCCTCTTCCTCACCGAAACCTGACTCACCCCCACATCAGCACCAGACATCGCCGCAGCAATCCGTACTGGATACAAAATCCTGTACCAGGACAACCTCTTAAAACAGAAGTTGGACACGCCATCATCCACAGAGACACAATCAAGTTACCTCTTACACTGACCCAGAAGCTACTTTTATGGAACACATGCACTTCAAGCTTCAGATAGACAGTTAAACCACTATCAAACTTCACCAACCTCCTCACTGACCTCACTGCACCCCTCGCCATGGGCATCAAAGTCTTCATACTCCTATGCAATCTCATCTTTCATCTTGACGACCCCATGGACTCCAACTCCACGGATTTGCTCGAAAGTCTACAGAACATTGACTTTCCCTAGCTCGTACAAGGTGCTACCCACATCATTAGACACACCCTGGACCCCTTCTCCTCAGAAGACAAGGTTAAAGCCAGCCACATCACTCCATTTACATGAACGGACCAGTCCATCGTCCACTTCCACATAACAGGGCCATCAACCACCCCCACGGAGTCTAGCAACACCCAAAGCCTCTGCTGGAAGAAAGTTACAGAAACAGAATGGCTCAAGGCCCCCCAGCTACACTGCCCAGTCCTCGCCAACGCCCTCATCAACGGCACGACAAATTTCAACAACTGTATCACTACATGCGCAAATATCCTTGTACCCCTGAAAAACACAAAATACAAAAGATCCAACAAACAAACTAGCTGGTACAACACTGACCTCAGAGAGTCCAAGAGAGTTTGCAGGCAACTCGAAAGAAAATGGAGAACCACCTGAGAACCCACCGCAAGAAATACCTACAAGGTCACTTAGACACTATTACCATCAAGTGAAACCAACCAAGAAAGAGGCCCTGATCCTGAGAATTGAATCTAGCTCTAACTTTTCGCCATCGTCAAGGAATTCACTTACCCAACAGCCGCAACAAACACCATCACCCCTACACAAGAACTCTGCAACAGCCTTTCCAACTTCTTCCACGATAAAATCATCAAGATCTACAGCAACTTTGAACCCCAGCCACGCACCATTGATCGTCCCAGGGTGCTAACCTCATCAACCAAAGACTACCAACTGACAGCATGGAACCCTTTATCCATCAAGGACACTGCAGCAATAATGAAGGCAGTTCACTTAGGGGCGCCCACAGACCCATGCCCCCACCATATTTACAACCTGGGAATAAGCGCTGCATTCACTTCCATCATCAACACCTCCCTCAAGTCAGCCACATTGTCAGATAGCTGGAAATATACCGAAGTCACTGCCCTCCTCAAAAAACCCTCAGCTGACCACGAAGTACTCAGCAACTACTGACCCCTCTCGCTGGTCCCCTGTCCAGCCAAAGTCATTAGAAAACCATCAACATACAACTCTGTGACCACCTAGACTGCCACAAACTCCTGGACGACTCGCAATCAGGATTCCGAAACAACCACAGCACTGAAACAGCCCTCATCGCTGCCACGGATGACATATGCACCAACCTCGACAATGGACAGACCGCCGCCCTCACTATTCTCGACCTCTTCCCCGACCAGCATGGCCAATTGGATTAAACTGCCTCAAGCTCATCACTGACAAAACTGAAGTGCTGATTTTCAGGAATAAGAGTTCACCTTGGGACTCCACCCGGTGGCTGGACGAACTTGGACCCACACCTACCCCAACCGACCATGCCAGGAACCTAGGCCTCATCCTGGACACCAACCTCACCATGAAGTCGCAGGTCAACGCCACCACCTCCGCATGGTTTCACATCCTCTGCATGTTACGTAAAATCTTCAAGTGGCTCCCACTGGACACCAGATGTACCATCATGCAGGCTATAATCACAAGCAGATTGGACTACGGAAACACACTCTACGCTGGCATCCCAACCCATATTCTTCATAGACTTCAAACCCTCCAAAACGCTGCCGCCAGACTAGTCTTTGACCTCCTGTGCCGATTCTACACCACCCACTCCTCAGAGAGCTTCACTGACTCCCCATCTAAAAGCACTGCCAGTTCAAACTTCTCACACATGTATTTAAGTTACTACACAACATGGGACCCGCATACCTCAATCACTGACTTCACTTCCACCAACACACCAGACAACTTCGCTCAGCATCACTCTCACTCGCCCCCCCTCACATCAACAGAAGCAGAACGGGAAGTCGATCATTCTCCTACCAAGCCGCCAAATTCTGGAATGACCTACCCCAGCACATCAGGGCCTCCTACTCACTTCCTGAATTCCGCAAGAAGCTGAAGACCTGGCTTTTCAACTCATTTTCTTGCAGGACCATCAAGACTGCTTATACTCAGGCCCAGCCTCACCACATGCTTTCTTTCATCTACACAGCGCCTGGATACCCTCATGGGTGACAAGCAGCGCTCTACAAATCTACCTTAAATTACGTTACATTATACACCTCAATGTGTCATTTTCATTATATATTCACATGCAATACTGCCACACATAGAAAAAGTATGCACTACATGCCCACACATTACCATTTCATGTCATGGATGCCCACGATATGGCAAGAATTACCAACAGTATTATATTAACAGTGGGCCTCATGAGACTATGGATGTCTGCAATAAGTCAAGAATTATTTTCACAATGTCAAGGTTTGACTTATATTTAGGGTAGACAGTGGGTGCCATCTTGCCATAGATCCTTCCACATGCCAAGAACGACTACCATTATGCTAGGGATAGCATTATATCAAGGGGCAGTTGGCACTATCATGCCATGTGTACCCACAATATACTGAGAATCACTACCACTAATAAGCAGGGGCCAAGACTACTAAGTGGGGCAACACAGGTCATGGATGCCTGCATTACACAAATAATTTCAACCATTATGGCAAATCCATACTACCCACCATCATGGCAGGACCACCCTTAAACAACGGTTTGCCACCATCATGCCCACAATATGCACATAATTATCATGATTAAATCAGGACCAGCATGTTTTCAGGGGTGGGTGCCATCCTGCAATGAATATCCACAATATGCCAAAAATCACCATTATTCTTTCAGGACTACCATTTGCCAGGGTGGCCACCATCATGCCAAGGATGCCTACAATATGCCAAGAACTAACAGTATTAATCTAAGGCCAGCATAATATCAATGCGGGCAGAACACAAGCATAAACTTACACATAAACATGCACACGCATACACTATTGCATACAAACACAAGCATATATAGACATGCAAACACATACACAAATGTATCTATTTCCAGCATTTATTACTTATTTTTTCTAAAACTTACTGTGCGATGGGAGCCTGCATGCATTCCAGCCAGACTACCTTGCTTCTCCTTGGTCATGCTCCAGTTTTGGTACGACATGTCATTGATAGCACAGAACTCAATTAGACCCTGTGATGCCAATCAAAGCGAGCTGGAGAGCTGAGGGGCATGGTGTCGTGTGGTTCCTATAGTACCCATGCAGGACCTGCTCGTTTGTGTAACATAAGCTGTGGGCTTGGTGGCAGACTGACTCTGTGCACCCCCACTGCTTATGTTAGATTGTTTTGTATTAGCTAGCTCGCAGTGCCACTAGTGTCTCCTCTTATCGGGGAGAGATTAGTTTCTGGCAACCTTAGAACATGACAACCCTGATTCCCTCAGAATCGTGGAAACAATGTACTACCTTTCGCTCAGTCACTCGTGCTCACTTATTTGGTTTGTCTCAGAGAGTTACACAGAATAAACAGTCGGGCGTTTCAATAAGTATTTATTGAACAGTTGTTATTCTAGTGTAAAATATATGTGCTGCAGAGACGAGCAGGCAATAGCAGAGATATATTATTAGCATTACGATAAAAGCAAAGGGATAGAACAATTCTACCATATTGCGATAATCATGGATACATACATGAATATAAAAGCATTATGCAGAGTGTGCGTACTCCTACAATGCCTACCTAGATGTACCTGTGTGTACCTAGCATATGTGTGTAGGTCTTAGAAGCTAAGAGCCAAGAATCCTCCTAGGATCTAGTCGAACCCCCATACCTGAATAGAGAGAGTGTGGGACCCCGTCCTGATCTCGAGTTGGACACCCCGTCCGGGTTGTGTCAGACCACTGTCAGCTTGAGCGACTTCATGCAGGAGCCTCAGCGTCTCTGGTCAGTGTGTCAGCATGGAAGTCTCGGTTCCCTCTGTTTTACCGGGGCAAGCTGTGGTGTATTTATACCCTAAAGAGTCTCGGTCCTCAGTATGGTTTGTATTGGACATGAGAAAGACGTCAGGGGTGAACTTTGTACATACATTATGCTGGTGGTGTATTCTTAGAAAGCCATGCATAATTAATGAGTACAGTGTGGGCCTGTGTTTGGAAGAACCCTGCTGCATTCAAAACCACAGGATAGATAACGTTCAGCCCTCAGAGCTCGTTGTGTACTAGCTGGGACTAATGTAGGTGAAAGATCATGCCTGTATAAGGAATCATACTATAATAGGACATGTACAGTTGTGACCATAATTGGGCATATGCGGCCATGACCATAATTGGGCAAGTACGAATATGACCATATTAGGGTAAATATGAATACGTCCATTTTAGGGCATGTACGAACGGATCTACATTAGGGCATCTATGCGGGATATAACACCCACTCCACTTCCGAACTGGATAATAAATGACCATACTTAAAATCTGGGCAATTTAAAAACATTTTTAAAAGCAAGTAAAAACATGGTTCTAAAAAATCGTTAAAAATATTTGGTGTTTAAAAAAAAGAAAAGAAAAATGGTTTATATAAAGCTTTTCCTAGTTGCCACTTAAAAGTCAATATCGTCTCTCTATAGAATTTGTATTACCATAAGCAGGAGAAGGCCATACTTTTCTCAAGCGAAAGTGTCAATGTAAGAAAATATTCCAAATTTAGATCGTTTTATTTTGAAACGAGTGAAGAAGCCGAATTTTTTCCCAGGACACGATGAGCAAATTCAAGATTACGCGTCCTGGCTGGGAAGCTCAATGTTATCGGTGTCAGCTGCTGTAGATGACAAATCCAACGCCTCACAGAGAACGTCAATTGCACATAGATGGAATGTAGTACTGCCAACAGTCGGTGCTGCGGCAGCTTGTGCGGCAGTTGTTACCTGGGTGCCTGTGGAGGAGTCACCTAACCCAGCAGGAGCGAACGGCACCTGTGGATTCTCCAGGAATGCATTAATCAGAATTGGAAGCCGCTGGGGACAACGCAGAGCATGGGCCTTTATGGGGTCCAGCATTGCATCAGTGTCCGGAGGCGCATCTGATGGAAATGTTAGACAAAGATCCAACGTGCATTCTTCTCCGCAGAACAGGCATCGAAGCACAGGTAAGATGCAGTCTATCCAGACTGGTCTAAATGATAGAAACCAGGAGGCACTGAGTTCTCGCAGGCAAGAAATGCCCAGAAGTTGTACCATGCGTTCACGGTATTTCCGCTCCAGGAGCGTGTTCACCATTCCCTCGGGAAGTGGGCCGTCCATTGCGTAGCAGCAATATTACAATCAGGATTCCTGCGATTAGAAACAAGATGAGCGGGAATCCTCCAAATACGCTTCCCATTACGGAGTGTATAAAATTTGGGATTACTCCGAGGACTGTCTGAAAGGTGCTCAACAGTCCGGACCCTATGGTCTTAAATAGGTGTACAATTCCGCTCGTATCTGACATGTTAAAGATACGTCCCACCATTTCTGCGAAATGAATGGGGCAGTTTGTACGTATGAATGCCTGTATCTCGGTCGAGGTCCTTGCAACTTGAAGTTCATAGGTTTCTCGAGCGGAGGTTAAGGGCACGGGTTGCTGTAAAAGCATGGCTTTCAATCTGCTCAGAGTATCAAACTGTATAAAAGAAACATTCAGCGAAGGCCATAACGGCGCCTCTCTGACTGTTCAGTGGCGGAAACAATACTTGCATACAGCAAGTAACCCTGGAGTTAACAGTTACTAGATATGCGACGCCCGGAAGCATCCCACAACAACCTTGATCATTTAGCATTAAGTAACTCCCATTCGAGAGCAGCTGGAAAACCGGCGTGATCATGGCCGCTGGGGTCCCTGACATGTGACAAGATAAGTTCGCCACTGAACCACTGAAGGCTCCATGTAGAGAGATATCCTGACACATGAGAGAACCGCTCAAAGCGTTCTTGCAGTTTGTACCACTGAGATACACTTCTCGATCCCCATTCTGGCATCGGTATCTATATGGTAACTCCCAAGTTTCCTTGATGTATCCCTTACCCATTTTTACATATTTGCCTGCCTGCCTTTGCTCAAGGCAATATTGAAACTGAAACGTAGTGACCGGCAGAGTGATTTGGCCATGAATGAGCCATTCTGTTGATGGTGATTCGGCTACAGTGAATGGTAACCTTTCCAGTTTCTCAATACGCAGCATTGTATATTTGGCTCCCCTTTGTGCCATTTCTGTCTGTTTATCAGTTAGATTGTACTCTGAGAACAGAGACGTGGTGTTTATAAAACGCCATGGCACATAGCCTGCACGCAAAGATTGCAGCGTCCAGCTTAACATCATAATAGAACGTAGCTGAGATTGCCCGTGTTGTAACAAGGCCAGATCTTGTTCTAATATGTCGATTGCCGAGGACACAATGTTGCCTAAGGAGTAAATCCTGGAGGTCAAAGTAGTTAACCCATTATCCACCACTGCTAATGCCTTTTCTAAGTTAATACGGTCTATTTCCTGTATCCTTTCTGCGGCCTCTTGTTGGGATATTTTCTAGTTTTCATTATAGTAGGCATAAAGGCCTCCATATATGAAACGTTTCTGACGCTGTTTCTTGGGTCCCAGTAGAAAATCTCTAAGATCCATGTCAGGTGTGAGTAAGGTCAAGTGGTGCTTCACTTCTGTCAGTGTTGAGGTCTCTAGCCAATCAAGGCACAACTTCCCAACACTATACGATGTCACTACCCCTGGGTGTTGTCTTTGTACATAGAGTGGATCTGGCCTATGGATGCTAAACCCTCTGGTTGTATTCATAAATCGCTGTTGACATTTGTTTGTGTCAATGGGCCAAATCAGCCATTCTGTCCAATCAGGATCTGATCTGTTGTACTGGAAAATGGCATCTAATACTACCCCTTGTGTAGTTGAATTCTGCCCCCCACCCATCTGTGATGGTGTTGGAAACCCCTGTGTGTTCATTTCCTTGCCTTTGGCTAATCCAAGACAGGATGTCTGTTGCACAGTTTCGTTCAGAAATAAAATCTGCTGCGGAATGATGCATGCTCTAAAAAGTGCTTCTATTCCCTGGACTTGCCAGTCCCTAGAACCCCAGATTGATTTTGATTCTATTGTGTCTTTCCATAGATCGAAACCCTGTTTAGACAACTGGTTCAGAAAGGATGCAGAGTAAATATGTTTGGTGTTTGTTAACATAATTTTCTGAGCTGAAATTTTCTCCATTTTATAATAAAATGACGTCGGGTCGGATGTGTTAAACCCTGAGAAGTATGTGAATTTCTGTGCAAATGCTTGTGAACTACCTTTTGGAGGTGTTGGACAGTGTTCCCACTGGTGGTATTCAAATACATTTCTAGGTGTTATAGATTTGTGTAAGAAATGATCACCAAATTGTTGGTAACAGTACAATGTATCAGTCTGAAGTACCTTCTAACATTTCATTGTTCGGAAATGCTGCAGTTTTTTCTAAATTAGACATCATAGCATTTACAGTTTCAGTGTCCCAATCATCAGAAAATGTACTGGAGGTAATGAAATCACTTAAAGAAATTTTAAATACATGTTTTAGCTTCAAAAGTTCAGTCGGACCTAATATATCATAATCAATCTTGTCCCATACTATACCGTCCGGTATAGGAACTGCTGTGATGTTCACTGAAGACAAGTCTCTTGGTTCACGATGTGAAGACTGGTGTGGTTTTAAAATCAAATTGACTCTTTGGGCTGTAGAGCTTGTTTGGAGGTATCGTCCATTAATAAGCATACTAAAAGTTATTATTAAACCTAGCCAGAAAATGAAAAATAAAATCCCAGTGATATACCATAGTTCTATCCAAGGTGACACCAGGTAAGTCTTTCTAAAAAGGTTCAAAAGTCAATGAGTTTCTGTTGGAGTGATTTTTTGGCTGGCGTCGTTTCCGGCTCACTTGGGTCCAGTGAAAACGTATCAAAGTTCATGAAATAGCCAGAAGCAGTTCGATCAATTGTTGGAATTGCATCGGGATTTGTTGAAATCGGATTTTGCTCTTGACGAGGCATGTTGACGTAGATGTCTGTATTAGGTCTGATTGCAACTTGGTTGTTAAGTTGGTTTTCATTTTGAAGATGAATTTCTTGTTGAAGTGGAACGAGTTCCATAGCATTGTTGCTTAGTCCTTCATTCCGTACAGGTGGCTCTTCAAACGTGATGAGTCTTTCTGTTTGAACTTCTTGGATTTGTAGCGAGAGGAGGGCGTCTGCTACTGTGGAGTCCACGAGGCCTACTGTTTAGTATCGGCCACATAGTGTGGTTTGATTAAGTCAATTGAGACAAATCTTTTCTCCTTTTTTCCGGCAAGAGGCGGCAGAAGTACAGTTCTTGTGCCGTGGATTGCAAGGACCGGTACAGGCTTTCTGTAGGATGGCCCAAATTCTTTCTTGTCAGCAATCTTCTCTCTGACTAGATCCCCGAGTTTTGGGATCCAGATAGGTCTTGCCGTTACTGCCTTGACTTCCTCAGTGGCGGCCTGTTTCTGGAGCACGTTACTTTGTTGTGTCCTGGATTCATTTAGATCCTGTAAAACAGTCAAACGATCATGGATATCAAATGGTTTTTCACCCGCCACTGTGCCTTCACAATCAAGATCAGGTACCCACATTCTTGTCCCAAATAGGACCTCGTAAGGAGTGACACCTCCTAGAGAGCTTCTTTCTGATTATTGAGCGCGCGCTGTACCCCATAAAGGTGATCGACCCATCTACCGCCCTTGCCTAATACCCTAGCTGTTAAAGATTGCTTTAAGTCTCGGTTTTTCCTCTCCACAACAGAATTTCCCTCGGGATGGTACGGAGAGGAGTACCGCAATGCTACGCCCATTCCTTCCATGGCCTCTTTGTAAGCCCGAAAGCTAAACGCCGGACCATGGTCAGAATGTAACGTGCCAACTGCGTATGTGCCGATAAAGACTCGCAAATCTTTTATAACAGTTCGAGCGTCAGCCGAGCGCTGAGGCCAAACCCATAGGAATCTAGAGCAGGAATCCACTGCAACCATGATATATTTCTTGGACACATCAGATTGTAAGGGTCCGCAGTGGTCCAAATACACACATGCGAGAGGTTGTCTGATTTCAGTAATGGTGTCTGTGCTGGGCGTGTTACGGTGGATCCTTTTATCTGTTGACAGATGTCGCATTGCAAGACATAGTCTTTAGTCTGCTTCGTTAACCCTGGCCACCAGTAGCGTTGTTTCAATAAAGAAATAGTCGCTGTAACGCCTGCATGCGCAGAACCCAAACCCTCGTGTGCCGCTAAAATCAAGCCTAGCCTACGATCCATATTTGGTATTACTCTATCCCCCACTCCAGGAATCTGAGCATATGGAATGTTTTGTGCATCTAACTAGTAGGAGTACTTGAGTGGAAATTTTTTAGCTACTGCTGTGCTGCCTTTGCGTAAAGCATTGACAGCTACCATTATCTCGCCGTCTACCCTCGTCTTTGAACGAGTAACTGCAGCTACGGCGGCTGTGCGAACAGCCCCCTTTGCGGCTTCATCAGCTAATGAATTCCCTTCAACGTGAACGCCATCACGCTGATGACTCAGTGTATGTATCACGTGAGCCCTTGGTAGTTCGTTTCTCAACTCCACTACCTGTTCCCATAGCATTTTATGCTTTATTGTGCCACCTTTTGCATCTTTAAACCCGTTTTGTTCCCAATGATGTAGATATTCATTGTACGACTGTACACAGTAAAAGGAATCACACACAATAAGTGTGGGGAATTCGTGATCCGTATTTATAAGTGCCAGTATAAGTGCTTTGAGTTCTGCCAACTGAGCCGTGCAGTCTCCTAAAGATTGCGTTTTTGTACAGCCTGGATGGAACTTGCCATCACGCATGTGACCTTTAACAATCTCACATGCTGCGCTGTAAGCTTGCTTGCTTCCTGTGGGTGGTTGAGCAGAACCGTCAGTATAGATAATGTATTCATACTGATCTAGAGGCAAAATTTCATTTGGTAGAGGATATTCTTGTTCGTATTGCAGGAATGCCTGTGTTTTTAAACTTGGATCAAATCTGTATTCAACATCCGTTGCAGTAAGAGAATGAGCCCATTGTATCCATCTTGGATGTAAGGCTTTCGCATTTGGAATGCTAGCTTTTGTAACCGCTTCTAAAGCTGGTACTGGGGTCACGACAATTATGCGTTTTCCCTGAGCCAGAGAGCTCTTTCTCTTGCTACAGCGGTCCGAACTGCCTCAGGATTTTTCTGTTGAAGTGAAACGCATTTCTGTGTTTGTATACAGGTGTGATTTGTTTGCGATTGGTACTGTTTCGCCTTCATTAAAAGTTAAATAAGTGTACCCGCATTGACCCGCTATTACTCGGATCACTAAGTTCTGTGCATTTACGCGTGTCTGTAAATGTTTAGAAGCTATCATGTCTTCCTGTAGGGAACACAGGATATTCGTGTGTTCCTGTGTCCATTGTCTGACTGAAAAGTCAGGTTTTATTAAGTCGTAGAAAGGTTCTACTCTTTCTGCGTAATCCAAAATGTATGTTCGACCAAAATTTAGGAATCCCAGAATTGATTGTAAATTCTTTAATGATTTTGGAGGTTGGAGCAGCGCACACTTTTCTAAAAAGTTAGCTGCTAGGCTTTTTCCTTCACTTGACAGCTCATATCCTAAAAACAGGACATTGAGGTGGGCAATTTTTGATTTTTTAAATTAAATTTATAGCCCTCAGAGGCGAATCCCATAATAATGGTGCTCATCCTGGTCAAGTGCCTCTTTAAGTCATCGTCCGTCAGATAAATATCATCCACATAGGACAATGCTTCTTCATCCAAATTTTGGAGTAACTCTGTTACCCTTGCTGAGAACAACCCCGGCTATTCTTGTACCCTTGGGGGAGTCGACAAAATTGCCGTTGTGACCCTAACGTACTGAATGCGGTCAGATACCTGCTTTCAGGCGCTATATTTTGGCAGAAAAATCCATTTGAGATATCAAGTGTTGTTTTGTATTTTTTCCGCACAATGTTATTCATTAATGCGGCACTGTGTGCATTTTGAACTGCAAATGTCTTTGTGCAAGTGTTTAAATGTCTGTAATCTAAAACTAGACGATATGTATTGTCAGGTTTGGCTACGGGGAACAAAGGATTGTTCATAGGTGAAGTGCAATTTTCTATCATCCCCTGGTATTCTAGCTGATCTAGGATTTCCCTGACTTGTCTTTTAGCTTCCTGCTTTATAGGATATTGCCTTTGAGCATTTGGGGAAACTTTTAACGGGATCACATGGTGGGTTGAATCCTCATCCCAACCAGCATGATTTTTATACAATGCTGGAGCTAGGGCAACCGCCCACTCCTGCGCATATGCATGTTTTAGGTGAATGGGAACGAGGTCGGAAAAGGCTGGAAAAATTATCATTTCTCCCCTAGGGCACTCCATGACGAATGCTGGCGGCCAGTCTTGTTCTGCTAATAGAATGTCATAACCAGATGACAGATTTTTCCAAAAGAGACCCTTCCGGAGTGTTATCTCATGTAACTTATGTGTGACACTTACCCGAGTATTAGGTGTTTCCACTGTGATATACTCACTCAACTCCGCTGTCACCAGAAATTCCTTCAGGTTTTGGCGAGCTATCGTTACTTCTGCTGCGCTGTCTTGCATCGTCAGAGCCCATTCCCCGTTCAGAAGCTGTGTCCTCAGAATTCTGGGCATGTCTGATCTTGAGACCTGCTAACTTCTTCTTTTTGAACTGAGGTTTTGATTTTTGTTTATCCTCTTTTTTAGGTGCGTAGTCCGCAGCGTGTTGCGTGTCTCTGGACTTTGTACGCTCCTTTGATCGTCCTTCCCTCTCGAAGTTTCGCGATGAACCCTGTAAGGAACGAGAGGAACGAGTATCAGTATCCTGATACCTGTCAGGTTTTTTAATGTTATCCCTATTCCTGAGGTTGTACCTCTTTTCAGAGGGCACCTGTTGAGGAGACCTACCTCTGGACAGAGATCTAGTGTCTTTAGACTTTTGTTGTTTTTTATTTTCCCACTTCTTTTTAGAAGAAGTAGGTGTCTGCTTTGTAGTGTCCTTTTCAGGACTGCCCACCAGTTGTGGTTTTAATGCTTTCCCACCTAGACTGTCTCTGCCTAGTTCTGCATACGAAGTTTCAATTATTTTGGGTAGTTCGTGTTGTTGATCCTCTGGACCGAACTCCCTTAGGCGTTGGCAGATCGTCACAGAAGCTGCTTCCCCCTTAATGTTAACTAGTATTATGGCTGAGACCTGTTCAAAGTTGTTTAGCAACTTCATCCCTAAGTTAAGGGCAGGTTCTGCTCCGTACTCATTTTGTATCTGCTTCAATACGTCAGGTACTACTGCTAAGGACGGGATACCATGTAATCTGGTATATTTGGCAGCAAAGACTGAACCCCAGGAGGTGCAGTCCTCTACTTGTGGTGTGAGACCCATGGGCAAGCAGATTGTTAGGATTCTGTGTTTATCACTGGTTATAGTATTCGGGAATACTGCTTCAAGCTGAGTTATTTTCTGAGCTATCCAGAATGGGATTTGTTCGCTTAATGTGTAATGTTTGTGGAATTATTTTATTAACTGTACTCTGGACTGGAGTGTCTTGTGCTGCAGCTGGTGCAGGCTGAACTATTAAAGTCCTCATCACAAATTGTGTGAGTTTTCTGTAGATTTTAATCAAATCTCTGTGTTGTACGAGTAAGTCTGGCTGTGGCATTGTGTCAATGTCAGGATGCGGTGTATATGCCGCTAATATGGGCCATGTGGCTCCTGGTCCTCCGAGCGGGCCTAATCTTGCTCTTCCTCGTACGTGGGGTAGGGCACCTTTAAACCAGTAATTATGCTCCTGGTAAGTGAGCGGGACCTCTACTTCCTCAAAGGGAGTATAGTCTGCTGGTGTTTCACCTTCTAGGTAGTAGTGAAACACATTTGTAATTGCATTTGTTGCCTGGAATGTAACCCACGAATAGAACACCTCTGTTTTATTAGATTTGTGTGCCTCAATCACGAAAATTACTGTACCACCCCTGGCTCTTAAGCCATGTTCTAGAAGTTTTATGGTGACTGCCCTTCTGAAATTTGGTGCAATTTGTATTGGATCTTCAGGGTCTTCTGTTCCGAAGAGGGCTGTGTCAACTCTCCTTGTTTCGCTTGTTTCTTCCACCATTTTTAATTGGAAGAAGGGAGATTAAAGAGTTCTTAAAATAAAGTGTAAGTGCACAATTGTAGGAACTAAATGTCGTTCAAGCTTGAGTAACCAACAGCCAATAAATAGTATTCTCATACTACTCAGCTGCGGCGGATTTTGTGCCGACCCACTCCAGACGTCTCTGGGGTTTTGTGAGTAGGTTCTCTGAGAATAGCACAACTGAACTACTCCTATTCTACTGTTAAATAAGTACCAAACCAACGTTGGTGGCGCCATGTCGTGTAGTTCCTATAGTACCCATGCAGGACCTGCGCGTTTGTGTAACATAAGCTGTGGGCTTGGTGGCAGACTGACTCTGTGCACCCCCACCGCTTATGTTAGATTGTTTTGCATTAGCTAACTCGCAGTGCCACTAGTGTCTCCTCTTATCGGGGAGAGATTAGTTTATGGCAACCTTAGAACATGACAACCCTGATTCCCTCAGAATCGTGGAAATAATGTACTACCTTTCGCTCAGTCACTCGTGCTCACTTATTCGGTTTGTCTCAGAGAGTTACACAGAATAAACAGTTGGGCGTTTCAATAAGTATTTATTGAACAGTTTTTATTCTAGTGTAAAATATATGTGCTGCAGAGACCAGCAGGCAATAGCAGAGATATATTATTAGCAGTACGATAAAAGCAAAGGGATAGAACAATTCTACCATATTGCGATAATCATGGATACATACATGAATATAAAAGCATTATGCAGAGTGTGCGTACTCCTACGATGCCTACCTAGATGTACCTGTGTGTACCTAGCATATGTGTGTAGGTCTTAGAAGCTAAGAGCCAAGAATCCTCCTAGGATTTAGTCGAAACCCCATACCTGAATAGAGAGAGTGTGGAACCCCATCCTGGTCTCGAGTTGGACACCCCGTCCGGGTTGTGTCAGACCACTGTCAGCTTGAGCGACTGCATGCAGGAGCCTCAGCGTCTCTGGTCAGTGTGTCAGCATGGAAGTCTCGGTTCCCTCTGTTTTACCGGGGCAAGCTGTGGTGTATTTATACCCTAAAGAGTCTCGGTCCTCAGTATGGTTTGTATTGGACATGAGGAAGACGTCAGGGGTGAACTTTGTACATACATTATGCTGGTGGTGTATTCTTAGAAAGCCATGCATAATTAATGAGTACAGTGTGGGCCTGTGTTTGGAAGAACCCTGCTGCATTCAAAACCACAGGATAGATAACTTTCAGCCCTCGGAGCTCATTGTGTACTAGCTGGGACCAATGTAGGTAAAAGATCATGCCTATATAAGGAATCATACTATAATAGGACATGTGCAGTTGTGACCATAATTGGGCATATGCGGCCATGACCATAATTGGGCAAGTACGAATATGACCATATTAGGGTAAATATGAATACGTCCATTTTAGGGCATGTACGAACTGATCTACATTAGGGCATCTATGCGGGATATAACAATGGAATAAACTCTGCATTAAGGAAGGAGCCAAGCCTTTGAACACAGATATGGACAAATCAGAAAGAGACAGCTGACTCTAAAATGTTGTAACTAATTACCGATTGAATGGACTTTAGATGGGTTTGACTGCTGGAGGCCAAGAGATAAAATCATGTCACACAGAGCCACCATTGGCTTATAGCTTCAAAACGAGTCCACTTGAACCATGTGGTTTGGCTAACCTTTGTTCTTAATCTGAGTACGCTTAGCATGTAATACTGAAAGTAAAGTCTATGTTGTAACCCTTTATGACTATGTACCACACCCACTGGCATGGGGTCTATGCCATTCATGCTTCCAGACAGGACCTCAGACCATTCCACGCTTGTAAAAACATCAACTCCTGGGGTACAGACAAAACATTTAGACATTTATTTCATGTGATGAAGAAAATGGTTGCTAACAAAATGCAGTTTTCATGAGTGTATCAGAGACATATGTAATAATGCCCGTCAAGAAGTGGGTCTGAGGAGACTCTTGAGGATGGGCATCAAATGGGGCTGAATTTCGAGGAATAAGAACAGCACCACCTCTCCCCTAAAACAGTCAAACACAAACGCTCTTGACCTGCGGCACCCCTGGCTTCAAAAATGACCATGACTCTTCTGTCATGGACTAGGTCCTTAGTAATATCAAGAACATGGGAATGGTGTAGAGAGGTTGCCGCATAATTCCATCCTAAAGTTATTGACATTCTTCTCTCCTTTAGGGGAACCTTGGATCATATAAGGAGCTGGATCCATACGTTTACCAATAGTTTCCACATGAGCCATTTTCTTAACTATCACAAAATGATACACAGACATATGTGAAAATAAACTCTCACCTGCCTATGGCTCACTCTAATAAATAGCAAATCCCACTCCACATTTGAGAAGGAATACTACAACTGTGTGGGAGTGGTACCACTGCCAGCACGCCCGCAAGTCTCCAGTGTCCATGCCCAAGGGTGCACATTCCACTACCTCATTTGTATACATGTGCTCCGACTGGCATCACTCACCTCTACCGAGGCATCAAGACTCTGAAGCAGACTATAGATACTAACTTGTCCATTTCAACAGCGGATCACGATTGCTACAGAAATAGCTGGGACTGTGCACAGTCCTGCAGTGCCCCTTGCTGTAGGAACAAGTAGTGCATCCGCTTAAGAGGACAGTCTGGCATGTTACTGCTTCATATTCACAATGGGAGCAACAGGGGGAAACAAGGAGTCAGACCGCCCCCCACTCAGTCAATAATAAACAATGAAAGATCTGACCCCGAGAGCAATGAATAATACTTCTTTTCAAGACTCCTGGGGGTTATGAACTACTTTTCAAAGAAAACCTCCCAGTACAGTTCTGTTTAGCAATCCATGAACTGATTAGTCATTACTGCTCAGTTTAAAAAAAAAAGGTTTTTTCATCAATAACCACATCAAATACACATCCCACCCTGGTCAAAATTACATGTGTATGCAAAACTCAAAAGATGAGATAAATTTGGAAAAAATGTGTGCAAGGGCTAGAAAGCACCTCATGTGCGCAAACCCACAGGGCTGCTGGATGGTACTCGCCAGTATGCCCACGTTATCATCATCGGTCACTTTCTAGCCACAATGAAAAAGTAAGAAAAGCAAGAGAGGTGTGTGTAAAAGTTCTATAGAGGTGAAAAAGTCAAACAACATAAATAAGTGTGTGACTGAGACACTGAGATTCTGTAGCTCTCTCAGTGTTTTCTTAACCCCAACCGTGCAAAGAGAAGACGGTTTTCAAATTAAAAATGAGGTAACAGGGGCGGAGTCTGGCCACCGACTGCTCCGGGGCTCCGGAGGGGAGAATTCTTCAATTCAGCTGTCAACAGGTGTCCTTGGAGCCAGAATGAAAGCAACATGAATGAGACAACAGCGCTGTAACTTTGAGGTTATTTTTCACATGAGAAATTTCAGTTAAACCGAGCTCTTCAATGAAATCCTGAAGCCCGTCTTTCCTTCAGCCGAGATTCACAAATCATTCTGTCAGAAAACAGTCAGCTGCTCAAGAGATAAGTGACTTTCCTTGCTTTTAAACACAGAGGCAACTCCAGGGGAATTTAATTACTCTTGAACTTTGGTTGAACTCTTCACACTGGCAGAGGGGAAGGGCAGGTGTTTTCCTGACAGAGGAGCGTGTGGAGGGAAAATTAGAGCACCATTTCTGTAGCTGAGAGAGTCTGTGAAAAAGACTCATTCTGTCAGGAAACAGCTTGATTCTAAAGAGCTAAGAGAAATTCCCTTTCTTGAAGTGGAAAGACTGCTGTGTGTTTTTGAATTGTTTTTGAATTGCTGTTGTATTTCTCACACGACACAGGAGAAGCATAGACTCGGCTACGTAACATGGGAATTCCTGTCAGCAGAGTGTGTAGAGGGAATTTGGCTAAAAAGGGGAAAGCTGTGTGGCTTTTCTGATACTCTGGGGCCGATTCCGATTCCGGCCGGAAATCTCTCCGACCGAGCCGGACCCGGAGAGAATTCCGACCGAATCGGACCATAGCAGTCCGACCGAACGAGTACGATGCGCACGCATGCTATCGGACTCGAGTCGGTCGGACTCCCATTGAAGTCAATGGGAGCCTGTCGTACAACGCGTACGCGGGCTCCCATTGACTCAATGGGTGCGAGGCGGACAAGGGTGCCCCCTACAGCGTGTACGCGTCCATGCGCATCGCGGCGTACATGCACAGGTAGGGGGACCCATGGGTCCCCCTGTGTGCGACTCGCGCGCCTACGCATACAGGGGGTCCGACGCGGACTCCCAAAGTCCGGCTCCGACAGCTTTCCGAGCCGGACGGCGCGAGTCGGTCGGACTGCTCGCGGCGCGCATCGTACTTACCCGGCCGGGAAACGTCTCCATAGCGCGGTGCGAGTCGTGTCCATGCGAGTCGGTCGGAGCGTGTTGTAGCCGCGTTCGAGTCGGTCGGCGATTTCGCGGGTGCTTGCATCGTACTCGCTCGGCCGGACCCGCATACGATTCGGTCGGGAAACAGGGCTCCGAATCGGATCCGGTGAATCCGAATCCGATTCGGAGCACTACCGGCCGAGATCGGAATCGGCCCCTTAGTTTTTCAGCAACCCCTGTTTGAAAACATGCAGCCATAATTTTTAGAATCCCCTAAGTCTGTGAAAAAACGACTCATTCTGTCAGGAAACAGCCTGATTCTAAAGAGTTCAGAGAAATTCCCTTTCTCGAAGTGGAAAGACTGCTGTGTATTTTTGAATTGTTTTTGAATTGCTGTTGTATTTCTCACACAACACAGGAGAAGCATAGACTCTGCTACGTAACATGGGAATTCCTGTCAGCAGAGTGTGTAGAGGGAATTTGGCTAAAAAGGGGAAAGCTGTGTGGCTTTTCTGATACTCTGTTTTTCAGCAACCCCTGTTTGAAAACATGCAGCCATAATTTTTAGAATCCCAGAAGTCTGTGAAAAAACGACTCATTCTGTCAGGAAACAGCCTGATTCTAAAGAGTTCAGAGAAATTCCCTTTCTTGAAGTGGAAAGACTGCTGCCTGTTTTTGAATTGTTTTTGAATTGCTCAGGACACAGGAGAAGCATATAAGAACTTTCAACTCTGAGGTATTTATCTCTCTCCATTTGACAGCTTAGTCTCTGCTACGTAACATGGGGATTCCTATTAGCAGAGAGTGTAGAGGGAATATGGCTAGGCAGGGGAAAGCTGTGTGGCATTTCTGATACCCTGTTTTTAGCACCCCTTGTTTGAAAACATGAAGCCATAATTTTTTAGAATCCCAGTAGTCTGTAAATAAAACGACTCATTCTGTCAGGAAACACAGCAGGGGAAAGCTGTGTGACATTTCTGATTGCCCGGTGACTGTTTTTTCAGCAACCCCTGTTTTAAAGACATGCAGTCATAGTTAGTTAGAATCCCAGAAGTCTGTGAAAAATTACTCATTCTGTCAGGAAACACAACCTGATTCTGAAGACTTAAGTGGAATTCCCTTTCTTGAAGTGGAAAGGCTGCTGTGTGTTTTTGCATTACTCTTGTACTTCTCACAGGGCGCAGGGGAAGCATATGAGAACTTTCAAACCTAAGGTATTTCTCTTCATTTGACAGCTTAGCCTCTGCTACACATTTAAGAAGACAAGGAAAGTCCTACCAGCAAAGAGGCAGAGCGAACTTAGATAAACAGGGGAAAGCCGAGTGACATTTCTAATAGACTGTTTTTGAGCACCCCTTATTTGAAAACATGCAGCCATAATTTTTGAGAATCCCAGAAGTCTGTCCATATCCAAATATGTATTTGTGCTTGTAGTGCTACTACCCAAATGCTTTGTGAGGCGACTGGATATCATATTTGGTTACTAGGCAGCACTTATTTCTTGTTTTCTCTAACATTGAAGTATAACAGTATGGCCAGTGGAAAACCTAATAGAAAGCCTTTGTTTACACAAGTAGTAGGGAATACTCTCCCTTCGGGCACTTCTACTACTGTCCCACAAGATACTGCTTCTATGGACCTTATTTTAAAAGAGATCTCTGCTGTGGGTCAATGATTGGGATCTATGGATGTCAAAATCTCAGATCTCGCGACAGAAATGAAATCAATAAGGATGGACCTAAACTCTTTTCATACCAAAGTGGAAACTCTAGATAAACGAACCACCCTTTTGGAAGAAAGATTAGATAATGCAGAGTGTTGGGGTCCAGATATCTGGCATTTAAAACAAAAAGTAATAGATTTGGAAGATAGGGCCCGAAGAAATAATGTTCGCTTTTATGGAATTCCAGAAAAAATGGAAATTAATTATGATGTGAAGAGCTTGCTACTAACCTTGATACCGCGGCTACTGAACATATCTTTTGAGCATCCCCTTGAGTTGCAGAGAGCTCACAGGATTCGGTCAAGAACTTCAACTTCAACCCTTGAATCTAGACCTAGACCAATAATTGCGTGTCTCCTACGTCATGAACAGGTCCGTCAAATACTAACAGCTGCTCGTAAACATGGTCCTTATGACTTAGAAGGCCATAAAGTATTTATTGCTGCAGACTTTTCCACTGAAACCAATGCCAAACGAAAAGCGTTCCTGCAACTTAGGCCAAGACTTCGGAAATGGGATATTAAATATGGTCTTTTAGAACCTGCTACAATGTGGATCACAATGGATGGGAAATCAAGATATTATACAGAGCCTGAAGATCTGGTACGCTTCCTGGACAGTTTAGAGGACCATCACATGGACTTAACACCGCCACCCCTGACCCAAACAACTATGAACAGTCAACTTCAATTACAGAATGATCCTCAAACCCACCGTACTGGTAGATTACACGTCCGTACATTTAAGAAACAGTCTTACAGAGATCAAGTGGTCTACTGTGTAGAACTACTCACACAGGAAAATACCAGAGACAAATCGAGATCACCTCTGAAGTCATCCACGTCTTTTGATAAAGTATCTGATGCTAAACCTTCCACTGTTGCTTCTTCCAGCTAGATGAGTATATATGCATGCTATGTATTAATATAATTTTATTACTGTTTTACTCCAGTTATTACCTCTGTTGGCAATGATTCATTTCCTTTTCTCCTACATTGTTGTTCAATACACCATGTATATCTCATACTGTATTTGTATATACAAATCTCCTAGATGGACTTTATAACTCCATGGCTTGGTTCTTTTCATAATCTGTTTACCACATGTGGTTTTCTCCCCTGCGGAGTCTGCGTCTCGCATTGAGGTTTAGACTCACCGACAAAAGATATACATTGTTTGATCTGTAGTGTTCTTTTCCTTTCTAGCAGGTAGAACGGTGTACTTACACCAATTGAAGTTTAGTATTAACAATATTTTGTGATCATATTTGCACATATTGGTTTCAGGTTAATTATACTTTTTTTTTTTTTTCTTCTCTCTCTCGCTTCAGTAATTTTCCATTACCATATTCCCACATCCTTTATCAACCTTCCTTTTCCTTTTTACCCTCTTTGATACATTCTCACACAATACAAACATACTCTAACATTTCCAATCAGCATCATGACAACTAGTCCTATGCACATTGTGTCCATCAATGTCAATGGCTTTACTAATTACATTAAAAGGAAGAAAATTCTTTCCTATTTAGCCTCCAAACATACAGATATTGCTCACATTCAAGAGACACATCTATCCGGTATAGAATCTGAAAAATTAAAACGAGATTGGGTAGGCCAGATTCTTTACAGCTGCAAACCTCCTTCTCACACGTCAGGAGATCCTATATCCCATACTATTACTAGAAAATGTGGTGTAGCCATTCTGATACGGAAATCAATACAATGTCAAATACTACAGTCCTGGTCAGATGAAGATGGTCAGTTTGTTTTAGCCAAGCTTAAAATCGGTAATAACATATTAGGAGTGGGGTCTATTTTTGCCCCCGTTGGAAACAAAGCTCCTTTTTCCTTCATCTAAACAGAATTATAACAGAGATGGGAATTTCCAAAATAGCTCTGGGGGGTGACTGGAATCTTGCCCTGGATGTGATCTTAGACAGAACGGGCCCCCTAGACACGACACATGGCAGAGATAGAGCGATACTGGGAGATATCCGTGAAGATCATGGGTTGACTGACATTTGGCGTTTACTACATCCTTCAGATAAGGGGTTTACATATCATTCTGCAGTACATGATTCCTATTCTAGAATAAACTATTTCCTTATTTCACATTCTATCATACCACATGTACTTGATTGTGATATTTTAGAAATTGCACTTTCAGACCATGCTCCTATCAGTCTACAGCTTGATTTGGGTCTGAAACGCCCTTGTAGGAAACCATGGCGTTTAAACATATCCCGATACAAACTACCGACAGAAAAATCACAATTACAATCACATTTGACTACTTATATGAAAGACAACAAAGGTTGAGTTTCTTCTCCACAAATTTTATGGGCAGCTGCAAAAGCCACCATTAGGGGGCAAATTATGAGAGATTCTGCCATAGCCAATAAACGTAGAACAGAACAACAGACTATTTTAGAAAATGATATCAAAACCCTGACACATGCTCATTTTACCAATCCAACCGAAGCTTCCAGATGTAGATTGGAAAAGGCTAAAATGGAGCTTAATACACTATATACTTCGAAAGCAGAATATACGTTATATAGACTTAAGGCTCGAAATTACGAACAAGGAGAAAAAGCTGGCCGTTTACTAGCGGCACGATTAAAACAGAGAGAAGCTATGACACCTATTCCAGCTATTTATAATTCTGATGGTAAGCTAATAACTGAGACTCAGGAAATAGCTAATACATTTGCAGATTATTATGAGAAGTTATATAGCTCAGAGGTTGATGATGATCACCACAAAGGTCAGGAATTTTTTGATAAAATAACACTCCCCCGCCTCAATGAACAGGATCGGCTCATACTGGCAGGCGAAATAACAAAAGATGAAATTGCCCAAGCAATCTCTAATCTTCCATACAATAAAGCACCAGGAGAAGATGGTTTTCCTGGGGAATTTTACCGTTGGGTAAAACCAGAAGCAATAGACGCCCTTTATGAGGCCTATAAAGAAGCAGAGGAAACTGGTAGCCTCTCCTCTCTCACAAATAAAGCTATCATAACGGTCCTTCCCAAACCTGAGAAAGATCCATTATACTGCAGTAACTATCGTCCAATTTCCCTTCTGAATACAGATTCAAAGATATTAGCCACCATTCTCGCCAAAAGACTCAAACAAGTTATCGCTAAGCTCATACATAATTCTCAAGTGGGATTCATGCCAGGTAGAAATTCTCGTAACCATCTACGCACTTTGGCTCACATACTCTGGCTTTCCAAGGATGCTGGAGAAGACAGAGTAGCCTTATCCTTAGATGCCAAGAAGGCCTTTGACCATATTGAATGGAGCTATATGTTCCGTACACTACATAGGCTGGGGTTAGGCAATGAATATATCTCTAAGGTCAAATGGTTATATGAAACACCATCCGCACAAGTGAATTGTGGGGGTTTCCTTTCAAAATCTTTTTAGTGCAAAGAGGAACCCGCCAAGGTTGCCCTTTATCGCCCCTTTTGTTCCTTCTTGCACTTGAACCGCTGGCTGTGGCAATAAGACAGTGTTCACAAATAGCAGGCATTCCTACACCAGCAGGGATCTCAAAAATACTTCTTTATGCAGATGACATATTGCTCACACTTACTGATCTGCCTACTTCACTCCCTAGACTCATGTCTACCATTTCTCGCTTCTCAATCATTTCTGGCTACAAAGTCAATTGGAATAAGAGTGAAGCTCTACCATTGTCCAGGTGTACAACGAAAGCAGCTATTTTGGGCTATAATTTTCAATGGAAAGTGGACCGCCTGAAGTATTTAGGTATTTACATCAACACAGGTTTAGAACGTATGATTCAAGATAACTTAGATCCACTTATTGCCAAAACGAAGTCAGAGTATGAAAAATGGTCCCATCTTAACTTGTCTTTTTGGGGTAGAGTACAGGCAGTCAAAATGATTATAGTGCCCCGTTTCACTTATGTTTTAGGTATGTTGCCTTTGACAGTTAAAATATCAATATTGCGAGATATTGACAAAGGTATTAAAACCTTTATTTGGGGATCCCTGAGACCTAGACTTAAAATCTCAAAATTGATTGCTCACAGGTGATATGGGGGTCTTAGTTTAACGTGTATTGAGCATTACTATACAGCCCTCCATTTATCTCAATTGGTTTATCTTTGGCCCAGACAGGATGATCCCCCACTATGGGATCTCATTGAAAGACAAACTGTACAGGTAACTTCAGGTTTGCACATGTTTTACACTCATAAATCACCTGCTTTACAAACTCCCAACCCTATTATTCAATCTATGCTTAAGATTTGGATACATGCCCACAAACTCCTTAAGAGTAACTCAAGACTGCATGGAAAGGCCCCCATATGGCATAACGCTGATATTAGAATAGGTAAACAGACTATATCCTGGGATATATGGGAGAGCGCAGGTATTCTAACATTGGATCACTTACTCACTTTAGAAGGTGAGCTTAAAACCTTTGAAATGCTTCAGATAGAATTTCAACTCCCTCCCTCCCAAGAGGGAAAATACTTACAACTAAAACAAGCCCTATTTCGTAGACTAGGACCATTTCCTTGGATAGTTGAGGATTCCCCAGTGTTACAATACTTAAAAATTTGGGGGAAATTCAAAGGCGCAGTCTCTGGATTTTATAATCTCATAGTACATAAATTACACTCATACCCATTAGTAGCACAACTTCATGTCAAATGGCAAGGGTTAATTACTGTAGCTTATTCAGATGAGGAATGGGAGGATGTTATTATGAACATGGATAAGGGAATCAGAGAGGCCAGAATGAAATTTACTCTTTTCAAAATTCTTCATAACTGGTACTGGTCACCACAAAAACTCAAGTCAGCAGGTTTACTACACCAATCTACCTGTTGGAGGTGCCCACAGGAGGACTGCGATATACTACACATTTTATTCCGATGCCCAATTTTGAAGGAATATTGGTCTTCCATAACTGCCTCTCTACACAGAGCTATACAAGTGTCCATTCCTTTAACGGAAAAATTAGTTCTATTACATGATGTTAATGATCTCCCAAATCTCACAAACCATACAAGACGATTGATAGCTATAGCACTCACTGTAGGAAAAATTTGTATATTAAGACATTGGAGAACACCACAATGCCCTACACATGATGAATGGCTTATTGAAATGTATAAAATAGCATCATATGAAAAACTCATTTATAGATTGCAGCACAATGTTGGAACTTTCATCCAAATTTGGAACCCCTTTCTAGCTAATAAAAATTCTATATCTGGTAATATTTCAGATTTTTCTTCTAATTAGGAACTACAATAAGGGAATCACTTCTTTTTTCATTTACTTATTAATTCATTACCATCATTATTTATATTCATGCGGTTGATGTTATCATTAGGACTGTTGATTCTTTAGCCAGTAACACTGTTTTTTGAATTAGGACTTACCGTTCACCTATTGGAAATTGTTGAGTTAGTGGGAATATCTTCACTTGAAATCTTATATTTGTATGATATTATCGCTACTATCTTCCAACTATCTATAATACATGGTTTACTACATATTGTATACTATCTATATCATCTCCTCCCTAGTCCACCTTTCCTATTCCTTCCTTTCCAGGTTTTATGAGTACCTTAGCTATTGTATCTTTTGATATCTGCATTATCTTTTTTATATTTAGAAATCTGAGAAGTTAACATTTCATAGTAATTTATTGTGTGGCCATAATTTGATTTGTTTATACTCCTTTTTTAATGTATTATTTATAAACTGACATGTACTTCTCAATAAAGATATACCACAAAAAAAAAAGAAAATGAGGTAACACTCACATACAGCACATCCTTTAATATTTGTTGTGAGCGTCCTCCAGTTTAAAAAGCGACATGCCTGCTTTTTAAACTGAGGACGCTCACAACAAATATTAAAGGATGTGCTGTATGTGAGTGTTACCTCATTTTTAATTTGAAAACCGTCTTCTCTTTGCACGGTTGGGGGTTAAGAAAACACTGAGAGAGCTACAGAATCTCAGTGTCTCAGTCACACACTTATTTATGTTGTTTGACTTTTTCACCTCTATAGAACTTTTACACACACCTCTCTTGCTTTTCTTACTTTTTCATTGTGGCTAGAAAGTGACCGATGATGATAACGTGGGCATACTGGCGAGTACCATCCAGCAGCCCTGTGGGTTTGCGAACGTGAGGTGCTTTCTAGCCCTTGCACACATTTTTTCCAAATTTATCTCATCTTTTGAGTTTTGCATACACATGTAATTTTGACCAGGGTGGGATGTGTATTTGATGTGGTTATTGATGAAAAACCCTTTTTTTTTTTTTAAACTGAGCAGTAATGACTAATCAGTTCATGGATTGCTAAACAGAACTGTACTGGGAGGTTTTCTTTGAAAAGTAGTTCATAACCCCCAGGAGTCTTGAAAAGAAGTATTATTCAATGTTCTCGGGGTCAGATCTTTCATTGTATATTACTGCTTCATAACAATGAATTAGTCTAAAATTCCCCATCCAGCACTCTAGATCTGTAAAACGGTTCTTTGGTGCATTACACAAGGATTTCCCATATTTGCCAATGACATAGGATTTCACAGGTCTCTGCATAGTTCATCTAAGAGCTTTTACTACAACACACAACAAATGCCACACAGCATAGTCCGATCATCAAAACCTACCTGCCCCAGGATTGTGCTGTGGAACAGTGGGCGCACCCCCATATAAGAGCTGATTTGCCTCCTGTTTAGCTGTCACCATGTTGCCAACACACTTGCTTGACCCTGAGGTCTCAAACACAAGATACCTGCCCAAACACGGTCATCTGTCCTAATGTACATCCACTGAAAGCACCCTCTCCAGAGGACGCACGAGGATTCCGAGCTGGGTGCCATCAGGCTGGGTGCCATCAGATCTCAGATATCTCCCTGGCATTGCATCCCAGGTGCCTTTTGGAGCTACTTTATGGACGTCATTTGCCACCCGTACGCTTCACACCAGACAATGGGAGTACCAGCTGGACTGAACGTGGCTCTACAGTTACGGCTTGGCCAATTGTCTCATGGCAGGCCATTTCCAAGATAATCAAAGCCTGACGTCAGACTCCTGTTTCCAATAAAAGTCCCTTCACCCTGGACTACTTAACTTCCGGATGCTGCTAACCCAGCTCTCAGGTCCCAGAAGAGATGTATACGTGCCCCTCCAAGATCTCTTTTTTGCTCCGCCGCTGGGGCATTTGGGGGAAGAGACAGAGCTCGCCAGCAGGAACTTTGCAGTACTGAACAAGATCCCTGCTGCGTCCACTGTGAATCTCTGAATTATACCGCTTGCCCAAAAAGGGAGAGGGTTCATCATAGCGCACGCAGCGAGTCTTTCTTGTCAGCCTGGAGGGGAGGCAGCATAAATAAACAATGATGGCGTTAAAAAAAAAACTCAAGCATCCCTACACATAGCTGTCAGGTGGTCCTATGCCTCTTAGGGGCATATTATAAAGAACGGCGATAAAATTATCGCCGCGGGGGCGTGGCCAACCATCATGGCTGACCGGACGTGATTCCGATCAGCTCCTCGCCAGGCCCGTCCAAATCAGTGGAGTAGAGCGTCCTAAATGCCCCGATCTTACCGTGGGGGCTCTCTGGCAGCTCCGGTGCCTTGAGGGAAGGTGCACAGCCTGAGTCCAAAGCGCTGGGAAAACCCACGGTGACGGTGAGAGTCCGGCCCCCTCCGGGCTCGGTGGAGGTGACATGGCGGCGCCCGATCCGATGCTCCACTGAGATCCACGGCGCTCCACGCCACCAGGTTGGTGGCCGGTGGGGGGAGAAGTGCAGTTGAGGGCAGGCGCCGCTGCAGAGCTGGGGGCCGGGGACTGCCCCGAGTTTGGAATTTGGCGCTTCTGACGGCAGCGGGTCTGCAGGGACACCTGCGGAGCTTGCGATCGCCTGTCTGCTCGCCCACCTAAGTGGCGGAACCAGACCTGGGGGACATGCGACGCTGTTGAGACCCCCCCCCTGGCTGGGGAACACGACTGTCGAGGATCGGCGGGGGGGGGGTCCCTCCCGCTTCCTGAGTTCCCGGTGCGCGCCTTCCCTGCCTGTCTTCATCATGGCGGCCACCGGGGGTTACCTGCAGTGCGCGAACGGAGCGAGCCCTTGCTGATAAGGTGAAATCCGATGGGGTGCAATGAGAGGAGACACTACTAACAGCCCACGGGGACCACCGGTAAGGAGCGGTGGGTCTCCCCTTCCCTCGTCAAGATCTTCTACAAGCACACCAGCAGCTGCTGATGCCTGACCCTAAGATGGCGGCGAGTCACCCCCAGCCTGTGGCGCCATAAAGAGCCACGGGGACTGACTTTGAGCTCATATACAGCGACGTGGGAGCCCTGGTGGGGGCGCTGACACCAGATCCAGGTCAGGAATAAGGGTGACGCCCACCAGCACCTAAGAAGGGTTCACCAGTGGCAACGACCCCTTAGGCGTGATTGCGTTCAAGAGAGTGATTCCCCTGCAGCCGACCCTAAAGGGGTCCGTACTAGCGAGGCCGGATCTCACGCCTGAAAAGGGGCCCTGTGTCCACCCACGCACCGCACCCTGGTCCGGAGGAGGTCTACTCGCACCACAAGATAGCGTGGGTTTGGCGCCTCCTTGCCGGCCTTAGGGCACGCAGTTCCCTAGTTCTCCCAGCCGCCACCTAGAGAGGCCTCTGACGACTGCGACTGGTGTATCGTGGCAGAAGTGGGTCTTCAACGGCCCCTTCAAATTCTAGACGCCCTTCGGACGCGGCACGAGAGGGTCCTTATGCCACCCAAAAATCCCAGCCCCCTAGAGTCTCCAGCTTCTTCTCCCCAACATCCAAGGGGACAGCGAGTGCAGATCCTAAAGTCTCCCAAGGCACCATGGCGATCTCCAGGGAGGAGCTGTTGGCCACCCTCAGGAGTTCAAACAAGAACTGCGGGATGACATCAAGTCGGACATTGGGGCCTCCTTCGAAGCGTTCAAATCAGAGATGGGTGGCCGCTTAGTGGCGCTACAGGCAGACGTAGATTCAGTCGGAGCCCGCACCCTCGATCTCGAAGCGAAACAGCAAGACTTGGAGGAACGTATGCGGCCCCTGGAAACCCAGTCTGCGGAGCTTCACGCACAGCTACAGGCCACGCAGCTCCGGTGTGAAGATTTAGAAAATCGCTCACGGCGGGAGAACATCCGAGTGAGGGGTCTGGCGGAAGGATGCGAGGGTCCTGACCTGGAGGCCTTTATGGTGGGGCTCTTTTCTACGATTTTGGGGGACTCTGAACCGGAGGTACGCCTTGAAAGGGTCCACAGAGTAGGACCTCAAGCTCCAGTAGACACCAGAAAACCCCGCGACGTGCTAGCGAAATTTAGCTCCTTCAAAGTCAAGGAACGAATCCTCCAGAAAGCTCGTTCAATGGACAAGATCACCTTCCAAAATACAGAATGCTCGCTTTTCCAAGATGTGGCCAAAGCCACGCTAGCCAGGTGCCACCAATTTTGTCCGATCACGTTTACCCTAAGAGAGCGTCAGGTGCGCTACCGCTGGACTTACCCTTTTGGCTTAGCTTTCACCTGGGACAATCACAACTGCCATTGTACCTCCCTGGATGAAGCGGCCGCCATCCTGGGCATCGAGGTGCCTCCATCAACAAGCAAGGCAGCCGCCAGACGGGTTGAGGAGAAGGGGGGTCCGAAGAATAAAGGAGGAGGCCCCTGGCGTCAGCGGCGTAGATCTGGCAAATCCCCGGAGGGCTGACACTTCTGAGCCGCCATGACGCCCCCACCGACCCTCTCAGACACTTCTGCTGCAGTGGAGAAAGGCGCACACGGATCCAGTCGAACATCTTATGCCATACCCAGCCAAGCTACTGTCTTCCACTGATTTCTTTATCTATGAGACATTCAATGGGCCGCGGCGGTGGAATTTTGGTCCACCTCAGTTTGTGCTCGTAACGGAGTCCTCCTCTGTGATTGGGGATCTCCGCGAGCACGTTGCTGCTCTAAGTTGGACTTGGTCTAAGTTTTTCTATTTTACCTTGTCCAGTTTTTTTTCTCCTTTTTGCTTTATGGTTTCACGGTCCATGTTTTTTTAGCCGCTATCTGCACTCTGGGGCCACTAGGACGGGGTCGGGGGGGAAGAAGCTTGCCGGTCGGGGGAGGACAGGGGGATTGGTTGAGCCTAGCTATCCTGGCAAAGATGTCCAATGGCAGGGTTAAATTGTTTATCGTGGAATGTTAAGGGGCTGAACTCTCCCAATAAGAGGCAACGGATCTGGAGGTTCCTCCGGGATCATCAGATCATGATCGCTGCCCCCAAGAGACATCTTCCCCGCAAAGACGAACAACGCATGAAGCATAGGGCATACCCCCAAATTTACCGTTCTTCGGCACATACCAAACACAATGGAGTGGCGCTTCTCTTTCACTCCTCGACCCCATTCCTACACCAGACCACCCGCACGGATAAGGAGGGGAGATATGTGATGGTCAAGGGGGAGCTGCGGGGCAGAACCTACACCTTTGCAACACTTTACGCCCCCAATACAGGCCAACACGATTTTTTCAACGCCTTCTTGTCCACCTTGGAAGGCTTCGCCAGTGGGGATGTCATACTGCTGGGGGATTTTAACTTAATTTGGGACCAGGCGATGGACACTACACATAGCCACAGGGCGGCAGGGGGTCTTCAGCCAGCCACTCAAGGCGACATTACGGGGCCTAGGACTGATAGACGCTTGGGGGCTGCACATCCTACGACCCGCGATTACTCTTTTTTCCCACTCGCACAGGACGTACTCCCGCATAGACCACGCCTTTTGAGCCAGTCCCTTCTACCGAAGGTGATGGGAACTCAGTTTCACCCGATCTGCCTCTTGGATCATGCGCCCTTGGAGCTGACCCTTGACTGGCCCGCTCCCCGCTCCAAATATGCCAGATGGTACTTCCCTAATCATTTGACCCGAGATAGGCTCCTCCGAGACGAGCTCAGGAAGGCAATTGCAGACTTTTTCGAACTCAATGACCCAGCCCAGACCTCGCTAGCTAACAACTGGGACGCCTTCAAGGCAGTCGTCAGGGGGAAGTGTATGGAGCTAGACGCGGTGCTCAAAAGCAACGCAAGGGAGAACGCCTCCTTCTAGAGACCAATACCTGGAAGGTCTCTCCCTTCCGCGAGTACCTGCTGCTACCAACGAATTGCTAAACAGCCCCATCTCCGCAGAAGAGGTCCAAAAAGCGGTGGATTCGCTCAAACTCTCAAAAGCACCCGGTCCGGATGGTCTGAACGCCTACTTTTATCGTACCTTCGCGCCGGACCTCGCTCCCCATCTAGTCACTCTCTTTAATCATATCGCCTCCACGCAACAAGTGACACCCTCAATGGGTGAAGCTCTGATCTCCGTTCTCCTCAAACCAGGGAAAGATCCCGCCCAATGCGCCTCTTATAGACCGATTGCGCTTCTTAACCTGGACGCTAAGCTGTACTCTAAGATTCTGGCCTCCCGCCTAGAACACATTATGCCGTTCCTGGTGCAAGCTGATCAAGCGGGTTTCAATAAGGGGAGGCAAACCCATGACAACCTGCGAAGATTAATCCACCTAATTGAAAAAGCACAACGGAAGGCAATACCCACGGTCCTCCTCGCGCTGGACGCGGAGAAGGCCTTCGATCGGGTGGATTGGGCCTTCCTGACTGGCACGCTACAGCGTTTTGGTTTTGAGGAACCTTTTATTGGAATGGTCAAAGCGAATTACCATGCGCCACGATCCACGGTCCTCGTAAATGGAGTGGCCTCGGCGCCATTTGCTCTCACGCGAGGCATGCGTCAGGGATGTCCCCTATCCCCCCTTCTGTTTGCGCTTAGCATCGAACCGTTCGCAGAGCGTATTCGCTCCAACCCTGATATACGGGGTGTTCCGTTTGGCTCGGATGAGCATAAGATTGCTCTCTTTGCCGACGATGTGCTCCTCCCCGCCACGCGTCCACAGACTTCCCTCCCGGCGATCCAGACGGAGCTTGCCCTCTACGAAAGGGCCTCGGGTTTCAAAGTAAATCTATCGAAATCCTATCTCTTGAACCTCACCGTACCTGAAGAGGCCATGCAGGTCATCGAAGCAGCGTCCCCCTTCTGTGCAGTGCAGAAGGAGATCACCTATTTAGGTATAAAGCTCACTCCGAAAGTAGAGAATCTCTACAGGGCTAACTTCCCCCCACTGCTGCGTCAACTCCAGGCGGACTTCGCTAGATGGAGGACGGCCTACCTCTCATGGATAGGGAGAATAAACGCCGTTAAAATGAATGTTCTGCCGCGACTATTGTACCTTTTCCAGGGCCTCCCAATCCCGGTGGAGAAGTCACTCTTCTCTTCGTTAAAATCAATGGTCACTAAGTTCATCTGGCAGGGGCAGCGGGCCAGGCTTTCTAATCGTACATTGACTAGGTCGAGAGAGGGGGACTGGCTCTACCGGACTTTCGAGGCTACAATAGAGCTGCTCAATTGAGGGTCATAACTGAGTGGTCTCTGCGGGAGTCCGGTAGGCACTGGCTACACATGGACAGGCAAATCACGGGGAGAACGATCTGGGACCTCCTCTGGAAAAGCAAACAACACCGTCCGCGAAACACATATATAAGTACTCCCACGGCAACCACCCTGAGGGTATGGGATGAAGTAAACAGATCCACCCCCTTACCTCCTTTCCCTCCCCGTACACGCCCATACACTTCAACCCCGAGTTTCCCCGGCCCTACAGGAAGGCCCATTTGACGCTTGGCGGGAGGGGCTGCCTGATGCTTTCCCATCTCTTCGATAGGGGAGACTGCTCTCCTTCCCAGAATGTGCGAAGGAATTTAAACTCAAATCATCCGAAGAATTCCGATACCTGCAACTTAAACATTGGACTCTGCAGCCACAGGTGTGGCTGGCCGCTACCCGGTAGCTGCTTCCTATAGAATTATTTGCTCAGTCGGGGGCCTCCTCAAAGGGCACTATCTCCTTTCTGTACTCACTCCTCCGCTCTCACGGCTCCACAAACACCCCTCGGCACCACCTCTTTTGGGACACTATACTGGACACTCCCCCAACGAGACAACAATGGACCTCACTTTACAGAGATATTCCTAAGTTTAATCGGTCTATGCACCTCAGGGAGGCACATTACAAAATTGTATACGATTGGTATCTGCATCCACACCGACTACACACTATCTTCCCTAATACCTCAGACAGATGTTGGAGGGGCTGCGGCCAATTAGGAGACTTCAGACATATTTGGTGGGACTGCCCGCACATTCAGCCATTTTGGAAGGAGGTCCTCGCCCAAATCAAACAGATTCTGGGATATCCGATCTCCAAAACGTTAGAACACACTCTACTGGGACTCAGAGACACCAACTTAAAGCGCCAAACCCATGGAGACCGCTCCGTGATGTGGCTTTGCCTTGGGGCGGCCAAGATGGCAGTGGCCGCTGCCTGGAAAAAATCGGAAGCCCCTTCCCTCACGCAGTGGCACGCCAGATTATGGCGCGCCTTGGCGATGGAACGAATGGCAGACATTGTGGAGGACTCCCGCACAGGTTTTGACTATATATGGGGGCCACTAGTCGAGTATCTCTCTGAGGGGCTGCCCCTGTTTGCCTGTGGACCAAGGCTGCGGGCTCTTCACCTCTTTCATATTTAGGACTCCCGCTGACCTCTTCAAGGCCACGTACGACGACTCCGATACCCACACCTCGTCAATCCTTTTTCAGCTTCCGGATTTAGCATCCCTAATAGTGCACTACTTTTTTTTGTTTTTTTTTTGTTCGACCGTGACACCTTAGGTTTTTGTTTTTCTTATTGTTCGATTGTTGGGAGGGGGGTGGGAGGGTAGGGTTGGGGGGGTAGGGCGGCACATGAGAATTGGACATGGACAATACGTGCTGATCGCCACTTACTAGTTCACACACTGTATTGGTTCCACTAGCCTACTGTACGAAGTGGCCGATAATCTGCATTGGGCTCCTCATCCCCTACAAGGGTTGTTGTATACTTGTATGCTCTGTTATCATTAAAACAAATAAAGAGATGTTTGACAAAATTATCGCCGCTTTAGCGGCAGAAAACTGCCGCTAAAGCGGCGATAATGGGCTTGATAATATGCCCTTGAGAATTCCAATAGAAGCCCATGTTGACACCAGAACATGGGCTTCTATTGGAATTCTCAAGGGCATATTATCAAGCCCATTATCGCCGTTTTAGCGGCAGTTTTCTGCCGCTAAAGCGGCGATAATTTTAACGCCGTTTCTTGATAATATGCCCCTTGGTACTTTAGGACAACCCCTGGTTTTTACTCCGCGCCAATGTCCATGCTGGGTTTAGCTTGTGCAATACTACAAGTCCCAGAATGCAAATCGATGTTAGCTAAAGAGACAGAATTGGTAGAAGATGTTGTACAGGAAAAGATTAGAAGCCCCCTGGTAGTGGTAGGCATGCTGAAAAGAAGTGAACATATTCCTCGTAAAAAAAAAATGGAGCACTGCTCCACCCCTAGTGTACCTGCTGGCTGTCTTTTTCATCCTTTGAACTTTCTGCTGTTTCTGAGTTGAATCTTAGACACGACAAATGCCGTAGGCTGCTGTCTTTCCTTTGTGCAAGTAAAACAGTGGAGATTAAGGTACCTGGTCCGTTTATGGCTGGAAGAAACCCAAAGGGGCCGTCTGAATCACGCTGCCCGGGCCCTGGTAGTTCAGAACTGGTCTTCAGTCTGCCTTTCTTGCATTATGTGGTTTTACAAACCCGGCTAACACTTGCCAGGCTTACCATACCAGAATGCACCGGCGGCGAGTGTTCTTTAGCACCGGAAGTGGTTTACCATCCCGCTGTTGGCACCAGGTAAATCGAGAGGTCGTTTTTGGTCGTGTTTCATCTTTCCTGACTGCCAGATCACAGCCGAAACCGCTGTTCCTGCAAGCTGAGCATTTACAGTTTTTTTTTTACTACATGAGATATTTATACTGTCTGCCAACCTAATTAGTTTAAACTTGGTAGACATATTTTGCAATGAATGTTTATTATCTGTACCCAGTGGAATTTTACATATTTATAGATACATGTAAACGTTCTTAAAAGAAATCGACACTTAGCGGAGGCAGAATCTGCTAGTTGTACGTGTCGCCATCGGGTACTTATAATTAATAGCGTGTGTGTTGTTCGCGCCCCTCGAGGGCTTTAAATGGAGGCCCCTCGAGAGAGGCCAGTTCCTTGGTGAAGGTGGGCTCTACGGCTGCAGGCTTCTGAATCCCCACGTGCATATATTTCTCCACAAAGCACGTAAGTGTTACCCATTTAGTAAATATTCACGCTCATGGCGCAGCGCCTTTCACTTTCCCACTGCTGCTTGTAGCCAATGTCATTAAACTCCCGCAGCGTCGCGCATTGCTGGAAATGTTTGCCAGAGAAGCGCTCTGTTTTCTTAGAAACCGTTTCTATTTTTGTTTTTAAGCAGATGTGATCACGCACACGCTGCCTTCCCGCAGAGGTCTCGCTGTCCACTGAAAAAACACAAATTCTTCAAATTCGATTGTTTAAAGAATGTATTGTCTTTTTGAAAAGAATATTTCCTCTACAGCACGGCCGAAAGAAACTCGGCGTGATTCTATTCAGTGGTTGTGGGTGGGCAGCCTACAAATACAGTGCGAGTCAAACCTGGCTGGCTCAGCTGTGCCCCCCTCCCCCCCATGACTATTAATTACTTCCTTTCGGTGCATTTGCATATATAAATTCCAGTCAATCCCAAAACGACAGGGGCAGGCGTATATACTAGAATTTAGCTTATTTTTTCTCAGTGCTCTCGTTCGTTTGTGTGTATTTCACTGGCTCTGCATTGCGGTCGGTGAGCTATGATCAGCAGAGCAAGATGACTTGTTGTTTGTTGTTCACCCGTGCCCCCAAGCTAGTTGTGTTTTCCCCTTCTTTTTAAAAAGCATACATTGTGATTTTGCAAATATACCTTAGGCTAGCTCAGTTTTGCTTGCTGGTTTTTGGTGGGGCATATATTGGGTGGAAAGGGAGTTAGGGGGTCTTGAATGTCCGTAGACTAAAGCAGGAGTTACCTATGAAAATTCTGTTCCCAACAGGGCTTTTAGTGGGTCGGGTCCACCTGGGTTTCAGACCCGTTAGTAATAAAAATTTTTAAAAAAAGACGGAGATTAAAACGGGTACCTATCGGGCCCTATATTATGTCCTTAAGTGTACTAGCAAATAACACTGATCGATTTCTGAGCAGATAATCTAAAAACATTTAAGGTAGTGATTTAATTATTGTTCATATTTCTTGTGGCACATTATAGGGATCAGGAAAAAAGTGTGTTTTAAGCGGCGCCCCTAATTACATAGGCTGCGCCTCTTTTATAGACACCCCGCCCCACAACCACCACTTTTTGCATCCATTTTAAAGCCCTGAATCCCAACCATTTTATTTTTGTCCAGGATAATCCCGCATCATTTTCGTTCAAGGCTCTATTTGACAGCAAAACAAAAAAAATGTGAAGGGAGAAGTCCTTGAATGAATCCCACCCACTGGAAGTTACCTTGGGCTGTACCGCAGCTATTGTGTGTGTGTGTGTGTTTCGTTGTTCACTCTGCTACTACGTATATGGAAGAGCTTCGTGGTCAGTCCTGCTCGGGTGAGGCGCAGCTATTGATTGAGGATCCCCCCCCCGTGAAACGGAAACTAGTATTCCATAAGAACACCATTTGTGCCCTTAATTTTGGGAGGCTATAGAATGGGCTTCCCAGTCTGTATTGTTTGGTAAGGCCCTGGTTGGTAGTGATATTTCATAGTTTTGGGGTGCATTACCTGTGCCCCTGGTTGACTACATACATTCAATGCCAAGCTATGCACCTGTGACAAACTGTTCGCCACAGGTCCATAACCTCCAAATTTGTTGTGAATTTGGATTGTTGTACGTATTGTTGCCCCTGTGAGGGTTTCTAGTAGATGCGCTCAAACATCTTTTCAGCTGCCCACAGAAAAATGAAATGGCTACCCTCACCTGTCCTGTATAAAGAGAATACCCAGGGATTTCCACTAGAGCAGCACTCCTTTCCTCTTTCCTACCTGGTGTCATGTAGGCATGAACCCCCTCCCAGCAATGCATTTTGGGAGCAGCTCAAGACCTGCTGCTCAGCATCCACTCAAAACAAGCATTTGCAATGCAATAGGTCTCGCATTTATGAGAGCTTGAGCTATTGGCATTGTAAATGACAATACTTTTTATTTATTTGCTGTTTTTAAAACAGATAAATAAAAGGCATTGTCATTAACAATGCCAAAAGCTTAAACTCTCGCAGATGTGAGACCTATTGTATTGCAAATGCGTTCGGCGCCCGTGCTATAAACATTTTTTTTTTTTAAACTTTAGAGAGCGTGTCCAGGCAGGACAAAGCTATTTGAGAAAATAATGCTCGGAGGCTGTACTTAAAGTCTACCGAGTAACAACACACGTAACAGGGGGTGTCCTCATGGGAGGTTACAAAATGAGACAAGGTGGTACTAAGGAGGGACTACTAAGACTATCGACCAATGAAAAGCCACAGTTTACTGTGGACAATGGCACAAGCCAATGAAAAATATGGGCAGAGCTTCAACTCCATACCTGAATACAGCATGCCTCGCAGAGCAGCGCATGCGCTGCCCAGGCTCAACCTAAAAAGGCAAATGTGCCTCAGTTTGGTTGATTGTGATTTCAACATGTGTCTGCGCTGACACCTACTGTTGATGGGCTGCTGCCCAATTTCCAAGGCCCAGCTTAGAAGTGTTACCAACACTGTGTCCCGCTGATATGTACAGTCGAGCAGATACACTTGTAGCAGATGGCATCTGATTAACCTCTTGTTTACATTGTACAGCAAAAGCATACCTGCAAAATTGCTAGAATTCTCAGTACTTTTCGGCATGATGATGCACACTTTGAATCAGCAACTCTTTCAGGTAGGACCTTCGTTTAGTTGTGGGCGAGAAACTCATGTTGGTCTTGTGATAGAGTTTATGAACTGCTGTAACTAAGCAAGAGAAGAGGAAATAAAGTACTAATGCAGACCCAAAATTGACTTTTTTTCTGTATCGGATAAAACCGAGGGAAGGGACTACCTAGTTACATTTTTGAGCACTACAAGACTAATATCAATCTTTCTAGAAAGATTAGCCCCTTCACACAATTGAGAGAGATCATCTCTTTTAATGTAGTTATTGGCAGAGGATGTCTTGTCACCTGAGAGGTGGCGAGACTTCTGTTATTAGGACTGCGACAAGGGAGCGGTACCAAGTGGTTATGTGCAAGACCCTCCATCCTCTTCTTCCTTTGAACTGAGGACGTCTTGTGTTCAAGGTCTTGTCTTGGATAATCATCTAATATCTAACCAAGGGGTTCTTACTGCACTCCCTCACTACTTACACAATGTACTACTGCCCATATCGCTGCTGGCTGACTTTTGCACCCATACACCTGGGTTTCACACATTTTCATACCCTATATTGATCGCCTTCCTACTACTGTAATAACATGTAAGAAGTCTGTCCTTCTGTAGTTACAGAATTGTTTGCATCCCAGAGCAGCAGAGTTGAGACAAAGCAGTCCAAGTATTGCAGAACCATGGCACTAAGGCAATTGTTTTATATTCCTGTTCAGTGCACCAGTTTATCCTTCATTGATGGTTGTATAGGCTGCCACATCAACTGAAAACTGTATATTGTGCATACACGGTCAGCTTTTGCTTGGTTGAATTAATATACATATAACAACATTGACATTATAAGCACTAACAATATTAGTAAGTCTCAATGTTTTTTTATTGAACATAAGTAGCTTTCAGTACAGAAAAGGTTGGAGACTCATAATTTCTTCAATGTGCTGTAGTGGGCACTTGTATAGCATGTTGCTGATGCCTCTGTCCCTGAAGTTTTATGCATTAATTAGTTGCAAGGCTAGCATCCATGCCTAGTAGGGTGTATGGTTGCTGAGTGACCTATGGGGGGAGTGTTGGGTGTCGTACCAGAGGACTTCAGAGATGCTGCAGCTTTGTTGCAGCAAAGGTGGTTTTGTGCATCCAAGTGCTTATGTCGTAGATGCCTGTGTGTTTGCTAAGGAGAGATACTTCCTAATGGACTGGTCCTTGGGTATTAATTGGGACTTTCTTGTAGACCTCTTTAATAATCATCACCTTGGTGCTTCGTGAGGCTGATTCTTCCTAGAGCCATCTCCTGGACCTGGTTGTCTGGTGGCTTGCCAACAGAAGAAAGGCAAATGGCCATTTCCTTATTGCTCATTAAAATTGAAGGTGGGTTCGAGTTTTCATATTTGGAATTGTAGGATGTCCCTAAGTTTGGCGGTTTGTACCAAAAGGCTGCTTGATCCATCAAAGTCTTTTCCTAACTGAAATGATAATTAGAGATGATATATCTGAGCTCTAGGTTCTTCTTAATAGATAGGTTTGAACCTTGTGTTAGAAGGCAGGAGCTGTACCCTGTATACCCAGATGCAGCTGGCAATGCATGAGATGCCTCTGGGAGCCAGTGATGGGCCTGAACGACTGATATGATCTAGTCCCATGTTCATTTGAGCAGAAGGAATCTGGCAGTGGTTTTCTGTATCCGCTGTAACATGCATAGAAAGAAGACGGCCCCCCCGCCCCCTGGATAAACCCAATTAGTGGATATTACCCAGTAAAGTATCAGAGCAATGGTGATGTGGACCTGCGTAGGAACCCCAGGAAAGGGAAAATGCTTCCATGTCCGGAGTGTGGAAAGTGGTTTTAATGACTTTGTCTACCCACAGTGTTAGCTAGGGCTCAGTCTTGATAACTCGGAGGTTCTTGTCCTTTTTGGAAGTGAGGGGCACACTATTATTTTGGGCCACCATGCACATGTTGGGTGGTAGACCATTTTCAACATGTTACAATTTCGGGTTGCGATGTGGCCAGATTTTAGGTGGCTGTAAGTCCTCCAGTTGTAGGATGCTAGCTAGGAGGATCAAAGAGGGTAGCTGTCTACAGATTTTTTCCATCATCAGTATGACCTAGTTGTCACCAGTGTAGTAGTGGCGGGAGAAAGTGCACTTTTTATGATACCCAGCCAGTGATCTCCAATAGCTTAAAAATAGTATGATTGAAATATTTGAGCTTTGATGTACACATGCTTATATTTTGTTCAGAGATGACTGTAAAAGTGAGATAATTATATATGTAGTTTCTGTGCAAGGAAAAGAGGTATTCAATGCGCAGTGGTTCATTGGAATCAAAGTTCCTATAACTTGCCTAGTAAGGTAGGGTGGTTGCGTTAAATGCTGCTGAGAGATCAAGTAGGAAGAGCGTTGAAACGCCATTCTGGTCAATTGCTGATTTGTGGAAGTATGTGGTGGGGATCGGAGATAGTTTGGTGCTGCAACTGGAATGGGTACTTATTTGAGCATTCTAAGGGATTTTGTTGCCTTTAAAAAATGTTTATAGTTGTTGGAAGGGTGCTGTATAAATTGTCGTATCAAGGAATTTTTAAGTTCATCAGATGTGAAGGCTCTAGTCCTTGTTTTTTCAGGAGTGCGTTTGTATTGGCTTTATTGAAATCTTGCAGGAAGTAGACAAGTAGAAAAGATGAGTTATGGATGCGTCTAGGTATGGACCGCTGCCGACACTGATAGGAGACGGTCATTCAAGGTGCCCAGGGCTAGGCCTCAGCAGTCAAGACAAACTTGTCATAGGGTTTCCCAAGTTTGTGTAGCCTTCTACAGGCAGACAGACTGCCAGTATACATGCGCATACCTCCACTGCTGGTCCGCGCTTCAAATTAAAATAATGATCTTCCTTCTATCTTATTTGTAGAGTGTGAACCTAGCCAGATGGCAGTGATTGGAGAGGGAGGGATGGTTTCTGGGCGTGTACTGTTGCTGCATCGTGATGCGATGCTCTTTTAAGAGGGTTCATTCGGATGTGAGTGGTTCTGAATTATTTAATACATATAAAGTCTTGAAGGGCTCTGGCTGTCTCGGCTGAGACGAGTGAGGTTGCATCAGGCCACAACCCACATAAAATGAGCCAGTAAAGACAAAAACCAGTAAGATGCTCTTCAGACAATCCGAGCAAACCGTAAATGTGAAAATGATAATAAAATGGTGCAAGCTTATGGAAGCTAGAGGAGAGGGTAAAAGTAAGTCCCTCTAAAATGATATTAAAAAGGTGCAACAGTTAACACATTTAATAAATAAAGCAGTACCTCAGAGAGGAACTACAGCATCTGTCATCTCTGTACCAGTATATATCTACATACGTACTCAAATGTAGAAGATATCTATGAAGTCAACATCTTATGGCTCCGCGTTCGCGTACCCCCTTGCTACATGAGATATAACATGCTCTTTCTTCTGGGATCACCCTACCTCCCCTACGCTCCTGTGCTTTGAGTCCAGTTTTAGAAGCTGATCCTGCAAAGGACACTTACAGTTTTCAGTGAGAGATAAAATAAGCCCTGTATAGCAATGATTGGATTTTTTTTTCTCAACCTAACAGAAGCTGCACAAATCCTGGCTTCATTGCAGCTAAATTTAAGCCGTTTAGAGTTGCCTGCTGACCATGAGCCAGATTAAAGTTAAGTAAATGCCTTATGATCCTCTTAAGCCGGTGTTCGATTCTGTTAAATGCCTTCCTCTCTTTCAGAGAGGCAGTGATGGGGAGGGCCATGGTTTCCGAGACGGTTCAAGCATGCTTTTTTTAACACAAAACTTTAACAGTTGTTAAAATTGTCCTGGATCCTTTGTCTATCCTTTTTAGAAGTATATCTGTGATGGCAAACGTGTCTTTCAAGTTATAAATTGGACCTCTAGTCGACCCTGGGAGATTGTCTCTGAGATCTTGAACATCAGGTGTTTACCCACCTCATAAAAGCATGCCTGAGATGGAAGGTACATTTTGTTTAAATGACCTGGTTAGTCCTCACTGTCTATGCTGTAGCACATCATTGGATCACTGATTGCAGCTAAAGCTAGATTTCTTCTACGTAGTAGGTAATCCTCCCCATCACAGACTTGCCAACAATTCCGCTTTATATGTTTGACCACAAATGGCTCTAGCATTTGGGAATGCCTCATGTCATCAATTCTTTGAAAAATACAATGAGTGGGCTTTGGGCCACTCACCCCATCCACAGGCTTTCACGTGGTTTTTGCTTTGTCATTGCTTTGTCATTTTCATGCTTTGTCATTGCTTATTTGAGCTGTCCAGCGAGCCCATGGCATTTCGAGGATCGTTACAATGCCCATGTGTATTCCCATTGGGTTTTGATGAAGAACTTCAAGTAGTCCTTTTGTTAAACGCAGATGTAGCAACACGACATGTAGTTTGTAACTCATGGGCAGTGTATATACCTTCCAGTATTTACTTTCCTGACAACATACTTTAATTTCTAATTCTTTTTTTTTTTTTTGTTAGGAAGTTTAAGCATTTTGGATCCCTTCATCTTTCCCTTTAGGACACAGTGCTATTCACTAATCACCTTTGTGTATTCATTTGTTCTACTTTGCTGTCTTGATAACATGTTCTTGGGTTTACGGCTGTTTATATTCACAAAATGGGCATGCACAAAGTGCTTAATTTGTAAAAAAATAAGTGCCAGGGTCTGTACCAGTAGGCCACTGCAGCTTGCACCACCCTTTGCCCCTGCCAGCGATCCCAATGACAGTACCAAGACAACTAGTAACCTTCCTTCTACAACTGTGACAATTCAGATTATTCCAGACCCCAAAGCTATAAGAATGGCTTGGGCAGCAGGTATTAGTCATTTTTAATGTATAATGTATTAATAAACCATGATGTTGTCCTCTCTAAATTAGATAGACAGCGCAACTATGTGGCACGCTGACATACGTGCTGGTGTTGACAATCAAGTGTCTGTGTTGAGTACCAGAAACCACCAGCTCAAATTAAGTACTGCATGCATGCACATAACCTTTTGTAAAGATGCAATGAAAATACTGCCTTTTGTCAAAAGTATATGGTATGCAGCATATCTCGATTATAGTAGGAAAAGTCTAAGTTAAGTATCGGGACAATTTTCCAGATTTAAAATTTTCGTTATGGTTAGGATGTGCAAAATCTGTCTGCCAAATAAGGCAAAATCTCAGTATATGTTATGGGAAGAGGGAGGCTAGTATAATGTAATGGACCAGTCCACAAAATATTATGGAACTAGACATTAAAGCTGTCCTGAATTTGCAGTGACATGGACTAGACGTCAGTGGCATAGCAAGGGAGGTTGGAGGGGGCAGTTTGCCCCGGGCAGCTCGAGCTTTGGGGGCGTCAGCCTCCCCCCAGCTCTTACCTGCTGTTTCAGGGCGGCAATCTCTACCCACCCCCCCTGCTCTTTAGTGCTACCGGTGAGGGGGCGGTAGGCCGAGAAAACAGTCAGCGCCTCCCCCCGGCTCCTCAATGCGGCCACCGCGGGGCAGGGACCGCCCGAAGCGGTCTAAGGGCTAGCTACGCCACTGCTAGACGTTAGGTTAGAAGTGAAGTCTCACATTTTTAAAAGTGACCTCTTTGTGAGTACTTTTGAAAAAGTTTGCTTTCATATATACCTTCTAGAGTGCCTCTGTTGACATGTTGTTTTTTTCTAAAAACGTTGCATAGAGCTTGGTCATCACTTAATATGTATAGAGATCTTTTCAAAATAATAAAATGTGTGGTTAATGAACAAAATGTTTCTCTGATTGGAAAATCTGCAGTATTAGGAAAAAAAAGGTTGGGTGCAAAAAATCGTTTTTTTCTCAATGAAGATTAGGACGTAAAGCCAAGAAACAACAAACACTGGCAAAGCCAAATGGTCTCGGTCTAATGTATCAATTCTTAAAGCATATGAACGTTGCAGCTAGGCAAGTTATGAAAAAAAGGTTCTCTATATTGAAGACTCGCTTACTTTAAACACAGTCCTGTTTTTGTTTCTATGCCCAATACAGTCGGATGGCAAATTAGTATTAATTATAGTCCTTAAGTGTCTGTGATTTAGAAATAAGGAGTGGAGGTAAATGAAGGCTCCCTTAACATCTGCCCTTCACTTGACATGGAAACAAAAAGGAGGCTAAGGAATTCAAGGAAGCTATCCTGGCTAGGAAACAAGAAACCAGACCCTAGTACCTCTGAGAAGAAGCAGTTTGAGGGAAGGCGAGGGCGGTGGGGTGCAGCAGAACAAGGAGCACACATTGAGGAAAGGGGGAGTGGTGTGGGGGTTGAGGAGCCCAGAAGAAAAGAGGGAAGGGAGGACCGAATGGGATTGGGTGGTAAATTGGAGTGTGGGGGTAGACCTAAGGACAGAAGAGGAAGGGGAGGGATTTAGGAGTGAGAGGGGGCTGGAAAGTAGAAGAAACTAGGAGAGAAACCCATTGGAAAGATGGAGGAGTGGTAAGGAGTCTGTAAGAGCAGACAGAGACAGATAGTTGTAAACTAGTCCCTTATGCACTTATTAGAAGCATTACATTGGAGAGTGAATGTAGGAAAGTGCCTCTTGACATGGTTAGCCCTCACTTTTTGCCTGGTGTATGGTGTAATTCCAGATTGAAAGTGCACTGGGTCCCTGCTAACCAGGTTCCCAGTGCCAGATTTTTCCCTAAAACTGTACCATAATTGGCACAACTTCAGCAACCCCTATAAGTCCCTAGTAAATGGTACTCCCTAGGGCATTGGGACTGAAGAGGTCATCTAGGGCTGCAGCACAACCTGTGTCACTGTTAGATTTGGGGGTCTCTAGTTGGCAGAGGTAGGTACCTTTGTCCAAATAGGGACCCTTGCGTCTAGTCAGGGAAAGTAGGTACACTCCCGAAATAACCCCTGCTCACCCTCTTGGTAGCTTGGCACGAGCAGACAGGCTTAGTTCAGAGGCAGTGTGTAAAGCATTTGTGAACACATACAGTAATCAAGTGACAACACTACAAATGGACACCACACAGGTTATATATTTATAAAAATAGGTATACTTTATATAGATTTATCACAAGACCATAAACGACAAAAATAATCCACAATACTGTTAAGAAGACTTAGTTCTGATCAAAAAGGCTTAATTCAAGGTTCTGTGCGAGTCGGTAGCCTCCTCCTGCTACGGCGATGTCGAGAACAAACAGAGTCTAACAAATCCAGCTGACCGCGTCGAGACGGGCCAACACAGCGTAGACAGACTCGGTCACAGTACCTTTTTCTTGAAGCGGCAGGCACGGGCGTGCGAGCCGGATGGCTGTTCGTCGCGGTCGCGATGCAAAAATGGAAGCGTTGCAGGACGCGCTGTCCCTCGATGCGGTGCAGGCAGCGGCTCGTTGACGTCGTCGAGACGGAGTCGGTGAGACCAGGGCCGTGCGTTGCAGAGCGAGACGGTGCTTCGATGCGGTGCTGGCAGGTTGCGGTGCGGCGACGGAGCCGGATTCAGGAGCTGGCGTCGATCAGTCCGGACAGCGGTGCGAGTCGGGCGGTGCGTCGCAAAGCGTGCGAGCGGTGCCCAACTCCGGTGCGGTCACAGGACTCGAACTCAGCAGCAGTGACCGTGTCGGTCGGACCAGTTCGATTCGGCGTAGCGAGCGTTGCAGGACGCGTTGTCCCTCGATGCGGTGCAGGCAGCGGCTCGTTGACGGAGTCGGTGAGACCAGGGCCGTGCGTTGCAGGGCGAGACGGTGCTTCGATGCGGTGCTTACAGGACACCGAGTCGGTCGTGAGAGTCGGTCACAGCTCCCTACCTCTGCAGCCACTGAAACAGAGTTTCCAGCAGCAGTTCACAAAGGGGTGAAATCCAATGGTCCTGGGACTTCGGTCAGGGGGCAAGCTCTCTTCCAAGCCCTTGGAGATCCTTCACAAGTTGATGAAAGTCACAGCAAAGCAAAAGTTCCTTTCTCCTTTCTTTGGCAGTCAGGCAAACCACTGCAGGCCAATCCCCCAAGCAGCACTTCAGCTTAGGGATAGTCTCTCCTCAGTTTCTTCTTGGTTCCGCTCCTCAGCAAAGGTTTCTTCTTGTTCCCAAAAGTGATCTAATTTTCCTGGGGCCTGGGTGCCCCTCTTATACCCTGATTCTCTTTGTTCTCTGGAGGCAGAGAGGCCTCTGCCTAGTCCAAAACCAGTTCTGGTCAGTTCTGGAGCACTTTGTTTTTCTGACTCCTTCTTTCCTTTCAGGATGTGGGGCAGAGTGCTCAGCCGCCCGGCAGGAGGTGGAGCCAGCATTGTGGAAGGCAGGCACAGCCCTATTCAGACCCAGGTGCAACTCCTCCCTCCACTCTGGATGCAGATCTTTCTATTCAGCCCTGGGCTGACTCACCATGTCTCCTGTAGCCACCCCCAGCCCCTGTCACTCAATCTCCAGACAAGGAATACACAACCTAGCAGAGGCAGGCTTGGATAGTTTAGGCAAGAAAATACCCACTTTCTAAAAGTGGTATTTTCAAACACAGAATGTTAAAACCAACTTCACTAAAAGATGTATTTTATCATCCTGAGTTCAGGCATACTAAATTCGTTTTTCTACCATGTTCCCTGGGTCAGTTCTGACTATAAGGTGTAATAGTCAGTCTGCCCATTCTGGCCTATGGGGAGCAGGTAGCCTTGCAATAGTGAAAAACGAAAATGGCTGTAATTCACTATTAGGACACGCCACACACACCAGGGCATGTCCTACCTTATACTTACAATGCACATTGCCCTAGGGCCTACTTTAGGGGTGACCAACATGCAGTAAAGGGAAGGTTTAGGGACTGGTAAGTGGGTGTACTCACCAAGTCGACATGGCAGCCCTAGGCTGCACACAGGCTCTGCGATGGCAGGCCTGAGACACATTTTACAAGCCGCTTCTGTGGGTGGCACAACCAGTGCTGCAAGCCCACCAGCGGCATTGGATTTACAAGCCCTGGGCACACTGAGTGCACTGTACTAGGGACTGACAAGTAAACCAATCATGGAGTCACTAGTACATATATCAATTAACGATAGGGAGCACTTGCACTTTGGCACTGATTAGCAGCGGCAAAGTGCCCATGAGCATCTAGTCCAGCAAAAACATATCGGCAACAGTGGAGGCATTACGAAAAAATGGAAGGGAGACCCACGCCAAGGATGCCAGGTCTAACAGTCACCAAGACCATGCAAACTGCCATTGCAGGCTGCTTGTCTTGGTAAAGAAAAAACGGAGTTGACGTGGCGCACAGCCCTGTGTGCCATGCCCCCACACACTGCATGAGGAATCAGTAAGTCACTCCTACTGCAGGCTTTATACCCTAAGGCAGGGTGCACTATACCCCATGTGTGGACATATCTGCCTGAGCAGATATGACCCTTCAATATTTGAGCCGTTCTTGGATATTGTAAGTGCACAGGAAGCCATAGAGAGCACATGGACTGGATGCTTGTCATTACCAGTTTCCTAGCACCATGATGGCTTCAATGTTCCCTAAGAAGTTTGGTACCAAACATCTCGTCTTAATAAGTCCTTACTGATGCCAGTGTTGGATCTATTAATAAATGCACACAGGAGACCCTTTACAGGGTTCCCAGAAAACCTACCAAGCACCGGTGTGGTCTCCAACTAGTCTTACATTTTTTTTTATATATTGGTAGTAGCAGTTCCCATGCTCGGGAAAACACCGCACAATCAGTATGAGTAGATATTTAGCCAAAAACTTTATACAGTGTGAATCAATAAACAGTATTCTAACATGGGGTGCTGATTTAGCTCACTTGCACCTACTACCAAAAGATGCTATTATCACAGATGTAACACACTGTGTAAATATACAAAACAAGGGAGAGAGCAATTCCAAGCACACCCTATTTCAATTACTGCCACCCCAAAATTTCGGTGTTGGTGCAAATCAATTAAAATACCAGCTGGTATAGATGCCCAATATTTAAACATAAATCTGGTGCAAAAAGTAATACACTGGTACTAATTATTCAAAATATACAGAGTCCACAAAATTAGATTTCTTCAAAAAGTTAACCATTTTATTCATATTCTTATTTCATCCAGCACGAAAATCAGCCAACACGTGTTTCGTCTTCCCTTAGACTTTTTCAAGGCGATTGACAAGAAATAACATCTCACGTATTGCATGTGGAGAAGAATTGTAACGTCCCTCATGTGGATCAAGTCTCACACACCGAAGAATGGAGATGTTATGTAGACATTCTGCACAATTTGTTTCCATCCATCCCCCGCATTTCACTGCGAAATCAATAATTAACTGTAGGGAAACCCTGATAAGTATCCCTCCGCAAGTCCGTGGAGATACGTCCTCCACCCTGTCTCTGTTCTTGGCTAATTTTGTGGACTCTGTATATTTTGAATAATTAGTACCAGTGTATTACTTTTTGCACCAGATTTATGTTTAAATATTGGGCATCTATACCAGCTGGTATTTGAATTGATTTGCACCAACACCGAAATTTTGGGGTGGCAGTAATTGAAATAGGGTGTGCTTGGAATTGCTCTCTCCCTTGTTTTCCAACTAGTCTTAGTCAGCCTGCCACCAACAGGCATGTTTCTGACCTCCAGGGGTAAGAGCCAGTGCTGAGGCCAGGAACAAAGCCTACTCTGGGCAGAGGTGCTTCACACCTCCCCCAGACCTGGAAGGCATTCCCAGGCATCTCCAGATGGTGGAGGATGCCAACCCCCCCTAACCTGCTCTACATTTGGTGGGGGAACAGGCGGAAAATTAGTTAAATAAGAAGGGGGGGTCCCTATTCAGCCAGCACAACAGGTGGGGCAGGTGATGTGGAGCCCACTTTTCATTTCCCTCCATCTTGGTTTGAGAAGGAATTGGCCAATGAGGGTCAGGGTAGTGCCCCTTCCCACAGGAAGTGGTCACTTAGAGTGTGGAGATACCCTAAAGGTAGGTAGCCCATTGGCTCCTACATGTCACCCCCTGTAATGCCAATAAATTTAGCATTTAGGTGGCTTCCCCGGTCCCAGAACTTTAGATTCCACGGTAAGGACAACGAACGGCTGCTGACCCAAGAACTGAAGTCCTGCAGCAGAAAATTTGGGCCAAACCCCACCTGCTGCCTTAAGTACTCGGCAATCGTGGTGAGCTGTCTCGTCCTGCAACTGTGAGGCCTCCAAGTACCCTGGTGCCCCTCCAGCCTTTGACAAATTGCAAAAGAACTCCCTTGGAATAGAGGTTCTACTCCCCTGCAGTCTACAGGCAGAGAACCCACAGAATCCAGTTTCCTGACTTGCTGCTCCCCAGGGACTCTGCAGCACCTAAACCAAAAGAGGTACGCCTGCCCTGGAGGATTAAATCTCTCCCCTCAAAGTGTGGAGACACTAGGATCTACCTGAGCCGTGCCACCCCAATTCCCGGGGCACCGGACCCTGTGCAGCATTCACTGAGACGAAGAGTCCAATCCGGACTCCAACTGACCAGGAAGCAAGCACCTATTGACGGATTTTGAGACCCCCGGAGACCCACTTCGTAAGTGACCCAGCTGTCCCAAAATCGCCTCTCCAAACTGCCTGCCCCTGACCACGAGAACATCTTGGCTCACGCCGCCCAGCTGAACTATCTGCTCTGCACTCAGGCTGCCCGGCCTGGGTACCAATTAACCAGCTGTGCTCCTGTGGCCCTTGCAACCTGCTCCCTCAAGTGGGCCCCTCTCCGACTTACCTTTGAGTCCTCTTGTGCAGTGTGTTTTCAGATGGCCCACTTCTTTGTAGCACACCAGCTACCAACGACGTCGGCACCCTGCTTCCGGCCGAATCCAGGACCCTCCAAGAATCCGTTGGTGGAACACTGGACCTGGCCATGCTACTTACCTAAATTATGAAGGTGAACCTCGAAATCCAACGATATGAGTTCATATGCATAATACTATTTTCTCCCATTGACTTCAATGGTGTGCAATTGCGCACAAAAGTGATTTATTTTGCGATCTTGAAAAGTTCATATCTCAAAGTTCTTATTGTAGAATGATGTTCATGGTCTCAGAAATTATACAAAAATCCGTGTTATTTTTATAAATTGGTCTCGCATTTATTCTTGTGTGTATCATATATATATATATATATATTTTTTTTTTTTTTTTTTTTATTGAGCAGAGCATATGGGGCATGACAATAATAATCAATAACTGGGAGTTTAAAAACATCATTTGATCAAAACATACAAATCATGTATAAAACCCACATAGAATAGGTACAGAGAAACATATTGCAACAATAATCTGGATGCATCCCTAATTTTCAAAAGTGCTTTAGTTAATATCCCAACTTTTTACGGATGTGCAATTCTAACATACTAAAGTGCTGAAGTGCTAAAGTACGCGAGAAAACCCAGAACAGGCTATCCTTTACCAAACAAGATAGCTCCACGGAATAAGCCAAAATTCAAATACCTGTTTTTTTGGGGGTTTTTGTTGAGATATTAACCCCAACCATAAAATATCTATAGGACTTCTATTCCCACCGTAGTTTCAAGATTCACTAAATATTTCCAGACCGCAGTGAACTTTTTTTGTAGTGCCCACCCGCCTAGCATATGCTTCTTCGAACATCATGGTTCGTTTCATCTTATTTAACCACCTCGAGTATGAAGGTGCTTCCGCCGACCTCCAATTCTGGAGAATTAGGGAGCGAGCAATGAGGGAGGAAATCGCTAAAAAAGTCTCCGCTTTTGTCAAGTTTACCCTAGCTCTGGTAATACCGAAAAGGGCTACCTCAACCTCAGGATCTAACCTCTTCTGGATCGCCCGGCTTATGGCCGAAAAAATCTTGACCCAAAATGGCCCTAGCCTTGGACACATGAAGAATATATGTAGCCAAGCCCCTTCCCCTTCTGCCTGGCAGTGGAAGCATCTATTCTCTACTTCAGGATATTTTTTGTTAAGTATTTTAGGTGTATAGTATGCCATCCACTGAGACAGAAAGGCCATTCTTTTAAAATTGGCGGCTCTTAACGCCTTGCTCCCTAGCTGGGATATGATCTGCCACTCCTGACTTGACAAGGTACATTAAGTTTCCCAGGTTACTCTTTGTAGGAATTTCTCAACCAGTGGAGATTCACTTTGGTTACATAACTGAGAGTACCAATTACCCACCCCTCTTAGTTTGGCTCCAAATAGAGCGGTCACCAGCTTAGTCGGGGCGCCACTAGACGAAAGATTATATATTTTTTAAACAGATGCAATCTGTAAATATTCAAAAAAGCCAGGCTTATTCCGTTTACTGCATCTATTCTGAACCTCTTGCCAGGTAATTACTCTATTCTTCATTAAAAAGCGCCCCAGCTCTTCTAAACCACATTCCTTCCAATATCTAAGGTGGCTAGATTGGATTTGAAGACCCAAACTTTTGCATTCGCCTAATTTTAGATGGTGGAATCCAGAAGAGCCAGCTTGCTTAAAAAAAGACTGTAATCTGAAGGAATATTCCTGCAGAGTCTTATATATAGTCCTCTTGGGTAGTTTAGATGTTTTTAGAAATATCGGGATCTGCGAACCAGATTCCTGTACCATTTTGTCCAAGAAAAAGTTATCTAATAAGCCATTTTATTCCAGCAAACGAGCTGTTAGATCTAAGATAGCCGCTTCATAATATGTACAGATTTTCGGTAATGCTAACCCACCCTGGTTAATATCTAGTTGTAGCACTGGGAGTTTAACCCTGGATGTCTTCTTGCTCCAGACAAACTCTCTAAACATAGATTCTGGCTCTTTGAAATAACTAGTATTGATTTTTAAAGGTACATTTGTAAAAAGAAAAACGAGTAGAGGAAGTATGGACATTTTAATGAGGGCTACACGGCCTATCAATGTTAGAGGCAATAGTGACCAATTATCCAGCAACTTTTTAATTTTACCCCTCATGACTTCATAATTCAATTTAAATAGCTGCCCATATTGGTTAGAAACATATATCTCCAAATAACGTATTGATTCCAACTTAAGGGCTTGACGTTTAAGATTTGCGGGAAGAAAATCGGTCAGTATTCAAGGTTAAAATCTCTGTTTTGTTTTGATTTATTTTATAGCCCCCTATCAATTCAAATTCTGTTAATACCTGATCTAGATTCTGGCTCTCAGGACTAAGATATAAAATAATATTGTCCGCGAACAACTTCAATTTTGCCATACCCGAAATCGGCGCTCTGATTACCTCGTTGTTGCAGATTTTTGTAGCCAGGGGTTCAATAAAGAAGGTAAACAATAGGGGGGACAGCGGACACCCTTGTCTGGTCCCGCGATTGATATTTACTATCCCTGCTCGGTTTGCATTTATCACCGCCTGGGCCCCCTGGTAGATATTCCTAAGCATTTTTATGACCTGGAAAGGGACACCGAACCTGCCCAGACCATGAAAAAGGGCGTCCCAATTAACCAGGTCAAACGCCTTTTCGGCGTCCCCCATCATAATGAGTGCTGGAGTACAGTTGTTATAAAAAAAAAAAAAAAGTCGAGAGTCTGAAGTAAAAACAGAGTATTAGAGGACATCAACCTTCCAGCGACAAACCCAGACTGGTCTCTGTGAATCACTTCCTGTGCTAGGGGAGTGAAACACTGAGCCCAAATTTTCATTAGAATTTTGTAGTCTGAATTAAGAAGGCTAATTGGTCTGTAGGAGTTGATGTCCTTGGAATTCTTGCCCTTTTTCACAAAGCTAACGATGATAGCTTCTTTAAAGATTGAGGGGACTGCACCACCAGTCTTTATATAATTAAAAAGCTTTGTCAGAAAGGGGATCAATTCCTTAGCGAATGCCTTATAAAATTCTATAGACAGCCCATCGTTTCCACAGGCTTTCGCTCCCGTGAAAGAATTCAGGGCTGCCTAAATTTCCGCGCCTGATATATTGAGTTGAATCTGTTCCACGAGGGAATTAGACAAACTCAGAAGATTAACTTTCTCAAAACAGTTCTGTATTGAGTCTTGCCTGACCGCATATTTGGTAGCGTAGAGCTGTTGATAATGCTCCATAAAAACTTGGGCGATTCTATCCCTGTCCGTCAACCTGACTCTAGCCTTGGGATCTATGACCTCTGTAATTAAGGCCGCTTCCTGTCTAGTCTTAGTTAACCCCGCTAACAGTTTACCCCCCATGTGGCTTTCTTCATATACATGTTGTTGAAAAGTCCGGGAGCTATTTATCTCTTCTATTAAAAAAAATTCCCTAAGCGCCTTTTTAGCCTTTTCAAGCTGATTCACTGCTGCCCCGTCTCCCCGTAAAGGGGCACTTCTCTGATTCAGGGCACTGTCGACTGCCTGCTGGAGTTCAGCAATTTTAGTACGTCGCGTTCTGGACTGAGCGGCCAAAAAGGCGATCATTTGACCACGTACAGCTACCTTAAACCCCCCCCCAAACTGACAATGGTTCCGCCATCCCCTCATTAATCCTAAAATAGTCAAGTATCCACTCTCTTAAATCTGCTATCCATTGAAGACCAAGGAGGAGGAGACGATCCATCTGCCACCTGGATCTCATCCTCTTTCCCTCTTCAATTTCCAGATGTAGTTTAATATAGGAGTGGTCTGAAAATTAATTAACCCCAATTTCTGCATCTACGTAATTCAGCGACCGAGATGTTAAAAAAAAAAAAAAAAAAAAAAAGTCAATACGAGAAGCTGTTTGGAATTGACGGGAGTAGCATGTGTATTCACATGCTGTCTGATTAGCTTTACGCCATGGGTCTATCGGATGATAATCCTGAATGGTGGCATCTAGGACTTTTTTAGTCTTTGGCTTCAATTGCTTCTTGTTTTTGTTGGAAGTATCTTTTCTTAGGTCTTGGATAAAGTTAAAGTCCCCTCCTACAATGATCTGTCCAGGAGCCCTCCTAAGCAGCTCGTTAACCTTCATTAAAGCTGAGGGATCGTCCATGATTGGGCCATAATAATTCACAAAATTTAATATAGTCCCATTTAATTTAACCATAACACATAACCATCTACCATGAGGATCTCTCCGGACTTGAACAAACTCCCATGCCAGGCTTCTACGGAAGTAATAGCTACTCCTCTCTTAGCCAACCCAGCTGATGCAAAAAAAACATTCGAAAAAGGGGAGAAAGAGCTTAGGTGAATTTGTTTTAAGATGGGTTTCTTGGAGAAAGAGGACTTGCGGCATGAGGCCAGCCATCTTATGAGCCCTCCATATTTTTTTTTTTAACACCCCATTGACCTTTACCGACATAATACGACATTTACTAACCATTTTTAAACTTTAAATTGCGGCGAAAACCCTTCGAAATCAAAACCCTGTTTTCCTTGCCCCACTTGCTACTGCTCTTTTTACTACGAGACACCCCCCTCCCCCCCCCCCCAAGAAATGCAGACGAGGAGAGGAGTTTTTAAAAGGAAGAAGGTTCCGTTTTGGTGGATGGCTGCGGAGAACCCTGCCTCCGCGTAGCCACAGGTGACCGCTGCTCCTCCCCCGGCAATGGAGCTTGCGGGTTCCTGCATCTGAGCGCCAGCGTCCGCAACCCGGAACGAAGGTCTCGCCGGCCGGCTGGCGTTTTCGGCGGTGACTGACACTTTTGGAATTGCTCGTGAACGGGGCTCACTCTGAGAAAAGCTTGCAGTATGATGGAGGCTGTCTGGCGGAGTCTAGCGCAAGATTGAGTTTTGCACGGCTCTCAGGCGATTAGAGCCTGGGGAAATTTTGGCGCCTGAGCAACAACGGCGACGTGCAGGAAGGGCGCAGCCGGTTTGAAGAGGTGAGCCTGCCATGCGATATTCTTGCTTCAGCTGACTCGAGCTACCAGAATAAGTTGAGGGAGCGTTTGCATCGTGTGCATTGTCAGCCTGAGGGTTGCACTTTCCTTTTCTCCTCCTGGGTTTGATGGTTCTAGAGTCAGCAGCTTTCCCCCCCCTCCGGCTCCAGGTTCATTGGGTGCAAACCAGGACTTTCTGTTCATTAATTATTCACCAATTGGGGGGCATTGAATGTCTTGCCCAGGATCTAAGGAAAAAAAAATGGGAAAACACTTAAAACAGGCGAACGCTATTGCAAAGGTTGACTCCGCTGCAGGGCTTAAAGCCATAACTCGTTTAGCCCAGGCAAAGGCGGTATCTTCAGTGGCCAGAGCTGAACATACTTCAAATCGACCTGGCCTTAATTCAAGTTTCGAGAGCTCTGAAGAAGAGCCGCCCGAGCTGCACCTGGAAGGGGGGGTGTAAGAAACTGGCTCTATATATACTACACCAAAATGAGGTATAGGGTCCAGGTGACTCCAAAGGTAGGCAGAGGTTAAAGTTAGATAGAACCTTACTCTCTACTTGTGGTAGGTTGGTCGAGCAGTAAGGCCGTATCAGAGGACAGTGTTAAGCATTTGATGTACACACTCAGTCAGCAAATGAATTCACACACTCAAGAACTGAACTCTAGGCCAATTGTTTTGTATAAAAAAATATACTGTTTTATTTTAGAACCAAGCAGGCTTGGCACAGGTAAGCATGAAATACTTTACAGTGATGAGATGCTATATGTTGAACAGTTTTAAAAAGCAATAGAAATTGTACTTGATTTGATTTACAGGGGATGCAGTAGGTTGCAACACTTAGCAAACGCAGTACATTAGAATGAATAGGCTTTTTCAGTAAATCACAGGTAAGTTACTTTTCAAGTTACTTTTCTAACTCAGTGCTGGATACCTAGATTCTAAGGGAAATAGAGGGAGTGTTTAGGATGTGCGCTGTTCTAATGATTCTTTCAGGAATCACCACCTTTAGTCATTAAGTGGTTGTGGTGCTTTTATTTCACCTTTTCTGATTTCATTCAAAGTACAAACTATTATGACATTTGATTCATGTCATAGAGGAAGGCACTGTACAATATTCATAAATACAGATAACCATTGACATAAATCACATTTCAAATAAATACTTGAAAAAACCAAATCAATGAACAAACAAATATACTGGAGTAATCCGGTGATGACTGATGGAACCGGTGAAAAACAGACGCTGCACATTTACGAGCATACTAAGAAGCGGTTTGGGGAGTTTGGAACTCATTTAAACAGCTCCAATTTCAAGTGTCTGCTACCTTTTTGACCCTCTCATTTCATTAAATTAAATACTCAGCAGATTACCCGGAACTGAAAACTGTTGTTGAGATTACATCATTACCAGAGCACACTGTCCAACCCAGTTTTTAACAGTTGCTACCAATTTAAAGGCAATTCCTGATTCCTCCAATTCAATAGTGTCCGACCCCGTCCTGGTCCTGAGGAGAACCCTTAGAATGTTTTGGGTTCAGAAACGCGTCGACCCCCCTCACAGCTAGTAACTGCCACTACCAGCTTATGGAATGTACCATATACAAACAGGACTTTCTGTCTGTTGTAACCTCGGTTAATCTAGCTGCATGTTGCTTGTCTAACAAGTAGTAATTTTTTGCACTGCCATACAAATAAGGACTGGTCTGATGTTTGTCATATTGTTTTTTGTATATATTTGTTTGTTCATTGATTTGGTTTTTTCAAGTATTCCTGTTTGAAATGTGCTTTGTCAATGGTTATCTGTATTTATGAATATTGTACAGTGCCTTCCTCTATGACGTGAATCAAATGTCGTAATAGTTTGTACTTTGAATGAAATAAGAAAAGGTGAAATAAAAGCACCACAACCACTTAATGACTAAAGGTGGTGATTCCTGAAAGTATCATTAGAACAGCGCACGTCCTAAACACTCCCTCTATTTCCCTTAGTACTAAGGTGGCCTAGTTTGGACGGAAGTATAGGCCCAACCCCTTGTTGTAATAACCGGATACCTAGATTCAGCACTGGGACATTTCCTGCAAACAGGTAAGTAATTACGTTTTGGTTACTTGTATGATTTTTAAAGAATATCTTTAGTTTTCAAAACTCCACACTTAGTCGTTTTATGGAAGAAAAAGTGTCAATGTTCTCCTATGGAGGAAAAGTAGGTTATCGGTTCATAGGGAAGTTATCGACTGTGGGAGTTAAGGTTCTGGGGTTAGACTCGGGGTCCCCCAGGGTCAGTGAAACACTTTTGTTACACCCTCAGCGGCACTAGGGCAGCCGGGTGCAGAGTGTCGAGGCCCAATGTTATCCTATGGGGGATAGGGGGCCTCCGGTTGGTGGCTGCTGGCAAGCAGGACACGAGGTTGTGGGAGCCAAGATCCTGGTGTTAGGCTCAGGGCAAAAGGGGATCCTGTTTAGCACAAAAAGTGCACCCGCAGCGGCGGCTGGATGCAGGGTGCTGGTTTGGCGTTGGGTGCCCTGTTCTTTTCAGTTTTGGTTTTCAGCTGCAGGCTCGGTCCAGGAAAACTTCCAGGAGGAACCAACAGCTGTGCAGGTAAGTTGGAGGGCTCGGGGACGTAGGTGCACCTCGGGTTCCTTTCTCCAGGGCGCAGGGCGGCTGGGTGCAGGGGTGTCTTTTGAGGTCGGATTTCACCTTACCAGGCCACTCGCGGTTGGGGGTGTCTCCGTGCAGAGGCTGCAGGTGATGTCGGGGAGTCCTGGAGGGGTCAACCCACGGTGGACTCGGACTCTGGAGCGCTGGGGGACCTCGCTGGGACCGGTGGGCCACTTGAACTCGGGCTGTAGGCGACGGGTGCAGTGGTGGTTCCAGGCGTCGGGTTTCTTTTTCCTCAGCAGGCTCTGAGTCTTTGTTTGGGGTTTCTTTTGAACAGAGCTGCTGTTCACAGGAGATCGGTCTTTGTTGAAGGCAGTCAGTCCTCCCCAGGGTTCTGGAGGTCGCTGGCTGCAGGACAAGACGATTTTTGGCGCAGGATCTTTGGAAACTGCAGACGGGCCGGTAGGGCTGGGGCCAAGTCAGATGTTCTCTGCAGTATCCTCTGCTGGGTGTCTTCTTTCGTCCTTTTTCTTCTTGGGTTGCAGGAATCTGCGTTCTTGGTTCAGGGCTGCCCCCTAAATACTGTATTTAGGGGGCGTTTTAGGGGTCTTGAGGTCAGTAGCCCATTGGCTACTGACCTTAGGGTGACTACACCCTTGGTTTGCTCACCCCACGTGGGGGAGTGAGCACAATCCCTAGTACTGATTGGGGAGTGCCTGCCATCTGCAAAATGGCGAGCACTAGAGAGTGGGCTTCACCTCTCCTCCCCCACCTGAGGGTTGGAGTTGGCAGAGGTGGGCACACCTCCTGGGCTGACTAGTTTTTCCTGCCTGTCTTCCCGCCGAAAGGGAGGGGAGACAGGAGGGGGCCTGCTCCTGATAACAGGAGAGGCTGGGGGTCGCATTACAAAGGCTGCCAGGCCTTTGAAGCTCCCCTGCCACAGATGGCTCTTCCTGGCCTGGGGGAGGTGTGAACACCTCCGCCCAGGAAAGGCTTTGTTTCTGGGGTCAGGGAGCGTAGGCTCCCACCCTAGGGGTCCAGAAACATGTCTCGTGGTGGCAGGCTGGTGTGTACCAGTCAGGGAACCCACCAGAGGCTGGTCATTTTTCAGGGGGCATCTCAAAGATGCTCTCTGTGTGCATTTTCATTAAATCCCACACTGGCATTAGTGTGGGTTTAATGTGCTGAGAAGTTTGATACCAAACTTCTCAGTTTTCAGTGCAGCCATTATGGTGCTGTGGAACCCGTAATGACAAACTCCCAGCACCATATACTCTTAATGGCAACACTGCACTTACAATGTCTAAGAATGGACTTAGACACTGTAGGGGTACAGGGCTCATGCACCTGTACCCCTCACCACTGGTATAGTGCACCCAGCTAGAGGGGTGACTGACCTATGCCAGGGCAGTGGGTTGTAGGCATGGCACACAGAGGTGTGTGCCATGTCGACTCTTCACTTTGTTCTGCACCAAAACACGCAGCCTGCAAAGGCTGTGTGTGTGTAAAGGTACAGGGCCTCTAAGGGTGGCGCAATAAGTGCTGCAGCCCTTAGAGGTCTTCCCTGGTCGCAGTGCCCTCGGTACCTGTGGTACCATTTACCAGGGGCTGACCTGTGGCCAGAGATGCCAATTGGGTACAGTTTTGGGGAAAGAACACAGGCCCTGGGAACCTGATTGGCAGGGACCCAGGGCACTTCAAGTCAAAGGGCATCAGTAGTCTGGTAAAAAGTGGGGGGGGTTACTGCAACAGAAACCCACTTCCTTAAAGGGGGTCTTCGCTACTCAGAAGCAAATGGATCGACCAATTAGTATGGAGAAGGAACAGGCAGTCGAGTCTACAGAAAGGGTTAACCAGGATGAGATGAAAAAGTTCAAAGACTTTCCTTTATTCTCTAAAAAAAGCATCTCAGCCGGCTCCTCCCAAACCTATAGCAAAACTGCAGCGACTTATGGAGGGGGGGCCAGAGGATGCGCCAATTAGCCCCTCGCAGACTTTATTACCATGGGCTCAGGTGCTTGGGCAGGCTCCTTCTACTTTTGCTCTGGTAGTACAAAAGTCCGGTCAAACCCTGGACGGCCATGTTACACCTGCAACGCCAATACCATCATTGTCACAGACTCAGGCTTTGGCGCTGGTCCAGTCATCTCCTGAAGATATCATAGTGCTGCAACCGGAGGCTCAGATACAGCCACAGATTCAGCCCCAGACGCCTTGTAAAGTCTGCCTGGAAACCTTGGGTCAGCCACCTGGGAATCAAAAGCAAGATGGAAAATTACAACAGGACAATTCTGAATCTTCGACAGAAGAAGCTAATACTCAACAGATTGATATAAAGACAATGCTGAAACTTATCTTGGAGGAGATAAGAGAAATGAAGAAATCCCAAGAGAATGAGATAGCCTCCCTTCACCAGCGTCTTGGGAAAATCGAAGAGGCAGTGGCTTGTTTTCCAGCTAAAATCCAAGCAGCTGAATCGAGGATCGCCCTGTTGGAGGATCAAATGAATACTATGCTCCTGAGAGTAAACAAAGCTGCAAAAGACAATCATTTTAGAGAATAAACTCTAGGAACTTGAAAATCACTCTCGACTGTCGAACTTAGGAATAGTAGGGGTTCCCGAGGGGAGTGAGGGATCCCAAACACTTCAATGGGCTGAGTCGTTTATTAAGCAGAAGGTCTTGCCCGAATTTACTGGAGACCTTACTATAACAAGGGTACACCGAGTCCCCTCACACCCTCTGCCCAACTCAAAGATCCCACGTACCATCTTGATTAACTTTGCTGACTATCGTATTAAAGAGAAGATTATGGCCAAGGCAATACAGCAGAGACAATTTTCTATTAATGAAGTCTCGAAATGTCAGATATTTTCAGATGTCAGTGGTAGCCGCACGCAGGAGCAAAGAGTTTGTTAAACTCTTATATCTTTTTAAAGCTCAAGGGGCGCAGGCCTCAATAGCCTACAATCTAAGCTTCGAGTCCTCATGAGGGGGAAATTCCATATGTTTTCTAATATAAAGGAAGCTCAGGATTTGCTGAAAGAGAGCTCTTCTTCAAATTGAAATTGTATATAGCATGACGCAAAGGGTCTCCAGGGACGGGGGGGGGGGTGGGTCACCCAGGGTGTAGCACCATGACACCCCACAGCGAAGTAGGGGGGGGTGAGATGTGGCCAGCAGGGTTTCCTGTGTGTATCATTTATTGCCTCTGTGAGTGCAACAAATGTTTAGCACTATCCTCGGTTAAGCCTAACTGTTCACCCACATCACCACAAATGCACCTGTAAGAGAAAATGACTTTAGCAGTAATATATAAAATAACATAATCGAGCAGAAAGTGAATCTAGACCAGTATGACTAACCGCTTTCTGCTGAATAAGCCTGATAGAATAATCCTGCTGAAAAGAAGGTTGTGCCCATCAGCCTATGGCATCAAAACAAACGAAAGCCTCTGAACGTCTGTGGGAAGTTCAGAGCCCCACTGTTTTATATCGAATCACACTCTGATATTTAATATTTGTTTTTGACTTCTCTGTAGTACAAGTTCAGAACAGCGTGCAGGCAGTATATGAAAAGCTGCAAGGATGTGTTTTCAGAGTAATTACGGTAACCGTTTACCACAATAAAAGCGGGAACGCAGGGCACACAAACACAGTTGGCTTGGAGTGCGATGGATGAAACATATTCTCCCACCCTCCTGAGGAGGGCAGGTTAAAAGTGTTAAAGAAAAAGGTTCAGTAGCCTTTGCTGGCGACAGTATAGTTAGTAACTTATACAAATGGATCATAGATCCTTCGCTTTTAGGTGCAAAGAACAATGGAGTAAAACAGTGCAGCCTCCAAAGAGTTTAAATTAACCTTATAAAAACACAATCTGAAACTGTGCACCCTATAGATAAAAGTAAAGTTAGGCGCGTGGCCGCCATGCTAAAACATGAAGCATAGCGACCATGCAGCGGGCTGCATGGGGATCAAATAAAAGGCGTGCGCCATCCAAAATAAAATAATTAAACTGTGGGGCCCCGTGCTGATAATTAAAAGGCTCACAATGGTGAAACATGAAAGCGGGAGCCGTGATGAGATTTACAGGCCTGCTATCAAGCTCGCAATTAAAAAGCAGTGGAAGCAGCTGTGCGAAAGGATAGCCTTCCCATGCGCCCTGCAGAAATAAAAGAAGAAAATGATGTGCAGGAACCGGCCTAAATGCACTCCAGTGGAAGCCTACAAGTTCTGGGGGCCTGCTCAATGGGAGGGAAACAAACCACGAAAAAGAGGGACAAATGGGATCAAATACCCACTTGAAAGCAAATATTTTTAAAGGGCACTGAAACAAGCCAATGAAAAGCAGTGGGCGGACTCTAAGCCCATAAACTACATACAGCATGTCTCGAAGAGACCGCGCAAGCTCTGTCTAGGCTCGACCTAAAAGGTTGCATTTAGGTGTTAAATGAGATTCAGGGGGGCCAGGTCCATAATAGCCATATTTTAAATTTAGTCATGGATTATAGAATTGCTTTTCATTCAGATTCATTGTTTGTAAACCCCAAAAATGTTACATGATTTATTCTTCCTGGACCTATGATGGTCAACCCTCGTCTCACAGCTACTTTTCTCATTTTTTAATTCGTTAGTGAACAAGAATCCTTGCACCCACGTCTTTTCTGTTTCAACTGTTGTTCATATATTAACAATCGTCACCTGCAACTACAAAACAAATGGCAACAAACCTTTTAGTCAAGTGTTTCTCCTTATGTGTACATATTTCACAAAACATTTATGGAAACTGCATATGTAGCATTCTCTTCGTAGTCCTACCGTGAAACAGTGACGCCTGTCGAATGTAAGCATTACATGCCTGTTTTTGTGTGTGCAATCAATGTCCTTGTGTCTGCTTTTATCATATTGGGTACTATTTTTCAGCAACCAAAGAGCAACGTATATTTTCCTTTCTTCTCAGGGAGTGAGGCGGATTTCAGCTCATCGAGCAGCACCGGGAGTATTTCGGCCCCAGAAGTTCATATGTCTGCCACTCCTGCCACAGTGGTTGCCACTGGAAGCAAAAGGTCCTCTTTTTCTCGCATGTAAGCATGGAACCTTCCGGAATGATAATGCTTTACAGCTGGTTTGTGCATTGAAGGTTTACAAGAGATTTAGGTTATGCTTTCAGGAAAGCATGCGTTTTCTTATAACTAAAGTTGGTTTGAGCTTCAACTCCTATTAAATTTAGCAAAAACTTTATATTTCAATTTGCAGGCACTGATGCCTTGTTGCGCGTGCATGATAACCCTGCTTCTGCTCTGGCTCAAGACTCGAAGTGTTTTTTAATAATACCGTTTGTAATTCGGAGTAGTGTTTGCCACGATTTTAGTAAGCTTTGCATATCTAAAGTGCTAACTAACCGTGACATGCAGCTTCACAACTTTATTTTGGTGCGTGATTAAAAATAAATTGTATAAAATCCAAATGGATTCATCGAGGTGGCTGTAACCATACACCATGGCTCGCGTTGTGTATGTATACAAGATGCATTTTTTAAGGTCAAGAAGGATGTGCATGCTATCACCGATGATGGAGCTTTCTCTCTATTATGGTGCCTAATTTTAGAATATTTCTAAACTATATTATTTAATTACTAACTTGTTATTGAGATAAAAGGTGACAATATTAGAATGCTATTAGCGAGAGAGTTACATTGCTGTTATATTCTCGGTTTTGTATATGTTCTGGTTTTTTTTTAAATGGGGTGTGTAGGAAATTGGGTATTTGGGGGGTGGGGGTAAGTATCCACCTCAAGTAATCACAATCTTTGTCCAAGTGACCCACTAAAATCACTAAATTAACCTGCTGTCAAGCCCCTGGTAGCTATGGCGCAGAGGCAACAGGCTTAAATTAGAGGCAATGTGTAAAGTATTTATGCAGTCCTAAAACAGTAATAGAGTAAGGCTACACAATAATTTTTTTTTTAAAAAACGAGTTCGACAAGTGTAATAAAATTGAATAAGCAGAAGGACACCAAAATGATAAATCCAATAAGGGGAACCAAATATATGAATTTTTAACTTGAAATGGCGCCAAAAAGCAGAGTGCCAATGATAGTCAATAGTCGCTGTAGAACAGGACCTAGGCGCAATGTGACTCTGACTGTGAGGGAGTGCAGGTCACGTACACTAACCAGGCTCCTCCTAGTCAAAGATTTTTTTTTCTGACTATAGTCCTTTAAGTCCCAATCCACCACATGATTACATTTCTAAAGTCCCCAGGATCTCTGGGGAGTCGCTTAGAGACTCGCAGGGTGTCAGACGGAGACCAACAGCAGAGTCCAGTCCAGGTTGAGTTGCCACTGGTCAGCTGGGCAGTTGGTCTCTTGCAACTTTTTGTGTCCCTGAAGCTTTAACAGTAGGTCCCTTTAACAGGAGGTCCGCCTTATGACGCTTGCAGTCCACTTCTTTGTCCTGGGTTCAAGAATGAGAGCAACTTCAATCTCTAGGCTCTTCTCGTGTTCTGAAGGGGATCCTTAGAGATGCCACCATTATGCCTGGCATGAGCTGGTGGGTGGGAATGAGCCCTGGAGATGTCCTAACCAATGGAGTAACCCAAGGCTAATCCTAACCACTTTGCGCATTTTCAATATGGCTTTAGTGTTCAGCCACACTAAATGTAGGCTTTGAGGGCTGAGGGGGTGAGTGGTATGAGAATTGTATGGAAATCTCAGTGTCCTCCCATACACTAAAATCCAGTTTTAGGCAGGCTCTGTACTTCCAACAAACTCTGATACAGAAGCCTCTTAGAACAAAGCTGAGCTTTCAGCAACTTGACAGAAGGAAATTGCTTGGAATTCTGTTTCTATCATTTGAAGTGTGTCCCACATATCATATGAAAAACCCTGCCAAGCAGGCCTTACAGTCCAGGAGGATTTGATACTGTGATGTCAACAAGAGGCCCACCGTGATGGGGGTCAGTCTGGCTAGGGGTGGGGGAGGAGGATGGGGAGGGGGAAAAAAGAAGGGCCAAAGCCCAAATGTTAGTTACATCTGCTTGTGATAGGATAGGCCTCTTTAAAATTAATCAAGCCCTTGGGCCCAGGCCACATACCATCCTATCAAGGGCACAACAACACTCCCCATATCGAAGGTCTTTTTTGCTTTCCAGGAAACAAGTGGACACCTCATTCACACCTATTGAAATGGAAATTACTAGCTGGCTGAAGTGGGAGAACAAAATGCAGATTAGCTTCCAGGGACTTCAGACGGGGCAAAGGAAATTTTTAACCCCTTCTATGCGTCGGACGCGCGGGAGCCGTCCGCATAAGTGCTCATGTGCCTCGGATGGCTCCCGCGCGTCCGACGCCATGGCACAGGGAATTCCCTCCTCTTACCCCTCCCCCCCCCCCCCCGACAGCCTCGGGAGCTGGGAAAGAGCTTCCCCAGCTCCCGAGGCTATATTTTAGGTTTCCCTGAAATGATGATTAGCGCGCACGTCGCGCTGACGTCATTTCAGTGAAACCGAAACTGAAATGAGCCTAGAGGCTCATTTCAGTTTCGCTTTCTACGTGCGCAGGGGGCTATCAGCACCCTGAGCATGTAGAAAGTCAGGAGAGGTATAGTTGGAAAGGTCCAATGGTACCCCTCCCTAGTGCAACCCTGCTTGGGGATCGCCCCAGGAGGGCGATCCCCAAGCAGGGATCCACCCAGTAGGCACCAGGGAGGGGGGAGCGGCCCCTTGGGCAAGGGCCTTTGCTCCCCCAATATAATTTGTTTGAATTCAGTCTTTCTTTCCCCACCCCCCTGTTTGGGGGGCAGATGGGGCAGTAGCCCCCAATCTGATCCTCCGGGGGGCAGAAAGCCCACTAGATACCAGGGATTTCTTTTGGCAATTTTAATTAGGGGTGGGGGCTGCCCAAAACGGGCATGCCGATGCCCCCCACAAAAATTAGTCTTTGCCCCCCTGGGGGGCAGATGGGGGCAGTAGCCCCCAATCTGGCCCCCGGGGAGGCAGAAAACCCACTAGATGCCAGTTTGTTTGTTTTTTCCTTTGAATTTAGGAATGGGGACTGCCCAAGATGGGCATGCCAATGCCCCATCCCTCCCCCCCTACAAAATTCCAGTCCTCCTGCCCCCCCTGGGGGGCAGATGTGGGCAGTAGACCCCAATCTGCCTCCCCCGGGGGGGGGCAGAAAGCCCCCTAGATACCAGAGATTTTCTTTTTCACTGCAATTAGGGTTGGGGGCTGCCCAAGATGGGCAGCCAATGCCCCCACCCACCCCCTGCAAAATTAGTCTTTCTGCCCCCCAGGGGGGCAGATGGGAGCAGTAGCCCCCAATCTGCCTCCCTGGGAGGGTAGAAAGCCCACTAGGTGCCAGGAATTTTTTCCCCATTGAATTTAGGGGTGGGGGGCTGCCCAAAATGGGCATGCCAGTGCCTCCACCCCCCCCCCCCCAAAAAAAATTGCCACAGCCTTTCTGCCTCCCTGGGAGGCAGATGGGGGCAATAGTCCCTAATATGTCCCTCCGGGGGGGGGGGCAGAAAGCCCACTAGGAGCCAGGGATTTTGTTTTATTTATACGTAGCGGCGCTTGGCTGCCGGTGTATGTGGATGGCGCTTGGCTGCCGGTGTATGTGGATGAGGCTTGGCTGGCGGTGTGCGTGGATGGCGCTTGGCTGGTGGTGTGTGTGGATGGTTGTGTGCGTGTATTGACTCTTGACTGGTGGTGTGGCTTGCATGGATCCCCCAGTGTTTTCTTACCCAGAATCCCCAGCAAACCTCAAATTTACTTACAAAGTCACATTTTCCTAACCTTTCTGTGTGGGTAAGTTGTAGGATCACCGTGCAGGCACAAATTTCCTACTACCCAGCATTCCCCTTGGTCTCCCGAGAAAAATGATACCTCACTTGTGTGGATGCCCAAAGTAGTGTCAGCCGAAAAACGTATAAACCAACTGCCCTTTTAGACCCGCTTTTGGCCCCCCCTCATTTCTACACGTTTTTGGCCCTTCCATGTCATAGGCACTTGGCCCATCCACACAAGTAAGGTATGATTTTTACCGGGAGACTGAGGGGAATGCTGGGTAGTAGGAAATTTGTGCCGTGTGGTGATCCCACAACTTTCCCACACAGATATTAGAGGAAAATTTGACTTTTTAGCAAAATTTGACGTTTGCAGCGCATTTTTGGAAGGAACATTTTGGGGGATCAACGCAAGTCACACCTCCCTGGACTCCCACGGGTGTCTAGTTTTCAGAAATGTCTGGGTTTTTTAGGTTCTCCTAGATGTCTGCAAACTTGGGACCAAAAACACAGGTGCCCACCTATCTATCACAAAACTACCTGGTTTTTCAAGGGGGTCACCTGCGTTTTTGGTCCCGGGCTCAGTGGCCATCTAAGGAAACTTACCAAACACATACATTTCTGAAAACTAGACAACCGGGGGAGTACAGGGAGGTATGGCTTGCGTGGACCCCACAACGTTTTCCTACCCAGAATCCCCTGCAAACCTCAAATTTAGCCGAAAAAACCAAATTTTTCTCAAATTTCTGTGTGAGAAAGTTGTGGGATCACCGGGCTGACACAGTTTGTGGATCAATGCAGATTCCAGAACTTTCCATCACAGAAATGTGAGGAAAAAGTGTTTTTTGTTTTGTTGTTTTTTTTTTTATTACATACTTTGAGGTTTGCAGGGGATTCTGGGTAACGGAACCAGGTGAGAGCCACACAAGACACCCCGTCCTGGATTCCCCTGGGTATCTAGTTTTCAAAAATGTATAGGCTTGCTAGGTTTCCTTGGGTGCCGGCAGAGCTAGGGTTCAAAATCTACAGCTAGGCACTTTGCAAAAAAAAAAAAGGGTCAGTTTTCACTGTGAAAATGTGGTGTGTCCACGTTGCATTTTGGGCCGTTTCCTGTCGTGGGCACTAGGCCTACCCACACAAGTGAGTTATCATTTTTATCGGGAGACTTGGGGGAACTCAGAATTGTAGAGCAACTGTTATTACCTATTGACTTTCTATGCATTTCTGCCTTCCTAATGTAAGACAATGTGTAAAAAAGAAGTCACTTTGAAAAATGTCCTACAATTCACAGGCTAGTATGGGTAACCACATGTTCGGAGATGTGCAAATAGCTACTGTTTCTAAACTCTGGGCCCGATTGACAAAAGTAATCTGAGACAAAATCCTAACTTTACGATTTTCGTTATTCACAAAGCGCATTTAGGAGTAATAAAGTTAGGATTTTGTCTCAGTTAAACTTAAGTTTTGGTCTTAAGTTTAACTTCAGACCAAACCTGAAGTTTATCTGAGTCAAAATCCTAACTTTACTACTCCTAAATGCCCTTTGTGAATACCGAAAGTCGTAAAGTTAGGATTTTGTCTCCGATTACTTTAATGAAGCGGGCCCTCTATATTTTGTTCCCATTTCAGAAATACATGGGTGTCTTTGATGCCTATTTTTCACTCTTTATATTTTAGCAAATTAATTGCTATATACCCGGTACACAATGAAAAACCACTGCAAGACGCTGCTCAATTATTGGCTTTGGGTTCCTCGGGTTCTTGGTGAACCTACAAGTCCTATATATCCCCACAACCAGAAGGGTCCAGCGGATGTAACGATATACTGCTTTCAAACATCTGTCATACTTAGAAGTTGTTACAGGTGAAAACGTTGGCACAATTGGCTGTTTTTGTCAACTCCTTTTCAATTTTTCTTATTTTCAACTGTTAGTTTCTATTAAAAAAAACTTGAAGGATCTACATAAATGACCCCTTGCTGAATTCTGAATTTTATCTACTTTACAGAAATGTATAGCTTTCCGGGATCCATTATTGCTTTCACACCCATCTCTACCACTAACTGGAAGGAGGTTGAAAGCACAAAAAGTAGCAAAAATAGGCTGTCCCAGTAAAATGCTAAAACTGTGTAAAAGATTTTGGTTTTCTGACAAAAGTCTGCTTGTCCCTGAAAGCTGGGAAGATGATTATTTCAGCACCACAAACCCTTTTTTGATACCATTTGCAAGGGAAAAACCAGACGCTTTCTTCTGCAGCACTTTTTCCCTATTTTTCCCCCCAAAAACCAAAATGTAGCTGTATTTTGGCTAATATCTGGGTCCCCTCCAGGGGAATCAACAAACCCTTGGTACCTTTAAAATCCCCATGATGTTGGAAGAAAAGGACGCAAATTTGGCAAGGATACATTATGTGCTCAAAAAGTTACAGGGGCCTAAGCGCGTACTACCCCAAATAGACAAAAAAAGGCTTAGCACGGGGGGTGGGGGAGGGGGGGGGCCTAGCAGCGAAAGGGTTAAAAGTATTTGTTTCCAAAATATTTACTTCACCAGTGGTAATAACTATTTCAAAAAGTTCAAAAATTGCATTGTAGCGGTTTCCTAGGTGGAGATAACATTTATTAAATTTAATGTTGCATCGAAACGCTTCCTATTATGAAAGGGCTAACCCTGTTACAGTGAAAATAGCTTTTAGGGCTTTTTACTGTAAGAACCTGTTTAGCATTAAACGTTTACATGCCCTACTTTTAAATACCATTCTCGTTGCCTTTTGGGCAATAAGTCATACTTGGGGGTGACTTATAAATTCTAAAAGGAAGGTTTAGGCCTGCCAAAAGCAGTTGTATTGATCGGTTTAATTTGCAATTAAAACCTACACATCCAGGCTGGTGGTGGCAGGCCTGCAGTCATGTTTACATTGTCACCTTACTGGATGGTAAAATGGGTACTCAAGTCCACTTGTGACATTTAACTTACAGGCCCTGGGTATGCTTGCTACCATATACGAGGGACTTATGAGTAACTTAATTGTGCCAAACAGGAGTATATCCATTTTATCATGTTGAAAGGAGGAGCACCGGCATTTACCATTGATAAGTAGTGGTAAAGTACACAGAGGTCTATAGTCAGCAAAAACAGGGTTCAGAAAAAAAAATTGGTGTGACTGCAGAAAGGGCAACTTTTCAACACTGTGTATGTCAGTCATAAATATATTCCACTGTAGTGACACATGGTGTACAGTCACTTGCAATGTTTTAGAATGTTGTGGCAGTGACGACTGGTAGTGCACCAGATATGGCTGAGGAAATGTCATGTGTCTTTGGTGGAGAGGGATAACGTGCTTGCGGAATGTCAACAGCCGCATGGCGGCTGAAATTATGTAATTGCAGAAATATTTCAAAATATTATAAACATCAGGTGAGCTCCTTGCTTTGTAGAAATAAAAACCTTCTTAGGGGTTCACTGATACATCTGGTCCTTAAGACCAACAAAGAAGAGATTGGCACAGAAGCTGTAATATCAAAAAACATGTTTTATTAACCTCTGATGAGGAGATTGCATCTTACGGTACCCGCAGGCCACTGTAGGAGGCATTCTAATGAGTGCAGAGAACAGGGTCCTTATATATGTATTTGTTATATAGTCAGCATAAAATCAAGGGGAGGTCCTAGCACATACAAGCATGCTTATTGACTAATATGGGCATACAAAATTTGCTTGCTCCACAAAGTGGGAGGGGAGACTAAACTGCTTACATGAGTAAGAATAGCCTGACAGTTCTATACTAGGAGCAGGTGCATTCTACCAGCTAGGCCTCTCTGAGCATGTGCAAGACTCTGGAAGAGGGAGAAAGCACATGGCGAGCACATGGCTAACTAAAATGGCTGCCAAGTACAAAATGGCTTTCAGCTCATGCTAACAGCGATTCCTGCAATCTTTAACAGACGATCCTTTTAGCATGAGCTAAAGACATTCCCATGATCTAGTAGAGACATAGAAAATATTTTGCACATTTTCTTCTCATAAATTCATCAATATCCTATGCTAGGTGGGCATTTACATTCTAAACATTTCTTTAAGCAGGTATATACAAGGTATAAGCAGGAGTACAAAGTGAACAGAGCATTGGGTCATACAGGTAGCAAGAGAGAATAATGACTATTATCTCAAACAGAAATCTCAATATTTTCCAATCCTAAGCAGAACCATCTAGTCTAATTTTAAGTTTCAGGGCTCTGATGGGGGCTCGTCAAGTCAATTTCAAAATAGCCAACAGCACATACCTAATAAAAACATTTTCAATAGACTTTCTCAGTATTTTTTATGAGGGCTAAATTATCAATTAATATACTTAAGGAAAGAGTAAAGTAACATGCTCAGATGAACTTTTCTCGTGCAGAATAAACATTACTCTTAAAAAATATTAAAGCAATCAGACATATTATTACAAAAAACAATTGTGGCTCCGGGGGACCAGGAGGACCACACAGGGCCATAGGAATTAGGATAAGGAGCCGCAAAGGGCTGCTCCTCCAAAAAAAATGGGACGACCAAAGGGGTACATTACTAACAAAAAAAGAGTCCTTGGGAAAGTTCTAAATTTACTTGTACAGGACTGCAGACACTTGTAAAATAATTTCTCTTACATGTTATGCTTAGGACCATGCTCTCATGTTATAGGTGCAGCAGGAAAATCTAAGACTGCTAATTTAACAGGGATTCTTATTGCAAAAAAAACTAAACTTCAACATAGTGGGTACTTTTTCTCCAGCAGAACATGTTATGACAAACAAACTCCTATAAAACAATATTTTCCTTCAAAATGTTTGCTAAGGATCACATGAGTCTTTCCTGCATTGTACTTTTCACGATCTGGACTATGCAACATCATTTTCAAAAGGAAAAAAACCCTATCTCCAGCTCTAATAAGGGCTGTCAGCTTATTTACACAGACTAGCTAATAAAAGACTAGCAATGCCCTTGCAAAACTGTATAGAACATGAGAATAACATAAACAATAATAGTGTTGCCACCAATTTTTGAACAGAAACCGCCACTATACAATTTTCCTTAAAGATCAAATAAGGGAACATCAATCTGTTCTACTCATTCTTTCATACAGGATGGGCAGTAACATAACATAGATTTTATCATTTTATTAATTCTAACAATTTTAAAACAGTATTACAGAATAGCCAATTGTAATTGTAATTGTAAGTAGCATTTATATAGCGCAGCTGTCACCCAACGGGCATCCTGGCGCTGGGATTACCTAAATCACTGTGCAGCTATAAAACTATGAATCATCATGCGCCAATCTCTCAAGGCTATTCTTTTGGAAAGAGCCTGGTTTTTAGCTTTTTTCTAAACTGCAGTAAGTCATCAGTCTGTCTGAGTTCACTTGGTAGTTCATTCCATAGCCTTGCGGCTGCATAGCCAAATGATCTACCTCCTAGTCGGGTTTTCTTGACTCGTGGGGTACATACTAGGTGGGCTGCCAAGGAACGAAGACTTCTAGCTGGGGAGTACCAAGTAAACATTCTCTGTAATGGTTTAGGCCCCATTTTGTGTGCCGCCTTATGAACAATGCAAAGTGCCTTAACTGTCACATGGCCATTTCCTAGACAGCTTTAGACAGACTCAAAAAAAAGTGAGAAAAAGAAGAGAGAAAACATAATTTTGCCTACCCTTAATTTGTAGAGGAGCTAGCCTCCTTCCTCCATTTTGACAGTAGGAAAACCTGAAACAGGTTTTACTTCTGTCAACACTTTCAACCCCTATTTGTAGCAACTGGGCACAAACAAACTTGTAGGAGATATCTTAGAAAGTGGCTATTCTCTGATTCAGTCTAACACAATGCAAATTGAGTTAACTTTAAATCAATTTCTACAGCAATTGTACTAGATTAACATGAGGGCGCATGAATGCAAACTAAAATCCATTTCCTCCTTATCGTAGCCCCTACACAGTATTCTTTAAACTAAAACCATTATTTTATATAAATGGCAGATCAATGTTCAACTGAGGGTTGTCTTCCTTCGTGGCATAGGACTGCGCAAAACGTGTGTTTGCCAAAAATAGGAAGCAAAGCTTCTCTTCCTCTCTTTGCGCTATCATCTCGTCTTTCAAAAATCTTTCGAAGGTCGAAGTGTCCCAGCAAACATTACCCTTCACCCTGCTAAGTTGCTAAATGCAGAACTCCGACCTTTGACCCGTTCAGCAGCTGCTCATTTTGCGTGCAAGGCTTGCCATGCGGTTTGTAATGCAAAGCAACTCTGGAGAATCACAGCGAAAAGCAGTCCTGTACTTATTTTCATTTATGTACAGTGGTGTGCAATCTAGTAATGCAGAGGCAGCTGTTTATTTTATACTTGCATATACTTTATGGAAGCCTGAGAGCACGTTAAAACTGCCTTGAGTGGTAGAACTGCTTGTAAAATTGTGAATTTAGCTCAATTTCGACTTTGGTGGTAGGGGCACTTAAAAATGAATATCCTACAATATTTTTGCATAATAGGAACCCCCAGAGTGTTCTCTAGATAGCCCAGGAATGGGAAACCAGAAATGTATAAGATATACCCTTATAAAAATAAGTTTTGTACGGCTGGGTAAAGTGACATTTCACATTTAAGTTCCCTTTTTTCGGTACAGCACTGCTTAAATTCAACTTTGATACTAGGAATTCACAGTATGATGATTAGGCTTTATAAAGATGAAAAACGAATTTAAAGCATTTGTTTTTAACAATATATTTTTTTCCCATATAATAATAATTATTTTTTATCAATAAAACCAACCATTTTGATGATTCCACATTTGAAAAGCAAGCTTCATTCGTAGCCTATCATATTTAAACGCATTCATTCATAACCCTAAGCACAGAAGCCTTACTTGAAACAGGAAAAGTCTGCGCCACTTTTAAAAGGACAATTATCATTTAACATGAGAACCATAGATGTACTTATAAAAAAAGCATTAAGAAAGGAAATCCCTACTTTCAATTTTGTTCTCTGTTATCCAAAATAATGAAACTGTTTTTTTGAAACTTTTAAAATAATGCAGGCCTGTATACCAGGTTTACACTGACTTAAAATATCGCTGACACAGCATTCCTGTCTGTGGCCGTGAGCAGGAATAGCCATATGCTATTTATGCAGCTGTTGTTTGTCAGCAGGCGTCGAATTTTCACGCCTTTCTCAGGAAAAAACCCCTTTATTATTTGAAATACCCTGACAGAGTTAAATCCCCATTTGCTGTGTCAAACAGTTTCTTTTTCAGTTAGTCAGTTTAAACACAGCTGTCGGAAAGCTTTTTTCTCGGGTGCTGAGAGAAAAGCATGCCACAGTCTATTTAAAAACTTAGGCATTTCAATGCAGTCAAATCTATCTTTCTATAATGTGTATTTAGTTCAGCAACGACCAAATTCACTCATATGATGTGCATGCCTTTTAATGTCTAATACAATGTATTTAAGGAAAAGGCTGTAACATTGTGTATTTAAGTCTATTGATTACAAAACACACAATTTCGTTTTTTTTTACCTCTGTATGAGGCCTATTTTAATCCTATTGAATACGAATTCTAATTTTATGTTTAGCATTGTGGCAATTTGCACACATGTATAGTGTCTTACTCTGTCAATTTAAATAGTAACATGCAGCTGTTTAGCGTATGTCATATAATTTGTTTCTAGATTTTTATTTAATATGTAAGTAACTAAATGACATTTTGCATAACAGAATAATGACAGCAAAAAAAAACATAAACAAACTCATTGAGCTCATTCAGACAGTTACAGAAGGACACAACACAGCGCGCTTAAAGCTAGCCATTCGTACACAGAGTACTCACACAAGTATTACCAATGTCAAACCAAAAACCCCACATAGACATTGAAACACATATTTAACCCACAAATCAATACTTAGGACTGCTTACAAAGTGTACGCAAGACCAACCTATTTGTAAATACTAATTGTAAGTCATATTTACAAGAAGAGCTCTCAAAAGTAGCCCAAAAACTGTTCCATGGTCAAGAAGCCAAAATACACCAAATTCGCCAGTTTTGGCTGGTAGAACACTCAAAAAGCGCTCTGCATATCACCACTTATGAATGTTACTAAGTGCGCAGATCCGGATCCGTTTTATGTACATATTTAGTTCCATGGGGTACTTAGTCACCAAGGAAGAAATATCTTTTTACTATACGTGAACCTATTTAGGTATCCCCTCTGAGGGGAGTCAACTGAGTACTTCCTAAATCCATATCGGTACTCTCCAAAACAGCAACACTTTCAACAAAGTGTGCTGGAAGCAGGCATGCCAAAAATATTATAGCATATATAATATTATACTCCAAGTGACACTTAACACAATGTGTGCCGTTCAAATTTTCAAAGTTAGAAAAAAATCTCCTCATTACCTGCCTATATGAATTGCAATGCATATATAACTTACAAAACAAATTCCAAAATTGGCCAATCATACAAACAAAGCCACAGTAAGTGTTACTAAAACTACCTTACCAATCAAAGGCATCAAACCAACAGCAAGTGCCGCAAAACGGCTCTTACCAATCAAATGGTGTCCAGATTCCAACTGCCAAGTTCTGAGTGACCTAACGGTCATTTTAAAATACTCACGCCAAAGAAGTTCTCAGTCGGGAGCGGCAAACACTTGGAGGATCAGAGCAGGAAGACCAGAAATATACTGGGCTGGAAGACCAAACAATCTCCGTGCGCAGGGTACCTCCTCAGTAGATTCCTGTCCTGTACTCCTCAGTAGATTCCTGTCTCCCTTCAAGACCACTCCCTTGGATAGCCGCTGCACCGATGAGTCCCACTTTCGGGCGCCATTTGTAGAAATAAAAACCTTCTTAGGGGTTCACTGATACATCTGGTCCTTAAGACCAACTAAGAAGAGATTGGCACAGAAGCTGTAATATCAAAAAACATGTTTTATTAACCTCAGATGAGGGAGATTGCATCTTACGGTACCCGCAGGCCACTGTAGGAGGCATTCTAATGAGTGCAGAGAACAGGGTCCTTATATATGTATTTGTTATATAGTCAGCATAAAATCAAGGGGAGGTCCTAGCACATACAAGCATGCTTATTGACTAATATGGGCATACAAAATTTGCTTGCTCCACAAAGTGGGAGGGGAGACTAAACTGCTTACATGAGTAAGAATAGCCTGACAGTTCTATACTAGGAGCAGGTGCATTCTACCAGCTAGGCCTCTCTGAGCATGTGCAAGACTCTGGAAGAGGGAGAAAGGACATGGCGAGCACATGGCTAACTAAAATGGCTGCCAAGTACAAAATGGCTTTCAGCTCATGCTAACAGCGATTCCTGCAATCTTTAACAGCTTGACTACCTCCTTCAGGAAGGGTGAACAAGAAAGGAGTTTCCTTATTCTTCAAAATAAACTTTCTTTTGAAAAAATCTGAGCACAAGTCTGGAGGAAATCACTCCCAGCCGACAAGTTTAAGGGCGGTTAAATGCCTCATGTATTTGAATTGAACTTCTGCAGTGCCCTAAATCGATTTGTTGACTTGCGATGCATTCTGGTTGTTATCTTTTACAAAGGCCTTTTTCTATTTAAAGATGATTCATCTGTTTTTTATTTTTTAAGGGTATGAGGGCAACCAGAGGGCGCAAGGATAGATTACTGAAGGTTGGAGTAATCTTGTCATATTTCCTTAGCCCCTTGAGGTAGGCTACATGAAGAACACCTTTCAGGGGTGTCAAATAGGTGTTTGTGTGCATCCAGTAGAGCAAGGAAGAGATTGGAGCCATGCGTCAACATCTATTCTGACGTCCCCTTCTGGTAGGGATGGCTTTACACTGCAACACAAGGACAGTTCATTCCATACAGACTAGCTACAAAAGTTGTATGTGAGGCTTGTATTGGTGAAGATTCCGAGGGAGTTTGGCACAGTTGATGAGTTGTGGGCCAAAGCCATGCAGATTCAGCTCATAGAACCAGTTGTGGTCCAAAGTATGCTTGGTAGGATTGGCAGTGAGGATCCACTCCTCGTTTATGTTCAGATTGAGATGGGTTTTGGACATCCAGGGTTAAAGCAATTGTTCAGTGGGATATATCATGGCCATGAAGACCTCTCCAGTAGAACTGAGTATCACCTGCATGCTGGTAAATGCTTATGACCTTGTTGATACAGTAAATTAATGTTGGGCCTGGCCCTTTTTGAAGGGTTATCCCCAAACATTGTGCCTTCCTCTGCCTAATTTTCTGATCCTTTTTGTAGGTTTTAGGACTCTGGGCACTTTTTCAATGCTCACCAGTGCTAAAGTGCACATGCTCTCTCTCTAAAATGTAATGGTATATAGTTTCTCCCTGATTTGCATACTTGATTTACTGAAGTCCTAGCACAGTTCACTACACGTGCCCAGGTCCTGTAGATCAAATGCTACTAGTGGGCCTGCTCTGTCTCAGTGTACCCCCCCCATACCATCGATCCAAAGGGATTTTTTCAACAGAGAAAACGTGTACTCATTGTTTCTTTGATCATCAATCTATGATTACTGGTGGATTTTGTAAATCTTAGAAGCTGAACACTGATTTTGCCATGTGTCAAAAACTCTTATGACACTGTAGTCCCCAAAATATGAGGGAACAATGGATAATGTGTGTAGTCTAATTTTGTTTTTCTTCATTAGTGTACAAAGGAGCAGCTTCATATAGTTAATGAGACAAATGTATACAAATAACGTCCTCAAAGAAACAATTCCATATAATTGAGAAAATTATATACACATAATGTCATCAATCACATAGACATGTACATGCATTGTTCTGGATCACTTCAAATAACCAACATTAATGACCTTGCATTGTCCTTAAAAATAGTGTTGAACATGTAGGGGCTAATTACGATGTCGGGCGGACTTAAGTCTGCCTGACACAGTTTCGGTCCTGGGACTGACCGACCTCTGGTCTGTTGAGGTAGGCTGGGCCAGTCTTGTGGAGTGCCTTGTGTGCGTGGATGAGGAGTTTGAAGGAGATTCTCCTGTCGACGGGGAGCCAGTGCAGGTTCCTCAGGTGGGGGGTGATGTGGCTGTGGCGTGGTACATCAAGGATCAGGCGTGCGGAGGCGTTTTGTATGCGTTGCAGTTGCTTGATGAGCTTGGCCGGGGCTCCTGCATAGAGGGCGTTCCCATAGTCAAGTCTGCTACTGACGAGGGCCTGGGTGACTGTTCTTCTTGTGTCTGTCGGGATCCACCTGTAGATCTTGCGAAGCATGCGGAGGGTGTTGAAGCAGGAGGATGAGACTGCGTTGACTTGCTTGGCCATGGAGAGCGTTGAGTCGACGATGACTCCCAGGTTGCGTGCGTGGTCGGTGGGTGTCGGGGCTGCTCCCAGCGTCGTTGGCCACCAGGAGTCGTCCCAGGCTGAGGGGTTTGAGCCGAGGATGAGGACCTCTGTCTTCTCCGTGTTCAGTTTTAGTCGGCTGATCTTCATCCAATCGGCGACGGCCTTCATTCCTTCATGGAGGTTGGATTTGGCGGCGAGGGGGTCCTTGGTGAGGGAGAGGATCAGTTGAGTCGTCGGCGTAGGAGATTATGTTGAGGTCGTGCTGTCTGGCGATGCGTGTGAGCGGGGCCATGTAGATGTTGAACAGTGTTGGGCTGAGGGACGATCCCTGGGGTACGCCGCAGATGATCTCGGAGGCTTCGGATCGGAATGGTGGGAGGCGGACTCTCTGGGTTCTGCCGGCGAGGAAGGAGGTGGCCCATTCCAGGGCCTTGTCTCAGATCCCTGCGTCGTGGAGGCGTGCGCGTAGAGTGCGGTGGCAGACAGTGTCGAAGGCGGCGGAGAGGTCCAGCAGGATGAGGGCTGCGGTCTCACCGTTGTCCAGCAGGATCCTGATGTCGTCGGTGGCGGCGATGAGGGCAGTCTCAGTCTCAATCCTAAGGGCGGAAAGGCCTGCCCTTTGGGATTACGAGCAGGTTCCGACTGGCGGAAGTCAGCCGGAATGACTGGTCGGTTTAGTTTCTGACCGCCAGCATTGTAATGCGGCGGCCGGAAACTAAACCGAGGGGCCGATTACGATGCGGCCTGGTGTCGGGAGTCTGTGAGGGGCGCATCGTAATCCGCCCCATAGTGTAATCAATCGCATCAAAAGTACATGAAAAGATTACAGATGGCGTCCTGTGCTGTTAGTAAATGAGGGTTACCTATTCTAACCCTCTGTTGTGTAGTCCAGATGGTACTGGTTGGTCCTTTCCTTTGGTTGTCGGAGATCTTTAGCTATTCCCCGGTAGTCATTGTACACGTCACCGTTTTTAGTAAGACAATTGTTTCTTTTGTGATTGCCGATAGCTGCTGGCCACACCAATTGGTACTAATGACCCGCTGACAGTACTTTGGATGCGTCGATGCTCGGGGACGTTGTGCTGGAATCCGGAGGTGATGTATTGCTATTGTAGGAGATGCGTCTGTTCCAAAGTCGGGCAAAGTCATTGATGTGTCAATGTCAAGAGCGCGGTGCGTCAGTTCCATGGCATAGACGTCAAACTGCTGGGCTGAAGGAGATGCATCGGTTGGAAGCGACACACGGCCGAGAATGCATCGGAGTCGGGACGGTGTACCATAGACATCAGTGATGTGGTGTCCGAGACCCACAAAGCAGCGGTCCTTGGAGGGCTGCACGGCTTCGATAGCTCCTGGCCACACCTTTAGCTATACCCCGGTGAAGTCATTATTCATGTCACCGTTTTTAGTAAGATAATTGTTTCTTTTGTGATTGCCGATAGCTGCTGGCCACACCAATTAATACTAAGTACACCATCCCGACTCTGATGCGTTCCCGGTCCTGTGTCTCTTCCAGCCGATGCACCTACTTCAGCCCAGCAGTTGGACGTTGATGCGTTGGAACAGACGGACCACGCTCTTGACATCGACACATCAATGACTTTGCCTGACTTTGGAACAGACGCATCACCTACAATAGCGAAACATCGCCTCCGGATTTCAGTACAACGTCCCAGAGCATCGACGCATCCAAAGTACAGTCAGCGGGTTTGCATGATTCTTGTATATGGCTCGTGCTCCATCTCGGTTGGACTGAACTTTTGGAATTGTCCCGGTCAAGTGCGAACAGATATCCCCAGTTGGAGCTATTGACTTCTAAGCACCGTTCTATTTTAATCTTTCGAAATTCATATCTTGAATTGTGAGTATTGGAGTTTTGTTGTTTTCGTCTTGTTTTACTCCGGTAAATATTGGCTTTTTTACAAACTGGTGTGGAGTACTTTTGTGGTGTTTTCACTGTTACTGCATGTGTGTGCATAAATACTTAACACATTGCCTCTTTAGTTTAGCCTGACTGCTCTGTGCCAATCTGCCAGAGGGTGAGCACAGGTAAACTTTTAGTGTGCCCTACACTTACCCTGACTAGAATTGTGATTCCTGCTTGGACAGGGTGCATACCTCTGCCAAGCAGAAACCAATTTCTAACCTAATGCAAACAATGGGTCATATCAGAAGAGCATATAATCACGTTACGATAAATTTAAACATGAAAAAAGTATTAATTTCATTGCTATCGTCATATATTCACTCAATTGCATGAGGGAAAATATATCCAGAGGCGAACATGTGAAATAAAAGGTTTTATTTATTATGACAAGTAAACAACAAATATCATCATTGATTACAAAGAATTGCCAAAACATGGATGGCTAAAAGGGATTATATTGTCTAGCATACAAAAACACTCAAATGACCCGACCCCCCAAGGTTCTTAAGGCACAGTTCTTGATTTGAGGCCAGATGAATGCTGGTTCACTCCTCTCCAATGAAAGTTCAGTAATCCTCTAGGAGAAGAATCCATAAATAATAAGGAATTTAAAACTTAATAGGTTGCAGGTAGTGAAAACACGCCCGTGTTTCAGTCTCCTGTGTAATAAATGAGACCATCCTCAGGACTATGATTAGATGAAAGTGAGCCCCTTTGTGTTCTTTTTGAGAAGTTGTTTCGATAACCAGGTTCACAAATCCACCGCAGAGTGTGGTTGACAAAACGAATCGATCCTCACTCAAGAACCTGAATATATCAGGAGAAACAAAATGCATGCCATCCGCAATTGCTTACAACAATCAGTGCGCGGATTGCCCTTGTTCTTGTTGAGCCAGCATTGTTTTGGTGACATGACATGGTCTCATGTTAGTGTGCCACGTATCGTATATCACTCCTTGATCTGTGCCAGGTGGTGGTTCGCCTGCAGCATTCTGATGGGATTTGTAGGTCTATATTTGTTATATAAAAAAAAAGTAGCAGCAATTTCGAATCGGGGATGGGTGGAGATAAAAACATGCCTTTCATTTTGATGACAATTTGATCTGTTTCTGTTGCCCTCTCGAGTGTTCTCTTTGTTGTCTGGCCTTCATTCAAGAAAGTCTCCTAAGCAACATTTTCTAAATGTTTCCTTTTACATCGCTCCTCTGAAACGTTTGCACTCTAGACACAAAGGGACATGTGAAAGATCGCTAAATAAACTTGTTGATACCAGGCACGACTAAAATGATTTCCGCGAATATTGATTACTTTTTCGCCAGCTTCAAACAAGAAAAGTAGCAAATGTCATTAAATGAATAGAGGGAAAAAAACAAAAATCCTTTCTAAAGCATGGCACGGGCTTCTCAGCCAATAGCAAAGCTAACTATTTCACTCTTCAAACGGTAGCCTATTCGAATATTACATGCATGACACTTTGACATATTTGAAAGTTGCAGCAGGACTTAAATACACATAAACTAAATATTGCATTTACTCTCTAGGAATTTAGTGGATTTACGTTTTAATTGAGCAGCATAAAATGTAGAGTATTTCATACCCCTTTCCCATCGACTATAGTATAGTATATTAATGAAATAATGTATCTCTGAACATTGCAGCCACTATCTACAGCAGTGATTTTTTTTTTTTTAAATGCATTTATTTGATGCTTTAGAACGTGTTGTCTCCAGTGCTTTGTCATGCACCCATTTTTAGGTCGAGCCTAGTGTTGCAGCGCATGGGCTGCTCGCTTTGCGAGGCATGCAGTATTCAGTATAGCGTGGAAGCTCCGTCCACTTGTGGTAAATTACATTTACTTATTACCTCATTTCTGAATTTCTATGCTTAATAAATCATAATTTCTTGTCAATGCAAAGCGAGGAGTCCGTGGTGCTCAAATGAAGGAGGAGAAGACCAATAACTCGAGTTAAAGGGAGCGCTTCCAGCACCAAGCGGGCACAGGAGCAATCTCTCAAGTCCCTCTCTTTAAGTGGGCGTTCTTTATTTTCAACAGCAGAATATTTATACAGTCTTGGTCACGAGGCAAAATAGAGGAACAAACAGGTCGTGGCAGATAGAGGAACAAAGATTCAGCAAGAGGAGCAGAGTGTGAAGAAATGGGGGCGTGTCTTAGGCTTCGTGAGGGGACTTGCGATGTGAAATAGTCTGACAGTTGGAAGGGGAAGGCTTCCTCATTTGGGGGTTTGTGCTCGTGCTTCATGTCAGAAACATGAACCATCTCTGCGGGGGAGCAGGAACTCATGTACTGGTTTCCCGGACTTGGCAGAAACCACAGAGACAGATGGTGAAAATGAGGAAAACCAGGTGCAGGGGTGTCGTGCTCGTGCTCGGTGTCTTGGGACACCAAAGGGTGAATTAAAAACAAAATGGTGCCGGCTTTTAATGTGGGCAATTATTAATCGCGCAAAGGGGATCGCGCAAAGGGGCATAATTAGATCGCGCAGAGGGCAGCGAAGGGGCATAATTATAGATTTTATTTCCACATTCCCTCCTTGCCCCAGAGTGTACCTACATTATATCTCAATTTGCATGAGATCATTTATACATTCTTGTAACATGATTCTTTCCCTTTCTCTCTGCTGGACAAGTGGTTTAGGAATGCATTTTGCAGCGCATAGACCGCATAGGGCAGGACCACATTGGATGCAAAGGCAGCATCCAGTTATTATCAGGAATATTATGCCTGCTGCTGACAGCAGTTGCCATCCCCAGGACGATATTATCTTCCAGAACCAGTCAGACCACGTCCAAGTGCCAGGTTCTTGATGTAAACTTACGGCTATCTTGTGTAATTTTGTTATGGCCGTGTATACAGATGGGGAATTATCAGGAATAAATATACAGCAGCTAGAGCCTATAATTTTACAGGCTCCGCCTCTGTCAGCCAAGATGATGTCAAGGACAAGGCGATTTTGGAGAGTAACCACTCGTACGGCAGACTGCTCCTGGGTTAAGTTCCCCAGGGCAGACGCCATCTGGTTTACTACAGCCTCTAAGGTCCTTGTCAACCTGCGTATAAGCTTGCTGTTCTGTACAGGGCCAACAAAGAAGAAGAACCCTTTGTTAAAATCTGTATACTGTTCCCATGAGGTTTCCGTTTGGTCAACCAAGGAGGTATCGATCGTTCTTTTATGTCTGACATGGGGCACTAGGAGGTCTCTGTGGTAAGTGGATGGGGCCACAAAGACAGGGGGTAACAGGAATGCTATATAGCAAGTTCCCCCCAGTTCAAGGGCAGCTGCACATAGGCCGTTTGGCCACAGATGAAATAAGTATGGCGAGATGCTAGAAATGAGGACTTTCCTCTGTCTTCAAAACTTATAGTGGTATGACAGTCACTGTGTCCTAATGGAACAGAGCCATTTTTCTGGATGCACAGGTGTCCTTTTACTGGTGAGACCGAGATGGAAGGGGAACCAGCATTCTTTTTAGGTTTGGTATTTAACATCTTGTAGGACATGGTCATGTTCCCTTGCTTGTATTCTTCACTTTCTAGGACTGTACCGGTCGCCTGAGGATCTCCCTCCTTATTAGGGTAACAGGCAGTATTGAGTACCTTGTTTAAATCCCCCAAGGCCACCCATTCTTGCATGAATTATTTCCGTCAGGGCAGGAGGTGGGGGTAGTAGCGTCAGCTGTTATTAGGGCGAACCAGGCTTCACAAGTTCCATTATAAGAGAATGGGAAAGAAAAAGAGGCATCCCTCCCTTTTTCTGATGAGGTGGGATGCGGCCACATATCCAACAATTGGTGCTATTACTGGCTTGCTGAGTGTGGTGTAGCATCTGTATGAAGGTATTGTTTCGCAAGGCTAGTCTATGGGCTTGTTCATGAGGGGGTAGGTCGTGATAGGTGTGTTCCTGAGTGCTGTTGGGTGTATGAGAGGTGTGTTGTGTTGGGGGAAAAACAGTGTGGAGAATCCAACCAAGACACGTCATAACTGCCATGAGGAAAAATAATACAGTCAAACATATAATAGGACCATTATTTCTTTTTCTAGATTTCATTTTTTTTTTTTCTCCCACATAGTCAAGGTGTTAAAATCCATTCCCATGCTCCAACCGCTTCACCACTGGACCGACGCCCAATGGACTTAATTAGCCAGAGTCCGAATGGCAGACCTTAACTTTGATTTGTAATCCTGTTGTGGGGTTAGTTCCAAAGGCAATAAAGATTGTTCAGTCACAATGTCAGTGGGATTGGCAGGGCCATCAGCAACAGTGTCTTTTTGTCCAAAATGTTTCCGGCAGTGGCTTGCGTGGAGCCAGCCCTTCCTGCCCTCGACCTTCACTGCTGTCCGTGTTGTTAGTAGTACGAGTCTTGGCTTCTTCCACCTGGGCTGGAGGGGACTGGTCCGGTCGAAGTTCCTCACGAGGACCCAGTCCCCGGGTCGGATGGCGTGTTCTTCCGGGTTGGTTTTGTCAGGGAAGGTGGCAGCAACCTGGGAACGACAAGATTGGAGTGCAGACATCAAGGAAGCCAGGTAGTCAGTCAGCATAGTACTGTCAACATCAGTTATTCTTTTAGGCCTTGGCGTACCCCACATATTTGGTGGTCTGCCAAAGACCACTTCATATGGAGATAAGCCAGTTCTGGAATGGGCTACCATATGCATGTAGAAGAGGGCAACCGGTAAGGCTACCATCCAGTCCACGCCTTTGTCAGTGCATATCTTGGCCAATTTTGTCTTCAAAGTTTGGTTGTGCCTTTCTACTAGACCTGCTGCATGAGGATGTCTTACACAGTGAAACTTCCAAGTGTACCCTAACAGAAGAGACACTTGCTTCATGAGTTCAGAGGAAAAAGGTTGGCCGTTATCGGAGTAGATGACACGGGGCAACCCATACCTCGGAAAAAACTCTCTAACTAATTGTTTAGCAGTTGTCGTTGCAGTGTAATCTGGGACGGGATAGGCTTCTGTCCATCTGGTCAGAGCACACACTACAACTAGCACATACTTGTGACCTCTACATCTCTCCATCTGGATATAGTCCATCTGGAGAACTTCAAATGGATGGTCAGGGGGTTGGAATCCTCCCTGTTCCACCTTGTGCCTTTTCCTGGGTTGAACTGATTACAAATCATGCACGTTTTAACTTTTTGTTTGGCTGCAGCTCTCAAATGTTTGTTGTGCCATATATTCTGTATGCTGTCTAACATTGCTTTTTCTCCCAGATGTGCTGGTCCATGTATGGTGTTTACCATAACTTGTACCATGGCATCCGGTAGAAACCATACTGCTCTTTCAGGTGTCATCCAGCCTTGATCTGTAAGGACCCCTCCTTTTTCCTTCCATTCTAGCAGTTCCTGTGGTGTGGCGTGACTTTGGACATCCTGGATGTCAGAAAAGGGGTCTCGTATTGTATATTGGCGGTGTGGTATACTTAATTCTGTGTTTGCTGCTAACTTGGCTGCACTGTCTGCAGAATCATTTCCTTTGATATTTCATCTGTTCCTTTTGTGTGCGCTTTACATTTTAGCACTTCGATTTTTTCTGGTAACTGACTGGCCTCTAAGAGGGCAGTGATGAGTGTAGCATGCTGTATTCTGAACCCATGTGATGTGAGAAATCCTCTCTTTCCATAATGTACCGAGTTGTGTACAACTCCAAAGGCATATTGTGAATCAGTGTAGATGTTAACTGACTTTCCTTTTGCTAAGTGACATGCTCGTGTTAGGGCTATGAGTTCTGCTGCCTGTGCCGACAGTATCTCTATCTTGTGTGCTTCTAAAGTGTCTGTACCATTTGTGACGGCATAGGCTGCTGCTAATTCTCCTGTGGGGAGTCTCATACATGAACCATCAACAAAGAGTGTCATTTCTGCCTTAGCAAGGGAGTATCTTGTAAATCTGGTCTTGGTTTGGTCACTAAATCAATTATGTCAATACAATCGTGAATTTCTTCAGTAGGAGAGGTCAGTGGCAACAGTGTTGCTGGGTTTAAAATGTTGCAGCGTCTAATCTCAATGTGTGGCTGAAAAAGTGTCATCTCATATCCGGTGAGTCTGGCTATTGTCAGATGCTGTGTTTGTGTTCTGTTTAACAGAAGTTCTACAGCGTGTGGGACCTGAACTATCAGATGATGTCCCAATACAATAGAATCGCTTTGTCTAATAGCTTGTGCAGTAGCTGCTACTGATTTTAGACATGCAGGCAATGCTTGTGCTACTGGATCTAATGTGCTTGAAAAATAACCACATGGTTTATGTTTGTCTGCTTGAAGTTGGGTCAGAACTGATAGTGCTGTACCTGAGTTTTCTGTTACAAATAATGTAAAATCTTTGGTGTAATTAGGTGTTGCCATCACTGGGGCTTGACACATAGCTTTATTAAGAGACTGAAAGGCTTGCGTGTGTTCATCTGTCCAGGGTAATTGTGGAGTAGCGCCAGCTTCGAGTGTTGTCAGCTGCACTAACGGTTTGGAAATGAGTGCAAATTGTGGGATCCACTGTCTACAATATGAGGTGAGACCAACAAAGGCTCGAACTTGTTTCTGTGTTGTTGGTTGTGGTATTTGTTGTATGAGTTGGATGCGTTCCTGTGTAAGCTGCCTACCTCCTTTGACAGCAAGTGCCCTAAGTATGCCACTTGCTGTAAACAAAATTGGAGCTTACCAGGGAAACTTTATGGCCATTTGCAGCTAGGAATTCTAGTACTAGTAGTGATGCTTCAGCACATGCTGCGTCAGATCTGGCCGTAATGAGGATATCATCAACATATTGTAGTATGGCTGTATCCGTGGGCATTTGAACAGTATCTAGTTGTCTTTTTAATGCTTGGCTATATACGCTTGGACTCTCTGTGAAACCTTGAGGAGCTCTTGTGAATTGGAAACTTCGTCCTTGTAAGGAGAAGCCAAAAAGGTATTGACTGTCTGGGTGAATAGGTATGCTAAAGAATGCGTTTTTCAAGTCAATGACTGAAAAATGCGTTGCTTCCGCATCTATGGCTGTGAGTAGGGTGGAGATGTCTGGAACCACAGGGTGTTGTGGAACGACACATTTATTGAGCTCTCTCAAATCCACCACTAGTCTGTAGACAGGTGGTGTTCCTGGTTCCACTTTTTTATGAACTGGTAAAACAGGGGAATTGCAAATGTTAGAAGTTGTTTCCTTAATCACACCTGACTGTATTAGGTCCTGAATAATTAACATTAATGCTTGTTCAGCCTGAGGTGGAATTTTGTATTGCCTTATGCGTGGTAGTTGGGCTCCCTCTTTCAGTGTAACCTTGTGAGGTGTTATTTCCATACATCCTACTGTGGTGGAATCAGTGGCCCACAGGGTGTGTGGCAAATCTTTCAAACGCTCATCTAATTCTCTACTTGTGTAGTGGCCCTTGAAATCTCGCAGAAATAGTCTGACATCTGTAGGTGAGCAAACAATGACAGCTCCTAATTCTTTCAATGTTTTTATACCAAGCAAGTTTTCTGGACATGATTTTGTCAATATAAGATCTGTAGTTGTCATGAGGGGACCAACCTGCAAGGGCAGTGGCTTTGACGTGACGTTTGTCACAGGTTGTCCCGAGAAACCCAGAGAAATACTTTTGAACCCGAGAGAGGAGCCTCTGGGACCTCTTGATGGCTTATTGTTGTTTTACTGGCCCCAGTGTCTAGTAGAAACTTCCTATCCTCCCCAAGAAGTCAGACCTCTATAAATGGACCTGTCTGATCTACTGGAATGGGGATTAGGGGCAGTTTGTCATCTTCTCTCTCTGGGCAACATCATGAGAAATCTGGGTAATATTCAGTGTAGGCGCTGTCTATAATATTCATTTGGGCCATTTGTGTTGTCAGTGGAACTGAAGGTGTTGAACTGTCTAGGGAATCATTCTGTTTTGGCTGATATGGGCGTGGCTGGGTCTTACCAGTAGCCAAATTGTGCTTTAAGACAGGGCAATCTTTAACGAAGTGTCCCATCTTTTTGCAATAATTACAAGTGCTTTTATATTTGTCTGGCTACTTGGTGTCTGTTGACGCTGGGGTGCAGTTTGGGCTACTAATGCTTTCATCTTTGTGTCTTTCATGCGTTTCTTATCATTTTCTTCTTCATCCCTAATGCGATTCTGGTGATATTGTAGCATTTGTAACACCTGTGGAGGTGTATGTGCTTGCCAGGTACTTTCTACTTTTAGTACTCTGTCCTTAATGGCTGGCAAGGCGTTATCTACTAATTTGGAAACAAACAGATGCGGGTAAGCTTCACTTGTTGGCGTAAGGCCGCTATTTACCGCAAAACACTTTTCAAGTCTAGTGTAATAATCTCCTATGTCTTCACCATGTTTCTGTTTGCAGGAGGAAATGGCATCCCAGTCCTCCTTTTTCACTGTTAGTAACTGTGGTAGCACCTTTAAAATAGTGCCAGGAAGTGCTTTTAGTTTGCTCCTATACCTTGACCTGCTACTCTAGTATTTTCGTCATTCTGAAGTTCAGTCCATTTAATGTGTTCACCTGCCACTTCCCAATCTTTTTCTCTTAGTTTGTCATATATACCTGATGGCAACAATAATTTCAGAATTGCTGTGATATCAGAAAGAGTATATGTTCCCATCATTAATACATCTCCTAATTCCTTAAAGAATCCAGCAGGATCCTTTGAGTGGGAGGGAACCATCTCTTTCATCCTTAGTAACTCAAGTTTTGTCAAGGGTACATAAATGAAGACGCGTTGTAGCGCGCCATTCGTGTCAGCTCTGGGGTGGACCTCTCTCATGGGGAACTGGCGTGTTTGAGGAAGTCTATTAGTTGATCCACACGTATTATGGGGAGATCTATATCCAGTCACTTTCTGGTATTTCTGTCTAAAATCTATAAATGTGTTAAGAAAACTGAACTATTGTGGAGGAACATGTTATCAGCGCAGTCAGACAGAAAATCTTCGAGTCTTGGATCATGTTTAAAATGAGTGTCATTGAGTGTGATGAGGAGATGTACCATGTAGAGACTTGCTAATCTTTGATGTGAGCGTGGTAATGCTAGAAAAAGCTGGGCTATGAGATCATTGTCATATATCTTATATTGAGAGACCCATAGGGTCGCAGTTCTGGCTATTTCCTCCTCCTCCGGTGTAAGCGGAGGTTCCTGGTCTAACCAGTAGTCTAATGCATTTGATGTATTTTCAAATAACTCATCTGGAAATGACCGTTCAGAGTGACCTTGGAGGAATGTAGGCGGGGGTGTTCGTGAATTAGGGGCGGAAGAACGAACGGGTAGGACTTTTTCAGTAGGTTCAGTAATTTCCTCCTCAAGTTTCTTATTCTCTTCATTTGTTTGCAAGTTTTGCAGAATACGGGTCACATTACGGGTGAACCTGTCTAGTGCATCATTTATAAGTTCTAGACTAGTGTGGTCGGATGTGGAATCTAATAAGTCAAAAAGTGAAACTGGTACATTTCTTTCCTCTGCTTGTATGTGTTTTATGAAACAGCAAAGGAGGAACCTATACATGTGCATTTTTACAGGGTGTGATCTTCTTGTAGTCATAGCGTTAATGGCTCGTGAGTTCTCTCCAGTACGAAGAAACTCAGAGGCCGCTTGAAGAAACGTGTCAATTGCTGGTAGATGTCTTATTTCTTCCCAGGAGTCATGAAGTATTTTACTTATTCGGCCCGCCTCCCCTGTGTTGCTCGGAGTCGGGTCATAGGGGCAGTCGGGAATTGTTTTACCTGGGTCTGGACCTCACGGCACCCCTTCTGGAGTGAGAGGTGGTGCGTTATGTTGTGAAAGGGGTGGCGGAGGCAGAGGGTGTTGAATGACTGGAACTTCATAGGGTGGTGGAGTATCTAAGAGAAAATTAGTAAAAGTATCCTCTGGTGGTGGGGCTGTAGGCTGTGCTGATGCAATGTTAAGGTTTTCAGGTGCAGATGGCAATACAGGATAAAACCAGTAGAAATGGCTGATTGTTCCCTTTTATTCCTTTCACTAACTACTTCTTTCCCTATTTCTTGTAACTGTTCTTTCTTGGCCTGCTCTGACATTCTCTTACCCTTTTCAACTTTATGCAATTCCTTCTGTTGCCTCCTATGGGCTTCTTTTCTCCATAATTCTACTGAGTCACTCTGTGACTGGCGGACTCTCTTTTTCTTCCATAACTGTTCCTCTAATTTCATAATACACTCCGTATCAAAACTACCATTTTCAGGCCATCTATATCTGAGTTCTAGGTCTTTAGTATATTCTACCCATAGATCACAATAAATAAGTGCACCGACACCATGTTTGGCATACATGAAGTGTCCTGGAGTATCCCGAGGAGGAAGGGGAATTTCCTTCTCAAGAATACTCCTTTGGTTGCCATCTTACGTATTTTCGAGAAAATAGGCATGATGGCAAGACTTTCAAAGATTTTAGAAGTGAGAAAAACATAAACAGAACAAATATCTTTACCGTACTCCACGAAAGAGGTGAGTCCGTCTTTATACTAGTTTAGTAGTCCTCACAAAATAAGTGAGAAACCCACAAAAACATGTATCTTTACCGTGCCCACAAGGTAGTGAGTCCGTCTTTATACTAGTTTTAGTAGTCCTCATCAAAGATAGGTGAGAAACCAAAAACGCAGTATCTTTACCGCCCCCACAAAAGCTGTGGGTTCGTTTTTATACTTTTCAGCAGTACTCACCGAAAAGTAACTGGAAGGCCTCTTGAAGATTTTGGGAAAACGCGGCGTGCAGTTTCAAGGTGGGATTTGTAGAACCTCGGACTCGTCTGCTTCGCAGGTTGGGCTTTGGTTCAGGACGTTCCGCTATTTCCTCACCGCCTCGTGTGGATGCTGGGCCGCAGTCGGTCCCCTCTTCGCCTCGAGGGAGTTAGCGGGAATTCCCGCGTTGTGCACTTTTGAAGTCCGTCAACGGTCAGGAGGGGACAGTACCGGGTCCAATATCGCCGGCGCGTGGGGGAAAGGGAAGGTCCCTGTTCGGGCGCCAATTACTGTGGTAAATTAAATTTACTTATTACCTCATTTCTGAATTTCTATGCTTAATAAATCATAATTTCTTGTCAATGCAAAGCGAGGAGTCCGTGGTGCTCAAATGAAGGAGGAGAAGACCAATAACTCGAGTTAAAGGGAGCGCTTCCAGCACCAAGCGGGCACAGGAGCAATCTCTCAAGTCCCTCTCTTTAAGTGGGCGTTCTTTATTTTCAACAGCAGAATATTTATACAGTCTTGGTCACGAGGCAAAATAGAGGAACAAACAGGTCGTGGCAGATAGAGGAACAAAGATTCAGCAAGAGGAGCAGAGTGTGAAGAAATGGGGGCGTGTCTTAGGCTTCGTGAGGGGACTTGCGATGTGAAATAGTCTGACAGTTGGAAGGGGAAGGCTTCCTCATTTGGGGGTTTGTGCTCGTGCTTCATGTCAGAAACATGAACCATCTCTGCGGGGAGCAGGAACTCATGTACTGGTTTCCCGGACTTGGCAGAAACCACAGAGACAGATGGTGAAAATGAGGAAAACCAGGTGCAGGGGTGTCGTGCTCGTGCTCGGTGTCTTGGGACACCAAAGGGTGAATTAAAAACAAAATGGTGCCGGCTTTTAATGTGGGCAATTATTAATCGCGCAAAGGGGATCGCGCAAAGGGGCATAATTAGATCGCGCAGAGGGCAGCGAAGGGGCATAATTATAGATTTTATTTCCACACACTCTCCGCCCAACTTTTTCATTGGCTTAGGTTCTAAATGCTGCCTTCCGATTGGTTGTAGGCTTGTTAGTCCCACCTCATGACGGCCATGTCATCATTTGTATCCTTCCATGGCTAATGGCCTCTTTACTCCGAACACTATTTTCTTCCCTGTCTCTCTTCCCCTGCCCCCCCACTCCCGCAGTCCGTGACTTCTCGGCCCGTCACCCCACCCCACTCCCGTTCGTGCCTTCTTGCCCACCCGCACTCCCGTTTCCAATGCAAAAGATCTCGCGTAAATGTGAGTCCTGTTGTATTGCAAATGCTTGATATGAAATCCTCTTGAGATTACGTCGCTAAGAGCTTGCCTCTAACTGAAGAAACAGACGTAAGTCTCTTGGTGTTCTTTTCCTGTGTTCATCCGTCTTCCATGGCTCGAGAGCTCTGAGGAGCCTGTTCAGGTTCAGCTACCGGGCCACGTTGCGTCAGTGGGGCAGCTGTTAAGGGCTGAAGGCTTGTAGGGACCAGGTGGTTGCCATTCGGCGTCCCCCGGAGACATGAAGGCAACCGGGTGACAGCGCGCAGTGGTGAGTTTTAGCAACACTGGGAAAAAGAGGCGAGTTCAGTTACTTTCATGTTTGCTACTGAGTGTTGCTCGGGGACAGCAGAGGCGGGAGGAGGGGGGATAGGTCTGTTATTATCGGGGGAATGTTTACATTTTCGGCTTGGGTGAATGAGTGGCTAATATCGGGCGGTGTATGGTTGTTGATGTAAAGGTTAAAGCTTTCAAATTGGCTAGTGTATAAAGGAGTGGATGTAAGTGTCTGAATGGAGGCGTTGAGTTATCCGAATCTTTGTTTATGGTTTTGCCTGAAATTGATGGGTTTCTGGTTTTAAAAAATGGTCTGGAGTGTGTGACTCAGAATAAAGTGATACGTGACTTGGTTTGGGGTGGGCGGCATATTCATTGCAATAGGCGGTGTCCGGCTTTCAGAATGAAAAAAAGGGTGTAGATTAGAAATTTATGAATGTCATTTAAATGGGTGAATTTTTGTGAGGGGGTAAATAGCAGTGGAAACGCTGTTGAGGGTTTCGAGGATATTACAGTAGGTTGTATAACTGTTTGAATATGGTGGGAAGTGTGACTGAGAATAGAGTGCAGGTGTTGCGAGAACTGAGCATTTGATTGTCTTAAAGGTGGAACACTTTAGTCTTATTGGATTACCTCTAATAGTGATGGTCATATGCGCTGGAATTATGGAGGAAGGGGGGACCAAAATATGTCATTGCAAGATTGACTAAATATGGTACCAAGAAAAGGTAAATTAATCTCCGTAATACGACATACTTTGTGGCACTATTAATACATTAATTTGTCACTTTTTACACGCTGCACTTCATTAGATACCCCACCTAAATTCAGCAATCAGTTACATTAAGGTAACAAGTTAAGCTTGGCAAAGATTCTTCCACTGTATTTCGAAGTGTTTTTGTAACTTTTTATAGGCTTTGATCTGAAAACATATTTTTTGTTAAAATCAAATGTTCAAATTTATGAAGCAAATGAAGGATTGTGTGGCAAGTGCAGCAAATTCACACCTATGCAGAAAATGCTGTAGCTGCAAAATCACCTAATTTCAGTGGCCCTGGTAATACAACCATGCAGAAGTTGCATAATGGAGTTAAATATGGTATAACACTAGAGTATAATATCGAATACCCACACGATTATCCAGACAGATTATTTAATTAATATACATGAATGAAAATATCACAGTGATGATACAAACGGGTCTAGATCATACTGTCCAGAAGAAACAACAGCACCTGTTTAGAAGTCATCACTGAAGCAATATTATTTTTTCCCCGAAACTATTTTTTTTTTTTTTTTAAATCAAACAATATACAATAAGAGAAAGATGTACGTACATTTAACGTTTAAGTGGAGCAAATGGGGATATACAAAGACCTGGCTTGATTAGTCCCCGATTATCTGGCACGTATTGCTGGGTGATTTAGCGTACTTGATGGTCTAACATGTCAAATTCTACAAAATCATTGATAATGCATTGGTTTTGTAATGTGCATTGAGGATTTCAGTTATTCCGTTCAGAAGTGTGTTTTCAGTGTCTGGTTGTGAGTGAAAATCTGAATGGCACAGCAGAATATTGAACTTCTAATGTGTAGATGGTTGGGCAGAGGCTGCATTTGTTTTCTCTGAGTGGTGTAAGTTTTGCATGTTTGAATCGAAAGGGGAGGTCCCTCTGGGAGCGTATGCTGTTGAAAATGCTTGTTATGTTACATGTTAAAAGTTTTTAAAGTGTCATGGTTGCTCCCAACTGAGCGCCCCTGTGATAGGATTGCCCTATCCAGAGGTCATAAAGAGAGAGACAAAAATTGCCAAAAAGGAAGGAAAAAAAAACTGAGCCAAAAGTGGAAACAACCCACGAGGAGGTCGAAAAGTTAGATTAGCATTAACAATCACATTTTAAGTTTCTTCCTCAAAGTTTTGTAAAGAAGTTCTTGTCTGAGGTGAAGGGGCAGGGTGTTCACATCTTCAATGCCTGAAAACCAAAGGAGCAACCACCGAAGCAGGATCTTTTGATGACTGGCACTGCTGCCAGTGCGGCATCTGTCGATCTGAGTCTTCTACTGAGTTGGTGGGGGTTTAACTAATGAGCACCCGTAGACAGTAATATTTTTTTCAAATCTTGTATTTTCAGTGATATGACCACCGAAGGCCCTGATTTTATATTAAAAACAGAGCTTTGGACTATACCATTTCCCGCTGAAAGGCAATATTTCTCTCCATGTGTTCCCATACCTGGCGTGTCACGTAGTTTGGTGCTTACTTTCCCTCCATGTTAAAGAACAGTAGATGTTTCAGCACCCAGGCTAATGTGCTGCATAGCTAAATACATATAAGGTCCCAAAGGCGAGACCGATTGCATTGCAAATGCTTGTTACAAAAGAATGCACCCGCATTAATATGCACTGAGTAGCTGTTATTGATATGTAAATATGACTTGTTTAAGTTTGTCTCTCTTAGCCGCAGTTGTCACGGAAGGGGCACAGCGAGTTGTTCAGCTCACAAGGCAGGAACCAGTCCACCTGTGTCACGTGATAAGGATCTTCTGTCCATGCTGGGAAGGAATCCAGTCAGCCCTGTTAACAATCATGAAAGCTATGGAGCGTCATCGGCCAGCAGCAGCAATTCCGGCTCCTACAAAGGAAGTGAAACCAGTCCAACTTTAAGGTGAGTTTATGTCTTAAAGTTCACTCTTCCTCAAGTCTGCAGTGGCAGCAGCTAATGTTTTGACTTTCTGGGGAGTGGGATTGGATGCCTGTTCATACCAGTGGTTTCTAGTGGACTTTGAGACAAATGGGACGCAGCACTAACTCTACAGTAGTATGGCTACCGCTATGGTCAAGTCAGAGCTAATGATCATTGAGAAAGGGCCACCGTCAAAGCTCTGTAGAAGGAAGTGTTGCATTGCTGCTGCCCTACAAGCCTAAGAGTGACAGTGCTACTTTTCTGAGACCTGCTACCCTTCATAGGACCGCCTCCTCATTTGGAGATCAACCAGACATCTGCATGCGTTTCGGAATTCCAGTTCCAACAGCTAGCACTAGAATAAGTTTGTGTAAAATCTTCAGTTTTTGGCTTTTTTTAACAATTCTGACTCTAGAGACTATTTGCTCTACAAACCGGAATGGCCTAGATAGCTGGTTTTCTTTTGGTGTTTTTTTGGCTAGTATTAGTAGCGGTAAGTTTATTTTTCAAAAGGGGAAAATGCATTATTTTAACGACTTTCCTTCTATTTTGAGCAATTCTTTGGCTTTTTGTGTATGAAATTTCTTCTGGAGATGTACAGCTTAACAGTCCCCTCTTTAGCACAGCCTTCCCTTTCTTTGCACCTGATAAATCCACAAAGAGCTGATCATCCACCCAAGTGTGTAATCGATTGGCCAGTGTGGAAGGGAGTCACGACCTTCAGTAGGCAGGTTACCCTAGTCCAGAAAAAGGAGGTGTCCGGCAATGTACAGAGAACGCAGGTAGTTCACTGAAGTAAAGTGCTGGATTAATCACAATGAGAAAGTCTGTTTTAATGATCAAGAGGCATGAACATCTGTGCATCAGCTCTGAGGGCCAATACATGAAAAGTGCCAATACCAGGTTACACCGGGGCATAACCATTGTTTTGGTGTCAATCTTTTCAAAATATGCAGCACGACCAGTGGCTGACATCTGCATCCTGGCTTCATCCCAATGTTTTTGGTGGAACATTGTTGCTTAAGACACTGTAAAAAATTGTTTTTTTTAGTCCCAAAAAGGTCGAAAAAGTTCGGAGCTGAGCGTCAGACCACGTCAAAGGACAAAGATTAAAGGATCTGACATCAATGTGCAGGGGTGGATCTTGTATACGGCTTTGTTCTCGCTAAATATTTGGGTGTAACAGTGACCACAGAGCATACAATACCACCTATTGGTGCACAGAAGCATTGCTGGAAGAATTCTCTGAATTCAGTCTAACACCTAGGAATATTCTAAATGTGAGAAATGTGCAGTTGGTAGTATCCATTAGAACCCTTGGCATTTTAAAGGAAACGCACAATGGCACAATCCTTTACAGGCAGAGCTACTAGAATTGACAACGTTAGCCCTGGGTTTACTTACCACTATCCTGCTCTATACATTCAAGACGTATGAAAATTCTTCTCTTCCAAAAAGTTTTGTAAACGTGCTAGAATCTATCCGATTGCTTGTAGTTTGCTTCCGTTGTGAGTTCCGTCCCTGATGCACTTTGTACTCTTTAGAACGCTCCTGTGACTGCTTTTCCCTTTCACTTACCCTCCCTTGGCTCCTTCTTTTACCTTCTGCACTCTAAGTCCCTACTCTGTTTTTGCTTTCCTCCATTGCTCTATTCTTTTCAATGTCATCCAACCTTCACTAAGCCACCATCACTGATCATGTATTAATATCCTCTGCATGTAAATATTACCTTGGTGGTCATGATGAGCGTATTGCACAGAATGTTTGCCCAGATATCTGCCAACTTTCCTCTTCTTCCCTTTTTATTCACTATTCGTGCAAAGGTCTGCTCATTTTTCTCATGTCATATACTTTTTAGGTCGAGCCTAGAGCAGCGCATGCGCTGCTTGCGAGACTTTTAGTAAGGGGGTTTGGAAAGCTGACCAGACGCTCGTGCGTCATGGCCTTTTACCTGCGGTTACGCGCAGCAGACATGTGTTTCCAATTATCGTGCCCAGACGCGGGCGCGATCATTGGAAACACATGCCTGCCGTGCGTGTAATCACAGGCAAAAGGCCATGGTGCACGAGCGTGTAGTCAGTTCGCAAGCGCGTGCACCACTCGCGTGCTTTTAGAACGTCTGTGGCCCTGTTGTTGTGCTGCGTCTACAAAAAGACGACTCCTATTTCACGGAGGACCTAACCAAATCTGTGAGCGGGCTACAAAGGAGCAACCGGCTGACGTGACTGACACCCGACTAGGAGGAGAAGCCCACCCCGGACAGAGCTTGTCATTCAGAAACCGAAAGCACTGGCCGGACGTGTGCAGCCCTCGCTGAGCCCGCGCAGGGTGGGTGAGAGGGGGTCTGCACTGTCCAACTTCCTTCTTGCAGCATCATTCAGGGGATGAGGGAGTCCGCTCACTCTCTGCAAGGGAAGTGACCCAGTCTCTCGTCGTCACTTCATGGCCTGTTCTCAAAAAGTGTAGGAGAAGGGGCGGGGGAGTTGTACGGGGTGAGGGGGGTCAGGATGATGGGCATAAAGAGGAGAGAGTAGATATTCCCCCCCCTCGTCGGGTTCATTTTCACTGCCTTTACTTATTATGCCGGTGTGGTTTGCATGGCACCCTGCGTGTGGCTCCTGTGGGTGACAGCGCACTCTCGCTTTGAGGCAGAACTCACCACGGCTGCAGGGTGCTACGACTGTGCTAAACGCTGTGTGACCACTCGTGTAAAACGAGTCAGCCTGTATTTCCTAATCGTGGGCGGACTTATGCAGCTTTAGCTTCCCAGCATTAGAGTGACCCAGGAGTTTGAGAGCACAAACTCCAGGGTTTAGCGGCTGTTGGAAAGTACCGAGCTTTTCTAGAATGTGTGCATTTAAAGTAACTCAAAGCGCCTGGAGGCCAATTATTTTACAAAGCGCACTTTATAAATGTTACACTCATCGCTGAAATAAAGGGTTGGCCTATTTGCAAAACGATAGGTACCCTAAGAGGCTGTTGGCTTCGAAAGGTCAGTAGTACTGTAGAAGGTCAGATATACGTCAAGAAATATCCTGTTTTGACCATTGAAGCTTTCAGGGGCTGAGACAACTGTCTGAAGATTTCCTTATACTCTCTCATGCCAGTTTCACAGGTGTTCCTCCCACTCCCACTTTATACCAGGTCTCACCCTAAAGTGGTGAAGGTGAATACAATGACGTGAGCCGTGGTCACAGCCTGGTTTCTCTCCTGGTAGCTGCTGTTGCAGCGTGCGGTCGCCATGGCCATTGCAGGGAAGGCGGATGACCCCTCTGGAATGGACAGTGACAGCCTTTTAAATCAACCAGAGCCTCATCACTCAAACATTTCTGTAAGTACTTCAAGACAGTCTTTTATAGACCCCTTTGTACATAAAATATTAACGCCAGGACCTCTTGCCGACTTGACACTCGCCTTTTTCTCCCAATCCTTAGAATACTTTTCGAAACATATTTTGGAGGGCTCAGCAGCTCCCATTTGCTCCTGGCTGCTCCGCTTTTAAATATTAACTTTTGCATACTTGAAAATTAATTTTTATCACTCCAAGTGATGCCCACCATTTTGGATCAGTAAATACATTTTTAACTAAAATGTGGCCCGTGCCAGTCTGTAGGCATGCGCATGCATATATGCGTAATACGTCATAACGCATGTCTACTGAGTGACGCTGCTGCATAATGTAAAGACACATATGTACGCATCCGTGCATCAGTTCATCATATCTTTTTACAGATAATGTATAGTAACGCTTAGAAGTGTGTTTCATTTTTAAGAAAAGCATTGTCAATGTCATGATGGCAAGACCTTTTGACTTTGCCAGTGCTTGTTTTAAGGCTGGGATGGCGTCTTGTAGCCCCCACCCCACCAACCATCCCAAATCCTCTAGAGCTGCGAGCGACTTAAAAGGCAGCGCCTAGGCTTCTGTGTGCGGCGCTCGCGCTGCTCTTTCTGTGCAGCGCTGCAAAGCTGTAGAGTAAACAGAGCTGCCGCTTGACTGGGCCGGAGCTGCCAGCACCGCAGCCCGGCTGGGTCCCACGGGCAGGAGGGGGCATTCTAGGAACCAGAGGGGGGTAGTGCTGCTGCTGTCAGAGGTGCAGTGGCACCAGGTCACAGGTGAGCAAGGGGCCCTCCGCTTCCCAAAGGTGGCTCTGCTTTACTACCAATTGGGTCCATATCCCATGCTTGCTTCGGGGTTCACGGAACCCTAACTCTGCCATTGGCTTCCGTGCTGCCCATCTGGGGTCTCACGCAGCCTGAAGTTGTTTTAGCCTACAGCATTGAAACAGTGGTGCTGCTGTGCAGCTCGTCTGACGTGTCAAAACCTGAAGGGGCAGCGCTGGGTGTCAGGGAGGGCGGTGCTGCAGCTGCGCTTCTTGTCTGAGATGCCACATTCTGAAGGGGCAGCGCTGGACATCAGGGAGGGCGCTTCTGCTGCTGTGCAAAACCCACCCGTGCCTGCTGGGAAGTCCAGCTGACCATGTACAATACGTTTCTAGAAGCTCAGTAACTCGGTGGGTCATCACCCACCGAGACAGTATAGGATTCATTCTCGACGAGGCTGACTCAGCCTTTAATCCTTCTGATGTCGATTAAATGCGTATTGATGACCTGGGTGCTAACCGACCGTCTGAACTCCGGAAACAATAGATTTCATGGTGTCTGCTTAATATGGAGACATTAGTTTATACATATTTTACAAGACGTGCCCGTCATAAAGAGACGGTTTTCACAGGATAAGTGAGGTGTTGAATTAACCAACCTCCAGATGCAGCTGGTAACGGAGCGGGGTGTTCATATAGCGGCTCGTGGTGACCATCTGCAGGTGGTGAACTAGAGAGGACGCCGTGGCAGGCGCGGCTGAAGCCCTCCCCGTGCCCCCGTGAGAGCAGTGTACTGCACATGAGGGTGCTGCTGCCCCCCCACCCAACCCACGAGGTCCAGTCCCGGGATCGCCATGTGAACATGAATTTTAATGAGCAGTGAAACAAAACCTTCTCACAAAAGGGAATGAACACGTTTTCCCATGCTCAGTTATGTTTAAACATCTGGGGTAATGTTCTGCTGTCGACATATAGGCCCCTCCCTCCGCCGGGATCTTTACCCCCATGTGGCCTGAATTCTGACATCATAAATGCAGCGAGCAACAGGTGGAAGGCGACCGATGTCAGGGGCTGGGTTGCATTTTTTATGCACAGCGTTTTAGTAACTTTGATATTTTGAAGCTAGAAACATATTTTGTTGAAATGTGAAATCGTGCAGCAGATTATGCAGCAAATATGGTAAATGCATAATTATGCAGAAAACACTGCAGTCCCTGAATTACAGACTTCTACTGACCCTGGCTGTACTTTTTCAGGCCTGCTAGAAGAAGCACCCTCCTCCCCACTTAGAAGCAAGAAGCTTCAAGGAGGTGGTTTTGAACTCATTTGGCTATGAACGTGCCATAAGTGTCCCAAAAATCACCAACAAGCAACACCGTCGTTCAGGAAATATAAAAGATGGTAAAAATTGTAGTTTGGATTAATTCCATGTTAATGAATACATTTTTAGGGTGTGCATCTCTGGCGTGAGTGAGGCTAAATGAACGCTGGTGCCCCAAGGTGGGAGGTCAGTTTGTTCAACAGGAAGAGGTGTGTCTTGTGGAAGGTCCTAAGAGGCTGAGTGAACGCTGGTGACTGAAGGTTGGCGCTCAGTTGGTTCAGCAGGAAGAGGTATACCTCTGGCTAACCACTTATAAGGTCCCAAAGGCGAGACCTATTGGCTATGCCAATGCTTGTTTAAATATAAGGCTCCAAGGCCTTTAAGCTATGAATGACTATTTTAACCATATCGCTTATTTGTGTTAATATCCCTCAAGTCACATTAGTTTTCTATTTAAAGTCCTCTTTGGGCAATGCACAGACTATATAGAAATGCATTAATAAATAAATTAATTGCATGTTCAATGAGCAAGGCTGACCCTCTCAAATCTGGTTTTGAGGTGTTTACCACTAACAAATCCACTTAAAAATCGAGAACAAGGCCCATTTGGTGGTACCAACTTCTAAATTAATTTGAATGAAAAACTAGGAGTTTTACAGGCCGTTTGGAAGAGGAACTTGTTGTAGTGCCATGAAACCTAATTTCTCAACAGGAGAAAATCAGTGGTTTTCCTAACGGGAAATTGCTGTGCTTCCTAAAGGGAACACTACGTGCAGTGAAGGTTCCATGGTAAAATATAAAATGCTATCAGAATTGTTGGTATGCTGTAGGATTCTATCGTCGTATACAGTGGCGGCTGGTGACATTTGAAAGTGGTAAGACGTAAAACAATTGTCGTAGTGCACCGAAACACCTTTGGGCGGATCGGGGGGTTTCATCCCCACGAGAAAATTTTGAAAAAAGAGTGGGCAAATGGTGCATTTTCCAGCAAATTTGAGAAAGAGGTGACAACCAACAGACAATGCCCATGATGGTGTGGGGCTCAGATGTATGATGCCAGGTCTGATACTCTGCTCGCTCTGCCTCTTACGCGTTAAAATGTGTTTGTGTGAATTAATTCAGCAGCTCTGTGCGGACTGCATTCACTGTGGAATTAAATTGTGTGTGCAGGTGCAACAAATCGCAGCCTTCAAGGGAGATGGCTGTGGCGAAAAGTGCAGCAATGCTACATGCACATAGCACCTTATGTGTGCAGTGTTCATGTGAGTGCCGCATGCACACCTCACCCTATTTTGGCAGTGTTCTGAGGTCTGTAAAAACGTCCCAAGTTTTACCGGATACAGATCTTCACCCAGTAAAACTGAAGCTGAAGAGGGCCAGGAGCTATGGGCAGAAGCAAAGCCCTGTGCCAACCTGTCCTCCCCAGCAATGCCCCCTCCTCCTCACATGCCTCTGCAGCCCCAGGTCACCTAACCAACTCCTCTCCCCCATTCCCCTGACCTGCATCAATCCACACAATTCCATTTATTAACTGCTTTAAGAGGGTGGTAAGTGGTATATCTGCCAACTTTACCAGGTCCACGGCACTCTGTTGGTCCAGTTCAGGTTTTTCTTTGAATTCTGAGACTTGTAGTCCTATTTCATAATGCAACAAACAAGATTGGAAGTCAAAGAATTCAAAGAAAAGATCTGGACAGGAGCAGTTCTTCATGCATGGACCTGGGAAACTTGATAGGACTGAAATGGGAAAGAAAAAGCGTTCGTTATTAGGCCCATAATCCAGTTTAACATGTGGAAACGGGTCCACAAATTAATCTTAATTTTGGGGCCAACAACTTGTCATTCCTGGTATCCGACCACCATATCCCTGCACCAAATAACAGGCAGCTCGTAATGTGTCCCTAAGTGATGAGATTACAAAAAGTCAGGATGAAGGTGCATCGAAGGTGTATAAACACAATTCTACATTTTTACTTCGAACATTCTAGCAACAAGATTCGACACAGCTGACTCACTCTAAACAAAAAAATAACCAAAGAATGCAAAAACAGGAATATAAAGAAACGCTGTGTTAGATTTAATGTAGTTTACTCCATGTATTTTTAACTGGCGCATCAGAACACAACATGCAGCCGGTTCACATTATCTGTGAAACGAAAGGTTTGTTGTTGGTCTGTGTGACCGGGGTTGCCATGGTGCGAGGGTGGGTGTGGGATTCCCCAGGCGTGTTTCCGTCTGTGCCTCGTGCTGAGGAAGCCCGTTTGGCTGCAGATGTGTACAAACAGACATCAGACCAAAAGCCAAAATCCCAAGATACATACAAGAAGGCGCGTGCCCGACCAATAATGGAGAGAGTGCACAGGAAGCACGTAGATTCAGTGTAAAGTACGACTCCAGTATTTAAAGTAGATAAGCTTTATTGGCAACTCTGCCAGTACATAACAGCAAATACAACTTAACACAGCAAAAGCCCAGATTCAACTGTCGTTCCCCAGAACACCCACAACCCTGAATTCTAACATTACCTCATAGAGATGCAGGATGCATTCCAAAGGTGGAATGCAGCAATACTACACATCCCCCTCCTGTATACAATAAACAACAAAAGGAATAAAAATACAAAACCACTATATACAATACAACTAATAAAATACACAGAATGATGGACACATATAAAGCTAACACAGTACAAAATCCTTAAGCTTGTAAGGAGTGGGAATTACTCTTCCCATTCTACCCAACCTCATAGTACCAGTATCCACACACTCCTGTTCATCCTGACACACATTCAACTCCTCCTGTGTACATGCCGCTTCACCTTGAACCTGCTCCACCTCATCATCCATCATCTTCCCACAACCAATCGCTCAAATCAAGGGAACCACCCACATCTCCTCTTTCTCCTTTTCCATAACCTCTACATTTAGCAATGCGACTCATGTGCCACACCCTATTATCACTCAATCTTGCTGAATTCCTCAAACATTCCACAACTTTTTATGGTTCTGGAAATACATTCTCCCCTTTAGGCACTTCCCTCCCCACCCCCCCCCCCCCCACCCCCCATTTTTTGGTTTTCACCCAATCTCCTACTCTTAATGTCTCCTCCCTAGTAGCATTCCTCTTATCATAATTCCTTTTGTAAACTCGCGCTTTAATGATGTTTCCATTGACAACTTCAGGTGACCACTCCACATGTCTTGTACTGTCAATCCATCCTATGTTATCTTTTGTAAAAGGCTCCCTTCCACGCATTGGGACAAAAGGACTGAACCCTGTGAGAGATGGCATTAACCGGTAACCCCACAAAATTTTTTTTACTTCTACTTCCCAATTCCTCTTATTCTCACAAGCAATTTGTATAGTACCTTTAATCACCCGATTAAATCGCTCAACAACACCATTTCCGGCCGGATGATACACCGAAGTTCTAACATGCTGTATACCATTCCTCTGCAAAAATTTCTCAACTTTGGATGCCGTAAAATGTGTTCCATTGTCACTTAGAAGTCTCTTAGGTAAACCCTCTTTCAAAGACACCTCTCCTAGAAACTTACAACAGTGTCCGCATCAGCCTTTTCAACAATTTCCAACTCCACCCACTTACTGAAATAATCCACTAATACAATGATAAATTTAGACTCCCCTGATTTGGACTGCACAGGACCCTCAAAATCCACAGTCAACATATCCCAAACCATCTCTGGACACTCCACAGGCATTAATTTTGGTCTCAAAGTATGTAAACTTTTATCCGAATCAGCACACTGTCCACAATCCCTTACACTTCTCTCCACTTCGAGATCAATCCCCGGCCACCAATATGAAGCTTTAACTCTTTTCTTGGTTCTCACTATTCCAAAATGTCCCTCATGACACAAATTCAAAATTTTATTCCTGAGACCAAGTGGTGGTACAATTTTTCCACCCCTCATCACAAATCCAGACTCCACACTCAACTCATTTCATACCTCCCAAAAACTTCTCTCTTCAGCTACATCTGGCTTCTTCTCCCCCCAACCTTCCAAAATCCACTTCTTCACTTTTTTTAGCAAATCATCTTTCTCATACTCAACCATCCACTCTTTCCTCTCAATAGAATCCATCCCTTCTTCTTCCACCAATGCAATTTGATAATCATCCCAAATACTTCCAGGCACTTCCTTAACCGGTAAGGGAATTCGACTTAAACAATCAGCAACCTTGTTCTGTACACCAGGTACATACTTAATCCTGTAATTGTAATCCTGTAATCTCATTGAAAGTCTGGCAATTCTTGCTGAAGCTTTCACCATTCCACCCGTTGTAAGTACAGTCACCAAAGGCTTGTGATCAGTTCTAATCTCAAATTCAGTTCCCCACAAGAAAGCTCTGAAATGTTCCATGCCCCATACACACCCAAGAGTTTCTCTTACAATTACAGAATAAACTTCTTCAGCAGGCGTAAGACTTCTTGATGCAAAACCAATCACCATTTCTTTTGAACCACTCTCAATCTGTGTGAGTACTGCTCCCAATCCTTTCCCAATTGCATCCACAGTAGGCACACTACGCAAATCGGGATCAAAACCCTTGATAGGAGCAGCATTACATATTTCACTCTTCAACTGCTCAAAAGCTTCCACACATTTTTCTCCCCAAACAAATTTGCACCTCTGTTTAAGCAATTGTCTCAAATCAAAAGACTTTTCTGCAAAATGTTTTACAAATTTTGAGTAAAACTCCGCAAGGCCTAAAAACGAACGAAGCTTCTCCTTATTCTACGGTTCCGGAGCCTCCCTTACAGCTTCAATGAGTTCTTTCTTTGGAGAAAAGCCATCCTTCCCAATCACATGGCCCAAATATGTTACTTTGTTCTGTGCAAATCGACATTTTTCATACTCTGCCGTTAACCCTCTTGCTTTCAATACTTCCATGACTTCCTTCAGCCTCTGATCATGTGCTTGTCTGTTCTCACCAATTACCAAAACGTCGTCTTGCAAGTACAGAACCCCAGTGATACCTTTCAGAACTTCACTCATCAGTCTTTGAAAAACCGAGGTCGCTGAAGCCAGTCCAAACAGCATTCTGACATATTGGTAACATCCAAAAGGAGTTATGAACGATGTTATCTTCTTTGCTCATGCAACTGAACCTGATGATAGGCTGAAGACAAATCCACCGTCGAAAACCACTTCATTCCTTTTGTTTTGCTCAAAAGCTCATTAATCTTTGGCAAAGGAAACCTGTCCACTTGAATCTCTCTATTTACACCCCTCAAGTCCACACATAGTCTAATTTTCCCGTTGGACTTGCATGCTACTACAATTGGGGACATCCATTCCGATGATTCTATTCGCTCAATCACTCCAGCCAACTCCAACCTGTTCAACTCTTTCTCCAACTCACACCTTACAACAAATGGAACATTCCTTACTTTAAAATTTACAGGAACTGCACCCTCCTTCAATATAATCTTGTGCTTAAATCCTTTAAGTAAACCAATTTTTCCTGTAAATACTTCCTTATAATCTTCACACATTTTTCTTCCTTAATCCTCTCCTTCATTCAACACCAATACTTGTTCTTTACTGTTTGGGTTGAGAATGATATTCAAACTTCTTTGGTCCTTCCAACCCAAAACACATGGCCCATATTCCGCCACATACATTCTCCCTTCAGCTCTCCTACTCTTAAAAACAAAAGAAACATCTCTGCACCCCACCATGGGTATGGTTTCCCCAGTGAAACTCTCAGGTTTAATGTCACAAACTTTCAGTTCTTCTCCAATCGCATTCACAAATTTTTCCTTCCACATATCTAAATTGACTATGGTGTAAGGTGACCCTGAATCTGCTACCAAAATGACCGGAACACCAGCAACAACTATCTCACAGGACAGTTTACTTCTTCCATTACTCTTAACATCCAATACTGCATCCTTAACCATAATTACTACATCATCCTCATCTGAACACTCATCAGTGTCATTCTCTTTTTGTTGCTCTGACACACATTTAACTCTTATTCTGATATCTTTTCTTCTGCACGCACGTGCAAAATGTCCAATAAGACCACAAGTTGCACACTTCTGATCTCTTGCTCTACAAAATCTACTATTGGCCAAATGCTCGTGACTCCCACATCTGTAACAGCTTAGAACACCTTGTACATCCTTCTTGACATCTACTCGAACAGGAACATTTGACTTCCTTTGCTCCCTGTAATCTTGTTTTATTTCCCAAATTCTTTTTACTAACTGTTTTACTATATTTCTTTTCATTCACTGCACACACTTCTTCCCACTCTTTACCATCCTCCAAAGCTGCTTTTGTGCATCTCAAAGATACTTCAGCTTTTCTTACAACCGCTAGTACTTTGTTTAATGTGCCATCACCCATAGCCCATAACCTTTCCTGCACCCTCTTATTGTTTGTAAGCATAATGATCTGATCCCTTAGTAATTCCTCTTGCAATGGACCAAATCTACAGGGTACAGCCATTTTTAAAAAATTTGCTAAATAATCCTCAATCGTTTCACTTTGTTCCCGTTTCCTGCAGAAAAATTTGCAATACAAACTGTAGGTGCATAATACTTTTCTAAGTCTTCTAGTGCATTTGCGTATACATCAGTTTCCCCTTCACCTCGTTCTTTCTTTTCCATCTGGTTATATTGTATTGTATTGGGGTGGCGAAGTGAGCTAAAAAACGATGATGGATTCAACCCAGATCTGTGACTGGGGATGAGTGTCTGAAAAGTTTCAACACTCTGTCCATCATCTCCTTGTGTTGCTTTGTTCGCCCTAAGTTGGCAGGGTATGCCCAGACTTGGGTCCCTTGCTCACTTTGCCACTGGATTCAAGCTAGCCTGGCTGATGAGGGCTGTTAGCCCGAAACCGGTCCCAGGATGCTTGTTTCCGGTCCAGGGAAGACATGGCTTGGCAGTTCGGGCTGGACTGTTCCCATGAGGCACAGGGTCAAGACTGATTTGCATAGAGCTGTGTCTGAACTGGGGTGGCGAAGTGAGCTAAAGAACAATGATGGATTCAACCCAGATCTGTGACTGGGGTGAGTGTCTGAAAAGTTTCAGCACTCCGTCCATCATCTCCTTGTGTTTGCTATATTGTTTTACTCCTTCTGGTCCCAAAGAATGCAACAATATACCTTTCTTAATATCCGGTGTAAGACTTTCACTGTTAATTGTACCCATATAATTTATAAAGTAGTCCACCAAGCACCGCGTTTCATCCACTCGTAGCTCACCTTCACATCTTCAGGTAGTTCTTCTTTTCTTTTAAAGTACTTCGTTTCTTACTTCCTTTAATCTTCTTGACTCCTTCAGCTTCTCAGTATACGCGTAGGTTTCTGCAGAGTTGCTGCGCGTCGCCAACTTGTGAAGTACGACTCCAGTATTTAAAGTAGATAAGCTTTATTGGCAACTCTGTCAGTACATAACAGCAAATACAACTTAACACAGCAAAAGCCCAGATTCAACTGTCATTCCCCAGAACACCCACAACCCTGAATTCTAACATTACCTCATAGAGATGCAGGATGCATTCCAAAGGTGGAATGCAGCAACACCACATTCAGTTACAAGCCCTGATCACTGGGATATGCCAGACTAAGCCTGTGCCGTCGTTAAGTGGTGGAAAGTGAACGTGGCCTGTAGGCCTGTTACCTGAGAGGGACGGCGCAGGGTTCCCACGCAGAGTACTATCCTCTCAGAACCACCATCACTATAACAAGTTATACCTTATTTCCACAGGAGCTCTAATGTTATAAACCTCATCCAGTTCCTCCTTATATCTACTTGCCCTCAGCTCTTGATATATATTTGAAGACCGCGAGCCTAACCACCCATCACTCGCCATTTCCTGATAACTGACCGGTAAAAAGCCACTCTAAGAAGAACGCACCTAAGTGTTCATGGCATGAATGAATCCTACTGTAGGACCGGTACGTGTCTCCCCTGGTGTGTCCCTGTGTCAGTTTTGGTGCTCTAGTGTCAGTGCCTCCATGCTGGTGCCCTGGCGTTGTCTCTTCCTAGTGCGAGTGTGCATGTGTTGTAGCATCCATGTGTCAATGGCCCAATGCTGATTCCCTTGTGTCGGCGTCTCAGTGTTAATATTTGTGGCCTTGTCAGGCTTCCTGGGTCAGAGTCCGGGTAACAGTTTTAGGGCATATGTGTCCCTCTGTTTCTTTCCCCGTATCAAAGTCCGCGCCCCAATTTCTCTATTTTCCAAGGGTCAATGCCCTAGTGTCAGTGTCCCAGCATCAGCATCCCCAGGTCAGTTCTTCTGTGCTATTGTCAATGTACCAATGGTGACATTTGAATGTCATTGGCTCTGTGTCAGTGTCCTCTTGTCCAAGGGTGTGTTCCCAGGTAGTGTCACTATTATGTTATGCAGATTTGTAGAGCACACTATCACCCGTCAGGGTATCCTGTGCTGAGCAGGTGTGAGTCTAGCCACACCTCAGTCCTAGTAGGACTACTCGACAAGACAGGTCTTCAGCTTCTTGTGGAATTCAAGCGGAAAGGAGGAAGCTCATGTGTAGTGGCTGGTCCTTCCATGCTTTAGGAGCGGTGTAGGTGAAGGCTCGAGAAGGCACTGTGGCAGTCACCCTAGTGTACATGTTGGTGTCCCACGTCAGTATCAATGCCTGTGTCTCTAAGTCAGTGTCTCTGTGTCAGTGGCCTTGTATCTGTATCCACTGCAAGTGACGCATGTCAGCTACCACAGGTTTATACCCTAGTATTGTATCCCTTCATTCATTGCTCTTGTGTTAGTGCACCTGTGCCATATCACTGTCCTGGTGGTGTCCAAGTGTCCGTATCTTAGTATGAGTATCGTAGGGCCCCATTTTCAAGCTCCCATTATCAACACACTTGCTATTGTTCCAGCATTGATGTTTGTACCCCCGTCAGTGTTCCAATGTCACTGTTTCTATGTCAATATGCCAATGTTGGTACTGCCCAGTAATTCAAGATTACTGGACAGAAATAACCGCTAAGCTAGAGAACATTACTGGGAGAACGAACACACTAACCCCAGTGAACCTTATTAGGATTAATGCACAGATCTCGTAGAAACTACTGGCTACCTGCATCTGGTGCAACTTATAGCTAAATGCTGCTTAACTATACAGTGGGAAGTGGCTAAAGCAGTTACCAAGTGAAGAACAGACGTGATAAGGAGGTAGAAAGTGGAAGAAGTATATAGGCAAAGGGAGGGGCATAGTTGGCGATAAAAGAGCCCAGCCATGGGATGAATTGTGTTTTGAATGCACACAGCACAGGATTGACTAAGAACATAATGACTAAGAAAGAGCAGAGAAGACCACTCTACTGCTGAAGAGGAGCAATATGGCGGTGTAAAATGTACTCTGACACTTAAAGGATCGATCCAGTGTCTCCCCATGTCCTCTAGACTTTGCCTGTGGTGCCACTCACTCCTCCGTGCTGTACAGTGCATCACATATGCAAAGTGTGAAAAGTTTGGATCAATAAAAACATTTCTCTAACTTTGCACCTGCTTCAAGGAGGAGTTACGTTTTAACACAAAGCGCAGTCTGGATCTTAGGTGATGGGCCTTTGTGTCAAATTACGTGGGTGCTTGTGCTGTAGCACCGGGACACCGCTTATGTAATGCTCCTTGATGCAAAATGCGCCAAGCACAATTTGCACCCAAAAAAGACACTTTTCCAGTGCAAAATACCTTTTGTGATGAAAAGCAAATCTCCTTCCAAGGATTTGTGCCTCTTTGTTCCACTTTGTGATTTTTGCAGCAGCATAAAGTCTTAGTAAATCTGCCCCAATGTTTTCCCTAAAGAGAGAGTAAGACCCAAAAGGGAGAGTTAATACCTCCATTTCACTAATGCGTACATTACAGTAACTATGCATTATGATTCATTTTTGTAGATGACCATGCAGGGGCAGTCTCATTTATCTCTTAAAAAGAGAGTAAAGTGTTTGAAGTCTGCTTCACAGTGCAGAGCAGCTCTTTAATTTTAGCTGGCACGCTGCCATATTCTCAGGGTAGGAAGTGTTAATACCAGCTAAATTTGTGTTTTCATGTCTCTTGACCATGATCTCTGAGCCCTGCCACCAATTGCATTTGGGTGGGGGGCAACCATTATTAAGGGGGTGCCTGGTCACTCAAGCTCCTGTCCCCGCCATCCAGGGCTTCTGGGCTCAGGGCAGTAATTGCACAGTTCATAAGGAGGTTATGTGCACAAATGTTATTGGAGTAACTGGAGTGCCATTCTCTCAGCCCCGTGACCCCTCCCTCCGCCCCAGGCCAGCTCAGCTCTCCAAGTGCAGTAAATCTAGCTGCACAAATACTTCCCAGAGCGCCTGCACTTCCACCTGTAACTTTATTAGTGATTTCGCTTTCAAGCGGGAATCCAGTTAGGACTGCACAGCTGCTTTTTATGGAGGCCGAGGCCCCGCTCCGTGCTGCCCACTCCTCCCACCGCCGCTCCTGTCTCCATAAATGTACTCATTGACTCCCGACACTTTTTACAGCCCTCTCTCCTTTCCCTCGCCCTCACTCTCTGTCCTCTCTCTCTCATTCCTTCACTTGTGGTCCTCTTCTCACCTCGCACCTCCTTAAGACAGTTTGCTCTATTGTTTTTGTGACCTACTCACTCAAAATCATGGCTTCTTCCTTTCCTTCCCTCTCCTTCGTCCACTTTGCTCTGTCCGACTCACCTCGCTTCCAGGCTCTCCTTTCCAGAACATTCTCATCAATCCTCTAGCACAACCATTTCTCTGCCTTTTGACTCTCTCTCACCATCTCATTTCCTTTCTCGCCCACTTTCCTTTCTACTCCTATTTGCCACCATCGCCTTCCTTACCTTCCTTCCTAGCTCCTTTTTAGGTTGCCACTCTCTACTCTCCGTCTCTCAAACGCGTGTCACGCTGTGCTTAGAGGCGCTTCCGTTCTACGCAGTGAGCTATCTGCTTTCCACTCTTGCGCTCGCTTCCTCTGTTCTTTTCAAAGCTTCTTATTGTCCCGTCTCATTCTCAGTCACGGCTGGCAAGCAAGACGGGCGGGTGGGGGGTCGGTAGTTAAAATTAAAAACTTACCTTCCTCCGGATCACGCCCGGCCGCCTCAGCTCGTGGCCGCGTTTTACTTAGGCAGCCTCCCTCCCCTCCCCTAAGCCAATCACAACGCTGCAATGGGAGCGTTGTGATCGGTGCAGCGGACAACGCCCCAGCCAGGCGCCTGTAGGGAGGCCAATTTCTCTATGTAGGCTGCATGCAGCCTACATAGAGAAAATGTAGAGTGCGCATGACTGACTGATTTGGTCGGCCCTGGGGCCGACCAAACAGTCAGTACCCACAACAGTGGGCAAGCCACTTCCCCCCCCCCCCAGCCCCCCCTGCCCTTGAGCAGGACCGCCCGCCCGCCCTCAACCAGGCACTTCTGCTTTCTCGCAGTGCGAGAAGCAGAAACATAAAATGGTAGTTTTACCATTTTATGTTTCTGCTTCTCGCTCTGCGAGAAAGTAGTGGGCGACGCCCCAATGGAGGAGCCGCCACTGGTCGTATACCATGGTGCTTTAGTGTATAGATCGGAGTCCTGCTGTAATAAGTGTTACCAACAAAATGATGGCTGCATTAACATGATCTGATTACTTGCCGGTAATTTTAATTTCTCCTAGTAATACTTGTCTTTGTCCCAGTCATTACTCCTAAGGGTGAGTTTCACTCAGAAAAAAGTTTCAGGAAGCTGAGAATAGAGCTCAACCCACTCCGTTAAATAGACTAGCGTTACCGGTGTTTTCATGACACTCCAAGTATATACTGAAGGTCGACCTACTCGGTGCAGGGTGCACAGGCTTGTAGTGACTGGGACAAGCACGAGTAGAATTATGAGCAATGAAGATTGCTGGTAAGTAATCGAAACATCACCTTGCTGTCCCTAATATCCATCATTCCTCATGAGGAATACCAAAACATAACGATCTTAAGAGCATTATACTACTTATAGTTAACACACCAAACTCAAGCACCCAATGCATCACACATTGAATGATATATTAACAAAATACTACATTTTACAACCGAATAGAACTGAGAACTCCTACACCAAATGTCAGTCAAGCAACTTTATTTCAGTTCAACGAACCATAAAAGTGCACAGTGCAAAAGCATTATAAATACATAAAAACATGATCGATACGAATCACAGGTCGTAACAGTGTACGTATATAAAACAATTACAGTCCTAATACAACGATTGTCAAAATGCTACCACAATACTAAGCTGAAAATCGAAGGGGAAAAAACCTCAAAAAAAAGTCCTTGGAAGTGGGCGGGTCTGCTATGTCGCCCGTGTTATCTATATTATTTTCTACTATGGGCAGCTCAAGTGTACTCTCTGAAATAGGTGGGGTAAAAATGTGCACTGCAATGATTGAAAGAATAACCTTTTCAAGCAATAAAACACAAATGGATGTCATTGTACTGATACATTTCTCCCAGCTGTTCTTATCCTAATATAATCATGTCTTGTATTCGATTTTGCAACAAAATCATACAAGTACATAAAAGAATCCATCAAGATAAAAAAAAGTAACTGACTAGATATATACGGCATACAATATCACTAGTAGTCTCCCCTATCGTACCGCTATATGAACCCCCATAAAAAACATTGATACGTTATAATGTATTAACTGTGAATTTAAAAGTTGTAGAAACAAAAATCTGGCCTGACCTGATCAAAGGAATCCATAAAAAAAAAAAGGTTTTAAAAATTTGTGACGGAGCTGTGCAAACACAGGACATATCATGATGATGTGCAAACTATCACACTTAAAAGACAATTTACAAGAACAATTTGGAGGATTGGTACACTTGTACCATGTTCCCTCTGGATACAACAACTGATGAAACAGACCCAGCCTAAAAAAAAGTTAAAAGACGGCGCTGGTGAATAGGCATCTCGGAGAGTAAGTATGGCTCTATCCCTGGAACCGTCTTAACCATGATACATTTTCGAAATAATGATTTGGCCAGTGATTAGTTTCTCTCTCAGCAGCCATTCTTACATTAAAAGCTTCCTTTAACCAGGCCACGTCTTGTTTGGTAATATTAGATGGATTAGAAAATAACTCTGGTCTTCCTAAATTTATAAAATTATCTCTGATGTAAATCAGCCATGGTATATTACTTATATTGTCTAATTTCATGCAATCAAGTATGATTAATCTGTTCAGGCTTAGAACTTCGTTTAACTAAACACCACACCAGAGCAGAGGGGCTGTAACCTGACATAATCTATAATGTAACTGATACCTAAATCGGATCACTGACAGAATATCGAGGAGCAAAATATCGACCTGGCAAAATATCGAGGAAAAAATATAGAATGCCAGAATATCGAATTCCTATCTACAAACAGGTAAGTACAAAAATATCGAATCCAAAATATCGTTGTAAAAAATATAGTTAGTCAAAATATCGAATTTTTTAAATGTCTTAATTATATGTATTATTTTATTAATTTTACATTACTTTTAACTAAAACATACTTAACCTTAATATTATTAAATATTTAATGTAAGTTAAAAAAATAAACATGCATTTTTATTTTTTAATACATATATATATTAACGTAATATTAATAACAAATATTCAATATTTTTAGCGTAGGATAGCGGGAGGGTAAAATTTACTATTCCCACTCCAGTGAGTGCAACAGTAGGGAAAGCGTTGGATAGCGTAGGGGTAAAAATTACTATTCCCACTCCAGTGAGTGCAACAGTAGGGAAAGCGTTGGATAGCATAGGGTAAAAATTACTATTCCCACTCCAGTGAGTGCAACAGTAGGGAAAGTAATGATTTAATATTTAAATTTAAAAAAATTATCAATACCAATAAAAAATTAATTAAAATTAATTACCAATTACAACATATTTAATAATTAATTAATTATAAATACCAATAAATATTATTTATTAAAAATTAATTACCTATTAATAATTTAACCAATTAATTTTCAATACCAAAAATTAATAAGTAATACAAAATGTTTACCAACTAATAATTAACAGTAAATTAATTATCAATACACAAAAATATTTTCAATAATTATTTAATTACAATTAAATTACTTCCCACCCTATTCCCCTATAAACCCACAACCCGCTCCGAATAATAAATTAATACAATTAATATATTTATCAATTAATAAATAATTACCAATTAATACAAATTAATTACCAATTAATAAAAATTAATTACCAAATAAAAATTAGCAATTAATAATCAATACCAATAAATAAAAATAAATAATTACTGAATTACAATTAAATTACTTCCCACCCTATTCCCCTATAAACCCACAACCCGCTCTGAATAATAAATTAATACAATTAATATAATTATCAATTAAAAAATTAATAAATTAATTACCAATTAATAAACATTAATTAACAATGAATTATTTATCAATACCAATAAATAAAATTAAATAATTACTTAATTACAATTAAATTACTTCCCACCCTATTCCCCTATAAAACCACAACCCGCTACAGAATTAAATTACGCAAAAATTAAATAACAAAAAATTCTTTACTTTAAAAAAATTAAAACATACATTACAAAAATAATACATACTTTTAACACATATACTAACACTTAAAACACTATAAAAAAATTCGATATTTTTAACAACTATATTATGACTGTCGATATGACAATCGATATTTCTTACCTGAATTTCGATATTCTGCACCACTATATTTTGGCAATTCGATATTCTGTCCATTCTATATAAAAAACTCGATATTTTGGCAATTCGATATTAAAAATTCGATATTATGTCTGTTCACCACCTAAATCCTCATGTATAATTTCAGTGGAGATATATTATCCAAATCCCGAAGGTCCTCAGATATTTTTTCTCTGCCATCAGTTGGTCTATATTCGCATAACCCCATATTTCACTGCCAAAGGTAGCAACTGGTATGCATTTGCCTTTGTATATAGCCAGCATAATTTTCAGAGGTTTCTGGCCCAAACGGGAAGCAAATTCTTTAACGCCTGCACAAGATCTCATAAAGGAACCTGTGTTGTTCTTAATTAATGGTTGCCAGCTAAGTAAAGGGTCTAATACGATGCCCAAGTATGTAAAGTTATCCACCTTACTTAAAATATGGCACTGGGCCAAAAAAGTGGCACTTTTTATGTTCTTTTGTCCTAGGATCATAACGTGATTTACTCAAATTGGGGCTCAGATCCAAGCTGTTCATAAAATTGACAGAAAGGGTTAAGAGCTGCTGTAAAGATTTGCTGTACGTGCAATTAAAACAGCATCATCTGCATATAAAACAGCCGGGACCAGTCTGTCACAGGCACTTGGGACATCTACACCCTTAACCGCAAGGGCCTTCCCAAGTCGATTCACATATATAATAAAAAGAAAGGGGGCTAGTATGCAGCCCTGCCTAACCCCCTTACTAAGTGCAAAATTCTTTGTACATTCGTCATTATTGCCAAAATGTACTGAGTCCGTTAATCCGTGGTGAAGATCCTTCAGGAAACTGACCAAACACTCCTCCATCTCCATGGACCCCAGCTCAGCCCAAAGTTTTTCCCGATTAACCAAATCAAATGCAGAGCCGAGATCCATGAAGGCAAGATGGAGAGAGCCTTTCTTTGACCGAACATATTTATTAATTATAAGGTGGAGGTTAAGATTTTGTTAGACAGTACCCCTTCCTGCGCAAACCCAATCTGAATATCAGACAAGAAATTCTGTTCTTCAGACTACTGGGTCAGTCTATTCAGGATGGCCCAGTCTATGATTTTAACTTAAGTATCTATTAAACTAATGGGTCTATAACAGGAAGGGTCATTCCTGTTTCCCTTCTTGAAAACCGGAACAATAACCGTGTTGCCAGGACTCGGGGAGTGTTTCACAGATAGCTGCATTAAAATACTGTGTAAGAAGAGGAGCCCATAGATCTACACATGCTTCAAACAAATCACCCGGGATCCCATTTGCCCCAGGAGCCATGTCCCTTGGTAGAGATTCTATAGCGTCTCTAACCTCTTCCCAGTGCAACGATAGTTTAGCTGCCTGGTCCATTGGGGTAGGGCCCTCAACCAGACGCACTCCCTGATATAGTACTGAAAAGTGATTTTCCCATATCTGAGATGGTACTAGGCTCGCGAGGTCTGTCCCACTCTCCTCTTTGAAGAAGGGATGATTAACCACTTTCCAGAAGAGTGTACTATCCTTCCTGGTACTTGCTGCGAGTAAATACTCCCACATCTCTGCCTGTAATTCTTCTTCCTATGAATGATTGCTGCATTACATATGACCCTACAGTGTTTAATTTTGCTCTCGTCCCTAGGCAATGATTTTAACTGTGCTAAGAGTGCCCTGCACGACCTAGTGCATGTCTTATCAAACCAACGATGGGGCAATGGGGAGCCCGGCTTGCTTTTTATTGAGAGGGCAGAGTTAATATAAATGCTCATCTTCTTATATGCAGATAGAAGGCTAACGGCAGAAGCTTCTACATCAAGGCAAGCCTGGATTTCAGAGGAACAGGAAATCACCAGATTCTTTAAAAGCAACTCCGGATAATTTCCCCCCATTTCAGTCTTTGTCCCTGGTCAGTGGTCTTTACTTTATTACCCAAGTGGTGATCAGATGCAACTTTCTCAGTGATTCATCGAAAAAAACTGACAAACGGGGGTTACGATCACTAAACCTGTTCTGTCCACAGAAAAGGTAGAATTGGAGGCAAAATATAGACCCACAGACACATAAATATAATCAATATATGAGCCATCTCCGGATCCTTTAAAGGTGGGAGCAACCCTACCTTCACACACACTTTCCCACCTCCAAAGATTAACCAGGTTCTATTCTGCAGACATGTCGTTCACCAAGTCCCCCTGTTGGATATGCCGTAAATGGATTAGATCCTGAAGGTGATCCTGACCTTCAGCTTCAGAGTTCCCCCTCCTCCTATCTAAAACACCTACTACAGGGGTGGAGATTGTAGTCACCAAGAATCATTATAGAGTATGAACATTGGGCCGTCCAGAAAAGAAGATCTGCAAATAAATACTAAGTGTAGTCAAAATATCTTCTGACTCCCTTTCACGGATGCCATTATATATGTTCATACACAAGATCCTGGTAAAGTTCTTAAAAAAAGAACACCTAGAACATGTGGATAGGAGCTCTGAATCTCTTCAATTTTGTGACATAAAGCTAATTTAACGAAAGTGGCAAGACCCACACTAGGTCGTCTACGAATAGATGGTATGGCATTATTTGTAAAAGAAACATCATTCAATCAATCACGCATTTGTTAAGCGTTACTACTCACCCGTGAGGGTCTCAAGGCGCTGGGGGAGGGGGGTTTCGCAGGTTCCAGTCCATCAAGGAGAGGGTCTGTCGAAGAGCCAGATTTTGAGGTTTCTTGGGGAGAGATGTTGTCTGTCTGAGGTGGAGAGGGAGGGCGTTCCAGGCTCGGGCCTGTGGAATCCTCCCTCTGTTTCCCATGTCTCCTGAAATGTTTTAAAATGTCTTACAGGGCAACTGATCTAATCCATTCGGGATGTTCCCTCTTTGCCCTCCACCCTGATATGTTCCACGGCATAACCCTAAGCAGCTTCTCCTTGAGATGTGGGCAATTGTTAGGATTGGTGGGTGTAACCAGGGTTCACACACAATAGGTCATGACCCAAATGCGTGTTGTGGCACAATCCAAAACGGTGGTTTCACCCAGATACCACCTGGATCAAAGTATTGAGCTGTGTGATTGGTTTTGTGCTTTTTTTAAAGATGGATTTCAGGGGTACTTGAATCCCCAAATTCAGTTCTAGACGTCATATACACTGAGAAATTGAGTACTCGTTTGTGGTGGTCTTTTTTTTTTTTTCTTTATTTGAAGACGTGCAGAAACAGAGAAACAGCTGACACGTGTTTCCCCCGAGGGCCAACAAGCCAGGGCTTTCTCAAGGCAGGTAAATCTTGGTAAATCTTATGCGGTTGGTATGAAGTATAGAACAAAAGTGCGCGATAGCAAGCGTAATCTGCTGGGTCAAACTGCGGTCCAAGTGACCGCAGTTTGACCCAGCAGATTACGCTTGCTATTGCGCACTTTTGTTCTATACTTCATATCAACCGCATAAGATTTACCTGCCTTGAGAAAGCCCTGGCTTGTTGGCCCTCGGGCGAAACACGTGTCGGCTGTTTCTCTGTTTCTGCACACATCTCCTTGAGATGTGCCCTGGGGGTTACAAGAAGTACTTGCTTCTTGCCCAGTCAGTCTTGTTCATTTAGACCCTTTCAGGGCTCCTAGCGATTAGGCACTGGGACATTCCAGGCTATGTTTGAACCGTTATCCCGACTAAATGTAATATATTTCGTTTTTATAAATTCTGTAATGAGACACAAAATTATTTGAAGTCATCCAAGTGGCTGCTCTGCATTCATCAGACCACTGCCCAGGAAGCATCCAAACTCCTATTAGATCTACCCTGAATTCCGGGTGGAAGAGGGGTCTCAAAGTAGACCAAGGTAGTGGTGGATCACCAGAGCACCCAGCTCGACAAATCTATAATCTGAGGTAACTGACCTTTAGAAAAAACAAAAAAGTTTCCTTCATGGTTGGGAGCTTAAGATCTTCTGTCAGCATACTTTGTATTGTTACATGAACATCTCAAACCTGTGGTGCTGCGTCACGACCCATTTCAAACGCCCCAGGAAAGCCGCCTGGTTCACCACCGCTCTCCAAGAAGCCAGACGCACCTGCAGACGCCTGGAGAAGAACTGGAGAAACACCAAGACAACCGAAAACCACACCACCTACAAGGACGCCATGACGGACTACCACAACCAGATCAGAGCCACCAAGAGGAACTTCATCCGCAACAAAATCCTGGCCAACTCCACCAACTCCAAGGAACTTTTCAGTGTCATTCAAGAATTCACCAACCCACGCAGCGAAGCCACAGACATCACCCCATCCCAAGACCTCTGCGACAAACTTGGAACCTATTTCCACCTCAAGATCAAAAACCTCTACGACAACTTCATTGACCATCCACCAGGCGCCACAGACTGACCCCCGCCCCCCAGAAACACCAGCCAGCCCACCATCTCCAACTGGACACCGATCACGGCCGAAGACACCACCTCGACCATGAAAAGCATCCACTCTGAGGGCCCCCACCGACACCTGCCCCCTCACATCTACCACAGAGCCGCGGCCGCCATTGCACCCGAACTACAACGCACCATCAACACCACCTTCAAAACTGACACCTTCCCAGACGACTGGAAGCGCGCAGAAGTCAGACCCCTGCTCAAAAAGCCCACAGCTGACTCCACTGACCTCAAGAACTATCGGCCCATCTCGCTCCTCCCCTTCGCAGCCAAAGTTGCAGAGAAAACAGTCAACAGGAAACTGACACGATTCATTGAAGAGAACGCCGTCCTCGACCCGTCCCAATCCAGATTCCGAAGCAACCACAGCACATAGACCGCCCTACTCGCCGCCACAGACTACATCCGCACCCTCCTGGACCAAGGCCACTCCGCAGCCCTCATCCTACTCGACCTATTAGCGGCCTTCGACACCGTCTCCCACTGCACACCAGTCGCCAGACTACACGACGCAGGCTTACAAGGAACAGCCCTGGACTGGATCCGATCATTCCTCACCGGAAGAAGCCAAAGGATCAGACTCCCACCCTTCGTCTCCGACCCCACGAAAATCACCTGTGGAGTCCCACAGGGTTCATCACTGAGTCCCACCCTCTTCAACATCTACATGACCCCCCTCGCAGCCATCATCCGACAGCACGGTCTCAACATCGTATCCTACGCCGACGACACCCAGCTCATCCTCTCCCTCACCAAAGACCCCACCACTGCCAAACTCAACTTCCAGAAAGGAATGCAAGACGTCGCAGTCTGGATGACCAACAGCTGCCTGAAGCTCAACGCCGAGAAGACAGAAGTCCTCGTCCTCGGTACCACCCCTTCTGCATGGGACAGCACCTGGTGGCCCACCGACCTCGGAAGCCCACCTACCCCCTCAGACCACACCAAGAACCTCGGCATCGTACTAGACTCATCATTCACCATGAACCGACAGGTCAATGCCGTCCCCTCCAGCTGCTTCAACACCCTCCGCAAGACCTTCAACTGGATCCCCCCTGAGTCAAGGAAGACAGTCACCCACGCACTCATCACCAGCAGACTGGACTATGGAAATGCACTCTACGCCGGCATCAACAAGTCCCTACTCCGCAAACTCCAGACAATACAGAACACCGCCGCCAGACTCGTCCTCAGCATCCCCCGACATGAACACATCAGCCAACACCTACGAAGTCTCCACTGGCGCCCCGTAGAGAAAAGAGTCACTTTCAAAATCCTCACGCCTACAAATGCCTACACAACAACGGACCCAAATACCTCAACGACAGAATCAACTTCCACGTACCCAAAAGAAACCTCCGATCTTCCAACCTCGCACTGGCCGAAACCCCGCGCATCAACAGAGCCAGAGCAGGTGGAAGATCCTTCTCTCACATTGCAGCCAAGACCTGGAACAAGCTACCGGCAGACATCAGACGCGCCCCCTCCCTGAACACCTTCAGGAAGACCCTCAAGACCTGGCTCTTCGGCTAACCAGATCTGCGGACCCCTCCCCACTCCCCCCCCCCCCCCCCTCAGCGCCTTGAGACCCTCACGGGTGAGTAGCGCGCTTACAATTCTCTGATTGAAAGGGCCACGGGAAAGCAGGGGTTACTCAGCCCAACCGTGGAGGTTGTGACCTTTTACTGCTGCTGTTCTGAGGCCCCACCTACTATGGGTCCTGGCCAGCTTGACCAAGTACTAATCTTTCAGCAAATTGACTCCCTGATAGTGCGGGTTGAGAAGTCCAGGGCACTGCAGGGGAGGTGGTGTAAGGTAAATAAAGGTACAAGATGCCAAATGCAAACCGTGTCCCCCCCAGTAATCTGTCCTCGCCAATACATACTTTTGATAAGAAAAGAAGAATGCACACTACAGTCTCTCAGGAAGTGAGTGCTCTACTGCTTTCCAATGCAATATCCCAGATTTTCTCCCCAGATTCTCCCTTGGCCACACTATCGAATGTGTCCCTGGCTTCTTACTGGAGATGACACCACATGTGCTGTCCACACTAGCGGTGCACAACAAAGTCTTACTTTGGCCCTGAACATCCAGCTCAGTTTGACATTAATACCCTAAGTTTGTGCAAGTCTCAAAAGCACTACCGGCCAATGCGCCAGTCTTACCCAGTCATAACCTGACTAATGGTGCAGGAGCTAGAGCATGTCTTCCCATGCTCCAGTAATGATCGAGATGTGCCAGATCTTCTAGTGGTCAGCCTGAGTGGTTCGCTGAGGTGGTCGCAGTCGATGATGGCTTCCCAATGCAGCAGTTGGCTTCTAATTTGTGGTTGTAGCAGTTAAGGTGATGAGGCAACAGCAGGGATGCAGGCTAGCTTATGGCTCCTCATTCCAAGTCCCTTTGATGGTTGTTGGGACTTCTCCAATCTGGGTCATTGCCCCAATGGTTCTAGTAGCCCCCCTTGGTGGCATATGTTGGTCCTGGCATGGGCGATGGCTCCAATGGTCCTTGTGGCCCCCTCCTAGCATATAGTGGTCACAGACCTAAATGACTGCCCCAATGCTGCTAGTGACCCACTCCTAGCATATGGCATTCAGAGGCACAAGTGACAGCCTGAAAATTCATAGAGGCCCCAACTGACTTCTCCAAGAGAGTGGACAGCTGTCTCGCAACAACGGTCCCAACTGCACCACTACCTCGCACTTCGCTCACTGGGATCCACTTGCCAAGATCCCCACTGGGCCTTCCTCCTTTCATGCTATCTCCTTCTCACAGGGCACACTGGTCTTGGCAGGTAGGCAGAAGGCTGGTGCTCCAGGCACTGGGCAAGTGTTTGTTTCCTGGATGATGGCCTGTCCCCCAGCTAGGAGACCTCCGTCCCCAATCCTGGTTGCAGCAGCTCAAATTCATGGGGATCTTGACTATGCTGATAACCAGTTTGCGGGATTCATGCTCCCACTTTTATAGTCCCTAGCAGACATAGATTTGATTTAGTGTCCGGTCCTTTGAAATTCATGTTGTGTTGACTCTTTTTTTTTTTTATTTTTTTTTTAAGTGCCATCTACCGTGTCCTATCCTTTGTCAAAGGGACAGTCTGTCACAGCTGGAGTGGCTCCAGTTTTGATTAACTCACAACACAGGAGTAACTGGGGATCACCCCTATGTGTCGGCCTTCACTGAAATATGCCTCACAATGGTTCAGAGGTCTAAATCATCCCCTCTATCATGATTCCTTAGTCCTACATTGCCAATCTAATCAGACCCACCATCCCACTTTACAATGAGCCTAAGACTCAATGGCCCTTAACCCTTCCTGAAATCAGAGACCGTTGATGTACGCAGAGTATGCTTTGCTCCCCTTCCACCAGTACATGTTTCCACCTCAGTCCTTAGGAAGGTTAGCATTCTACATCGCCTGTCTGAGGGCCACAGTCCTCTCCTCCAACTAGCCTTTGTAGGCTCATGGCTCCCAAAATGGAACCCACTGGCTTCCATGTTATGTACCATGTACAGGCACATCTATATCACAGCACCACATGCAACTATCACACGCTGCCCAGCGCTACACACAGTCACAATTTTGGTCAAGGGTGAGTTAAGTACACAGCAACATAACTTTACATGACTGGGCTGATCGACACCATGCCAGAGGCAAAAGCTAAAATGGCCTGTTCACACTACTGTTTCTTAGTAAACATCAAACTGGTAGGCTGACATCACCATCCTAATGTCCCTTAACTAGGGGTCAGGGCTATAGCCTTCTGCCACTATGGGAGTAGCACTTGGGGCACCCAAAGACCGCATTACTGTGAGACCGGACTAGGTCATGGCACAAACAGGCATGATCCGTGTTTGCCCATGAACAAAAGCGTACAAGGGATCCAGATATTCATGCATCTTGGGCACTCTCGGCAGGGGAGGATGTCCATTACCGTGCAGGGGACTTTTCTGTCCCAACATGCGTGTGTACAACATGAGATTGAGATCAGGCTAATTGGAAACATCGGTTAAAATTGTGATGGTAGTGGAAGCATATATATGAAGTAGAACTAGACTGAACATAGTCCAGTTTTCGTTTGCATATTTATGTTGCTTACATTTTGAAATGGAGTACACTACCAACTGACGCAGTGCCTTCATGAGTCCTATCTGCTCACTTCACCTGGTCTCCTGGTGAAGAGGAGAAATCAAATCACATTCTGATAGAAAGTGAACTGGAAACCCCCTCAGAAAGCAGGTTTCCTGCTCGTGTTTGGAGGGTTTGGGCTGCCACCATCCATCTGGGTCTTTGCATCCTCCCCAGGACGTTTGCAAAAGTTGAAGAAGCCTTCATTAGTTTTTGTGTAAGTGTGGGCTCGAGCAGTTGCAAGCTCTAAACTCTGCCCCTTCTGTAGATGACCAGGTGGCGCTGGACTCAAAGCCTGTGCCCCACTCCAGACCCCGCCCCTTTTAAGGCCCCCTACATATTACAATTATTTTCAGGGTTGGAAAGTCTGTATTGGAAAGTGGATTACTGGAATGGGTAAGTATGCACCTACCACTAGTAATAAGGCCACTAACACGGTATAGGGTCCAGTAAAGGTCTCAGTAAATTAGCCCCTAGCTTAAGCCTTGGTAGCTGAAAATGAGCAGTCAGGCCTAACTTAGGGGACAGGAGTGTAAAGCATTTAAAACACCAATACTTCACATAAGTAAGACACAACACACAATACAAATCCCACACCAATTTGGAACAAGCATTTGCAATGCGTTAGGTCTCTAATTTTTTAGTTAGACCTATTGGTGTTATAAATGACAATGTCTTTACCTATGTGTTTTAGTTTGGAGTGTGGTGGATGTATAAACAGAGAAGCAGCTGCAGCACTGTCTAGAGGTCTAAGAATGGGGAATTACCACTCGTAACAGACATAGCTGCAGCACTGCCTAGAGCACTTGGAATGGGGGAGTTACTGACTGGACCAGAGAAGCAGCTAGCAGCACTGTCTAGAGGACTTAGAATGAGGAATTACCACTGGGGCCAGAGATGGCTTCAGCACTGCCTAGAGGACTTAGAATGAGGAATTACTGATGCCACCAGAGAAGCAGGTAGCAACACTGTCTAGAGGACTTAGAATGAGGAATTACCAACGAGACCAGAGTAGCAGCACTGTCTACAGGACTTACAATGTGGAACTACCACTATGACCAGAGACACAACTGCTGCCATGCCTGGAGGATTTAGAATGGGGGAGTTACTGACGGGACCAGAAAAGCAGCTAGCAGCACTCTCTAGAGAACTGAAAATGAGGAATTACCACTGGGAACAGAGACACAAATGCAGCACTGCCTATAGGTCTTAAAATGTGGGAATTACTGACTGGACCAGAGAAGCAGCTGCAGCACTGTCTAGAGGACTTAGAATGAGGAGTTACCAGCGGGACCAGAGTAGCAGCTAGCGGCACTGTCTGGAAGATGTAGAAGGAGGAATTACTGATGTGACTAAAGTAGCAGCTAGCAGCACTGTTTGGAATATTTAGAATGAAAAATTACCCATGGGACCAGAGTAGCAGCTAGCAGCACTGCCTAGAGGATATAAACTGAGAAATTACTGACCGGACCAGAGAAGCAGCTAGCAGCACTGCTTAGAGGACTAAGAATGAGGAATTACCACGGGGAATATAGATAAAGCTGCAGCACTGTTTCGAAGACTAAAAATTAGGATTACCATTGGGGCAAAAGAGACAGCTGCAGCACTGGCTAGAGGACTTAGAATAAGGAATTACCCATGGGACCAGAGTAACAGCCAGCATCACTGTCTGGAAGACTTGGAATGAGGAATTACAGCTGGTACCAGAGAAGCAGCTAGCACAACTGCCTAGAGGACTTAGAATAAGACTACCCACGAGGTTATCAGTAGACAATCTGTGTGAGAAAACCCAATTATAATGACTTGTACAGTCAAACTTGTAAATTCCTTGCTGTCCTTGCGTTTTTTGTTGTTGTTTTTTTAAGGAAAGGAAGCAGAGGCTAATTTTACTGTGGCTGCTGTTTGCTGAAAAAAGCAATCTCCATGGTGCACTGCAATGACTGGAGGGAGGGGGTGCTAGCTAGGAGGCAACAGATGGACAGAGATGGCCAACAAAAAGAAACCACAAGCAGTGGCACAGGAAGGATGACAGCAATGACTGGGGGGGGGGGGGTGCGAGTGAGGAGGCAACAGATGGCCGATAAAGAGGAACAATCAGTGAAGTTCTCTGGGAGGGAACCAAGCACCCAAAGGCAGGACAGATGTACACTTCTCACTCACCAGAGCAAAGGAATGGCGAAAGGCAGGCCAAATAACCAACCAAAAGTGCTGGGCATGTTTAAAGCCCATAGACTAAATACAGCATGTCTTGCAGACAGCACATGCACTTTTTCAGTTGATCTAAAATAAGAAATAGTTTTATGAACAAATAGACACCAAAAAGACAGCTTGACTCTCGACAGTGGGTCGGTCTCCTCATGGAACTTTTTCACAAACTTATGGAGGAGCTTCCAGAAGGTCTCCTCGTATGTTCAAAGTGTCCAATCATGATTCCAAAGGTCTGAAATCTTCTAGATTGTCTCTGAGATGTCTGGGCTGCAATTACCACAATGCACCTGACCAAATCCTTAAAAGTCCACTGGATGCACTCCAGGTTGGGGGACTCTTGGTGGAGATGATGCAGGTGAGCTATGTTAACTTGTAGCTTGCAGAAAGTCACTCCTTAATCCTCCTTGAAGAATGGCACAATCCTTAGAGCTGTAGTACCAGATTGTGCAGTCATTTTACAGTGCAGGCCCTTGGGTGCAAATCCAGATTCCAGCAGGGAAGTCCTTCTTTTCCTTGTAGTTTCAGGCAGGAGATCTGAGAAACTATGCAGCTCTCGAATACTTATTCAGTGTTCTGGGGCGACAAGCAGGGTGTCACCTCCGTCCAATGAGATGCTGGGTGCCACCCAAAAGCATGACCACTTCCTCTAAAGTGTGACATCTTCTTGTCCCACAAAGCACTGCGCTTCCAAAATCCAACATGGATGATTTCTCTTCATAGGAGTGAGAGCTGGCTAAACCAACCCACAGTGTGGCTCATTTCCATTAGCTTTCCTCCCCCTAACCTCTGCAAATTCCTGTCTTAAGTCTGCCATCGGGCTGGGGCACAGGATGTGGGGGTAGATACGCCTGACATTCCTTATTGATTTGCTCTCTTTGAGCTCAGTTTGATTTACCCAGCCCCCTCTCTAGGACCTAACCTCCACAGCTGCAGAGCTCTCTCCATCAGATAACCTCTGTTCCTACCAGGCCACTTATCACCTTATCAAAGCAGCGTGGCTAAGCCTGTTAAGGCTGACCAATCACCAGGGACCACTAGAAGGCTGGATTTTGGCTTGCAGAAGAGAGAACGTCTCTTCTGTACTAGCTAGGATAAATTCAGCAGTGGCAAGCTGCATTTATCAATACCAATCTTTTGAGTCCTTGAATATTTAACTCCTTTTCTAGCAATAGTTATACCTAAATAAAATATTGCAATGTTAGCCTATGGAGCTAAGTATCCACATTGGGGACAAATGAAATGGGCTGTTTCTCCTTCATCTGGGTATATAAAACATCTTTGATAAGGTCCCTGCTTAAAGTTACATGGCCCCACACCCCTAGGACACCTAGGAGAGACCTGGGGGGTACCTAATATGTAAACAATAAGGTAAATTATCACTTTTAAAGTGCCAATACTACAAAAGTGGAGTGTGCACACAATTTACGTTTAAAGACAGTCTGCAAATCCAGGCTGCCTTTAAAATGACAGCTGGCACACAGCAGCGCCCACATGCAAGTACAGGAAATCTGCTGGGCCTCTAAACCTCCATGCTCTATTATATACTAGGGACTTGGAGGTAGATTGCACCCCCTGGCCCTATTATCCACTAGGGACTTAGAAGGGCTGTCATTGCCAATTGTAAGTGTACCCTACTGCATCTACCTTTTTAAACATACCACTGGCCCTTGGCCTGTTTAGCAGAGCCCAGGGCACAGTCAGTCAGTTACCACCACTATCATTCAGCAAAAAATGGCGGTGAACAAGGCAAAAGGATGTCTTTCTAACTGTCTGATACAGTTCAATAAACTCTATGGTCTGATAGACAAACGTTTAAGTCAAGTGTCAGAGCTGGGATAAAAATACAGGACCTGGTTTGGTAAATTAGATTTATGGCCCTGGATTGAGCCTGTGCACCGACAGCAAACTAGGCTCATTCACCGGCCGCAGATTTGTTAACATAAATGCGCCCTCTCCGTAAACTTACTAAGTAAATCTGGATTTATGTTTGTCTGCAGAAGGACACCTGATACTTGGGAGGGAAGCTGAAGACCTTCCCATGTTGTATGAAGTCACATGCCATTAAGACACATGTTGCTGCAAACATAGGTGCACTTCAGAAGAGATGGACCTCCCCTGCAAATTTCTAGTCCATGACTGCAGCATTGGTGGAGTGTCTCGGGTGCTCCATGCAGGGGCGACTACTCCACTAGGGCGGAGGAGCGTCGCCCCACTGCTTTCTCGCAGTGCGAGAAAGCCAAAACATAAAATGGTAATTACTTTTAGTTATTACCATTTTATGTTTGCTTTGCGCATTGCGGGTTGGCGGGGCTGCTCTGCTCTTTGAGCAGGGCAGGGGAGGAGTGGTTTTCCCACTCCTGAGTGAGCAGACTGTTTGGTCGGCGTCTCGGTCCACCAAACCAGTCATGTGCACTCTGCCCTTCTCCATCCAGGCTGCATTGCAGCCTGCATGGAGAACATGCCCACCCACTAGCCCCTGGCTGGGCGCCATCCTGACCAATCACAACACTGCAAGCAGCGTTGTGATTGGCTTAGGGGAGGGAGCCTGGCTGCCTGCTTCCAGTTCCTGTCTCAGGCAGAACAGGAGCAGAGAAGACGTGGGACCCGGCGAAAAGGTAAGTTAAAAAAAAAATTCCCTGCCCCCTCGGCAAACCCCGCAAACCCTCGTGCCGCCCCCCAACCCCACCTTGCGAGCAATGCCAGCCGCTACCAGCTCCATGGACCCCCATTACACAACTCATTTAAATTTCACTTTACACAATCATCGAGGACCTTTTTGGCCTTGCGCTTTCCTTGGTAATTTGTGCAAGCGCACGTGCAAAGATCTTCTCGCACTCACATGGGGACAACTAATGGAAATGAGGGAATGCCCGCATCACATTCTGTGGCACCCATGGTGCACTTGAGCAGTGTACTGCTGAATGGGGCTCAAGTGCTAGCGCCACGTTCTGTTAAAAATCTTTGAAACACCACCACAAACTACACACAGCCGTTTGCACAGGAGCACTAGTTTGTTTCATCCGGTCTCTGGGTTCAGAGTCAGCAACTCTGAGTACTAATCACATATTATTCCTTGCATGCAGGGAGCTTGCACTTATTAATGTTTCAGAATGCAAATTGCTGTTGGCTGCAGTGTGAAGACACAGACTTAACATTTGGCCTTGGTTCACTTGCCAAAATGCTTTTAATACACAGTGGAGTGTGGAATTTGGTCTCTCTCCAGCAGCCAAGTAAGAAATTCATTTCTTAGATTAGTCTGATCTTGACACGTCACATGTCAGAGTATGCATCGCTAAACAGTAAATTAAGGTATCTTTTAAGGAAGGCTAGCAGTCTGATGTTTTCTCATTACAGACGAACCGCCAGGTACAACTCGTGTGGCGACAACCACGGCATTAAACCACCCAACCCTGAGCAGTATTTGACACCACTGCAGCAGAAAGAGGTGGCTATACGGCATCTGAAGACAAAACTGAAAGAGTCTGAAAGCAGACTTCACGAAAGGTAGGTTCTTACCATCCATCCTACAGATGGATGACCACTATTGGTGTTCTAGCAAATGTATCCATGTTAAATGTATTTCTCATTGTTTTAATTGATATACCAACGTGGTGGACTAACCCATCACATCTGATTTGTATTATGGAGTCCACAGTCCAGTCAGTGGTTGATGTCATTGGTTGGTATCACTGTGTTTAAGCACTTGTTAAGTCTTTCATCCTTTTGTGCTTTTATTAAAATTAGTACATTGAGTAGGGTAATGGTAATATTTGGACTATTTCAGGAAATGAAATGCTACCCCTGTCATTGCTCATAAAGTCCGCCTGTTCAATCATTCTGTTGCAAAGCAGCATTGAGCACTAAGTCAAAGCACTTAGTTTGTCATAAAATATGCCTTGGAAATTTAATCTGAAATGACTGTAACATGCATATTGAGGTGACCATACGAAAGCGTTAGGGTTCAGGTGAAAGTGCCCAGGGGGCCAGAACCCCTGCTCCCTTGCCCCCAGACCATTGGGGCTACACTAGCACTCAGCTGAAACAATTGAACATAACTTTGAGCCCTCAATGTCTGCACTCGATCAGGTTGGAGGATCCCCAAGTAAGGTGTCCTCACTGTCACTATGAGCTATCTCCAAACCTACGCGTTCCAGTTCCAGTAAGAAAATGTGCTAATTTTAACTTTACTGCTTAACTGCCGTTCCCTTCCGAAACATGCGACAGAACTCTCTCTACTGTTATCGGATCTCAAACCCGAAGTGTTGTTTCTGACCGAGACATGGCTCTCAGCCAGCTCAGAGCCTGATATCGTTAGAGCCCTTCCTGCGGGCTACACAATTAAAAAAACTAACAGAACGACAGGAATGGGTGGTGGCATTGCCATCCTATATAAAAATAATTTATCCTGCCGCCTACTCGGCAGTCTCTTATCGGATTGTGAGAATGTCCAATTCTCGATTGAATTTTCCCCTCACTCACTTTCTCTGGCATTCTCATTTACCGTCCTCCCGGGCGGCAGGCCCATTCTGTAAATCTCTGCTGGAGACAGCTATAGATCTCACCAACTCTTATGCTAATTTTACTCTCCTGGGCGACCTCAACCTGCCCTTTGAGGACCCCGCGGCATTGGCCGCCATTGATCTCGCCCAAGACCTTGCGTCCTTCCAGCTCCAGCAAAAAGTGCACCACGCTACCCATAATAAAGGTCACCTCCTTGACCCTATTTTTTCCAGCTTGGAAGAACTAAAGGGAAATTCCCCCATCCCACTTCCGTGGTCAGACCACTTTCTAGTCCCTTTTTCATGGTCTCCCGCTATCTCAGACCTCCATGCGCAGCGGTTGCGGACTCTTAATCGCCCCTGGGCCAAACTTCCGCTGGAGGACTGGTCAGTTGAACTCATTAAAACCCTACCCCCCCCCTTGGATTCCAACCCAGTGACTGCTTATAATCATTTTTTTTCCTGGATCGAAGACTCTCTCAACAGAGTACTAAAAATCTATGCTGAAAAAAGTTGGCTCGCAGAATTCACCATGGTTTTCCCCTAAGCTTCTCCTTCTTAAACAACACTGTAAAAGGCAGGAGAGACTTTGGAGGAAAGATTTCTCCCCAACAGGAAGTTGGAATACAGAGCGTCTCCGCATATATAAAGCGGAAATCAAAAATCCCAAGCCTCATATTTTGAGGAAAAACTTCCCTTTCAGCCAATTCGCCCAGGAAACTTTCAAAATTGCTAAAAACTTTTAAAAGTTCCGGACCCGCCTCCAATTCCCGACGTGTCAGGACGTCGATGTAACGACCTTGCACAATTTTTCCTCCTTAAAGTACAAAACATCGTTAAGCTTCTCCCTGTGGATGACAATGACTTTTAACTTCCACTTCTGACTACTGCCAAGGCTCCCATGTCCCCCTCCTGGAGTCCTTTACTCCCCTGTCGCTGGAATCCTTTTTACCCATTTTAGCCTCAGTAAAAAGTGGGTCCCCGCTTGACCCCGCTCCACTCAGTATCTTGCAAAAGGTCACCCCCTTAGTTGCCCCTAGCATTCTCAGCACAATCAATGCTTCTTTTGCCTCGGGTCTGGTCCCTCCCAAATGGAAAAGAGCTATGGTTAAAGCCCTAATAAAAAAGCCCCATCTTGACCCATTTGATCTAGGCAACTACCGCCCGATTTCGCTCCTCCCTGGTGTGAGCAAAATCGCTGAAAAATGTTAACTCCTCACTCTCCGGCTTCTTGGAGTCTCACGACCTTCTCCACTCCTCCCAAACAGGCTTCGGTCCCCGACAAGGAACGGAGACCGCACTACTAGCAGTGGTGGAGGAAACACGAAAGATTCTTGACTCGGGAGGCGCTTCTGCTATCATCCTCCTTGACCTTAGCGCAGCCTTCGACACAGTGAACCATAATATTCTAGTTCACCGTCTCAGGAGGATAGGAGTGTCAGGCCAAGTCCTTGCCTGGCTCCAGTTCTTTCTGGAAGGAAGGTCGTTTCAGGTGTTTGAGGATGATACCATCTCCGATCCTTTCCCCCTGCAGTTTGGAGTCCCACAGGGTTCTTCCCTGAGCCCTACCCTTTTTAATGTTTATATGGCCCCCCTGGCGGATATTGTTGCCCCCTTTGGGATCCATATAGTCTCGTACGCTGATGATACACAACTGATCGTAGCACTGAATCAATCCGACCAGTTGTACATGGACCTACTTTCTTGCCTAAAGGAAGTGGTAAAGTGGATGAGTCTTTCGCACCTTAAACTTAATGGCGACAAGACTGAGCTGATGTTGCTTGGCAATTATTAAAACTGCAATCTCAAAACCCTCTGGCCTGATTGTATGGGTACGGTCCCTACTCCAAAAGCTGAACTAAAAAGCCTAGGGATCTGGCTGGAGCAAGATCTCTCTTTTAAAACCCAAGCCCGGAAGACTGTTTCCACGTGCCATGGCATACTGAAAATGATCCGCAAAATCATTCCTCTCCTTCCCTTCCAAGCAAAAAGACTTCTGATACAGGCGTTTAATCCTATCCAGGATTGACGTGGGTAATGCCCTCTATCTGGTGGCCCCCAACTCAGTAGTCGCGAGACTTCAGATTATTCAGAATTCAGCGGCTAGGCTACTCACCGGCACGTCCCATCGTTGCTCGGCTAAACCAGCACTGCGCTCCCTGCATTGGCTCCCAGTGCAGGAGAGAATCAACTTCAAGGCCCTCTGCGTGTCCCATAAAATCCTTAATGGAAATGGACCACCCATCTTAAAGTCCTTGATTTGCCCCTATAAAGCCCCCAGAAGCCTCCGATCTGACTTTCTCCATCTGGCTGAAGTCCCAAGAATCAAGAGGGCAAAAAGTGGCAGCAGGCTCTTCTCCTACAATGCCACCAGGCTCTGGAACGTGCTCCCTCTTAATCTACGGCGGGAACCTAATCTTCCTACTTTCCGCAAACACCTGAAGACCTGGCTTTTCCCATAACCCTCACTCTGTCCTTCTAATCAACCGCATAGCGCTGGGACGCCTCCGGGTAGCCATGCGCTTTACAAGAACCCTCTCATTCATTCATTCATAATAGGTAAAGTGGAGGAGCGTCGCCCCTCAGGAAAAATAAAATAACACCATGTTATTTTTCACTACTGGCTCTGGAGGGGCGGGGCTGGGCTGCTCACAGAGCAGGGGGTGGAGTGGTGGTCACTTTCTAAGTGAGCATGACATTTTGTCTGGCTGTCTTGGGCCGGCCAAACAGTCATACGCACTTGGCATTTTTCCACCCGGCTGTATTGCACAGTCTGGGTGGAGAACATGCACAGCCTCCCACTCCCTGCCTGAGTGCAATCCCGACGCTGCTGTCATGCTGGTAACAGCAGCGTCGTGATTGGCTAGGGGAGTGTGGGAGCCTGAGTGCTTCCTGCGTCAACTGAAGAGGACTGAGGCCAGCAGGTAATTGAATTTTTCTTTAATTTTGTTTGTATTAACCTTCCGCCCCACCTCTACTGCCCAGTAGCAACCACTACTGCTATATTAGATTCCAAGTCACTGATGTCTGGTTGGTGTAGCCCTTACAAGCTGAAGTGATTGATATGCAGAGGTGAGTAGATGCAGTAAACATTGTGCATTTTTACGTGGGCACCCTTTGTTTGTAAAATAAAACCTAAAAATACAGTCTTCTAAATAGAATATTAGGATAGCGAAGTTCTCTTGAGTATGGCACTACATCAATACGGATGTTTTGATTCCTTTCTGAACTTTAGAGGTCTGGGGCAAAGCATAAGTCTAACTGGAGGGAGTTTCATATTCTAGGGGCACAATTAAAGAAGGATTGAGGAAGTGTTCGTTTCTTGAGTTTGAGTGTCCAAATATAGAAAACTTTTTGTTATGGAGAGTACTGGTGATACAAGTTGCTCTGACATGCAGAGAATGTTGGTAGATGCGATCCGGCTTTAGAGAGAGCTCTAACTCCAGTATGTCTCTCGGTGCCTAAACCAAGAGAGGAAGGAAGCTGGAATGCTCCACTTTACACAGAAGATCTCAACAAGAGGAATGTTTTCAGTGCTTTCTGAAACGAAAGGTGAAAGGGAATACTAAGGACATGAAGCAATGAAGATTGTCTCGCATGTTGGGAACCAGATTTGGAAACTCTCTCGCGCCTCAGGCCACAAAAGAAGGGCCTTGCCAAAAGATGCTGTTCTCCAGAGAGGCAACCACTTACAGGGTAGCCTTTTATCTCATAAAGGAAGCATTGACGCCATTTGTAGAGCTTTCAAAGTGGAGTAAGTAAATCAGGCTAACTTGGTCTCTGTCATCCATCTTTGACATGACGACGTGCTACATCACATGATTTAAATTTGCTGTTTCAGTCCTCGCTATAATAAAGACATTCTAGGCTCCATGGAGCAAGACAAGGACTTTACTGAATGTTGCAAGCGAAATGTATTTCTCTCAAGACAGTTTATCTGTCCCAAGCTGATTAACATACTATCTAACATTTGTGTCCCATGTACCAGATGATGAGAGCATAGAAACAAATGCAGTAGAATAGTGATTAAAATAATCTGTTGTATTCTTTCTCAAATGTTTCTCTTTGCTTGATTCCCATTGGTTAGGAGCCAGTGAACCATGTACTAATACAGTGAATATATGAACCTTTTATCTAAAACCCTATAAAAGTGTGTGAATTTATGATGTGGTGTTACATTCCCTAGTTAGGCCCATGTAGCGAAGCAGCTTCTTTCTTCATTGTCCGCACAAATGGCATTTTCAGCTGTGACCTTTTGCACACATGACAATGTTGGATTGGTTTCTCTGAAACGAAACTTGTTTTTACATCTAGCTTCGCACAACATTATCACAACACCCTGAACATCATCTACAAGATCTCGTTTCGCACTACGTACACATGTCATCACTATCTTCATCCACAGGGCGATGGGGCTATCTACATATCCATAACATCACTAATCTATGCGTACATCGCAATGCTGCTTTCTATTATAAAAGATGAGCTTTCCCGTAGATTAGTAGAAGAGGTACTTCAGCTGACACTGAGGGTCCTGGCATGCTGAGAAATCACGCAGCAGTTTCACATCTCGTGAGGGGTGTCCAGTTCGTGACCAAGACGGGGTCCTTCACTCTATTCCATCAGGTAATGGTGTTGGATCGTCCCTTGAGGAGATTTTTGGCTCTACACCTACACAGACTTAGAGTAGGGTTCACATAGTAAGAGTACGCTAGGTTACTGCCTTGTTTATATGCCTGCATATATTAATTATTTAGCGCCATGGTAGAACCATATATACTATTTACGCTTTTAGTGCTTGTAATCACATGTATCTGCTTCTGTCTACTAATCATTGCAGCACACATTTTATGCAAGAATAACGTTGGTTCATTAACTATTATTGAAAACGTCCAACTGTGTATTCTCTGTACATTTCTCTGAGAAAAGTAAGCACGAGTGACTGAGCGAAAGGTTCTGTTTCCACGATCCCTGAGGGGTCAGGATTGTCATGTTCAGTGGTTGCCAGAAACCATTCGCTCCCAGGTAGGTTACGGTGGCTTACGATGGCACAGTGAGCTAGCTGGTCAATAATCCAACATATCCTGCGGGGGGGGTCAGGAAGCAGTCTTGACACCAAGCCCTTAGTTTGTGATGTCCCGAACAATGTGCAGGTCCTAGAGATTGGTCGGAACTACACAACTGTGGGAAGGAGTCCCTTTTTCCAATTCTTAGAAGGTGAATCGGTCTGTTTTATATTTGAACTCTCCTGAGTTCATGAATTTCTGTATTTGGGCTCAGCACATTGACTGAATTACTAATTGATTAAATGCAATTTTGCCTTTTGAATATTTTCGAAGTAAATCTTCGAGCTTAAGACCTTCTGTTGTGTTTGAAGTCCTGAATTGTATAATGGAGACAAAGCACTACCAAATCTTTCCCTAACTAGAGAGACTGGTCCATCAGGGAGCACTAAAGTCCGTCTAGGAACTACACTGCTCCCTGTCCGGTAGATGAGCGCACCCAGGGAGAAATGATTTGTGTGGGCTTGTGCTCTGACAAATCGATCATTGCAATTCAGAGTTGTGGATTAAAAAAAACTCGTCTTAAAAGTAATATGAACATGAACCAGAAAACAGTGGAGTGATATCAGGAGCGAAGTGTCTGAATCAGTTCAAAGCACTATGAAGTAGTTGAGCTGTTAAATGTTTGATAGATTCAATTCTTAGAAGAAATATTTGAGACCTTCTATGCAAAGAGTTTTTTCCCCCTAGTACGGTCTAGTCCTGACTGAGGCACTACCCAATAAAGATAGAGAAGGAAGTGTTGTTCTCTGCATCTTGGGTAAAAATAAAAGTGTAAGGGAGATTCAACTAAGATTACGTTTTTTACAGAAAGTTTATTATCCAACAAAGAATAGGTTCCTAATTTTTGATGTTGGAGCAACGCAAAGGCCCAGTCAAGATGGCCAAATGGGTTTTTCCTGCTTCCTCAAGATATCCATCTGGTCTTAAATAACCTCATGGCAGTTGGTGTTTAGCCAATAATATACTGCCAACAAGCATGCTTGAAAAAGGCAAAGATTTTACCCTGGGTCCGTCAAGTTAAATGAGGGACTGGTTATTGTCCTAATTGCATGTAAAAGAACCAATGCTTGGATCAGATGAAAAGATGAGCAACTCAAATTAATGTTGGATAACAGTAAACGTTCTGAGGACTGGTGGAAGTGATAAAGTTTGGACAAGAGAACAACTTAAGAGTTGTTTAAGCACCGTGACCTGGTGGAGAGTGCCATATGTTGCAGACGGATCTAAAAGAACCAGTGCAATCACACCACCATCATCCATAAGTCATCTGAGGCATCCAATCCGATGTTTGATGTTGTGACTGGGTCTGAAACCCACCACATTCCTCTAAACTATGTATATTTCATTAGATGAGACCACTTCCTGTTTAACAGCTTTAAGGGCTATTGCCAAACCAAGAGAAGAGTGTAGATTTATAGGACAATCTGCCAGCTACCCATGGAGACACTTGTTTCCAAAACCGAGCAGGACTGGGAATTTCAGGATAAGCCAGATAAAAAGGAAGTAGGAGTGATTAGTGAGCTGGTCCAAAGTAAGCGAGTAAACATTCAAGAAAAAACTTAATTAAATCCTAGGTCTTGTTGTCTCGTACTGTTTCAAATGTTAGTTTCTCTTTAGACTATTAATACAAGGACTTAACGAGATGAAGTCTCCTGACATATTGTAAAGATATATTTTCAGACGTCTCGTTAATGCTTGAAGAAAAAGCAGATATTTTCATGCATCCTATCTTTAAGGTTTTTAAAATAATGTAAATGGTTCACAAAATCAAAGGGCACAATGTGCCTGCTACCATCTTTCAGCAGCTTTAACGTCAACTTTCAGATCAAAGAGAGTGAACTTAAACAATGGAGATGCAATATCTAATGGCCTTTTGCGTTTACATTTAATTGGAGGAAATCCAAGCTGCAAAATAAATTGCAGCTAATGGCTCGGGTGGCATATGATGGATCATCGAAGGGGCAGTGTCCATTGTTCAGTACTTCTTGAAAAAATACTTTATTGATGTCAACGGGATGTTGGAACGCAGAAACAATGAAAAGTAAATGCATAAATAGACTATACCCGTGGCAAACACACCATAGAACACAGGTGTTCACTGTGAGCAAAACACAAATGCTGCATGTGGCCAGTCAAATGAGTGACCCCGAACTCACGTTCTTGAAGCTCAAGTGAAATGTAAATGAAGAATAATAACGTGTGCATTGTTGACCAAACAACTATACATTCAAAAAAGATATCACCCACCAGTAGTAAATAAAATGCTCAAAGAAAGGGAGCGAGAAGAGCCTAAATCTGAAAAATAAGATGATCTAATAGTCACAATAGATGTGGAAGAAAATTCAACTCTGGCCAATAGTAATTTATGCCAATTTTAGCCTCATCAATGGGGTAACTACCGGGATTTAACAATTAGAGCATTGCAATCTGTCAGTGTGCAACAAAAAAAAATCAGTACCTAGAGGGATGGATTCTATAATTGCAGAGGTGGAAACGTTTTTAGTTGGGTTTCAATGGTTATTAGTATACAGTATTGAAATTATCACAGACTAATTTGTCAAATTCCATTGCTTGCATACTGATGGAACAATCATTTACACAGTGGTTGGTTTTACTTGATTGAGGGAGTGTACATATATGTCCAACATGAGACCGTTGCAGCAGTACATAAAGCAACAAACTAGCCAAATTTAGTATTCACAGTAGAGCAACTCATCAAGCATGATGGTGAATTGCAGGACTGTATGAAGCTCCAAGACTGAATTATGGTCAAAGATAAATGGCTTGGATTTGGACGAGCAGCACTGTGGAGGCGCTGCATCATAGATTAAGAAGAGGACTGGAAGGTCAAATGAGCTCCACCAGGTTGAAGCCATCATTGGAGGTAGAAGCATTTCGCAAAAGAACTGGGTAGGAGGAAAACAAGACAAAGGGCCTAACATATAAATTAAAAAAGGTAAATCCTGCAGGGACCATTTGAGCAGATGTTACCTACAAGGAAATTATCAAATGTATTTTCTGCAACAAAACTAAATAGCGTATTGTGTGCTTCAGTTCAATTGCAGAGCAGGAAGATCCTCTTATTCAGCTTTGTAAGTTAATCAAGAAGCTTTACAGAGCAAGCTTTATTGGAGATCCAGGAGCAAATTGAAGTTGCAGTGATGATGTACTAGCCACAAAATCTTAGCAGATTTCTGCATGAAGCATAGTTTATCAGGGGATACGTTTTCACCTAGAAGTTGCCAGTTTATCCATCCCCTCCTAAACCACTTTTAAGTAGACCACATCCAAAGAGTGCAGGATTTTCGTTATCTCATATAACTAAAATATAAGCAGATCTTAGTTGGAGGAAATGAGTGTTGAATACATACTACGGGAAAAACAGTCAACCTTAAAGATGTAAATTCTGACTCTGTGCTAATCTTTGCTAACTTGAGAAATTTATAAGGAGTTTGGTTACTGCTAGGAAGGTGCCTTAATGAAAAGAAACCTGGACGACAGCCTCTGAGACCACCAGAATGGCAACTGAGGCACAGATTTCTGCCCCCCCCAAGTGTGTAGTACAGATAATGTTGTAAACCTTTAGATGTTCCATCAGCAGGTTTCTTGTTGGGCCGACATAAGATTGTGGTGGTTTGAGGATTTTATGATGCAAGGACATATGGAGGCTGACACACTAGACCTGTTCATTAACTTGGGAAGTGAATGAGAGCTTGGACTCGGATGGGCCCCCTACATCCCTTACCTGTGGCATTATTTAGATTGGATTTCAGTTGAAAGGCAGTGAGGTTCAATTTATTCATATGGTTTGCCTGAGAGTTAGTTGCAGTGTTGTCTGTGGAAGAATGTCTGTGTCTATTGGGCCAATTTGTGTGCACCAGTCTTGTTGTAGGGACAGGTCATAGTGCATCATTGCATGAGGAAACTAGCATTAGCAGAGTAGTGTCAGAGAGAAGATTGCAGTTTGCAGATACAGACCAGTAGTCCTTTTTTATTGCACCTAGTTGCTATTCTTGCAAGAACCGACCACTTTTTTATTTCCCTTCTAAATTCTAGATGCTGACTGTAAGAAATTGGGTTGTTCGTTGACTGTGGCATGAGTCTTGGCTATGCAGCAACCACAATCATTGTCAGGGTGAGGAAACAAGCCAACCCTAAATTAACCTGTGCTCAACCCTATGGTAGCTTGGCACAAAGCAGTCCGGCTTAACCTGGAGGCAATATGGAAAGTGTTTGTGCAACACTTCAAACAGCAATAAAGTGGATAACACCACACAAAAAGGATCCCACTCCTAGTTAGAAAAATAGTAACTTTTATTAAATGAAACGGGACCAAAACTAAAAAAAAAAACAATTCATAGAACCAGAGATGTGCAATTGTAAAGATTTCAGTGAAAATAGTGGCAAAAAGCACAAAGCGCCAACTATTTATCTGGTTGTGCCGGATCTGGACAAAGTCACAAGTTTAGGCTGACCATTATGTAGTGTGGGCTAGCTACATGGACTCAGTTAGGCCCACTGAACAAAGTACCTTAATTCCTGGTTTTGGCATTGCGAAGGTCCGCATCTAAGATGTGTTGTGCAGCTGAGGCGAGACTGCGATGCGAGGTCCTGTGTCCTCATCAAGGATCCCATAGATGAGGGCTTGCGATGCCAAGTCTAGTGTTGAGGGTGCATTGCGCAGTTGGGGCAATGCGTTGGTTCTGAGAAGCTGTGATGCAGAGTCCATTGATAAGGGATACGAGGGCCTGCCCCGAGGATGCATTTCTCAGAGGTTTTTGGGGGCAGCAAGGGTGATGTGGGTCTTTGCAATGGGGTCGATCCACGCAACAGTAGAGATGTCAGTTCCGCAGGGTCCACAGAGGCTGGCAGAACATCTCAAGCCACGTCTAAGGGTCAAAGACTTGGGTGGCACCACTTGGCAGGATAGACTCGCAGATGCCAGGTGCTGGGATCGAGGTTGTTGGAGCCTTTTGTCCCGAGGCTCAAGTCAGGAGACGAGCCAACTAGCCCTTGGGGTGCCTCTGGGGAACTGGGTTCAACAGATGCAGGTCTAGTCCTTTCTCACCCAGGCAGAAGGGTAGCAGTCCAGCACAGCAGGGCAGCAGTCCAGCACAGCAGGGCAGCAGTCCAGCATAGTGGCAGTCCTTTCAGCAGCACAGCAGTTCTTCTTCCTGCCGGAGTATCCACAGGTCCAGAAGTGTACTGAAGAGTTGGTGTCTGAGGTCCAATATTTATACTCGGTTAGGCTTTTGTAGTGGGTAAAGCTTCTAGAGGTTTTACACTGAGTTCCCCAGGCATCCTGCCTTCCCTGTGTTGGCTCCAGACAAACTACAAGGGGTACGGAGCACTTCATGTGGTGGCAAGTCCAACACGGACTATCATTATTTTCTTTGGCAGGGTGTTCAAGAGTATGCATGCTTATTAAAAGAATGATTTTACACCATATCATTTTTTTAAAAGGGGGGCGATAATGCAATCTCTGAAAGGCAGGAGTCCCTGCTCTGAACACTGGTCTAGCTACAGCTTACTGGATCTGATATACTTTGCTAAGTATGTGGCTTTTGAACCAAATTTAAAGGCCACTGGCATAGTAAAGGCTTGGCAAGATTAGGGTCTTGAGGTGAGGTCCCCTTGATAAAGTCCAATGTAGGGGTATGTCCTGTGTAGGATTCTCATGATGGTTGCTTTCTAGTCACTTGGTTAATCTGTGGGTGGAGTGTGAGGTTGGAGTCCTTTATCACACCTAGGGTCTTTACTTTGGTAGAGGTGGTTAGGGGCGGTCCAGTTTATCTAAGGCTGGCTGTGGTCCAGGTCCTTTTTTTTTTTTTTTTTTTTTTTTACCATGCTGCACAAGTGAAAATCTGTTCTTGAGGAGCTTCAGTTAGTTGTGTAGTATCCAAGTGTCAATAACCCATAGGGATTTGTTCAGTCCTGCATGGCACAGAGGTAGAGGTCATCACTTTCTGCCGGTAGTGCTTCCCCACTCACACATATATTGTATGTGTGTGTGTGTGAGTTCAGGCTATAGCGTATTCGCACTACAAATCCACCGATATCGAGTGAGTGCTGCTCAAGCTTCCCTTTATTAAAGTGCTAATGTGCTCCCATAGACGTTTCAGCTGCCACGCAGCCTTGCTCACATACAAAGGCGCCATATTGTCGGTTTACATTTAAAAACACAATACTTCCTTTGTTGATGGAAAGTAGCAACAAACTCTACCCATTCTTTTTGCTGTATGCTGTCAATATCTAAACATCATCTTGTATCCTATATTAAATTGAATATTTTACAAATATACAAATTATCTATCGAACAACAAATGTGTCACATCATCAAATCTGAAATGCACTGTTCTACTAAAAATAATTTTCTTATCTAGCATTAAAAATACCAGGGTGATTCAGCCCAAGTGGGCAAATAAAACCTGAAAAATTATTTAAGGTTCGTATGTCGTTAAATACACATCCCTGCATCTTCAAATATAATTCCAGTATATTACATAGTCTCCTATTATTATTCCATAATACTTGATAGACACTTTCCAGTTTATGCCTTCCCAGTATTTCATATTTCTGTTATTCCAGCCCTCTCACTATGTTTAAGAGTTGTATTTCTCATACAGGATATGTTCTTTTTCCACAGATAGTTTTAGTACTCTCCCATCTTTCCTTCCCCTTCTAGTAGGTGACGTACACCAAAGTGCAACGTGCTGTAAATATTTCTTTAAAACATTATTTTCAGTACCTCAAAACTTGATAAAATCAAAAGGGAATTTCAAAAATTCTATAAATGCATGTGGAGGTCTTCTTCACAATGCAAGCCCCATGGTGTCTTTGTATTTAGTTCAATAATATATCTCGACTCTAGTGGTCTAAGGGGCCTTTTGTTATTTCCTTCTCGTATGCTTTTTGGTATAGAATCAATTACAAAATATTCCATCCCTTTGGTGTCACTCCCATGTTTTTCTTTGAAATGGCATGAAACTGGGTAGGTCTTATCTTTGTGATTGATTGCCCTTATGTGTTGCAGAATTCTTTTACGTATTGGAAGTACTGTGCTCCCTACGTACAGTAACTTACATGGGCAGCATTATACATAAATTGCATGATCTGTTTTGCACTAAATTGGCCTCCTATTTGCTTTTTCTGTTTAGTTAAGGGTGATTCATAATGCTTTACGTTGTTCCCAAATCTACAGGCTTTGCATTTACTGCACTTTCTCAACCCTTTCATATTTTCCAACCATGTATTCGTCCGTCTGCTACTTTCAGGACTGCTTTTCGTTAAAGAATCCCTCATTGATTTTTGCCGTTCTGAATGTTACACCTGGCCTTCGCGCTACTTCATTACCAATTATATGGTCATTGTTTATGAGTTTGCAGTATTTTTGTAAGATCTTTCTTGTTGCACCTTCCTGCTTATTGAAAGTTGTAATAAATCTAAAATGTCCCAATTTCTTGGATTCTTTTTTTCTTTTATGTTCTTTGGAAAACTAGCTGTTCTCTAGGTCTTGCCTTTCTCTTTGCTTCCTCAATAATGTTTAAGGTGTAACCTCTTTCTTGAAACCTACAGGGCCTTTCCTTCAATAGTTACTCCTCCTCCAATTCTTTGCTACAATTCCTTATTATTCTTACTCTTTCACCGTATGGTATGCTTCCAACAAGGTTCTGTGGGTGAAAACTTGAAGCATGCATGAGAGTGTTTCTTGCCGTGGGTTTCCTGAGCAGTTTTGTCTGCAGCCCGCCATTCTCAACATAGTTAGATCGAGGAAAATCAACATTTAATGCAAATTTAAATCATTAACATTTATCTTTTCAACAAATTGTTTGGAACTCTCAATTGAACCCCTCCAATGACAAACATGTTGTCTATAAAGCAACACCATAAATTCAAAGATTCAGATCCTTTCTGTTGGTATTCTGCCTGTAGCACCTGCTCCTCCCACCATCCCTTATGCAAATTGGCATAACTGGGTGCGAAGCAGTTGCCAATAGCAGTCCCTCTCACTTGGTGGAACAATTCCTTGTTAAATAAAAAGTTATTTTTTAGACCTCTCAATGATAGTAAAGATCATTTTAGTGTGTTTCCACAACTTAAGAGGTCTAGATCCCATAAAGCGCTCCACTGCTTTTAAGCCATCCTCATATCGAAGGTTGCTGTATAATGTTGTCACATCAATAAACACACAATCTTCTTCCCATGGGATGTCAAATACTTTCTTTAAAAAATCTCCTGTATCTTTTAAATACGAGGGTAAATTGATCACAAAATCTCTTAGGAAATGATCTACATATCTGGAGGTATTTTCAAATACGCTCCCTAAAGCTGATATTATGGGGCGCCCTGGAGGATTAGTTCTGTCTTTGTGTACTTTAGGTATTAAATAAAACACAGGAATTTTAGATTTACCTATGCGCAAAAACTGATACTCATGACTTAATAAGCCTTGATCCCTCCAATTCATCAGTTCATCATTGTTTTGTATTTTGGCCACTCTCAGTGTTATGTGTAACCCTTAAATAACAGCGCATTATTCAGTAGTTTGTATGCTTCATTCTTGTATTTATTCATAGGCCGCAGGACTAAATTCCCTCCTTTATCAGAGTTCCTGATATCACAATTTGTTTCATTGCCTGGTTTTGCATTAATGCATCTTATTGTTTCATATGATCATTTTGTGCCTCATCTTCTTTTCAGTGTTGATATATAGATTTTTCACTTCTTGGATAACCAGATCATTAAAGATATCAATAGGGTCCTTTGGAGTAATAGGTGTAAATTTGGGCCTTGGTTTAAATTCCGTCAGGGCACCATTGTATACATTCAGTCCTTGATGTGTTGCAATGTCCAATTCTGTTACTGGACCCTGGATGCCAATGTTCTCATTTTCTAGTTCTTGTAGTTCCTTCGTGAGTTGTACATCAACCACTTGTAGTACTTCATGCTGTTCTGTATTTGTTTTTTTCTGTTCCTTGTTTCAGTTGCACTAGAAAAAACTTTTTAAGTTTCATCGATCTTATGAACTTAAATAAATCTATTCTTGTCTGGGCATAGTTCATGTTTTGTTCAGGGCAGAAAGACGATCCTAGGGAAAGAATCTTTTCTTCATCTTCAGTTAGCTGCATATCTGTTACATTTATGATAGTGTTAGTTCTCCTCTCTACTTGCTCCTCCCTTTCGTTTGTTTTTCTATTGATGAATCTTTTCTTTCCAAAATCATATCTCCTGTCTTAGCGTAAAAATCCAAGCTCATTGATTACGGATGGAACATCTCCTAATGAGCCTCTTACTGCTCCTTCATCTGCCTCTGAGCTAACTTCACTAAGGGGTTCTGGTTGTATTTTCTCTTGACTCTGTTTCCCCACTCCTGTTAATTTTTGTCTTTGAATGTTATCACATTTTTCGCCAAGTATAAATTTGTCCCTGTTCATAGTCGATTCTGTCCCTTCTAAATTTATGGGCCTTCCTATTTTTTATGGTTTCTTCCAGTTTTTTTCAATCTTTCCTTCATTTCCACCGTGAACTTATCCACTTTGGTTTGTTCAGGATCCCCTTTGATGTCTTCCAATAATTTATCAATCTCCTCTAATAATCTGTCTGTCCTTGTCAGCATATTTAATTAATATATTCAGCATACGCTGTGATGATTAATTGTTCTTTGCCCATTCCCGAAGCATTTCTGGGTCTGGATTCTCATAGGTTGGGGCCATTTGGATCCGTAGCCCTCTAGGAACACGTCCTACTTTCACATTTTATTTCAAAAATGTTTCTTCCCATCTTTTGGAAAGTTTGTTTTTTCTTAATTTTTCCAAGGCCTTTAATTTGTTCAAGATATCATTGCCTTGAACTTGGTTATTCATATTCACTTTGGTATTGCTCCCTCGTTCCCCAATGTCCTCAAATATTTTCAATGCTGCTTCTTCCCTTTCTTTTACTTCGGAAGCTGACATTTGAAAGTCTAACACCTTTTCTCAATACTACAAATTGCAGCATTCTCTCAGTTTTTAGAGTCGCAACTTTAGCGTAAAATACGAGTCCGACTTGCAAACAATCCCTTCTCCCACCCGATTGCAGCCAAATACTAGGACTTACTTTCAGGAGATCACACGATATCCAGGGGTCCTCTGACTCACCGGTTGCTGAGTTCTGCACCCGAAGAGTCCTCTATGCTGTCTTCACGCGGGAAAGGAACAAAATATATATATATATATATATATATATATATATATATATATATATATATATAACATAAACAAGTATAGAGAATCAGAAGTACCTTAAGGGTGGATTCTGAGTCAAGTGTTCTACCTACTGTCACCGATGGTATACAGGCAGTTTAATAGCCTGATAATTGTAAAGTCCCTTTTACACCGGCATTAAGTGTGCTTTGTCTCTGTCATAATGACACTTTAGAAGTGGGTACATCCGATGCAATTGGATAGGTAAAGGATTCTACATAAATGCTGTTTAGAATCTAGGACAGTATAAAGAATTACTTGGACAGACCGTTTAGTGACGGATGGTAGGAGCCTTGTACCTTTTATCTGTGACTGGTATAGGTGATGTAAGGCAAGTTTCTCCTATGTAACTACAGAAAAGGCCACCCCTCTGATGAGAGGAGTGAGTCTGTAACCCCTAAAAAGGATGAGTGAATGCACCACTGTTGTATGTTCACTTTTGTTCCGCATGTGTTGTGTGCATTCATTTGTGCAGCACAAACATTTCACTGTCTACAGAATAATACATCAACAGCACTTGTAAAAAGATAAAAATGAAGCAATCCGCCAACCCGGGGTATGCGATAGACATACCATACATTACGTGATTTGCTTTTATGTCCACAGGAGTATTTTTACAAACATTTCCTAAAGGTAAAACCTATTCTTGCCTTCCTGCACATATAAAGACAGAACACATACTTTTGGGGATCCTTTATTGCCCTGGCTAAGGCCTGATACCAATTCTGCGCTAGAAGGGTGGCCAAACATGTTGGCATCTCATGTTTGGAAAACGAAGACTAAGACATCTTGTAACTCACATCCCAGCGAGTTTTTAGCCCTGCCCAGTGTATCCTCGAAGTAAAGCAAACTCCTTTGGGTATACACAGAAGTACTTAGCATATTCTGGACCCTCACACATCCAGTGTAATTTATTCTGATCTCCTTCTCTCTGAGGTCGAGACCACTGTGGTGTCAATACATTAACATAGTGCATACAAATTGTGGGTGAGGCTTTTCCGTTCAAAATCTTTGTTTTTGTTCCTGTAGGACAGTGACATTTTTCAATTAGGATAACTGGTTTTCCACTACCATATTCTTTGTGGGCTAGAGATTGGTTGTGTACTGACATGCCAAAGTCAAATTATTTTTCCAGCTGTGTGATGACCTGTGTTTAATCGTTGCAGCTGTAGCATGCACGGTTGAAAGAGTTGATGAGCTCTGTGAGTGAACCCATGTCAACATTAAAATAAAGCAAGCAAGGCGATTGAGACTTGTGGAACACCTATCCATTTGGTGAATTGTGGTGTGCAGAAATGGTCTTTGTTTTTCTGCTAGGTTGGCCTTGTTCCAACCAAGATTGATGCCTTGGAATCTGGTTTCAACCCTTTGAGCAGTAGTTGATTGTGAACAGTGTTGAAAGATGGAGGTGAAGTAGAAGGGCTACCATGCGGTACATCTACGTTCTTGAGGTCATCCCAGATTGCCATTATCATGAATTTGGTGCCTCTTTGGGATGGGAACTTAGCTGTCTGTCCGAAAAACATTTGTTTTATTCAAGGAAATTGGAGATTTGGGTGAATGCTGCCTTTTCAGTGAGCGACTGTTTGCAATTAGGCTCTAGTTTTTGGGTCCAATTGATCAAGCCCTTTCTTCTTCTCCAATGGCGTCATATAGGATGTTTTTAGTTTATCAGAGAATATTTGGCTGAGCTGGATTAGATTAAGCTAATTCTGGAAGCTATAGTAGGTGATGCTAGGAGGGTGCCCATACATGGGGCATGGGTGAGTAGGTTATGGAAAGCGTGTTTCTTAAAGCCAACGCTACAAGCTGTAAGCCCAGGACTCCTTGTCAAAACCTGCTTTTGACTTATCCGAGGCCCAGTTACCTGATGGTGGCATCGCAGGCATTGTTTTCCTCCTCGTCAATAATCCAGTTTTTAGGAACAGAGCATGTGTATTCTAATGTTCCATCGTCTAATGTGTATTCATCAACTACGGTGCGATAGAAATGTGTGAATATAAGCAAAATGCAACAATGATTTAGTGGTCAGTCACTGTAGCCTTATGTTAACCAGTTTGCGAAGTTGGTCACTGCACTTTTTACTAGAAAACTTACTTCATCATACAGATAAATGTGTTTCTTTTATAGAATACTTTCTACTCCTTTCTTGGCTCTTGGGGTGGTAAGGCGTTTTAAAACAGTAAAATACTGTAGCGGGAGAGTACCATAGCATTACAAAATAGTGGTCCAACAATGTGACACTTTCTTTCAACAACATATATAAATATATCGCTATCAAAAATGCACTGACTGCCAAAAATATTGTTTTGCACCTTCTAAGACTTTGAACCACAGAAGAGTAACTCAGGAACACTAACATTTGCAATATTTGTTAAAATAGAAAGTTATGGCTTTGATATCTTTAAGTGCTTTTATTCATTATAATCATACAAATTAACAGCAACATATGCACTTTATTTTGAATTTAAAAGAAAATTAAATGTTTCCTATTTCATAGATATAATGGGACACTACACTCGTTTGTAAAGTCACTTTCAGAAGAGGCTATCTGTGTCTTATCTAAATGGTGCTATTTTTCGCCAAAACATCTGGATAATGTGTACTATGGTTACTGAAATTTATTTTAGTAACTACCATGTATTCCAGTAAACCAGAACAGTGTAATTGTCTGAATAAAGATCGTTGACTAAACCATGCATTTACAGTGTTTGTTCCTTACCACAGGGAGACTGAAATAGAAGACCTGAAATCTCAATTGGCTCGTATGAGAGAAGACTGGATTGAGGAAGAATGCCACAGAGTTGAAGCACAGCTTGCTTTAAAGGAAGCAAGGAAGGAGATCAAACAGCTTAAGCAGTTTATCGAAACGATGAAAAACAGCTTGGAAGAGAAAGATAAAGGCATTCAAAAGTATTTCATAGACATCAACATTCAGAACAAGAAGCTGGAGTCTTTGTTGCACAACATGGAGTTGGCCCAGAACGGGTCTGTGGGAGAGGAGCAAGGTCTTGAGTATTTATGTGACTCACCAGGCAAGTCAATAACCGAAAGCACAATGTATGGGAAAATGGCTGATGAAGAAGACCAAGCAGTAGAGGAAATGGCGGACAGTGGACTTCTGCTCAATGATGATATGGCAAACAAAACTGATTTACTTGATGATGTTTTGATAGCACCATCAAGTGAGCACGATCGGTACACTGTACTCGATTCCAGTGCTGCGCATGCCAGATCAGCACGTAAGCCTCTTGTGAAGATTTCCAATGACCAAATGTCTTGTGTGGTGGCGGAGAACCCCATATTGATGGAACAAGCCATCCAGACAGATGTGGTACCATATAACCTCGATGTGGAAAAGCTTGTTCTCAAAATCTTCAAATCTCATTACATCAACCCTATTAGTGCGTCATCTGCTCTGTGGGTGGCTGGTGGCTTTCAAGTTGAATGCGTCACTGAATCCGCACCCGCATTGATGCTAGATTTAACTCCAAATGATCCAAACTCTGCCATTCTTTTGTCCCCCATCGAGCCCCCTTCTAATAAGATGAGTTCAGTATATAATGCCAACCGTGCTATGAAGGAACTGGACTTTGAGGTCACCCCAGAAGGTGAAACTGAAAGCGAGCCGAGTTACCCAACAGGGAGTGTAATGAAAAAATATTGGAGCGATAGTTTTTGGGTGGATGTGTTGGCCTTAGCTGTACCCATCATACCTACAGTAATGTGGGCTTGCAGTACACAGAGGGGAGCAACTGATCCCCTCTATAATATGGGCACTTTGCTCCGTGGCTGCTGTCTGGTGGGTTTGCATTCCCTCCGGCGCACACCATTTAATCTTGGGATTAGAACCCCAAATCTCCCTTAGTGGGCGCACACCTTACTTTTTTCTAAATGTTCCTTTTATGATGGAGACTAAAGAGCACTTAGAGCTATTGTAAACAATCAAGTTAATTTTGTATTCTTTGCACCAAAATAATTTATTTGCACTACAGGATGTTTTGTTGACCAGCACTCTGCACTCTAGAACCATAATCAGATATTACTAAGAAATAGTATGAACTTGCATAAACCAAATGCACCCCATATAAAATATGTATAAACGCATGGTAGTCTGAATGTGCATATTGGAATATCTGTTAAGCACACCTAGACTATTTGCAATGTTCAAATGTTCCTGAAGCGGCTAGCCGTATGTACAGCACGCCTAATGTGCAAATGCTTTGCTTCTTGTGTGTTTCCATGTGCAATTTCCCTTTCCCTTGGCAAGCCATGGCATAGTAACCAACGTTGCATTATTGTAGTTTAGGGAGTGTTGTGTGTCTGTGTAATATTTTTGATTAAGTTAGATTCTGGAATATTTTAAATAATGTGTACTTAACTACTGTTGTGCATAAAGTGATGTAGTTTTAAGGATTCAATGTTTTTTGTTGCTGGACAGTAATTTATTGGACGAGGGAGGGGTCAGTGATGAACAATGGGTGTACATTCCATCAGTGTCACAGTATATTTGTAAAAGTAATTTAAATTATTAATTTCCGTTTATTAAATTATTTTATTGAAGTGTATAAACTTTGTTAAAGCATGTTGACATCCTGGTTTGTCATGGCTTTTGAATTTATCCTAAGTGACTTATAAAGCTTTACTAAATGAAAATAAAAATCTCAGTCTGATTCCGTTTGTTCTTTTAATTTCCTATAGTTTGTTTGTATGTTCAGCAATACCTGATGTTTGTTGCTGTGGTACTCTGCCAGTTGTTTTCCTTGCCTGGACTGCATGCTCTGAATTTCCGTTGTTGATGAAATCCAACAGTAATCCTGCTGCCAGTAAATTTTGTTTGCCACATCATTTGTACTCTTAAATATACCCATATGGCTTTCTTTAGATACGATTAATATTTTGAAAATTGTGCAACATTGTCTTTATTAATTGTTAATGCCCATATTTCTACAAGGTTTGTGACAGTTCTTGGGGAACCTCTGTCACTTTTCAGTAACGAGATAATCTTGATCTAGAGTATAAACATGCATTGAACAAAGCAATAGGTTTGGCATTCATATAGTTAATGTACAACAGCACTTCTCAAAAAGACACACCTACTAAGATCATGCATACAAGTGCACACAAACCACTTTACTCACCAGGAGCGGCATGTACATATGCACGCAGCCACACAATCGAGCCAGCATGTTGGCACATGAAAGATCAGTTGTCTACATATCTTGCATAAAACTTACTTCCAGGCACACTGGTGGATGAATGGCTATGGGCGTAGATGCCCATCTGACCAGTGGCGGCCGGTGACATTTGAAAGTGGTGAGGCGTAAAACAATTTATTGTACTGCACTGCGGCGAGCGCATGTAGCGAGAGAGCCCAAACCGCCTACAGGGGTTTCGGGGGGGTTCTCTCCCTCCCCCCCCCCCCTAGAAAATTTTTGGGGGAAAAATGGGCAAATGGTGCATTTTCAAGCAAATTTGAGAAAGCAGAAAGGTTAATAAAGCAATTGTGAATCTGTTCTAACAAAGACAATGACTGGCAAAACTGTCAGTCTAATCGGATGCATATCAGAAGCCGGCCTACCATGTGCTCTGTCCATCTGTGCCACTGTGTGCTATTCTTTCACAAGTCTAATGTGCCCCCGTTACTAATTGACAGGAGAGGATCCTGGCGCTTCCCTCCGACACAAAAGAGTAAACATTATGGCTAAATTGTTTTTCTGGTGGGGGTAGCCCCAGATGCATGTCTCATGCCTCCCACCGACAAGGCTGTCCGTCGGCTGATAGCAATATTGCATGCTGCCAAGCAGGCTTTAAACTCCGCTTCACATAATCTTTCACACTAGCTCTGATAAATCACAGGGAGTAGGGAGCACACCATAACCACTCTTACTGCAGCAGGACTAAAACCTCAAAAATTTGCAACTCTTCATCGACTCCAGTTTACCGGTGCGATTTGCTTCAAGGCTGATATGCACTCATATGCACAATAACAAATACATACTCACAGATCAGCACTGCAGATCAGTCACAATCCCCCAAACATAATTACTTAACACGAGCCTGCCAGATGGAGTTTCTTGCTGGTGCTGCTCTGCCTTAGTCCTATTCCTACACAGTTGAAGGCAGACTTCTACTCCCACCCCTTCAGCCTTGGGGGTTGGGTCCCCTCACCTCGCACTCGCCTTCTTTCACAGCCCATATCCCTGCAAATCCTCCAGCTCCGCTCAACCAGTGTTCCCAACCACATCCGCCCTCTGAAGCAAGTAACTGACATTGAAGAAGGACAAATTTTGCATTCCATGGTAACTAAAAGAGGACTACAAAACTGGACAACTACCTGTAAGTCCCCTCTTCACAGCGCCTCTCTTGCACAGATCAAGAGTAAGATGATCGTTGTGTTTGCCAAGGAATCCATCTCTTATCTCATCAAATATTGTCTGACTTTCACTTAACATTTTTCATAAAGTCTTGTACGACTAAGTTTCAATATTTAGAAGCACTGCCCTGCATGCGTCGTTCACCTCCAAAACTATTAGCTACGCTTCACACAAATCCCTCCAGTCCCTGAAGTACAACCAGTCTTGTTCTCAGCATGTGGTAATGCGACACCTTTACTGAAGTCCATCGATCACTGCTGCATCACAGCCCTCGGCAGAAAACCCCTCCCCCTTAAAAGCTCAATCCGATGGGATTGGATTGTGGCTGGGGCTGCTTCAATGTTCTTCATTTATACTGAAAATGTTTTTTGTTTTTGTTTTTTGTTTTTAAATAATGGCACATGGGGAGCATCTGCGCAGGTCACCCTAATTGAAAAACACGTTTATTGTTTTTCAAAAGAGGGGCATTTTAGTAACTGTAAATAACGGATCTACTGGATTCTGTACTTCTACAGGACTCTACCGCCTTTTTGTGTTTTAGAATTAAGCACTATAATAATGTGCACATGGGACTTTCCAGCCGAACTGTGAGATGCTGGGAACCAGGACTCGCTATAAAGGCAGTGGACAGCAATAGCACAGGCCTTAACACGGGTTGTCTTTGATTGTGTTACATACTATACAATATGTCCTTGTGAAACTATGCCGACAGCTCCTGTCCTCGCCACACAAAGGGCTGCTATCTGCTGTCAGCATGTCAAACCTGGCAGCAGAGTTGTGCACTACCAGTGCTGCCTACGACGACTCCTCCCCCTGATGACCTACCAGAATGGCTGCTGTTCCCACCGCACAACCTGTCAGAATGGCTGTCATCCCCCAACACACAACCCAGCAGCATCGCTGCTGTCCCCACTTAACAATTTGTCAAGCATGGCTATTTCACCCGCCTTACAACCTTGTAAACATGGCTGCAGTCCCCATCTCACAACCAGTCAAGCATGGCTGCTAACCCCACCACGTCACGTTTAAGACGACGTGCTGTCCCCACCACAGAACCTGTGAAACGTGGCTGCTGTCCCCACCTCACAATCTGACCGCTTGGCTGCAGTCCTACCTCACAACCTGCCAGCACAGCTGCTGTCTCCTCCACACAATCTGGCCGCATGGCTTTTATCCCAATTTTACAAACATTTGCATTATGCAACACAATAGACTTGGGTCTGTGTTTGCAGCGGTTAAAGGGTGGCGAGCATGCACATTACATGAGAAGGTGCGTGAACACACTCACTGCCCGAAACACACACGGTTAGCCACCTTCCTACTGCAAACACAAAGTAACCAGTGCGCAGACGCATTGGAGACTGGAAACTTCCAGGGTGCTCTTGGCATCACAGATCCATGAGGGCATGCCAGTGGCATCTTCACTCTGCGTCCCCAGTATACCATGGTATGACATTGTAACGCAAAACATTCTATATAACAGACCACAACATATCTGAACATAATATATCTTAACAGACAACATCATGCAACACAGCAAGGTACGAGTTACATAACATGTTGTAACTGTTACGTGCCAGCCCTTTACCCGCATAACAAACACACTTTACCATAATAAAATAAAACCATACGACAACTTAACCTGGTCCCAAGTCTCAATTTTCCCAAATACATGCGTAAGTAGTTTTCACATTCCTGTTATATTCTTGGTAGTATGGTAAGCAAAGTTCTGTTTTTGCGATTAAAAAATTTAGGCTAGAAGTACCAGATGTAAATATACAAGATTGTCTTCTATGCAGTAGTTACTCGAGGATAGAAGGGGAAACTTGACACCTCTAACACTTGCGGTCCGGCTGCAGCCGTTGTTTCTGCTCCCACTGAGCTCAGCATGGCAGTAAAATCACAGGTAAAGGGAGGGTGGGCAAAGATTGGGGCGGGGTTAACGGAGCCCCAGCATCTATGCACTAAAACGGAGCGGCACTAGAGAGTGAAAGTCAGTGCATGCTCCACAGATGGCGGTAGCCCAGAGGTGGCACGCAAGCCCCTGGAGACAAATAGACAGACACACACACGTGCGATCCCCGGACACCCTGTGCCCTAGGCTCCATGCACAAGTTACCCCAGCCCCCTGCGAGGTACCCGACTCTGTCCCGCTCTTTCCTCCTCAGCTGATCGTCTCTCTCCAGCACCTGCAGGATCTTGTTCGCTTCTTCATTGAGGAAGCTCAGGTCCAGCACGCTCATGTCTTTCGTCATGTTGTCCTTGCACAATTTCAAAAGGCAGCACCAAGGGCTCGGAGTAATTACGCTGGCATGGCACAGGTATTACAGCACGTCAGCGAGCAGCCCGTCGCAGACTCCGATCCAATGGCAACTGCACGTCTGGGCAAATTCTGAAATTATACACTAAACTGAGCTGCCCGCACCTACCTGGGGCTTGTTTTGGCAAGCAGTCACGGCCGGCAGGGCGGGCGGGTGGGGGGGCTTGGAACGGGGACAGTATTAAAATTTTAAAAAACGTACCTTCCTCCAGATCACGCGGCGCCGCCTCAGCTCCTGCTGCTTCTGGCCGCGTTTTGGGTAGCCTCCCTCCCCTCAGCCAATCACAACGTGCAATGGCAGCGTTGTGATTGGTGCGGTGCACCGGACAGTGCCCCAGCTGGGCACCTGTATGGATGCCATTTTCTCTATGCCTACATAGAGAAAATGTAGAGTGCGCATGACTGCTTTGATCGGCCCTGGGGCAGACTAAACAGGCAGGGCCCACAACAGTGGGCAAGCCACCCCCCCCCCCGCCCTCGAGCAGGACCGCCCACCAACCTGCCCCCAACCAGGCACTTCTGTTTTCTCGCAGCACGAGAAGCAGAAACAAAAACTGGTAGTTTTACCATTTTATGTTTCTGCTTCTCGCACTGCGAGAAAGCAGTGGGGCCACGCCCCCACGCCCCAATGGAGAAGCCGCCACTGCATATGACTGGTAAGGTTAATGCTGTGAATAACGGCGTGCATAGTGGATTGCTGATGGTAGATGGGTTGAATGATTGTGTGGGTTGGATAAGATCATGTGTGGCTACATGATTTGGAGGTTGAATAAATGAAGGGGGCTAGATGGATTTAGGTGTGCGTGCAAGGGTTTGGGTTACTGGATTGAATGAATTGGTGTGGATCAATTACTGTAGAGGGGCATGTAGGGGTGACTGATTCTTCCTTTTAATAGTATCCCGGTTTATTGCATTATTTTCCTTACTCAAACACTCATGAGAACCCCAAGCCCAATCTCCCATGCAAGGACTAATCGTACCTTGTGTGACAGTAATTTTGTTTGCAGAAGACAAATGCTGGTGAAATGAACCTACAAAAGCAACATGACTTTCATTTAATGCCAAATAGAAACCTCCCGAGCTTCAAGAATAGAATATATATATTTTTCCTTTGGATAAGGGTTGAAAGCAAAAGTGCATTTACGAGTCTCTGCAGTACCCTTAAAATCTCTGTAACAAGAATGCTCTTACAAATGAAACGGTTACCCCCCGAAGCGGAGTCTTTTTATTTCCAGTAAACAGTCCTGGCACGTAAATTTCAAACTCCAATCTTCTTTTAGAGTTCTAAAGATACACACAATTGAAGCAAACAAAAAGAGCTAAATTGTGAAGGGAGGACCATACATCTGTCAATTTCAATTATTGGTTGGTGACCTACTCTTTCATCGACTAAAACAATTAATTGCATTTATTATATGAAAGTCGAGCACTACCAAAATCAATGTTTTATGTATGGTGCATCGTTGTGGACACAACATTTATGACCATAGACCACACCTACATGTGCATATGAAGAGCAGCACACCTATAGACATCCAGGTGTGCACACTTGCACATCTCTTGCGTATGGCATATGGCTCTTGCGTATAGTCTGAACAGACTGACTGATATACAAGTATCGAAGCACAAAGGACAATATGTAGCGGCTCAGAAAAAAACCAACCCTAGTACAGCTACAGTCCAACAGAGCAGGGCTAGCCAGCAAACAGGCAGGCGATCAAAGACTGGGGTCAGATGGATGGAGATAGACCAATGGACAGGGAATGAATGCTCAATGAGTGTGGGGTATTTTTAGGCTCCATGGTCACCCCTGAACACCAAAATGTGTAGGTTTTCTGCCCACCCTATTTAGAGTGTATATCGCATCATATGTGAGGTGGTGAAGGTAGTGAATTGTCGATTCCCATTTGATTCTTGGATTATGCCTGGTAAGGCGATTTCTATTCATTTTTGGTAGCAACAAGCTTTCCATGCCAATCCAGCCTTTGTTTTATGCAGTGAACACCTGTATGTAGCAATGTGACACACACACTGTCCTCTCCATCCTTGAGCTCTCTGGTCTAGTCCTACTCTCTCAAGAGTGCAATTCACCCCTGCCTCCTCTCTGTGAATAACATCAATGCAGCATTTCAGTTTGCGTGGTCTTTGCATGTACAGTGCACAACATTTATACATTCCTAGGCTTACGTTTTGCAAATCGATACATAATGTTTTAATACATTACCGTATCCGAGTTAACACTCTTCGGTTCGAGATATGGGAAATGGCAGCTTCCTTATTTGATAAACCTCACGAATTCTGGCTCGCATCATAGCCAATCTCCCACTCCTCTACAATAGATGTCTCTTACATGGGAATCTGACTGTGTTAGAGAATAATAATCATTAATTCTGAAACTGTAGTTCGTTAGCTGAGAAGTTTAAATTAACTATATCACGATATACAGTAGCTTAGAGTTCATATACCGCACAGGAATTTCCTTCAGCTTGCATGCAATGGAAGAAAGTTTACAATTTGACAGGTATCGCCTTCCTTTAATCCAAGCCCTGAGGAAGTCTAGGCAATGATGCCTGACGAAACGCGCTTTGTCTAGAAGCTTTGTTGAAAGATGGAAAATAAAGAACCCTCTTTGGAATATACTTGACCGGAATATACTCCTTTTGTTTTGTGTTCTTGCAATGACTTCTGGAACTCCCAGAATGCATTGATTGGCTAAAGGAAAACCCAGGAATGGAAACCTAGAGCTTAGTCAGTCCTAATTGCACATTGTACCTTGCATATATTGGCAGTATCGGATTTGATTTTGTACAGTTAACAAATATTTTGCATAAACAACTTAAATTAATTTTCTTTTAATTAGAAAAAGTGTTGGCTCTTGGCTTGTATTATGTTTGCTGCTTATAACATAACATTTTTTTGTTGCAACTTCCAGCTTTGTTGATGTCGTAGAAAAGATTTGATCAGCCGCCTGAATTAAATCTGCCCTCTTGGCCTTTACCAGCTGCTGAACTTCCAAAGGTACATAGTTAGTTCCGTCCATATACTCGGACTGAAACTCACAAACCAGTTTTGTCTTGCAGACTTCAATGCTTTCTGTAAAGAATGAGGTTTCTTTCTACCAGCAAAAACGATTAAAAAAAAACAGATGTAAATCTAGAATTGCATTCGACACTCCATTCCTCTCTGGTTCTTCTGTTCGCAATGCCTGGTATTCCAAAATCGCTCATGCTTATTTAATTTCAAAAATGAGTTGGCATATGAATACCGTAATCGTAACAAGTGACATTCACAAAGAAATCCTACAAAAAATGATCAGTGTATTCTTTATAGTACATTTGAGGCAGGGGTAGTAATGGGAGCGATTACATCAAATCTAAATTTAAAAAATCCATTCTCGCCTTGTCACGTAGAACCTTGCCCCTTTCAAGATGTCATGGGGAACCAAAAATAGCCCTGGCAAAAATGCTCAACCCTGCCCTAGTCCCTTTGCCTCCTCTTTCTATCCACCCATCCATTCTATCTCTCTCTTCGATCACTTTCTCACCACCTCCCTCCTCTCTCTCTTGAGGTCTCCCTGGGCCTGTTGCAATAAACCTCTGGGAGCTGGGGAAAGTGGCAGAGGAACCAGAAGCGGCCCTGGCTTTCAAAATCGGCCTCTAACGGCTCCAGCCCAAGGGGAAATACCTGGTACTATAAAATGCCTATTCGTCTCGAAACCATCATAAAGCAGATAAACCTCAAACTCCATCTCTAGATCAAGAAGGTTCCACACCTCGAAATACAGGAGCAGTAGGTGCTTTGTACATGTCTGTGAGCGTTGCATCCCTCCAGGGCAGTGTTTCCTAAGCCCTTGGTTGCGAGCGGATTTTTGATGGGCCGTGAAAGTCCAAGCAGTTAATAAAGAGGCCTTTACACTTGGTATTTATCTTGTCACATTTGCTGTGCTTCAAACACCAGGGTCAAATGTCAGGCTATGCTTTCTCACAAATTGCTTATGTTTTTAACATGGGGATTGTTGTTTACAAACTCCTCTCGCTTTGGGGTCAGAGAAAGAAAGGATAAGTCAATTGTGACAATCTTGCTGGGGTACAGTGTGTTAGAAAGGGAAGGCTATAGGATGTTATTTTTGCCTTCACCCCTTCTGTTTTCTGAACCCGTTTTTGTTGGCTTTTAGGACTCTGTGCACTTTCCATGATTCATAGCAATAGCTAAACATTCCAGACGTATCACATGGAATTCATGACTGTCACAGATTCACACGAATTGTCACACACCTTGGCATTTACACACATAGAAACACACATGCGTGCATTTCCACGTGAAGAAAAGGAATTTTAAAGTGGTGTTGCATTTTGAACCTTTTGGACTTGGCCTTTTCTGCAGGGTCATCCCCAAACATTTTCCCTTCAGCCTACTGTTTTCTAAACCATTGTTGGCGTTTAGTACTCTGCACACTTTACCACAGCTAACCAGTGCTAAAGTGCTTGTGCTCTTTTCTTTAAACATGGTAGGATTGGCTTGCATCTAATTGGCACATTTAATTTACTTCTACGTCTCTAGTAAAGTGGTACTAAATGTACCCAGGACATGTAAATGAAATGCTTCTAGTGGGGCTGCAGCACCTATTGTGCCACCCACCCTAAGTAGCCTTTTAAAGCATGTCTCAGGTCTGCCACTGAAGCCTGTGTGCAGTTTAAAACTGCCATTTCAACCTGTTAAAATAAAACTTTTGCCAGACCTCAATCAATCAAAAACTTTATTGTTTCAGTTAATAAAAACCATAACAATCTTCCACAGGAAAATTATTTCCACATCATAAAATTATTAAAACTGAATTTCATGTCAAGGTCTACAGCATTGCTATCATTTCTTCTTTCCATATAAAGTGCATTAAATCCAGTCTGTGGATCATTATTTCGTACCTGGAAGATTTAAAAACGGACCTAAAACTTCCCTTTTATTATATATGTCACCCCTAACGTAGGCCTTAAACAGCCCATAGGGAATGATGCATTTTAATTAAAAAGTTGGACATTTACTTATACGTTCTACATGTCCTGGTATTGAAAAACTTCTACATTTGTTTTTCACTACTGTGAGGCCTACATCTCCCATAGGATAACATGGGGTTGCCTTATTACATTTAATAAATAACTTTTGTGTGGGAGCAGGTAGGAATGTCATGTTTGGTGTCTGAGGAGTTGTAATTTAAAACCCTCTTTAATGGTAAAGTTGGATTTATGTCACAATTGTAGGAATCTGGCTCTGTATATGGTATACCCCTAGGTGGTTATATCATGCACAGAGTCCAGAGATTCCCCCAGAAGTGTACCTGGCTCAATGTAAACCCAAAGTGCTCTCTTTTTAGTAGTGTGTTCGAGCAGCTTTAGGCCTAACACAGAGGAGTGTAAGACATTTGTTATGCACACAGGGACCAATGAATGACTCAAAAAGGAGACTCACACCAATTTTAGAAGAATAAGCTTATTTCAAGATTTATTTTACAACCAAGACATATGCAAAAAGGTAAGTACATTTTTCAGAGAAAATACTTTATACTTTAAAAAGTGGACAAAGTGCAATCTTTAAGCTTTGCAATGTTAACCTATGGAGTCAATCAATCAATCAGGGGTTTGTTAAAGTGCGACTACTCACCCGTAAGGGTCTCAAGGCGCTAGGGGTAGGGGGGGTGCAGGTTCCATTCCATCAAGGAGGGGGGGGGGGGTCTGTCGAAGAGCCAGGTTTTGAGGTTTCTTGCGAAGATGGGGAGCGATGTCTGTCTGAGGTGGAGCGGAAGGGCGTTCCATGCTTTGGCCGCGAGGAAGGAGAAGGAGCGGCCTCCCGGTCTGGTCTTTCTGGTGCGGGGGACCACGGCATAGGAGAGCTGGGCTGATCGTAGGGTCCTTTTGGGTGCGTGGAATTTGAGTCGGCTGTTCAGGTATGCTGGTCCGGTGCCGTGGAGGGCCTTGTGTGCGTGTGTGAGTATCTTGAAGGTGATTCTCGCCTCGATGGGAGCCAGTGGCGTGTGCGCAGGTGCTGGGAGATGTGGCAGTGTTTTGGCAGGTTGAGGACCAGTCTTGCGGTGGCGTTCTGGATGTTCTGTAGCTTGCGGGTGAGGTTTTTGTTTATTCCCGCGTAGAGTGCATTGCCGTAGTCGAGTCTGCTGGTGACCAGGGCGTGAGTGACGGTCTTTCTGTGTTCGAGGGGGATCCATTTGAAGGTCTTACGAAAGAGGCGGAGGGTGTGGAAGCAGGAAGACGAGACGGAGTTGATCTGGCGGTCCATTTTGAGCTCGAAGTCCAGGATGATTCCCAGGTTGCGTGCGTGGTCCGTGGGGGTTGGCGGGTTTCCGAGGGCGGGGGGCCACCAGGTGTTGCTACAGGAGTCGGGGTTTGGGCCCATGATGAGTACTTCTGTTTTGTTGGTGTTTAGTTGTAGGCAGCTGTTTTTCATCCATTTGGCGACGGCTTCCATGCCTTCTCGAAAGTTGTCTGGCGGTGTTGGGTTCGTTGGGTAGGGAGAGGATGAGTTGGGTGTCGTCTGCGTATGACACAATGGAGGAAAACACAAATGCTTTTTTTCAGGTAAGTACATGAATTCCAGTCTTCAGGGTTTCAGGCCAATACCAGGCAAGGTTCAGATTGGCACCAAAACTGCACCACTAGGGGCACAGGGGCAGCCGGGTGCAGAGGTCAGATTCGGGATAGGTGCCCAATGTTAACCAATGGAAAGTGGGGGTTCTCAAAGATACGCTGCCCAAAGGTGAGCAAAGCAGTGTCAGGGGTCGATCTCCTCGGGTTATGGTAAGTGCAAGGGTGGCCACAAGGCAGCACCAAACTTAAATCCTCAGCAGCACTGGGGCGGTTGGATGCAGAGTAGCAACACAGGGTCGGGTGCCCAATGCAATTCAATGGGGAAGATCGAGGTTGAAGAAAGGCTGCAGGCTCAGGCCAGGAGTCAGGATGAAGAAAACCCACACCTGCCCAGGTAAGTAGAGATGCTAGGGGACACAGGCACACCATCTGTGAGGATCCCCAAGGCCCAAGGGCTTTGGGTGAAGGGGTGTCCTTGGGCATTGGAAAACAGCTTACCGGGCAGATCGCGGTCAAGGGGAGTCTTCAAGTTGATGCTGCAGGCATCTAGGCAGAGTCCGGCAAGGGTTAGTCAACAGTGGGCTAGTGCTCAGAAGGACTGGGGAATCTTCACAGGACTGGTGGGCCAGTTTGACTCGGGCCGTGGGTGTCTGGTGCCGAGGTGGCTCTGGAGGCGACTTTGCGGTTCTTCAGGGCAGAGTCCTTTACTTGTAGATGGTTTCTTCTGGATAGGTCCACATGAGATTTAGAGTCTTTATCACAGGCAGTCCTCCCAGGGCTTTGGAGGTCACTGGGCCTGCAGGACGAGATGTCTTTTTGTAGCAGAGTCAAAAGGTGACAGACAGGCCAGCAGGGCTGGCGCAGAGTCACTGGTCCTTCTTGTCTCATGCTGGTGTGGCTCTTCAGTGTCTGGGCTTCTTAGGTCATTGTAGATCTGATTTCAGGGTCTGGGAGAGCCACCTAAATTCTAGATTTAGGGGCGTGACAGGGGGGTAACAGTTTGTCAACACCCACTGTTATGCCACCCTCCTGTGGGAGTGGGCATAGCCCTAGCCCTGATTGGATAAGTCCCACCATTTCCAAGATGGTTGGCACTGAAAAATGTGCTTTACTTTGCCTCCAGCACCTGAAGGGTGGAGTTGGCAAAGGGGGGCACACCTCCTATTCTTTCTAAGTTTTCCTGCCAAAAGTGGGGTTTGAACTGGGGGCTGCTATCTGCTGCTAGCAGCAGAGGCTGGGGTCACATTACAAAGGCAGCATGCCTTTGAAGCTTCCCTCTTGAGCACTGTGCCCATCCTGAGTGAGGAGGTGGGACACCTCAGCCCAGGATGTGCTTTGTTTCTGGCCACAGAGAGCAGAGGCTCTCATCCCAGGGGTCCAGAAACATGTCTGGTGGTGGCAGGCTGCCTAAAGCCAGTCAGAGACCACACCAGGGTTGGTAGGTTTTCAGTGTGCTTCTCTGAGGTGCCCTCCAGGTACATGTTTCAATAAATCCAACACCGGCATCAGTGTGGGTTTATTAATAGGAGTGGTTCGGTATCAAACACGCTTGGGTTCAGTGAAGCCATCGTGGTGCTGGGGAACTCGAGTTGTCAAGTTTTCAGCTCATAAACTCTCTGGCTTTCTTGGCACTTACAATATTAAGAATTTACTTAAATATTGTAGGGAAATATCTGCTCATGCAAATATGCCCACACCTGAGATATAGTGCACCCTGCCGTAGGGCTTGTAAAGCCTTCTAGAGGGGTGACTTACCCATAGCTTAGGTGCTGCTTTGACATGGCATATAGGCAGTGTGTCATGTTGACTTTGTAGTTTTTGTCTACACTGAGGCATGCAGGCTGCTGTGTCAGCATGGCTCCGGTGAGAGGTCCCTAGGGGACCCTCTTCAGTCCCCATGCCCTAGATAGCAGGGTACCATTCACTAGAGACTTACAGGGGGTCTCAAATTGTGCCAATCGTGGTACAGGTTTAGGGAAAGAACACTTGTACTGGGTACCTGGACAGCAGGGACTTTGTTCTATACAGTAAAAGTTGCATCAAAAGCCAGTCAAAAAGTGTGAGGTGGTACTGCAACAGAAACCCATTTTCCACAACAATTCTGAAAATGCCACTTTTAGAAAGGTAGTATTTTTTGTCCTAACCATTTGGTGTCTGCAGACTGTACCCTGGGTCACATGACTAGGTGCAGTTGGCCTTTGTGTATTTCCTCCCAGATATCACAACAGAGGGTCGGAGGGCACAGGATGGGCCATCCTGACTTAATTTGGGGGTGAGGGGCATGGTGGAGAAGAGCTGCCACCTATTTCAATTGCACTGCCCCAGCACACTCAGAAAAAACTTCACACTAGCCTACTTTGCCGACAGACTGGGAGAAGAGTAGGAAGACAGGAAATTCCAGCCACCCCTGCAAGGGGAAAACTCCAGAAACGTTTCCCACTTTAAAGAGGGCACCAGGCATTGACCTGCTGCAACTCGACCTGTCATCCCTGCTGGAGTGAGTTCCTGATCCCCAAGAGGTACCTTCCAGGTCCTGGAACCTTGGTGGGGCAACAGTTGAGCTCCACCTGAAAAGAAAAGGAGAAATCCTGAAGTTTTGTGCTATTTGCGACTGTGAACGTGCAATTTTGCACCAATATCTTGCTGACTGCCAACTCAAAGTTCTGGTGAACCTGAATCTTTGTGCAACAACTGTCAACTTGAGATTTGCACTACACACTACAACATTGACAGCCCTCGCCAACTCAGATCTCCAGCAACATCCATACGCAATTCCTGTCACAAATCTCCACTCTACAGCCATCCACGATGTCCAGCCTGCTCTTTGCACTAAAGTGACAACCATCCATGATGCTCTCCCTGCTCCTTGTGGCCTCCTCCACCACAAACTGAACTCTTCGCATTAGACTTTAGAAGGTAACTTTTTCAGCTGGACTAACCAGGCCGCTGTATACTGCCCCTGCTCCATCGCCTGTTAGCCCGAACATGTGACTTTTACCTGGTCTAGCACAACCAGATGACCTTGAGTGGCACTTTGTGGTCTTGGGTACCTTTACTTACCTGAAATCTTTGAAGCTGCACATCTCCGGTTCTACTGATTAGATTTTTGTTGTTTTGGTATTGAATTAATTACTTCAGTTTTCTATATTGATGTGGGAATTCTTTTTTACTTTTACTGTTTGTATACTGCATAAATACTCTACACATTACCTTTAAGTTAAGCTTGACTGCTTTTGTGCCAATCTACTAGATGGTTAAGCACAGGTTAATTTGATGTTCCCAGTTTCACGAAAGGTCCAGGGATCCTGATCCCGGATGGCGTTGCCCAAATATAGTTTAAATGGGTGGAGGAGATTAACTCGAGGCACTGGACCTTTCAGGCCTAGTTTATGTAGCAATACAGAATGTTTTTGAGCATTTACTCCTCCTTGATTAGCTTGTGTTTTGGTAGTCAAAAAATCCCATTTCCTTTTTGTGAAAAGCAATTTATTTATTCTTTTTATGTTCTTTTCTTGGTCAAACATATAGGTTACATCCTTTCCAGAATATTATTTGGGTTACATTGTTGATAATGCAACAGCAGACATGTGTTTCGCCCTAAGTGGTCAATAGGACCAGGGCTTTCTCAAGGCTGTAAGAGATGTAATTTGGCAATATGAGTCAATGTAATTTAAGGAGCCAGATGTAGCACACCAACGAGTGCACGGTGTAAGACGTTCAGGAGTGAGGACAATCGGGATATTTTAAAAGTGCAAAAAAATTCTAAGAAGATCCGGGAGCAAGTGACCAGGATGAATGTGAGAGAGGACTGTGTAAAGAGTCGATGTGCAACAAATAGTGTTACTAAAGAGAAGATAAAAATACAATTAAAGGCATTAAAGAGATTAAGGACGCGTTTTACAGTGCTGGCAGGAGATTCTAAAGTTTCGCAAGTTTGACATTTTGGACATTTAGCAGTTTCCGCATGCAGGCATGCCACTATTAAGTGCATATGTTAGTACTGTTCTGCTAATCATGCAGAATTGTTTATGAAATATATTGATAATCAACGTTAGATATGAGGTATATGAAAGAACAGTAGCATAATTGGGGTTATGCTGTATCATTAGTATGTGCAGACAAGCTTTATTTACAATAAACATCTGTTATTCAGCACCAAGATACCTACGGGTGTACGTGCGCTTTACAAATACACGTTATGTTTATTGGTGAATTGGAGGTTCCTTAGTGCACATTTTAGTTATACCTTCTTAGTATATCGGTAAATCTGGGTTATTTCCTTTAAACATATTAAGTAATGTGTCTGTCTTCAAGCAAACATGATGATGTAGATGTCTGAGAAGAGAAGAAGCAAGGAAAAGGGGGTAAGGGGGAAAGAAACAGAGAAGGAGAACAACCATTCAGTTTTTGTATACTGAGCCGAGGAGAGCAAATTGTAGGTAAGTAATGAACAACCAATCAATTTAAGTTTTGTTTGTTTATCATGCACATAAGGGCAGATAAGCGTATGAATTCTTGCATTTTTATGCAGTTACCACACATGACCAGGCGGGAAGAATACAGTAATCCTTAATGAATTAGCACTTATTGAGGGTAAAGCCGGACTATCAAAAGTTATTCTTGGTGGCTGTCAAAAGATTCAGCCAGTATTAGAGAACACGGAATGCTTTGAGTATCCTCCAAAGGGTCGTATGTTCAGGCTCAAAGTTACGAGCACAGAACTGAGGATAGACTCGGGGTTGAGATGAAACAAAAAGAATTATTGTGCCGAAAATTATGGCAAAGGCGCGGGCATCAACTTCTATTTTTTTTTTTATAGCAGTGGCAGTCCCGGGTCAATCCCGTATTCCAAACGTCGTGACGGTCTAACGGAATTGCGCTTGGGGGGCCATCTTTTAGTAGGCAAAGATCTGAGCTCGATTAAGTGAGTTTTACCTAGGAACTCTATCGCCATCTTGGAATATGTGTTAATTCATTGAGTTATATGGAGCTAATAATGATAATTAAAACGTGTATCGATCGCGCATATGTGATTTGCTGAGTAAATCCTTAAGAAAGTCTCTAACTGCGTATTTCGTATTTATCGCCGCCGCGGTTGATTGTGCTAGCAATGTATTATACGCTCCAGGACCGTGCGAGACGTATTTCAGTGAGATTGGGCTCATATTAGGCAGGTATTTTTTGCCAGGGTCCTGGATGAGCCAGGAACTTTTATCTATGATTTTTGGTGCTCGAGGTAGACCTAAATAGCCAATGCTGATCAGTATGTTTGCACATTGGCCTGTCAACTGCATAAAAGCCCATGCAATTTGGGAGCCATCTTGATGCTACTAAATGGCTGATAAGTCAGTTCAGATTATCATTAAAGAAGGAAAGTGGAATGCGATGACAATCTTATGTGCACTGAAACTATGTTTGCCGGGAATGACAATACAAGATAATAAAGTAATAATGGTCCCTATGATACAAGGATATTTAACCATGGGAGAGAGGCCAGTGTCGATCAGTATTTCTGCACATTGGCCTGACAACTGCATAACAGTCAACGCAATTTGGGCGCCATCTTGATGGTACTAAATGGCGAGTGATAGTCATTTCAGATTATCATTAAGAAAGGAAAATAGAATGCGATGACAATCTTGTGTGCTCTAGAACTATGTATTGCCGGAAATGACAAGCCAAAAGATAAAGCAATAATGGTCCATATAAAAAGAGAATATTTAACCTAGGGAGAGAGGCAGAGAGGCTTGAAAGAGAGAGCCCCTAGATTATGAAGATATTATCCAGGAGAGAAAAGAAAATGCACGGAAAGTCAAGATAGAACTTAGCCATGAGAAGGAAAGTACTATAAAAATTACACAGGAAGTAAAAGCAAGAGCATGAAATACAAATGTCATGGACCTCTATCATATGCAGTCAGGTTTACATATTTGAATGCTGTTCCACAGTAGTATATTGTCATTACAGTTTAAAGTAGTGAGATGTCTAGGTGGCTCACAGGTTATTGTACAGTTGCAGACAAAATATCTTAGAGCCAACAATGCCACTCATTATATCTGTTCAGACCGTTCATCACAGTTTCAAAACGGATGATTAAGGCACTTTCCTGCTGGTGTAATCTAAGCTCAAGATTGCCTCCTCTTGCATGTTGCTTCAGCTTTTTAAAGGCACAAAAAGTAAAAGTACGATGATGTGGATGACTAGTCTCAAAATGTTTGACTAATGGCTGGTGTACATCTGTTTTATGGATATTCTGGTAGTGTTCTTGAATCCGAATTTTAAGAGGATGGGTTGTGCTGCCTATATAGTGTTTTCCGCAGGGACAGGTGATTAGGTAGATTACATTTGTGCTCTCACAGTTTATAAAATCTCCGATTTGAAATGAGTGGCCATTCACATTTACATCCTTGGTTTTGGACCTGCCTAGTTTGCAGATCAAACAGTTAGAGCAGGTGTAAAAGCCGTTGGGCCGATGTAAGAAGGTTGAGGGGTCTTGTTTAATTTGTAGAAATGAGGGACATGGAGAGTCCCTGAGATTTTTACTCTGTGTGAAACTGAGTTGTGGTGAGTCTTTGAGGGCATCTGATTTAGTGGGATTTTGTTTTAGAAGATTCCAGTGTTTTTTGAGGGTCTTTCGTATATATTGTTGTCCGTTGTGGGTCAGGAAGCGGATCACTGGTTGATGATCTTTAGGATTATTATTGTGTAGAAGGGAGTTACGATCTGTTTGGGCAAAAAGATGTTGTGTTTCCTTGAGACGTCTTTGGTCATATCCTCTTTGGCTCAGTCTTTCTGTGATCTCCATAGATTTTTATATCATATTCTTCTTTTGAGCTACAGTTAATGCGTGCTCTGCGGTATTCTCCTGATGGGATATTAGCAATTGTATGTTGGGGATGACTGCTGGAAGCGTGAAGGATGGAAATTGCAGCTGTGGTCTTTCTGTGTATTTTGGTTTGTAATGTGTTTTGTTCAATATATAGGGTAAGATCCAGAAATTCAATCTTTCTTAGAAATGGTGTAGGTTATGTCTATACCCCACTTGTTTGGGGTTAGAGTATGAATGAAGTTTTTCAGGAGGGCTTACGATCCTTGCCATATGAGTAATATATCATCGATATATCGGCCCCACAGTACTATGTTGCTGGAGAAGTTTTCTGTGTGATCATTCCATATCCATTGGCGTTCCACTTCCCCCATCAGAAGGCAGGCATAAGGGGGGCAAATTTTGCCCCCATAGCTGTCCCCTGTAGTTGTAGGTAGAATTCTCAGTTAAAAAGGAAGTAGTTGTTTTATAGGCAGAATTCAAGCATTTCCAGCATCATCCTATTTCTGGCCGTATAGTGTGCTGATCTTGTTTAAAGACATTTCCTGATCGCTGCTAATTTATCCGGATGTTTGATGGATATATAGAGGCTGATCACGTCCATAGATGTTAAAAGGAAGTCTGGTTGCCATGCGATATGTTGGAGTTTTTGTAGGACATCCTTTGTGTCTCTTAGAAAGGATGGAAGATCCTTCATAAAAGGTTGTAATTCAGCATCTATGAAGGATCCCACATTGGAGCAAATTGACTCGATCCCCGCGATGATAGGTCTAACTTTTGGCGGGCTACTAGGTTTTTGAACTTTCTGTAGCAGATAGAGGGTGGGGGTGACCGGATTTTCTATAAAAAGTAGTTGTTTCTCTTCCAATGTGAGTAATTCCATCTCTTGCCAGGTATTCAGCAGTTGGCAGAGCTTTTCTTGTATCTCCGTTGTGGGGTTGTAGCTTAGTTTTTTGTAACAGGCGGAATCCCCCAATTGGCGGTGTGCTTCTTGAAGATAATCTGAGGTATTAAGAAGAACTACATTTCCTCCTTTGTCCGCTTCCTTAATGATCAAGTTGGGGTCATTCCTTAGTTCTGTCAGTGACTTTCTCTCATTTTTGGTTATGTTAGTGGGTACATACTTTTGTTTGGCCAGATATTTTCGATATTCAGTATCTAAATCCCTGCTTACGACTGAAAAGAAAATATTGATTGAATTGCCCGATGGTAAGGCTGGTGTAAAATTCGATTTTTTTCTTGAGGTGTAGGTCTAGAATGAAAAATATCTATTCCTAATTCCTCTGCGGTTGTGGTCAAGGTGTCTAATCCCTCTGGAGCAACATCTGTTGACAGATGAGTGAGTAAATTGATAGTCTCTAGATCTTGTGCAGAGAGGTCACTTGTTGGTAGTGGATTACCACTTGGTGTAGGTCGTGGTATTTTTTCAGAGAAAAAGAGTGCAGTTTTAGTTTTCTTGTAAGTTTGAATAAATCAATTTTGGTCTGTACTATGTCCCAGTGTGGTGTTGGGCAAAAGGACAACCCTTTGTTCAAAATTTGATGTTGGGTTTCACTTAGCGTCGTCTTTGAGAGGTTGATCACTAGTTTGTTAGAGGCTTTTGTATGCGAGGTAGCGTCTTGGTCAGTTCCTTGCTCCTGGCTCTTGTTTGTACTCCCATAGTACTTTGTTTTGGTGTGTTTGTGCTTGGAGGTCTGGTCGTCTTGGGCATTGCCCAGGCGGTGTCTACGTACTTCTTCGTGAAAATTCACCTTCGGTCTGGAACTGGTCGTAGCCTCCGGGCCTCCTACAGATTCTGCTTCTGAGGATGGAATATTTTCAGATGAAATATTTAGTTGAGTAGATGGAGCTGTGATGTTGTCGTACTTTTTGGCAAATGTATAAACTCTGCCTAGTTGGTAATCTGTCAGGTCTCGTCTGAATTTCCGATTCTTCCTTTGAATGATATCTTCCTCTGAATGATATCTTCCTCATAATCGTCAAGAACTTTGTTCATCATTTCATTATTTTTTGTAGTGATATCCCCCAATTTGCCTCCTCAATTCTTCTTGAAAGGGATTCTACTTCCATTTTATATTTTTCAAATTCATCTTGAGCTATGTCAATTAGTTGGCGCAGCATGTTGTTGGAAGCTGTTCGCAAGTTATCCTACCATTGTTGTAATCTTTCTGGAGCTGCTGTTTCAATTGGGGGAAAAATGAGGATCCTGAGGCCCCTTGGAATTGGGTTGTGTTCTAGATATTTCTTGAGTGAGGCCCTTCCCACCATTTTGATGTTTCCTTTTTGACAGCTTTTTCCATCACTTGAAGCGTGCTTTTTGCAGAGTGGGGATTGACGATGTTCGGTTGTCTTGAGGTGCCAGCACCTGAAGGATCAAATATCTCTTCTAATCTGGTGTTTCTGCGTTCTCTTCGGTTGTCATAGTTTACCATATTCTAGCAATTCCAGAATTTATTTGGGAAATCTTAGTGTGGAGGTTGGTCCAGTGACTCCACTCTTAATTCTGTTGCGTTTTTGGACAGTTCTTAAATATGTGTTTATTCGTTTTCCGTTACTATTTCTGCGGCACTCCAGGTAACGGGGTCCTTTGTTTTTGTCTGCAACTGTACAATAACCTGTGAGCCATCTAGACATCTGCAGACTGTTTCACTACTTTAAACTGTGATGACAGTATGCTACTGTGGAACAGCATTCGAATATGTAAACCTGACTGCATATGATAGAGGTCCATGACATTTGTATTTCATGCTCTTGTTTTTACTTCCTGTGCAATTTTTATAGTACTTTCCTTCTCATGGTCAAGTTCTATCTTGACTTTCCGTGCATTTTCTTTTCTCTCCTGGATAATATCTTCATAATCTAGGAGCTCTCTCTTTCAAGCCTCTCTCCCTAGGTTAAATATTCTCTTTTGATATGGACCATTATTGCTTTATCTTTTGGCTTATTGTCATTTCCGGCAATACATAGTTCTAGCGCACGCAAGATTGTCATCACATTCTATTTTCCTTTCTTAATGATAATCTGAAATGACTATCACTCGCCATTTAGTACCATCAAGTTGGCACCCAAATCGCGTTGACTGTTATGCAGTTGTCAGGCAAATATGCAGAAATACTGATCGACACTGGGTTCTCTCCCATGGTTAAATATCCTTGCATTATATGGACCAGTATTACTTTATTTATCTTGTGGTTTATTGTCATTCCCGGCAATACATAGTTTCAGTGCACATAAGATTGTCATTGCATTCCACTTTCCTTCTTTAATGATAATCTGAACCGACTGTTATCAGCCATTTAGTACCATCAAGATGGCGCCCAAATTGCGTTGACTTTTATGCAGTTGACAGGCCAGTGTGCAAACATACTGATCGACATTAGCTATTTATGTCTGCCTAGAGCACCAAAAACATAGATAAAAGTTCATGGCTCGTCCAGGACCCTGGCAAAAAATGTCTGCCTAATTATGAGCCCAATCTCACTGAAATACGTCTCGCACGGTCATGGAGCATATAATGCATTGCTAACACAATCAACCACGGCGGCGATAAATACAAAATACGCGGTTAGAGACTTTCTTAAGGATTTACTCAGCTAATCCCATATGCGTGATCGATACACGTTTTAATAATAATTATGAGCTCCATATAACTCAATGAATTAACACATATTCCAAGATGGCGATATAGTTCCTAGGTAAAACTCACTTAATCGAGCACAGATCTTTGCCTATTAAAAGATGGCCCCCAAGCGCAACGCCGTTAGACCGTCTCAACCTTTGGAATACGGGATTGACCTGGAACTGCCATTGCTAAATAAAATAGAAGTAAGTTGATGCCTGCGCCTTTGCCATCATATTCGGCACAATAATCCTTTTTGTTTCGTCTCAACACAGAGCCTATCCTCAATTCTGTGCTCGTAACTTGGAGCCTGAACATACGACCCTTTGGAGGATACTCTAAGCATTCCGTGTTCTCTAATACTGGCTGAATCTTTTGACAGCCACCAAGAATAACTTTTGATAGTCAGGCTTTACCCTCAATAAGTGCTAATTCATTAAGGATTACTGTATTCTTCCCGCTTGGTCATGCGTGATAACTGCATAAAAATGCAAGAATTCATACGCTTATCTGCCCTTATGTGCATGATAAACAAACAAAACTTAAATTGATTGGTTGTTCATTACTTACCTACAATTTGCTCTCCTCGGCTCAGTATTACAAAAACTGAATGGTTGTTCTCCTTATTCTCTGTTCCTTACCCCCTTTTCCTTGCTTCTTCTCTTCTCAGACATCTACATCATCATGTTTGCTTGAAGACTGACACATTACTTAATATGTTTAAAGGAAATAACCCAGATTTACCGATCTACTAAGAAGGTATAACTAAAATGTGCAATAATGAGCCTCCAATTCACCAATAAAGCTTGTCTGCACATACTAATGATACAGCACAACCCCAATTATGCTACTGTTCTTTCCTATACCTAATATATCTAACGTTGATAAACAATATATTTCATAAACAATTCTGCATGATTACCAGAACAGTACTAACATATGCACTTAATAGTGGCATGCCTGCATGCGGAAACTTCTAAATGTCCAAAATGTCAAACTTGCAAAACTTTAGAATCTCCTGCCAGCACTGTATAACGCGTCCTTAATCTCTTTAATGCCTTTAATTGTATTTTTATCTTCTCTCTAGTAACACTATTTGTCTCACATCGTCTCTTTGCACAGTCCTCTCGCACATTCATCCTGGTCACTTGCTCCCGGATCTTTTTAGAATTTCTGTGCACTTTTAAAATATCCTTATTGTCCTCACTCCCGAACGTCTTACACCGTGCACTCGTTGGTGTGCTACATCTGGCTCCTCAATTACATTGATTCATATTGCCAAATTACATCTCTTACAGCCTTGAGAAAGTCCTGGTCCTATTGACCACTTAGGGCGAAACACGTGTCTGCTGTTGCAGTATTAACAATGTAACCCAAATAATATTCTGGAAAGGATGTAACCTATGTTTGATGAAGAAAAGAACATAAAAAGAATAAATAAATTGCTTTTCACAAAAAGGAAATGGGATTTTTGACTACCAAAACACAAGCTAATCAAGGAGGAGTATATGCTCAAAAACATTCTGACAGGTTAATTTGATAACTGTTTGTGACTGACGAGGATGGTGGCTGTTGCCTTAGTAGGGTTTCACCTTACTCACACAACACCCCAATTTATCACATTTACCTATTTCTGAAAGGCAGGATATGTCCAACAAGGCTACCACCAATCAAGTTCAAAGTTGCATTTCTAGTAGAAGATGTCTCCAGAGAGTAACGTTTACAAACCGAATGCATAGTGGCCCATGCCACTGCCCTACACATTTTTGTAGTGTGCGTGGGCCTTTGGAGTGCCATGTTTCTACTTTTGTCGTAGTGTAGTGAACAGTAAAGTTTCTTAGAAATCTAAACCCTCTGAAATGTGGTTTTGAAATGCATGAGACTACCCACGTAGCACCAGGATCTTTCATTTTGGCTTGATTTATGCCATATTAGTCTAAACAAACTTAAAAAAATCTTAAAACAATTCCAAACAGCTCCACACACTCCTGACACAACTCCCCTTTTTTATCAATTCATGAAAAATCTTTCCTATATTAAAATGCAATTGAAAATCATCATAAGCCATCACATATGTTAACATCTGCAGAACTTTTTTAATTTGTATTTTTCTAAAAGTTTTTCTCGGGTAGCTTAAGGCTTCACAAAATAATAAAATATGCATCAAGTATAGTACAAACCCATGCCACAGAGGGCATATTAGGTTGATGTGATCTTTGCATTTTCTGTTTAATTACTCCCCATTACATATATTTGTATATTCATGCATCTGAGTGCACATTTTTTCATTTATAAATGCATGCTGCATTTAGTATTGATCGCACATGTACAACATTTAACATTTTTATTATTATAGTTTGATAGCACAATTATCCATTTATATATATTAACGTGATAGAAGTTATTGAAAATGCAACAGAACTAATATGCTATATCTTGAATTTTACATCATTGTTTGCAAAGTCTTCTTTTTCAAAATAAACAGAAAAGTGGATTTAAGCCTGGTCTAGACATATGTTAGGTAGATAGGAGCTTTCAACTTCCTGGGAGATTAGTTTCTTGAGAGCTGAGCTGCACACATCCCTAGTGAAGGCCAGTGGATCCTCGCAGCAGGAGGTCCTTATCAGCTCAGCAACACCATAACTAAGACAGAACGAGCAACCAAAGAAAAGGAGGGACCCCTATAAACGAATGAGGGAGGGTAAAACAGGGGATCAAGTAAAACGCACAAGACAAAAAATTACCCACCCATTCAAAAGATAAATTATTGAGGCCCACAAGGGGGTCCTGTAATGATACCTAAAGAACCAAGGCTCAAGTGAATATATTGAACAGAACCAGTAATTACAATTGATGATTATTTCTTTTTATTAACAGAATATCAAAAAAAAATTTTTTATATCATAGCACAGTGATACATACAGATAAAATACAATAAAAAGAGAACCCCACAACAAACCATCATGCATACACACACACACTCAAAGATTCAAATGAGCTCTATACATCCATCAAACATTCATACACATAGCATATATAAATATGTTTAAAAAGCCAAGAGGAAAATAGATATTTTAATAAATTGGTCCAAAGGTAGAATTGGAAACCACTTCCGGGTTTGAAAAGATCAAACGCCGACGCGCGTTTCGGTGAAAACCCTACAGGGGGGCTACACCTTCATCAGGGCAGATCATATGCAGAGAAATAAATAGCGTGGGACACTCAAATACCTATAAACAACATAAAAATGTATCCCTTCCAATACTTAGTGATAAACTTCACATACTAATCAATACATGCACGAGAAGCCTTGAAAAATGATAGAGAATAAAGGAATTAAGGTCAGACAACAATGGTCAGCGCGGCAATAGAGGAAATGTGCATCTTAAAATAGAAGAAAACAGACCCAGCCTGGGTCATGTGTTTTAAAAGATCCAGAAAAAACCAGTGACTTCCGCATTTATACTAACAGAGAAAAGAGGAAACCAACCACTGAACAGGAAATATTCAATAATTCCCAAAGTGAATGAAACCACATATTAGTAGTCATGCCAGTAGTGAATTCCTGGTGACCCCCTTTCCCCGAAAGGGATATATACATATGTAAGCATACCTTTTGAGGTATTCTATCAAAACTTTATCCAACAGGATTGGGTTCCGACAAAGGCCATATAAGCCTGGGGGTACTGGACATCAACATCCAACAAATCTAATAAAATACCGTCACACTACTTAGCCGACGATAAAACATGTCAGAATAAACAGAACGAGACCATACAATACAGAGATGCCCAAACACAACCCATATAAACCTACCCTATGATGTAGGCATAAAGGCGAGCTTGACGGAGAACCAACTTTCAAAAGGTTCAGCCGGATTAGATTTCACGGAGGCCTTTATTCAAGGCGTGATATCAGGATAAATCTTAAAGAAAATAACGAAGGGCAAGGGTTAACGATGTTTAAACAAGGTGATCACCAACTAGATGGCAACACTAACAATAGACATGCCCAAAGGTTAATTACTAAACGCTAGAAGACTACCCCCAAGTAACAGCGAGAGAGGCACAACGATCGAACCCGTCTCAAAAATTACTCCAGCTGATACAGTTAAAAGTGGTCCCTAGGGCCACGGAGAGTCCACAAACCTCCAGGGCCTCATACAATGATGGGCACACAGTCGCGCTTAAACAGAGAACAAAGGATAATTACCTCCAGGGCCGTTTAAGGATCACACCGGGTAAGAATATGGCCCGTTTCCCTTTGCTTTTGGGAAGAGAGAGGGGTGAGAACCAACTCCGCTTATAAACCCGTCCGTTCGAATGCGCAGCCGGTGAGAAAGATAAACAGAAAAGAAGGACACCCATACTCAGAAGAAATAACGAAAAAAAGTGGCGGCCATATTGGAAAGGGTAAGATGTAATTCCCTAAAATAGGATACAAAAAACAACGATAACTAACAGGGACAACAAATACTCAGAACCCCGAAGAAATATAAATAAATAAAGGACAAAGAATAGTCCTATACGTGAGTGAAAAATACATTGCCAAAAAAATAAGAAAGTACAGACAAATATAATGTACAAAATATAAAATAAAATAAAGAATAAAAAATACAAATGAGGACATACCCTGCTCATAAATGAAAAAGAGCAGTTCTTATTTGATGGCATTCTCCCAGGGACAGCACTCATTGAGACCATTCTTCACAGAGTTAAGAGAGTAGATCCAAAACACTTCCCGTTTTTTTCTAACTTGAGTGGGATCCTTTCCAGAAGGCACATTGATTTTCTCGAGAATAGACCACCTAAGATCTAATTCAGAATGCTGTTTGTTGAGCCAATGCTCCACCAACGGAGCCGCAATCTTTTTCGTGCGTATGTTGGATTTGTGCTCACCAATTCTGAGTCTCACTTCACGTCCAGTCTCACCAATGTAAATGGAATCACAGGGACATATGATAATATATATCACATTAGATGTCCTGCAATTGGTCATATCATGGAGCGAAATCGAACGTTCCCCGATCTTAATGACATCACCTACCAAAGCATGTGCGCACGCATGACAAGAACCACATCTGTGGTTGCCATGAATGGGGTTAGAACCTGTGATAGACTTCTGGCAAAAGCCAGAGGCAGGAGCTATCTTACCCCTTACTAGATGGTTTTTCAGATTTTTATTTCTCTTAAATGCAAACAATGGCTTAGCAAGTTTAGGCTCACTATTGTCCATGTTTAGCAGATACCAAAGGGAGTTGACCGTGCGTCTGATTTTATGATTGATATTAGAGTGTTTAGTGACGCATACCACCCTATCCATTTTCTTATTCTCCTGGGTATAAAACATGGCTTCCCGGTTGAAATAACGGGCTCGCTTAAACGAATCCTTGACCAATTTGAGAGGGTATCCACAATTAACTAATTTACTTCTCAAGATGTCTGCTTGTTTGAGAAAGTCAGTAATGGTAGTACAGTTTCTCCGGAGACGGAGAAACTGACTAAAGGGGATACTATCTCTTTGGAAACGAGGATGGTAGCTCCCATACTGCAACAAGGTGTTTCTGGCAGTAGGTTTGGTAAATAGCGAGACAAATAATTTATTCTCATTGTGTTCAACCCAGACATCCAAAAATTCCAACTTGAGATTGCTGGAGTGAGCCGTGAATTTCAAGTTCACATCGGCTGCATTAATCCATAAAATAAATTCATCAAGGGACGTGGAATCCCCTTCCCAGATGAAAAAGATATCGTCAATGAACCGAGACCAGCCTCGGACATTTTCATAGAAAGGGGCCATCTCATTAAATATATGGGCTCGCTCAAATTGGCCCATATAAAGGCAGGCAACGCTGGGGGCACAAGACGCTCCCATACTAACTCCCTGGATCTGATGAAAGAAACTGTAGTTAAACTCAAAGTAGTTCTCACCGAGAACCACTCGGAGACAGTCCAAGATGAATGGAGAATTGGTGATGTTTGGTTCATTCGAAAGAATTTCCTGTATAGCTCTCATCGCCCCTTCCTGCGGTATGTTAGTGTATAGGGACTCTAAGTCCAAAGTAACTAGGAGTTCCCTATCACTCATATACGGCGTCCCTTCAATTCTGGAGATGAAATGTCCTGTGTCCTTCACAAAGGAATCCAGTTTCTGAACTAAAGGTTTGAGAAATTGGTCCACATATTTGGAGAGGGGCTCAGTGGCCGCTCCAATGGTGGACACATTGGGTCTTAAGGGGGGCAACGTGACATCCTTGTGCGTCTTCGGAACCCCGTAAATAATTGGCATACGGGTATGGGTGGGCGTAAGATATTCAGCTTCACTGGCACATAGAAATCCCTGTTCCACAGCCGTCTCCACCAAAAGTACAATCCGTCGTTTCAGTGCAATTTCAGGATTGCTCCTGATACGTTTATAGTGTCGTGTAGAGGAAAGAAGGATATTCATCTTCTCAATATAGGTGGAGGTATCAAAAATCACGATCCCGCCCCCTTTATCACACGGCTTGATTGTCAATTGTCTGTTGTTCTTAAGGGAAAGTAAGGCAGAGTTTTCTGTTCTCAAAAGATTATCAGTAGGTCTGGGGACAAATTTTATGAATTGTTCAATTTTTGAAAGAACTGCCTTCTCAAAGAAGGCCACTTCAGGGCCAACTGAATCCAAGGTAGGAGTAAAATCAGATGGAGGTTTCAAAGCAGAAATATTATCATGGTCATCCACATGAGGTCTTGTGGAAAAAAACTTCCAAAGTCTGATTTTTCTGAAGAATAAATGCAGATCTTTCATGAATTCAAATTTATTGAATTCAAATTTATTGAACCCGATCGAGGGGACAAAAGAAAGACCCCTAGATAACAAATTAAGAGAGTCAGGTTCAATGATATCAGTAGACAAATTAAATACTGGAATGCTCTTTATGTTTTCCAGTATTGTTGATGTCGAGTCTGAATATACATTTGAGGCTGGTTCTGACCCTGACGGAAATTCCTCGATTGGGGGTTCCGCGTTCTATTAATAAAAAGAAATAATCATCAATTGTAATTACTGGTTCTGTTCAATATATGCACTTGAGCCTTGGTTGTTTAGGTATCATTACAGGACCCCCTTGTGGGCCTCAATAATTTATCTTTTGAATGGGTGGGTAATTTTTTGTCTTGTGCGTAAGACAGAACGAGCTTCTTCGAGTAGAGAAGCTGGCTAAACAAAAAACAGTATAGCTACGGTAGTGGGGCTGGAGGCTGTCTAAATAAACTCAGAAGGGCACTTGTACTGCTAAGAAAGCTTATCTAAGGGTTAGAAGGGAGGGGTTGGTTATCAAAGACTGAATTTATCATTTCATGAAATGAAATATTGAAATTCCATCCCAATATTGATATTTATTTTTATATTTTGCTTATTAATTGCTTTTATTGTCACTGTTGTGTTTATCTTTATAGTTTCATCTATACACATCTGCACTAGGTTAGGACATACATTTTGATAAAGTATTTAAAATGTATAGTGTGGATTCTTGTATGTATGTCCATCCATGGTGAAAGGAGATTCAGAACACTTTAATAAAACAAATAACCCTTCAGCCTCACAGGAATGATTGTTATCTTGGTTGTTCTTGAGTTATCGTCTGGATTTCAGGTAGGTAATTTGGCTCAGCCTGCACTTTGGCAGAAGGACTGGAGTTTCTTAAAATGGGCTGTATTTTGCAAAAGTGCAACAAATGTACCAAAGCCTGTACCCACTAGACCTTTCCAGTCTCCCTAATAGGTAGCTGACTTAAATGCATCAACCAGAGTGGACCCAAAGCATCTACTTTATGCAGAGCACCCGTATCAAAGTGAGTTGTTATATGGTGGTGTATACCTTATAATAACGTCACTCCACCCTTGACAAGTCCAGTAAAGTTCCTCTCAGTAACATCACTGAGTTCTGGGTAGCTGTGGCACTGAAGCAGCCCGGCTTACTTAAAGAAACACGTATAAAGCATTTACCAATACCACAACAACTTGACAAAGTAAAGAAACCAACACAAAAGGATGAAAACAATTTATAACAATCATTTGCAATGCAATAGGTATCGCATTGAGAGTTTGAGCTATTGGCATTGTAAATAATCCCTTTTATGTGTTTTGAAAACCTGCAAGCGGTGCAGAAACATGCACTTTATACTTCTAGTCCTTGCTAACAAGAAGGCTGGCAATAACTGCACCTCTTTTAATACCAGCCTTACTTTTTTTGCCAATAGCTCAAACTCTTGCAAATGCGAGACCAATTGCATTGCAAATGCTTGTTTTAATATAGTGCTTTATACTGTAATAATGCCAGCAATTAGGGGCATAACAGGGTTGAAATAGACCTAAGAACAATTGTTTCATATAAAGTTTTATTTTTTCTACACAAGAAGCTGGGAAGTAGTCCTCGGCATCAAGAAAAGTGTTGCCTCTGCTAATTGTCTCTTATTCAGTGGCTAATTCCTTTTTGAAAAAGTGACATCATCCAGTCAAAAAGTATGTCTAACATCTGAGACGCTGATCTCCAGAGCGAGCTCTAGTTTTTGCTTTGGTTTTATCGTAATGTAAGACTAAATACAAAATACTTTAGAACAGGCAATATGAATTAATGCACTAGCAGCAACTGTATGAGAGGAAGTGATTGTTAACTGGTGCCGTAGGCAGAAGTAGTTTAGAGTTGTGTTCTATTGTTTAAAGAAGAACTTCGAGGAAATGACTGCAGCAGTGAACTTTCCTGCAGAAGAATGTAAGATTACAACCAGCTCACGCTTTCCTTTCAAGTTGAAGATGAAAGAGAGAGAAGTGCACTGTGAGACACCTAAGCCTTGACTTGCTTCTCTCAGGAAGAGTCAGGATGTGGGGATGACAATATTTGCTTCCCTCAGCTCTGACAGCTTCAAGCCAATTTACATACAGAGCCAGAAAGCCTTGCTTAAACATCATATACGGTAGGCGCGGTTGTTTAAAGAGCGGTACATAGGCATACAGGGCCCCTGCAGCGCCGCAGCTACAGCTACATGCGCTTAGTAAATGCCCAAGAAATATTATAGAGTAAACAATAAAACTAATTCCAAAGTTCAATATTGCCAATCCACAAAAATATAGAGCCTCTATAGCGCCGCAGCTACCGCTATATGCGATTAGTAAATGTGCCCAGAATATCATAAATTAAACAGTCAAAATCAGTAAAAAGTACCATTTGGATGTGGCACAGAAATGTAGAAAGACATAAACACATACCAACAGTGCGCCTCGGCCATCAACGGAAGTGGCGTATCAGCTGCAGGAACCTGTCAGGAGGGGGCAAAGAAAATGGACACTGGAGTCATCGTATGGTTAGCAGCGGGAGGGTAAAAAGTTGTTCAATAGATTGCAGCAGGTCTTGCAGACAGCGCATTCACGCTGCTAAGTCTCAGTGATCAAAGACAACATCTGGTGACTAAGCCCAATGTCTACACGTCTTTATATAGTCGTTTAGCTGTAATGAAAATACAATGTATGATGTTTAAACACTTAGTGGTGCTATCGTGCTAAGCACCAGGCCACCTTTGGTGCAAATTGGCTGCACTTTAGAAAGATGTGCAAACCTAATGTCCAAAACAGAAATGCACTCAAGCACATACAATCCAAGTCGCAATGGTAGATCACGTCTTTGTAAGGTTCTGTTGTAGTGATCAAATCAAGTCCACACTAGTCAAATTCTTCCACATCGTTTTTTTTTTTTTTTTTACTTCAGAGACTAGTATTTCACACAGTGTTGTCCAACATATGCAGCAGCCGATACCTGTTTCATCCTCCTGGACTTTTTCAAGGCTGCAAGATCATATTACATTGATAGTACCAGTGTTGTTTTTTTCTCTTACTTACAGTTTAGAAGGGTGTCCCCATCACCAGTACACCCTGTTATCCAAAAAGAAATATATGTATAACATGTATGTGGGAAGGGCAGGAGGTTGCAGAGTCAGTAGTTCTCGTTCCATTTTAACACATGCAGTACAGAGTGGTAATGGTGTTAATGAATTTCACCCAGTGTTTGCGCATGAGTTGTGTTGACAACAATACAACTAAGGGAATGGTGTCCATAAAATAAAACCATGCTTAGTGAAAGATTGCATGGTGCCTATGCTTGATCCATCACCAAGCTGACATATAGAATATGGTAATATGTCATACCTAAAAATATCAAAACAAGTCCATACTATTCTTGCAGTATCTCCAAAATCGGTGTATAAGATAAAAAAAAGCGGTTCCGTCTGTCTGGAGCCTCTGGAAACTGAATACCGAATCCCATCCGGAGCCTTTCCTAACAACATCGTAATCGGCCCCCAAGTACTGCATGTGTTAAAATGGAACGAGAACTACCGACTCTGCAACTCCTGCTCTTTCCCTTTTTGGATACCAGGGTGTACTGGTGATGGGGACACCCTTCTAAGCTGTAAGCAAGAGAAAAACAATACTGTGAATATCAATGTAATATGATCTTGCAGCCTTGAAAAAGTCCAGGAGGACGAAACACATGTCTGCTGCGGCACATGTTGGGCAACACTGTATGAAATACTTGTATCTGAAGTAAAAAAACAATGTGGAAGAATTTGACTACTGTGGACTGGATTTGATCACTACAACAGAACCTTACAAATACGTGATCTACCATTGTGACTTTGATTGTGTGTGCTTGAGTGCATTTCTGTTTTGGACACTGCTATGTCTCGACCTAAAAATAGATGATATTTTCATGAATATTTAGACATCATCAACTTTAAAGGTGACCAGATGGTTCCAGAGTCGCAGAATTTAGAGCATTAAAAATATGTTTGAATGCAATTAAACGATGCAGATTATCTGGTTGCACAGAGTCTTTCAGTCCTTGGAAGAAACTGGTACCCAGCTCAGTATGGCCACAACATGCACTTTGGAGCAACAACAAATGGCGAGTGCCAGTCAGGGGGACAGAACCAAGTGATCTCACTCAGTTACCTGGAGTGAAATGTTGATTCAGGACCAATTCTTGTATCCTTTTTGATCTTGTGGTACCAGAGTGGTCCTGGGGCTGCACTGGGAAGCAGGACTAGTATGGCTTGTGACCACCATTGCTGAGGATGACAGGGAAGTCTTCTGGTGTCCACCCCTGTGGTTCTTGATGTGCAGGTGTGTCCTGGGTGATGAGCCCTTGACAATGTTCAGCTGGTGACTAGTCCCAACTGGTCCTCTGGTGCTGCAGGTGCTTGTGTGATGTACTTAAAGAAGACACTCCTCTGTAGCTACTCCTGGGGGTCGGTGCAAGTAGGACAAAGTCTCTGATACTCTTTATGGGGCAAGTTTACATCTCCCACAGTGCTCTTCAGTCGAAAGAGGATGATTCCCTCAGCTGGCCCGATGGCCATTTGAGTCTGTTAAACCTATTGTAAGCCTGTGGGTCAGACAGAGAGCTAAAATCACAAGCCATTGGGAGATTTTCTGGGCTCTTTTGGCAATTGGAGACACTCATACTCATTGGAAGCCTCCTTTTGTCTGTTGCAAGTCGCAGTCCGTCTTTGTGTCCAGACGGGTGCAGCAGGTGCAGTCCTCATTGTCACCTCTCTCTTGTGCAGTACTAGGGTCATAGACTCAAACTCTTGCAGTTACTCCAGCAGATCTAAGTTCTGAGGGCCAGGGGTGCCATATTTAAACCTTTTATATTTACTCAGGGAGGAGGGCGACTACTCGCCAATGTGCAAGTGTGACCCAGCCAACCCTACCCACCTGGTGACCACTTCCTGCAGAGTGTGGCATCCAGGTATCCCTGAAGTTACTGCTCCCTGATAATGAAAAAGGCAGAACCTTTCTCAGAGTGTGCTGATCTCACTTACTCCTTCCACCACCCCCTAGGGGTGTGGCTAACCAAAGACATCACGCCCTTTGGGAAACCGGCATTACACTGGTTTTCCGGCTTTCCCTAGGATACCACGATGACTGGCATTACAATGGCAGGGGTGTTTGCATCATTTGCTCACCAGAGGTTACAGTTTCGTTGAAGCCTGCACTCTCTTTTCCTCCTTGCCATAGGGCATCCTGCCTAGGAGGAGGTGCAACCTCTGCCCTGTGCAGCTCTATGTTCTCCTGCCAGCAGAGTCGTTAGGATGGGAAAACAGCACAAAGACATAACTGTACCAGCTAGGCTACTGGCTGACTTGGGCAATCTCATGGCCATTTTTAAAAAGTGGCATTAGTAATAATTGTACATTAAATCCTACTTTAGAATAAAGTCAGATTTTTTTTATAGGACAATTTCTCTGATACCAAACAGTACCAGTTTTGGCGGTCCCATTGCAGAGTTAGCCCATTGGGACAACTTCCATATTAGCCAATGAGGCTACCAGCCCTGCTACAGCAATAACGGCTTTTGGTGTGTTTTGCTATTGGGATATGTAAAATTTATATCCCACTTGCAATTCCTTACACCTTTCCTGCTGGGCATCACATGCCTTACAAGTAATGTAAGGGAAGGTTAGGTCTTTGCCTTCATTTGGCAAAATCGAGTTCACATTTTAAAACCACCCCTCCAAGCTGTACTGGAAGTCTGTGAGTCTTGTTTGCCCCTGTCAGCATCGTGGTAGCACAATCAATGCTGCAGTCCATGAGTAACACTTAACTTGCAGGCCTCAGGTACACAAAGTACCATACACTAGGGACTTATAATTAAGTTAAATTGTGCTAATTAGCAGTAACCAATTCAACATGTACAGGTTAGGGGTCAAGAGCACTGGCCCCGAGTCCAGTTAGCAGAGGCCAGGGCACTTTCAAAGGTAAAAGCCATCAGCATCGGTCAAAAAGTGGGGGTGGTCATGCAAAAAGAAGGCATTTCCTCACAGCACCCAGATATCAAGTCGTATTTGTATAGCACTGCTAATCACCACAAAAGGTAACCAGATGCTGTGCTGCATATATCAGTCGAAGAGCCAGGTCTTGAGTCCCTTCCTGAAGTGGGTCAGCGAGGGTGTTCCAGATTTGGTGGCGAGGTGGGAGAAGGAGGGTCCTCCGGAGCGGCAGTGCAGTTACGTGGTGTCTGGGCAAGGTATGCAGAGCTTAGATTTCTGGTTGGTGGAAGAGCAGGCAGTGGTTCATGTAGGCTGGTCATTGGTTGTGGAGGGCTTTGTAGGTGTGGGTCAGAAGCTTGAAATGGCATCTATTCTGGACAGGGAGCCAGTGGAGGTCTTTTAGGTGCTGGGTGATGTGTCCTCTTGGGTAGGTTGAGGATCAGTCTGGCTGCTGCATTCTGGATTGTCTGTAGTCTTTGCATGAGCTCGGTGGTTGTGCCTACATAGAGTGCATTGCCTTAGTCAAGTCGGTTGGTGATGAGCTGCTAATAAAGGTGAGAGTGGCAAGGTTGGTGATGAAGGCCTGTGTCACAGTTTTCCTTGTGCTGATCGGGAGCCATCTGAAGATTTTGCCCATCGTGTGGAAGCAGGCTGAGGAGATGTCGTTAACATGATGTTTCATGGAGAGTTCGCTGTCCAGGATGAAGCAGAGGTTGCAGCGTGGTCTTTCGAGAGGTGTCATGTAGATGTTAAAGAGGGTTGGATTGAGGGTGAGCCTTGGGGTACGCCGCAGATGGTGTGCTTGGGTTGCGAGGTGAAGGAATGGAGGCAGGAAGGATGCCATCCATCTGAGCGCATCATCTGCGATTCCAATCTGGCATAGTCCATTGATGAGTGTGTGGTCGGAGAAGGTGTTGGAAGCTGCAGAGAGGTCCAGGAGGATATGGGCGGCTGATACTCCTCTGTCGAGTAGGGCTTTAATGTCGTCTGTTGCGGCAATCAGGGCTTTCTCTGTGCTGTGGTTGGCTCTGAAACCTGATTGGGATGGGGCCAGCAGTTTGTTTCTCTCCAGATGATCGGTCTTTTAGAGGTTGATGGCCTTCTCCAGGACTTTGGCGGGGAACGGAGAAGGGAGATTGGACGTTGCGGTCTGCTGAAGGTTTCTTGAGAAGGGGTCTAACCTCCGTGTGTTTCCATGCGACGGGAAAGGTGGCTGTAGTTATGGAGGCATTAAATATGGTGGTGAGCTGGTGGCTGATCTCTTCTCTTCCGAGGGTGAAGAGTCGATGGGGGCATGGGTCGGTAGGTGAGTGGATGGAGTTCATCAAGGTGGTTGTGATTGGTGTGCGAAGTTGTTCCTATGCAGTGAATGGGGTGTCGGTGGTTGTGAAAGATGGGTTGCTGATAAGGTTGGAGGGATGGAGATCGAAGTTCCTATAAATGGTTGCTATGTTGTTGTGGAAGTGGACGGCTAAGGCATCAAAGTTTTTGTGAGGATGGGAATGTGTTTTCTATGGCTGACGGGCAGGTGAAGTCGCTGACGGTGGTGAAGAGTTCCTTGGTTTCGTTGGAGCTGGTCTCGAGCTAGTGTTAGTGCCTCCTTTTTTGCGACTTTGAACTGGCAGTGGTAGTTGTTGAGGGCTGATTTGTAGGTGACTCGGTTGGTGTGGTTCCTGCTGGAGTGCCATCTTCTTTCTAGTTGTTTACACCTGTATTTTGATGTGCGGAGTTCTGGCGTGTACCGCTAGCTGGTATGGTGGTTCTGTGCATTTTGGCTGGTTTGGTGGGGGCAACTGGATTGGCAGTGCTGGTGATTCAGGCGCTGGTCCAGCTGTGGTAGGGGTTGCTGTGTCAGTTGGGGGCAGTGCGGGGAGGACCAGTGAGGATGAAGTGTACGATGGAGTGGTCCGTCCAGGTGAGTCCCGAGGTGAGGCTATATCTGAATCTGTTGCTGGATATGAAAATGGGATCTAGCATGTGTTCTGCTTTGTGTGTGGTGTCAGTTACCACCTGCTTGAGGCCGATGTTGTCCAGTCATTCCAAGAGGTCAGTGGAGTTGGTGTCAGTGGAGTCGTCCAGGTGGAAGTTGAGGCCTCTCAGGAAGAAGTAGTGTTCGGATTCGATGGCGAGCGGGGTGATGAATTCAGCAATGGAGTCGCTGAGGCTGGTTCGTGGTCCTGGTAGTCTGTACGTGAGGGTGCCTTTGAAGGTGGTTTTGGCATCAGCCCGAAGCTGGAAGTTTATGTGTTCCATAATCGGCCTGGTATCATCATTGGTGATGGTGCAGGTGATTGATTCCTTGTGTACGATGGCGATGCCACCTCCATGTCTGTTGGTGCAGTCACAGTGTTTCATCTTGTAGCTGCCGGGCATTGTTGTGGTGATGTCTGTGGTTGATGTGAGGGTGAGCCAGGTCTCCGTGATGAAGGTCACACCAGTGGAGATGGTGTCGCAGATTTTGGTGGCATGTTTGCAGAGCAATCGGGCGTTGCTCAAAGGGCAGTTGAGTTGATCTGGGGCTGGCTTGGCGCTGTTTGATGTGGTGTTAGTCGGTGTTGGGGTGGAGGTGAATCGGCAGTGGATGCAGGAGAAAGGTCTTGCTGTGGAGCGCTGTGATGTGAGGCAGCAGTTGTTGTTGTGTGCAGGGTCCAGGGTACGGAGTTCTGCGGCAAAGTACCTGTGGAAGTGCGGAGGACCAGGGCTCCTGGCTCTGGGCGATCTCATTCTAGCTCGGTTTACAACCTAGTCAATTTGCTCTTTATATGACATGTTATAAATAAATGCCCCCTTAGATAGCAGTAGCTTGGGACTATCTCACGTGGCTCTCCTTCCAAGTGTCACCAACAGTTTTTACTTTATTCTCTCTAAAAATCATTACTTTAGTTTTTCCGCTATTATTATTTAGGAAGTTAATTTTGCAATATAAGCTAAACCTTTCCAAGGGATGGTATGGTCCTATGTGGATCAAGTTAAGAAAGACTGCATCAACAGAATAATAAGGAGTTTCTATGTGCTCATAATGCAGTTTAGTTGGAAAGCAGCAACCCTGTTTAAGCGCTTTCGGAGCAACATATATAGCAAACTATAAATGGGGGTAATCTACAGGCCTACATTACAGATTAAGGGGTCATTATTTTCTGAGATAATCCTCCATTTTGCCCCAACTAGAGTCTTGTCCAGTGGTCTTAACAATGATGCAGAGAGACCCCATTCTGAAATTATTCTTTACAGTAGATTTCTGCCCACAAGAGTAAATGCTTTGGCCAAATCAACATACGCCACACCAAGAGGCATTCGTTTATGAGAAATATATTTTTTAACCAATAATTTCTTTAGTAGACAATCAAAAGTGGAGTGATTTTTTTTTTCTAAACCTTAGTCAAACTTATTGGAGAAGCCCAGCTTATTCTACCCGGCCTTATAATCTAGTTAGTAAATGCCGTGCAAATATTTCTCTGAGATATCCATCAGGGTGAGCATTCTCTCATTTTCTGGTTGAGACCTACTACCTTTCTTGTTTATTAGAATCCATATGCTACCACTCCACGAGTCAGGAATAGCATGACAGTTTATCACTGTTCCAGTACGACCCTGAAGCAATGATACACATAGTTCAAATTGCTGCTTAGATATGTTTGTAGAAATACCATATGCACCTTTATCTCCACAACAACTATGGGGCATATTTTGGGGAATTGTCACGCAGTGCAATGCAGCAAGCCACTTTGCTGATCTGCACTGCATGGCAGGGAAAGGGCAGGAATGCACTGTATTTAAAAGAATACGGCGCATTCCTGCCATTTCCCCTGCGCTGGTACTATTTTTCGCTTCCTAGCACCAATGCAGCCACCCATGGACCATGCTTTGCATGCAGGGTTTTTTGTGTAGGTAGGTGGCCCTTTCTGCACAAAAACAATCCTGGGAGGCATATTCCTCTTTCTGTGTTTGCTGCATTCTGCAGCACACACTCAAAGAGGGTGAAACCAAGAGACAGAGATATTTCTCCTCATTGAGCCTACCCTGGGAAGTAGTAAGATTTTGGCGCATCCCCAGGTTTACAAGTTCTTGTAAATCTAAGGATGCATCAAAATCCATGGGAGTTGCATAGGAACACCCATGCAACACCTATGGAATGCCTTCCCAGAGCAGAGTAACGCAATGCAGCGATTTGCGCTACGTTACGGCCTATTTTTTAAGCCACTCAGAGCCAGGTAAAGTGGCTTTGCATGGCTTAAAAAATCTGACTTAGAGGTTTGCGTCAAGCATGTACTAAGTTGCGTGGTGCAAATGTGATGCAACCCTCTCATAAATATGGCCCTAGTTGTTCAGACATGACCATGATGCTGCATATGACGACCACTATAGCACCTGCGCCAGAGTTAGCATCTAGCTTTGGCACCTGCATGAATAAAACTTTTGGAACATGAATCATACAGAGGGGTACTAGGAGCCAGATTAAGGTCCAGTACCCATGCTCCTCACTATAATTGACACGTCTAATCAGTGTGGGTACTTGTTCCTATGTGGAGAGGGTATAGAAAACGTTAAAGAAAAGGTGTGGCTGGAATATATGGTTCCAGGGGATCTTCCTTATTTGGAAGTGTTGCCCTCACACACCCATGCGAGTGTCATGCTTCATCATCAGGCGTTTTGCTCCTCGTGGGCCCGGCACTGCCCCATAGGCCCGTGAGAGGGCTCTTTGTCGGAGATCTCCGAATAGGAACTAGTACCCACACTGATTAGACGTGTAAAACTTTTGGAACACACCTAATACTTCCTGTGAAAGTCTATGATCTTCTGATACGTTCACTGAACAACATCACTTTCTGGCTCAAAACTTGAGGCACCTATGCAATGACAGTCAGGGGCTGATTTACAAACCCATCGCACCGACGGTGCATCACTTTTAGTGATGCACCGGCAGCACAATGGGCTTCCCCATATTTACAAGGCCATGTAAAGTCACCTGCATGATTTTTCATGTCCTTGTAAACATGTTTTCCTTTCAGACATAACTCTGCGTGAAAGGGGCATTCCATAAGTGTTGCTGTGGGTGCTTCCTGTGACATAATTGCCTTTACAAACCTTGATAGGGTTGGTTCAGCATCAGTCAATTAACAGAATCAGACCTTTGACTCTGGAAGAATAACAAAGCCTGATGCACAATACCACAATGGAAAAGTGTCAGTCACATGTCCATCTCTCTTGCCTCTGAAAAGACAATAAACATCAGGCAGTCACTTACACGCCAGACACCAGAACAACTGATTGATTCTTTTGTAACACTGCTGTGCATTCCATGCTGAAATGTAGGTATGCAATCATTTTGACAAATTAAAATACTAACGGTATGTATGACTTTCATAAAAGTGCACTTTCCTCCTACTCCAAAAGCACATGGTGAAGTGAGGCTGTTGTATGACTAGCTTGTTCATTAAGTTGTTAATCTGTATGATCAAATAGCAATTTGTTGATTTGCCATTTTTTTCTCTACCACCTCCACTCTCGTTGACCCGCTCTTCCAGGTCCCCCTCTATAAAAAAATTGACAAGTGGGAGAAATTTGGTTAGAAAGGGGCAAGTTTCAACTACATGTATTGATCCGAAATTATTTTGAAGCCATATCAGAAAATAATAAATGAAAAGTGATCAAATCCTGAACAAATCCATGTCTCAGCGTATCATTCTCTATCCCTCCAGGTTCTATATCGCTTTCTCACATTCTAGCTTTACTCTAGACAAATATATTTCTGTTGCCTCCTTCTTGCCTTCCACTTTCTATGCTTCTCTTACTCTCTCTTTTCCGCCTTCTAGGTCATGTGAAAGAGAGTAAAGGTATCACTATGATTTAGGGAAGACGTCTTTAAAGTGTCATTTCATGGCATATTAGTGAACTCCTACTGATTTCTAAATTCCCTCGAGATGTAGCGAAAATGTTGTTTTTCTCAGGAGACTAGTCAGTGTTGTTCTACCAAATACACATAATAATGTTTGCACATTTTAGTCAATTGTAACATTGCTGCTCCTACTCCACTGGTTGCTCCCAACGAATTGCTTTTGCTCATACCTACTGGTATACAGACCCCCCCACAATAAAATAGAACCTTTGCAGAAGCCTTCCTAGATGCAATATCAGAGATTCCCTTAATCAGTAACAACCACTGCATCCTGTGTGACCTTAGTAGGTCCTTTAATTGCCTGAACCATCCCCAAGAAAGATCCCGCAAGATAAATCTAGCGGCTGTTCTCCACTTCTCATAAGTTGTCCCTGGATCTATACATATAGCAGGCCACAACGTGGATGCAATTTCGTCTCAACCTGGTCCAATTACAGTAGCAGGAAACCCCCTCTGTCATCACCACTGACCCTCTGCTCACTCTTTTCTGGTCAACTATGCAAAGAGAACAACCGCCCACAGACAATGGAAAAAACTCAATAGTTTGGCAATCTAAGTACATCTCTGGCCCTTCTCATGTTCCTACTAAATACTAGAGGAGTAAAGCTCTTGGCTTTGCCAAGGAATAGACTAAATCATTCCATTCAAGACATTCATACACCCAAACCATTGACCTAGGATCCCATGACTCAACAAAGAGATTAAACAGTTGAATACAAAAAAACACTGCATTACAATGTAAATGGAAGACATCTAATGATAAAACATGACAACACAAGCCTCAAACTTGAGGATCTAAAAATCATCTATCAAAAAGGTAAAAGGCCCAATTAGTCCTAATGGATCTCCAACAATACATTTCCTACCAATGACTTCATAGGATTCTCAGAGAATCCACAAGCTGGCGTGCACCATATGAAAGATACCCCTCTCTCACGCCTTCTATAGCACCGTTGAAGATCACCTACTTTAAGACGTAGAGGTGCTGGAACAACACCTCAGGAACACTACACAAACAGATTCATGCATACCTTTCCCATAGAGTCTAGCTTGTCAAATCTAGCTGATTTATTTCAGCACATCACTCTCGTATCATGAAGGCGTATGTTACTTCGCTCTAGCTTACATACAGAGTTACTGTCTGAAAATCACAGGGGACAGACAGCGACTGGAAAGGGGGTGGTTTGAAAAGAAAACAACATATTTTTAAACCGATATTTTTAGGAAACAAATTACTCAGTGTGTCAGGAACACCAGTCCTCTGTGTGACCACAGGACGAGATTCGCCTGTGTGCCACAATAGGCAAATTAACCTGAGTGCCTGTGAGATCAAAATGGAGTTGCTTGTTGCTGTCGAGTAGTTGAGCAGTGTGGGGCCACACATGTGCCGGACATGCCTGATTCATTTCATGACTGAGGTGCAGGTGCTCTTAATATGACATCTTCACCCTAAAGAGCTGGCTCGGCACAAGGCAGTGTGATGCCCCTCGCGAGAGGTGCTCTTTTGTCCTGTGGCACTTTGACTTGAATGCAAAGATCAGCCTCGACAAACCTGCTCTGCTACCTCTTGCCAAAACGACACCATGCCCATCAGAGGGAGGAATAAGTAAACTGGGAAGAAGTATTCACTTCACAGATCTTGATACACATAGAATTACTGAGCACAGAATTCTGGTTACAACATTGATTGTACATGAAAAATGCAGTCGAATGTTCATTTTGCAATACATTTTTCAATGTAAATGTCTATTTATGTGGCTATGCTGGTCTTTGCCTCCCCTAATGACATTGCCACTTACTCACTGTTCCCACAAATTCCCTTGTTCCTTCCATGCACGTTTCCATCTCTGTGCACATGCATCTATCTCCCTGGGCAGAAACAGACTTGCTTTTCTTTGTGTGCCACAGCAGTGCTCTCCCCTTCATGTTGTAAGGGGGCGCTTTCCTTCCCTGTGGTCCAGTACAGGTCTCTATCATGTTCCTGCCCCATTAGTTTCTGACGCTTCATACACATTCAAAGATATTTCTGATCAAATCAAGATTAACTCCTGCCTCTTACCGCCACACAAAGCATTTCAGTCCAGTCTGGAGAGACACTATTTTCATGAAGGGCAAATCACAAAGTGCACCGCACCTCACATATGTGCAGCACTAACCATGTGAACAAAAACAGTATCTCGTTGATCCACACAGCACGTCTGCACATGCAGCACCATATTTGTATATTAGAACCATATCAATCACATATTTAACTCGATGAGTAAGAATAGTAATACATTGCTTTTATTTAGCGCTCTACAACACACCTCTGTCATTTCTAAGCCCTATAAAAAACAGGTGTTAATAGTTACTTCTACTAGCCAGTCAGTTCAGTTCAATAGAAACTTTATTCGGTCTTTTACAACCATAAAAGTATACATAATAGACAACATACCATTCGTTAAAACATAAATATCTAAAAGTATTAAAATGTCATTCTACCCTGTAATTCATACTGTCACAAATACAATCCCGTAGATTCGGCAGCCCGCTCGTACACTTTATAAACTATGCCAAAGGAGGTGTCACTATAATCAATACGGATTGTTTGGACCAAGAATCCACCAAGCATTTTGAAATTATTATTATTTTTATTTATTTTTTATTTTAAACTTCTAAAAACGCACATTTTATTTTTAATATCATAAAAAGGTTCAAGTATTCCACTCCACATTACTTTTCCCTTTCCCATCACATTCACCACATAAACTTTTTAAAATAGGCGACTCACGGCTCATTACATTTAAGGAACTCTTTAACTTTTTTTATATATTTTCCCATGGCACATGCTATGTCCAGATGAATCATTTCCACTAAGAGATTTACTGCTTGCGGCCTATTTTAAATATCATGGGGCAGATTTACAAGTTCTTGCGCCACTTTTGCATCATTTTTAACATGGGGAAAGTGACGCAAAAGTGGCGCATGGGGCTTGTAAATCTGCCCCCATACGTTTTAAAAATTGGGCATAAAAACTCTCTTCGAATTTCTAGAACCTTCTGACAATCCAATAATATATGCATAATATCACATGTTGTTGCTAAAGTGCAGGTGCATTTACCCTTGCTATTTATCATAAAACTTTTTACCCCTTTATTCTATTCACGTAACATGGGTTTACCCCTATTCTTAGCCTTAACACTTCTCGCCTTAGCTGGCAGCTAGGTAGCCTGTCTATATAAGGAAAATGTAATTCATTTTGCCATGCTAGGGCCATATGACGAACCGAGCTTTTCCTCAAGAGGTAATTTTGGTCTTGAGATCGCGAGGTCTCTTTACCCAGAATCCTAAGTTCCCTCTTATCAATCTTACGTTGGAGGGACTGGGGGCACAACGTAAGCTTTATCAGGCAACATGCCTTGTTGATTGTAGCTCTAGTCTCTTTTGCCCACCTTAGCTCACTTTTTTCTATCTCGTTTCATTGTGAGATTTTACAATCTTCTCCCGAGCCCAAATGCTGCCAGAAACGTAAAAGAGCCATGCAGGCTGTTAGATCCCATGAGTTGATTCCCAATTCTAATCTCACTGCCTGTACCATTGACGATTTAGGCAGGGAGAATAGATTTTTTAGGGCATTTCCCTCCTCCACATCCCACCCCTTTTTGCCACTCAAATAGAGTACCTCTGCACCATACAGAAATTGGGGTGGTACCATTGCAAGATAAGCCTTTAGGACGGGTCTATCAGACATTTCGCCATACGCACTATTAAATCTTTTGAAACCCTTCACAGAAGCCGATGCCCTTAGTTTTAACGCATCAAGATGGGTATGCCATTGCAGGATTCTCTCAAACCACATCCCCAGGTATCTATATTCTGTTACCTTTTCCAGCTTCTCGATACCCAGAGACCAAGAGAACACTGTTTTCCTTTTACCAGAACATAAGATCTTTGTCTTATCCATGTTAACAAGTTTTTTGACGTGGCAATACTCATTAAATTTGTTTAATTTTCTTTGTAAGCCAATCTCCGTCTGGTCCATAATTATCAGGTCATCCGCATAGAGTAAACATGAGATATGTTTCCCATCTTGCTTCGGGCTTGCCCCTCTAGCATTACCTAGAATTTTAGGCAGGTCTGCAATAAACAAGGAAAAAAGCAGGGGGGCCAATACGCACCCCTGCCTCAGCCCATTACCAATCTGGATTTTTCGAGACAAACTCCTTTCTACATCTAGGATTATCCGGGCCCAATTTTCGGTATGCAGTACTTGAATCAGGCCCAATATATCCCCTGGGATATTATACCCTATCAAGGTCTCCCATAGCTGCTCCCTGTCCACCAGATCAAACCCTGCGCGGAAGTCTACAAAGCAGCAGAACAGGCTTCCCCTCTGTTCAATCGACTTCCGCGCAATGGACCAGAGAGCAAAGCAATGGTCTACCGTTGAGTGTCCCTCTTTAAACCCTCCCTGTTCTGGGGGCACAATCCGGTTTCCTTCCACCCAGTCCTTAAGTAATCCCAAGATCACTTTGGCGAAAACTTTTTCACCTATGTCTAGAAGGTTTATTAATCTATAATTGTTTGGGGAGTTTACGTCTCATTTTTTATGGATTGGCCTTACAATCGCTCCTCTCCAGTTATTTGGCACAATCCCTGTATTAAGGATCGCCTGGAACATATTCGCAAAGAACTCCGCCCACCACTCCGGTTTAGTTTTTATAATTACTGCCGGCAAATTATCTGGGCCGGATGCTCGGGTTAGGTTTAAACTAGATATTATTTTCTTAATGTTACTGGGGTAAAGTGTTCCTTTATCTCTTCCTTCACACCTGGCCATACTATTATACTTGCTTTATCTACTCTTGGCCATTTCCCATAAATTTCCCCTAGGTACTCCACCCATTTATCTTCGGGGACTGAACATTGCAGCGACCCTAGTACTTTACCGGAGCTTTCTTGCACCAACTTCCAGAACCCTTTCACATTTTTGGCTTCTATTACCGCTAGCAAGCTTGAGCAGCAGCTATCTTTATAAGTTCTTTTTTTGTTCCTAATGATTGTTTTATAGTTTATCCTTAATTTCTGGAGGGTAATTAGCAATTCCTCACTATACCTTGCTCTAAGTCTTCTTTCCTTCCGCCTAATACAAGCTTTTACTTTGCGGCATTCCTCATCGAACCATGGTCTGTTGTTAACATGGGGTCTATTTTTGCTGGCAGCCCCGGGTTTACCACATTTAATTTTTACCCTTAGGCACTCTACCAGTTGATTTATTGTATTTTCATACCAGGCATTATCTTCCTCAGATGGGGATTTTACTAGTGAGAGGGTCTGCTGAACCGCCCGTAATTTTGTAATATGCTTTTCTGAAATTCGGGTTGTAAGCCGCTTTGGGTAGTCCACATGTACTTGCAGATCCGTCTCTCTCTGGTTACCCCTTTTTACATATAATTTTATCGTCAAAGGGTAGTGATCACTACCTTCCACTCTTAATACTTCGAAATGCTTAATTAGATCAAAGCTCCAGGCGTGTGTAAACACATAATCAATCGGGCAGAGTTGATGATCTGACGTAAATGTACGCCTAGCCGGTCTATCAGCATCCATTCTACCATTTGCACATAACAGGCCCATGGAACCCAACAGTTGTCCAAGAGCCAGATCTTGGGGCGAAATGTCTCCTCTAGGGAACATCGCAGACTCTATATTATAGGCACTTAGCAGCTCTTTACACCATGGGTCTGTTCTTCGGGGGTCTAATCTATGATTAAAATGTCAAAAAAACACATTTTCCTCACATTTCTGAGGTGCAAAGTTCTGGAATCTGTGTGGATCCACAAAATTCCACCCATTCCGCGTTCCCCAAAGTCTTCCAAGAAAAATGGGACCTCACTTGTGTGGGTAGGCCTAGTGCCCGCGACAGGAAACGGCCCAAAACGCAAGGTGGACACACCACATTTTCACAGTGAAAAATGACCCTTTTTTTGCAAAGTGCCTAGCTGTAGTTTTTGAACCCTAGCTCCGCCGGCACCTAGGGAAACCTAGCAAACCTATACATTTTTGAACACTAGACACCCAGGGGAATCCAGGATGGGGTGATTTGACTGGCTCTCACCAGGTTCTGTTACCCAGAATCCTCGCAAACCTAAAAAATTGTCCAAAAAACCCACATTTTCTTCACATTTCTGGGGTGACAAGTTCTGGAATCTGCGTGGATCCACAAAATTCCACCCACCTCTCGTTCCCCAAAGTCTTCCGAGAAAAATGGTACCTCACTTGTGTGGGTAGGCCTAGTGCCCGCGACAGGAAACGGCCCAAAACGCAAGGTGGACACACCACATTTTCACAGTGAAAAATGACCCTTTTTTGCAAAGTGCCTAGCTGTAGTTTTTGAACCCTAGATCTGCCGGCACCTAGGGAACCCTAGCAAACCTATACATTTTTGAAAACTAGACACCCAGGGAATCCAGGATGGGGTGACTTGACTGGCTCTCACCAGGTTCTGTTACCCAGAATCCCTTGCAAACCTAAAAATTGTCAAACAAACCACATTTTCCTCACATTTCTGTGGTGCAAAGTTCTGGAATCTGCGTGGATCAACAAACATCCACCCACCCCGTGTTTCCCAAAGTCTTCCGAGAAAAATGGTACCTCACTTGTGTGGTTAGGCCTAGTGCCCGCAACATGAAACGGCCCAAAATGCAAGGTGGACACACCACATTTTCACAATGAAAAATGACCCTTTTTTTGCAAAGTGCCTAGCTGTAGTTTTTGAACCCTTGCTCCGCCGGCACCTATGGACACCTAGCAAACCTATACATTTTTCAAAACTAGACACCCAGGGGAATCCAGGATGGGGTGACTTGACTGGCTCTCACCAGGTTCTGTTACCCAGAATCCCTTGCAAACCGTAATAATTGTAAAAAAAACACATTTTCCTCACATTTCTGTGGTGCAAAGTTCTGGAATCTGCGTTGATCCACAAAATTCCACCCACCCCATGTTCCCCAAAGTCTTCCGAGAAAAATGGTACCTCACTTGCGTGGGTAGGCCTAGTGCCCGCGACAGGAAACGGCCCAAAACGCAAGGTGGACACACCACATTTTCACAGTGAAAAATGACCCTTTTTTTGCAAAGTACCTAGATGTAGGTTTTTAACCCTAGCTCCGCCGGCACCTAGGGAAACCTAGCAAACCTATACATTTTTCAAAACTAGACACCCAGGGAATCCAGGATGGGGTGACTTGACTGGCTCTCACCAGGTTCTGTTACCCAGAATCCCTTGCAAATTTAAATTCTTTCAAAAAACCACATTTTCATCACATTTCTGTGGTGCAAAGTTCTGGAATCTGCGTGGATCCATAAAAATACACCCACCCTGCGTTACCCAAAGTATTCCAACAAAAATGGTACCTCACTTTTGTGGGTAGGCCTAGTACCCGCGACAGGAAACGGTCAAAACGCAAGGTGGACACACCACATTTTCACAGTGAAAAATGACCCTTTTTTGCAAAGTGCCTAGCTGTAGGTTTTTTAACCCTAGCTCCGCTCGGCACCTAGGGAAACCTAGCAAACCTATACATTTTTAAAAACTAGACAATCAGGGGAATCCAGGATGGGGTGACTTGACTGGCTCTCACCAGGTTCTGTTACCCAGAATCCCTTGCAAATTTAATTTTTTTTAAAAAAAACACATTTTCCTCACATTTCTGTGGTGCAAAGTTCTGGAATCTGCGTGGATCCACAAACTTCCACCCACCCCGTGTTCCCCAAAGTCTTACGAGAAAAATGGTACCTCACTTGTGTGGTTAGGCCTAGTGCCCGCGACATGAAACGGCCCAAAACGCAAGGTGGACACACCACATTTTCACAGTGAAAAATGACCCTTTTTTTGCAAAGTGCCTAGCTGTAGTTTTTGAACCCTTGCTCCGCCGGCACCTATGGACACCTAGCAAACCTATACATTTTTCAAAACTAGACACCCAGGGGAATCCAGGATGGGGTGACTTGACTGGCTCTCACCAGGTTCTGTTACCCAGAATCCCTTGCAAACCGTAATAATTGTAAAAAAAACACATTTTCCTCACATTTCTGTGGTGCAAAGTTCTGGAATCTGCGTTGATCCACAAAATTCCACCCACCCCATGTTCCCCAAAGTCTTCCGAGAAAAATGGTACCTCACTTGCGTGGGTAGGCCTAGTGCCCGCGACAGGAAACGGCCCAAAACGCAAGGTGGACACACCACATTTTCACAGTGAAAAATGACCCTTTTTTTGCAAAGTACCTAGATGTAGGTTTTTTAACCCTAGCTCCGCCGGCACCTAGGGAAACCTAGCAAACCTATACATTTTTCAAAACTAGACACCCAGGGGAATCCAGGATGGGGTGACTTGACTGGCTCTCACCAGGTTCTGTTACCCAGAATCCCTTGCAAATTTAAATTCTTTCAAAAAAACCACATTTTCATCACATTTCTGTGGTGCAAAGTTCTGGAATCTGCGTGGATCCACAAAAATACACCCACCCTGCGTTCCCCAAAGTCTTCCAAGAAAAATGGTACCTCACTTGTTTGGGTCGGCCTAGTGCCCGCGACAGGAAACGGCCCAAAACGCAAGGTGGACACACCACATTTTCACAGTGAAAAATGACCCTTTTTTTGCAAAGTGCCTAGCTGTAGTTTTTGAACCCTAGCTCCGCCGGCACCTAGGGAAACCTAGCAAACCTATACATTTTTGAAAACTAGACACCCAGGGGAATCTAGGATGGGGTGAGTTGACTGGGTCTCACCAGGTTCTATTACCCAGAATCCCTTGCAAACCTAAAATATTGTCAAAAAACACATTTTCCTCACATTTCTGAGGTGCAAAGTTCTGGAATCTGCGTGGATCCACAAAATTCCACCCACCCCGCGTTCCCCAAAGTCTTCCAAGAAAAATGGGACCTCACTTGTGTGGGTAGGCCTAGTGCCCGCGACAGGAAACGGCCCAAAACGCAAGGTGGACACACCACATTTTCACAGTGAAAAATGACCCTTTTTTTGCAAAGTGCCTAGCTGTAGTTTTTGAACCCTAGCTCCGCCGGCACCTAGGGAAACCTAGCAAACCTATACATTTTTGAACACTAGACACCCAGGGGAATCCAGGATGGGGTGATTTGACTGGCTCTCACCAGGTTCTGTTACCCAGAATCCCTCGCAAACCTAAAAATTGTCCAAAAACCCACATTTTCTTCACATTTCTGGGGTGACAAGTTCTGGAATCTGCGTGGATCCACAAAATTCCACCCACCTCTCGTTCCCCAAAGTCTTCCGAGAAAATGGTACCTCACTTGTGTGGGTAGGCCTAGTGCCCGCGACAGGAAACGGCCCAAAACGCAAGGTGGACACACCACATTTTCACAGTGAAAAATGACCCTTTTTTGCAAAGTGCCTAGCTGTAGTTTTTGAACCCTAGATCTGCCGGCACCTAGGGATCCCTAGCAAACCTATACATTTTTGAAAACTAGACACCCAGGGGAATCCAGGATGGGGTGACTTGACTGGCTCTCACCAGGTTCTGTTACCCAGAATCCCTTGCAAACCTAAAAAATTGTCAAACAAACCACATTTTCCTCACATTTCTGTGGTGCAAAGTTCTGGAATCTGCGTGGATCAACAAACATCCACCCACCCCGTGTTTCCCAAAGTCTTCCGAGAAAAATGGTACCTCACTTGTGTGGTTAGGCCTAGTGCCCGCAACATGAAACGGCCCAAAATGCAAGGTGGACACACCACATTTTCACAATGAAAAATGACCCTTTTTTTGCAAAGTGCCTAGCTGTAGTTTTTGAACCCTTGCTCCGCCGGCACCTATGGACACCTAGCAAACCTATAAATTTTTCAAAACTAGACACCCAGGGGAATCCAGGATGGGGTGACTTGACTGGCTCTCACCAGGTTCTGTTACCCAGAATCCCTTGCAAACCGTAATAATTGTAAAAAAACACATTTTCCTCACATTTCTGTGGTGCAAAGTTCTGGAATCTGCGTTGATCCACAAAATTCCACCCACCCCATGTTCCCCAAAGTCTTCCGAGAAAAATGGTACCTCACTTGTGTGGGTAGGCCTAGTGCCCGCGACAGGAAACGGCCCAAAACGCAAGGTGGACACACCACATTTTCACAGTGAAAAATGACCCTTTTTTTGCAAAGTACCTAGATGTAGGTTTTTAACCCTAGCTCCGCCGGCACCTAGGGAAACCTAGCAAACCTATACATTTTTCAAAACTAGACACCCAGGGAATCCAGGATGGGGTGACTTGACTGGCTCTCACCAGGTTCTGTTACCCAGAATCCCTTGGAAATTTAAATTCTTTCAAAAAAACACATTTTCATCACATTTCTGTGGTGCAAAGTTCTGGAATCTGCGTGGATCCATAAAAATACACCCACCCTGCGTTACCCAAAGTATTCCAACAAAAATGGTACCTCACTTTTGTGGGTAGGCCTAGTACCCGCGACAGGAAACGGTCAAAACGCAAGGTGGACACACCACATTTTCACAGTGAAAAATGACCCTTTTTTTGCAAAGTGCCTAGCTGTAGGTTTTTTAACCCTAGCTCCGCCGGCACCTAGGGAAACCTAGCAAACCTATACATTTTTAAAAACTAGACAATCAGGGGAATCCAGGATGGGGTGACTTGACTGGCTCTCACCAGGTTCTGTTACCCAGAATCCCTTGCAAATTTAAATTTTTTAAAAAAAAACACATTTTCCTCACATTTCTGTGGTGCAAAGTTCTGGAATCTGCGTGGATCCACAAACTTCCACCCACCCCGTGTTCCCCAAAGTCTTACGAGAAAAATGGTACCTCACTTGTGTGGTTAGGCCTAGTGCCCGCGACATGAAATGGCCCAAAACGCAAAGTGGACACACCACATTTTCACAGTGAAAAATGACCCTTTTTTTGCAAAGTGCCTAGCTGTAGTTTTTGAACCCTAGCTCCGCCGGCACCTAGGGAAACCTAGCAAACCTATACATTTTTCAAAACTAGACACCCAGGGTAATCCAGGATGGGGTGACTTGACTGCCTCTCACCAGGTTCTGTTACCCAGAATCCCTTGCAAATTTAAATTTGTTAAAAAAAAACACATTTTCCTCACATTTCTGTGGTGCAAAGTTCTGGAATCTGCGTGGATCCACAAACTTCCACCCACCCCGTGTTCCCCAAAGTCTTACGAGAAAAATGGTACCTCACTTGTGTGGTTAGGCCTAGTGCCCGCGACATGAAACGGCCCAAAACGCAAGGTGGACACACCACATTTTCACAGTGAAAAATGACCCTTTTTTTGCAAAGTGCCTAGCTGTAGTTTTTGAACCCTAGCTCCGCCGGCACCTAGGGAAACCTAGCAAACCTATACATTTTTCAAAACTAGACACCCAGGGTAATCCAGGATGGGGTGACTTGACTGGCTCTCACCAGGTTCTGTTACCCAGAATCCCTTGCAAATTTAAATTTGTTCAAAAAAACCACATTTTCCTCACATTTCTGTGGTGCAAAGTTCTGGAATCTGCGTGGATCCACAAAAATACACCCACCCTGCGTTCCCCAAAGTCTTCCAAGAAAAATGGTACCTCACTTGTTTGGGTCGGCCTAGTGCCCGCGACAGGAAACGGCCCAAAACGCAAGGTGGACACACCACATTTTCACAGTGAAAAATGACCCTTTTTTGCAAAGTGCCTAGCTGTAGTTTTTGAACCCTAGCTCCGCCGGCACCTAGGGAAACCTAGCAAACCTATACATTTTTGAAAACTAGACACCCAGGGGAATCTAGGATGGGGTGAGTTGACTGGGTCTCACCAGGTTCTATTACCCAGAATCCCTTGCAAACCTAAAATATTGTCAAAAAACACATTTTCCTCACATTTCTGAGGTGCAAAGTTCTGGAATCTGCGTGGATCCACAAAATTCCACCCACCCCGCGTTCCCCAAAGTCTTCCAAGAAAAATGGGACCTCACTTGTGTGGGTAGGCCTAGTGCCCGCGACAGGAAACGGCCCAAAACGCAAGGTGGACACACCACATTTTCACAGTGAAAAATGACCCTTTTTTTGCAAAGTGCCTAGCTGTAGTTTTTGAACCCTAGCTCCGCCGGCACCTAGGGAAACCTAGCAAACCTATACATTTTTGAACACTAGACACCCAGGGGAATCCAGGATGGGGTGATTTGACTGGCTCTCACCAGGTTCTGTTACCCAGAATCCCTCGCAAACCTAAAAAATTGTCCAAAAAACCCACATTTTCTTCACATTTCTGGGGTGACAAGTTCTGGAATCTGCGTGGATCCACAAAATTCCACCCACCTCTCGTTCCCCAAAGTCTTCCGAGAAAAATGGTACCTCACTTGTGTGGGTAGGCCTAGTGCCCGCGACAGGAAACGGCCCAAAACGCAAGGTGGACACACCACATTTTCACAGTGAAAAATGACCCTTTTTGCAAAGTGCCTAGCTGTAGTTTTTGAACCCTAGATCTGCCGGCACCTAGGGATCCCTAGCAAACCTATACATTTTTGAAAACTAGACACCCAGGGGAATCCAGGATGGGGTGACTTGACTGGCTCTCACCAGGTTCTGTTACCCAGAATCCCTTGCAAACCTAAAAATTGTCAAACAAACCACATTTTCCTCACATTTCTGTGGTGCAAAGTTCTGGAATCTGCGTGGATCAACAAACATCCACCCACCCCGTGTTCCCCAAAGTCTTCCGAGAAAAATGGTACCTCACTTGTGTGGTTAGGCCTAGTGCCCGCAACATGAAACGGCCCAAAATGCAAGGTGGACACACCACATTTTCACAATGAAAAATGACCCTTTTTTTGCAAAGTGCCTAGCTGTAGTTTTTGAACCCTTGCTCCGCCGGCACCTATGGACACCTAGCAAACCTATACATTTTTCAAAACTAGACACCCAGGGGAATCCAGGATGGGGTGACTTGACTGGCTCTCACCAGGTTCTGTTACCCAGAATCCCTTGCAAACCGTAATAATTGTAAAAAAAAACACATTTTCCTCACATTTCTGTGGTGCAAAGTTCTGGAATCTGCGTTGATCCACAAAATTCCACCCACCCCATGTTCCCCAAAGTCTTCCGAGAAAAATGGTACCTCACTTGCGTGGGTAGGCCTAGTGCCCGCGACAGGAAACGGCCCAAAACGCAAGGTGGACACACCACATTTTCACAGTGAAAAATGACCCTTTTTTTGCAAAGTACCTAGATGTAGGTTTTTAACCCTAGCTCCGCCGGCACCTAGGGAAACCTAGCAAACCTATACATTTTTCAAAACTAGACACCCAGGGAATCCAGGATGGGGTGACTTGACTGGCTCTCACCAGGTTCTGTTACCCAGAATCCCTTGGAAATTTAAATTCTTTCAAAAAAACACATTTTCATCACATTTCTGTGGTGCAAAGTTCTGGAATCTGCGTGGATCCATAAAAATACACCCACCCTGCGTTACCCAAAGTATTCCAACAAAAATGGTACCTCACTTTTGTGGGTAGGCCTAGTACCCGCGACAGGAAACGGTCAAAACGCAAGGTGGACACACCACATTTTCACAGTGAAAAATGACCCTTTTTTTGCAAAGTGCCTAGCTGTAGGTTTTTTAACCCTAGCTCCGCCGGCACCTAGGGAAACCTAGCAAACCTATACATTTTTAAAAACTAGACAATCAGGGGAATCCAGGATGGGGTGACTTGACTGGCTCTCACCAGGTTCTGTTACCCAGAATCCCTTGCAAATTTAAATTTTTTCAAAAAAAACACATTTTCCTCACATTTCTGTGGTGCAAAGTTCTGGAATCTGCGTGGATCCACAAACTTCCACCCACCCCGTGTTCCCCAAAGTCTTACGAGAAAAATGGTACCTCACTTGTGTGGTTAGGCCTAGTGCCCGCGACATGAAACGGCCCAAAACGCAAAGTGGACACACCACATTTTCACAGTGAAAAATGACCCTTTTTTGCAAAGTGCCTAGCTGTAGTTTTTGAACCCTAGCTCCGCCGGCACCTAGGGAAACCTAGCAAACCTATACATTTTTCAAAACTAGACACCCAGGGTAATCCAGGATGGGGTGACTTGACTGCCTCTCACCAGGTTCTGTTACCCAGAATCCCTTGCAAATTTAAATTTGTTAAAAAAAAACACATTTTCCTCACATTTCTGTGGTGCAAAGTTCTGGAATCTGCGTGGATCCACAAAAATACACCCACCCTGCGTTCCCCAAAGTCTTCCAAGAAAAATGGTACCTCACTTGTTTGGGTCGGCCTAGTGCCCGCGACAGGAAACGGCCCAAAACGCAAGGTGGACACACCACATTTTCACAGTGAAAAATGACCCTTTTTTTGCAAAGTGCCTAGCTGTAGTTTTTGAACCCTAGCTCCGCCGGCACCTAGGGAAACCTAGCAAACCTATACATTTTTGAAAACTAGACACCCAGGGGAATCTAGGATGGGGTGAGTTGACTGGGTCTCACCAGGTTCTATTACCCAGAATCCCTTGCAAACCTAAAATATTGTCAAAAAACACATTTTCCTCACATTTCTGAGGTGCAAAGTTCTGGAATCTGCGTGGATCCACAAAATTCCACCCACCCCGCGTTCCCCAAAGTCTTCCAAGAAAAATGGGACCTCACTTGTGTGGGTAGGCCTAGTGCCCGCGACAGGAAACGGCCCAAAACGCAAGGTGGACACACCACATTTTCACAGTGAAAAATGACCCTTTTTTTGCAAAGTGCCTAGCTGTAGTTTTTGAACCCTAGCTCCGCCGGCACCTAGGGAAACCTAGCAAACCTATACATTTTTGAACACTAGACACCCAGGGGAATCCAGGATGGGGTGATTTGACTGGCTCTCACCAGGTTCTGTTACCCAGAATCCCTCGCAAACCTAAAAAATTGTCCAAAAAACCCACATTTTCTTCACATTTCTGGGGTGCAAAGTTCTGGAATCTGCGTGGATCCACAAAATTCCACCCACCTCGCGTTCCCCAAAGTCTTCCGAGAAAAATGGTACCTCACTTGTGTGGGTAGGCCTAGTGCCCGCGACAGGAAACGGCCCAAAACGCAAGGTGGACACACCACATTTTCACAGTGAAAAATGACCCTTTTTTGCAAAGTGCCTAGCTGTAGTTTTTGAACCCTAGATCTGCCGGCACCTAGGGAACCCTAGCAAACCTATACATTTTTGAAAACTAGACACCCAGGGGAATCCAGGATGGGGTGACTTGACTGGCTCTCACCAGGTTCTGTTACCCAGAATCCCTTGCAAACCTAAAAAATTGTCAAACAAACCACATTTTCCTCACATTTCTGTGGTGCAAAGTTCTGGAATCTGCGTGGATCAACAAACATCCACCCACCCCGTGTTCCCCAAAGTCTTCCGAGAAAAATGGTACCTCACTTGTGTGGTTAGGCCTAGTGCCCGCAACATGAAACGGCCCAAAATGCAAGGTGGACACACCACATTTTCACAATGAAAAATGACCCTTTTTTGCAAAGTGCCTAGCTGTAGTTTTTGAACCCTTGCTCCGCCGGCACCTATGGACACCTAGCAAACCTATAAATTTTTCAAAACTAGACACCCAGGGGAATCCAGGATGGGGTGACTTGACTGGCTCTCACCAGGTTCTGTTACCCAGAATCCCTTGCAAACCGTAATAATTGTAAAAAAACACATTTTCCTCACATTTCTGTGGTGCAAAGTTCTGGAATCTGCGTTGATCCACAAAATTCCACCCACCCCATGTTCCCCAAAGTCTTCCGAGAAAAATGGTACCTCACTTGTGTGGGTAGGCCTAGTGCCCGCGACAGGAAACGGCCCAAAACGCAAGGTGGACACACCACATTTTCACAGTGAAAAATGACCCTTTTTTTGCAAAGTACCTAGATGTAGGTTTTTTAACCCTAGCTCCGCCGGCACCTAGGGAAACCTAGCAAACCTATACATTTTTCAAAACTAGACACCCAGGGGAATCCAGGATGGGGTGACTTGACTGGCTCTCATCAGGTTTTGTTAACCAGAATCCCTTGCAAATTTAAATTCTTTAAAAAAAAACACATTTTCCTCACATTTCTGTGGTGCAAAGTTCTGGAATCTGCGTGGATCCATAAAAATACACCCACCCTGCGTTACCCAAAGTATTACAAGAAAAATGGTACCTCACTTTTGTGGGTAGGCCTAGTGCCCGCGACAGGAAACGGTCAAAACGCAAGGTGGACACACCACATTTTCACAGTGAAAAATGACCCTTTTTTGCAAAGTGCCTAGCTGTAGTTTTTGAACCCTAGATCTGCCGGCACCTAGGGAACCCTAGCAAACCTATACATTTTTGAAAACTAGACACCCAGGGGAATCCAGGATGGGGTGACTTGACTGGGTCTCACCAGGTTCTGTTACCCAGAATCCCTTGCAAACCTAAAATATTGTCAAAAAAACACATTTTCCTCACATTTCTGTGGTGCAAAGTTCTGGAATCTGCGTGGATCCACAAACATCCACCTACCCCGTGTTCCCCAAAGTCTTCCGAGAAAAATGGTACCTCACTTGTGTGGTTGGGCCTAGTGCCCGCGACATGAAACGGCCCAAAATGCAAGGTGGACACACCACATTTTCACAGTGAAAAATGACCCTTTTTTTGCAAAGTGCCTAGCTGTAGTTTTTGAACCCTAGCTCCGCCGGCACCTATGGACACCTAGCAAACCTATACATTTTTCAAAACTAGACACCCAGGGGAATCCAGGATGGGGTGACTTGACTGGCTCTCACCAGGTTCTGTTACCCAGAATCCCTTGCAAACCGTAATAATTGTCAAAAAAAACCCATTTTCCTCACATTTCTGTGGTGCAAAGTTCTAGAATCTACGTGGATCCACAAAATTCCACCCACCCCGCGTTCCCCAAAGTCTTCCAAGAAAAATGGTACCTCACTTGTGTGGGTAGGCCTAGTGCCCGCGACAGAAAACGGCCCAAAACGCTAGGTGGACACACCACATTTTCACAGTGAAAAATAACCCTTTTTTTGCAAAGTGCCTAGCTGTAGTTTTTTAACCCTAGCTCCGCCGGCACCTAGGGAAACCTAGCAAACCTATACCTTTTTGAACACTAGACACCCAGGGGAATCCAGGATGGGGTGACTTGACTGGCTCTCACCAGGTTCTGTTACCCAGAATCCCTTGCAAACCTAAAAAATGTCCAAAAAACCCACATTTTCCTCACATTTCTGTGGTGCAAAGTTCTGGAATCTGCGTGGATCCACAAAATTCCACCAACCTCGCGTTCCCCAAAGTCTTCCGAGAAAAATGGTACCTCACTTGTGTGGGTAGGCCTAGTGCCCGCGACAGGAAACGGCCAAAACGCAAGGTGGACACACCACATTTTCACAGTGAAAAATGACCCTTTTTTTGCAAAGTGCCTAGCTGTAGTTTTTGAACCCTAGATCTGCCGGCACCTAGGGAACCCTAGCAAACCTATACATTTTTGAAAACTAGACACCCAGGGGAATCCAGGATGGGGTGACTTGACTGGCTCTCACCAGGTTCTGTTACCCAGAATCCCTTGCAAACCGTAAAAATTGTGAAAAAAACCCCATTTTCCTCACATTTCTGTGGTGCAAAGTTCTGGAATCTGCGTTGATCCACAAAATTCCACTCACCCAGCGTTTCCCAAAATCTTCCGAGAAAAATGGTACCTCACTTGTGTGGGTAGGCCTAATGCCCGCGACAGGAAACGGCCCAAAACGCAAGGTGGACACACCACATCTTCACAGTGAAAAATGACCCTTTTTTAGCAAAGTGCCTAGCTGTAGGTTTTTTAACCCTAGCTCCGCCGGCACCTAGGGAAACCTAGCAAACCTATACATTTTTGAAAACTAGACACCCAGGGGAATCCAGGATGGGGTGACTTGACTGGCTCTCACCAGGTTCTGTTACCTAGAATCCCTTGCAAACCTAAACTATTGTCAAAAAAACACATTTTCCTCACATTTCTGTGGTGCAAAGTTCTGGAATCTGCGTGGATCCACAAAATTCCACCCACCCCGCGTTCCCCAAAGTCTTCCAAGAAAAATGGTACCTCACTTGTGTGGGTAGGCCTAGTGCCCGCGACAGGAAACGGCCCAAAACGCAAGGTGGACACACCACATATTCACAGTGAAAAATGACCTTTTTTTGCTAAGTGCCTAGCTGTAGTTTTTTGACCCTAGCTCCGCCGGCACCTAGGGAAACCTAGCAAACCTATACATTTTTGAAAACTAGACACCCAGGGGAATCCAGGATGGGGTGACTTGACTGGCTCTCACCTGGTTCTGTTACCCAGAATTCCTTGCAAACAAAATCTTTTTAAAAAAAACACATTTTCCTCACATTTCTGTGGTGCAAAGATCTGAAATCTGCATGGATCCACAAAATTACACCCACCCCGCATTCCCCAAAGTCTTCCGAGAAAAATGGTACCTCACTTGTTTGGGTAGGCCTAGTGCCCGCGACAGGAAACGGCCCAAAACGCAACGTGGACACACCACATTTTCACAGTGAAAAATGACCCTTTTTTTGCAAAGTGCCTAGCTGTAGTTTTTGAACCCTAGATCTGCCGGCACCTAGGGAAACCTAGCAAACCTATACATTTTTTAAAACTAGACACCCAGGGGAATCCAGGATGGGGTGACTTGACTGGCTCTCACCAAGTTCTGTTACCCAGAATCCCTTGCAAATCTAAAGAATTGTCAAAAAAAAAACATTTTCCTCACATTTCTGTGGTGCAAAGTTCTGGACTCTGCGTTGATCCACAAACTTCCACCCACCCCGTATTCCCCAAAGTCTTCCGAGAAAAATGGTACCTCACTTGTGTGGTTAGGCCTAGTGCCCGCGACATGAAACGGCCCAAAACGCAAGGTGGACACACCACATTTTCACAGTGAAAAATGACCCTTTTTTTACAAAGTGCCTAGCTGTAGTTTTTGAACCCTAGCTCCGCCGGCACCTAGCGAAACCTAGCAAACCTATATATTTTTCAAAACTAGACACCCAGGGGAATCCAGGATGGGGTTACTTGACTGGCTCTCACCAGGTTCTGTTACCCAGAATCCCTTGCAAACCGTAAAAATTGTCAAACAAAACCCATTTTCCTCACATTTCTGTGGTGCAAAGTTCTGGAATCTGCGTGGATCCACAAAATTCCACCCACCCCGCTTTCCCCAAAGTCTTCCAAGAAAAATGGTACCTCACTTGTGTGGGTAGGCCTAGTGTCCGCGACAGGAAACGGCCCAAAACGCAAGGTGGACACACCACATTTTCACCGTGAAAAATGACCCTTTTTTTGCAAAGTGCCTAGCTGTAGTTTTTGAACCCTAGCTCCACCGGCACCTAGGGAAACCTAGCAAACCTATACATTTTTGAACACTAGACACCCAGGGGAATCCAGGATGGGGTGACTTGACTGGCTCTCACCGGGTTCTGTTACCCAGAATCCCTTGCAAACCTAAGAAAATTATCCAAAAAACCCACATTTTCCTCACATTTCTGTGGTGCAAAGTTCTGGAATCTGCGTGGATCCACAAAATTCCACCCACCCCGCGTTCCCCAAAGTCTTCCGAGAAAAATGGTACCTCACTTGTGTGGGTAGGCCTAGTGCCCGCGACAGGAAACGGCCCAAAACGCAAGGTGGACACACCACATTTTCACAGTGAAAAATGACCCTTTTTTGCAAAGTGCCTAGCTGTAGTTTTTGAACTCTAGCTCTGCTGGCACCTAGGGAAACCTAGCAAACCTATACATTTTTGAAAACTAGACACCCAGGGGAATCTAGGATGGGGTGACTTGACTGGCTCTCACCAGGTTTTGTTATCCAGAATCCCTTGCAAACTTAAAAAATTGTCAAAAAAAACACATTTTCCTCACATTTCTGTGGTGCAAAGTTCTGGAATCTGCGTGGATCCACAAAATTCCACCCACCCGCGTTCCCCAAAGTCTTCCGAGAAAAATGGTACCTCACTTGTGTGGGTAGGCCTAGTGCCCGCGACAGGAAACGGCCCAAAACGCAAGGTGGACACACCACATTTTCACAGTGAAAAATGACCCTTTTTGCAAAGTGCCTAGCTGTAGTTTTTGAACCCTAGCTCTGCCGGCACCTAGGGAAACCTAGCAAACATATATATTTTTGAAAACTAGACACCCAGGGGAATCCAGGATGGGGTGAATTGACTGGCTCTCACCAGGTTCTGTTACCCAGAATCCCTTGCAAACCTAAAATATTGTCAAAAATACCACATTTTCCTCACATTTCTGTGGTGCAAAGTTCTGGAATCTGCGTGGATCCACAAAATTCCACCCACCCCGCGTTACCCAAAGTCTTCCAAGAAAAATGGTACCTCACTTGTGTGGGTAGGCCTAGTGCCCGCGACAAGAAACAGCCCAAAACGTATTGAGGCGACATCAAAATTGCCTATCACAAAACTACCTGGTTTTGCAAGGGGGGGTCACCTGGGTTTTTAGCCCCATGCTCGGGGGCCGCCTAGGGAAACCTACCAAACCCACAGATTTCTAAAAACTAGACACCCGGGGGATTCCAAGGAGGTATGGCTTGCGTGGATCCCTGTTGTAATCTAGTAAGTGAATGATGCATCCTCTCTGTTGTTGCCCTTATGCCTTGCTGCTCAGTCTATGTGATGTCATCAGAATGTTGAGTGTTTGAGTGTAAGAAGGAATCAGTTGGTGTGGAAGGGCTGAGCGGCAAGGAGGCTGCTCCTGGTGGGGCATTAAATGAGGCCTAGCATGAGACTTAGTATGGATCCTATCTGAAGAATAAAGCTGTGATCCTGAACTACAACACTGGACTACGTATCATTCATTTAATTTTAACACTGGCGACGATTTTAAAGAACCTGTGTGCTACTTTGTAGGAGAGTAGGATCTGCCTCTTATGTTGCCCCCACTTTTTTTCTGATGTTTACACTGGTTTCTGGCTATAGTCAGGCTGGGACCCTGCTAGTCAGGGCCCCAGCCTCTCTGTTCTCTCTAAACGATTTGGAGTGCACTCTAGGTGCACTAGTGATTGGATACTGTGGTACCTTATGAGTCCCTAGTATATGGTACCCTAGGTACCAAGGGCATAGGTACTCCACAGGCCTACCAGGGGCTGCAGCATGTATTATGCCACCCCTGGGAAGCAGACTAAATCTGACACCACAGGCCTGCTACTGCAGCCTGAGTGAGGAAGTGCTAGCACCCCTCACTGAGATATAGGTTCCCTATATCTCTCCTGCACACACATATAACCCTATCAGTCACCCCTAAGGCAGGCCCTATCAATCCTGAGGGCAGGGTGCTTGGCTTCTATGCGAGGGGGTGCCTCTGCCTGAGCAGGGCCCCTCTGCAGCTCTCAGAGTCCATTCTCTGGTGCTGTTTGTGGATGCGGTTAAACCATATACTTTTAAGTGGTAAAATGCTAACTTTGGAATGGCTGCATCGAAACATGTCGTGTTTGGTGTCAAACACCTTGGAATACTACCCCCCGCCAGTCCTGGCGGCGGGGGTAGCATTCCACCCTTCTAGAGGGATAGACATGTACCTACTGTGGAAACGCAGTAGAATCCGACAGAGCCCTGGCATCACAAAATGGATGCCACCAGTCACAGACACTGGGCTGCCCTCCTGCTGATGACCAACACTCGCAGTGGAGGGAGCCCAACAATAGATATCCTGTCCCAAGGGGTGTGACCACCTCCCAGACAGGGTTTAGTGTATTGGGGCTGGGTGGGTGCACTCTTAGAGTGCTTTGAAGTCCTGCACTGGGGGAGCAGAAGGCTCCTCTGTGCATATGCCAGTTCAAACCGGCTCAGGGGCTACCTGTCCCTGCTCTGGCGTGAAACTGGACAAAGGGAAGTGGGTGTAGCCACCCACTCCCCTGACCCTCCCATAGGTAGGGTCATAGAGCTAGTCCCTCCCCTCCTTTTAGTATAAGAGGGGGAACCTGTGCATGGCACCCTAGATTTCCCTGGACGACGCTCTACAAGAAGAATCCCGGACCTTCGACGTTCCACTACCTTTGGAAGAATGAAGAATCTCCCTTGGAGTCAAGGAGTGACTCCCCTGCTTGGCAGGCACCAAAAACTACAAACAACGGTCGCAAACTACGCCGCTCCCGCCGGAGTCCGAAGTCCCTGCAGCCCAAGAAGTGGATTTCCTGACTTCTCAAAGGCCATCGTGAGTCCCCAGCGAAGCTGAGGCCAGTGGACCCCAAGAGTAACGAGGAACCGTGACCCCTGGGTACCGTGCACTATTGTCGAGTGCAACCCCTCACAACGTTCCACGAACTTGTGCTTTGGACCACGTGTGGTCCCAGCCTCCAGCAGGAATCCCTCCTAAGATCAGCGGCCTACCATGTCCCGAGTGACCGTGGGCCCCTGTGAGAGAATCCTCCCGAGGCGTCTTTGCGACCCCTTGCCAGCCGGCTTGTGGGTCCCCAGAAGACTTTCCAAAGAAACCAAAGGGCTACCCTGGTTGCTCCAGGCCTGCCCTGACTTACCCTCGCTGGGTGAGTTCCACAGACCTTGCTGGTCTGCGCCATCGCCTCTTCACACTTTTCCAGAGACTTGCTGTTACCAAGGCTTGTTGGCTCCGATCGAGTTGCCGACACCGCAGTAAGCCGCAGACATCGTGCGACACGCCGAATCCAGCTCCTGGTCATCGTCGACGCCTCCTGGACCTCATGGCTGAAGAGTCAAGGCAAGCGTGAACAACCTGAACCCTGCGACGACGGTGGGCATTCATCTTCCTTGCCCCGAGTCACTGCCAAGTGACTTTGAACACTGTCCCCTCTGCTTTCAGGTCATCCTTCCACCGAATCCAGGTTTGGATTCCACCGGACACTTCTTCAAACCATCACAAGCAGCAAGTCTTCTTTGGTCGCCATTGAAAACGACGCCGCGACCCGACACCAAAGGACACCTGTGCACCCGGCTTCCCTGGGTGAGGTAACTCCAGCACTCTGGTGCTCCTGTGGGTGTGGGCCCTCGAACTACTTACCCTGTAAGTGACTTGCTTGTAGGTTCACCAGAAGTATCCTAAAACTCTTACTTTCCCCGTGCGATTCTCGCACTGACTCGTACATGGTTCGCGTCTGTGTTAGACACACTGCGTCCGACTCCCTTGCAAATCCTATCTGTAGACCGTATCCTTCGACTCGTACTGAGTCCGATCGGTGTGTTCGCCTCGAACACGCAAGGGACCTTGAACATTGATATCTCAATCGCGTCTCAGCGCATAGACTCGTACAGGATTCGCATCGGTGCCAGGTCATCGCGTCCGTCCCCTGTGGGTCTCCTACAACTACCTGGGGTGGTTCTTGGGGGTCCCTCGATTCTAGATGCCCTAGACCTAGGTCTAGCAAACTAAGATTGTAATATTCAATTGTGCTAAACTTATCCTGATAATATTTGACTTGTACATATGTTCCTATCCTCTAATCTCATAAAGAGATTAGTAGAGAGTGTGTATTAATAAATACATATATATTTGATATATATACTTGTGTGGTGTCTTTTCATTTGGTGATTCAAGAGATTGTGTGGTAAAACAAGCTGCTTTACATTCCTTCAAGACTTAGCCTGAAGGCTGCTCTCCACAGCTACCACTAGGATAGCTTTCTATAAAGGTTGTCTTAAACCTATCTACCATAAGAGTCGAATTGTTCTGGTGCAAGGTGTCCACTTTAATTAGTGAACAGCATATACCAGGCCAACTTCTCACATTGGTGGGCAGCGTGTGGGATTCCAGCTTGCTATTGTTTTACCAGAAAATCTCTATTTGAATTACTAACTGAAAACCACTATAGGTACTTAAGGTACATATAAAGTCAAGCTTAGTATCGATAAGTTCTACTGAACTTAGAGCTGTGTGCCAAGGGATAGCACACCCTTTCTACAGCTCAAGCTAGGATCAGTAGGCCACAAACTAGTGTAGGTAGTACAACACTGCACAACACTAGAATGTCCTTAAAGGGTGGAACCAGTGGATCCACTCAGCCTCAGTACAAGGACATGGCTTTCTCTGACTTGAGAGCCATGTGTGTTGAAAGACACCTGAGACTAGGACAGAGTCCCTCAACCCTGCACCTGATAGATCTGCTGACAGCAGATGATCTTAGATTGGCTCTAGGAGCCAATGGGTCTGAATCAGTGGGTGGGTCAATTACAGTATCTGGGTCAGACGATGAAAATCCGAATGACCAGGACTCTGTGATTGAAGGGCCAGGCCTCAAGGGGCCTGAAAAGGACAGAGGAATTCTCCCTAAGAGAACTGACAGAGTGGATGAGAGGCATAGGTCCCCTTCCAGGGAATCTGAGCACTCTTATCACTCTGGCAGAGAATTTGTCCACCAGAGGAACTCATACTTTCCCATAAGAGAGACCTCCTCTGAAAGAATGTGCAAACTGCTGCAGTATGAGGAAGCAAGAGTTGCCCTCAGAACCAAGCAGTTGGCACTGGATAGAGAAGCCCTGGAGATCCAGAGAACTTCTCGACGAGAGGGGTTAGAACCCCTTGGTGGCAGCAACAGTGTCCCTAGAGGCAGAGAATCTATTCCAGACCATAGGAACCTGAGCAAGGTTGTTCCTCCCTACCAGAGTGGGGATGATATCCACAAGTGGATAACTGCTATGGAGAGGACCTGTAGAGTACAGCAGGTCCCCCAGAAACAGTGGGCAGCAATCTTGTGGCTCTCCTTTTCAGATAAAGGTAGAGACAAGCTCCTCACTGTTAGAGAAGAGGATGCTGATGATTATGAAGTCCTGAAGAGTGCACTGATAGATGGGTTTGGCTTAACCACTGAACAGTACAGGTTAAAGTTCAGAGACACCCAGAAGGCACAGACTCAGGACTGGACTGACTTTGTTGATTGTGCAACCAAGGCTCTGGAGGGTTGGCTGGTTGGCAGTAGGGTTACTGATTTTAAGGGATTGTATAATCTGATGATGAGAGAACAAATCCTTAATAATTGCCAGAACCAGTTGTTGCATCAGTACCTGGTGGACTCGGATCTGACCTCTCCCCAAGAATTGGGAAAGAAGGCAGACAAGTGGGTCAGAACCAGGGTGAGGCAGAAACCCCAGAACCAAGGGGGTGACACCAAGAAGCAAGATCCTAAGGGCTCTGAGCAAGGTGGGGATAAGTCAAACGACCAGAAGTCTTCACAAGGGCCCCAAAAATCTGCATCTGGTGGGGAGTCACAGTCCAACAAGGGAAAAGGCCAAAAGAAGCCCTGGTGCAAATTCTGTAAACAGAAAGGGCACTGGACTTCTGACTGTAACAAGTCCAAAGACCAAACCACCACCACTCCTGCCCCTAAGGCAACTGTTCCCCCTAGTTCAGCTACTGGTGGAGGTGGTACACAGACTAAGGGTTTAGTAGGGTTGACCCTGGGTTCTGAAGTGGACTCTGACCTAGTCAGAGTGCCCAAGCAGGCAATGCTGATTTGTGAGGGAGACCTTAATATGTCCTTCCTAGTGAGTCCCAGTAATCTGGGCAAATACAAACAGCAGCCTGTAATAAATGGCAAACAGGCTTTGGCATTTAGGGACACAGGTGCTAGTGTCACCATGGTGGCAGAGGATCTTGTGGACCCTGGACAGATCATCCTGGGCGAAATGTACCAGGTGACCAATGCAAGCAACACCAAGACCAACCATAGTCTGGCAGTTGTGAATTTCTCCTGGGGAGGGGTAACTGGCCTCAAGAAGGTTGTAGTCAGTGCAGACCTCCCTGTCGAATGTCTATTGGGCAATGATCTAGAGACTTCAGCCTGGTCTGAAGTAGAGTTATGGACTCATGCTGAGATGTTGGGCATCCCTGCAGAGGTATTTGCTGTGACCAGGTCACAAGCAAGAATGCATGACACTGAACCAGCTCTGGATCCTGGAACAATGGACCAGATGCTTCCCAAGAGGAGGAGCAGTAGGGTAAAGGCAGTGCCTTCCCTCTGTCTCAGATCACGGATTCACCCCCAGAGGGAGGTGAAGCAGATCCTGAAGAAGGAACTGCCCCAGAGGGACTTGAGCCTGATCAGGTTGAGTTCTTGGGGGCAGGGGGCCCTTCTAGGGAAGATCTGAGGAAGGAGCAACAGTGCTGCCCCTCTCTTGAACCCCTCAGACTGCAGGCTGCTGCTGAGGCTGCTGGGAGTGCTAGTGGGTCCCATAAAGGTTACTGGGATGAGGGACTCCTATATTCTGAAGGTAGAGACCCAGCCCCTGGAGCCACCAGGAGGTTGGTAATACCTCAGAAGTTTAGGGGGTTCCTCTTGACCTTTAGCAGGACACTTGGGCCAAAACAAGACCTGGGACAGGCTTGTTCCACATTTTCATTGGCCACATATGTCAGAGGACACAAAGGAGTTTTGTCGCTCCTGTGTCACATGCCAAGCCAGTGGTAAGGCAGGTGGCACAACAAAGGCCCCCTGATACCACTACCGGTGGTGGGGGTACCCTTTGAAAGGGTAGGGATTGACATTGTTGGTCCCCTTGACCCTCAAACTGCATCTGGGCACAGGTTTATCCTGGTGGTAGTGTTTCATGCCACCAGGTACCCAGAAGCAATTCCCCTGAGGACCACCACAGCCCCTGTGGTAGCAAGAGCCCTCATTGGAGTCTTCTCCAGAGTGGGTTTTCCAAAGGAGGTCATTTCTGACAGAGGTACCAACTTCATGTCAGGGTATCTAAAAGCAATGTGGAAGGAGTGTGGTGTAACTTACAAGTTCACCACCCCCTATCACCCACAATGCAATGGTTTAGTTGAACGCTTCAACAAAACCTTGAAAGGAATGATTAAAGGACTCCCAGAGAGGCTTAGGCGGAAATGGGACCTTCTTCTTCCTTGCCTGTTGTTTGCCTACAGAGAGGTTCCACAGAAGGGGGTTGGTTACAGCCCATTTGAGCTTCTGTTTGGGCATCCTGTGAGAGGTCCACTGTGTTTGGTAAAGAGGGCTGGGAGTTACCTCTCAAGCCCCCAAACAAGATGTGATGGACTATGTACTTGGTCTCCGATCCCGGATGGCTGAGTACATGAAAAAGGCAACCAAAAACCTGGAGGCCAGCCAAGAATTACAAAAAGCTTGGCATGACCAAAAGGCTGTACTGACTGTATACCAGCCAGGACAGAAAGTGTGGGTGTTGGAGCCTGTGGCCCCAGCAGCCCTCCAGGACAAGTGGAGTGGCCCCCATACAATAGTTGAACAGAAGGGAGAAGTCACCTACCTGGTGAATCTTGGGACTCCCAGGAGCCCCCTGAGGGTGCTCCATGTCAACAGATTAAAGCCATATGTTGACAGGGCTGACATGGGCTTGCTCATGGCAACTGATGAGGACCAGGAGGAGGAGAGTGACCCTCTCCCGACCTGCTCTCTCAGAACCCTGATGATGGGTCAGTAGATGGTGTTGCTTTGGCAAGCAGCCTCACTGACCATCAGCAAACTGAGTGCAGACAAGTTCTGCAACAGTTTAGACATATGTTTAGCCTGACCCCTAGTCAGACTTCCTGGTGCACCCACGAGGTGGACACTGGAGACAGTCTGCCTGTCAAGAATAAAATCTACAGGCAACCTGACCATGTCAGGGTCTGTATCAGGACTGAAGTCCAGAAAATGTTGGAACTAGGTGTAATTGAGCCTTCAGATAGCCCTTGGGCTAGTCCAGTAGTCCTGGTACCCAAGCCTCATACCCAAGGTGGTAAGAAAGAAATGAGGTTTTGTGTAGACTACAGAGGCCTCAATGCAGTCACTAGGACTGATGCCTATCCCATACCAAGGGCAGATGAGCTGATTGATACTTTGGCCTCAGCCAAGTATCTAAGCACGTTTGATCTAACAGCTGGCTACTGGCAGATCAGATTAGCTGATGATGCAAAAGCCAAGACAGCATTTTCGACTCCCTGGTGGGCACTACCACTTTGTGGTGATGCCCTTTGGATTGAAAAATGCACCTGCCACTTTTCAGAGGTTGGTGAATAAAGTTCTGACAGGGATGGAAACTTATTGCTCAGCTTATCTAGATGATATTGCTGTCTTTAGTTCCTCCTGGCAGGATCACCTGGTCCATCTCAGGAATGTTTTGGAGGCCCTGCAAAAGGCAGGCCTCACTATCAAGGCCACTAAGTGCCAGATAGGGCAGAGTCAGGTTGTATACCTGGGCCACCTTGTAGGTGGAGGTCAGGTTCAGCCTTTACAGAGCAAGATCCAGACCATAATGGAATGGGTTGCTCCAACCACCCAGACACAGGTGAGAGCCTTCTTAGGCCTATCTGGGTACTATAGGAGGTTTGTCAAGGGATATGGATCTATAGTGACCCCCTTGAATGATCTGACCTCAAAGAAAATGCCAGAAAAATGTTCAGTGGACAGCTAGCTGTCAAAAGGCATTTGAAGACCTAAAGCAGGCCATGTGCACTGCCCCCATCTTACAGAGTCCAGACTACACCAAAAAGTTCATTGTCCAAACAGATGCTTCTGAGCTGGGTGTGGGAGCTGTACTGTCTCAACTGAATGATGAAGGTCAAGACCAGCCAGTAGCTTTTATTAGCAGAAGGCTGACCCCTAGAGAGAAACGTTGGTCAGCTACAGAGAGGGAGGCCTTTGCTGTGGTATGGGCCCTGAAGAAGCTGAGGCCATACTTGTTTGGTACTCACTTCATAGTTCAGACCGACCACAAGCCCCTCCTATGGCTTAAACAAATGAAAGGAGAAAACCCAAAACTTTTGAGGTGGTCCATTTCCCTACAGGGGATGGACTATACAGTGGAACATAGACCTGGGACCCAACATGCCAATGCAGATGGACTCTCAAGGTATTTCCACTTTGAACACGAAGACTCAACTGGTCAAGGTTAGTTTAGTGTCCCTGCGTTTGGGGGGGTTGTGTAGGAGAGTAGGATCTGCCTCTTATGTTGCCCCCACTTTTTTTCTGATGTTTACACTGGTTTCTGGCTATAGTCAGGCTGGGACCCTGCTAGTCAGGGCCCCAGCCTCTCTGTTCTCTCTAAACGATTTGGAGTGCACTCTAGGTGCACTAGTGATTGGATACTGTGGTACCTTATGAGTCCCTAGTATATGGTACCCTAGGTACCAAGGGCATAGGTACTCCACAGGCCTACCAGGGGCTGCAGCATGTATTATGCCACCCCTGGGAAACAGACTAAATCTGACACCACAGGCCTGCTACTGCAGCCTGAGTGAGGAAGTGCTAGCACCCCTCACTGAGATATAGGTTCCCTATATCTCTCCTGCACACACATATAACCCTAACAGTCACCCCTAAGGCAGGCCCTATCAATCCTGAGGGCAGGGTGCTTGGCTTCTATGTGAGGGGGTGCCTCTGCCTGAACAGGGCCCCTCTGCAGCTCTCAGAGTCCATTCTCTGGTGCTGTTTGTGGATGCGGTTAAACCATATACTTTTAAGTGCATTATATCCTCGCTGTAAAATGCTAACTTTGGAATGGCTGCATCGAAACATGTTGTGTTTGGTGTCAAACACCTTGGAATACTACCCCCCCCGCCAGTCCTGGCGGCGGGGGTAGCATTCCACCCTTCTAGAGGGATAGACATGTACCTACTGTGGAAACGCGGTAGAATCCGACAGAGCCCTGGCATCACAAAATGGATGCCACCAGTCACAGACACTGGGCTGCCCTCCTGCTGATGACCAACACTCGCAGTGGAGGGAGCCCAACAATAGATATCCTGTCCCAAGGGGTGTGACCACCTCCCAGACAGGGTTTAGTGTATTGGGGCTGGGTGGGTGCACTCTTAGAGTGCTTTGAAGTCCTGCACTGGGGGAGCAGAAGGCTCCTCTGTGCATATGCCAGTTCAAACCGGCTCAGGGGCTACCTGTCCCTGCTCTGGCGCGAAACTGGACAAAGGGAAGTGGGTGTAGCCACCCACTCCCCTGACCCTCCCATAGGTAGGGTCATAGAGCTAGTCCCTCCCCTCCTTTTAGTATAAGAGGGGGAACTTGTGCATGGCACCCTAGATTTCCCTGGACGACGCTCTACAAGAAGAATCCCGGACCTTCGACGTTCCACTACCTTTGGAAGACTGAAGAATCTCCCTAGGAGTCAAGGAGTGACTCCCCTGCTTGGCAGGCACCAAAAACTACAAACGACGGTCGCAAACTACGCTGCTCCCGCCGGAGTCTGAAGCCCCTGCAGCCCAAGAAGTAGATTTCCTGACTTCTCAAAGGCCATCGTGAGTCTCCAGCGAAGCTGAGGCCAGTGGACCCCAAGAGTAACGAGGAACCGTGACCCCTGGGTACCGTGCACTATTGTTGAGTGCAACCCCTCACAACGTTCCACGAACTTGTGCTTTGGACCACGTATGGTCCCAGCCTCCAGCAGGAATCCCTCCTAAGATCAGCGGCCTATCACGTCCCGAGTGACCGTGGGCCCCTGTGAGAGAATCCTCCCGAGGCGTCTTCGCAACCCCTTGCCAGCTGGCTTGTGGGTCCCCAGAAGACTTTCCAAAGAAACCAAAGGGCTACCCTGGTTGCTCCAGGCCTGCCCTGACTTACCCTCGCTGGGTGAGTTCCACAGACCTTGCTGGTCTGCGCCATCGCCTCTTCACACTTTCCCCAAGACTTGCTGTTGCCAAGGCTTGTTGGCTCCGATCGAGTTGCCGACACCTCAGTAAGCCGCAGACATCGTGGGACATGCCGAATCCAGCTCCTGGTTGTCGTCGACGCCTCCTGGACCTCGTGGCTGAAGAGTCAAGGCAAGCATGAACAACCTGAACCCTGCGACGACGGTGGGCATTCATCTTCCTTGCCCCGAGTCACTGCCAAGTGACTTTGAACACTGTCCCCTCTGCTTTCAGGTCATCCTTCCACCGAATCCAGGCTTGGATTCCACCGGACACTTCTTCAAACCATCACAAGCAGCAAGTCTTCTTTGGTCGCCATTGAAAACGACGCCGCGACCCGACACCAAAGGACACCTGTGCACCCGGCTTCCATGGGTGAGGTAACTCCAGCACTCCAGTGCTCCTGTGGGTGTGGGCCCTCGAACTACTTACCCTGTAAGTGACTTGCTTGTAGGTTCACCAGAAGTATCCTAAAACTCTTACTTTCCCCGTGCGATTCTCGCACTGACTCGTACATGGTTCGCGTCTGTGTTAGACACACCGCGTCCGACTCCCTTGCAAATCCTATCTGTAGACCGTATCCTTCGACTCGTACTGAGTCCGATCGGTGTGTTCGCCTCGAACACGCAAGGGACCTTGAACATTGATATCTCAATCGCGTCTGAGCGCATAGACTCGTACAGGATTCGCATCGGTGCCAGGTCACCGCGTCCGTCCCATGTAGGTCTCCTACAACTACCTGGGGTGGTTCTTGGGGGTCCCTCGATTCTAGATGCCCTAGACCTAGGTCTAGCAAACTAAGATTGTAATATTCAATTGTGCTAAACTTATCCTGATAATATTTGACTTGTACATATGTTCCTATCCTCTAATCTCATAAAGAGATTAGTAGAGAGTGTTTATTAATAAATACATATATATTTGATATATATACCTGTGTGGTGTCTTTTCATTTGGTGATTCAAGAGATTGTGTGGTAAAACAAGCTGCTTTACATTCCTTCAAGACTTAGCCTGAAGGCTGCTCTCCACAGCTTCTATAAAGGTTGTCTTAAACCTATCTACCATAAGAGTCGAATTGTTCTGGTGCAAGGTGTCCACTTTAATTAGTGAACAGCATATACCAGGCCAACTTCTCACATACTTCAATGGAAAATGGATTTTTAAAACTGAAGAAACTAAAGGAACTTCAAGTAAGTGAAATTACAACCCGTGGATTTGAAGAAACCTGGCACCCCTGCACCCCTAATGCCCCACCAGTGACCCTGTCATCGGTCGCCCACAACTTAAGTCTGCCAGTTTCTGTTTGCCTGCCTGCTGCCTTGGAAGACTTCTGCTACATTTTTCCCTACATTGGCCTGCTGTAACCTACTGTAACCTGCATTGTGTTGCCTGTACTAGAGTGTACTGTACTTTTGGACTTGTGTTAGTTCCTGCTGCCCGCCTAAATTTAAACAGAATTAACACCGTTATGAAGTATGCTGGAGAAACTGACATCCTTCCTGAACTGTTATGCTGTTTTGAAAATGCGGTGGATGGTGATGTCTCTGAACCCTCTGTGTCTGTGGCATCTGTTGCTTAGACCTGTCCCTTGCATGGTGTGGTGATCGGGGGCATATGTCGAGCCCCGGAGTTAACTGGGTTGGTGTTTGGTTGATTTGCACTTGGCCCCGATATCACCGGACCGTCAAATTTGGCCCCGGAGGACTGCCCAGCTGTTTGGATTAATCTCCGTGAAGGTGTGACGTTTATTGTCGAAAATAAGTACCCCCTACCGCATCGTTTGAATTGCTTGTGGCAGTTACCAGGAGCGAGCTTGTGCGCACGTGCAACCCATGTTGACGCGATTGTCGTCTGTGGCACCTTCGGTTCCAATCTCCTGTGCTGCCAAGGACGCTCTGCTGTAAGGACGTGCAGTTAGCCACCCGGCTCTGCGTTTGTAATGTGCCGCCATTTTTGGATTGGCACTTGACACAGCCTATCGATATATCCTTGCCAACCACGTTGGACGTTGCACGTTTTTGTTTTAGGAATCGAAGGAATCTTCTATCGCCGGCATGTTTTATGGACATGGTATGGAGCTCTGGATTTAGGGCCCTGCATCACTGATGGAAGAATTCAAGTCAGGCAATGAACTTTTCTGAAGATTGTGGACCGAGTTCAAAAACAGCTGCGCTTATCACAAGTGGTTTTCTTTGACGTAAGCATTTCCTTTTCGTCTGGACTGTGAAAAAGGGGGGGGTCTATGGGCATGGTTATTATGGATGAGATTTCACTCAGTAAAGTCCAGGGTTTGTATTTCCAGTTGGGTTCTGGTGAAATATCACTCACCAGAGAAAAAGTTTTACATAATTTTTTTTTTTTTATGAACGATGCAGTTGTAGCCCCGATTGTTGTTGTAGCCCTGATTGTTATTGTGTGGGTAAGTGTGTGCAGTAGAGGGTTTGTCCCTAGTCCTGCCGCTGTTCTTGGTTGTGGGGTGACATAGGTTCATCACCCTGTAAGCAATGTGTCCTGCAAGTGTATGCAGCGCAGTTGTGTGTGTGCAAGTGTGTGCAGTAGGGGGAGTTCTGTAGTGTCCCTAGTCCTGCAAGGGTGTGCAGTAGAGGTTGTCCCTAGTCCTGCCGCTGTTTTTGGTTGTGGGTTGACATAGGTTCGTCACCCTGTAAGCAATGTGTCCTGCAAGTGTATGCAGCGCAGTTGTGTGTGTGCAAGTGTGTGCAGTAGGGGGAGTTCTGTAGTGTCCCTAGTCCTGCAAGCGTGTGCAGTAGAGGGTTTGTCCCTAGTCCTGCCGCTGTTCTTGGTTGTGGGTTGACATAGGTTCGTCACCCTGTAGGCAATTAGTCCTGCCGCTGTTCTTGGTTGTGGGTTGACATAGGTTCGTCACCTGTAGGCAATTTGTGTCTTTACCCCCTGTGGTTGATATGAGAGTATATGTTTTCTCACTGTTTGGGAATATGAGAAGACTCCGAAGCTTCTCTGGATTTACCGTTGTTTTTGGTTGGGGTTTACGTAGTATCCTGTGTTTAGGGGTTGTAAAATTACCCTTAGAGTGTTACGCCTTGGAGTTTAGGCGTGTGATTTGAAGAATACAACACTTTTGTGTTTCTCTCGTCTTTTCTGGATAGGATGGGGATGTGGTGTTTGACGATGTTCTTGAAGATTGATGTTATTCTTGAAGCTTGATGTTATTCTTGAAGCTCTTGACTTTTCGTATGTGTGTATGTCCACCTCCGCACATTTATTTGTCAGTCATATTGCATGTATGTGCTATGATCTCGCATGCTTGTATTTTTACAATTTTGATGAGGGGGGGATGTGTTGTAATCTAGTAAGTGAATGATGCATCCTCTCTGTTGTCATCAGAATGTTGAGTGTTTGAGTGTAAGAAGGAATCAGTTGGTGTGGAAGGGCTGAGCGGCAAGGAGGCTGCTCCTGGTGGGGCATTTTATGAGGCCTAGCATGAGACTTAATATGGATCCTATCTGAAGAATAAAGCTGTGATCCTGAACTACAACACTGGACTACGTATCATTCATTTAATTCCTCCGCACATTTATTTATTGTTAGTCATATTGCATGTATGTACTATGATCTTGCATGCTGGTATTTTATAATTTTAATGAGGGGGGTTGTGTTATAATCTAGCAAGTGATTAATGCATCCTCTTTATTGTTGCCCTTTGCCTTGCTGCTCAGTCTATGTGATGTCATCTGAATGTTGAGAGTGTTTGTGTGGAAGAAGGAGTCAGTTGGTGTGGAAGGGCTGAGCGGCAAGGAGACTGCTCCTGGTGGGGCATTGTATGAGGCCTAGCATGAGACTTAATATGGATCCTATCTGAAGAATAAAGTTGTGATCCTGAGTTACATTCCGGACTACGTATCTTTCATTTAATTGTAACAATCCCCTAACGTTTTCTTACCCAGAATCCCCTGCAAACCTCAAATTTAGCTGAAAAAATCACTTTTTCCACACATTTTTGTGTGGTAAAGTTGTGGCATCACCGGGCTGACACAAATTTCCTACCACCCAGTGTTTCCCCGGGTCTCCTGATAAAAATGGTGCCTCACTCGTGTGGGAGGCCCAAGTACCCGCAACAGGCAAGGGCCCAAAACGTAGTGAGGCGACATCAAAATTGCCTATCACAAAACAACCTGGTTTTGCAAGGGGGGTCACCTGGGTTTTTGGCCCCGTGCTCGGCGGCCAGCTAGGGAAACCTACCAAACCCACACATTTCTGAAAACTAGACACCCGGGGGATTCCAGGGAGGTATGGCTTGCGTGGATCCCCCAACGTTTTCTTACCCAGAATCCCCTGCAAACCTCAAATTTGGCTGGAAAAAAATCACTTTTTTCCACACATTTTTGTGTGGGAAAGTTGTGGCATCACCGGGCTGACACAAATTTCCTACCACCCAGTGTTCCCCCGGGTCTCCCAATAAAAATGGTGCCTCACTCGTGTGGGAGGCCCAAGTACCCGCGACAGGCAAGGGACCAAAACATTTTGTGATAGGCAATTTTGATGTCGCCTCACTACGTTTTGGGCCCTTGCCTGTCACGGGTCCTTGACCCACCCACGCGAGTGAGGTACCATTTCTATTGGGATACTTGGAGAAATGCGGGGTAGGAAATTTGTTGTTTCTTTCTGCAGCGTGAAAATCTTGGCTCAATAATGCAAGGAAAATGTGACAGACACATTTTGAGGTTTGCAGGACATTGTGGGTAAGATAACTTGTTGGGATCCACAAGAGAGACATCACCATGTACTCCCATGGGTGTTTAGTTTACGACAATATCTACAGTTGGTAGGTTATTCTTAGATGGAATGTACACCTTGGCAGAGAGACTAAAAAGACAAAGATTACTGCACAGCCATCTATTCCTCAAGCACACACACATACTGGTTGGATTTGGCACGAGGGCGAGTGATGGTTCAGTATATAAAATTTTATTAACAGGAGATTTCACAAAAATGAAATGCACTGTCAATAATTGAAAGGATAAAAAACTGAACTAGTGACTCGCAGCTCGTGAGCTGTAAAGCCACGTCAAGGCCCCAACCGCTTTACAGGCCATTCACACACCTTTCATACGTGATACACACAAGACCATTCACACCACCAGGCACGAAACCAACACATAACAACATTCACAAAAAGGGACAAGGTACACCCTGCTTGAGAAAGACAGAAAAGACAAATATTTCTGCACAACCACCTATTCTTCAAGCACACAAACATAATGGTTGGATTTGGCACGAGGGTAAGTGATGGTTCAGTATATACAGTTGTATTAACCAGAGATTTCACAAAAATGAAATGCACTGTTAATAATTGAAAGGACGAGAAACTGAACCATTGACTCACAGCTCATGAGCTGTAAAGCCACGACAAGGCACCAACCGCTTTACAGGCCATTCATACACCTTCCATACGTGTGACACATACAAAACCATTCACACCGCCAGCCGCGGGCACAGCACATTACATACAACACTCACACCAGCAGACAGCGCCATTCAAGGGCCCATCACGTTCACACGCCCAGATTCCTGACACAGCAACCACACCAGCTCACGGATTGTGTGGAGTGGCGTTTAGCTAGCGGTGTGTGTAGTGACCAGCAGCAAGTCACTACTCACACACCGCCAGCCAAGCACCAGTCCACGCACACCGCCAGCAAAGCGCCAGTCCACGCACACCGCCAGCCAAGTGCCAGGCCACGCACACCACCAGCCAAGCGCCAGTCCACGCACACCACCAGCCAAGTGCCAGTCCACGCACACCGCCAGCCAAGTGCCAATACATGCACACCGCCAGCCAAGCGCCAGTCCACGCACACCGCCAGCCAAGCGCCAGTCCACGCACACCGCCAGCCAAGCGCCAGTCCACGCACACCGCCAGCCAAGCGCCAGTCCACGCACACCACCAGCCAAGCGCCAGTCCACGCACACCACCAGCCAAGCGCCAGTCCACGCACACCGCCAGCCAAGCACCAATACATGCACACCGCCAGCCAAGCGCCAATCCACGCACACCGCCAGCCAAGCGCCAGTCCACTCACCGCCAGCCAAGCACCAGTCCACACACACCGCCAGCCAAGCGCCAATCCACGCACACCGCCAGCAGAGCACCAATCCATGCACACCGCCAGCCAAGCGCCAATCCACGCACACAGCCAGCCAAGCGCCAATCCACGCACACCGCCAGCCAAGCACCAGTCCACGGACACCGCCAGCCAAGCACCAATCCATGCACACCGCCAGCCAAGTGCCAATCCACGCACACCGCCAGCCAAGCGCCAGTCCACTCACCACCAGCCAAGCACCAGTCCATGCACAACGCCAGCCAAGCGCCAGTCCACGCACACCGCCAGCCAAGCGCCAGTCCACGCACACCGTCATAACTTTTTTTTTTTAAACAAGAAAGAAAACACAAACCATTTGCAACTAGATACAAAACTATAACTACAAAAACAACAGCAGTAACTAAAGACATCATTCTATTGCCAAACGTGAAACTGAACAACTATATAAAACCATACAGACCAGGCAGTACACTATTAGACTCACGGTTGCTCCCAAAAACTCTTTTGAGTGTGATACAATCTGAAACATGTGGGCACACACAGCCCAGGATTAGAAGGACAATCAGCACAGTGCATACGACTCTCCTTCCGCACACCTCTTCGCAAGCAGACTCTACATCTCTTACAGGGATTGTTTTTTTTGGGCGTGGGAGGAATTAAATCAGGAAAGTGGCGATCTTTCAATCTAGCCACATCCTCCACCACTCCAACTCTAGGAACACTTGCCTGTGCCACAACAACAAGGCTGCCTATCACAGACTCCTGAAACTGAACAAAAGTCATCTTTGACGCTGGAGAACACTCCTTGTACACAACAAAAGCATTGAAAGTTGCTAAATTGAAGAGATGGATGGCCAACTTCTTATATGTTATGTTATGTTAAGTACTCTTATAACGCGCAACAGCTACTCCAAAGAGTGTCCCGGCGCGGATCCAAGAGGAGTCACTGAACTACACCACCATCATTTATGGGAACAGGTGAGTTTTTAAAAGTTTCTTGAAGGCTAACGGGTCTTGAGTATTGCGCAATGGAAACGGAAGGGCATTCCAAGCCTGGGCAGCCTTAACAGCCAAGGAGCAGCCGCCCAACTTGTGGTGGATGAAGCGGGGCACCCTAGCTAGAAGGAGAGCTGAAGAACGCAGTTGTCTCAACGGGACATAAAAGGAGAACCGCTTCTGTAAATAGGCGGGCCCATGACCGTAGAGGGCTCAATGAGCAATGACCAGGGATTTAAATTTGACCCGATCCGCCACGGGAAGCCAGTGGAGTACGCGGAGATGTTCACGCACGCTGCTCCTCTTAGCGATTCCCAAGAGCAGCCTAGCGGCCGCATACTGAATAACCTGGAGTCTGTTCAGAGAGTATCCAGGAATGCCTATGTACAACGCATTAGCGTAGTCCAATCGAGAAAGGATCAAAGCACGGATAACCGTCTCTTTGGCAGGCCTAGGGAGGAGAGGTAAAAAACTCCTTAGTGCTTTAAGAAGGCCAAAACAGCTGCCTGAGAGCTTTTTCACCTGAGCGGAGAAGGAGAGGTTATCCTCAAACCACACTCCTAGGTTTTTAGCAGATTTTCCATTAGAGGTTGGTAGAGGGAACCCAGGAGGCCGGATCGTGTCTCTGAAACCTGGCGGGAAATTACCGTAGAGTAGGATCTCTGACTTGTCTGCGTTACATTTGAGTTGGGCCGCCGCAAGCCACTCAAAAACCGAAGACAAGCACTGGTGAACAAAGGATACAGAGTCCTCACCCTTATCCCAGGTAAAGAGAAGCTGGGTGTCGTCAGCGTAGGCCATCACCTTAGCCCCCAAGTCCTCGGCTAAATAGACCAGAGGAGTAACGTAGATATTAAAGAGAAGGGGGCTAAGGGAAGACCCTGTGGGACACCAGTGGTGACCGGCTGCGGAGTTGAAGCGGCCGGTGGCAGCCAAACTTGTTGAGCCCGCCCTTCAAGGAAGGACCTCAGCCAGCCCCAGGCAGCGCCTGAGACACCAATCTCAGTGAGTCGGGCGAGCAGCAGGGAGTGCGGGACCGTATCGAAAGCAGCCGACAGGTCGAGCATTACCAAATGTAAGCCTTACGAATAGCAGTGTAAGGTTCCAACCTCTGATCTATTCTATCGACACCACCCATGTGCTTATTGTAGTCTACAATGCACACAGGTTTGCGCACTTCAGCAGCCTGACCCCAAACAGTCACAGGTGAAGTACTCTCATCATGAATGGTAGTCAGCATGTACACATCCCTCCTGTCCATAAATTTCACAGCTAGCAGTTCCTCACTACGCAAGGCACTGCACTGTCCCCTCTGAAGCTTTTTGCAAACAAGCTCTTTTGGGTAACCTTTACGGTTAGAGCGGATTGTGCCACAAGCATAAGTGTCCACTTTGAACAATTCCTTAAACAATTGCACAGCAGTGTAGAAGTTATCAAGGTACAAATGGTGGCCTCTGTTAAGAAGTCCTCTAGCAAGATCCCACATAATTTTCTTAGAAACTCCAAAAGTGGACGGACAACCAGGGTGGTCAATAGTGGAATCCCTACCAGTGTACACCCGGAAATTACAGACATATCCTGTCCTACTCTCAGACAACATATACATCTTAATTCCATAACGTGCCCTCTTGCTAGGAATGTACTGCCTAAAAACCAAACGGCCCTTGAACAGGACCAAAGACTCATCAAGAGATATTTCTTTGCCTGGAGTATAGATCTCTGAAAATCGATCTACAAAGTGATCAAGAACAGGCCGAATCTTAAAAAGACGGTCACAGTCAGGGTTATCTCGTGGCAACGCCAAAGCATTATCAACAAAATGCAGCATCCGAAGCAAAAGTAAATACTGATCATGACTCATAATTGCAGGAAATATGGCCGTTGCCATCAAGGGACTGGTAGACCAATATGAAGCCAGGGACGGCTTCCTTATCAAGCCCATCAAAAAAGTCAAACCCAAAAACTTCTTCATCTCATCCAGATTTGTGGGAGTCCACCGGGTAGCTCTAGAGCAGGGCCTAAGTCTGGCACTGTTGTCCCTCAAAAACTGTTCAGCATACAAATTAGTCTGCTCAACAATCTCACCCAAAAATACATCATCCATGAACAACTGAAAAAACTGTATAGGCAAAAAAAATTCACAATCCACTCTACACCCTGCATCACCACTAAAGGCAGGCAGCACTGGCTGCACCATGTTTGGATCAACCCAGAGTCCAGCACTTCCAGTAGGAAGCCTAGCAGCCTCAAGCTGCAATCCAGATACCTCTTGCACCATCGGCACATCAGTGTCCTCCTCTAAAACAGGCACTTCATCCGCACTGAGAGTAGCTTCATTTGCACTGAGAGTAGCTTCATCATCCGATGATTCCATTTGGAGAGAAAACTCACTGCCTGAATCTTCCCCTCCCTCCTCTCCCTCAGACGCACTGTCAGTCTCATAATCCTTCTCAGAGGAAGATTCAAGAAGCATACCAACCACCTGCTGAGCAGTAATTCTACGGCTAGCCATAATGCTTACTAATAAAGGTAACTTGTCAAACAAGTCAACAACAACAAACCCTTTGTAAAAAAAGAAATAAACAAAATGTAGCTTTATCACAAAGACCTATATACTCCAACACTATACCACTCACTTGCCAGAAGCAGCTAGACTCACCACCACCTACTCTGCACAGACACAGTAAAGACCAACAGTATCCCACTAAAAGAAAAAAAAAGAAAATTACACATAAGACAACGCAAAACACATCGCAAAGAATTTCATCCACAAAACACTAACTAAATATGCTGCTATTATGACACCACTTATAAAAAATTCATCCATGCATGACAATAATACTCATTTGGAGTAAATACAACAAAAATATTATTCTTACCAAAAAAATGCAAATATGCAAAACTGCAGAACAACCACTGCCGAAACCGCAAACAGGAATCAAAAGCTTTACACTAGAATAAAAAGGAGAAAAAAAAACATTACAATCACATATGCAAATAATGCACCAGTCCACATACAATCCATCAGCCAAGCTAAGGGGTAGGTTGGCCTAAGAGTATAAATAAAATATTCACCCCCGTAAAGGGAGCAACCCTTGCCCAAGATGCCAATCCCCAACACCAAAATTTAAAAACCCTGGTGTCTAGTGGCTTCTGCCCCCCTTGGGGGCAGATGGGCATAAAAACATACTGCTGATCTGCCACCCAAAGAGGGCAGAAATGGCCCCAATCATTCTCCCATAAAGGGGAGCGACCCTTGCCCAAGGGGCCGCTCCCCAACATAACAACATAACAAAAAAAAATCCCTGGTGGCCTAGTGGCCATATAAAAAAAAGAAATCCGCCAAATTAATGCTCCCCAAAGGGGAGCGACCCTTGCCCAAGGGGCCACTCCCCACAAATTAATCCCTGGTGGTCTAGTGGGCCACTAAATAAAAAATGGCGAGATCTGCCCCCTAGAGGGGAACAGACAGCCAAAAACATTGCCCCCAAGGGGGAGCGACCCTTGGCCAAGGGGCCACTCCCCACAAATTAATCCCTGGTGGTCTAGTGGGCCACTAAATATATAAACATGGCGAGATCTGCCCCCCCAGGGGGCAGACAGCCAAAAACAATGCCCCCAAGGGGAGCGACCCTTGCCCAAGGGGCCACTCCCCATAAATGTATCCCTGGTGGTCTAGTGGGCCACTTTAATTTACAAATAATGGTGTGATCTGCCCCCTAGGGGGGCAGACACAGCCAAAACATATTGCCCCGACATAGGGGAGCGACCCTTGCCTAAGGGGCCACTCCCCAAAACACAAAAAATCCCTGGTGGCCCAGTGGGCACCTATACATAACTATAATTTTTTTTTTGGGGCCAATCTGCCCCCCCAAGGGGGGCAGAACAAAGTAAAAACATTGTTCCCCCCAAGGGGAGGGACCCTTGCCCAAGAGGCCGCTCCCCGAAACAAAATGGCCATTTAAAAAATTTTACAAAATCCCTGGTGGCCCAGTGGGCACCTATTCATTTAAATAACTAATTTTGGGCAATCGGCCCCCACCCCAAGGGGGGAAGAACAAAGGGAAAACATTGGGGCCCCAAGGGGAGCGACCCTTGCCCAAGGGGCCGCTCCCCGAAACAAAATGTCCATTTAAAAAAAAAAAAAACGCCCCAGGCGCGATCGTGCAGCAGGAATGCTTTTTTAAAAGACATCGGAGGAAAGGAAAACCCTTCCTTTCCTCCGATGCCTTTTAAAAATCCCCCCCACCCTCCCCGAGGACAAGCTTACCTCTTCCTCGCCGAACGCACTGGAAGCAAATGGCTTCCAGTGCATCCAGTATCCCCTAATGACGCCAGCACGCCTCGTGCGCTGACGTCATTAGATGACGTGGAGGGTGGGGGGGCAGGGGAAGGGCTTCCCCTGCCTTCCCCGGTGGGGGCAGCTTTTAGGGCGACCCACGGGGCGAGCGCCAGCGCTTACCCCGTGGGTGGGTGCTAGGACGGCCGGGAGCCGTCCCACGCACACGCCACCCGTGACGTCGGACGGCTCCCGGCCGTCCCACGCACGGAAAGGGTTAATGCGCTTGTGGCATTCTTTGAGATGCTATATACAATGGGATGCCCAGAGTACATACCAGCTGAGGAGTCATTCTTGGATGCCACGGTTAATGAATCAAGGTAGGATGAATTAAAATGAATGTAATTATTTTTTAATAAAATGTATTATTTCATTATTTTTTAAATTCATGAGGTTATTAAAATGTGACAAATAATAAACGTGTACTATTTTGATATATTTTCTTTAATATTAGCTTATATTTTTAAATATTTTAATTAAAACTAACATTATTTTATATGAGAAATAATGTTAAAGTCCCTACCTTTATTTTTTTTTCTAAGGGAAGGTGTTGCAGTATCAGGGGTTGGCCAAAGGCATGTGCGTAATTCTAATTAGGCCAGAGTAATTAGGTAATTCCGCGTCACTATTGTGACGTGGAATTACAGACTTTAATGCCATGATGCCACGTCATGTAACCGATTCTCCTCTCCGGGGAAAATTGGACCTCGAGAAGCACTGAAACAACGCGAGACCACGAACGCTCGCATTTGACGGAGTGGGGTTTTTTAATATTCGAGTGTAACCACTAAATAACTCTTGCCATTGGTTGTATGGACCTTTTTTCATCAACAAGGACAAGTGAAAAGGAGTGATCATCTACATCAACTCAAATAGGCAATAAAATCACTAAAGAGGGTAAGTACAGTCAATAAAGAGAGTTTGTGTTAGTTAAAGGGTTTTATTTTACAATTTCTTACTTTTTATTATTTATTCAATAAGTATTCGATTTTTAAGCATTAGAAATTAATATAATCCAATAATTGATATTTCAATATAAGAAAGAATATGTTTGTAAGTATAACAGATAATATTGAAATAATATAACAAGCATGTACCATAACGGAATTTTACTAATCTAAGTTAAACCAAGTTGGAATAGAATTAGGGTGTCAATTCAGAAACCCAATAAGGAGTTCTGATGAGAGAATAAATGCATAGGCATAAAGCCTTTGTGCATCCAATAAAGAAAAATATTAAGCTGGAAAGTATTCTCGGCTATAATTCATCAGACATCTAATAAACCATGAAGAGGCTAAGCAATCTCCAATGAAGAGAGGTATAATACCAAGAAACTCAGATATGGATCTTCAGTGAATACAAGTGAGAGAAGCCCTCCTCTACTCTAGGAACACGCATTAACTCTGTTTAAATAAGCCTCAGAGGCCTGCTCGAGCCTGGATACCCTATCGGGTGATTAGCCACGCTTTACAAATCTGTATTGATTGATTAATATAAACATGCAATAATTTAAATGGCAACATGTTTCACTTTCTTCATTCACAACATTCAATAGAATTTCAGTAAACCCTTGGGAATGGGTAACTTCCAGACTCTCACTTCTTCACAATGGGCCACAGACACAAGTCCTTGAAAAGATACTTAATCCACGTTTTGCGGTTCAGTCAGTCATTCCCATGAATCATCCTTCCTGTTGTCTTTTCACCTCACAGTGAGAACCTCACTATCAGTTGTCTAATACAAAGCAAATGACTAAACAGCTCTATATGGAAAACAGGCCATTCTTTGCTACGGTATTATAGCGCAGTTATTATGGCATTGATAGTTAAGCTAACTTAAATCGGCACTATTTATTACTTCTGATACATGTTCATATTGTCTAAGTATGATTACCAACCACAAATTGCCTTCAAATATACGTCTTATTTAACAAAGACTTTTACACTTTTCTGTTAAAAGGGTTTTAGTTTGCATTATTAAGAAATTCACTAGATCACATTCATTTTTTGGCGAACGCAATCAGAACGTTCAGCAGTCATTCCAAATACGAGCGGCAGGTCTTCTACACAGGCGGTTGCCGTTAGGCATTTTTAGTAGATTTTTTACTAAAGCAGATGGAAAATCAACTCGAAATGCATTTTCGTGATTATATTTTACCCGAACGGACCGTTTGGGCATTTTATCAATGCAAAAAGCATTTTTTTAAACAGGAAGGAAGTGCTAAAGAGACTGGGATGCCACTCTACATACAGTAGAAACGTCCTCTTCCTGCCCTGAAGACTCGTCTTTCTGCTTTGTCCAGCCCATGGCCACTTTTGATTTGCATTTTGGAGGGAGAGCATCACCCACTCTCTGTCTGCAATCCCTGCTCTAGCCAAATAATTGGAATCTTAACTTTTTGGGAGAAAATCAAATAAGTTCAATGCAGCACTTTGAAAAAAGTTAGTTGTTTGAGCGAAGGGCATGCACCAGTATTTTTTGTTTCTTTTTTTATTTTTTGCATCTTTGTAGGGGTGTGGCCTGGGGTTCGGGCTGGAGTGGGAAGGGGGTTCCATGTATGATTAATGTTTTTAAGTGTAAGTGTTTGCAGTTTTTTGATGAGGGAGGCCTAGGGTTAACTATATTTTTTCTCAATTTTCTTGTGTGGGTGTTTTGAATTTTATACTGATTTGTTTACCATTTTACTGTGATATTGTTTTTGCGTTTGGGGCCTAGTGTGCCCTGCATTAGGCCTTTGATGCATTTTTGATGTATGTTTCACATTCTCGACACTGCTGTGCTATATGCTTTTTAGGCTATTTAGGGAGATGTGTATGGCTGTGGATTAAGTGCAAAAAGTTGGTTATTTTCTTTTTTTGTCTGCATGTGCCCTGTTGCTGATATTATCTGTGCAATCCTTTCCCTGCAATGCTACAAGTTTTTTTCTGAGGGGGGGCGGTACTCCAGACAGGGCAACTGTCTTATTTGTTCTCCATGCCTCTTTTTATTTTTTACTAGCCATGAGGCGGTGGACGTTTTGTGTAGCCAGCGCGTGTTTGCCATAGGCTGCCAAGTGTTCATTGTTCTCCATGCCTCTTTGTGTAGCCAGTGTGTGATGACAGTGGCTATTTTGTCTTTGTTCTCTATGCCTTCTTTGCAGGCACTATATGAAGTTCCCCTGGGGCCACCTGGCCCGTAAATCAATCTTAGCCGCACAAGCTGGACCTGCACGAGTGGAGTCTTCGGGTGCACCCCTTTCTCGGGCGCTGAAGCTGCAGCAGCTGCCTCTGGTGAGTTCCTCACGCACAGCTCTGCAAGAGAAGCAGTCGGGTGTCCTCGAGTTCCTCACACGAGGTCCTGCAGATGGAGAGGACGGAGGAATCCTCGATGCTCCTCGGATGCTGGTAAAGTTCCTTGGATCCTCCCCGCAGGAGGGGGGAATACAATTCTCCTGATGCTGGTCCTCAGTCAGGGCGTGAGACCACATGGGTCTCCACAGCGACCTCTTCATCTAGACAACAGTCTCAATCAGACCACACTCCTTGCCTTTTCCCAGTGGCGCCACCTGGCATGCGGGGTCACCGTCCTCACTCTGCACATGGGCTACAGCCCAATTGGTACAGCAGTAATCTTCACGGCTGCCCCACGTGCCATACGGGGTCACTGACTTTGCTCCGTACACAAGCTATGGCAGCAATCTTCACAGCAGCCCCACCTGCATAAGGGGTCACAGACTCAAACCTGCACATGGACAACAACCCAATCAATGCAGCATAGTAAACAGATCACTTCACAATGGCCCTCCTCTGGCATACAGGAGTTGTCGACTTTAACCTGCTCATGGGCAACAATCCAATTGGTTCAACAGCCGTTTCCACACACCTAGCTACAATGATCCAATCATCAGGATCCCCCACTGGGTCTCACTCCCTCCAACGTCTTCCTCTTTCTCACAGGTAACACTGGTCTTGGTAAGCAGACAGTCCCTGGTGCTCCAGACTCACAGGGCAGGTGATCTTGGATTCCCGGGGTGATGTTCCCTCACCCAGCTGGGAGACTGGAAGGCTGTGCCACCCCCCCCAGTCCTAGTCACAGGTGGAAGTTTTGCAGAGCTACTCCTCCATGCAAAGCCTGACAGGCTGATTGGCAGTTGACAAGTTTGGGGGCCTTGAACTCCGTTTCTTAAACTCAATTTCAGACACCAAATGTGATTTAGGTCTGAGTTGCAGGTCTGCTTCCTGTAGAAATGCCCTCTCCTTCCTTCAGAAAGCAGTCTGTCACAGCAGAAGTGACTCCAAATCACAGCACAGACCATGGTCTGCCTAGAGGTTCACACCTGGATGTCAGGCACAGTGATATATGTATAAAAAGGTTACAACAAGTAGGTAGCCCTAATCTTTATGATTCTCTATTATCAGCCCCATCTCCTTCCTGAGATGTGTTCAGGACCCGTCCCAGTGACCTCTCTGTGAATCAAAGAGCATCCACTGAAGTACTCTTTTGAGCCAAGATCTCCCTTCCTCCAGTGCATCCCATCCAGCTCACAGGAATGTAGCAATCCACAAATCTGTCTTGGGGGGTGCCTAGGGGGGAGGTGATTCCTCTACCTCTTCATGCTCCTCTATTTAGCCCTGAGTCTCCAATAATTTAACCACGAATCTTCCATTTATTGTACCATTCCCAAGCACACATACACCCAGCACATGCATATAACATACACACACTCCACAGCACTACACTTTCCATGTATTGTACCTTTCACGGGCACACTTACACCCAAGCACATGTATATAACACACACTGCGCAGCACTGCACATCACTCTGATGTAGGCCAAGGGTAAATCAAACACACAGCAGCGGAGCTTTACATAAGTGAGCCTGTAAGCCTCACTCCAGTGACACAGGTAGAAAGGCCTGTTCAATCTTACTGATCACTACACGATATGCAATCACCACCGCGCTCATGCTACTTAACTCCAGACAAAGTCAGTAGCCTTTCACTACTATGGGGGTAGCGTTTGGGGCACCCTTCCAGGTCCAAAAAGACTGTGATCCGTGAGACAGGCCTATGTCTGGGTGCACAAGCATGATCTGTGTTCACCCATGACAACAAGAATCAGCATCAGGGATTCAGACATCTTTACAGTTGAGGCACTCAGGGCAGGGGTACTTGTGATCATCATGCAAGGGACTTTACCACCCCAACAACATATATGTGTAGATGTGTGTGCATGTCTGTATACAAGTCTATATTGTTTATCAACCCTCTACCTTTCCCTCTTATTTTGACATATCCCAAACCTTTCTGACAACAGTGGACTCCCAAATACCTATTCAAACCTATTCTCTATTTCTATCCAATGTATCCAGCAAACAGCCAGACGTGTCCACCACTCCCAAAAACATCAAACATCTTTTCTTCACTAATCCACTACAATCAATTTATCCCTATTCAAAATTCTTGAGTTAATGCATAGGATGTCAAAAGCACTGTGGTCGTGCACGCACCAAGAGCGGGAATTTCAAGATGGCTGCCAATATTTACCACGTGAAGGTGGAGGGCGACGTTACAGCACTCCAGGCCATCGTCATGACATTGTTGTCCGACAACCCTATGAAGAGCCCCGATGAAAACAGAGAGGTGTGGCATGAGTGTGATGGGAAGAAGAACAAAGACGCTGCGGAGAGAGAAACGCTAAAAGTTGGAAGAAGATGCAGAACAAGCCTGAAAGCTGGAAATCAACCCACGGAAAGAGGAAACCGAAGCTGAGGACGAGAACTGCGGAGGTGGTGGAGTGAAGCCTAACGAAGGATAGCCTAGCGGCACCGGGCACAAGTACCACCGTCCCCCAGAGGGGAAGGGTGCTGTTACACCCACCCCCACGACCCTGGAGGGCCGTGGCCACAGGCAAGTGCCAATATTTCATTATTGGTCACTACGGAGGAAGTGGGAGGGAAGGAGACCACCTACACCTATGCACTGAAACTACCAAGGCACCAAAAACAGAGCACAACGTCACGGGCGTGGTGATGGTATAGTTATAGTCTGCTATAAGTATAGCTTTGCCATATATACTGACTATGTACTGTTGATTTTGAGGGGCGTTCCTATCATCCTGAAGAGGCTAAAAGGGAGACAAGCAAGACAAGAAGACGCCCGCAAAACGACCTCAAGGGAGGGAGAAGCACCCCTGAACATACAAGAAAAAGCCATTCTTTTTGTTCTGTTTGCTAAAAGTCTGGTCTAACTTTCAGAGAAAACTCTCTAAATGAATAAACACTGTACTTTACCCTCATTTGGTTTGGATATTTAGTTCTCTACTGACTCCATGCCTGATGACAAGCACAAACAAACTTGACACAACTAATCCTACAAGGAAAAGGAAGTACCCATTACCAATCTACTACCTCTTTATCTCTAACCCTGGGTCTTGGAGGAGCATTTTAGTCACAGCAAAGTGTTATTTTTTTATTTTTTTATTAAGCCAATAACAGTAACAAACAATAAAGCGATTACATAGACACACAAACAAGAGGATAAAGCATGCAACAGGGCCAAACATAAATAACTTCCATAATGTCATAATAACTCAAGGTCACATAATTCCACACCTTTAAGACAAGGTAGATAAGACAACACATATATCCTAAGTAACAGAGACACAAAGGGATAAGAACATACATGATACAATCTAACAGAAATGTTCATCTGTAAGTCATTGTATGTGCTAAGTGATCAACTAGTGCCCCCAGATCCTAAGGCCCAATCGCCGTTTCTGTGGCCCTTTAATAGCATATAGGCTAAATTCAAGCTTACAGATAGCATATAGCCTACTTCTCCACATTTCAAAAGTGGGGGATCTTTCTGTCTCCACAGTGATGCTATACATAATCTTGCCACGGCCACAGCTATAAAGATTAGATATCTGAATGCATACATTTCCTGGGCAACCATGGCATCTTCCATGATTCCTAGAAGCATAACTGTTGGTGTAATCATAATCTGTGCCCCTGTATCCTCCTTCAAAAAAAGCTGTATCCTATTTATCAAATGTCTTAGCTCTGGGCAAGCAATAAACATATGCACACTGTCAGCCTGGTCCATCCCACATCGAGTACATTTGCCCTCATTTAAACCCCCCATCGTGCAATTTTTTTAGGAGTATAATACAAGTTGAACATAGTTTTATATTTTTGTGTTTTCAGACTGGAGGAGATCAAAAGTTTATCAGCCAAACCAATAGATTCTTGTAAAATATTCCTGCTTGAGACAATCTTGCATTCCATTTAGAATTCTGAACTTCCAAATCGTCATTCTGTATTGCAATGAGAGTTTGATATAAGACCCCAATCTTTCCTCGCCCCCTAAGTAGTTCTAGCAGATTACATTTCTGAGCCAAACGGCCAACATCCCCTCTTTTTACCAAGTAATCTCGAATCTGCAGATATTTAAAAAAATCAGATTTCGGGAGTTCAAATTCTGACATCAGAGAAGAATAGGCTTTAACGCCACAACTATCCACTAAGTCTCCCAGAATCTGAATGCCTTTCCGTCTCCATCTGACCATAGTAACATCAGAAAAAATAGAGGGGAGCAATTCTGAAGAAGAGGTAGGCGTATAAAAATTGAGCCTATCAATCTCTAGGTGTCTCCTTATCTGAAGCCATACCTTATGTGCAGCTTGAACCACCTTAAAGCGGGTTTCTTTTATAATAACTAGGCTCAAGAGTTTTAAAAAACTTCTTTTCAACTTTGGGGCCTAGAAGAATTTGAAAAATATGCAGAGATTCATCTAACTTAACTTCCCCTTCACCTACCAGTAAAATTCCCATTTGTTGAAGTAAGCAGACCCAATAGTAAAACCGGAAGTTGGGAACTGCCCAACCCCCGGGAGCATGGAAGAGTCATATACTTCATCGCGCGACGAGGTTTGCCCTGAGCCCATAGAAAACTGCTGCATATGGACTGTAGTTTCTGAAGTTGCTTCCCTGTGAGTTCCAGGGGAACCGCCCTAAAATAGTACAAGACCTTTGGTAAGATATTCATCTTTAGGACATTACACCTTCCAACCATTGACAGATGAAGGTCTTCCATTCTATCTAGATCCCTTTTGATTTTCCGGAGCATGGGATCCCAATTAGACAATTCCATCTTATCTAGACACGCATTAATACGCACCCCTAAATATGTTGCCTCATCCGTAACCTAAGAATCATTAAAGAGTGCTTGGCCTGTGCATAATACTTGTGTATTGGCTAGATTTAACTTATAGCCAGATCCTTTCCCAAATGATATTGTTAATGATTCAATCTCTGCCAGAGTCTTAGCTGGTTCGGGCGTGACTATTGCTATTCATCTGCATATGCTAGTATATCAATCCTTTCCTGCCCAGGGCTCGCTGGCTGACTATTTAGACTGTTCTCCAACAAGTTAAGGAAAGGATTAATATAAAGAGCAAATAGCAGAGGAGAGCAGGGACAGCCTTGTCGTGCTCCCCGAGATATAGGTACGAGATTAGATTCAAGCCCCATAGCACAAACTCGGGCCGCCGGAGATCCATACATAGTACTGACTGCCTGGATAAAGCCAGGCCCAAAGCCCTGCCACCGCATAGTTGCCCATAAAAATTCCCAGGAGACACGGTCAAACGCCTTCTCTGCGTCGAGTAGCACAACTCCACAAGGAATTTTTTGTACATTAGCCCGTTCCAACATGGCAACTACCCGACCTATGTGGTTGACCGTGCCTCTTCCTGGGATAAAACCATGCTGGCGAACAGAGACTAAGGGAGTTATCACTCGGGAGAGTCGCATGGCCAATATTTTTGCATAGATTTTCCCATCGCAATTGAGAAGAGAGATGGGTCTATATGATCCTGGTAATGTAGGCGGTTTATCCTTTTTTTTAAAGATAACAATACTAGCTACATTCCAGGACGCCGGAGCTTCCCCTTTCTGTGCTTTCTGAAATACAGTAAGCATTTCTGTTTGCATCTCAGGTAAAACAGCTTTATAAAATTCAATTGGAAGCTTATCGGGACCTGCGGCCTTCCCTGTTGCTAGAGCGCCAACAGCCTCCGTAAGTTCTTCCATAGTTATAGGTTCCTCTAGGTACCTCTGATCATCTAAACTTAACATCCTCCTGTATGGATCTTTATAAAAACATTCAGCTCTCTCCTGATTGTTAACATTCTCTGAATATAACTCCTCATAGAAGGCCCTAAAAACCTCCAAAACCTCCCCCGGTGTTTCTACTATTCTCCCAGTTGAATCTTCAATGGCAGTAATTGTGTCTTTAACCTCCTTGCACCTAAATCTTTTAGCCAGGCATCTACCAGTTGTCTCACCATACTCATAGCACTCTCTTCTGAACAAATGATATTTATTAGCTATGTCCGTAGCCCACTCCCCATTTATCCTGACTTTACAGCGAGCCACCTCCATCTGCACCTGCAAAATATCTAATCTCGCCTGCAGAGCATGCATCAGGGTATACTCTGCTTGTTGCAGATTATCATACAATTCCTGTAAAAGCTGCCTCTGTTGTTTCTGAACGTGTAATCCGAAACTCAGGATCTCCCCCCTTAGTCTGGCTTTCAGCGCATCCCAAACCATACCACACTTAGCAGTATTACAATTGATAGCCAGAAACTGGGTTATCCACTGTCATATATGACACATAAATTGCTCATTCAGTAATAGCTTCCTATCAAAAGAAAACGACCCCCGAGGACGTATCAACCCATGCATTTTGAGTTTCAATACCACTGGGTTATGGTCTGAGGAAATTCGGGGGAATATCTGTATATGTGCCTCTGCTAAATAATTTTTTGTAACAAAAAAATAATCCAACCTGGCTAACTTTTGGTGTGGACAAGAATAATGTGTATATCCAGGATCCGGGTGTTGTAACCTTGGCCAGACATCGGCAAGACCGTGCTCATAAATAAGCTGTTGTAAGGCCTTATAGACTTTGGGTTTCCATCCAAAATATTTGTCTCCTCCCGGACCCTGGGTAACTTCTTCCAATTGAATATTAAAATCCCTGCACAGTACCAAAGGGGAAGCCCAAGACGGCAGTTCTGTATTCAGATTACCTATAATCTGTGCTTCGTCATAATTGGATCCGTAAGAAGAGCATATAGTTAATTTCTTATTAGCAAATACACATTCAATTATTGCCCAGCTGCCTTATTTATCTGCCAGGCTTTTAGACACCGTTAATATATTATTTTTAGCCAAAATAGCCACACCCTCGTTGTAGTTCCCTGCGACGTGCAAATCAAAAGCTTATATCCCAGCTCACTTAATACCTTGTACTTATTCCACGGAATATGTGTCTCTTGGAGACATACTACATTGGGGGACATGTTCCTGATTTCCTGGGCTACCCTTTGACACTTGGCCCTTTAATTAAGCCCCCGTACATTAAACGTACAAATAGACAATACAGACATTTTATCCCTGTTCAAATTTCGCGGACCGCTCCCTTTCTTCAAGAAAACCACAATCTTTCCTCTTGTTTGCTTCATAACATTTATTGGCTTTTTTATGTTTTTAACCCCCAACCCCCTCCCCCTGTGACAGCCTCCCCCCTCCTGCACAAAGCCCCCCACCCCACCCCAACACCTCCACTGCCAAAGGAGGTCCCCCCTACCCTCCCCAACATAGAGGCTGAGGCAAGATGGGGCTGAGGCAAGATGGGGCTGAGGCAAGATGGCGGCCGCTTCGCTGGCCGAGTGAGCCTCGCAACCTATCACCTCCCCAACTCCCATATGGAAGCACAGCAGCGCGGTTCATGAGGGAGACATCCGTGAATGCAGCACCTTATTCTATATTACACCTGCAGTAAAGAAATGCTCTGGGACCTACTTACATGGTGCAGGTCAGCGACGGGCGGTCCTCGATCTTCTGGCTTGGTCGCGCGGCTGGTGCGGCGCCACCCACGAGGAGTACTTCGACTTCTGGCATCCCGATTTTTGGCGGTGAATCAGCCTGGGGCAACTTTGTTGAGGATGCCACCAAAGAATGCCAGAGGGGGAAAGATGCGAGGCACAGGAGAATCTACTTCCTCGTGCAAAGCCCCGGAAAACGCCCAGCCCAAGCAACGACGTGGAGCGGTTATGAATAACGGCAGCACATCAGAGTCTGCAGGACTGGGGAAGAGAACGACCCCTTCCATTTTTCTGACGGCAACGAAAGGAAAGAATACTGGACAGGAGGGAAGTTTGATAGAGTAGGCTGCCCTCTCTGAGTGTCCTGACGAGGTGAGCACTGGGAATCCAGGGATTGTGGGAATCAGTGTGGAAACCGCAGTGACTGCGCTCGCTCAGGAAGGGCAAGTAAATACTCTATGCAACTCTCCTTTGTCTACCCCTGGGATTGAGGGGCTGGAGGGGGAAAAATGCCAGACTCAGACAATGACAACAATGGCACCTCCAGACCGTGCCCATATCCCTCGCAGCTCAGAGAAAGAAACAGAGGCCAATAAGGTGCTTGATGATAAAACGCAAAAGTTTGCTGGGAATAATGTTAAAGAACCACCCGAGATGGATATGGGTGACCATTTTTTTTCCCCGTCTGATCATTCAAATTCATCAGGGGATGAATCAGTGCAGTTATCTGATGGCCCTTCAGGGTCTCCTACTAGCAGATGGAGCGAAACTAGCAGTATTCATCAGGAGGATGATGAGACCTCAGGGAATCGCACTAGGGCATCTGGTACAGGCACTGTACGGAAAAGAACAGTTGTAGCATCTATATCAGGAACACCTCTGGAGTCTGCTCTATCATCTAATCAGGAGCAATTGAACATCACTAAGCAGGGAACTAGCACAGCGTCAGGCGGTATAGTGCTACAAGAACGATGCAATTTGGCTGAACAATCAGGAGACATCTCATTGGCTGTTATCTATGAGACTATTATGTCACATAGGGATGAAAGCCATGTAGAGAGTCAAAAAACGCAAAATGCCTGTCATAAACTTCAGAATTCACTCAGACGGGTAGCTAAGTCCTGTTCAGAATTTGCAGAAAGGATTGCTGAAGCGGAGAACAGGATCTCTACACTCGAGGATGAGATGGTTGTACAGAAGGCGACCACTGATGCACTGGCTACTCAGAAAAGTGATATAGCTTGGAAGCTCAAAGATATGGAAAATAGGCTCTGCCGCAATAATTTAAGAATTCTTGGGGTGCCTGAAGGGGCTGAGGGTTCTGATCCGCGGAAGTTTGTGGTGGAGCTCTTTACTCTTGCTTTTCCAGAACTAAGGCAGTGGACATGGGACGTAGAAGTACAACGTGCTCATCGATTTCCATTTCGACAAAGCAATTACGCTGGACCTAATCATACAACTCCGAGACCTAGAGCTATATTGATATGTCTTTCAAATTATCTATCCAGGCAGGCTCTGTATGATTTGGCGAGACCAGACAGGCAGAGGAAGGGGCATGGTTTTGAGGTTTTTTGTTCGTGCGGACTACTGTCATGTAACAGTGGAAAAAAGATGGCAACTCAGACAGTTAATCAACCCTTTTCAGGGTAAAGGAGCTCAGGCATTTCTCTTAAATCCAGCTAAACTCAAGATTATATATAAGGAACAGACTAAATTTTTCACATCTGAGATTAAAGCTAGAGAATTTTTACAAGAGATTAAATCCTAGGAAAGGTGGTCAATATGAGTTTTTTTTCTAGAACTAGCGGAAGCTAGATGCAAATATATGATTGCAGGTGGTTAGCTATAAGCAATGCTGTGCTTCTCACAGGTTGTTTACTCTATTTTTGCATTGTTTTGGTGAACTGGGAGGAGGGTGGGGTGATAGGTGTGTTCACGGGGCAAAGTGCTCTAATGCCTCGTCAGGGGTAGTTAGTGATACATAAATACAATTTACGATTACAATGGCAATATATGTATACACATATCTATCAAAAGAAGTATGAGGCAAGGCTGAATTCTACTTAGATCCTTTGGCATCACTGTTACTCATGAATCCCAATATCTTAGCAATATTTGCTAATGGCTTGCTAGAAGTGTGTTCAGATTCTGGCACTGCTACTGGAGTGATTATAATGGTGTATCGAGTGGGTGGTGCCTTGGCCGATGCGGAGTGCGGCGTCCTACAACATTTCTGTTGGTATCTCGCTGCCAGAGATCGTTGTTTGCCCCCCCGGGGACCAAAAGCGGAGTGCGGCGTCCTACAGCATTTCTGTTGGTATCTTGCTGCCGGAGATCATCGTTTGCCCCCCCGGGGACCCGAAGCGGAGTGTGGTGTTCTACAGCGTTTCTGCTGGTATCTCGCTGCCGGAGATCGTCGTTTGCCCCCCAGGGTCCCCAAAGTCTGGGGGTCTGCCTCTCTCTTTCCCTCAGTAGGGGGATAGCCTGAAGTTTGCCATTCGCCTAAAAGGAGAATTGTTGTTGGTGGCCGGAACTTTTACGGGTCAACCTTGCTGGCCTGGTCTCTTCTGCTCTGCCTCATTGTGGCTACTTTGAGGTAGAGAGGCTCCCGACCTGCGGACTCCCCTCCTCCCAAAAGCGGAGCAACTGTGTTAGTCCGGGCGGTGGCTGCCCTGACCCCACAGTGCTTCACCTCACTGGGAAAAGACACACAATTGATGGACGGAATGCAGAACAAATCAAAACATTCACCCCCAGTCAAGAGATCTGGGTTAAATCCATCATTCTTTTGCTCACCATGCCACCCCAGTTTAGACCTGGCCATATGCAAATCAGTCTTGACCCTGTGCCTCATGGAAACAGTACTGGGGTGAATGTATGACATTGATCTGCATTCTGTCCATCAATTGTTCTTTTTGCATTTGTCACCTCACTGGGAGGCAGGTGTGTGGAGCAGTGTGGAGCAGTGTGTGAACTAAAGCAGGTGAAGCATTCCCATAACCCCAGTGTCCAGCCTCTACTCCTCAGCGTTGTTTTGAACCAGAAGTACCATTCTTTGGCTACCTGGTATTCGGCACCATTTTACAGGCCTTGGACAATTCAGTGACCAGCAATTTGCAGATTTCCCACCCAGAGCTTCTAATAGAGGTGAGAGTCATCAAGTTGGGTGCTTTTCATCGCATTTTTGATTGAATCTGTGGTAGATCGCCAACAGCCTGCTGGGGAAGCCGTGCACCCAGGCTACAGCACTCTTGAGCGCAACGCCGCCTGCAGTCCCGTGTAGACCGCCAACAGCTTGTTGGGGAAATTCGTGCCGGTGAGGAGAGGCACCGCTGGGAACTTCACATCCCATCAGCCCTTGCACCCTCGCTACAGCGAAGCCCGGGCCAAGGGCGGGCCCGTCCAAGTCCCGTTGGATTCCGGAGGAGGCTGGGCCCCCCCTCTAATACGTCCAATTTCAGCTGCTCTCTCAGCCACGATTAGGACCAGCAGATGGGGAAAAGGAAGTCCACTATTAATGGAGGTGAGCCATCTAATACTTTAAACTCTTTCCTCACGAAGGCTTCTGATGCCCTGAACAAGGAGATTCAGTTCGCTGAATGTAGACTTTCCATGGGGGAGCCAGTAGCATCTGATCAGCCTAGTGAGTTCACCCCTAAAGAGCTACCGATTGTACATGTATCTGATCCCTCTACCTCCACTTTATTCCCCAAGACAGTCTCAACTCGCTCGAAGCGCATAATTTCTTGCAACAAAGACACAGCCCACTTACCATCGGGTCTTTCCGAGCCGCCCTTAAAGAGGAAAAAAGGGGGGAGGAAGAACAATTGTTAAGTAAACCTCCGCTGTCTCCCAAGGAGCTGAAACAAATCCCCCACCCATAATGGAGGATCTGTTTTTAAAAATTGAACAGTCAATCACTCGTTTATTACAACCACTTTTAGATAGATTATCTAGAATTGAGGCTAGCTTAGAGACTTTAAGCTCCACTCGAGCAGGCATGAGTTATTCTAACCAGGTCAGGGCAACCGGCAACGGAGTTGTCCTTACATCCCGATTCGTCTATAGCACCCCAGTGCTCCTCTACTAACGGCCAGATCAGCTAGGGACCCATAAGAGGAGGTGGCGGATCCATAGATCCTCACCAAGTAGGTATGACTGCTAGGGGCCATAAAAGACTTGCCTAACCACCAACACAGTTAGTCACCCACCCGCCCCATCAATTCACTTGTGCAAATTGTAATACCCCGCTACTCCAGAGGGTACCCAGCACCCCCACATTGCCAAACGTGGCACCTCCAAGAGAACATGAACTAGCAAATGGGGGCCAAGCATCTTGCGACTTAAGACTAGAACTTCCCCCCGCTGCCTGTCCCTACGTAATAGTTTTGGTGAATGTTCCCAAACTAGATATCACACAGAAAGAAACTACGGACCAGCTTATCTCTAAAGCATGCCACTGGATCTGCAAACACAGGGGGAGTTAATTTCTCGTATTTTAATGGCAAGAAGGGTGGCCTGGGTAGGGTATTCAATGAAATCTATTCAGGGGGACTGTGTGGTAGTTAATTTTAATTCGCATCACCTGGTTCAACATCTGTTCACTCGCTTACCTGACAGTCCATCACAGAATAGCCAAATGTTTATGTTGCCACTTGGGGTTTTCTATAAACCAGTTAGACCTTCTTATTGGGAGCAAGCTTCCCCGATACCACCCAGAAACAACTATTATGAGCCCCCATATCTTTCACATGGTCGACCTCTCACCTCCTTCCCCATTCACAACCGATTCAGTGTCTTAACTGATCTAGATGGCTGCGAGTGACAGCTGGGGAACGGGAGCATCTCTAATCCTGCTTAAAGCCACAGAATATCAGGGTCCGAATTTCCTACATCTCCCATGGTTATATCTAATCATGCACCCAATTACAGAAATCACCCAAATTAATTTCCTGGAATATAGCTGTACTGAGATAAAAAAAAATGCCTGATCCTGATTGGTTAGCAATTGTCTCCAATTATGATCTGATCTGTCTCCAGGAAACATGGAAAAAGGGACCCATTAATATGGACAGCTATCGTTCTTTTCACACCCCAGCTCACCCTTCTACTTCAGGCCGCACCGGGGGCCACAGGGGGGGGTGTAACTCTGCTAAAAACACTTTAAAACTAGCAGTTTTGTTATTGCATAATGATTCTCCTTACTACCACTTTCTTCATCTAAAGGGCCCGGGTGGCGACACAATTTTATTAATCAATTTTTATAATAATAATTTTAACAGCAATATGAAACAGGTTGTTGATACGCTGGAAGGGGACATTACTACCATTTTTAATACATTCAAACAGCCTACAAAAATCCTATGGGTGGGCGATTTTAATGTGTACTGTTGTGCCTTTTCAAACAAAACAGTGTGTAGTATGTATAACGAATTAGGCGATCCCATCCCACACTTTACGCACGATTCTTACGGCGATGCCTTGAATAGACTGGCATTTTACAAAACACATTTGGGTCGGCCACTCAGGGTTCGACCCTAGACTATTAGCTGGCCTCACTGTCTCTTAAAAAGACTATTTTTAAAATCATAATTATGTCATTTGGTTTTAGTGATCATGCTTCTATAATTGCTGACCTGGAATGGGAGGGAACCTACTTGGAGCAGACGAGACATGTCAAACCCATGATAGCGAGGAAAAATGGGATAACCCTTAAATGGGCGATGGTAGACAAAGCAAAAATCGCTCCAGTTGGGGTCGGAAACAGAATTAATGATATTATGATCGCAGCGAAAACCGACCCAACACAGGTAACCATGGCCTTTGACCGGATATTATTAGAGGTCAAACAGGCCTTAACTAAGAAAAGTCCAACATCTAAACCGTCAGGCCCTAAATGGTTTGATCATTCACATACCAAGTTTCTATCAAACCTACACCAGGCGGGGCATGGCTTAGCCGAGCAGCAAGATGGCTGCTCTCTAAACGTGCTCTGCCGGCCGAGCTCAAAATCCAGCATTTATCCTAGCAATATGGAGTGAACCCTCCTTCTATAGCACGGATTCCAGTGGGGATCGAGCTGGCGATTCTTTCTCTGCGGGACTGAGAGCTGCTGGCGTGGACGCTGATTTTGCGTCGGAGCTGGAGGCTCCACGGACCCGATAGGAGGCGCAGCTCCTGCATCGGCGCGACCCAAAGCAGCAAGGAGGATCGCGGACTCACTGGCTGCACTGCCTTCCTTTATCCAAGCCGGTCTCGCTGCGCTCTCCATTGGTGACACGAGCGGTGAATGGGAGCTGAGTTGCCACTGAGGGGCCCCGACAGCTAATATCCGAGGTAGGGCATGGAGCCCGGCGCTCGGCGATCAGCTGAGCGTCCTACATTACCCAGTGCGGAGGCCCGATCTCGAAGAGACTCCGGGGACGGTGAGGCCCGCTCCACAGACGCCATAAATGCACCGTGACCGGCCACATCGGGGTCGTGGAGGCCCTTTGCTCATTGCTCTGCAGCTGTGTGGTGCGGAGTCCCCACGCACCAGTTGCGGGCCCCGTGGAGGTCCGCGTGAACCCACCCGGAGCAGCGGCAGCAGAACTCGGGACTTCCATGCGTGCGCTGTCCACGCGATTTGAAGGTTGGTGCCACATCTTAAACCTCTAAGCCTCATACTTCATTCATATACCTGCCTCTTGAAACAGAAGCTGCTCCCTGCTGCCACATCTTAAGGGACTCCGCCCTAACTCGCTCACCTGCGATCTTCTTGGTGCAGGCCGCAAGCCACCACGCGGCGCTGCCTTTTCATCCGGCCATCTGCATATATTTCAAGCTCTGGCAGCTGCATTTCGAATCCCCTACACAGCAGCAACACGTTTAATTACCTGACTGCAACCCACTAGTGCACGCATCACTACACTTCACCTCAGGATACCGGAGTAATCGAACCCTGATACGACCATCGAGACTCTGGGAGACGGAGAGGCCCTTCGTAGTGGGTTGCACTGCTGATGACGCCTCCAATAGCTTCTCCTACACTATTTGATCCTGAACCTTCAGCTGCACTTCAGTGCGGCTGGATTGCTCAGACTCTACCTTGCAGCCAATCCATCACTCGCAGTAACAAACACCAACTGCACCATTCATATCTGAATACTCCCCTCCAGTTCCTGCTGCTCACGAAGATGGGGAAAGCTGACGCTAAACAAACAAAAATATCGTTCGATAGCAGACGGAGTACCCGTACCAACGACGCTGAAACTAACCAAGACACGGAATCATTAGCAGGCAATTCCCCAGATCCACCTGAAGATGATCTACGCAGTATTTTACTGGATGTTAAATCCAGCCTCAAGACTATCGACAAAAACTTGACAAACTCTCTTCCCAGCTTGACTAAGTCCGGAACCGGGTGAACACCCACGAAGTCCGCTTGGATCAACTAGAGAACAGGGCGTCAGATGCCCACGACTTCTAGGTTGAATCGAAAGAACACCTATTACATATGGAGAAAGTCTTGGATGTCATTAAAACAAAGAACGAAGATCTCGAAGCTCGTTCTCGTAGAAATAACATCCGCGTTCTTGGTATTCCCGAGACGACTGCTATTACAAAAATGGAGACGTTCATGGAAGATCTTCTGCGAGAGCTATTTGGTCAAGACTTGTCCCCTATGTTCATTGTCGAACGAGCGCATCGTACTTTGGCCCCTAGACCTGCAGTCGGAGCAACCCCTAGATCCATTATAGCGCGCCTGTTAAACTACAGACACAGGGATGTGATTTTACAAAAATCCAGGGAAAAAGGGATAATCACTCATCAGGGAAACCACTTATCATTCTTTCCAGACTTCATGCCCACCGTTCAGGCTGCTAGACGTGAGTTTGGGCCTGCCAAACGTCTCCTCCAGAAATCTGGCGCGACATACGCACTCTTCTACCCGGCAAAATTCAAAGTCACGCACAAGGGAATGCCACACTACTTTACTGATGTGAAGTCGGCGTTGATATTTGCAGAGCATATTGGTCAAGTGCAACACAAGAATCCAACCGCAACAAACTGCACTGTCTCTAACGCCTCTCTTAGTGACAATGATTAATAATCATATTCTGATAATATACACATGGTGTCTGATGACCCTGCTTATACGATCCTTAGCAGGATGCCACGCTGGTCGCAAGTACTTTCAGGCCCAACCTCACTGGTATCCCTGATTATACCTGATTATACCTGAGACCACAGTGGAGTCAACTCCATATAGCCATTATATGATGCTCGGCCACCCTTCCATCTGGTTGGGTCGTATGCCGGCGACTCCATGACCCCAGGGAGATCTCCCCGAGTTCACTAGCAATGTTTTTCGCTTTCTGGGTTGGGGTGGGTGGAGGGTGGGGAAATGTACTCAACCTATTTGGGGGGTTGGAGTGGGTGGGGGGTAGAGGGGACGTTAAAATGTTGCTATTGGTTTTTACAGAGGCACACAAACAGACACTGCTGACACGAGTAAAAGATTCACACCATAATACAATTTCGGAGCACACGCTACGACGATTGGGGCACACTCTTCACGGCTCTGTCGCCTCGGACACTCTTAAGGCTCAAGCAGAGACGTCTAGAATCGTCTATAGTCTACTTTCAATATATCGTTAATTAACTAGATGTCGAACTACAACTTCTTGACCTGGAATGTCCGAGGACTCAACAATTATAGAAAGGCTTGGCTTGTACACTCCTTTCTAGTCAGACAACAGATAGACGTGTGTTTCTTACAGGAGACTCACTTACAGGCTGCCGACTTGAATAAGCCGAAACATAAGTGCTGGGGAGAATACCACTCTTCTACCTACTCTAGCTATGCGAGAGGAGTGGCTATTCTGATACGCAATGGAATCGATTGGACACTGACACAATCACATGTTGACACAGAAGGTAGATTTATTATATTGAGTTTTTTTTTGGGTGGCACACACGTAGTCTTGATTGCAGTATATGGACCAAATGTTGATGATCCAGATTTCTTCTATGATGTTTGGGCAAGAGTTGTAACTATGGGGTGTGATACTGTTATCTGGGGGGGTGACTTCAACGCTATTCTATGTGACGAATTGGACAGACTGGGCTCAGCACGAGTTTTACATCACCGATCTAGTCACGTAGTCAATTCAATTATCTCCGACTGTCATCTAGTTGACATATGGAGGCACTTGAACCCACACAAGCGGGAGGGTATATATGTCTCATCACAATACAACTCCTGGTCTAGGCTAGACCATTGGTTAGTTTCAGGAGACATAGCAACGTGGATAGCGGATTCGCAGCACTTACCACATACTTTATCCGATCATTCCCCCTGCACCTTCAGAGTAGCCTTCCCCACCTCCATTAAACGCGAGTTCACATGGAGTCTTCCTCCTCATGCTTTGCTTGATCCAGTGTTTCAAGCAGAAATTAAAACCGATATCGTTGAATATTTCTCTTTTAACCTGGGTTCTGTGGACTCACCATCCATGATTTGGGAAGCCTTTAAAGTTGTCATAAGGGGGAAGTGTATAGCTCGCCAAGCAGGAGTACTAAAAGCTATTCGAAGGCACACTACAGAAATTAGAAACTGAACTCAGGACCCTCGAGCTTCAATACTTCGATAATAATGACGCCTCACTCCTTGCACCTATCCGCGAGCAAATTACTGAATTCAATGAAGCAGCCACTAGAGAGTTAAAATTTCTCAGGAAACACGCCACTGCCAGACGATATGGTGAAGGAGATCGTCCTGGTAAAACGCTTGCAAATCTACTCAAACCCTCCCGCTGTTCTCCCTACATTACAGAACTTTTAGATGACAATGATACACTCATTAGATGACCCAGAGAAATTCACGATCACCTCACTAAATTTTACTCTTCACTATACACATCCACAACGCCGCAAATAGACTCTGATCTCACCACTTACTTAAACGCATTGGAGCTATTATGGCTCGGTAGGGCCCACAGAGAATATTTAGATGAGCCCTTTACAACAGACGACATAGTGCAGGTGATTAACAGTCTCCCCACAGACAAAGCACCTGGCCTCGACGGTCTAAAGACCGCCTTCTATAAGACCTATTGTTATATGGCCCTTAGGGAAATTGTGACATTGCTAAGTTAGCATGAGCTTTGCTGCCATGATGCTGCTTTTGCGCACGTTACTACATGACTTTATTTTTGCAAGACTCTGTTTATGCCTTTCACATGAGAACCGTCTTCTTTTGACATTCTCTGCTACGTTCTTGGAGTTTAGTCTGAACACATTGTAGAAGGTCGATAAACAATGCCCCTTGTTATTCTGTTCTGGTCAGTCCCTAGTACCTAGACATAACATGCTAAACACAGCTGCAATGCTGGAGACTCGTGCTTTGATATTACGGGGAAGCATGTTGTTTTAACACACACTTGGAGAGAGCCTTTCCATGGAGAAGAGCTATGCTGTTCCTGTGATGTAAACTTTACATCCAGGCTTCAAGGTATGGGGTCTGCTGTCAAAGCCCAGAGATCTTCCTTTATATAAATAAACTTCTTCCAGTCAAGGGGAGGGTGGTTAGGCTTTATAGTCCTTATTCCACTGTCTTTATAAAATGACTTCCCCTTTTTTACTCTATGGAATTGTAACAATGCTAATTGTTCTGAGTTTATGCATTTTGCTGCTGGTAGTGGCTCGTATACTGTATTGTAGAGCACGATAGTTAAAATAAAAATGTTGAACTATTACAGTGACTCTGCCAATTCTTATTGTGGACAAGTACGAGCGAGCGAAAGGGTATGTCTTGCTACCGCGATACCTGAGAGACTCAGGAGTGTTGTGTTCTGGGTTGTCTAATCATTTGTAGCTTCGTGATTTTTGGAGGAGAACGAATGAGACACTATAGCTAGTCGGTTTTGGGATTTTGGGTACTAAGGTTGTCAGGTCTTACTTCAGACCTTGCAGAAGCACCAGGATCCACGGGAGCGAAGATGTACCCCAAATCTCCCCTCAGGTATAGACACACCAAGCAGGAGTATTCACTATGGTAATGACTAATACCTCCTGGGAGAGAAGAGACAAAAGAAAGGACCACCAAGGAAAGAGAACCAGCAGGACAGGTAGTCGAGGCAGTAACGTTTCTATGCCTTTGACCAAATACTGCATAGACAAAAAATAACAAAGAAGGAAAGAAAGAATAACAGAAGTTATTAAGAATATTCCAAGGAATCCCCACAATAGCTAGTGCTAAATATCTAGGTAACTATATACTACTTTGATTGTGTACCATCACATACTCACACTTAGAAGTGAAGGTTGAGCCCAACAAAAAAGTCTCTTCTGGAAAATATGGAAATAAAAATAGTGTCCGCTCTGTACAAGATGAAGGGTTAAAGATTCTCCTATATAGATTATTCCAGTCCTCTCAGAGGCATGCGTCTGCCTTCCGTAAAGTCTAAGAACTTGAGTTCATAGGAGTAATTGTTCGAACCTCTAATAGCTATTAGAGAGTTTGGGATATCGAATACACTTGCTTAGTTGCCGATCATGAAAATAACTTGATAGTTCCCCCCAAAAAAAAACGAAACAGGCAGCTACAGAGTCCAGCGTGTCTCTACGCTGCTACCAAGAATCATTCTTTCCTTCGACTTAGAGAGTTAATAAAAAAAAACAAAGAGAGGCAGAGAGCCTTGGATTTCAGCGTGTCCTCACGCTAGGAAAAAATAAAGGAAACTGACGATCTGGGCTTCGCAATATGTACAGCTTCAGAGAAGAGGCAGGCAGCCTCGGAAGTCAGCGCATGAACACGCTGAAGTACGTGTCCGGATTTGAGGTTCAGAGACAGCTGTTTGCGGGTGAGTGGGAGAGAGGCAGGCAGCCTCTCTCTAGAATGCAGGTGCGTGGTAAAGAAAACCCCCGTTCCACAGCTCCAGGTGAATATTCACGTACCGGCATAGAAAAGGCAGGCAAGTACAGTATTTAACCCCTTCGCTGCTAGGCCTTTTCCCCCCCTGTGCTAAGCCTTTTTTTGGCTATTTGGGGTAGTGCGCGCTTAGGCCCCTGTAACGTTTTGACCACATAAGGTATCCACGCCAAATTGGCGTCCTTTTCTTCCAACATCATGGGGATTCTAAAGGTACCCAGGGTTTGTGGATTCCCCTGGAGGGGTCCCAGAAATTAGTCAAAATACAGCTAAATGTTGTTTTTTTTTGGGAAAAATGGGAAAAAAGGGCTGCAAATGAAAGCGTCTGGGTTTTGCCCTGCAAATGGTATCCAAAAAGCGTTTGTGGGGCAGAAATCACCATTTTCCCAGCTTTTAGGGAATGACAGACTTTTGTCAGAAAACCAACATTTTTTACACAGTTTTGGCATTTTTCTGGGACATAGCCTATTTTTGCTATTTTTGTGCTTTCAACCTCCTTCCACTTAATGGTAGAAATGGGTATGAAAGCAATAATGAATCCTGGAAAGCTATACATTTTTGAAAAGTAGACAAAATTCTGAATTCAGCAAGGGGTCATTTGTGTAGATCCATCAAGGTTTCTTTATAGAAACGTACAGTTAAATATAGGAAAAATTGAAAATTAGTTGAAAAAAACAGCCTTTTGTGTCAACGTTTTCACCTGTAACTTCTTCTAATTATGACAGCTCTTTGAAAGCAATATACCGTTACATCCGCAGGACCTTACTGGTTGTGGGGATATATAGGACTTGTAGGTTCACCAAGAACCCGACGAACCCAGAGTAAAAAACTGAGCAGCAATTTGCAATGGCTTTTTATTATGTACCGGGTATATAGCAATTACTGTGGGAAAATGTATACGTGGAAAAATTTGTATGAACGACACCTATGTATTTCTGAAATGGGAACAAGTTATAGAGTTTAGAAACAGTAGATATTTGCACATTTTTGAAATTGGGAATACTCATAAAAGCATGAGAATTATCGGTCATTTTTCAAAATGACTTTTTTTTTACAGAATGTCTTTCATTTGGAAGGCAGAAATGCATCGAAAGTCAATAGGTAATAACAGTTGCTTTACAAATCTGAATTACCCTAAGTCTCCCGATAAAAATGGTACCTCACTTGTGTGGGTAGGCATAGTGCCCGCGACAGGAAACGGCGCAAAACGCAATGTGGTCATACCTCAATTTTGCAGTGAAAAATGACCCTTTTTTGTCAAAGTGCCTAGCTGTAGTTTTTGAACCCTAGCTCTGCCGGCACCTAGGGAAACCTAGCAAACCTATACATTTTTGAAAACTAGACACCCAGGGGAATTCAGGATGGGGTGACTTGACTGCCTCCCACCAGGTTCTGTTACCCAGAATCCCTTGCAAACCTAATAAATTGTCAAAAAAAACACATTTTCCCCACATTTCTGTGCTGGAAAGTTCTGGAATCTGTGTGGAGCCACAAATTTCCACCCACCCCGTGTTCCCCAAAGTCTTCCGAGAAAAATGGTACCTCACTTGTGTGGGTTGGCCTAGTGCCCGCGACAGGAAACGGCGCAAAACACAACGTGGACACACCTCAATTTCGCAGTGAAAAATGACCCTTTTTTGGCAAAGTGCCTAGCTGTAGTTTTTGAACCATAGCTCTGCCGGCACCTAGGGAAACCTAGCAACCCTATACATTTTTGAAAACTAGACACCCAGGGGAATCCAGTATGGGGTGACTTGACTACCTCCCACCAGGTTCTGTTACCCAGAATCCCTTGCAAACCTAAACAATTGTCAAAAAAAACACATTTTCCCCACCTTTCTGTGCTGGAAAGTTCTGGAATGTGCGTGGATCCACAAATTTCGACCCACCCCGCGTTCCCCCAGGTCCCCCGATAAAAATGGTACCTCACTTGCGTGTGTTGGCCTAGTGCCCGCGACACGAAACGGCGCAAAACGCAATGTGGACATACCTCAATTTCGCAGTGAAAAATGACCCTTTTTTGGCAAAGTGCCTAGCTGTAGTTTTTGAACCCTAGCTCTGCCGGCACCTAGGGAAACCTAGCAAACCTATACATTTTTGAAAACTAGACACCCAGGGGAATCCAGGATGGGGTGACTTGACTGCCTCCCACCAGGTTCTGTTACCCAGAATCCCTTGCAAACCTAATAAATTGTCCAAAAAACACATTTTCCCCACATTTCTGTGCTGGAAAGTTCTGGAATCTGCGTGGAGCCACAAATTTCCACCCACCCCGTGTTCCCCAAAGTCTTCCGAGAAAAATGGTACCTCACTTGTGTGGGTTGGCCTAGTGCCCGCGACAGGAAACGGCGCAAACGCAACGTGGACACACCTCAATTTCGCTGTGAAAAATGACCCTTTTTTGGCAAAGTGCCTAGCTGTAGTTTTTGAACCATAGCTCTGCCGGCACCTAGGGAAACCTAGCAACCCTATACATTTTTGAAAACTAGACACCCAGGGGAATCCAGGATGGGGTGACTTGACTGCCTCCCACCAGGTTCTGTTACCCAGAATCCCTTGCAAACCTAAAAAATTGTAAAAAAAAACACATTTTCCCCACATTTCTGTGCTGGAAAGTTCTGGAATATGCGTGGATCCACACATTTCCACCCACCCCGCGTTCCCCCAGGTCTCCCGATAAAAATGGTACCTCACTTGCATGGGTTGGCCTAGTGCCCGAGGCAGGAAACGGCGCAAAACGCAATGTGGACAAACCTCAATTTCGCAGTGAAAAATGACCCTTTATTGGCAAAGTGCCTAGCTGTAGTTTTTGAACCCTAGCTCTGCCGGCACCTAGGGAAACCTAGCAAACCTATACATTTTGGAAAACTAGACACCCAGGGGAATCCAGGATGGGGTGACTTGACTGCCTCCCACCAGGTTCTGTTACCCAGAATCCCTTGCAAACCTAAAACATTGTAAAAAAAAACACATTTTCCCCACATTTCTGTGCTGGAAAGTTCTGGAATCTGCGTGGAGCCACAAATTTCCACCCACCCCCAGTTCCCCCAGGTCTCCCGATAAAAATGGTACCTCACTTGCGTGGGTTGGCCTAGTGCCTGCGACAGGAAACGGCACAAAACGCAATGTGGACATACCTCAATTTCGCAGTGAAAAATGACCCTTTTTTGGCAAAGTGCCTAGCTGTAGTTTTTGAACCCTAGCTCTGCCGGCACCTAGGGAAACCTAGCAAACCTATACATTTTTGAAAACTAGACACCCAGAGGAATCCAGGATGGGGTGACTTGACTGCCTCCCACCAGGTTCTGTTACCCAGAATCCCTTGCAAACCTAAAAAATTGTCAAAATAAACACATTTTCCCCACATTTCTGTGCTGGAAAGTCCTGGAATCTGCGTTAATCCACAAATTTCCACCCACCCCGCATTCCCCCACGTCTCCCGATATAAATGGTACCTCACTTGCGTGGGTTGGCCTAGTGCCCGCGACAGGAAACGGCGCAAAACGCAATGTGGACATACCTCAATTTCGCAGTGAAAAATGACCCTTTTTGGCAAAGTGCCTAGCTGTAGTTTTTGAACCCTAGCTCTGCTGGCACCTAGGGAAACCTAGCAAACCTATACATTTTTAAAACCAGACACCCAGGGGAATCCAGGATGGGGTGACTTGACTGCCTCTCACCAGGTTCTGTTACCCAGAATCCCTTGCAAACCTAAAAATTGTCCAAAAACACATTTTCCCCACATTTCTGTGGTGGAAAGTACTGGAATCTGCGTGGATCCACAAATTTCCACCCACCCCGCGTTCCCCCAGGTCTCCCGATAAAAATGGTACCTCACTTGCGTGGGTGGGTCAAAGACCGGCGACAGGCAAGGGCCCAAAAGCTATTGAGGTGACATCAAAATTACATATCACAAACCAGCCTGGTTTTGCATGGGGGTCCCATGAGTTTTTGGTCCGGGGCTCGGCGGCCATCTGGGAAACCTACCTAACCCACACATTTCTGGAAACTAGACACTCGGGGAGTCCAGCGAGGTATGGCTTGCGTGGGTCCCCCATCATTCTCTTACCCATAGTCCCCTGCAAACCTCAAATTTCACGGAAAAATCCACTTTTTTCTCACATTTCTGTGTGGGAAATTTCTGGAATCTGTGTGGATCCACAAATTTCCTCCCACCCAGCGTTCCCCCAGGTCTCCCGATAAAAATGGTACCTCACTTGCGTGGGTGGGTGAAGGACCCGCGACAGGCAAGGCCCCAAAAGCTATTGAGGCGACAACAAAATTACATATCACAAACCAACCTGGTTTTGCATGGGGGTCCCATGAGTTTTGGCCCGGGCTCGGCATCCATGTAGGGAAACCTACCTAACCCATATATTTCTGGAAACTAGACACCCGGGGAGTCCAGCGAGGTATGGCTTGCGTGGGTCCCCATCATTCTCCTACCCAGAATCCCTGCAAACCTCAAATTTCGCCGAACAATTCACTTTTGTCAAATTTCTGTGTGGGAAAGTTCTGGAATCTGCGTGGATCCACAAATTACCTCCCACCCAGCGTTCCCCAGGTCTCCCGATAAAAATGGTACCTCACTTGTGTGGGTAGGCATAGTGGCTGCAACAGGAAATGGCCCAAATCGTACTGTGGAGACTTCAAAATTACCTATAGCAAAACTACCTGGTTTGGGGGGGGGCACCTGAGATGTTGGCCCCGGGCTCGGCGGCCATCTTGGGAAAGTACCAAACCCAAACATTTCTGAAAACTAGACACCCGGGGGAGTCCAATGAGGTATGGCTTGCGTGGATCCCCCAATGTTTTCCTACCCAGAATGCCATGCAAACCTCAAATTTAGTTGAAAATAACACATTTTCCACATATTTGTGCGTGGAATCACCGTGCCGGCACAAATGTCCTACCACCCAGCGTTCTCCTTGTTCTCCTGAGTAAAATGATACCTCACTTGTGTGGGTGGGCCAAAGGCCTGTGGCTAGGAAGAGCCCAAAACATAGAGATTTAGAGTATAGCACCGAGAATTCTAAGTGCTACATTTTAAAAAAAATAAGTTTTTAGCCAATTGTGCTTTGGACACCCACACAAGTGAGGTATCATTTTACTCAGGAGAACAAGGAGAACGCTGGGTGGTAGGACATTTGTGCCGGCACGGTGATTCCACACACAAATATGTGGAAAATGTGTTTTTTTCAACTAAATTTGAGGTTTGCATGGCATTCTGGGTAGGAAAACGTTGGGGGATCCATGCAAGCCATACCTCATTGGACTCCCCCGGGTGTCTAGTTTTCAGAAATGTTTGGGTTTGGTACTTTCCCAAGATGGCTGCCGAGCCCGGGGCCAAAATCTCAGGTGCCCCCCCCGCAAAACCAGGTAGTTTTGCTATAGGTAATTTTGAAGTCTCCACAGTACGATTTGGGCCATTTCCTGTTGCAGCCACTATGCCTACCCACACAAGTGAGGTACCATTTTTATCGGGAGACCTGGGGGAACACTGGGTGGGAGGAAATTTGTGGATCCACGCAGATTCCAGAACTATCCCACACAGAAATTTGACAAAAAATTGAATTTTTCGGCGAAATTTGAGGTTTGCAGGGATTCTGGGTAGGAGAATGATGGGGGACCCACGCAAGCCATACCTCGCTGGACTCCCCGGTGTCTAGTTTCCAGAAATGTATGGGTTAGGTAGGTTTCCCTACATGGATGCCGAGCCCGGGCCAAAAACTCATGGGACTCCCATGCAAAACCAGGTTGGTTTGTGATATGTAATTTTGATGTCGCCTCAATAGCTTTTGGGGCCTTGCCTGTCGCGGGTCCTTCACCCACCCACGCAAGTGAGGTACCATTTTTATCGGGAGACCTGGGGGAATGCTGGGTGGGAGGAAATTTGTGGATCCACGCAGATTCCAGAAATTTCCCACACAGAAATGTGAGAAAAAAGTGGATTTTTCAGCGAAATTTGAGGTTTGCAGGGGATTATGGGTAGGAGAATGATGGGGGACCCACGCAAGCCATACCTCGCTGGACTCCCCCGGGTGTCTAGTTTCCAGAAATGTATGGGTTAGGTAGGTTTCCTGTTAGAAATGGGATCTCTAGTTGGCAAGGGCTTGCACCTTTGTCCAAGTAGGGACCCTTCTTCCTAGTCAGGGTAAGGGTTGTTACACTCGTGAAGTAACCGCTGCACACCCTCGTGGTAGCTTGGCACGAGCAGTCAGGCTTAATTCAGAGGCAGTGTGTAAAGCATTTGCACATAACCAACAGTAATACAGTGTAAGCACTACAAACGGACACCACACCAGTTTAGAAAAATAACCAATATTTTATATACTCAAGACAAGACCAATTACGACAAAAATCCACAATACTATACTTTACGAATGAATACTTGATACGTTAACTTCTTCTTTGCAGGAATAGCACAAAAGCAAAGTTCAGTACGAGTCGGTAGCTCCGTCCGAGCCTACCGTGATGCTGAAAACCACAGAGTCTAACAGTTCCAGCCGACTGCGTCGATACGGGCCAGCAGAGTCGTGAACAGACTCGGTCACAGTACCTTTTCTCGTTGTGGCTGGTACGGAGTGTACGAGCCGGTCGGCGTTCGTCGCGGTTGCGGTGCAAGACGGAGCGATGCAAGGTGCGGTGTCCCTCGATGCGGTGCAGGCAGCGGCTCGATGAGCGTCGTGCAGACGGAGTCGGTGAGTCCAAGGCGTGCGATGCAGGGTGAGACTATGCTCGATGCGGTGCTGACAGGTTGCGATGCAGGCGACCTAGCCGGAGTGCGGGAGCTGGCGTCAGACAGCGGTGCGAGTCGGAGCGGTGCGTCGCAGACGTGCGAGCGGTGCCCCAAAGGCGGTGCGGTCACGACTCTTGAGCCAGTTGCAGCGACCGTGTCGGTCGGGTCCGGTTGGTTCAGTGAAGCGATGCGATGCGAACTGCGGTGCCCACAGGTCACAGTGCAAGCAGCGGCTCGATGTTGGCGGCGTCGGACGTCGCCCACGGTGAGACCAGGGTTGCGATGCGAAGCGGGGTGATGCGGTCTGCGGTGCAAACAGGTCACCGGCCAGGGATGGATCCGGTTGACGGAGTCGGTTGCAGTTCCCTTCCTCTGTGGCAACTGAAACAGCATTCCAGAAGCGGTACCCAGAGGCTTGTGAAGTCTTTGCAGTCCCTGAGACTTCTTAACAGGAGGCCAGCTCGGTTTCAGGCCCTTGGAGATACTCAGCACAAGTTTGTAGAAAGTTCAGTCCAGTCCTTTCACTGCCCAAGGCAGAAGCAGCAGCTGCAGGCCAACCCAACAAAGCAACAACACAGCAAAGGGGCAGTACTCCTCCTGGCAGCTCTTCCAGCTCTTCGTCTTGGCAGGTTCCTTGATTCCAGCAAGATCTAAATTCATGGGGTCAGGGCCCCAATATTTATATCCCAAATTCCTTTGTTCTCTGAAGGCAGAGAGGCCTTTGCCTAGTCCAAACCAGTTCTGGAGCACTTTGTTGACAAGTCTCCGTCCCTTCTTTCAGTGAGTAGGCCAGGGACATCAGACGCACCACAGGAGGTGGAGCCAGCATTGTGGAGGGAAGGCACTGTCCTATTCAGGGCCCAGGTGCGACCCCTCCCACCCATCTACATGTAGATCTTGCTATTCAGCCCTGTGCTGACTCACCCTGTCTCCTGGCATCCCCAGCCCCTGTCACTCACATTCCAGACAAGGAATACACAACCTCGCAGAGGCAGGCTTGGATGGTTAGACAAGAAAATACCCACTTTCTAAAAGTGGTATTTTCAAACACAGAATGTTAAAACCAACTTCACTAAAAGATGCATTTTATCATTCTGAGTCCAGGCATACTAAACTCGAATTTCTACCACGTTCCCGGGGTCAGTTAGGATTATAAACTGTAATAATCAAAACTGCCCGTTCTGGCCTAGGGGAACAGGTAGCCTTGCAATAGTGAAAAACGAACTAGGCTGTAATTCACTATCAGGACATGCCGCACACACCAGGGCATGTCCTACCTTTCGCATACAACGCACCCTGCCCACAGGGGTACCTTGGGCCTACCTTAGGGGTGACTAACATGTAGCAAAGGGAAGGTTTAGGGACTTGCAAGTGTGTGCACTTGCCAAGTCGACATGGCAGCCCCAGGCTGCGCACAGGCTCTGCGATGGCAGGCCAGAGTTACATTTTACGGGCTGTTTGCGTGGGTGGCACAATCCAGTGCTGCAGCCCACCAACAGCATTTGGTCTATAGGCCCTGGCACTCGCAGTGCACTTTACAAGGGACCGATAGATAAACCAAATAGGCCAATCATGGAAACACCAATCCATAACACATTTTATACAGGAGCACTTGCACTTTCCCACTGGACCGCAGTGAGGAAAGTGCGCAGAATCATTACACCAGCAAAAACAGAGTCAAAACCGGGAGGTCAGAAAGCAAAAAGTCAGGGAAACACGCCAAAAGATGCCAAGTCTAACACATGTCCCCTCCAGCTGAAAGTAGGGAGAACTACCCAACCCCATTGGAGTTCTCTTCACTAAGGCGGAAGAACCTGGACAGACCATCTGCGTTGGCGTGTTCTGTACCAGGACGGTGTTCCACCGTAAAGTCCATTCCCTGTAGGGAGATGGACCACCTCAGCAGTTTTGGATTCTCGCCCCTCATTTGCATCAACCATCTGAGGGGCCTGTGGTCTGTCTGAACTCGGAAGTGAGTCCCAAACAGGTATGGTCTCAACTTCTTCAGCGCCCAGACCACAGCAAAAGCTTCCCTTTCTATGGCACTCCACCTCTGTTCCCTGGGAAGTAGTCTCCTGCTAAGGAAGACTACAGGCTGATCCAGGCACTCTTCGTTCAGTTGTGAGAGCACCGCTCCCACACCATGCTCTGAAGCGTCAGTCTGCACGACAAATTCTTTGGAGAAGTCAGGTGCCTTGAGCACGGGCGCCGTGCACATGGCTGCCTTCAGGGCATCAAAAGCTTTCTGGCAGGACTCAGTCCAGATCACTTTCCTGGGCTGCCTCTTAGAGGTCAGCTCTGTTAAGGGGGCAACAATGGTGCCATAGCCCTTAACAAATCTCCTATAATAACCGGTGAGACCTAAGAAGGCTCTCACCTCGGTCTGGGTCTTGGGGGGTTCCCAAGCCAGAATGGTGTCAATCTTGGGTTGTAGGGCGCCACCTGGCCGCTTCCTACCTGGTGTCCCAAGTACACCACAGAACCCTGCCCGATCTGGCACTTACTGGCCTTGATCGTGAGGCCTGCACCTTGCAGAGCCCTCAACACTTTCTCAAGGTGCTGTAAATGTTCTTCCCAGCTGGAACTGAACACAGCAATGTCATCCAGGTAGGCGGCACTGAAGTCCTCCAGCCCAGCCAACACCTGATTGACCAACCTCTGAAAGGTGGCAGGGGCATTCTTCAACCCAAAGGGCATCACCCGGAATTGGTAATGACCTTCTGGGGTTGAGAATGCTGATCTCTCCTTGGCCCCATCGGTTAAGGCAATCTGCCAGTACCCAGACGTCAAATCAAACGTGCTGAGGAACCGGGCAGCTCCCAACCGATCAATGAGCTCATCAGCTTTGGGGATGGGGTGCGCGTCAGTCCTGGTGACGGCATTGAGCCCACGGTAGTCCACACAAAACCGGAGTTCTGGAGTGGCACCGGGCGCCGCAGCCTTTGGGACCAAGACCACTGGGCTGGCCCAAGGTCTGTGGGAGGGCTCAATCACCCCTAACGCCAACATCTTAGAGACCTCCTCCTTGATGCTGGCTCTGACCCGGTCAGTCAACCTGTAAATTTTGTGCTTCACCGGTGTCCACGTCATGGGTACACCAGTGAGTAACACCGGGGGTCAGAGAGAACAGTGGGGCGAACTGTCCCAACAACTGGCGACAGTCCCCCTGCTGCTCCTGAGTCAGAGTAGGGGAGAGGATCACACCCTCTACTGACCCATCATGCTCCTTGGTAGACAGGTGGTCAGGGAGAGGCTCACTCTCCTCTTCCACCCCATCATCTGTCGCCAAGAGCATACTCACTTCGGACCTCTCGAAGTGGGGCTTGAGGCGGTTCACGTGAAGGACCCTCAAAGGGTTCCTTGGAGCCTGCAAATCCACCAGGTAGGTGACGTCACTTTTGCGCTCCTTTACCTCATATGGCCCAGTCCACTTGTCCTGCAAGGCACAAGGTGCCACTGGGGCCATGACCCACACTTTTTGCCCAGGTTGAAATTCGACCAGAGTGGCATTCTGGTCATACCATCTCTTCATTTCTTCCTGGCTTGCTTCTAGGTTCGCCTGAGCGAGTTTCCTGAAGCGGGCAGTTTGGTTTCTAAAGACCAGCATGTAGCTAAATACGTCCTGGGGAGTTTTCCTGGGAGCTGCCTCCCAGCCTTCCTTTACCAAACTTAGAGGTCCTCTGACAGGGTGGCCATACAGGAGCTCAAAGGGGCTGTACCCAAGAGACTTCTGAGGCACCTCCCTGTATGCAAAGAGTAGGCATGGCAAGAGGACGTCCCACTTACGCCTCATGGGTTCTGTTAGACCCTTGATCATGCCTTTCAAGGTCTGGTTGAATCTCTCCACCAGACCGTTTCCTTAGTGGGTGGTAAGGAGTGGTGAACTTGTAGGTTACACCACACTCCTTCCACAGGGATGTCATATACTTCGATATGAAATTGGTCCCCCTATCAGAAACCACCTCTCTGGGGAATCCCACACGGGAAAAGATCCCCATTAACGCCCGGCCCACCACTGGCGCCGTCGTTGTCCTGAGAGGGATTGCCTCCGGGTACCGGGTGGCATGGTCCACCAAGACCAGGATGTACCTGTTGCCCATGGCTGTCTTGGGATCCAGTGGCCCCACAATATCCATCCCTACCCTTTCAAAGGGTGTTCCAACAACCGGAAAAGGTTGGAGAGGAGCTTTGACCTTCCTCCCGCTCTTACCACTTGCCTGGCAAGTTTGGCAAGACCTACAGTGTGCATCTGACTGCCTTCGCATTTGGGGCCAAAGAAGTGGGTGACAAGCCTGTCAAAGGTCTTGTCCTGCCCCAAATGTCCTGCCAAAGGCACGTCATGAGCCAGACCCAGTAGGAAGGTCCTGAAGCGTTGGGGTACCACCAGCACACGGGCTGACCCAGGCTCAGCAACCTTAGGCTCACTGTATAGGAGACCACTCTCCCAGTAGATCAGATGTGACCCGGACTGATTACCAGCTGCCTGGTCTGCAGCCTGCCGCCGCAGACCCTCCAGAGTAGGGCACTCGTTCTGCTCCCTGCAGAACTCCTCCCTGGTGGGACCCCCTTCTTGCTGCCAATGGGTCAGCTCAGAGATGTCTCCCAGTTCGGCTACCTGCTCCCCTGTAGGCACCGGGCGTCCCCCTCGAGGTCCGCCTCCTCCCGGTCCGTGGGAACTTCGGGGGTCGGTTTCCCGCGCCCCTGCCCTTTCTCTTGGCAGGGACTTGGGCCACTGTTTCAGGCTCCAAGTCCTTTTGATCACCCTTTCTGGCTGCCATTGACCGAGTAGACACGCATGCCCACTCTGGCAACCCAAGCATCTCCAAGTGAGACCTGAGCTCAACCTCCTTCCATGAGGACTGCTCCAGGTCGTTTCCTAGCAGACAATCTACAGGCATGGTAGGGCTCACAACCACCCTTAAGGGACCTGAGACCCCCCCATTCAAAGGGAACCTGTGCCACCATACACTGGCGCTCAGAGTTGTCGACAGCAACTACTTGGTGGAATGCTCCTGGGACTACTTGCTTCTCAGACACCAGGTGACACCGGACTGAGGTCACACTGGCTCCAGTATCTCTGAGAGCCTCTACCCTGTTCCCATTAATGGTCACCCAGGTGCTATATTTCTTTGTGTTAGGGGGCACCTGGTTTCCTGGGACCATCTCACTGTCCCCTAGTGAGACAAGGGTCATTTCTGCGGGATCCCCACCCTCCTGTGGGCATCCCTCCTCCCCAAGCGCTACACTAGCCAACACTTTGGACTGTCCACCGGTGGGTGGCTGTGTCCCCTTCGGGCACTTGGGGTCCCCCTAAAGTGACCTACCTGGTCACATGCATAACACTTGTGGGGGCCGGTCTCAACAGGCTTCCCTGTAGAGACCCCTTTCTTCTTATCACCGGGGGCTGGGAACCTTTACCCTGGGTACTAGTTTGGGGCCCTTTAGAGAACTCCTGTGCTTTACCCTTGTCCCCCCACCTTTCTGCTGGGGACCCTGCCCACCTTTGGCTGAGTCTCCCCCAAACGCTTTCTTGTGGACCCTGGTACTCACCCAGTGGTCCGCTTCCATAGCAAGCTTCCTGGGGTCAGTTAGCTTACTATCAACTAGGTGCTGGCGCAGATCTGCAAAACATAGACTAGACAAGTGCTCCCATGCAATCAAGTTGTAGAGCCCCTGAAAATCTGTTACACTACTGCCCTTCACCCAACCATCCAGAGACCTGCAGAACACATCCACACATTCCAACCAAGTGTTGGCATCAGACTTCTTACTGGACCTGAACTGATCCCTGTACTTTTCAGGAGTAAGACCATACTTCGTGAGAAGGGCATCCTTCATGTCAGCATAGGTGAGGTGATACCCCTTACCCAAAGCTATCAGAGCATCCCTTGCTTCTTCCGGGAAAAGTGGCCACAATCCTGCTCCCCAATTCTCCTCAGGGACCCCATTCATGTGTATGGCTGCTTCATAACCCTGAAACCACCTTTGTATGTCATCCCCCTTCTTGAACTCCTTGCCTACGTTCTTGGGAATGTGCACAATCCTGTCTGCCTTTCTGGACGAATTGCTGCCACCATCTGAGCCTGACTTACTCCTAAGTTCTAGCTCCTTCAGTTCTCTCTCATGCTCTAAGAGCATCTTCCTCTCCTCTATGACCAATCTCTTCTCCTCCCGCTCACTCTCCAGTCTGAGCTTCTGCAGCTCAAACTGCCTTGCCTCCCGCCTGTCCTCCAGCTCCTCTGGGGACAGACTGCTGCTGCCTGACCTGGCGGGTTCCCCCTACCCAAAAGCACATCCACCCTGGAAATAGGCTCCTCCACCTCCTCACTGAGATTACCAGGCTGCCCAGTGGCATGTCTGGCTGCTACCCAGGCCCTCAGCGCCTTCTGTAGCTCCTCCTTCCTTGTGAGGCCTATAATTTGGACTTTCAGGTTTTTACAAATCGCCCGTAACTCCTTTACGGCGTAGGATTCCAACCTGTCCTCCTCAAAGATAACTTCCAGAGATGCAACGGATGATGCAATTGATTCAGGCATGACAAAAGTTGTGAGTTGAAAACTGGCAAGATCAAAAATAGGCCAAAAGAAAAAGAACCAGTATGTGGTACGTAATGGTCTGCGATATGGTAGTAGTGCACACCAATCACTGTAAGTCAAGTGCAAACACACGTCCTATCCTCACCGCTGACAACCAATGTTAGAAATGGGATCTCTAGTTGGTAAGGGCTTGCACCTTTGTCCAAGTAGGGACCCTTCTTCCTAGTCAGGGTAAGGGTTGTTACACTCGTGAAGTAACCCCTGCTCACCCTCGTGGTAGCTTGGCACGAGCAGTCAGGCTTAATTCAGAGGCAGTGTGTAAAGCATTTGCACATAACCAACAGTAATACAGTGTAAGCACTACAAACGGACACCACACCATTTTAGAAAAATAACCAATATTTTATATACTCAAGACAAGACCAATTACGACAAAAATCCACAATACTATACTTTACGAATGAATACTTGATACGTTAACTTCTTCTTTGCAGGAATAGCACAAAAGCAAAGTTCGTACGAGTCGGTAGCTCCGTCCGAGCCTACCGTGATGCTGAAAACCACAGAGTCTAACAGTTCCAGCCGACCGCGTCGATACGGGCCAGCAGAGTCGTGAACAGACTCGGTCACAGTACCTTTTCTCGTTGTGGCTGGTACGGAGTGTACGAGCCGGTCGGCGTTCGTCGCGGTTGCGGAGCAAGACGGAGCGATGCAAGGTGCGGTGTCCCTCGATGCGGTGCAGGCAGCGGCTCGATGAGCGTCGTGCAGACGGAGTCGGTGAGTCCAAGGCGTGCGATGCAGGGTGAGACGATGCTCGATGCGGTGCTGACAGGTTGCGATGCAGGCGACCTAGCCGGAGTGCGGGAGCTGGCGTCGGACAGCGGTGCGAGTCGGAGCGGTGCGTCGCAGACGTGCGAGCGGTGCCCCAAAGGCGGTGCGGTCACGACTCTTGAGCCAGTTGCAGCGACCGCGTCGGTCGGGTCCGGTTGGTTCAGTGAAGCAATGCGATGCGAACTGCGGTGCCCACAGGTCACGGTGCAAGCAGCGGCTCGATGTTGGCGGCGTCGGACGTCGCCCACGGTGAGACCAGGGTTGCGATGCGAAGCGGGGCGATGCGGTCTGCGGTGCAAACAGGTCACCGGCCAGGGATGGATCCGGTTGACGGAGTCGGTTGCAGTCCCCTTCCTCTGTGGCAACTGAAACAGCGTTCCAGAAGCGGTACCCAGAGGCTTGTGAAGTCTTTGCAGTCCCTGAGACTTCTTAACAGGAGGCCAGCTCGGTTTCAGGCCCTTGGAGATACTCAGCACAAGTTTGTAGGAAGTTCAGTCCAGTCCTTTCACTGCCCAAGGCAGAATCAGCAGCTGCAGGCCAACCCAACAAAGCAACAACACAGCAAAGGGGCAGTACTCCTCCTGGCAGCTCTTCCAGCTCTTCGTCTTGGCAGGTTCCTTGATTCCAGCGAGATCTAAATTCATGGGGTCAGGGCCCCAATATTTATATCCCAAATTCCTTTGTTCTCTGAAGGCAGAGAGGCCTTTGCCTAGTCCAAACCAGTTCTGGAGCACTTTGTTGACAAGTCTCCGTCCCTTCTTTCAGTGAGTAGGCCAGGGACATCAGACGCACCACAGGAGGTGGAGCCAGCATTGTGGAGGGAAGGCACTGTCCTATTCAGGGCCCAGGTGCGACCCCTCCCACCCATCTACATGTAGATCTTGCTATTCAGCCCTGTGCTGACTCACCCTGTCTCCTGGCATCCCCCAGCCCCTGTCACTCACATTCCAGACAAGGAATACACAACCTCGCAGAGGCAGGCTTGGATGGTTAGACAAGAAAATACCCACTTTCTAAAAGTATCATTCTGAGTCCAGGCATACTAAACTCGAATTTCTACCACGTTCCCGGGGTCAGTTAGGATTATAAACTGTAATAATCAAAACTGCCCGTTCTGGCCTAGGGGGAACAGGTAGCCTTGCAATAGTGAAAAACGAACTAGGCTGTAATTCACTATCAGGACATGCCGCACACACCAGGGCATGTCCTACCTTTCGCATACAACGCACCCTGCCCACAGGGGTAACTTGGGCCTACCTTAGGGGTGACTAACATGTAGCAAAGGGAAGGTTTAGGGACTTGCAAGTGTGTGCACTTGCCAAGTCGACATGGCAGCCCCAGGCTGCGCACAGGCTCTGCGATGGCAGGCCTGAGTTACATTTTACGGGCTGTTTGCGTGGGTGGCACAATTCAGTGCTGCAGCCCACCAACAGCATTTGGTCTATAGGCCCTGGCACTCGCAGTGCACTTTACAAGGGACTGATAGATAAACCAAATAGGCCAATCATGGAAACACCAATCCATAACACATTTTATACAGGAGCACTTGCACTTTCCCACTGGACCGCAGTGAGGAAAGTGCGCAGAATCATTACACCAGCAAAAACAGAGTCAAAACTGGGAGGTCAGAAAGCAAAAAGTCAGGGGAAACACGCCAAAAGATGCCAAGTCTAACATTTCCCTACATGGATGCTGAGCCCCGGGCCAAAACGTCATGGGACCCCCCATGCAAAACCAGGTTGGTTTGTGATAGGTAAGTTTGATGTCACATCAATAGGTTTTGGGCCATTCCCTGCCGCAGGTACTTGGCCCACCCATACAAGTGAGGTACCATTTCTATTGGGATACTTGGAGAAATGCTGGGGGGTTGGAAATTTGTTGTTACTTTCTGCAGTGTGAAAATTTGGGCACAAAAATGCAAGGAAAATGTCAGTCACACTTTGAGGTTTGCAGGACATTGTGGGTAAGATAACTTTTTGGGATCCACAAGAGAGACATCACCATGCACTCCCATGGGTGTTTAGTTTACAACAAAAACTACAGTTGTTAGGTTATTCTTAAATGAAATGTACAGCTTGGCAGAGAGACAAAACAGACAAAGATTACTGCACCGCCATCTATTCCTCAAACATACACACATACTGGTTGGATTTGGCACGAGGGCAAGTGATGGTTCAGTATATAAAATTGTATTAACAAGAGATTTCACAAAAATGAAATGCACTGTCAATAATTGAATGGACAAAAAAACTGAACCAGTGACTCGCAGCTCGTGAGCTGTAAAGCCACTTCAAAGCACCAACCGCTTTACAGGCCATTCACACACCTTTCATACATGATACACACAAGACCATTCACACCACCAGGCACAAAACCAACACATTACATTGACAAAAACAGAAAAGACACATTTTTATGCACAACCACCTATTCCTCAAGCACACATACATACTGGTTGGATTTGGCACGAGGGTGAGTGATGGTTCAGTATATACAGTTGTATTAACCAGAGATTTCACAAAAATGAAATGCACTGTTACTTGAAAGGACAAGAAACTGAACCATTGACTCACAGCTCGTGAGCTGTAAAGCCACGACAAGGCACCAACCTCTTTACAGGCCATTCATACACCTTTCATACGTGTGACGCATACAAAACCATTCACGCCAGCCGCGGGCCCAGCACATTACAACACTCACACCAGCAGACAGCGCCATTCAAGGGCCCATCACTTTCACACGCCCACATTCCTGACACAGCAACCACACCAGCTCACGGATTGCGTTGAGTGGCGTTTGGCTAGCAGTGGGTGTAGTGACCAGCAGCTAGTCACTACTCGCACACCGCCAGCCGAGCGCCAGTCTACGCACACCGCCAGCCAAGCGCCAGTCCACGCACACCGCCAGCCAAGCGCCAGTCCACGCACACTGCCAGCAACGCGCCAGTCCACGCACACCGCCAGCCAAGCGCCAGTCCACGCACACTGCCAGCCAAGCGCCCGTCCATGTACACCGCCAGCCAAGCGCCAATCAAAACACACCGCCACTCCACGCACACCGCCAGCCAAGCGCCAGTGCAAACACACCGCCAGAGAAGCGCCAGTGCAAACACACCGCCAGAGAAGCGCCAGTACAAACACACCGCCAGCCAAGCGCCAGTACAAACACACCGCCAGCCAAGCGCCAGTCCACGCACACCACCAGCCAAGCGCCAATCCAAACACACCGCCAGCCAAACGCCAGACCACGCACACCGCCACACAAGCGCCACTCCACGCACACCGCCATCACATTTAGGATTTTTTTAATAAAAATAAGAAAACACAAACAAATTGCAAATAGATACAAATCTACTAACACAACATCTGAAACACAATACACTACACAAATGCCAACCTTGAAACTGAACCAAAAATATTAAACAATAGAGGCCAGGCAGATCACTTTACCACTCATGGATGCTCCCAAAAATTATTTTGCGTGTGGTACATTCAAAAACAAGCAGGCGCACACAGCCCAGGGTTAGAAGGACACTCTGGGCAGTACATGCGAGTCTCCTTCCGCATACCTCTTCGCCAACAGACTCTACATCTCCTACTGGGAAAGTCTTTTGAGGGTGTGGGAGGAATGTGATCAGGAAAGTGGCGATCTTTCAATCTAGCAACATCCTCCACCAATCCAACTCTAGGAACACTTGCCTGTTCCACTAAAACAAGGCTGCCTATTACAGACTCTTGAAACTTAGCAAAAGTCATCTTTGACTCAGGACAAGAATCCTGGAACACAACAAAAGCATTAAAGGTTGCCAAGTGGAAAAGATGGATAGCCAACTTCTTGTACCAAATGTAAGCCTTACGAAGAGCAGCGTAAGGTTCCAACCTCTGATCTACTCTGTCAACACCACCCATGTGCTTATTATAGTCTAAATGCACACAGGTTTGCGCGCTTCAGCAACCTGACCCCAAACAGTCACAGGTGCAGTGCTTTCATCATGGATGGTAGACAGCATGTAGACATCTCTCCTGTCTGAAAACTTCACAGCTAGAAGCTCCTCGGAACGCAACGCACTGCACTGTCCCCGCACAAGCTTTTTACAAACAAGTTCTTTTGGGAAACCTTTACGGTTAGAGCGGATTGTGCCACAAGCAACAGTGTCCACTTTGGCCAATTCCCTGAACAACGCACACCAGTGTAGAAGTTATCTACATATAAATGGTGGCCTTTGTTAAAAATCCTCTTCCAAGTTCCCACACAATTTTCTCAGTCACTCCAAAAGTGGACGGACAACCAGGGGGTTAATCCTGGAATCCTTACCGGTGTACACTCTGAAATTAGAGACATATCCAGTCCTACTGTCACACAGCATATACAGCTTAATTCCATAGCGTGCCCTCTTACTAGGAATGTATTGCCTAAAAACCAAGCGGCCCTTGAACAACACCAAAGACTCATCCACTGCAATTTCTTTCCCTGGAGCATAGATCTCAGAAAATCGATCAACAAAGTGATCAATGACAGGCCGAATCTTAAAAAGACAGTCACATTCAGGGTGATCTCGTGGCAACGCTAAACCATTATCGACAAAATGCATCATCCGAAGCAGAAGCAAATACCTATCACGACTCATGACTGCCGGAAAAATAGCAGTTGCCATCAAGGGACTAGTAGACCAATATGAAGACATTGATGGCTTCCTTAGCAAGCCCATCAAAAAAGTTAAACCCAAGAACTTCTTCATCTCTTCCAGATTTGTGGGAGTCCACCGGGTAGCTCTAGAGTGGGGCTTAAGACTGGCACTGTTGTCCCTCAAAAACTGTTCGGCATACAAATTAGTCTGCTCAACAATCTCTGCCAAAAACACATCGTCCATAAACAACTGAAAAAAATGTATAGGCAAAAAGTTTTCAGTATTCACTCTACACCCTATAACACCAGTAAAGTCTGGCAATGCCGGCTGCACCATGCCTGGGGCAACCCAGAGGTCAGCACTTTCAATGGGAAGCCTTGCAGCCCCATGCTGCAGCCCAGGTGCCTCTTGCCGCACTATACCAACGGGAAGCCTTGTTGCCCCAGATGCCTCTTGCCGCACTATATCAACGGGAAGCCTTGCAGCCGCAGGCTGCAGCCCAGATGCCTCTTGCCGCACTACACCAACGGAAAGCCTTGCAACCCCAGGCTGCAGCCCAGATGCCTCTTGTCGTACTATCGGCACATCAATGTCCTCCTCTAACACAGGCACTTCATCCGCACTAAGAGTATCTTCAGTATCCGATGATTCCATGTGGAGAGAAAACTCACTGCCTGAATCGTCCCCTGCCTCCTCTGCCTCAGATGCAGAGTCAGTCTCTGAACCATGGTCAGAGGAAGACTCAAAAAGCATACCAACAACCTGCTGAGCAGTAATCCTGCGGCTAGCCATATCCTTACTAAGAAAGGAGACTGCACAAACAAGTCAACAACAACCAACACTGTGCAAAGCAAGTAAGTAAAAAAGTGTGCCTTTATCACAAAGATCTATATACTCAAAAACTATACAATTCACTTACAAGAGACAGCTACACTCACCAGCACCTACTCTGCAGAGATACAGCAAAAACGATATCCCACTAGAAAGAAAAAAACAAAACCAATTACTCACAAGACAACAAAATACACATCGAGCACAAATGCAAAATGTTTTTGACACTCAAAAAACAGAAGACAAACATACTGCTATTATTACACCATTTGCAAAAAACAAATTCATGCAGAGAAATGAAACTCATTTACATTGTACAAAAAACTCTCTTACCAAACACGTGCAACTACACAAACAGCAGAGCCACCAGTAACGAAACCGCAACCTGGAACAGTCTAAAGAGCAAAAGCCTTCAACTAGAACAAAAAAGGAGAAATAAAGCATTACAATTGCAATTCACAAAAAATAAAACAATTAACATTATGACACGCTATGTTACTACCCAAATGGTCAATCGGCCAGATGGGCCTTCAAATAGGGCTGAGAAAAATAGGGGGTGATCTTGCCCAAGGGATCGAGTGAGGTTGTCTGCCAGGCCAATCTGCCCCCCAGGTGGGGCAGAAAACAGCAGACAGAAATTTGCCCCCTTGCAAAAGTAATAAATCCCTGGTGCCTAGTGGGGTTTCTGCCCCCCCGGGGGCAGAAAGGGCAAAAACTAGGCTGATCTGCCCCCAGGGGGGCAGAATACACATATAAAAAAATCTGCCCCCTGGAAGCGACCCTTGCCCAAGGGGTCGCTTCCATTTTTATTTAAACTACTTCCCTGGTGTCTAGTGGGGGTTTCTGCCCCCCCGGGGGCAGAAAGGCAAAAAACAGGCCGATCTGCTCCCAGGGAGGCAGAATTCCCATTACAAAATAAAATGGCCCCCTGGAAGTGACCCTTGCCCAAGGGGTCACTCCCATCACAATTTAAAGAAACTCCCTGGTGTCTAGTGGGGGTTTCTGCCCCCAGGGCAGAAAGGCCAAAAAGAGGCGATCTGCCCCAGGGGGGGCAGAATGTCCAAACAAGAAAAATGCCCCCTGGAGCGACCCTTGCCCAAGGGGTCGCTTCCAGGGGGCATTTAAAAATGAATCCCTGGATCTAGTGGGCTTTTCTGCCCCCTGGATCCAAAACGGCCAAAAACGGTCGATCTGTCCCCAGGGGGCAAAAAGTCTTGATTAAAATTTGGCCCCCTAGGAAGCGACCCTTGCCCAAGGGGTCGCTTCCTTTATTTAAAAAAAACATCCCTGGTGTCTAGTGGGGCATTCCTGCTCCACGATCGCGACGCTGTGCGCGATCGTGAAGCAGGAATGCCCTGCATTGAGACATCAGGGGAGAGGAAATACTCTTTCCTCTCCCCCGATGCCTCAAGGCATCCTGTTACGGCCCCCCCGCCCCACCGCACCAACAAGCACTCACCCTCCCTCTGGACGCGCTGGAAAGAAATGATTTCCAGCGCTTCCTGATGACGTCGGCGCGCGCTGTGCGCGCTGTCATGGGGAAGCGTGGGGGGGGCCGGGGGTGGCAGCGGAAACTCTTCCGCTGCCATCCCCCTCTGTGGGGGCAAGATCGATGCCCCAGGGGGGGAGCGCCAGCGCTTCCCCCAGGGGCTGTGCTCATGACGGAGCGGTTCCGTCATAAGCACAGCCCAACCGATGCTCATGACGGAACCGCTCCGTCATGAGCATCGAAGGGGTTAAAGGAGCCTTTTAACGCGAGCAGTTGATGAAACCTCTAGCAATCACTCGGGAAAAGGCACAGATGCAGAGCTGAATCCAAAAGGCTTTCACAGGGGAATCCGGAAATCCAAACGAGAGAATCCAAGTCAGAGGGCGTGGTCCAACCGAAGGAGTAAGCCAAGCATTGTGGGAAGTGGGAAATCGTCCTTTATACCAAGCCAGTCACCTAACAACAAGAGACAGGTGTGGTTCTGCGATAGTACACAAGCAATGTTTACTGGATTCTAAAGAGGGTGCATTGTGGGAGTTGTAGTGGGGGTTGTTTTTATCCATGCCAGGGAGAAGGATGCTTGACGTGTAACAAAGGTGATAGGTTGGTACACCCCTATACACCGAGGTCCTGTTTTCCTGTGCATAGTTCTGTGTAGGTGCAGAATCCCCGCAACATGGTGCCGCCAACGTTTGGTCTGGTTCTCATCTGCGAGACTCTTGAGTAGCGTCTGTGCTTGTCCGCAATCCCCTCACTTCTGTTTCCGGAGACAGCTGTGACAGTGTAACCTCCTATATTGATGTTTTATAGGTTGTTTCAAGCTTGAAGTTTTAAAAGGTTTCTTCTCTTTACTTTTAGCCCGTTATTGCGCTGCCACGTTTTAGGTTGTTGTTCTTTGTTATTCGTTATGGCGGTTAATATTACACCACCTAATCGAGCAGCAGTCACAGCTTATTTGACTCAAAATGGAGTCCCCAATGCTGGTGTTGCGCTAATTTTGTTTTAGAAGCAGATGCGGATTACCACTTCGAAGTGTTTTATTCTTGGGTCACCTTTCCGGCGGTGGATGGAACAGATAATTTGTTTCACGAATATACTGCCACGGCCCTTCCTCAAGTTTATCAGCCTTATAGGGCTCTTGAAGCTCCGCTAACGGCTTGGCAACACCAAATATGGTTTAATGGCGCCCTTCCTCACCCAATAACGCCGGTCTGTTTAGGCCCTTTATCAATCAATGGGGCCACTTGGCCTGTTTTGGCTGGGTATACCCCACACCCACGTTATTTGACTGCTGCAATTGCAGATCTCCGCGTGTTACATACCTCTTTGATACGCGTGCATAGAGCTGTTATACAGTTCATGTCGCGCAACTTCCAGGTGGGACCACCTGGTATTGCTGCCCACCCTGCAGGTCCTGGTGCTGTAACCATCAGTCCCCTTATGGTTAATTCCGTGATGGGCAAGCGTCCACAGAATAAGGATGACTTACCTTATTGGCTTGCTGAGAAATTTGGACAACTAGAGGCTGTTTTTCCAAATACCACTCCTGTGGAGAAACACAGGATCTTAACTATAAGTTTGCCTAAAGACTTAATTCCCGAATTAGCTGATTGTAACACCTGGGGCAAGGTGTTTGCGGCGGTATATTCGAAGTGTTTCGGCACTCCCTCCATGACCGTACTCCCTTCCGTGATTAAACGTGTTCAAGATGAACACGGAGCCGAAGCGGCTGTAGAGTTGGGAATGAGACTGGTGGGGGTGTTTGACGTGGTTGCTGATATGATCCTTGCCAATGTCAAGGGTGATACTGTAAGCTTCCAGGTGGCAAACCGCTTGGAAGCTGTGGCAGACGCAGACAAGCCACGCGAATTACCAAAGATTATTGCAAAGGTTTATAAAACCATTGGCCGCAATAGTCTGGGAGTTAAGCCTTTTACTCAAACACAAACACAATCTCAAACACAACAAAAAGCCCAGACTGGTAAAGATGGGCGCCCGTTCTTTCCTAAAAAGAACTGGAAAAATAAAAAACAGGGGCAGCAACAGCAGAAGCAAGGTTCGCGTGCTGGTTCACCGACACCTGAGATTTCTGAGCGTACTTATGACTTGCGCGACCGCATGAAAATTAAGACTCCTGACAGATTTCAGGTCCCTGATCAGCGCTCTCCTCGTTCTTTACAGGACACATCAGACTCTCAAGTCGGTGGAAGGGAGCGGCAAGATCGGAGCAAAGGCCTGACCACTCAACAGGTACGAGATCCACCTCGACAGTTTGACGTTAAAGCCAAACAAGAGGAACTGCCTCATTTTAGACCCCGTATCAGAAGAAAAAAGTTGCTGCTTTAACAGCGAGGTATGCCTCAGACGGTGAGAATGCGTCTGCTGGACTGGACATGGGCAGTGACTCTGCTCAACAGCGCAGCGGAGGTTACCATAGTGCGGGAGGCACTGCTTCCCTGTCTGGAGGTGACAGCAACTGATACCTTCATTACAGTAGAAACTGCTGATACCCGGGATGCCCCCCAGGACAGACTTTGTGACATTATTTTCCAAATTGAAGGTGATATACCGCGTCCAATCAAGGCGGTTTTCTGGGCGAATTTAACCTCCTCACATGACATTTTGTTAGCGGAGGCAGACTGGCCTCCACCCTTTGTGTTAGCCGCTTCTAGAGGGGAGGACGTGATACTTCCGAGTTTTTCGCGTTACGTCCCTGAGGAGCATGCCAAGGCGTTCGCAGCAGGCTGGGCTGTGGCCCTTGCCCCGGCGGTGTATCGTAATCAGGTGGGCTGGGATGTCGATTCACCGGCTTATGAGATACCTTTACGATTTATGCCGCAGCCACAACCGCAATACCGAATCAAACGTGAAGCTAAGGCTCACGTTTGTGACATTCTAACACAGTTAGAGTATCAAGGAGTGAATGAACCATGTACATCACCAATGAATAATACTCTCTTTATGGTATCAAAACCTGACGGTTCATATCGGATTGTATTGGGTTACCGAAATTTGAATAGTCATTGTCGCACATTTGCAGTGCAAAACACTCACAGCTCTGCGCTGGTGAACAATCTTGTCTGTAAAAAATACAAAACTACACTAGACATTTCCAATGGTTTCTACAGTCATAATCTCGCACCTGAGAGTCGTGACTTGACCGCATTCACCGCCGTCGGTAATCAGAAATTTAAGCGTTTGCCTATGGGGTATCAGAATAGCCCCGAGGCATTTGCGGCACGTGTTGTGTCTCTGTTACACGACATAGACCCAGATGCGTTCTCGTACGTTGATGACATTTACCTGACGGACGACAAGCTTATGCCGAATCTAGTCTGAGTCGACAATATTATTTTGTCCTTTGCCGACTATGGATACAAAGTTTAATTTTGCAAAATAGCACATCGCCCATTTGGCGGTACTATTTTTGGGCTATGAGCTCAATAATGAGGGAAAGGGGCTCGCACCCCACTTCTTGGCGAAATGTGCACAATTGCAACCCCTGTCTACACTGAAGAAACTTCAGTCCTTGCTAGGATCCTTGAATTTAGGGAGGACATACATTCCCGATTATGCCCAGCGTATCAAACCGCTTTATGCGTTGATACACCTTACATATTCTTCTGCCAGCTGGCTTCTGGAATATACTACTATCTTACATTCTTTGCAATCTGACAGGCTTGCAACTAACTACTTGTTGACGCTTGATAACACCATGAACCTGGTGATACGTATAGTTCCAGGGACAGTGGGTTTCATTTACTTGACGTTCAATGAGGGTGACGCAGTACCTATTGCATATAAATCAAATTTATAACACTGCAACTGAAATGCGTTTTTCCACTGTTGAAAATTTTTTGATGGCGGTACAGATGGCGGTTCTGAAAGAACGCTCAATGGCGCAATGTAAACACATTCTTATGGTCACGCCCTTCCCTGCTTTGGAGGCCGTGACTAAGGCCAGTGTACCTAACTCGAAGGCACTACATCCACATTGGATACAATGGGCTACGTCTTTGACATCCTCTGATGTCACATTTATCTTTGACCCTGCACTTCAGACACAGGAGTTTTTACAGTATGAACATGTTCATCCTCCTCCATTGTCGTTGCTTCCTTTACATGAGTACGAATGTATCATTTATACCGATGGTTCGGCTCAACCGGCCAGCGGCTTGCGCAATTGTTGCTGGCTCAATTGTCAATGGAGAGTTTAAGTCTTCCATAGTGCATACTCAGGCACTTGGAGACTGTATGGCACAATTGGTGGAGCTGTGTGCTCTTGTTCTTGCTCTCGAGTTTGCTGATCCTAATGTGAATACTCTTATTGTATGCGATTCTTATTACTGTGTTCAATCTTACAGTGACAACTTATTCTTTTGGTCTCAAATTGACTATAGAGATTCTAAAGGCAGCGCAATTAAGCATAAGACGCTTTGGGTTCGAGTGGCAGACCTTAAACAACGTCTGCCTCTCACACAGGTTATCCATACTCTTGGCCATCAGCATGTGGGTACACATGCTCTTGGTAATTCTTTGGCAGATGAAGCGGCCAAATCTGCAGTAGCCACGTGTTCCATAGCCGCAGTTACAAGATCCATGACTAAAATAGATAATGATATTTTGGCAGCAGTAGCTGCAACGAGGGAGGGAACTGTTTATCCTCAGGGTTTCCCCTCTAAATACTCTTATCATATAACTCCTGAACAGGTTCCTTATGCTAAGATTCCTTCGGTTGGTGATCGGCTGATTCCCAACTTGGACCACAGACCTGCTTTGATCAAGGCCGCACACGAGGGCATGGCTTCTGCACATGCCGGGGTGTCGGCGACAGTCTCTATTTTACAGCAACGTTACTGGTGGCGTGGTTTATATAAACAGATCCGTAATTATGTACTTTCTTGTGACATTTGTCAACAAATTAAGCCGTCTCCGGTCACACGCCCACCTCAAACACAGCTATGTATCTCTAATCAACCATTTGGCTGTGTATATCTTGATCACTGCGGTCCATTTTCTTCTGATACTGTGTATAAATATATACTTGTTGCAGTTGATTCGTGCACTAGATTCCTTTGGGTTTGGCCACAACGCAGTGCTGTCGCTCGAAATGTCATCAGGGATTTGCGTGTCTTTGTCGGGATGTTTGCCTGTGGTACCTTCCATTCGGACCAAGGTCCAGCATTCGCCTCTAAGGCGTACAAGGACGCAATGAAGTCTATGGGGGTACTGGTGCAGTTTTCGTCTTCATACAGGCCTGAGGGCAATTCAATTGTGGAGCGAATGAACCGTGACTTAAAGCAATCCTTGACAGCTAGAGTCTTAGGTACTGGCAGGAACTGGCTGGCCCACTGGTATGGGGTTCAACGTGCACTCAATAATCTCCCTAGAAGATCTCTGGGTGGGTGGACCCCATACGAAATGCTCTTTGGCATTAAAATGTTTGTGCCAGACCTTGATGGTCTAGACATTGTGGCGGCTGCCGCAACCTTTGACGTAGATAATCATTCTACTGTGTTACAGGATCTACAAACGACCCGTGACAACTATGCAACTGAATATTTACCCTCTTCCACTGATACAGCACTGCTGATTCCAGTTGCCGGCTGGCTTCCCAAAATCAGAGATCTGGTACGAGAAAAGTTGGAGAACAAAAAAGAATTTGGTCCCTCTTATCGTGCACCGGTTCCAGTGCTTGGACTGAAGGGTACTCGTACAGTCATTTTACCCCATTTACCTGGTCGCAAAGACAACAGATTCATCTCAGTGGACAATGTCAAGTTACACTGTGTGGCCGATTCTGAATAGTGTCACGCCGGCTGTTTTGTGCAACGCAATTTCATTGGTTCCGCTGAATTCATCATCTTCCACTGGTGCTTCCGTGGCTAAGGAAGTGATGGACTCTGTAATTGACCTTTCGCCCGTTCAGCCACTATCTTCCAACACGGACGTCGAGTACACATATCCTACAGATGAGTCCACTATTGAAGTGCCGATGAGTCTTCGACAACATCTGGCGGACCACCTCTAATTAATAGAACGACAAGTGGTTACTTTGGAGATCATGCCAGCTTCTCTTCTGACTCATCCTCCTCAACATCCAGTTTGGCAGTCCCACCGACTAAATTAAGTATTTTCTTCTCTTGGTTCAGAAAGACTTACCTGGTCCCTCCATGGACCTACATTTGGTTGGTGCCTATCCTGATTTTCCTCTTCATATCAATTGGATTTGTGACAGTGTTCTTTTTGCTAATCAATGGTCACTATTTGCCAGAACGCTCTGCTGTGAACTTGGTCGATGGAATTCTGGCCCCCCACACATCGTCCCATATCATGAAACGTGATCAGACACTTGTGAACATTTCAGCATTCCCAGTTGCAGATGGCATCGTTTGGGACAATGTAGCTTTCGAAATTCACGGTCCGACCGAGGTGCTCAGGGTGCTATACGTATTGTGCGTCTCATTAGGAGACGTGGTAACACGGGATATACATTCTGACGATTGGGACGTGCAAGCAGTACATGCAAGCAGTACATGCATTGTTTTCCGATTTGAAATATTATGCTGCCTTTGATGCTGAAGACTTGTATTTAAATTCTGCCAATTATGCTGATCTCTTTTGTTATCAACATTATGAGCATCATTTTTTGCATAAAACAAACACGTTCAGGCCAGTTTTTAATTACACTCATTGGGAACATTGTCCTACTCCTGTACAGGGGAGTTCTAAAACTCTTAGAGATAAGTTCACATGTTTTACCGACTATGACACGTCTAATCCGGAATCCTATTTTTTTTAAACTGCAATTGTCATCTCAATCTAAATTTATATTGACCCACTCTAAATTAATTTACTCCAACTCTTTTAGGGCTAAATTGGCCACACAGGGTTATGATCACTGGAAAGAGACCATCGAGTTAGTCAATTTGGGGCACTAAACAATGGCAGATTCAGGGAACTGAAGCGTTACATCGTGCCTGCCTGATCCCAACTCAAATTTAGTTTTTAAATAATACAGTGTACCAAACCACTTGTTTCGGCCTGGCAACTGTACAAAATTTAAATATCCCATCCATTCCGTCCTTAGCGGAATACGATAATTGGCGTGCTCAGACAAATTATACTATTGATGCATTGACAGCTTTGTTTCGAAATGAGACCTTCACTGTCTCTGAAATCAATTCATCTGGGTGGTTGGTGTGGCAAACAAATTCCAATGCGTGTCAATTGCCTTTTTATAATATAACACCTGGTTTCACACAGACTAGACCGGATCCTCATTATCCACTTACACATTCGGTCACCACATACTCGGTGGGTAAATTATGCCAACAATGGTTGGAACATTCCACCTTCGCATCTGTGAAACAACACCTAAAACTCTTGTTGAATGACATCAATTTGACTGATTTCATCCTAGGAGTCCTAGATCTAAGAGATTTATTTATGCAGCTAACAACGAAATTTGGAAACTTTCGCAGATTGAGGCAGCTCTTCGTCTGCGCCAAATTGATCAAGCCATTTTAGAAAAAGTCCTTTCCGTGGTCGACAATAGCATCAATACACTTTCATCACGCATTTATACATTAGATAATATTGTTTCATCTGTTATTGATATTGTTCAGAGTGATGCATCTGTGTTGTATCAGGGTCAAAATCAATTAAGATCTGTTATGCAGTTTGCATGGACGTTGCAAACTCTCAAAATGGGAAAAGTCCCTTGGGATTATTTGAATGCTTCTGCTTTATTTCTACCGTTTAATCTGACTGATAAACAGAGATTTATGTCCATGAAAGATGCTGCTTATACACTGTTGCATATTGAACAATTGGAGCCTTTACCGTTCTCTGTAGCGGAAACAGACTCTGCTGTTTGGTTAATTCATGGGTTTATCTCTCTCCCTTTTCTGCAGTTTCAATTTAAATCATGCATGCAACATTTTCCGATTGGCCGGTTTGAACCGCTGGGTAGTGCATTTCTTCACGAATTATGGTCCCTGCCTTTCACTTCCAGATGTCAGCGGGAGGATAAGGAAGTTTTTTAACAGGGGAGGACTGCGATTCCACAGTAGGACATTCCCTGGTTTGTAAACACGTTAAATCGCACGGCGCGTGTAACGTATCAGCACCTATTTTAGCTTGTTTTTTTAAAGTAACACCAGTGCCATCAATAATTCCCGCTTTTAGTTTGCTTACTAATGGCAGTTATCTTATTTTGAACAACCAAGACTGCTGTGGTTTACGGGCAGGAATCCCGTATTTAGTAACAGTTTCACAGCGCATAACTTGTTGTAGCAATGTGCTTTTTCCGCCCCCGCATGGGAGTGTAGATAGTTCCATTTGTAAGAACACAAACAGAATTCCCTTTTCCTTTTGTTCTAAAAAAAGGACATCTAGATCCTATTCATTTCATTAGTCAAGGCCATACACAGAAATTACATAAACCAAAGCAATTTTTTCCCAGGTTGCTAAATATTACAGTCATGTGCAAAAAAACATCTATAATGAAAATTCAAACATAAAAATGAATATTCGAAAGAATGTATTTTCAATTATTTTTTATTCAAATAGTTGTATAGTTTATGTTATCAAATGTTTATGCAAAATAAATAAAACCATTTATATTTAAAAAATACATTCATCATTTAAAAAAAGTACAATGTGTACAATAAAAAGAACAACTGTCGACGCGGCGTTTCGGTGTAAAGGTGGATCATCACCTTCTTCAGGACAATAATTCAGTGTTTAAAATCTGTCAGGTTAGATGTCAACTCCTATTTATCTTCAAGGAGGTGTTGAGTAAATTTTTCTTCAGGTTCTCGCTCAGGTAATGAGGCGAAATTATACACTATATGCGTGTTGTAAACAGGGCTTTGTCATTACTCAGTCTCTCGCCTGTTTCTGTCCATATACACAGGGATTCATCAATCACCCTTCCATAGGACTATTCACCAATGATTTTTATATCATAAGATCCCTCTTGGTTTCGGGTATTTACCTTTAAGGCAAAACCTTGTAGATTGAATCCAACACCTCTTTTTCTTTAGAGTTACTGGTTCCAGTTAATACAATTCTGGTCCAGAAGTATTTCGGATTTGTAGCTGGAGAGCAAGCATCCGTCTCGACTCGAATTGGCAGACTAGTCCTATGGAAGGTTGATTGATGAATCCCTGTGTATATGGACAGAAACAGGCGAGAGACTGAGTAATGACAAAGCCCTGTTTACAAAACGCATATAGTATATAATTTCGCCTCATTACCTGAGCGAGAACCTGATGAAAAATTTACTCAACACCTCCTTGAAGATAAATAGGAGTTGACATCTAACCTGACAGATTTTAAACACTGAATTATTGTCCTGAAGAAGGTGATGATCCACCTTTACACTGAAACGCCGCGTCAACAGTTGTTCTTTTTATTGTACACATTGTACTTTTTTTAAATGATGAATGTATGTTTTTAAATATAAATGGTTTTATTTATTTTGCATAAACATTTGATAACAAACTATACAACTATTTGAATAAAAATAATCGAAAATACATTCCTTCGAATATTCATTTTTATGTTTGAATTTTCATTATAGATTTTTTTGCACATGACTAATATTTAGCAACCTGGGAAAAAATTGCTTTGGTTTATGTAATTTCTGTGTATGGCCTTGACTAATGAAATGAATAGGATCTAGATGTCCTTTTTTAGAACAAAAGGAAAAGGGAATTCTGTTTGTGTTCTCACATATATATCCATCCCTTTTCTAAGTACTAGGGTATCTCCCAAAAACCTTTGTGATTCCAGATAGTTCCATTTGGCCTTCCATTCCCACTTTGAAAACAGATTTCAACAAATTGAGCAGGCTCAAAGCACTATTATTCCAACAAGAGGTGGCTCTCACTTCGGCTCGGGAGACCTTCGAGTTACAGGTGGCTAGGACATCTAGCAAGATACAGTCCCTTCTGAACACTAACATCCCACTTCATTTTGGGGAGCTTATAAATTAGATATTTAATGCGTCTGACACCAAAGGCCTTGCACATTTTTTTTAAACGTGTGGGATCCGGCCTTGTGAATTCCTTTCAGACGATATTTGGAGTAATACCGGCTTTTATTCATTCTATTTTTTCCAGCGTCTTCGGAGGATTCCCTTTAATACTGGCGTTAGCTGGTGGAATCCTGCTTCTTCTGTTCCTGCTGCGCAATGGCTGCTCATCTTGTAGTACTGCCCAGGCCAATCCAATTGCAGCTGTACCATGATCGAATGCAACAAGTTTTTGGATGCTTGCCATTAGCAATGCTTGGCGACAGTTATGGATTAACTTTTCGCTTAGCCTACTTTACTTGCGTGCAACCAGTGTTCTACTGTCGACGGTGCCCCTTCTATTGGGCTATGGATTTATGCCTCTCCAATACATCATGTCCAGTCCCGGATTTTAACCAGTTGATGAGTCCCCTAGAGGCTCATGACCAGGCTTGTTCTGGGGATGGCCGTATGGCGCGTGCTGCCGCACTTGGGGTATTGGCTGAATGGGATATCTGTGCGGCTGCGCAGAACTTCCTGCATCAGAGTTTCATCGAATATCACGCAAGTTGTCCTGTTATGCTTTTGGAAGCATCAGATTACGAGGAGCACATTTGCTCCTTCGACCTACTTGAATGGATGGCATCCCTTTTTTCTAACGACAGGGATGATCTTTTGGAGGGAATTGCATTCTTGAGTTCACGTACTTTGATGCATTAACCACCTCCTCCATAATAACATTATCCTGGAGACCACGCTTTACCACTAGTCTCAACGAACATTTTGAATTTCTTTTAATATATATTTTTTTCCCAAATTATTTTTTTTAACAGCGCTTTGAGCTCTGTTTGGCTTTTGAACTCTGTTTTAGTCCTTTGTCTATGTCCTATGACCTTACCAGGGGGAGGGTGTTATATGGCCCTTAGGGACATTGTCAGGATTGCTAAGTTAGCATGAGCTTAGCTGCCATGATGCTGCTTTTGCGCATGTTACTACATTACTTTATTTTTGCAAGACTCTGTTTATGCCTTTCACATGAGAACCGTCTGCTTTTCACGTTCTCTGCTGCGTTCTTGGAGTTTAGTCCGAACACGTTGTACAGGGTCGATAAACAATGCCCCTTGTTAGTCTGTTCTGGTCAGTCCCTAGTACCTAGACATAACATGCTAAACACAGCTGCAATGCTGGAGACTCGTGCTTTGATATTACGGGGATGCATGTTGTTTTAACACACACTTGGAGAGAGCCTTTCCATGGAGAAGAGCTATGCTGTCCTATGATGTAAACCTTACATCTAGGCTTTAAGGTATGGGGTCTGCTGTCAAAGCCCAGAGATCTTCCTTTATATAAATAAACTTCTTCCAGTCAAGGGGAGGGTGGTTTGGCCTTATAGTCCTTATTCCACTGTCTTTATAAAATGACTTCCCCTTTTGTACTCTATGGAATTGTAACAATGCTAATTGTTCTGCGTTTATGCATTTTGCTGCTGGTAGTGGCTCATATACTGTATTGTAGAGCACGATAGTTAAAATAAACCTTTTGAACTATTACAGTGACTCTGCCAATTCTGATTGTGGGCAAGTACGAGTGAGCAAGCGAAAGGGTATGTCTTGCTACCACGATTCCTGAGAGAGTCGGGAGTGTTGTGTTCTGGGTTGTCTAATCATTTGTAGCTTCGTGATTTTTGGAGGAGAACGAATGAGACACTATAGCTAGTCGGCTTTGGGATTTTGGGTACTAAGGTGATAGGTTGGTACACCCCTATACACTGAGGTCCTGTTTTCCTGCGCATAGTTCTGTGTAGGTGCAGAATCCCCGCAACACTATGCTTCATTACTAGCGACACATCTCATGGAAATGTATTCAGAATCCCTGCAAAACGGTAAGCTCCCCTCAACGACCAGAGAAGCCGTCATCTCCACACTACTCAAACCAGGCAAACCCCCAAACAGATGCGATTCCTATAGACCCCTCTCCCTCATAAAAATTGATAACAAAATCTACGCGAAACTCCTTGCCAACAGGCTGCAACCCTTACTACCAATGATCGCTAGACCTGATCAATCTAGGTTCATACCTGGGCGCTCTACATCCCACAACTTAAGAACCTTCTTCTCCATCCTACATCAAATAGACCCGCAGACACCTACCCTCGCAGCCTTTCTTGACGCCACGAAGGCCTTCGATTCACTCGAATGGCCATATTTCTTCAGTGTTCTCACCACGCTAGGCCTCATTCCTTTGTTCATTAGTCAGATCAAGCTATTATATTCTAAGCCAATTGCCAGACTTCGTGCAAACAGTCTGACCTCGGCCCCATTTGACATCACGTTCGGTACCAGGCAGGGATGCCCCCTATTTCCCCTCCTGTTTGCCATCACTATGGAACCCTTCGCAGCTAGGATCAGACAACACCATAAAACACGCAGACCTGATTTCCCCACGAGAGATGTCATTATATCGTTATATGCTGAAGATATTACACTGTATCTTAGAGACCCACTTGCAAAATTGAACCACGTCCTTCGTGAACTCACTAAATTTGGCGGCCTTTCTGGAGTTCACATTAACTGGGCTAAATCAACATTACTCCCACTCACCGCCGATCTAGCTACTTTTGAGCCAGATTATCCTATTCAATGGGCGACTGGTCCAGTTCGCTATCTGGGGATATGGCTAAGCACAGAGACCCAAGAACTCTGGGATATGAACACCCAAGAACTCTGGGATATGAACTTCGGTCGTACAATTGCATGGCTAGAGGAGGATCTGGCTATTTGGTCGAAACTCATTTCATTAGCTGGGCGAATTGCTATCGCTAAAATGATAGTTCTGCCCAAACTTCTATATTTATTTACTAACCTTCCATTGCAGCTCACTCAGTCCTTTTTAAAAACTCTCAGATCTCTGATGATATCACTCGTGTGAGCCGGGAAACAACCTCTTATAGCTTGGGAAGTGCTTACGCTCCCATTGACTCAAGGTGGGCTCGGCACACCCGACTTGGCACTATATGTTTACTGCGCACAGGCGCAGTTCCTGCACTATTGGATATTCCCAACCCCCTTTCAACCTCACGTTGCTGTCAAAGCGGATAGTGTAGCTCCATTACCTCTAGGGACGGCTCTATATCAACCCTAGAAACGACAAGACACCATCCTAAATACATCAGACACGCTACGGTGGGCTTGGGACAAACTCCGCACTCGGGCAGGACACTCGGTATTATATGCGCCTTCGATTACACTTGCACATAATCCACAACTGCCCATATTGACAGATAAAGGTAATTCTGTCCGCGCGCATAACATAGGATGGGATACATTTGCCGATCTGTACCCTAATGACAATGTTATATCCCCCCCTGTATCACCACCTGGCGATACCTCTAAATTCTCTAATCTATTACTATATTATTCCATCAGAGGAACTTGCCGCAAACTACATGATACGTTCCCTGCTCCACAACCAACTCTTCCGGTCCTAGACTCACCACTCACAAACTCTTCCCTTAATAAACTCATCACACAGCTATACAGTGGCATGCAATGTTCATCCCCGGTCACTCACCCAAAAGCCTTTGCGAGTTGGAATGATGATCTAGATGATCCGCTATCAGAAGTTCAATGGCAATTCTGCTGCAGGCAATTAGAGATGTTATCTCCCAATTATAAATTACGCCTTATACATTTCAAGTATTTGCATCGCATTTACAGAACCCCTTTACAGCTTAAACGCATGGGTATTCGACCCGAAGCAAACTGCTGGAGATGCAAGTTTCCAGATGCTTCTTTTCTACACATGGCCTGGAGCTGCCCCGGCATAAAACGATTCTGAAAAGAGGCCCTAGACTCCGTCAATGAGATCTTTGATTCTCACCTAACTCCATCTCCTAAAATGTGTCTCCTAGGGTAGGTAAAAGAGGTTCCAGCGGGACATCGTAGGCTACTTGCTATGCTTCTATTACTAGCTAAGCGCCGAATTGCGATGCATTGGGGTAAGCGCAAACCTCCCGACATTAAAGCCTGGGTCCGGTACATCACATTCTGTCAGGAGCAGTTGAACATATATTGGGAATTATTACCACAGTCATCTAGGCCAAAAGACATCTGGAGTCCATTTCTAGCCTGGTTGGCGGCCCGGAATGTGGATGATACCCAGGATCTTGAGCCTGCCCCTGAATCCCACCCTACAACAACTACTGATTTCATTACGATTCCATGATTTACCCTTTGGTGTCACAGTGTACTATTTCCATAATGTCTTTCCCTTCTAAATATTGCCATGTAGCCTACTTCTGTTACCTTGTGCCCTAACTGCTGTCATATATTGAATCTCACTTACTGATATGGTCCAATGTGTTGCTTCTGCATTGGTTAGGTTTCTCAATTGTTATGTTATAAATTTCATCCTTTCTTTGTAATATTTGGCAACTCATACTTGATTACTGATTGTCTGTGTTTTTCCAATGCCAATAAACAAATAAATAAAAAAACCTACATCAGGCCCTTAGATCTACCCCTAGAGATGCGAAATTAGTTAAGATTCTGCGCCTCCGTTACAAAGAGGCAAGGAAGTTGAGATCTAAAACCCTCAAGGAAGAAGCCTGGGATCAACTGCATCAAGCAGCTCTTTCGAATAATGCTAGGGACTTTTGGAGAGTGATCAATGCCCCATTCCTCAAATCTTCCGACGACCAGAGTATAGACTGTCTCGTGGATGAAGAATCTTGGATTGCACATTTTTCTTCAATATTTAACCCAAACGCTGAGGGAGTGGATAGCCAGCAGGTACCCAGTACCCCTACCATAAAGTCTCCCCTAACATTTAATCTATACGAGATAAGAGAGGCCTTATCGCAGTCCTTCACTAATAGATCTCCTGGCCCGGACAGCACACCGATAGACCTTTTCTTGGAGCAGTCTGATCTCTGGGGAGCGGTGTTGACCAATGTTTTAAATGCAATTGCTATAGTGGGCCCACCGGACTCATGGAAGAAGGCAATTTTAATCCCTATTCACAAGAAAGGAGACAAATCCTAGCTCAAAAACTATTGGCCAATCTCTCTCCTGGACAGCACCTCTAAATTGAACGGTCATGTTTTATTAAATAGGTTAGAGGAATGGGCTTCCCATAATAATGTCCTGATCCCGGTGCAATATGGGTTCAAAAAGGTGAAAGGTACTCAGGATCAATGTCTCAACCTAAGTTTATTAATTGCCAAGTATACCCAGGTAAAGCAAGGAAGTTATACTTGGCATTCATGGATCTATCAGCAGCATTTGTCTGCATTGCACACCATCATCTGTGGAGGATAATGGCTGAAATGGGCATTGACGAGGCCATAATCACCTTCATTAGACAGCTCTATTCATCGGCTTCGGCCAGTGTCCGCTACGGGAAGCAGGAAGAGTGCACTAGGTCGTTCTTGATTAATAGGGGAGTCCGCCAGGGCTCCGTACTTGCCCCATTTCTATTTTCCATCTATACGAATGGGGTGGAATCACCCCTGTTGAACTCAATTTAGGACGTTCCCAAGACAAATAATGTGCGCACCCCAATTCTGCTTTACGCAGATGATGCAGTGTTAATTGCCCACACGGGCCGAGCCTTACAGCAGTTATTAGAAATCTATGTAAGCTATATGAGTGGCCTATACCTAAAAACTAATGAGATGAAGTCCGTTGTTTTAATTACTGGGCGTAAAGAAAGGAGGGTTCCAAATTTCTACATAGCAGGACGGAAAATAGCCCACACTGATACCTTTTCTTATCTTGGGATAACCTTTGATATACAACTAACTTGGACTAATCCGTGATACTCACACAGAGGGTTATAGAAGATGGTCTTTCCCTCGATTATGCCCACAGGATCCCGTGGTTAACATACAATAAAAATAGCCTCTCCTCCCGCAGTTTAGAGCATCTATTTACATCCCCAACAAATTGCACCACTGGTTCTGGACCCGGGCCGGGGAAGGCAGAGCCGGACCCAATGGGGGCCCGGGTAGAACACCGGCCGGCGGCGGGAGCCCTCCCCGCCCCTAATTAAAATCCCGGCTAGGCCGGGGGGGGAGGCCAGGATTGGCCCGCAAACAAAGGAGGGCTGGCCCCCAATCAGGGGGCGAGCAAATAAGGCAAGGAGGGGGTTAAAGGAGGGGCCAACGGCCCAAAAAGGCACAATTCAACCCTCCTCCTTGTGAGGGAAGAAGAGTAGAGCTGCCGAGAAGACTCACCAACTGCCGTTGGAAGACAAAGCCGTTGGAAGACAAAGGCTGCCGTTTGAAGCGTCTGAATCCAGCAGCACAAATCCGGCGGGAGGCGGCAGCGGTGCAGAGCCGGGAGCAGGAGCAGTGCAAGCCCGGGAAATTTGAAATCAGCTGGCGGGAGCAGCGTGGGTGCGGAGTCTCCACCCCGCCAGCGGCAGGAAGCAAGCGAGCGCCGAGTAACAGCCCGCCAAGCCGAGCCCACATCAGGCAGCAGCGGGGTCAACGAGATACGTCGACCGGGCCTTACGCGCCTCAACTTTTGCCGCCCGTGACAGGGACGAGCCAGCTGACGGGAGCAGCGGGGGTGCGGAGCCTCCACCCCCGCCAGCGGCGAGGAACAGCATTGGGAAACAGCCTGCCCAGCTACGCTCGCATCCGACAAAGCCAGCGAGCGAGGCCAACGGAACGAGCGATTACGCCGGGGGCTAATTGCTGACCCCAGCACTGCGAGCAAAAGCAGCGGGAGCGGCGAATCTGAGCTGGCGGGGCTTTGCGCCTTTTTTGGGAAGAAAAGAAGCAGCTGATCGTGCCCGGGCCCTCGACCCGGAAGATCACGAGGGAGCGGGGACGTCGACGGCGAATTTAAAAGGACAGCCCAGAACGGCAATAACAGGATTTAAAGCGGCCAAGAACTTGGTTTAAACAGTAAGAATGATCAGCCCGCAATTTTGGGGAAAAAGCCAGCGCTAAGAGCCCGAGCGAGGCAAGGATGGGCAGCAGAAAAAGCACAGCTGGTAGAAAAACACAGCCTCCAGCACGGTTCAGGGAGAACCAAGAGAAGCCAGTAAGCATGAAGAAAGGGCAAAAAAGACGCAGCGACGGAGCAGGACCAGACCTGGATGAGGACCTGCAGGCCATGCTGGATCAAGCCAGGGCCCTGGTGGCGCTAAAGGGACGGAGCTGGATGGATCAACAAATCAAGGATGCGGCACAGGGAAAAAGAAAGAGGCCGCGGCACAGATCGCCAGCACAACCTACCCCGAAGAAGACATCGGGCGAGGGGCTGGCAGCCCCAAAGAAAGCGGCGGACAGGGGGCAGGTGGCCAGAACGGCGCCCCCAAAGAAGGCAGCAGAAACGGGGCATGCAGCCAGAACGGCGGCCCCAAGCAAGGCAGCAGAGAAGGGGCATGCAGCCAGAACGGCGGCCCCGGCAAAACACAGCGGGGGCAGGACAAAAGGCACCCCACAGGCCAGAAGGGAGAAAGCCAGAGCCCCGGAGCTGGTGATCAGCTCTGAGTTGGAGGAAAGCAACGATGAGGAGGGGTCTGTAGCCGGCACGGCGGCCCCTCGGGAGAGACACGAGACAGACAACGAGACAGGCGCCAGGGGCAATGGTAAGCGGGGCGCTCGCAGCAGCATGCTAGAGCGCGGGGCGGGCCAGGGAGCACGCGGCAGCCCTTGGCAGAATGTAAATATGGGCACTCAGCTAGGGGTACACAACATAGCGATGCAAGCTCCGTGGCACACCCAATCCCCATGGCAGGCTGGTCTAGGGAGACCAGAATTCCAAGGGGGGGCATGGAACAGGGAAGAGGAGGAGCAAACATCCCGGTTGCCCTGGTGGCAATGCCCAGGGATGGGAGCCCCATTTAATAGGTACTCCCCATGGGGACTAAGGGGACAAGGGCGGCCCCCAACACCCGACAGGGTTGGATGATGGGGGTCCAACAGGGAGGGCAACAGGACAGGAGCCAAGGGCAGCAAGCCCCGCACCACAGGGCGTCACGGCAGAGACCGGGGCAGCCCCGCAAGGGAGCACAGGGGCCAGCGGGGGGAACAGCCACAACCAAACGAAACCCACTGAGAGACAGGACAACAATGGGAAGCCGGCTAGCGAATATATATGACCCTCCCCGAGTGACCCACCTACGACAACAAAAATGTTAGGGCTGGCCAACCTCATCCCCCTCACCGTTAAAGAGAGAATTTGGAGAAAAAAATTCATGGATATTTTCTCACTGCTAGAGGTGTGCCAGGCAGGGATAGACCGGACGGCACAAGACAAAAAGGATGAGGACAGACGGGCCCCCCGAAAACCTAGAGTGGAGAGGTCAATAGAGAACTGGCTGAAGGCTTTCAGGACACTAGCATGTGTCTTCATTGAAAAATTCCCCCAAAGCGCGGCGGCGCTCTGGCTTTATGAGCAGAAAGTGCACGAGGCGCAGCAGCAGTACCAAGGCGAGGCATGGCTATACTATGACGAGGGCTTTAGGGAAAAAATGCAAGTCTGACCAATAATGGAATGGGATTGCCAGGACATGGAAGGCTTCACAAAGCACATGGTGGCGGCCAGAGAGGGGGTTGGGGCAAAAGAGAACACTTTTCGTCAATACGGGAGTAAGGGCAAATTTGAAAACCAGGGGAAAGAGTTCAAAGGCAAAAACCAAGCGGGACACAAGTCGAATAAAGCCTGTTGGAAATTCGACAAAGACGAGTGTAAATGGGGAGCGTCATGCAGATTTAAGCATGCTTGCGGGTCATGCGGGGGAAACTACCCCACCATCCGCTGCAGACGCAACACAGGGCCAGGGGCCAACAAAGAAAAGACAGGCACCAAGAAATAAGGCACAGCCCCCGCTAAGCAAGGGCAAGGGAGACGGGGCGGGGGACAGACGCTGCCTACCCCCATCAGGACAGGCAGACTACTACAGCTATTACAAGGGTACCGCAAAGCAAGCGACAAACAGTTACTGGCAGAAGGTTTCACGCAGGGTTTTTCAATACCTTACAAAGGGCCAAAGGGAGCACGGGAGAGCCTAAACCTGAAGTCAGTGAGGGACAACCCAGAGGTGGCTAGGGAGAAAGTAAAAAAGGAAGTGCAACTAGGGCGGGTGGCCGGGCCTTTCAATGCCCCCCCGCTGAAAGACATGGTGGTCTCCCCGCTGGGGGTGGTTCCCAAAAAAGAGCCAGGAAAATTCCGGCTGATTCATCACCTCTCCCACCCAGAAGGCAAATCGGTCAACGATTGGCTGGACCAAGGCGAGTGCACAGTGGCATACGCATCGGTGGATGATGCGGTAGACTTAATTAGGCGGGAGGGAAAGGGCGCCCTGATGGCGAAGGCGGACATAGAATCAGCTTTCAGGCTACTGCCAGTTCACCCGGACAGCTACCATCTGTTGGGTTTCAAGCTGGACGGGCAGTATTACTACGACAAATGCCTACCCATGGGGTGCTCAATATCATGTGCACACTTTCAGGCTTTCAGTGGCTTTCTGGAATGGGAACTGGGCGCGAGAGCCCCCAAAGGCGGGCAGGTGCACTATCTAGACGACTTCCTGTTCATCGGGAAAGCAGGCACGAAAGAGTGCGACGACCTCCTAGACGAATTTGTGCAGATGGCGCAGGAGTTAGGCATCCCCCTGGCGCAAGCAAAACAGAAGGCCCAACCACAAAATTGTCTTTTCTGGCCATCGAGTTAGACTCTGTGGCCGGGACGTGCAGGCTGCCACCAGAAAAGGTAGCCGACCTGCGTGAATGCATAGGGCTAATGCGACATCAAAAGAAAGCAACGTTAAAGGAAGTGCAGCAGCTGCTAGGGAAACTGAATTTCGCCACGAGGGTGATCCCCGCGGGGCGTACGTTCGCCAGGCGGCTAGCCTGGCTAACCAGGGGCATGACGCAAAAACACCACAGGGTCCGCATCACGCAAGGGGTGAAGGAGGACCTGGCGCAGTGGGACAGTTTTTTGGCCGATTTCAATGGCACCCTGATATGGCGGGATCCCTCGGTACATGCGCATGAGCTAGAGCTCTACACCGACGCAGCAGGGGGGGACTGCTTCGGGGCAATACTGGGACCCGCCTGGACAGCAGGAAAATGGCCAGAGGAGTGGCAAAGCGCAGGGTTGACGAAAAACATAGCACTGCTTGAGTTGTTTCCCATAGTGGTGGCATTCCACGTCTGGGCCCAGCAACTAGCGAACAGGCAAGTTACACTGTGGTCAGATAACCATGCAGTGGTGCAGGCCATTAACACGGGCTCTGCGAAATGCCCAGTAGTGGGTACTCTGTTGCGAAGACTAGTGGGCTGCCAGCTGCAGGGCAACATTGGGATTAGGGCGCGACACATTCCAGGAGCAGAAAACTCAGTGGCAGATTCCATTTCTCGTTTTCAGTGGGACAAATTCAGAGAACTCGCCCCAGCAGCGGACAGAAGAATGACCAAGATGCCAGAGGAAGCATGGGCATGGGTGGAGCAGGGTTGGAAACACTGCTGAGCAATGCACTGGCCCCGAGAACAAGAGACCGCTACAGTAAGTGCTGGAAAACGTTCAGGGACATAACAGGACTAGAAGGGAACCAATGGGCGTCACAGGGAGAGGTCATGAGGTTCATCGAGTGGGCAATCGGGGCAGGAAAAACAAAAATCTGGGCTCAGTCGCACCTACATGCAGTAGCATATTATGCAAAATTAGAAGGTCAGGCAGATCCCACCGGGGCTTTCAAATGCAGAATGGCAATGAAGGGATGGGGGCGCCTGCAACGGCCAAGCAAAGATAAGAGGCGGCCCATCTGTGTCAAAATACTGACAGAAATGCTGGGGGCATTAACGGAGGTGTGCTCCTCAAATCACGAGGGAGCCGTATTCCGCGCAGCGTTCGCAATGGCATTTTTTGGTGCCTACAGGGTCAGCGAGCTAGTAGCCCCATCGGTTAGCGACCCAGGCACTGCCTGCATCCACAGGAAAGATGTGGAGATAAAAGAGGGCCACATGGACATACTGCTGAGGTGGTCAAAACAGACCAAGCGGGTAAAGGTAGAAGGACCAGAGTACACTGCTCGGCGGATGCAAACGTCTGCGCGGTGTGCTTATTGAAGGAACTCCTGGGGGAGAAGGAGCGGTCCCAGGGGCCGCTCTTCAGGCACAGGGACGGGTCATTCCTCAGCTGCTTTCAATTCATAGCGGTAATGAGAAAAACCCTGAAGAAGATAGGTCTCCCCGTGCGCGAATACGGGTCACACTCTTTCAGAATAGGGGCAGCCACGACAGCTGCAGGGCTAGGTCTGAAGGAGGGGCTGATCAAGGGGATAGGGCGCTGGTCATCCAACGCGTTTAAGCGATACATACGCCCCACGGTTTACTAAGCACGGTTTTCTCCCGCCCCACCCAGGTCCAAGAGACTCGCGGAAGAAGGTGTGGATATTGGGACACTCCTACGTGACGCAGGCGCAAAAATGCGCGGCAGCCAGACCCAAGTTCGGCGGACTATGGCTGCGGGAAACCACCATAGAATGGTTGGGGCGCCCGGGGATGAAATGGGACCAGCTGTTACCTGCGGCGCGGGAAGCATGCAAAAAAGGGCAAACCGGATGCGGTAGTAGTCCACCTGGGCGGGAACGACTTAGCAGCGCTGGGAAGGCGAGCGCTGCTAGAAAGCATGCAGAGCAGTCTCACGGCACTGGCACGCCTGATCCGCCCGGCGGACCTGATATTTTCTGAAATCATAGCACGGAGGGCCTGGCACGGGGCAGTGGAGCTGGGAGCAGTGGAAAAGTCCAGAAGAAAGCTGAATATTACCATGGCCAAAATATGCAAGGCCCAGGGATGGGGGTTCGTGTGACACGGGTTCATAAACTTGAGGTCGCCAGGGTACCACCTGGAAGACGGGGTACACCTCACGGGGGTAGGAATGGACATGTTCCTACTGAACATTGTACGCATAGTGGAACAAATGGGTTCCAAGTAGGTCGCGAGGGAAGGGCCGTGGTAGGGGGGAGCTCCCTCCGATCGGGAAACTGTAGGGAGCGTGGCGGAGCAAACACGAGGAAGCTAGTAGAGAACAAAATTACTAGAAGATAGACGGAAGGCTCTCACAGTGTCCTTGGGATGCCTCACGGCAGGGGCACTGAGGGAGCCATGGGGCGGCGTGCCGCCAGAGAGAGAATAGAGGTGACACTCCCGCAGGACCCTTGGGATGCCTTACGGCAGGGGTGCAGAGGGAGAAGATGGCAAGGACCCAGCCTCAGAAAAATAGAGTAGATACTCAAGTAAGGTTGGGATGCCAAACAGCAGGGACCCCTGGGAGAAGGGAGGGCCCACGAAAGGGTACAGGGCGAGCGGGACGGCACTTGCAGCCCGGGCAGGTCCAAAAGGACACCCTCCAAATCGGTAGCACGTTGAAGCCTAGACCCGTGAATCGAAACCCAGAGAAAGGGGCCCCCTCCCTCCTCTCCCAGGAAATTGAGGAGGCTGGGTCCAGGATACAAATAGAGAAACGGCAATGAGCAATAGAGGAAAGTTAAACATGGACATTGAAGGACTATACTATGACCATGAATTTTGAAATGTGAAGATTTCATGTAAAATAAAATGTTTGTTTTGAAAATAAACTGCGACCTTTTCAGGCACCAAAGAAGTGGTCAAGTGGTGATTTAAGGGAAAGCGCGGAGTTGGTGGTAACAAGCATGGGGGAGCGGGGAGGGAGTGCTCGCCGCCTGGAAGGGGTTTGGACACAGGCCGGGGAAGGCAGAGTCGGACCCAATGGGGGCCCGGGTTGAACGGCGGCGGGGGCCCGGGTTGAACGGCGGCGGGAGCCCGCCCCGCCCCCTAATTAAAATCCAGGCTAGGCCGGGGGGCGCCAGGATTGGCCTGCAAACAAAGGAGGGCTCCCCCCTAATCAGGGGGCGAGCAAATAAGGCAAGGTGGGGGTTAAACGAGGGGCCAACGGCCCAAAAAGGCACAATTCAACCCTCCTCCTTGTGAGGGAAGAAGAGAAGCCCACCCACCCACACCTAAGAATACGGGCGTCGCAGCCGGAGGAGGGAAAGGGTAGCGGAGCAAACACGAGGAAGCTAGTAGAGAACGAAATTACTAGAAGATAGACGGAAGGCTCTCACAGTGTCCTTGGGATGCCTCACGGCAGGGGCACTGAGGGAGCCATGGGGCGGCGTGCCGCCAGAGAATAGAGGTGACACTCCCGCAGGACCCTTGGGATGCCTTTCGGCAGGGGTGCAGAGGGAGAAGATGGCAAGGACCCAGCCTCAGAAAAGTAGAGTAGATACTCAAGTAAGGTCCTTGGGATGCCAAACGGCAGGGACCCCTGGGAGAAGGGAGGGCCCACGAAAGGGTACAGGGCGAGCGGGACGGCACTTACAGCCCGGGCAGGTCCAAAAGGACACCCTCCAAATCGGTAGCAAGTTGAAGCCTAGACCCGTGAATCGAAACCCAGAGAAAGGGGCCCCCTCCCTCCTCTCCCAGGAAATTGAGGAGGCTGGGTCCAGGATACAAATAGAGAAACGGCAATGAGCAATAGAGGAAAGTTAAACATGGACATTGAAGGACTATACTATGACCATGAATTTTGAAATGTGAAGATTTCATGTAAAATAAAATGTTCGTTTTGAAAATAAACTGCGACCTTTTCAGGCACCAAAGAAGTGGTCAAGTGGTGATTTAAGGGAAAGCGCACAGTTGGTGGTAACAAGCATGGGGGAGCGGGGAGGGAGTGCTCGCCGCCTGGAAGGGGTTTAAAAAAGAAATCGAGACTCTATTCCTTAAACAAAGGGCAACTGAGAGAGTCAAATTGAATTGCCTAAAAGTATCTGTAAAATCTTACTTAGAGGGTCCAATTGATCAGGAAGGTGCAGCCCCATATTTATTCTCTGTGACAAATTCATGTCACCGATTTATTTTACTGAGGTTTCGATTGAATTTTATCCCCTGTATGTTTTCCTACCCAGTTGGAATCTACTCTATCCTTGATCTCCCTCCCTGTCCGTGTGACGGCATTTCTTCTCAATCAAATTTACATATTTTTTTCTTCTGTAAATTTTATAAGGAACATCGTAATAGATTTATTCGGCCACTCATACGTAAATACAAGTTTACCCAATGCCGTCCAGGAATGTACCTTTTACTATCACTGCCCGATCATCTAGTATGTTATTCCGTGGCCTCTTTTTTACTTTTCTCATGGAAGACCAGACGACTGTGCAATACTTGTATATGAACTGGGCGCTTTTATCTTGTTCTTTAATCGATGTTTTTATATGCCCGTTTGCTATTTACAAAAATTTGCACTATATGAAGGCTATATTTTTTAAATGTGTATTTTTGTACTTTTATGATCTTATTATTTAAGAATCGTATAAAGTGATTTGACTGACTGATTAAAACTTTAGAGAATTTTGAAAAAAATTTGAGATACAAGTCATTGTTGCCAAAATGAACAAGCTTTGGCAAACAAAATCCAGCGTTGACCATGTCACAGTGGTTTCATTTTTTACTTTCAGCAATGGCACTGCTGTACATGATTAAAAAACACATTGACAAAGCCAATCTTGTTTTGCACTGGGGCCGTCCTTCATGTACTCATATAGCCAATTAGTCATTATAAACAATGAGAATGGTACTACAGGGGTACCCATGCTGAACCCACGGTTCAGCATCCACTGCCCTCTATCTAAGTCCGCTCTCTACAAATAGCATTACATACTATGGACATCACCTAGTTTCACACAAGCTTGGCACTTAGCAACGGCCAGGAAAAAGCCTTGATTTATTATTACTCCACTCATTAATCTTGGTTTCATCGACCTCGGAAGGATGCACAAATGAGTAGGCATTGAATGTAATTAAATACATTACCTACAGGTTATGCACTGCGAGAACTCTCCAGTGTCTGCATTAACTTATTGAGGGATGTCAGTGGGAATTAGAGCTCCTTCGCTACTATAAATCCTTTTAAAATAGCTTTCCGGTCTAGTGTATGTGTTACCGCATGACCTATAACACGACACGTAACTCCTCGTGGCTGAAATGACGGACAGTTCTTCTAAATTCGAATTCTTTTTTTTAAAGAAAAAAACCCTACTTCTATTCCAGTCTTAAAAAACACTTACTTCTTGCAAAGATACTCTTTTTGCTGCACAAGGTGTGAGTAACTAATGGCAAATAGTGCTATATAAAAAAAGGAAGTTGCAATAAAAGCCTATATTTATCAGCTGAGCTGCTCGCAGTTCCCATCTTCCTCCCCATCCCTTTCGGTCACACTCCAGAAACTTCCAAAGATACCCCCTCACTTCTTAACAGCGGCAAAAAGCTTAGTGGATTAATGCACCTGCTGCCTGTGCTCTAGGTTTAACAAGAACGCCAGGTATTAAAAATCCGCTGGTGTGGGTCATGACCTCCTATGACCATTATTGAGCAGTAAAGAAAAGACAAATAATGCACAGTGGGACCCTTATCCTTGTGGAGACCGGTGCCATTGTACCTGCTCCGTCAATGAGAGCTACCCAGACCTACTAAATGCAAAACTGAGACTGGCAGGGATTTACCCGAGGATGGGCTTCACAAGCTCTCGCTCTGTGCATCTGAAGACTGGGGTCCGAAGTCGGCTCCAGGAATGGGGGAGGCGGAGAGAGAGGACTGGCCGGGGTCTGCGGATGGAGGGAAAGAGAGAGCGGTCCATACAGTGGACTGGTGGACAACAGATCTAGTCTGTGTGAGGGGTGAGGAAGGCTCCAGAAGAAAGCGCTTGGGGGAGGGATGGAACCAGCCAGGGCCCAGGAAAGAAAGTCTGGGCGGGGTCTGAGCAAGGGATGGAGGGCGGAGAGAGACCTGGTAAAAAATGTGTATGGCTTCTGTCTGAATGTCCACTTTATGATTTGCATAAATAGTGTGTGTGTTTCAAATGTGTGTACAACTGTTGTGGCGTTGGCATAAGACACGTTCTCTGGTAACACTGCTCTCGGGGTCGGGTAGACGCCACTACCTATCAGGACCACAAACAGTGACATGATACCCAGCTGCTTCACCTGACACAATGCTGTGGAAGCAGCATCACCCCATGTGCAGTGTGCAAAGCAGGGTGCTCACTGCCTGCCTACTCACGGACTGTATCCATAACTCCATGCCTTCATCCACGAGTCTGGCCTGGCAGTGGCTTTACCGCCATGGACAGATAAGCCGCCGAGTCCCCAGCGCCGAGAGCCTCAACCCTGAAGCAGATGGCTTGTGAGAGGCCTTGCCGTCCACCCCTCTAGGAGCAACATCGGCTCATAGCTACACCTGGTGGCGTGCAAGGAAGGGTGGAGCAGAGGCAGGTCTGCTAGTATGCTTGTATTACTGGACGCAAGTAGAGCCTACGTTGCTTTACCAACAGTGTGGGAGTCAACTGCAGAATTCCCAGTAGCAAAAGTTACTAATCCTGGTGGTGGGGTTGGTCTGCTTAAACACTAGGACCCACAGCAGGCTTGTGTAGAGAGACGAGCATGATCAAACACAGCCATTGCTTTCTTCCAGCTATTTTATGCTCACACAAATTGCATAAGGCTGGCACAGAGGCAGTAGGGCAGAGAAAAGAGGTGTCGGACTGGTGAGTACAGTTCAGCCAGGCACACACAGCACAAGAATGGAAGCAGCATCAATGGGGCTATCACACTGCACTCAAATGTGTGGGCTGCATAAGCACGCATACGAGAGCAGCTATCAGGGGGTTTGCAAGCAAGACCAGGGATGTCAGGATGTTGGAGGGGGACGGGGAAATAACCTATGGGGGAGGGGGCAGGAGGGAGTAGTAAGCAACATCACGAGGGAAAGGTGGGAAGCAACGGCAGGGAGACAGCCTGCAAACACATGCTCTCCTTATGAAGTGGTAGCAGCAAAGTTAAAAAAAAAAAAAAAAAAGAAGTACCTCCAGAAGCACGGGGCGGGTGGATAGACCCTGGCCATGGTTATGAAGGAGGTTGTATTCGGACCATTCTCCATGGCATGGACAAACACATGAACAGAAAATGAAACTGGGAGGCCCTGACCAATGAGAAGCAAGGAAGTGAGTGACATTGAAGCCAACCAATGGAAAATAACAGGCAGGTTCTAAGCCCTTTTTCATTTAAAAAAAAAAATAACAATAGACTCGCAAGTGACACCACATGCTCAGGTCTAGACTTAAAAATGACATGCAAATAGAAGGGCAGGCAAAATACAGGTCAGGGAAAGTGAAATATTTAGAGATAATATTCTTTAAAAATGCATATCTTACCTTCAAATTCTAGGATAAGGTGGACAGAAGCTAAACAATTAGTTCATAATGAAAAGCTATTCTTATCGTTAGTGGGCAGAGTGAACTATGCCCTTCTTACTCACACTCTATCTTTTTCAGAAACTCCCATTATATGCTGCTCAAAGCTTCTTGGACTAGATGGATTTATTTGGAACAATATACCTCCATGAACAGCTCGGAAAACATTAGTCCTGCTTCATCTATTTTACGGACTATTGTTCCCCGATTTTCGAAACTATTATTGGGCAGCTAGATTGCAGCGCATGCAAAACTTAGTACCAGAGGCTTGAGAATTTCAAATTTAAATATTTACAGGAGATATATTAATGCAGCCAAAACCATCAAGATTTCTGATGAAATATATAACCATCCGAAATAATACTTCAAGAAAATCAGTTTAAAAATCATTCCAGGCACTGATCACAGATGCCCGGGTAATACAGAAAAATGATAAAATACTAATTACACTGCACTGTACCACAATGAACATTTTCCAGCTTTAAAATTTTCAACAATCCTAAACTATAAGCCTATATTCTATGAATAGAGGACGTACTAAACTTAAAAGAGAAAAACATTTTGGTGTATTAAAAAAAGAAAAACTCAAAAAGGCCCCAGCTAAAATGCTTATAAATTAGACAGATATTGTAAGAAATTGGATTATTTTGGGATGGACGACTGCGCACGGCAAGGAATAATCACAACTCTGTCAGAGCGAACCCTCAAAGTCACTAAATTAACTCGAACTCAACCCCCTGAGAGCTATGTCAGAGAGAAGACAGGCTTAACATAGGGCAATCTATGAAGTACCAAAACAGTGATAAAGTCAAAATATCAATCAATAAAAAAGCAAACTGAATTAGAAAAGCAAGAGTAGAATTTAATAAACAAAATAAAACCCAAACATCATAATTCCAATAAGCGGAACCAGAGAGATGATTTTTTAAAGTTTTGATTACAAATAGCGCCAAAAAGCACAAAGCACCAATGACAGTCCAGGGAAGCGGTAGACCAGGACCACAACACAATTTAAAGAGAATTGCAATGGATCCCTCGTGGGATACAACAAGTGTATTGGTCCTGGAGAAAGCGGAAGTCAAAAAGTTTGAAGAAGTTTTTAAGTCCCTAAGCAGAAAGAGGTTTTGTCACTTTTCTGAAGAAAAACATTGAAATTTCTTCTAAGTTCCAAACAACTAACACCAAGGTCTAACACTTCCAAGGCCTCCAGGACCTCAGGGGAATGCTCTTAGAGACTCTCAGGGGAACAGCAAAATCCGGTCCAACTCCAGGTGCCACTGGTCAGCTGGGCACTTTAAGAAAAAGGCCTCTCGAAGCTGGTTGTGTCCTTGTGGCCAAACAGGGGGTCAGCCAACTAACTCTTAGAGTCTACTTCTTTATCCTGGGCACAAGGGGGAGCACGTTCATTCCTTCAGGGTTCCTCTCAGGTCACAGGCAGCAGGTCCAGTACTCCTCTGTTCTTCACCAGGTAAAGAAAGTGTCGTGAGAGTGGTACCTTGGAGTGGTACATTTATGGTTGGCACCAGGTACTGGGTGGGGGTGATTCTATGTGAACCAAGATACAGCATTATTATTTTAATTTGTACTCTGGTTTTATACATAGGACAGATAGGCCTGCCACAGTGAAAATAGCTTTTTGGGCCATGTCACTATAGAGACATAGTAATATTAATTTTCTACATGTTCCACTTTTAAATAATATGCACCCTGCCTTTTTGGCTACAAGGTCTAAATAGGAGTGACTGATTAATATTTAAAAGGGAGATTTCTACTTGTGAAAGATGTATATTGTGATAGGTCGCACTGCAGGGTTTACACTGCAGCAGACAGACTTCACATGCCGTCATAGCAGTTCCTGTCAATGCACTGTAAGTTTGACAGACAGCTCTGTCAACCAGACGGGGCCATACGGCAAACTTACAATGATTTTGTAATCTTCAAAAAGAAAATCCCAAAGCAGGATTTTCTTTTTGAAAATAAAGAAAAACATTCCCCTCTCCCCCTCTGCCATGCAACTTCATCCCATGATGAGGGGGGCATTGAGCACTTTTCAATACCTCTACTGCCAGGTTTTTCCTGGCAGTGAAGGGCATTGAAAATCAGCTGTATGTCTGCCGATCTAAACTAGGTGGGTGGACATATAGCGAACATCTGACAGCTTTGCTCCATTGGAGGGGTCTGATGACAGCAGATATTTTTGTCTACCCAATACATTGAATAGAACCCAAAAGTCTGGTACTTTTTTGACAAGTTGAGGTTGTGCTTTCCCGCATGACACAATACTTCAAAAGTGAAGCCAGAAACAAACTCAGCAGTGAAAGCTAAAAACATACTTAAAAGTTAGTAGGAAAAAGATCACAATAGTGGGGGTCTGAAAAATATTTTCAGACATTTTCCCAATATTTAATATAACTGAAGTCAAATCTATTGCAAAAAAACTTCCAACGTTTACAAGAAGAAATAGAACTAAGTGCTCATAAGAAATTCTCTACAATTTGCTTCAGCTTACATTGTCTGATTTTCAAAGCATTTTGCAAATCCAAGTTATAGCTTAGGTGAGCAGAAAATGTATTTGAAATCGTGAGTTCTCAATCTGCAAAATTTTGTCTTCAAAAGTGGAAATTACGCTAGCATAGTGCGTTTCAAAAATCAGATTTAGAGGCAGGTTTTGGACTGTCTTGCATGGGTCTACCAGTTATGGTCTGTGAACAGGCTTATACTTCTATACTTTTGGATAGTCCTATACCTCTATATGTAGCTTCTCGCTCAAGAAACCAACACATATTTACTCCTGTCCTGTCAATGGTAGAAGCACCTGTGATATTTTCCCTGTGAAAAACCCCAAAAAGTGTTAAATGAGCAAATGCAAGTGTCCTATTTCCGAATGTGGAATCTTCTGCATGCTTAAATGATACACACAGAAATTTAAGAATGTCCTAGATTTCCTCAAGTACCTGAGGGATTACTGTGAAATCCCAATACAGTTAGAAATATACTCCAATAAAATGTAGGCATTAAAAGCGGACCCTGTGTTCAACGGGGGAAAATGTGACTGTCTTTAAACAAACATTGAGAAATTGTGGAAACACTGAAAGAAAAGTGCACTTTGTAGAAGACATTTTCATTGCCAATGCAGTACATAACATTTGAGATAAACTGGACATCAATATTGCTTCGCAGGAAACTACTCGTTTCTAAATTTATATCATACTGAAAAGGTCAGTTGTAGTGAAGTTTGTGTGTGTGGTGTGGTGGGAAGTTTGAAGGAACTGAACAAAGAACAAAACAAATAGTGAAGCCTTTTGTGATAAACCACCTACTACATTTTAAAGCCATCCAATTACATTTCATTTTTTGTTTACATTTTCAGGCAAAATAGAAGCAAGGTTACTTTTTTGTCTTTATTTAAGTATTCCACATATTTCTGGAAAGCATAATAGACAGAACAGTAGATTTCCACCAAGTAAATATTTACACCCATATTGTATTTGAGTTCCAAATACTACTCTGCAGAGCTATTTAGCCATAACAACAGTCTCTGTAGTAGTCAGATTTGTAACATGGCGGGCAGAGGATAAAACTGGAATGCTGTCCTAGAACAGGATTTCAGAATGTCTCATAATTCCAGCTATCAATTGTCCAAGATACTTTCAGAGAGAACTCTGGATGTGTATGCAACCCGAGTCTCAATGTTCTAAAAACACTTTTCAATCAATAAAAATGATGTTTTTTCTTTTTGAAGTAAAATTATGTCCTCCTCTGGTTGACAAAGTTGTAGCAGTGCAATGATTGTTATGATAGTTTCACACCAATTTTGCTCTGATCTTTTTTCATTAACCTTTGGGCTTCTTTTTCCATTTTCTTTCTTTGTTGCTCCGCTGTTCGCTTTTCTCGCTCAGCTATTTTCTGCTGGCTAAAATTAAAAACACAGAAAATATGGATTCGGTTTGTACTCAAATAGATTAAAACAAGCAACTTCAACAGTTCACAAATACAATAGGAAATATTGGAAGTGAAAATCACGAGGAACACTGCTCATAAACTACAAACACAAGGATGGCCTAAAGAAAGCTCTGCCTCACTTTTAAAGTAAGAGTATACTGATCATGTTGGATACAGCAGAACCTTTGTTTTTGCAATCATAAAATTTCTAAAGGCTATTCTAAAAATTATTGTATAGCCTCTTACTTTGTATACACCTCCTTCCTTTCAAGCCATTATGTCTCCATGGAAACAGTTCTGTTTCATTTATAAGGTGGTTGTATTAGGATGATGATAAATATTTGTTTCCAGAAGAAATCCACCTTCGTATTGTGATTTATATAAAATAGGTGGTCAATGAGCCCTCGATAAAGCAGATACTACTGAACAAACTAAAAATGTAACATGCCCCAATTTACAAAAAAGTTAATGTTAGACCTGGCACCATTGGCGTGGGTCTCCCTTCCATTTTTTGCTGTTGCCTCTTATGTTTTTGCTGGTTTTAGATGCTTTTGGGCACTGTGCCACTGCTGTTCAGTGCCACAGTGCAAGTGCTCCCTACGGTAAATTGATGTATGGATTAGTGACTCCATGATTGGCTTGTTTGGCTTACTGTCAGACCCTAGTACAGTGCACTGCGTGTGCCCAGGGCTTGTAAATCAAATGCTGCTGGTGGGCTTGCAGCACTGGTTGTGCCACCCACAGGAGCAGCTTGTAAAGTGTGTCTCAGGCCTGCCATTGCAGAGCCTGTGGGCAGTCTGGTACTGCCATGTTGACTGGGCAAGTGTACCCACTTGCCAGTCCCTAAACCTTCCCTTTTATACATATTAGTCACCCCTAAGGTAGGCCCAAGGGCAGGGTGCATTGTAGGTAAAAGGTAGGACATTCGCTGGTGTGTGTGGCATGTCCTAATAGTGAATTACAGCCATTTTCGTTTTTCACTATTGCAAGGTTACCTGTTCCCCATAGGCCAGAATGGGCAGTTAGATTATTACATCTTATAATCCTAACCGACTCAGGGAACCAGGTAGAAATTCGAGTTTAGTACGCCTGAACACAGAATGATAAAATACAGCTTTTAGTGAAGTTGGTTTTAACATTCTGTGTTTGAAAATACCACTTTTAGAAAGTAGGTATTTTCTTGCCTAACTATCCAAGCCTGCCTCTGCTAGGTTGTGTATTCCTTGTCTGGAGTTTGAGTGACAGGGGCTGGGGGCTTCCAGGAGACGGTGAGTCAGCACAGGGCTGAATAGAGAGATCTGCATGCAGGTAGGAGGGAGGAGTTGCACCTGGGACCTGAATAGGGCTGTGCCTTTCCTCCACAATGCTGGCTCCACCTCCTGTGGTGTGTCTGATGTCCCTGGCCTACACTGTGAAAGGAAAGAAGGAGTCTTGTCAACAAAGTGCTCCAGGACTGACCAGAACTGGTTTTGGACTAGGCAAAGGCCTCTCTGCCTTCAGAGAACAAAGAGAAAAGTAGTATAAATATTGGGACCCAGACCCAAGAACTTTAGATCCCTTCTGGGAATCAAGACGAACCTTTGCTGAGGAGAAGAACCAGGAAGCTGAAGGAGGAGACTACCCCTGTGCTGTGTGTTTGGGGGTTGGCCTGCAGTGGTTGCTTCATTGCCAAAGAAAGGAGAAAAGGACTGAGTGTGCTTTCCATCAACTTGAAGAATCTCCAAGGGCTTGAACTAGAGCTTGCCTCCTGCCTGAAGTCTCAGGGATACAAGACTTCACCAATCAGCTCCCCCCTGAATTCCCTTGCTGGGAATTGAAGTGCCTGCTACTGTGCTGGGCCTTCTGAGAGACTGCGTGTCGCTGGGAGCTGGAAGCGCGACGCAACAACGAGAAGCGTGTCGCCGCTGCAGCCACTGTCATCGCATCGCATCGCCGAGGAAGCGAGATGCCGCTGTCATCATCGCATCGCCGAAGCGCGGCGCATCGCCGGAGAAGCGGGTCGCTGCCACAGAGGACATTGTCGCATCACCGGAGAAGCGCGTCGCAGGGCCTGTCGCGGCTCCAAAGATCGAGTCGCCGTCGGGCGTGCACGCATCGCACCAACGTTGTCGCATCGCAGCCAAAACGCCATTTTTATCGCATCGCACCGGAGAAGAGTATCGCATCGAGGTGCCATCTTGTCGCATCGCAACGGAGAGCAGTAAGAAACCGATGCATCACCTCCCCACACAGTAAGGAAGCGAGCATCAACTCCCCTGCGCAGCAGTAAGGAACCGACGCATCCACTCCCCTGAGTGTAAGGAACGACGCATCACCTTCCCTGCGACCCTTTTGTTTTCTTTGCGTTACGCATTCAAGGTACATTGAGAGTAAAGTGTCGCATCTACAACTTGAGAGAACTGAACTATTTTATAACATTCTAAAGTCTATTTTTGAGTACAGTATTGTGGATTTCTGTCGTTTGGTCTTGTGTTAAGTCTATATAAAAATACTATTTTTATAATACAACCTGTGTGGTGTCCATCTGTAGTGTTGTCACTGTATTACTGTATGTGTTCACAAATGCTTTACACACTGCCTCTGAGATAAGCCTGCCTGCTCGTGCCAAGCTACCAAGGGGGTGAGCAGGGGTTATTTTAGGAGTGTAGCCCCTCACCCTGACTAGACGCAAGGGTCCCTATTTGTCACAGGTACCTACCTATGTCAAATAGAGACCCCCAAATCTAACATTCAGCGGTGAGGATTTGGACTTGCATTTGTGATTCATATACAGTGATTGGTGTACACTACTAGTGAGTGCAGACCATAACGCGACCACATACCTTTTGAGAATTTTTCCTTGGAACTTCTTTTCTATTTTTGATTCTTGAGAACTGCCAGTCTTTTTGCTACCATGAGCAAGACAGCATCCATAGTATCTGTAGACATTGTTTTGGAAGAAGAGAGAATTGATACTTACACTGTGCCTTATCTCAAAGCTTTGTGCAAGAAATTTTAAATCTCTGTGAAAGGCCTCACCAGGAAAGAGGAATACCAAAAGGCGCTGAGGGCCTGGGTAGAATCTAGGAATGCCAGCGAGCATCCTGAGGAGCCAGTAATGGAGGCAGAGGATTTAAATGAGCACCTTGAGGGGCCAGTGGGCCCAACTGGAGGGAAAGCATTTTCAGGGGCGGGCAGCAGTGTTTCTTCCAAAGGGTTGTCCCCAGGAGAGCTGGAGGACAGAGCAAGGGAGAGGATGCATAAATTGGAGCTAGCTAGGCTCAAAATGGATGGTCAGAAAGACATAGAGAGCAAGAAAATAGAGCTTGGGATGGAGTTAGAAATGAAGAAGTTAGCCTTAGAGGAAAAGAGAATGCATTTTGAGCATGAGAGAGGATTGAGGGAATTGGAACTCAAGGCCAAGAAGTTAGAGGTTCCTCCCTCTGGTGGCAGCACACCGCCAGTGCATGTAGAAGCAAGAACCTACATTCCCAAAGATGTAGTTAAAGATTTCCACAAGAATGAGGATATTGGTCAGTGGTTTAGGGCTTATGAAGCTGCAATGTTGGCCCACCGGGTCCCTGAGAAGGATTGGGGAGCGGGGTTGTGGGGCCGCTTTGTTAGTGATGGGAGGGACACTTTGTTGGATTTGCCTACAGAGGAGCAGATGTCCTATACCCACATGAAGGGAGCCCTAATGTCCAGATTTGGTTTGACCCCAGAGCTATATAGACAAAGGTTTAGAAATTGCAGAAAACTGGAGTCTACCACTTGGGTGGAATATGTGTCTTTCTTTTGCAGAGCATTGGATGGTTGGGTGAAGGGTAGCAAAGTGGATAATTTTGAGGCGCTCTATGATTTGCTTGCATGGGAGCACTTGTCAAATAACTGTTTTCCAGAGCTACGCCAGCATCTTATTGATAGCAAGCTGACTAACCCTAGGAAGCTTGCTGAGGAGGCGGACCGCTGGGTGAGCACCCGGGTCCAGAAGGGTCATGTGGGAGACTTCGCCAAAGGTGGGCAGGGTCCCCAGCAGAAGAGTGGGGGGACAAGGGTAAACAGAGGGAGTTCCAGAAAGGGCCCCAAAGTAATCCCCAAGGGAAAGGTTCCCAGCCTCTCCCTGAGAAGAAGGCAGTGGCCCCGACAGATAAGCCTGTTCACAAGGGGCCCAAGACCTGTTTTAAGTGTGGTCAAGTAGGCCACTGTTCTTATGATGCTAGATGTCCCTTGTATGGGAAGACAGCACCCACTGGTGCACCACCCCGGCAGTTGGCTAGTGTAGCCCTGGGGGAGGAGATGGGTGCCCAAGGTGGGTGGGGTCCCGCAGAGATGTCCCTTGTCTCTTTAGGAGACTGTGAGGTGGTCCCCAGGACCCAACTGCCTGATAACACAAAAAAATACAGGCAGTGGGTGACCATCAATGGCAAGAGGGTGGAAGCTCTTAGAGACACCGGAGCCAGTGTGACAGCTGTCAGTTGTCGGTTGGTGTCTGAAGAGCAGGTAGTCCCAAATGCATTTTACCCAGTTGTTGCCGCTGACAACACAGAGAGCCACTGCAAGGTGGCACAGGTTCCCTTTGAGTGGGGGGGTCTCAGGGACTCTTCAAGTAGCTGTGAGGCCAGCCATGCCTGTTGAATGTCTGTTAGGTAACGATTTGGAGAGCTCCCCTTGGGCTAAGGTGGAGCGGAGAGCTCATTTAGAGATGTTGGGTTTGCCTGAGTGGGCCTGCGTGACCACTCGGTCTATGGCAGCCAGTAAGGGTGTTCAAGAGGACCTGGAGCCTGAGAAAATGGCCCAGGTGCCTGCCTTAAAGAGAAGAGGTAGGGGGCCCGGGAAACCGGCCCCTGAGGTTCCCACGGCCCAGGAGGTAGCGGACCCTGAGGGGGATGCCCTGGAGCCTACTGGGGAAGAGATTGCTGAACTGGGAGACCTGCCTGAGCTGACCCATTGGCAGCAGGAAGGAGGTCCCTCCAGGGAAGAGTTCTGTGAGGAGCAGAACAAGTGCCCTACTCTTGTGGGTTTGCGGCAGCAGGCTGCAAACCAGGCAGCAGGTGATCAGTCTGGATCACATTGGATCTACTGGAAGAATGGTCTCCTGTATAGTGAGCCTAAGGTTGCTGAGCCTGGGTCAGCCCGTGTGCTGGTGGTACCCCAGCGCTTCAGAGCCTTCCTACTGGGGCTGGCTCATGATGTGCCTTTAGCAGGACATTTGGGGCAGGACAAGACCTTTGAAAGGCTTGTCACCCATTTTTATTGGCCCCAAATGCGCAAGAGTTCAGACACTCATTGCAGGACCTGTCAGACTTGCCAGGCAAGTGGAAAGAGTGGGAGGAAGCGCAAGGCTCCTCTCCAGCCATTCCCTGTGGTCAGCACCCCCTTTGAAAGGGTGGGCATTGACATTGTGGGGGCTCTAGATCCCAAGACAGCCATGGGCAACAGGTTCATCCTGGTCTTGGTGGACCATGCCACCCGGTACCCGGAAGCCATCCCTCTCAGGACAATGACGGCCCCCGTGGTGGGACGTGCACTGATGGGGATTTTCTCCCGCGTGGGGTTTCCCAGAGAGGTGGTGTCAGACCGAGGTACCAACTTCATTTCCAAGTATATGAAGTCTCTGTGGCAGGAGTGTGGTGTAACCTACAAGTTCACCACTCCTTACCACCCCCAAGGTAATGGGTTGGTTGAGAGATTCAACCGGACCCTCAAAGGCATGATTATGGGTCTTGAGGAACCCATGAGGCGTAAGTGGGACGTCCTCTTACCATGCCTTCTCTTTGCTTACCGTGAGGTGACACAGAAATCTCTAGGGTTCAGTCCCTTTGAGCTTCTCTATGGACACCCAGTGAGAGGACCTTTGAGTTTGGTCAAGGAAGACTGGGAGCAATCTCCCAGGAAACCTCCCCAGGATGTATATAGCTACATGCTGGCCTTTAGGAACCAAACTAGGTGATTCAGAAAACTCGCTGAGGCGAATCTGGAAGCCAGCCAGGAGGAGATGAAGCGGTGGTACGACCAGAATGCCATTCGGGTTGAGCTTCAGCCTGGTCAGAAAGTGTGGGTCATGGCCCCAGTGGAGCCCTGTGCGCTCCAGGATAAGTGGACCGGACCATTTGAGGTGGTGGAGCGCAAGAGTCCGGTTACCTACTTGGTGGACTTGCGGTCTCCCAGGAACCCCTTGCGGGTCCTGCATGTCAACCGCCTGAAGCCCCACTTAGAGAGGTCCGAAGTGGGCATGCTCCTAGCAACAGATGCTGGAATGGAGGAGGAGACTGAACCTCTTCCTGACCTCCTGTCTGCAACAGAGCAAGATGGGTCAGTGGATGGAGTGAACCTCTCTTCCACCCTGACCCCTGAGCAGCAGAATGACTGTCACCAGTTGCTGGGACAGTTTTCTGACCTGTTCTCCCCGATTCCCAGTGTCACTGATTGGTGCGTCCATGATGTAGACACTGGGGACAGTACGCCTGTGAAGCACAAATCTTACAGGGTGACTGACAGGGTCAATCAATCAATCAATCACGGCATTTATAGAGCGCGCTACTCACCCGGGAGGGTCTCAAGGCGCTGGGGGAGGGGGTAAGTTACTGCTCGAACAGCCAGGTCTTGAGCTGCTTCCTGAAGGAGAGATGGTCCTGGGTTCGCCGAAGGTGAGTGGGGAGGGAGTTCCAGGTCTTGGCTGCCAGGTAGGAGAAGGATCTTCCTCCGGCGGTGGTTCTGCGGATGCGTGGTACGGTGGCGAGGGCGTGGCTGGTTGATCGTAGCTGGCGTGTGGGCGTGTAGAAGGTCATGCGGTCGTTGAGGTACTTTGGGCCCAGGTCGTGGAGGGCCTTGTGTGCGTGGGTGAGGAGTCTGAACGTGATTCTCTTGCTGACGGGGAGCCAGTGCAGGTCTTTCAGGTGTCCGGTGATGTGGCTGTGTCGGGGGATGTCCAGGATGAGTCGTGCGGAGGCGTTCTGGATGCGCTGGAGTCTTTTTTGAAGTTTGGCTGTGGTTCCGGCGTAGAGGGTGTTCCCATAGTCCAGTCGGCTGGTGACGAGTGCCTGGGTGACGGTCTTCCTGGTTTCAGTGGGGATCCATCTGAAGATCTTGCGGAGCATGCGCAGGGTGTTGAAGCATGAAGATGAGACGGCGTTGACTTGTCTGGTCATCGACAGGGAGGAGTCCAGGATGAAGCCCAGGTTGCGTGCGTGGTCCGTTGGCTTGGGCGCGGTGCCCAGGGCCGGGGGCCACCAGGAGTCGTCCCAGGCGGAGGGTGATGAGCCCAGGATGAGGACTTCCGTCTTGTCTGAGTTCAGTTTGAGGCGGCTGTTCCTCATCCAGTCGGCGACGTCTCTCATCCCGTCGTGTAGGTTGGCTCTGGCGGTGGTGGGGTCGTTGGTGAGGGAGAGGATCAGCTGGGTGTCGTCGGCGTAGGAGATGATGTTGAGGTTGTGTTGGCGTGCGATGGCTGCGAGGGGGCTCATGTAGACGTTGAAGAGGGTTGGGCTGAGTGAAGATCCTTGTGGAACGCCGCAGATGACTTCGGTGGCCTCGGATCTGAACGGGGGGAGGCGGACTCTCTGGGTTCTTCCGGCGAGGAACGAGATGATCCATTCCAGTGCTTTCTCTCGGATTCCGATGTTGCTGAGGCGCTTCACTAGGGTGCGGTGGCAGACGGTGTCGAACGCCGCGGAGAGGTCCAAGAGGATGAGGGCAGCTGTTTCCCCGTTGTCGGTTAGGGTTCTGATGTCGTCGGCTGCGATAAGGGCGGTCTCGGTGCTGTGGTTGGCCCGAAACCCGGACTGCGAGGGGTCGAGGGATCCATTCGTCTCGAGGAAGGCGGCAAGCTGTCTGTTGACGGTCTTCTCGATGACTTTGGCCGGAAACGGAAGGAGCGAGATGGGACGGTAGTTCTTGAGGTCGGTGGGGTCCGCCGTTGGTTTCTTCAGGAGGGCGGTAAGCTCGGCGTGCTTCCAGCTCTCCGGGAAGGTGGCGGTGTGGAAGGAGGAGTTGATGATGTCCCGGAGATGGGGTGCGATGGTGGCGTCGGCTTTGTTGAAGACGTGGTGTGGGCAGGGGTCGGTTGGTGATCCGGAGTGGATGGAGTTCATCGTGCGGGTGGTGTCTTCGGTGCTGATCGGGGTCCAGTTGCAGAGGGTGGTGGTGGCGGGCGTTGGTTCGGCGGTAGGGTGCGTGGTTTGTGCGTCGAAGCTGTTATGTATGTCGGTGATCTTGCGGTGGAAGAACGCGGAGAGTGAGTTGCAGAGGTCTTGCGAGGGGGTGATGTCGTTGTTTCCGGCGCTGGGGTTGGAGAACTCTTTGACGATGCTGAAAAGTTCCTTGCTGTCATGGGCGTTGTTGTCCAGTCGTTCTTTGAGTGCCGACTTCTTGGTGGCACGGATCAGCTGGTGGTGTTTGCGGGTGGCGTGCTTGAGGGCGGTCCTGTTGTCTGTGGTCTGGTCGAGTCGCCAGGTTTTCTCGAGAGTGCGGCAGTTCTTCTTGGATTCCTTGAGTTTGTTGGTGAACCAAGGGGTTTTCTTGCTTCCGGGTCTGCTGGGAGGGTTTTTAGTGGTGCGAGGTCGTCGGCGCAGGCGGTCAGCCACTTGGCGAGGTTGCTGGCTGCTTCGTTTGGGTCCGTTGTGTTGGTGGGTGTGTTCTGGCTGAGGGAGGCGGTGAGCTGCTCGGCGGTGATCTTGCTCCAGCTCCGGCGGGGAGCCTGTTGCGGGTGGTGGTGGGTCGCAGTCTTTCTGAAGCTGAAGTGGACGCAGCTGTGGTCGGTCCAGTGGAGTCCGGTGGCGTGGCTGAAGGAGATGTGCTTGCTGGACGAGAAGACGGGGTCAAGCGTGTGGCCGGCGTAGTGGGTGGGCGTGTTCACCAGTTGCTTGAGTCCGAGGTTGGCGAGGTTGTCCAGCAGGGCGGTGGTGTTTCTGTCGTTGTTGTTCTCCAGGTGGAAGTTGAGGTCCCCTAGGAGGATGTAGTCGGCGGAGGGCATGGCGTGCGGGCTGATGAAGTCTGCGATGTCTTCGCTGAATAGTGTGCGTGGTCCCGGGGGTCTGTAGATGAGGGTGCCTCGGAGGGTGGTCTTGGGGTCAGTGTGTATCTGGAAGTGTAGGTGTTCGGCGGCGGTGAAGGTCTCGTCGGAGTTAGTCGAGATGCGGATGGTGTTCTTGTGTACGATGGCGATGCCTCCTCCCGTCTGGTTGACGCGGTCCCTCCGGGTGATCTTGTATCCGTCCGGGATGGCTATGGCGATGTCGGGCGCTGAGGAGGCGTTCATCCAGGTTTTGGTGAGGAAGGCGATGTCCGGTGCTGTTGCGTCGAGCAGGTCCCAGAGTTCCACGGCGTGCCTGTAGACGGAGCGGGTGTTCAGCAGGATGCATTTCAGGTGGTTGCTGCTGGTGCTCGACTTGGCGGAGGTGGTGCACGTCTGGGGGCAGGTGAATCGGCAGGTGAAGGGTCCGTGGGTGCGTCTCGGTGAGGCTCGGTAGCAGGCAGGGTTCCGGCCGGCATTGAGTGCGGTGAGTGTGGCGGCGTCGTAGGTCCGTCGAGTGGTGTTGCATCGGTGGGATCCAGGGGTTCTGGCGCTGGGCGCGGTCCAGTCGCGGACGGGCGCAGACAGGCTTGCCTTAGGCGCGCCTTCGGCGCGCCAGCGGCGCGGCCGCACAGCGGCCGCCATTTATGGGGAGGTGGGAGGGAGGAGCAGCTGGGAGGCGGGGGCAGCGAATGGGCAGTCAGGGGGCGGGGCCGCAGGGGACGCAGCGGCGGGAATGGCGAGAGGCAGCGGGGGCACAGAAAGGAAATGGGGGGAAAGGCAGACAAAATCACGGGCACAACGACAATGGGGCAGCGAGGGGCACAGAAGGAAAAAGGGGAGAAAAGCAGACAAAATCACGGGCACAACGACAATGGGGCAGCGAGGGGCACAGAAGGAAAAGGGGAGACAAGCAAGAAATACGGGCACCGGGGCCACAAGCGGAGGGCGATCTTACCTGCAGAAGCAGCGGGCAGACAACACAGGCGGAGCTGTGTGGTGGGGGAGCGACCTACCTGGCAAGGTCAAGGGTCGCTCTCCTCACCGCGCAGCGGCCGCCATTTATGGGGAGGTGGGAGGGAGGAGCAGCTGGGAGGCGGGAGGCAGGGGCAGCGAATGGGCAGTCAGGGGGCGGGGCCGCAGGGGACGCAGCGGCGGGAATGGCGAGAGGCAGCGGGGGCACAGAAAGGAAATGGGGGGAAAGGCAGACAAAATCACGGGCACAACGACAATGGGGCAGCGAGGGGCACAGAAGGAAAAAGGGGAGAAAAGCAGACAAAATCACGGGCACAACGACAATGGGGCAGCGAGGGGCACAGAAGGAAAAAGGGGAGACAAGCAAGAAATACGGGCACCGGGGCCACAAGCGGAGGGCGATCTTACCTGCAGAAGCAGCGGGCAGACAACACAGGCGGAGCTGTGTGGTGGGGGAGCGACCTACCTGGCAAGGTCAAGGGTCGAGAGCTTGCATCAAGGAGGAGGTCTCCAAGATGCTTGCGTTGGGGGTGATTGAGTCCTCTAACAGTCCTTGGGCCAGCCCAGTGGTCTTGGTCCCAAAGGCTGCCGCACCGGGTGTCTCACCAGAACTGCGGTTCTGTGTGGACTACCGAGGGTTCAATTCAGTCACCAGGACTGACGCGCACCCCATCCCCAGAGCTGATGAGCTCATTGATCGGTTAGGGGCTGCCCGGTACCTCAGCACGTTTGATTTAACGTCTGGGTACTGGCAGATCGCCTTGACTGATGGGGCAAGAGAGAGGTCAGCATTCTCCACACCAGATGGGCACTACCAATTCCGGGTTATGCCCTTTGGGACGAAGAATGCCCCTGCCACCTTTCAGAGGTTGGTCAACCAGGTGTTGGCTGGACTGGAAGAGTTCAGTGCCGCCTACATGGATGACATTGCAGTGTTCAGCGCCAGTTGGGAAGAACATCTGCGCCACCTCTGGGAAGTGTTGATGGCGCTGCGGAGAGCAGGCCTCACGATCAAGGCGAGTAAGTGCCAGATCAGGCAGGGTTCCGTGGTGTACTTGGGGCACCAGGTTGGGAGCGGCCAGGTGGCGCCCCTACAACCCAAGATTGAGACCATCCTGACTTGGGAACCCCCCAAGACCCAGACAGAGGTGAGAGCCTTTTTAGGACTCACTGGGTATTACAGGAGGTTTGTCAAGGGGTATGGCAGCATTGTTGCACCCTTGACAGAGCTGACTTCCAGGAAGCAGCCCAAGAGAGTGATTTGGACTGACACCTGTCAGAGAGCTTTTGATGCCCTGAAGACTGCCATGTGCACGGCGCCCGTGCTCCTGGCACCCAACTTCTCAAAAGAGTTTATTGTGCAAACAGACGCTTCAGAGCATGGTGTGGGGGCTGTTCTATCACAGATTAATGAGGAGGGCCTAGACCAACCTGTAGCCTTCATCAGTAGGAGGTTACTTCCACGGGAACAGAGGTGGAGTGCAATTGAGCGTGAGGCATTTGCTGTGGTCTGGGCACTGAAGAAGTTGAGAACATACTTGTTTGGGACTCACTTCCGGGTTCAGACAGACCACAGGCCCCTCAGATGGCTGATGCAGATGAGGGGTGAGAATCCAAAGCTGTTGAGGTGGTCCATATCCCTACAGGGGATGGACTTTACGGTGGAACACCGCCCTGGTACAGAACACGCCAATGCTGATGGTCTGTCCAGATTTTTCCGCCTTAGTGATGAGAACTCCCCGGAGGTAGGGTAGTTCTCCCCACATTTCAGCTGGAGGGGACACATGTTAGACCTGGCACCATTGGCGTGGGTCTCCCTTCCATTTTTTGCTGTTGCCTCATGTTTTTGCTGGTTTTAGATGCTTTTGGGCACTGTGCCACTGCTGTTCAGTGCCACAGTGCAAGTGCTCCCTACGGTAAATTGATGTATGGATTAGTGACTCCATGATTGGCTTGTTACTGTCAGACCCTAGTACAGTGCACTGCGTGTGCCCAGGGCTTGTAAATCAAATGCTGCTGGTGGGCTTGCAGCACTGGTTGTGCCACCCACAGGAGCAGCTTGTAAAGTGTGTCTCAGGCCTGCCATTGCAGAGCCTGTGGGCAGTCTGGTACTGACATGTTGACTGGGCAAGTGTACCCACTTGCCAGTCCCTAAACCTTCCCTTTATACATATTAGTCACCCCTAAGGTAGGCCCAAGGACAGGGTGCATTGTAGGTAAAAGGTAGGACATGCCCTGGTGTGTGTGTGGCATGTCCTAATAGTGAATTACAGCCATTTTCGTTTTTCACTATTGCAAGGTTATCTGTTCCCCATAGGCCAGAATGGGCAGTTAGATTATTACATCTTATAATCCTAACCGACTCAGGGAACCAGGTAGAAATTCGAGTTTAGTACGCCTGAACTCAGAATGATAAAATACATCTTTTAGTGAAGTTGGTTTTAACATTCTGTGTTTGAAAATACCACTTTTAGAAAGTAGGTATTTTCTTGCCTAACTATCCAAGCCTGCCTCTGCTAGGTTGTGTATTCCTTGTCTGGAGTTTGAGTGACAGGGGCTGGGGGCTTCCAGGAGACAGGGTGAGTCAGCACAGGGCTGAATAGAGAGATCTGCATGCAGATAGGAGGGAGGAGTTGCACCTGGGACCTGAATAGGGCTGTGCCTTTCCTCCACAATGCTGGCTCCACCTCCTGTGGTGTGTCTGATGTCCCTGGCCTACACTGTGAAAGGAAAGAAGGAGTCTTGTCAACAAAGTGCTCCAGGACTGACCAGAACTGGTTTTGGACTAGGCAAAGGCCTCTCTGCCTTCAGAGAACAAAGAGAAAAGTAGTATAAATATTGGGACCCAGACCCAAGAACTTTAGATCCCTTCTGGGAATCAAGACGAACCTTTGCTGAGGAGAAGAACCAGGAAGCTGAAGGAGGAGACTACCCCTGTGCTGTGTGTTTGGGGGTTGGCCTGCAGTGGTTGCTTCATTGCCAAAGAAAGGAGAAAAGGACTGAGTGTGCTTTCCATCAACTTGAAGAAGAATCTCTAAGGGCTTGAACTAGAGCTTGCCTCCTGCCTGAAGTCTCAGGGATACAAGACTTCACCAACCAGCTCCCCCTGAATTCCCTTGCTGGGAATTGAAGTGCCTGCTGCTGTGCTGGGCCTTCTGAGAGACTGCGTGTCGCTGGGAGCTGGAAGCGCGACACAACAACGAGAAGCGTGTCGCCGCTGCAGCCACTGTCATCGCATCGCAGAGGAAGCGAGACGCCGCTGTCATCATCGCATCGCCGAAGCGCGGTGCATCGCCGGAGAAGCGGGACGCTGCCACAGAGGACATCGTCGTATCACCGGAGAAGCGCGTCGCAGGGCCTGTCGTGGCTCCAAAGATCATTGAGTCGCCGTCGGGCGTGCACGCATCGCACCAACGTTGTCGCATCGCAGCCAAGACGCCATTTTTATCGCATTGCACCGGAGAAGAGTATCGCATCGAGGTGCCATCTTGTCGCATCGCAACAGAGAGCAGTAAGAAACCGACGCATCACCTCCCCACACAGTAAGGAAGCGAGCATCAACTCCCCTGCGCAGCAGTAAGGAACCGACGCATCCACTCCCTGAGTGTAAGGAACGACACATCACCTTCCCTGCGACCCTTTTGTTTTCTTTGCGTTACGCATTCAAAGTACATTGAGAGTAAAGTGTCGCATCTACAACTTGAGAGAACTGAACTATTTTATAACATTCTAAAGTCTATTTTTGAGTACAGTTGTGGATTTCTGTCGTTTGGTCTTGTGTTAAGTCTATATAAAAATACTATTTTTATAATACAACCTGTGTGGTGTCCATCTGTAGTGTTGTCACTGTATTACTGTATGTGTTCACAAATGCTTTACACACTGCCTCTGAGATAAGCCTGCCTGCTCGTGCCAAGCTACCAAGGGGGTGAGCAGGGGTTATTTTAGGAGTGTAGCCCCTCACCCTGACTAGACGCAAGGGTCCCTATTTGTCACAGGTACCTACCTATGCCAACTAGAGACCCCCAAATCTAACAGTTAATATTTAGTTAATGGTATTGCCCAAAAAATGCAGATCATAAACTCAATAGGGAGAGTAGCACATGCAGGATTTGAATTGGAAAGTTCCATGGGTTCTGTACCCGTAGCGCATATTAATAGACGTAGACACCACTTGCAGCAAATGGGACTCCAACATAAATTAAGAAATTAAAACTACCCAACACAGATATTTGTTTGAAATTCCAAAGAGGCTTATCTCATGAGAAGACTGCAGCTGGTGCAGAATGCTATAGCGAGACTTCTTTTAAAGCTGCCCAGAAGGACTCTCATCCAACCTCCCCATAGAGAACTTCATTAGCTCCCTATTAAAGAGCGGGTGAGGTTTAAAGGACACATCATGATACAAAGCCTTTTTACCACTCCGGTCCCCAATATCCATCTAAAATGACCATTCCCTATTTTCCACTCAGATCACTCCGCTCCTCTTACTCTTTTCTGATGGTGATCCACAAGTTTAGAAGGAAAAGATGGGGTGGCAGCTTCTACTGTTATCTAGCTGCTTAAGAGTGGAATGTCCTTCAACAGCAGTTGCGGGATGCTGAGGATATTTCTGTTTTTAAGGGTCTGCACTCTGTAATTAACATAGTTGCACAATGAGTGATATTTTTACCTAACTCGAACGTCATGTTAACGATTTGGACTTCAATATGGATATGGATTTAGATCTTGATATCTCCAAAAGGTGAAAGTAAAGTGATGTTCGAGTTAGGTTAAAATATCACTAATTATTTTGCCTCGTTTTAAACATAAAATAGCACTGACATTCAGCAGTTAAACTTAACAGAACTAGCTAGCTAACTAACTATAACTTGCACCTCCGCCATACATTGCTTACGACCCCACATATTGCATCATCCATGATATGTTCAACATCAGCAATGACGACATCTCAAATGAGTGCAATGCATGCCCGAAAATTACAGTTACCTCAGTTAACTATAACTGCCCACTTTTTCAGTTTTTTTCCCCTGTTTTAAAGAACGCAAAATTAGGTCTTATACCTAGTCACATTTTGAGGATTCCTTAAGTGTGATTTGGTAAAAGCTTGTTTTTTCTCTGGTTTTGAGCTCTCTCTCTACTATCGCGATACCACCATATACAATGACAAGACTCCGCAGCAATGCGGAGATGCTTGTACGTCCGGATTCTGGATCTCTCTACAGTGCTGCAAGACCATCGTAAAAGTATAAATGTTAGGTTTAGTAAACTACACTAATTGATTTTTAACTTTGAGGTTTTGTAAATGGGTCAGATTATGAGTTTCCGTGGTGTATTTTTATATTAAAAACCTTATTTGTGAGTTTTGCTGTCTTGTGGTGGTATTGCGGTAGTCTCGCGGAGTACCTGAGACCAGTATCACAGACATGAAAAACGTCTGATTGGCTGAAATCACCATCTCCCTTTCTTTCTACAAGGATCACAACTTTTGAAACTTATTTGAGAGTTGCGTTTAGTTGGGAACGCTTCCCAAATTTCTTGGATTTTTCCAATTTTTTTTTAGTCAACTGAAATCAGCAATGACATTAGGAGAACAGAGTCCAGAAGAGATAGGGGAGGAAGATCAAAGTCTCGTACCATGGAAGGAGTCACTAATATGGGATTTTTTTTAACCATCCCATCAGGTCCAAAAAAAGTTAAAGCAAAAATTTCCACCTTCAACATCTGTCATCAACAATTCAGCAGGGGGCAATAGAAACAATTACTCTTTAAGCACGTCTATGATGCTAAAACATATGCGATCCATGCATTCCTGGATATTTTCCCAAACGGAGCGTTTAGGTCTGAATGTGGAGGAGGCCTCAGCATCTGCCACAGGACCATCAGCTGGACAAAGTGCCCCATCAAATCTGCTCCAGAAAAACAGTGGCCAAATACCAGCCTACCAGTACATGGCCATGTAATGCAGCCAGTGCTGGATAGTGGTGGCAGGAGAAAAGAGCACAGCAGCAAGAAATACGCTTGTCATCAACCACCAGTGAAAGCAAAAGTTGCAGTTTCTTCTGTTACAACTCCAAGTTCAGGAGCATATGCTTTTGTTTTCCGTTCAAAATGAATAAAAATGAATTAAAAAAAACTAAAAATAGTTCCAAAAAAATGCTTTTTTAAAAAAAAATTCCACCGTTACAGATTTAAACATAGAAAATGTTTGTTTGTCAAATCTGTGTTTGAGTTTTTATCTGTGTGTGTGCATGTCTGTGTGTGAGCTTGTGGACGTTGTGTATGGATGAGTATGTTTGTGTTGTGGGTGTGTGAGAGTGTTTATGTGGGTTTCAGTACATGTGTATGAGTTAAACAGTCTAAGAAGGAGCTGAGGTGGATGGTATATGGTGGATGGTATATATTTATACCACTTAAAAAACCAAAGGTTATGAGACGTTATAGTTAGATGAAAATGTCAGTTAAAGAATACAATTTTAACAAACACAGCCACTGAAATTCACCAGTTATAGTTATCTAGAGTAAATATAACTCGTGCCCTTAAGTAAGTAACTCGGGCAATCGCCATGTACAGTGTTATCATCAATGATGTAATTTAAATGTTTCAGGGATATTATCAATGGTGTCATAGCACATGTAATAAAGTGATGTAATTTTGGAGGTAATAAGCAGTGCACGGCTAGGGCATGTTTGAATCTACATGCTACCAACAGATGCTCACAGAGTAAGTAACATTTTTCATGTAGATACCATGCTCTGCATAGACAGTGAAGCAGTACCCTACCGAAAAGTGGTGGCTAGTGTGTGGATGATGCAGATTTCTGAAACAAGGTCATTAGCACTGTGTGGCCAGCCACAGCCTGTAGTCCAGCGAGGACATCCCCACAGTGGTGTTTGGTAAATGAGTGAGCGATTGCTACTTTGCATCTGTCCGCTAGGGTAATGTTCCCTAGGAAGGATATAGTTGCAGCCTCCTTCAGGTATGCCCTTGGTGTAACTGGGATGGCTCTGTTGGCTTTGTGATAAAAGGACTGAATGCGCTTAACTAGCCATCTAGCAGTACTTACTTTCAAAATAGGCTGGTCTTTGTGAGGCTTGGTGAAGGACACAAATAATTGGTCTGTTTTACTTAGGCGTAGGCCTGTCAATGTAATACATGAGAGCACATTTAATGCATTGAGTGTGTAGTGTCCTCTCTGCTACGGAGTCTGGTTGGGTAAAGAAGATTGGGAGTTCTAGGTGTCTGGTTAAGGTGGAAAGGAGGCAACACCTAGGGCAAAAACTTAGGGGTGGTTCTCAATACTACACTGTCCTTATTGCACTTGAATGAAAGGTTCCTGCAATGTGAGTGCTTGAAATTCTCTAATTCGTCTGAGAGAAGTACATGTCACAAAAAAAGTCACTTTTCATGAAAGGTCCTGGCAAGGGCAAGAGTGGAAGGGTTTGAAGGAGCCCCATGAGACTGGAAGTGCAACATTGATGTTCCACACTAGAACGGAGGGGAACTCAGGGAGGGATGACCCTTTTGAGACCCTCCATTAAGGCTTTAAGCACTGGTATCAAAAAAGAGGGAGAGCGCTCTATTTTGTTTGTAAGCTGCTTTAGCAACTAAGTGAAGGCAAATGGGTTTCATTTCTCTATTTTGTTGTCCATTACTATAATAAGAGTGGTACAAGATACATAGTCAAATCGCCATGAGGGGCGAGAAAACTAACAGGGTAGAATGCAAACCCATAATCAATCTGTAGACCAAGCCTCCATGGAGGACCCACAAAAAATGAGGAGGAATACCAAGGACAGTTGAGTATAAATCTCCAAGACCCGACATAGGAAATTGGCACGTAGGCAATAAATACTACTCAACTTAAACGGGGAAAAAGAAAAACACAATCATCAAGAGAGGAAGGGTAAAGGATACATGCTTCCGCAATGGAGAGGTTGAGGGGGAGGTGGAGAGGGGAACACCCACACAGAAGGAAATAAAATAGGATGGGCCTCTGTCCCTAGCTTCTTCCTTTAAGGAAAGCCAACAATAATAGTGATCGGAGTATGGGGAACCTCAGGGGGAAGGGACCTAGAACGGAACATAGGGGTATGCATGGAACATAAAGCAGGATGAGGTACACCATGGATGCCTTCAATGTATGGGTGTGTTTGGCTCTTCAGTCTTTAAGACGAGAGCCTCAAACTTCTTCAAATATCTGCAATTTGTCATTTAGCTTATAAATAAGGCGCTCAAAGCATGCCATGTTGTCCAACCAGGTTCTTTAATGTGGGAACTTAAGTTGACTTCCAGAGTCCCAGCACTGCCAATTTAGCCACCTCTAGGGGAGTGGAGAGCCATCTATTACCATGTTGAGTCACAGAGGGGAGGGCAGAAGTATCATGCAGGAGCACTAGTCGGGCAGTCAAAGGTCCGTCTACCCCTAGATCTTTCCTCATATGGTCCCAGACCTGCAACCAGAAGGTTCACAGCCGGTCACATTCCCATAAAATAGGGACTATATCACAGTCAGATAAGTCGCATCTCCAACACAGTGAATCTGTACTAAGACGGGCATTATGTAACCTGGCTGGTGACCAGTGCCAATGGTTAAGGTTCTAAAAAAAAAACTATGCTTAAGGCGTGCTTTCAGTAATCCTCTATAATAGTCCACCAGTAGAGTATCCCAGTCATCATCCAAAAAGTGCGTTAAGACGAGTTTCCCATCAGGCATGCAGTGCTGTGGGAGAGGAAAAACAGGAGTCCAGCAATGTGGCATACAGTCCTACAACTGTTCCCTTAAAGTTTTTCCAAGTGCAAATATGTGTGCTAGGGAGATCGATATGTGCATTCTCCAGGACATATAAGGAGTGGGAACATTTATTATATCTCCATAGTGGGGAGGATGGAATTGCAAATTCCCGTCTCAAGTCAGGGTACGATTTGATGGAGCCGTTTGAGACAAAGTCTTAAATGTGGTGAATACCATGAGTATTTCAATTGGACCAGTTAATTTCCTCCCCACCGACAGTGATGGCCACATTGCGCCGAAGTGTGGCTTTAGAGTTAATGCAGCTCGGGACTTGCAGCAGCCTTTGAGTCCTATGCTACGTGTACTGAAAAGTATGAATGATCAGGTTGAAAAGAAGGGTGACCAAAGGCCTCAAAGTGTAATAAATGGCAAGGTCCGCAGACGTCTGCAATATGTGATGCTCCAGCAACACCCATAAGAGAATGGACCTGAAAGTAGGCAACCAGTATACAGAATGCGCCAGCTGTTGTGCCAACCAATATCCCTTCAGATGTGGGAGGAGTAAGTTGCCCGTCTCAGATGAGTAGTGGAGCTTAGCCCCCTTTATTCTCGGTCTATCTGGGCCCTAAATGAATCAGGAGATGGAGTGCTGGATGCTCCGCCAGCAGGAGACCAATATAATGAGAGGCAGCATTCCAAAGATGTAGTTGAATTTGGAGAGGACATTCATCTTGATAATCTGATCCGTACCTCACACTGACAGGTTCAGGGCAGAACACCTTTTTAAATTGAGCTCCATACGATCCACAATGGATTGCACATTGTCCAGAACCATATCTTTCAGACCCCGATTAATATACACCCGAGGTATTTTAAATGTGACTGAAAATACTTAAAATGGTAGGCTACCCAAAGAGGCTCTTGTGGTGGATGGCGTTAAGGCCAAAGCCCGCATTTCAACCAGTTTATCTAATAGCCAGAAAACTGCGAAACAGAGTCCAGTTGAGAAATCAGAATGGCGGGTGAGGCCAAAGCGTTTGATAATGTCAAGAGAATGTCATCGGCGTAATAAAAGGCATTAACCTCACCGCATTGTGTGAATACCCTTAATGTTGTCATTAGATCGAATTGCAATCGCCAGAGGTACCAGAACCAACGGAAACAACGATGGGGACAAGGGACACCCCCGTCTAGTGCTGTGGTGGATGTCAAAATACGGGGAGGAGAAACCCCCTACATGTGACAGATGTAGTGGGATAACAGTACATGCTCATGGTTAGTATAAGAAAGTCGTTACCTATGCCCATCATCTCCATGGTCAAAAGAGGTAACCTCAATTGACACGGTCAAAAGCCTTTTTGGCATCCAAGGAGTGGAGGACTTTCTCTTCCACCCCGTCCCTCACTTGCCAAATAATATGCATGAGAGTATGCAAATGATTGGTCGAGGAGCGACTGGAGACAAACCTCACCCAAGAGGGGTGAATAAGAGTAGTGATCACTTCATTCAAATGCGAAGCCAAAACCTTTGCCAAAATCTTAACGTCCGCATTTATCAAAGAAATTGGGCAATAGCTCAAGCATTCCAGAGGGTCCTTACCAGGTTTCGGGAGAACCGAAATTCGAGCCCTAAAGAACTCAGCACAGAGGTGCCCGTTGTCTGGTTCCCCTAATAAACCAAGAAGATGGGGATGGTCTGGGATTTGGTAGCTTTATAAAATTCAGCCAGAAGGCTGCCCTCACCAGGAACCTTCCCAGTGGGCATGGCATCAATCGCCGAGGTGATTTCCTCTGCCGCGATCACTCCCTCAAGGTGTTCAGATTGGATGGGCATCAGCTTTAGTAGTTCTGGTGCTGGGGCCGTTCCAGTCAGGTATAGACGTTCATAATATTTCTGAAATTCAGCCACTATTGCCATCGGATGGGTGACAAGGCGAGCCTCCGGGCCTTGGATGGCAGGGATCGTCCTAGAAGAATCTTGTTGGCAAAGTTGGTAAGCTAACAGCCTGTCTGCCTTTTCACCCCTTTCGTAATGTCTTTGTAGTATGCGGAAGAGCCATTTCACTGCCTCTGTGGTACAGAGTGTGTTCAACTGGCATTTAGCCAGTAGAAGCTCCCAGAGAAGAGACGGGTCCGGAGAGGAAATATAGGCAGTAGTCAAGGACGTGATCAGTGCTTCCAGCTGCCGTCTGAAAGCCTCTGGTTGGCCAACGCCAAATATCTCATCAGCATGCAGCGAAGCACAGTCTTCCCTACCATCCACGTCTGCGCCGAGGTCACCGAGCCCCTCTTATCCTCCAAATAGATTTCTATATATACTGTGAGGCGATGTTTTTCATCATAGTCCTTATATAGGGAGGTATTGAAGCACCACAGTCCTTGCAGGAGTGGTATGCAAACCCAAATCTAAGTGCAGCTCTACAGGGTCATGATCAGAGACCCAGCAGGGGGTTAAATTCGCATTTGGTAAGTGTTGATTCATCAAAGGGGTACAAAGGAAGTAGTCAATGAGAGTCCGAATGTAATGGGAACAAGAGGTGAAGGTATAGTCTCTAGCTCGTGGGTGCAAGGTAGGCATGATCCTACATTAGCTCGTAGGCCATGCCTGTCTACATCATAGTGCGTGTGCGGCTTGCCCGATCTGTCCAAGAAAGGGCCAAGTGTCACGTTCCAGTCCACTCCAATGATGAATCTAGAGGCGCCAAATGAAGTCAGTAACCTACCGATCCTAGAAAAAAAAAACAGACTTAGATGCCTGTGGGGTGTATACAGAGCCCGCAATTACAGTCAGCCAGGTATTGAGAGCACTGAAAACACATGACTACCATCAGTGGCCGCCCAAGTTTGGAGGATTCTATACAAGAGATGTTTATGAAGAAGTATAGCAACGCCCTATTTCCTAGGTAGACCACCTGCCTCAGCCCAGCCCCGTGATGTGGAGGAGATGATAGAGTGGAGGACCCCAGCCCACCCAGTCCCTTTGCAACTTTTCACTCTCTGCCAGTGTCACATGGTATTCTTGAAGGAGGGCAATGTCAGGTTTGTGTTGCCCCAAAAAGGTGAGAATTTTCTTCCATTTGATGAAATGTGTCAAGTCATGTATGTTGAGGTAAAATACCTTCATGGTTCTTTGCGGCTGTAGATACACCATGAGACTAATGTATGCTGTAGTGCTGTGATGGCAAATCCCAATTGGGAAGTCGACCAGCAGGCAAGAGGCTCCCCAAGAACGGGATACCAAGGTAGTGGGGTGCTCTGGAAGGGTTGAAGGAAAGGAAAAAAGCAGTTGGAGAGAAATAACTACCAGAAACATCCAGTACAAGTGGAGGAGCCGGTGCCTAGGGCAGAAACAGGTCACAGGACCATAAAGGGACCCTGAAGGACCCAGAAATTGAACCAGTAAACAGGGTGGGAGAGGAGGCTCCGGTATCGATGGAAGCGGGGATGCCAGCCGACGAGGGAAACCCACTGTGGTCCGTATGGCTGGGAATAATGCGCAGGAAGGTGAAACAGATAGCCCCAGAAAGCAAGAGTGAGAGCAGATACCATAGGACCCAAAGGCTGCAATCTAACTCACCCTATCTCTTACACCCCCCACTGCCCCAGCCTTCCACCCCTGAAAAAGAACATCAGAAATAAATTAGGACTAATATACAATACACCAGGTGATGTGTATCCTCGATCCCCTGCAATATTAAAAAATCATAAAGTAATATGAACAAAAGGGCTGAAAGGTTGCCTAATTACACAATGACTCAGGGCTCTAAAACACATTATAGAACAAGCTTCACAAGGTGCTACCGGTGTCCCATCAAGTCTTAAGGGGTGATCTCAATTTCTCTCTTGGGTGAAAACACGTTCCAGTTATTGGACAGGCAATTTACGACCATTTCTACGTGACTAGTCTCAACATTTAAGTTCATCCAAGGAAGTGGAGGCATATTCTTTGGTTTCGCACTGTCAGGGTGGGAACGACTAGGCTGAGGGAGCCACAGTGGGAGCAGCCTCCATGTTAGTGTTGTCTAAGGCATCCAAAAAGGACTCCAGATCGTTTGGTTCATGGTATACAGATGTTTTGCCTGAAAAGTGATGAGCATGGTAGCAGGTTCCAATAATCCGTATTTAATGTCCTCCTTAAGCCGAGGGCGGAGAGAACTGTTTCCGTTTGGCGTTGGTGTGGGTGGAAAAATCCACTACGATACAAGCAGACTTTGAGCGTTCTCATGCTGATAGGGGCCATGTTTTTGGCTTCCTGCAGGATCTCTCTAGCATGCTGATGCTGTACGCAACATGTCAACATATGGCGTGGACGGGGGTTATCGGGCACCTGACTGGCACGAACCCTGTGAGCTCTAAGGAATTCCAGTGGTGGAATAAAGGTAAGGTTCAGAAGATCTGGGATCAAAACACCCAAGAAGTGGGGCATATCATCCTTCTCAATGCGCTCTGTTAGGCCAATAATCCTGATATTGTTGCAGAAGCTGAGGTCTATCAAATCGACGACTTTCTTCTGGAGATACCAGATATCCTTACTCCAATCCGGAGTGATATCTAAGCGTGATTCCACATCCATCTGCTGCCCTGCTAGAGTTGTCAGTCTGGCGTGAAAGGAACTGATGTCACTTCCCAAGGACTGTATTTCTGAATTTGTTGCACATGCTAAGGAGGACATCTGTGCAATGGAATCTTTAATCTCAGCCAGTTCGTTTTGGAAAGAAGTGAGGGCGGACTCCGGAAAACCAAGGGTTGAAGAGGAATCGGAGGATGATGCCTTGACCGGAGCGGTGTTAGCCATGGCTTCTGGGAATGTGAGCTTGCGAGTAGATTTAGATTTTGACATGAGAGGAGGTAAGTAGGAGATTAGGTGAGGTCCAAAGGGTGTGGCGGCACAATAAGCCAGAGGCCTTCAGGAGTGCTCAGGGCCCCCGAAGAGGGGCGGTAACATCTATAACCTGCAGAGGACGGACTAGAAGATGGTATCCAAAACAGGAAAGATTCTCCTTTTCAGTTTACTTGAAACTGCAGCCCACAATTTTCCTGTACCACGGTATTCACTCTCTAAAATATTCCTGCTGCTGATGAATGACTAAAAAAATACACAACCCTCAGATGGGATGTCCCCAATATGGGGGATTGGATTCCACAACCCCTGTCTGCATCTGAGTCTTGACTGCATCCTTAAACAATGCTTCCAGACTGAGGAGTGTTTTATCTGTTATATTCTAGTATGATACAGTCCCAAAGATTGTTGAGCTGCCAGTGCAAATCTTTTTTTCCCCCAAATTCTTTTTATTGAACAAAAGAACAAGCTTCAGAGACAAAACATACATAGATATACATTTGCGGGTTATGAAGTTAGCACAGTAGCCCTGTATCCCTCCAAATATCAAACTCAAATACATGCTGCGTGTTTCACCGCTGTACTAGATGGAATTCTCCGCCTGCCAGTGCAAATCTTATTCAACAAAATGTTTTGTTAGATGAAAAAATAGGCATATTTTTCAGAACCTTACAAGCTGGTGTTTGATTTAAATCAAATTAGCATTTTTTTTAAAGCTGATTGCAGAGTGACAATTCAAGCTAAAAGGCTCATTGCTGCTCTTTGGTTCCCTTGTACAGAAGGCAGTTACTGATTTCACTGTTATTGTTTGACTTGTGTATACACTTTTATGATATATTACCAAATATACCAGAGCAATGACAATGATCAAATTACAACAAAACAGTCTGCAGTTCCTCCCCCAGGCCAGATGGTGGTGGTAAGTGCCCTGGTCGTCAAAAAGCCATCAATGGTCTCTAATGCCGCAGATCTGTTGAAGGCTGAAATCCGGGAATGGCCTTCAACAGGCTCTGTTGCTGCTGCGGGGGTATGTTTCCTGAGTATCCCTTTCTTCAGGTTATCAATGCTGCTGCTGCAAGACTGTGGTGAATGCCCCCTGATGCCTCCAACAGTCTACGTTAACAAGGATGCGGCCGCTACCTCACACGAAGGAAGGACAGCATGCTTGTTCAATCCAGCAACATGCCGGATTGTTGAAAAAAGTGCTTCTCCTCTACCCCCAGAGAATCAATCCCTCATGTTGAGGTCTTCTTGACCCTGCTCGACCGTCAGTGAGCTACCATCTTCAACAGCACCTACCTCGCGTACCTCTAGTGAAGGCATATGAAAGTGTAAGCTAGGCCTGACTTCTAGAGATGGAGTAAATATAATTTGATACTCTGGACAGCAGAATTTGGAGGTCCCAGGTGCCTAGGAATGCAGTAGTGGACAAATTACTTCAACTTAGCTGCATAACAACCGCGTGTAGTAGCCTCACACAAGATATCCATACATTCTTGTAGAAGACTTAGGTAGCCAACCTATAGGACTTCAGGTGCCACAGCTTGAATGGTGCCTGATCTGGCTTTGGTTCCGGATAAGAAGGTCCAGCCTGCTGGGGAGCTTTTCATGGGGACTGATGAACATATAGGGGAGTGCTGAGTACCAGGTCTGTCTGGCCCAGGTGGGGGCTAAGCGGATGAGGGTCTCCGATGACTGCCGCATCTTCCACAGTATGAATGGAAGAAGAGGCGGAAAAGCATAAGCAAATATTCCCGATCAGTTCATCCATAGTGCGTTGCCCATGGGGTGGGTACTTGGAGGCAAAGCTTGGGCACTTTTTTTTTTCATGGGTGGCCAAGAGATCTGCTTGTGGGGTGCGCAGCAGTGGAGGTAGCTGTGGACTTGTGACTGAAGATTCCACTTGTGGAGTAATTGGTACATCCTTCTGAGCAAGCCTGCAAGGTCGTTATCCACTCCCGGAAGATAGTCCATCATCAGATGAATGTGGTGGTGGAGTGCCCAATGCCAAATGTTCTGAGCTAACAAGGAAAGGTAAAGAGATGAGTGTCACCTTGTTTCTATACGTAGTACATAGCGGTCATGGTATCTGTCCTAACAAATATGACTTTGCCCTGAATGAGAGGAAGGACGATGTTGAGAGCAAACTGAACTGCCATCAATTCAAGGTTGTTGATGTGGTGCCCCGGTTAACGTGGGGCCCACATTCCCTGTTCTGTAGTGAGAATTAGATGTGCTCCCCAGCCAGCTTGGTAGGCATCCGTGGTGATAATGACTTCCGGTATCGGTTCCAGAAAAGGGATGCCTTGCAACACACCACTGCAGAGGGCAATGTATGCTGGCGTTTACAAATACCAACTCCTCTAATAGACCCTTGGCTTGTGATCATTGTGCCTAGAGGCACTGTTGCAACAGACGCATATGTAACCGGGCATGGTGCACTATGGCAATGCATGAGACCATCATACCAAGGAGGAGCTTAACACATCTGACTGCGAGATAATGATTTGGCTGAAAACTACACTCAAGCTGTTGAGAGGCCGATTCCTTTGCTGGCTAGAATAGACTTTGCCTGTGATGGAGTTTAGTGTTGACCCCAGGAAGGGTTGTATTTGGAGGAGTAACAAATTGGACTTGATGGCATTGATGATGAACAAGAGGCTTTGGAGGAGGTATATGGTAGCCTGGGTGAGCTATACACACTGTGGCTTGCTAGCACCCTTGATCAGACAATCGTCAAGGTAGGGGAAGACGTGTAGGCCTCCTCTTTATAGCTGTGCGGCAATCCCTGTCAGGCATTTGGTTAAGACCCTTGGGGCAATGGTGATGCCAAACGGTATCACTTTGAACTGGTAATAATGACCACCTAACCATGAAGAGCAGGTAGAATCAGTGGGTGGGATGGATGGGAATATGAAAGCAGGCGTCCTTGGTCTAACGATTCCCAAAGGAGCCTCTTGGGTTGGATGGTACCCATGGACTTGGACGTGCCAGTGTCTTTTTTTTTTTTTTGATCGAACACTCTGTTAACCTGGAGCCTGAATGAATGTTCCCCATCAAAGAGCTGGTTGAGCAAATACAGACTACAGGCTTAAAGATGGAAATGTGGAGCCAGGCATGTCATGGCGCTAAATCAAGGCACTTGTTTTGATGCCCCAAGCAGCGGTATCCGAAGAGCCCAGGGAACACAGGATGGTGACGTTTGAGATAGTTCTAATCTCTGCCACCAACTCCTGCCCCTCTGCTTAAACTTGTTAGGCAGGTGTTTTATGAGATCACTCACTTCAGTGTGCTCCGTCGGACCTGGAGAGCAGGCCAACAGAGTTGGCGATTCTCCAATAGATGGTGACTCTGACCACACCCTTTTCCCCCACAGCATCTAGTGTTTTTTGCTCACTTTACCGGGCTGGGGAGCATACCCCGGGCCCTGAGAGTAGTTTGTACTACTAGAGAATCTGGCCTTGATCGATTCTTTGAATGTGCCAGTGGCCCACTTTAGCATTCCCTTGAGCATGGGCAGGAACTGCAATGTCCGCTTGGATTTAGATAAGGTTTTCACAAGGAATAGTTGTCCTCAGGGAGGATGTGCATATCAACATTTTGGAAAGTGGCAGCTATTTGGATGACCTTAGGATATGTGATGTTTCTTTTGAGGGTGACTATCTAGGTGAATAAAGATCATGCCTGGATCTCCTGGGGGATCACCATCATCGTCGTGTATAAAAGTTTATTAGTACTCTCTGCTGTAAAGTTAACGTAAAACATTTGCTGTTAGACGTAGTATAGACTATGTTAGCCAGGTAGACCAAAGAGTCTACCAAATGTTAATATTCCTCTTGGCTACGGATTATGTTAAAAATCGGATGAAAGCAAATTTCCGAATCACCGAATAAAATACATATAATGCACGTTCATATGCATGCACATATTTAATATGCCACGGGCTGAACATTGGATACTCGCACTAGAGTTGTTTTGCAATTGGAGTGGCACAAGGGATCATTAGGTGGTCCTGACGAAAAGCCTTGGGGTAGGGCTTGAAACATGTAGACCTTTGAAATACATGCACATAGCCATATGTCTTTCAATTTCCCCCTTTTTAACCAGCCCAGCTAGAGGTAAGAATAAATCATTTTCCCTACTTATGCAGGTATTTTTAACTTTATTTCCCATTAGATAAGACCCTCCCACTCTTATACATCCCCATTCTTCATAGTATATGACCAAAGTGCTTCCACGTATTCGTCGGTTGCAGCACGCACCGTTCTGCAGCGGGACGGAAAGAACCCTATGATGAAGCATGCCACCAAGGGAAACCTTGGTGGGTGAGGGTTATTTTAAGAGAACTTCCTATTTTCTACCTAATAGAAAGAGTGGAAAGATAGTCCAAACAAAACGGACGGACTCTCTTTGGTTATTACATAAAACAGTACACCAACATGTGAAAACAGTGATATCTGGAATTGTCAATACATTTGTAATAAATCTGCTTTGGAGTGTTCCCAAAATCCTGAAACTGGGTCTCACGCCACTTTCAGTGCACCATCCAAGCATGGGCGCTGGAATTAGGGGTGCTGGGGATGCTGCAGTACCCCCTCCCCCAAAAAATAAACTTGCTGGAGTTCTGAAGGTAAAATGATCAATAAAGATGCCTTTAAATTTTGTTTTTGTCACATTTGCTTTTGTTCAAAGAAAAGCCGAATGTCAGGCGATGTCTTCTGAGGAATTGCTGCAAATTCTTTTAACACGGAGAGGGGGATTTACCTTAAGACAGCACAAGTGTAATTCTGTAGCATTTGTAATTCAGAATTGTGAATAAAATGAAGATTTAATAGAATAAAAGCACACCAAGACACTTTTCTTGGTGTTGGAAAAATGATAAATATTTGCTGAAACTTGATTTCCACACATTATTATTTGTGCGTTATATCATTTAATCATAAAACTGCATATCAGTGCAAACTTAGTTGCCTTTTAAATGGGAAAAGCGTTTTTGTAAAAGAAAATGCACTACCACACCATGCTTTAGTAATATATTGGTGACAGTAGGCTTTAAAATGCAGCACTGGCTACATACCACACATTTGCTGTACATGTTCTTTGTGTGACGCATGCATTTTTAGCAATCCCTACAACTCTGGTGATGTAACATTGATGCCAGCACCCCTGCATCCAAGGGGTGCTGGAAAGCGGGAGGGATGGCATGCAGAACTTGAAGAAGCAAGCTGTGTGGGTAGTACAGAGAGAAAAACAGTACTCGCATGAGATAGAACCACTGCTTAATTTGGGAAAGAAAGTGTACTGGTGCCTGAAACTGTTCAAAAGTCAGCGGCATGTGCAATTAATGGTTGAAGCGCGGTACATCAAGGCTGGTCGTTTTAAAACCACCTCATACCTCTTTGATCCACTACAAGACACTACCTCCCCCTTATCTCACTCCTGCAGGTTCCTACTTTTTTTTTGTGAAGGTGTGACTTTCTTTCTGATTTGTGTAATTTCCCTCTCTTGCGCTCGGTAAATAAAAGATGCAGAAAATAAGTGCCCGTTCTTAAAAATAGGTGCCAGTGCCCCCTACCTGCTCAAATTAAGCACTGGAAGCAACCTCTGGTGGAAAATATATCCTTCATAAGTTGACTCATTGGATGGAGGTGGATGGGATAAATAATATCAACATCTAGCTTTTTAATGTTTATGTTAAATCCTTAGAATTGTTTTTGAGATCTAGGTAAATATTCATTGAAAACATACCGAAAAACTTCCTCAGTTTGTAAAGCATCGTCCTCTTCCTCCCAGGCATTTGTGTTCTCCTGCCAGGTTTCCAAGTCCCCTAACTCGGGCTGTAGACAAGAACCAAACAATAATTGTTGGAAAGAAGCAACAAAGCAGCATGAATAGTTTGCAGTTATCAAACCATATACACTAATAGAAGTAAATATTTGCATTTGGCATGCTTCTGAGGAACGGAGAGAATGATGGTTATTCTGTATTTTTTCTCTATCCGGAAGAGTTTCACAAGCTACAACACTGATTACGTCTCTATTAGCCTACTGCAAGCCTCTACTCCTCAAGCATGTTAGTTATATTATTACTAATCCCTACTAGCATAAACACGGTCAAATGAGTGTGTGAAGGCTAAATATGTAGGCTGGGGTTTTATTTGACACTACCTTTTGTTTCTGTTCTCCTGAGGTGTACATTTAGAAAAAAATGACACTTTAAGAAAAGGTTCTTTCCCAATAAAAAAACTGTAACCTCTCCCGCTATCATGTCAAATAGTTTACCAGACATGATAGCTAGGAGAGTGAATAATGCGCTAGAAGAACAAGTAGCTTACCTTCGTTAACAATATATCTGTAAGAAAAATTAGTTAGTCATAGATTCCTTACCTTAGAATTACCCCCAGGCGTCAGACTGGATCCGGAAAGTTTTTTCGTCAGCAGTACCTCTACGCGTCGGAAGGTGGTGTTGGTCGGCTCCGCGTCCGTTGTTGGCGTCGTGGTCGCCGGGATGACGTCGCAGCAGCTACTTAGACGCCGCCCTCGCGTGCTGACGTCAGTTCTGTACACGACTTTCGCGCCAGAAACGCAGAGCCATGCAAGACACGGACCACTGGTGCACAAAACTAGGGCCCTGAAAGGACATCCTTAACCCTAGAAATCAGTTCGCAGAACGGGGAGGATGGGTGGGGCGGTAAGGAATCTATAACTAACTTTCTTACAGATATATTGTTACCGAAGGTAAGTAACTTGTTCATCTGAAAGAAACACGTTAGTTATAGATTCCTTACCTTAGAATAGATACCCCAGCAATACCACCCCGGAGGTGGGTCTGCGAACCAAGATCACACCAGAAAGTCCTGGAGAACAGAACGGCCAAAGAAGCAGTCTCTCCGGACTGGATTGTCAAGGCAGTAGTGTTTGGTAAAGGTGTGCAACGAAGCCCACGTAGCTGCCTGACAAATGTCATTCAGAGGAACTCCACGTCCCAAAGCAGTAGTTGCTGCCGTCGCACTGGTGGAATGGGCGCGCAGCCCCACTGGAGGCTCCTTCTTTGCCAGAGAATAACAGGCTTTGATACACAAAACGACCCATCGGGAGATAGTCCACTTGTGTACGGCCCGACCTTTTTGGCGCCCACGTAGGCAACAAAGAGCTGGTCATCCACCCGGAACTGTTTTGTGCGATCCAGATAAAAGGAAAGAGCACGTTTTGGGTCCAGACGGTGGAGCCTCTCCTCCTCTTTTGAAGGAGGCGGAAAGAAGGTGGGCAAAGTGATGGTCTGCCCGATGTGAAAGGCAGTGACAACCTTGGGCAGGAAGGATGGACGAGTCCTGAGAATCACCTTGTCCGGATGGACAGACAGGAAAGGAGCCTTGGAGGAAAGGGCCTGGAGCTCACTCGCCCATCTGGCAGATGTGATGGCTACCAGGAAAGCAGTTTTAAGCGTCAGAAGCCTTAAAGGACAGTTGTGAAGCGGCTCAAAGGGAGCGCACATTAAAAAGGTTAAGACTAGATTGAAGTCCCACTGAGGCATAACGAAGGGGATAGGAGGAAAGAGATGAGTTATGCCTTTCAAGAAACGATTAACAACCAGGGACTTGAAAAGAGAAGGCTGATCAGGAAGCCGAAGGAAGGCAGAGATGGCCGAAAGATAGCCTTTGATAGTGCCCAGAGCAGAACCCTGCTGGGCTAAAAAAGAAGGAACAAGAGAACCTCAGAAAGAGGGACAGAAAGGGGATCCACAACCTTTGCTGTGCACCATGCCACAAACTTGTTCCACCGGCAGGCGTATACCATCTTAGTGGAGGGACACCTGGCTGCCAAGCTTACATCGCAAACCTCGGGAGGCAGGTCAAAAACGTCAACTGCCGCCACTCAATCTCCACGCAAGGAGGTGGAGGCTGGACAGGTTTGGGTGGAGGACCGTCCCCTGTTGCTGCGACAGAAGATCCTCCCGAAGAGGCAGACGGGTCGGAGGATCAATGGCCATGTTGAGCAGCTGGGGATACCAAACTCTTCGTGCCCAATCTGGAGCCACAAGGATGACTTGGGCCCGGTCGCGCCTGATCTTCTTCAGCACTCTGGGCAGAAGTGGTATAGGCGGAAAGGCATACAACAGACCGCAACTCCACTCGCGACGAAAAGCGTCGCCTAGCAATTGCCGCCTTGGAAATTCCAACGCGCAGAACTGCTGACATTGCACGTTCTCTTCGGTGGCGAATAGATCTAACCAAGGCTCTCCCCACTGTCGAAAGAGACGTTGCACCACCTCAGAGTGAAGACGCCATTCGTGATCCATCATGCACCTGCGGCTGAGTTCGTCCGCATTGGCGTTCAGGGAACCTGCCAGGTGTTGAACCACCAGGGATATGCCCTGATGTTCCAGCCATGTCCAGAGGCGGAGGGCCTCCTGACATAGGGTCCACGACCCCACCCGCCCTGTTTGTTGCAGTACCACATGGCGGTGGTGTTGTCCGTGAACACCTGCACTACTCTTCCCCGGGCAGAGGGAAGGAATGCCTTGAGTGCAAGACGAATCGCCCAAAGCTCCAGAAGGTTGATGTGGAGCTCAGACTCCGCCGGAGACCAGAGGCCTCTGATCTCCGCCTCTCCCATGTGGCCGCCCCATCCCAGAAGGGATGTGTCCATCACCACTGTGTGCTCTGGTTGGGGAAAGGAGAGGGATCTGCCGTTGACCTAATCCTGGTTCGTGAGCCACCACTGCAAGTGTCGAGCAGTGCCCTCCGAGATCTGGACGCAATCGGATAGATTCCCCTGATGCTGCGCCCACTGGAACTTCAGGTCCCACTGCAGAGCCCGCATATGCCACCTCGCATGATCGACCAGCAGGATGCAGGAGGCCATGAGGCCCAGCAGCCTCAGGATCATCCAGACCGAAACCCGGGATAGAGGCTGAAAGATCGGAATCATAGCCCGAATATCCCGGACTCGCTGTTCGGGAGGATAAACCCGAAACCGCGTAGTGTCCAGAACCGCTCCGATGAAGAGGAGCTTCTGAGAGGGAATCAGGTGTGACTTCGACACATTGATGGAGAACCCCAGCGAATGCAGGAGGTCGGCCGTAGTCTGGAGGTGGGAGACGACTGCCTGGGGCGAGCCCGCCTTTAACAGCCAGTCGTCGAAATAGGGGAAGACTGGAACCCCTGATCTGCGCAGATGAGCTGCGACCACCGCCATCACTTTCATGAACACCCGAGGGGCGCTGGTAAGGCCAAAGGGAGCACGGTAAACTGGAAATGCTCGTGGCCTACCGTGAACCGGAGGTAACGCCGATGGGCCTGCAGGACGGGGATGTGAAAATAAGCGTCCTGCAAGTCCAACGCTACCATCCAGTCTCCAGGGTCGAGGGAAGACAAGACCTGAGCGAGCGTCAACATCTTGAACTTCTCCTTCCGGAGGAAGCAGTTGACGTTCCTGAGATCCAAGATAGGACGCATGCCCATGTCCTTCTTGGGCACCAGAAAGTAGTGGGAATAGCAACCACGACCTACTTCTGGGGCAGGAACGCGCTGGATGGCTCCCTTGGCCAAGGGAGCCAAAACTTCCTGTTGGAGAAGTGCCAGGTGATCCTCCGACATGCGGTGATATTGAGGTGGCATGGCTGGAGGGGTAGCCTCGAAGGGGAGGTAGTAGCCCCTTCGGACTATTTGCAAAACCCACCTGTCCGACGTGATGGTGCGCCAGTGGGGAAGGTGATGGCGAACCCTGCCGCCCACTGGCATTTGATGGGCTTGAAAGGTCGGACTAGGAAGGTTTGGAGGCTGCTGCAGCGGGGGTTGGTGGACTGGCCCGCCCTGGCCCCCTGAACCACGGCGTTGGTTCCCACGTCCCCGGCCGCGCGAAGGTTGGGAAACTTGCTGCGGCCTGTGGCTCTGGGCGGGACGTATTGGGGCACCCCTTCCATAGCCACAAAAGGGGCGAAAAGCAGACTGCGCTGGGCGGCTGGAAAGGCCCAAGGACTTGGCCATAGCCCGTGAGTCCTTGAAACGCTCTAGAGCGTTGTCCGCTTTGTCGCCAAAAGGCGACGGCCATCAAAGGGCATGTCCATCAAGGTGTTCTGGACATCCCCCGAAAAGCCAGTCAATCTCATACAGGCGTAGCGACGAAGGGCTACAGACGTGGAAATCGTCCTGCCTAGAGAGTCCGCGGTATCCAGCCCACAACGGATGGTAAACTTAACCGCATCCCTCACGGCGGTGACAGCCTGGGAGAGCTCTGTCCGGGCCTCCTCCGGACACTGAGGCAGCACCTGCACAACCGGATCCCACACAGAGTGGGAATAACGGCCCAATAGACAAGCGGTGTTTACCGACCGCAGTCCCAAGCTGGCGGAAGAGAACATTTTCTTCCCAAGATGGTCCAGCTTCTTGAATTCCCTTTCCGGTGGAGCGGTAGGGAATGCGCTCTTGGAAGTGGAGGTTTGGACCACCAAGCTCTCCTGGGTGTGGTGTTGGGAGAGGAAAGTGGGGTCACCCGGAGCCGGGCGGTGGCGTCGGGCAATCATCCTATCCACGGGCGCCCCCATGTTGGGCCTGGACCACGTGCCCAAAAGGACGTCGGTAAGGGCCTCATTAAACGGCAGCAGGGGCTCCGAAGAGCTCGCTGCCAGCTTAAGCACCTCTGTCAGGAGGTTAGTCCTGACCCCCACCGCAGGAAGCTCGAGGTTGGGGGCCTCGGCCGCCCTACGCAACACCACTGCGTATGACGCTCCCTCCTCCGTAGCCACGGTAGGAGGAGACAACATGCCAAGGTCAGGGGATGTGTCAAGACCACTGGCATCCCCCAGTTCCTCTCTCCAGTCCTGCTCAGCTGATCAGTTAAAGGGTCACCTGATACCTCCCAGTCCTCCTCCTCAGGTTGCCAATTTGCTGGCTCGGGTCCACATCGGGATGGAGGACGGGGTCGACGCCGGCCGGGGACAAGACCGGCGTCGGTTGCGTTGCTGGAGGAAGCGGCGCCGGTGTAGGTGTAATAAGGTCAACCGGCGCCGTTCCGGATCCAGGCCTGGATCCAAGGGGGCCTGCGGCGCCGTGGCCGGAGCCGACGGCGGAAAAGTCCTAGGCCCCTCAATCGAGTGCGCGGGGCCTGAAGGTGCGCCGGTGGGTTCGGGCTGCCCAAAGATGACATGCATCGCCTCGTAAAACTTACGAAGTTGGGCGGGAGTCGCTCCTGGTCCCGGGAAGGAGGGAAGCCCGGACTGGACTCTTCGGGCTTCGCGGGAGGGGCACCGCCCGCATCCCTCGTCGCGTCAGCCGACGGGGAGAAGTCGAAGAGCTACGATGCTTCTTCGACTTCTTTTTGTGCTTAGACTTACCCGACCCCGAGTGCGAAGACTTCGATGACTTGGACGAGTGGTGATGGCTCCGTGACCGGTTTCTCGACCTCCCTTGCGACCGGGACCTCGAACGGCGCGGAGCCGACTGCCGGTGCTCAAGCAGCTTTCGGGACAGCTCCTGCAAAGCCTTCGGAGCCATCGACCGGCAGTCGGAGCACGACTTGGGGTCGTGGTCGCGCTCCAGGTAAAAGAGGCACACGCGGTGCAGATCCGTAACCGACATCAGTCGGGTACAGAAACCGCATGCTTTGAAACCGGGCATCCCTCGTGCACCAGGAGTCGTAGACTCAAAAAAGACGTCGACAAAAGTCGCTCAAAAAAGTCAGCCAAAAAGTGACTGGAGGTACCGCTCTCTTCGCATCTGCGCTGGCTGGCGCGGAAAAAGAAAGAACTGACGTCAGCGCGCAAGGGCGACGTCTAAGTAGCTGCCGCGACGTCATCCCGGCGACCACGACGCCAACGACGGACGCGGAGCCGACCGACGCTACCTTCCGAGGCGCAGAGGTACTGCTGATGAAAAAACTTTCCGGATCCAGTCTGACGCCTGGGGGTAATTCTAAGGTAAGGAATCTATAACTAACGTGTTTCTTTCATTTATCATTAAAAAAAAAACACATTTGTGGACTAGTAATAAAGAAGCATAAACCGTATGAACACATTCTACACAATGACACTGTTTAGACAATGCTCTTCGACCAGACAGAAGGAAGCACAGTCTTTGCAGGTACTGAGCAGTCTGAAACGGCCTCTTTTGCGGTGCCTTAACTCCTTAACGTGAGACATGTTGGAGACAACTCTTGAAACACTTCCTTGCCAAGATGGCTGAAACGGTGGCCTGAAGTCCTCGTCGGTTCAGGCTAGATTTCTGAGCCCCTCTGGAATCCTGCATTTACAAAAGGTGATGTTTTACACTGATCCAGTGTATATTCATTCAGCATGCTTTAGTAGCTGGCGAATCATGCGGGTACTTGAGGGAACATAAGGGGCCAATTCTTGGGAAAAGCAGGCTCATGTTACAGAGTGAGTTGAAGTAGGTCAGGTAGCGTGGGTAAAGATATGGTCTTATTTACACTAAGGGGAAGAGGTCTCGGCAAAAGATAGTGATGACCATGAAGTGCCTGGAGCTCACTCTTTTTAAAGTTTAAAGCTCATGTAGGACTGGAGAGAGGTCATAACAGACATCTGAAGAAGGAAACAATTTAACCAATGAACCACTACAGAGAAAAGGGGTTACAGAGAAATATAACTTGGAAATTTGTTACAAAGAAACATTAAAATGAAGATTTAAAAGGGTTCAAAGACACAAGGTACATTTTAGCATAAAGGATAAATGGTATGGTTGTAAGTTTAGGAGAAGAAAATACAACAGCGCACTTGAATCTAGATGTTAATTTAAGATCAGTGCTTTTTATTAATGATGATTAAAGATGAAAGTTTATTCTTCAGTTTCAAGTAGGAGTCATAGGTTACAGGTGTTGTAAGTAGTAAGGTAGCAGCCCCACCGGGAGCAGCATCCCAGCTGCTCAGCCCACACACATCAACTGACATTCACTCCACCAGGCACACAAACATTCTATGACATCACACTCACTCTGGCTGAGCAGCAGGGCTCGGGAAATATCCTTAAGAACGAAGCCGGAATCCCGCTGTGCCTTCACAGCGCAGGCAATAGAACAACTGTGTCTTTAGTACACATTCGTTCAGCACGCAAATCATTAGAACTGCTTGCAGATGAAGGTAGAAACTTACTTGATGGTGACATCAGCAAAGAAGAAATTGCTGCAGCCATCGCCAAATTACCTTACCATAAATCCCCAGGAGAAGACCGTTTTTCCTGCGGAGTACTATATATGGTCCGGGGAGGAAACAATTGACACTCTATACTCTGCTTTTCACAAGGCTGTTCAGACAGTATCACTTGGCCCCATTTCTAATAGGGCATTGATTGCAGTCATTCCCAAACCAGGTAAGGACCCACTTGCTTGTGGCAGCTACCGTCTCATCTCCCTTATTAATGGACATGTTAAAATTCTGGCAAGTATTCTGGCTACACGACTTCGCAAAGTCATTCCATCCCTCATACATCCTCTCAGGTTGGTTTTGTTCCAGGTCGTTCCTCTAGGAATCACCTTCGAACTCTGGCTCATACTTTATGGACCGCAAAAGGGCTAACGGAAGATGCGGTGGCTCTTTCCTTGGACGCAGAAAAGGCGTTCGATCTTATAGACTGGGGTTATCTCTTTGCTACTATGAAACGCTTTGGCTTAGGCGAACAATTTATTTCTAAAGTTCGCCTGTTATATGAAAATCCAGTAGCTCAGGTTAATTGTGGTGGATTTCTTTCAGACCCTTTTCCAATTCAAAGGGGTACTCGCCAAGGTTGCCCCCTTTCTCTCCTCTTATTTCTGCTGGCGATAGAACCTCTTGCCTCACTTATTCGTCATTCACCGCGGATTCAGGGTATACCTATAGCAGGAGGGGAATCTAAACTGTATTTATATGCTGACGACATTCTTCTTACTTTAAAAGATCTTCCTCATTCTTTGCCAACCTTACTTGAGATCATTGATGGCTTTGCTGCCCATTCTGGCTACAAAGTAAATTGGGATAAAAGTGTGGCCCTTCCGCTCTCCTCCGTCACCACAAAAGCATCAATTGATGAATATCTCTTTTTTTGGAAATTGTCGCATCTATAATATTTGGGTCTATTGGTTAACCGAGGTTTGGTAGGTATGGTCTCAAATAATCTCTCCCCCTTATAACACAAATGGAAACTGATTTTTCAAAATGGTCCCTCTTAAGTTTCTCCATGTGGGGAAGAGTACAGGCCGTAAGGATGGTCACTTTACCTCGCTTTACTTATGTTCCTGGAATGCTTACGATTGTAATCCCTTTGTCTACACTGCGCCGACTAGATGCCCGTATTCAGGCTTTTGTCTGGGGATTTATGCGTCCTCGTCTAGCTGCTGCCAAACTGATCGCTCGCCGCTCCCATGGTGGTTTGGGTTTGCCATCCCTTGAACATTATTCTCTCGCCCTGCATCTCTCGCAATTAGTTTACTTGCTTCCAGGACCGACTGACCCCCACAATGGGTTACAACGGAATATTCTCTACTTAATCGTGATGATGGCCTTAATTTTTATATGGTACCCGTAACCCACTTGCATCCCCTCCGCATCCTGTGATCCAAGCTACACACCAAGCATGGCATTGAGCGCATCGTCTTCTTCGGACTGTTCATTGTTTACACTATAAAGCTCCACTTTGGGGTAATGAGAGTATTCGAATAAAAGGTCATGCGCTTCACTGGTCTGTTTGGAGAACGAGAGGAAATCAGACACTAGATCAGCTTATATTAAATGGAGATTTAAAATCCTTTGACCTTCTTTGTGAGGATTTTGACCTCCCAATGCACCAGACTTCGCGATATTTGCAACTACAGCAATGTTTGAAGCGCTGTCTGGGTCCTCTTTCCTGGACATTAGACTCTTCACCAATATTGAATTATCTCCTTACTTGGAGAAGACATAAAGGTCTGTATAGTGTTTTAACTAATCATTTATACTCACAACCACTTCTTAAAACCCTTTGTGAGAAATGGCAGGAGCGCTTACTTATTACCATTGAAGAAGATGTTTGGTGAGACGTATTGGAAGCCCTTGACAGAGGTACTCGGGAGGCACGTTTAAAATTTTGCCTTTTTAAAACTTTACATGTTTGGTATTGGACGCCTCAGAAATTACAAAGAGCAGGATTAATATCCCATTCTAAGTGCTGGAGGTGTCCTGGTACTAATTGTGACCTACCTCATATACTCTGTGAATGTCCCTCTATACAATGTTTTTGGGCTTATGTAGGGGATACTCTCAAGGAAACCATGTCCCTTCCTCTGCCCCTTACTCCTCCCAATATCTTATTGCATTATCTTGACAACTCTCCTGATATTACATGTCCACAACGTCATCTTTTTCACACTGCACTTTCTACAGCTAAAAGACCGTGGCAATCATCCAGCCCCCTAAGCAAGAAGACTGGATGGTAGCAATGATCCAGACAGCATCCCATGAACGTGTATTATACCGATTACAAGATCAGGAGGAAATCCCCTCTTATTTATTTATCTATTTATATGTGTATTTATTTATTTATCTATTTATGATTCTTTTTATGACTCTCTATCATCATCAAGGTTCATCATATTTAATGTTTCACAGATTAAAATTTCTCCCTTTGTATCCACATTTCAATCTATTTAATTTATTCCATGACTGTTCGCGACGAAGGTTATGAATTCTTAAACATACTGTACACTATATTCTGTTCTCCTATTATCGGTTTCTTATCTTCTATAGGACCCCTTTCTTATCCTTCCTCTCAATTATTCTGTAAAAGTCTTTCCTCCTTCATAGTGTACTAATATTGTTTTTTTGTCAATGGACTGTTGTGCATTACTTTCATATACATATATAGTTTATAAAACTTTTAATAAAGAAATGACACCAAAAAAAAGGCTTGCCTTAGGGGGTCGCATTGGTGGAATGGTGTTGGATTTAAAGTCCAACATCTTCCCTGCTGTTGCGCAGACTGGAGTTGGAATAGTAAATTAACCTATTCCAAAATCCAGCGTCCCCTAGGACAAGTCGTTATAACGGTCTGCGTGCTGAACAAATCTGTACTAAACACGCATTCGTTCTAATGACGGCACCGTAAAAGCACAGCAGGATTCCGGCTTGCGGAATACCGTCATATATTCGCAGGGCACATAATACAAAGGAAGAAAAATACATGGCAATACCAGCAGGACACCACACACCTCCCTCCTTTAAGGAAACAATAACAAACAACAATACATATAAGAAGGAAACAATCATCAACATAAGAACGGACATATAAAGAAAGAAGAAATACAAAGAAGAATCACATACACATTCTCTCCCCTTCAGAAAATGTGTGCAATACATGTGCACCTACTGGTGCCATTATGCCCCTATGGGTGCAATACATATGCCCTAGGATTGGGTGATGCAAAGTAAATGCCCCACCACCAGCAATCGTAAGGAGAGCACCTGTGTGCAAGACATGACCCCCATAAAACGTAACTGTATCACGGTTTGGGTGCAAATGCCCAAGACCACTAAACGTAAGTAGTACTTGAGTTTATATCCAATATAACTCATCACATGTATTGCAGAAGTAAAACGCAAATTCTAGAAAGGTTTGATCTTAATGCAAATGCCCATTACCAGTAAAACGTAAGCACTGTGTGGAGTCACAACTAATATGTCCAATCACAGCTAATGTAAATGTAAAATGTTTGAGCAAAAAAAAAACACATGGCCGTTAGAAATGGGGGTCTCCAGTTGGCAATAATTTACACCTTGACCAAGTAAGGAGCCTTCCTTCTAGTCAGGGAAGGGGGATACCCTTCTAAAATAACCCCTTCTCACTCCCTTGGTAGCTTGGCACGAGCAGTTAGGCGTATCCAGGCAATGTGTAAAGCATTTTCACATAACTCACAGTAATACAGTTAAAACACTACAAAAGGACACCACACCAGTTTTAAAAAAATAGCCAATATTTATCTGTGCAAAACAAGGCCAAAACTATAAGAATCCAGATACAATTATTCAAGAATATCAAAAATAGACTTTAGAAACAGTTCCTTGAAGTTGATCGTTCTGCCTGGGGCTACCATGGAGGTGTGGAGGTGTGGAGCAACAAATCCCACGGTTCCGACCGACCGCGGCAGTGCGGCCTGACTGCAGAGTTGAAAGACCCTCAAACAGTACCATTTGTTCGGGCTGACCGCGGTGGTGCAGGGTGGCGTGAAGCAGAGAGGTGCGGAGTGCAGTGCCCTTACGTCGGCTCGGACATCCAGCAGCATCGTTAGAGCAGGGCTGTGGTGCGAAATGGGGAGGTGCTCATCGCGGTGCTAATGGTCACGGTGCAAGCAACTGCGTCTATCGATTATCGGAGGTTGTTGGGGCTGGCGTCGGTGGGCCGAGACTGCGGTGTGGGATGGGGCGGTGCGTTGAGTAACTTACAAGCGGTGCCCCCAAACCACGGTTTAAGCAGCGGCAGCAGCGATGTCGGCTATCAGCGGTGGCGTCGGTGAGACCAGGGCAGCGGAGTGAAGTGAAGCGGTGCGGACTGCGATGTCCACAGGTCGTGGTGCGATGTCCCTAGGTCGCGGTGGATCGGTTGCAGTGCGAAGAGCGGTGGTGCCCTCTGCGGTGCCTTCAGGTCACTGAGCCAGCAGCGGTCTCGGTGACGGCTGCAGATTGCAGTTTCCCTCTGTGGCAACTGAAACACCCAGTCCCAAATGTGGTACCCAGAGGAAGGTGAAGTCTTTGCTGTTCCTGAAACTTCTTGAACAGGAGGCAAGCTCTACTTAAAGCCCTTGGGGGTACTATGATGAAGAAATTTGTAGAAAGTTCAGTCCAGTCCTTTCACTGTCCAAGACAGAAGCATCCACTATAGGCCAACACAGCAAAGCACACAGCAAAGTGGTAGTCCCTCCTCACAGTTTCTCCGGCTCTTCTTCTTTGCAGGTTTCTTGATCCCAAATAGTTCCAATGTTCTGAGGTCAGGGTCCCCAAATTTATACCACATGTTCCTTTGAAGTTGGTACAAACAAAGTTCCTCTGGCATACATAAACCAGTTCTGCCTGGTAGAGGCCAGGGTCTATTCAGGGGTAGAGACAGCTTTGTGGATGGCAGCCACAGTCTATTCAGGTGCAAGTGCCAACTCCTCCTAATTCTCTAAATGCAGCAAGGTCTATTCAGCCTGGCCATGAGTCACCCAGGAAAGCAGGACACACCTCAACCCACCCCACCCCCCTTGTGTCAGTCTACTGTGAATGCACATTTGCAGCTCCTGTCACTCTGAACCCGGATGGTGAATACGCAAATGGCAGAGGCACACACGATGGTTAAGCAAGAAAATGCCCACTTTTTAAAAGTGGCATTTTCGAACACACAATATAAAAATCATCTTTCATAAAAGATGTATCTTTAAATTCTGAGTTCAGGAAGCCTAAACTCCAGTTCTCAATCTTGTCCCAATTGAAAGTTGGGCTTGTAAGGGGTCACAAGGCAACTTCCATGTTAACCAATGAGACAGATAGCCTTGCAATAGTGAAAAACGAAACGCACAGTACTTAACCATCAGGACATGTAACACACACCAGTACATGTCCTACCTTTCACACACACTTCACCCTGCCTACAGGGGTACCTTGGGCCTACCTTAGGGTTGTCTTATATGTAAGGAGGGGGAAGGGAAGGTTAGGGCCTGGCAAGTGGGTGTACTTGCCAGGTCGACATGGCAGTAAAACTGCGCGCAGATACGGCAGTGGCAGGTCTGAGAACCATTTGAAGGGCGACTTGTGTCGGTGGCACAATTAGTGCTGCAGGCCCACTAGTAGCATTTGATTTACAGGCCCTGGGCACACAAAGTGCACTGAACTAGGGACTTACCAGTAAAATATTCCTATCAGGGAAAACCAATCATAACACACTTTACAGTAGGAGCACTTGCCCTTTAACAATGAACAGCAGTGTGAAAGTGTGCAGAGACACTAAAACCAGCAAAAACGAAGTCAAAAACAGGAGGCCAAAAAGTCATGGAAAAACCTGCCAAAAATGGCCAGTCCAGCAATGTCCATTACCAGAAAATGCAAGAAACGTTTGGGGTAGCAACATACCCCCTCAAAATGGTTTGAGCTCAACAACATGTCCCACCACCAGAAAATGCAAGAAACGTTTGAGTGCAAAAACATGCCTCAACACCATAAGTACACCTAACAAATAAGGTTTGGGACATGGGGTGCTGCCCCATCACCAGTACAAACAAAGATTTGTTTGGGATGCATACAAACCAACATATCCCAGCACAGGTAAAAGCACGCAACGTATGGGTGAAAAACAGAACCCTAATCTAAAAATCTGCGGGAGCCCGTGTTTGTTTTCGCCGCCAGTGCCGCCAGCCTGCAATTGCTGTCAGGGGACTCCAATCCCCATAGCTCCAAGCGCCGGGGAGGCGCCAACGAATCCCTCTCGCACCAGGAGGCGCTCAAAAGGGGGCTTGGGCTCCCGCAGCGCCCAAGGGCGGGCCCGTCTGCGCCCGTCAGAGCCCGGAAGAGGCTGGGCCTACTCTCTTTGCCTGCAATTGTTCATTTAATCATTCAACCCCAGGTACTGTGCTGTTTTTGTCTTGCAGTATTGCTTAAGGATTGGCTGGGACATTCTGGGCGGGCCTAATCTACTTATCTATCAACTTGATCGACTTTGCGCTATAGGCAAGCGCAAGGCTGTGGATGGGGCCCCAAGGGCTCCGAAGGGAAAAAAAAGTGCCATCTAGAAGGATAAATGATGACGTCCTCACCCGAATTGACTCATTACTGTCTGAATGTACTGACATTATTTCCAAACCTGTGCTACCCAATACAAATTCAATGGTTCACCATAGTTCCCCACCTAAGCGAATCCATAAAATGTTCGAAAAGCCACTTTTGAAATCACAATTGTCAGCACCAGCACCAGAGGGGGGTGATAGGCCAACAACTCATGCCAATCGTGCTAGTTCACCTATAATTAACGAGTCTCTAATGGTAGAATGTAGCAACAGGTATTCTGTACTCGCCAACACTGGGCCTGAACCAGAGAACTGTGCTATGCCAGGGAGTGACCATATTAACATTGAGACCCTGACTATGCTGCGGAATATGATGGAAATAATCACAGAGTTAAAACAACAAGTTAAAATCCTTATTGACATTGTTGGAAACAGTGCCGGGGGGTATAGTAATAACCACATGTGTCATGGTAGTGTAGAGGGGGCTGGTGCGAAAAGTGCCAAGACTAACTCTCTTTCTGACTCCCTACACCAGTATTGTCCCCCTTTTGATAGAGGTGTTCAGTCCCATCCTGCTCCACCTGTGAGACTACATGGTGGGGAAAAGTCTGTTGACCGAACGCCTCCAGGGAACTTGTATGGGGAGAGACCCCTTGGGGCGAATGGGACCGCTAGCAAGGAGCAGTGGAGAGGAGGGCAAGGGTTCCGTGTACCCCCTCAGCTATTCATTGGCCACGAACCAATGGGGGATAATGGAGGGAGGTGAAAGGGCAGCAGTTTACTTAACCCATGTACCAAAGCTGCCCGCCAGGACAAGGGAAAATAAAGAGTCCCTATTAAACAAAGTTACCTATTGGTTTCGTGAAACTAGACGCTGCTACTCAATAATCAGGAGTGATATTGTAAATGTGGAAAGGTTCACAACTCTAGAAGGAACACAAGATCAAATCCGGGTTTTATTTGTGAACCAAGATATAGTAGAGGGACTTCTGGTGGTCGAAGCCCGTACAATTTCAAATGCACATACTGTTGTTCAGCTCAAATTTTGCACTCCGATTGATTCTCTGAGACCCTTGTGTGCGCAGACAGACAGGGGTACAGGTGTAGGGACTGGAGCAGATAGTAGAAATCGCCAGTGACTGGAGCACAGTACCCCCTGCACTGTGGATGTATGCGGAAGTATGGGGGTTGAGAATTAATTGTTGCTTCCCATGAAAGAAGGGGATCTCCCCAGGAACAGGGAGACTGTTTCTGGGCAGCCCAGTATCTGCAAATATAGGCAAGAAGGTTTAACGAGGTTAGAAATTGATACTGTGCCAAATGACAGCAACCCAAAAGCTACCCCTATTTCATATGAGCCAGAACCAGCCCTAGAGTCTGTGGTGAGGATAGCGTCATGGAATGTTGCAGGACTGGCCAAACTTTTGGCTGATGCCCAATGGGGAGAATTTATAGACACCTATGATATATGCCTATTTCAGGAGACTTGGTGTCTTGCACCATTTTACAGAAATGGGTATACATCCTTTTGTGTTGACGCGAGTAAGAGCCCAAAGGGAAGACCCTCAGGAGGACTGGGTATCTGGGTTAAGACTTCGCTGCGATGTACTATTAGCACTCTGCCATGTAGCTCAAAGGATATCCTCGCCCTTAGACTTTTGTTTTCCTCTGGTTTGTCTATAAAACTAATTAATGTTTACAATAGGGTAGAGGGCAGAAATAATGAAACACAAACTATCTACCAACTTGAGCAACAGCTCTTGACCCCGAGATCAGGAGACTTAATATTGATGGCAGGAGTTCTCAACACAACTTTTGAGCCAATAGCGACTGCCCCCATGATTTAACCACTGACCTGGACAACCAATGGGGTATACCCAACTTAGATTTGCCCAAAGTAAGAAGGACACCTAAAGCAGGCCAGCTTTTGGCACTCACCCTTGAGTATGATCTTAGAGCGACTAATGGCAGGTGCACCTCAGACCGCCAGGGCAAATCTACCTTCAACAGACCGGGTTATTGTAGCAGAATTGACTACTTCTTAGCCCAAGTCGAGTTATGGCCTGCTGTCGTGGACATGGAGGTGATCGACCGTTTAGATAGTGATCACAACGTTCTCAGTCTATCACTTAGTATCAAGGAAACACCACATCTTGAGTTCAGGGGCTATAGTGATATTGGTGAACTTCAGCCTGCAAATATCCCGAGAACCATCAAATGGGATTGGGTAGCTAAAAATCACGCGCCATTGACCATTATTAAAGGATTTGTCAAGGCTAAATTTGACCAGTTATCTACACTCCCTACCATGATGAGAAATGAAAAAATGTTACATACACATGAGAAGCTAGGGGAGACAATTAGAGATGTCCTGGGTAAAAAAAGACACAAGAAGAATCTCTGCCCCAAAACTGAGTCCTGGTACAATAATGCCTGTAGAGTGGCGAAAGGCGAGCTTCTGGATGCAATCAAATCTAAAATTACAGGTCCAGATTACGAAATCTAGGGCTCGCTATAGGGCGGTACTTAAAATCGCAAAAAGGGAGTGGGAAGAATTGTTATGGTCAGATTTGCATGATGCTTTGGTAAATAGGGACACTAGGGACTTCTGGAAAAGTGTAGTTAATATGTCCAGGGGTAAGAAACCCGTACTCGACTTTTGTATCCAACCAGAGAACTGGGTTGCACACTTCAGCCACCTATACACAAATAACTCTAGGTTGCTTAACGATAGAGATACCGCAGCTGAGAATGGGGGTCAATTTGAGTCTAATGATCTGCAATTTACACTCAGTGAGACAGAAGTAGCAATTAGCTCCAGTATTTCCCAGTATTTCCCAATGGAATATTCACTTTTTGCAGATTAATTAAACAAGATTCACAGATTACTGCAAAACATAAATTCCATATAGGAACTTCTTTTGTCCTGAAGGAATGCAGGTACAATTTTTCCCTAAACCCGACTAAATACAATGTGGTACTTAATGAAATTAGAGGGTTCAACTGAATATTTCTGGAATTTTTTGTTCCAGATATTTTCCAGTCATACGCCCCGAAGAGAATCAAACCCCATCAACTAACGAAGGGGACCGAAACGCGTCAGCGTTTTTTCCTCCTGGGATATAATCTAATTAATATTCTTCTATGCGGAGCTAATTGTGTCAAATTTGTTCGCCCTCATAGATATATACAAACATTTTTACCCAGCAGGCTACAGCCTTAAAAATACATAAAGCAATAGTGGTGTAAAAACCAACAATAAGGCTGTAATATTTAAAAATGACTGGTTGATGCACAAGATGTTTATTGTTTTTTGTTAACAATGTTTGTTTTATGTCTATGTTAAGTATTGTTTCAATTCATGTACTGTCACAGATAGTCTGTCTTTTTCATTGACATGTCCTAACAATGTCTAAATTTGCTTAAATATTACAAATAGAAGTAAATGAAATACTTCAGATCCATTAAATGATTTAATGGTCTAAGTCTGTTTAAATAAACAGCCAAGAAAAACACCGGCCGGGACCTCTCTTTTTGACACGTTATACCCAATGGGCCCTTCCTGACAGGTCTCGGGCCAAACCCCTTCTTTGTATCTAGTGCATAGACTGTAAAGCAGTCCTACCGAAAGTAGTGGCAAGTCTGTGGGTGTTGCAGTAGCCTGAAATAGTGTACGGAGTACAGCCTGGCCAACATTGGTTTGTTGGCGTGCTAGTATATCCACACAATGGTGTTTTGTGAAAGTGTGTGGTGTAGAAAAAGGATCTGCTTTGCTGATATTAGCTAAGGGAATTTTCCGGAGGAAGGCCATAGATGCCCCTTTTTCATGTAGGGTGGGCTCTAGGAGGAGGAGTAGGCAAAACCCTCTTGGCTTTTGCATAACATGTTTGTTTACATTTGACTATCCATCTGGTTACCCCTGATTTTGATAGAGCCCTCCTTTTATGAGGTTTGGAAATGGCAACAAAGAACTGAAGGTTTTTTTGGAAGGGTTTTGTCCTGTTTACATAGTATATTCGGGGTCCTTAATGTCTAAGGTATGGAGGGCTCGTTCTGCAACAGAGCCAGGTTGAGGAAAGAAAAATGGGAGTCCTTTAGACTGATTAAGGTTGAATGGAGAGACCACCTTAAGAAGGGATTTAGGTTTAGTCCGAAGGACAACCCTATCCCTGTGAACCTGAAAGAAAGGTTCTTCCAAAGTTAAAGTCTGGAGCTCACTGACACGCCTGAGTGAGATGATAGAAAAACCACCAGGAGAGGAATTGAAGGGGGCATGAATCAAGGGGTTAAAATGGAAGACCCATAAGTCTTGTAAGGACCATATTGAGATTCCACACTGGGGCCGTGGGGACCCCTGGAGGAATGACCCTTTTGAGACCCTCCATAAAAGCTTTGAAAACAGGAATCCTGAAGAGGGAAATATTTTTCTTATTTTGGAGATAAGCAGCCACAGCTGTGTCTGGAGCTGGATAGAGGTGTCTGCTAGTCCACAGGTCTGTAGGTGTAGTAGGTAACAGACAATATCCTGGACGCTAGCTGCTAAGGGTCAATGTGTGTTTAGAGTCAGTAACAGTCAAACCTTTTCCATTCGGCAGCGTAGTAAACTCTAGTAGCAGGCATGCGTGCTTCCTTCAGAATGTTCATGCATTCGGGAGGTAGGCTGAGATAACCAAACTAAGACTTCAGGAGCCAGATCACAAGGTTGAGGCTCCTGGGGTGCGTAATTTCTCCACTGTTCTGCATGAGAAGGTCCGGCCTTCTGGGGAGCCTCTTGTGTGGCACCACCGAGAGCTCAATGAGAGTGGTGAACCAAGGTTGTCTAGCCCAGGTGGGAGCCACCAGGATGAGGGTGAGCGAGGTTTGTCGAAGCTTCCGAACCACAAACGGAAGGAGAGGGAAGAGGCGGAAAAGCATGGGAAATACCCCTTACCAGTTCATCCATAGTGCATTGCTCATGGACTGTGGGTATGGGAATCTGAAGATGAAGTTTGGGCTTTTGGGGTTTTCTGCTATGGCAAAGAGGTCCACGTTGGGGAATCCCTACTGCTGGAAGTATTGGAGGAGGACTCGTGGGTGGAATTCCCAATTGTGGACTTGTTGCTGCATCCTGCTGAGGAGATATGCAAAGTTGTTGTCTACTCCCAGAAGGCACTGCAACAGCAGATGGATCCTGTGGTGGAGAGTCCGCCGTCAAATGGCCTGGGCTAGCTGTGAGAGCAAGTGATGCCCTGTTTCTGTAGGTGGTACATGGCTGCCATGTTGTCCATCCAGATGACGACTACCTTACCCACAATATAGCAAAGGAAGGATTTCAGCACTAGATGGAAGGCTAACAACTCTAGATAGTTGATGCGGAGACCCTGTTTCCACTGGCATTGAACAGTCAGGTCTTGTAAATGCGGACCCCAACCATTAAGAGATGCGTCTGTTGCAACATTAATTCAAGGAACTGGGTCGAAAAAAGGCTGCCTGTGCAACAAATTGCTGGTGTTCCACCATTGCAGAGAGCGGTATTTGCGGCAGCTGATCAACACTAAATCGTCCCAATGACCATCCGCTTGAGACCATTGTTGCCTTAAGCATTCTTGCAGTGGGCGCATGTGTAATCTGGCGTGGGAGACTATGGCAATGCCAGAAGCCAACATTCTGAGGAGGTGCATGACTGTCCGAACTGTGACCTGTTGATCTGGCTGATAAAAAGGGCGCAACACATGGAAGGACTGCACCCTTGCAGGGCTAGGATAGGCCTTGCTCACTTCTGAATTGAGGCCTGCCCCAAGATAGCATTGAATCTGATGGGGTTGGAGGTGGGACTTCGCAGCGTTGGTGGTAAACCCAAGGTCGTATAAGAGGTTTATTGTGGCCTGGCAGTGTGAGTGACACGGTTGCTGTGCTGCGCTCTTTATCAACGAATTGTCCAGGTAAGGGCATACATGGATGCTCTGTGGTCGCAAGTGCGTGGCTACCACTGTGAGGCATTTTGAAAACACTGGAAGTGCGGTTGTGATCCTGATCAGCAGCACCTTGAAATGATAGTGGTTGCCACTTACCACAAACCGGAGGTAGAAACAATGTGCTGGATGAATTGTGATGTGGAAGTAGGCATCTTAGAGGTAGAGTGCAGGCATGAAGTCACCTTGCTGCAGCAGTAGAATGACATCCTGAAGAGTGACCAGGTGGGAATGTTCTGATAGGTATATTCATTGAGGGGACTGAGGTCCAGAATAGGTTTGAGGGACCCGTCCATTTTGGGAATGAGGAAGTAAAGGTAATACACCCCTGTGCCGTGTAGATGCTGTGGCACAGGCACTATGCCTCTTGAAGAGGAGTGCTTGAACCTGTTCCCGAAGCAGAAGTACGTGGCTGCAGGGTGGTATGTTGGAAGGTATGGATGTGAGTTCCAAACAGTACCTGCACTGAATGATGTCTAATACACACTGTTTGGAGGTGACGTGTTGCAAAGTGGGGCAGAACCTCTGAAGTCGACCCCTGACAGGTGTTATGTGGTTTGGGGAGGAGGAGGCAAGTCATGGCTTGGTGGGGCAGGTCATTTGGGGAACCCCTTTTCATCTACCCTTGGAACTGTTGTCCGGGTATGCCCCTCAGAAGCAGCCCCTTGTGGAAGATTCCCAAGCCTGCTGGCACTGGAAGGAAGTTTCAGAGTCTGAGGAGGTCGCTTGGAGCCACCATCGTAGGTTGACTAGCAAAAGGGACAACAAGGGGTGGACGTCTGCAGCGCACTCGTCTTTGCGGTCTCCAGGTCTTTTTAAAACATCTTTTCAAGCATCTCAACAACCTGGGGCCCAAATAGGTGTTGCCCATCAAATGGTGGGTTGAGGAAATGCTGTTGGACGTTCGGCTATGAGCACGCTGGAATTGATGTCGTGATTGGTGGTGTCGGCACTATCAATGGCACATCTGATTATTGAGTTCAAAATGGGCTTCCTTCCGACACTAGCTCATGCCCTCTCGTGCAGTACTCCTTTGACAGATTTTGGAGGAGCTCCTCCATCTTGTCCATGTGGGCCCATTCGTGTCAGGAAAGCAGGCTGATGGAGCTGGAATTGTGCAAGTGGTTGTCCGATTGTGCAGCAACACAATTTCCAGCTGGGTCAATATGCTTTTTTTCTTTGTACGATGGTGGCACATTGCCGGTACCCTGTACGTTAGCTCGTTTGCGAGCCGTATGCACCTTCAAGGAGTCGGGTGGGAGTTAACCCCAGATGTTGAGTGGATCAGAAGGGGAGGCCTTGTATGTTTTGTGCCTACCATAGGGGTGACTATACAAGCTTTTGCCTGGCTCTCTAAAGATGTCTAAGGCTGGTTTTAGCGTGCCTTTCAGCATTGGGTGGTACTGCATGTAACGCTGTGAGGAGGAGAGCGTTTCCAGCAGGAAATCTTCCTCAATGGCATCCCTATGCATGCTGACCTTATTGAATGAGGCCACCGTATAGGAAGTAATGTCATCTGGTGGGGAGGGACGGGGGCATGGCTAGGACAGCCACAATATCGAACGTGACTTTTGAAGCTTCGCTCACCGGCCTGCAAATCTTCAGTCATCTGGGTTTGGGCCTCCTTTGGCGGACTGTTTGGGACTGCCTATATTTGAGGGCACCCATTGCATCTTTCAGCAGAGACTTTTGTGATGCCAGGCAGGCTCTTACACGCAGATTCCAGACAACAGGTCCAGCACCCGCCAGGCCCTGATCAGCATGGGAAGGGCTGCGGCCCTGGCCCCATGGGAGGACGACCCAGCATTGGACCATGCCCCGGTTGAGCCTACGGGGGCCCCAGGAGAGGAGTGGTGGGGGCCCCCACTCCTGCGGGATATCTCCCCCGGCCGCCCACACAATGCCGCAGCCCTCAAGGGCCAATTCCAGATGGCATTCCCTCCTTTACTTGCAGGGGTACCCCTGACCAGTGCGGATTAGGGAGTGTGTAACAGAGGAGACACTTGCCCACACAATCATGCTTCCCTTCTCCTGCGAGTCGGCGCTCAGATCGTAGGGGAGGGCCGACACATCCAGTGGCGGCCTGCCCCGGGCGGCGACGCCTCCCCAGCTGGGGATCACCACAGCACAGCGGGCCGTCTTGGCCACAGTGAGTACGCTACACCGAGGCCCTTGACTTTACTCAGCAGGGGGCCCCCAGTGGGCCATTGCCATCTGTCCATGCCCCCAGCCAGCGCGATGCCCTGGGTTACTTCTCTTCCCCCTCGATTCAGCGCTCTAATCGGTGCACGCGCGGGGCATGCTTTGGCCACAGGCAGCTGCCCCGGGGACTTGGACACTGACGCACATCTTGCACTTCAGCTTAGCCTGGATCCTCCCTCATGGGCCTCTCCTGCTCTGCATCATTGCATTGAGGGCCAAGAATCAACTTACTCTTTGCTCCCCTCCTTCTATTGTACCCCGGGGCTCAGGCTTGTCTCCACACTTACCCTACGTTGCTTGACCTTGGCTGGGGCCCGCTGAACTTTCCTGCACCCAGGCGGGACTTTCTCAATTTCCCCTCATATTGGTGCTCATGTAGGTGCGTGTGTGGGGGACTTGCTGGACTTAGTCATATTGGCACGAACTGAGCAGGCCACTGCACCACAACAAATAGCCTTCCACCTCTGTGATGCACACTTTGAGTCCTGCCAGTCACGCACTGATGTGCCAACAGTACTGCAACAGCCACCTCTTTGTTGCTCCCACCAGACACAGCTGGCGCCTCATGTGCTGGATCTTCCCTGATCATCCCGCAAACCCCCTGCCCCCCTTGGCGCTCAATCGGTGCACGTGGGTAGAGGAGGGGCCGGACCAACCACCAGGGATCGCCTTTGAGCCTTGCTTGGAGCCAAGCACATCACATGGTGCTAGGGTTTACAACCGCGGAGGAGGGCTCCTTCAGATGCTGATACCATCCAGCCGGCCACCCTAGTCAGTTATCACCTTCATAGGAGTGGGGGGCGGGGAGGGGGTCGCAGGACTAAAGCTGGCACCATCAGATTGCTTTGGCGAGGAGACACCCTCAGCTTTACATCATGGGCAGACTCCAGTCAACCACTCCTGGCCCATCTTCATCATGCGCAGCTCCACCGCATCCGATTGATTTGACCAAGTGCTGGCTGCCATTGAATAGTCTGATGTCTCAATGGAAGCAAGGCACAATTTGGCACCCCGACTACCGAGCTCAGCTTCCTCCACAACGATCATCGTAAACTCAGAGTCACGGAGGGAAAGAAAAAGTTCACTACTCTGCAACCCGTAGTGGACGACAATAAATGCACTAGCCGTGATCTGCAGGATCGAGTCCGCTACCTGGAGGATAGGGCGGAGGACACTGAGGCCCGCTCCAGGAGGTGCAACATAAGAATACTGGAGTTGCCAGAAGGAGTAGAAGATCTGGACCCCATCACTTACTTGGAGAACTGGTTGAGGTCCTTCACCCCTACTTCTGATCTCACCCCCTTCTTCAAACTGGAGAAAGCGAAACGTATAGCAACTAGGCGGCCTCCTCTCAGCTCCCCGCCCTGCCCAATGTTGGCAAAATTGCTTCATTTCAAGGATCAGGACACCACCCTCTGTGCAGCTCGCCACACCGGCCCTCTACGGATCAAGGACAAAGTGATCATGGTGTTCTCGGATTACACTAGGGAAATTCAGCGACAATGAGCCTCCTTTCTTGAAATCAAATGCTGCTTGCGACAATTAGGAGTCCAATACTCACTCCTGTACCCGGCGCGCTTCAGGATTATGGTCGACGGCGCATCTCACTTCTTCACGGATCTCAAAGAAGCTTTGGACTGGGCAGACCAACATTATGACGCCGACACCCCACACCGTCTGGCCCAGCCAACACCAGTCGCAAAGCCGTGCCAGACCCGGCAGAGGAAAACCCAACGCACCCCTGCATCCCAATCCTCACTGATGACAACCCCGAACAGATCATAGAAACTAAGCTTTGGGCCATCCAGGTGGCTGCCGCCATGGGGCCCAATACCACAGACAGTGATAAAGATAAGGCCCCACACATCTTCACCAAGGATGATGACACTCTTCCCCTCGCAGCAGGGCTCATTGACTCCTCCGAGTGTTTCCCCACAAACTGCAGACACACTTATTTGAGCGTGTCTGCTAGGCGCGACCTGCACCAATGTGTACCTGAACTGCATACCCTCTCATATTTTTGTCATACTATGATGTTGTGATTTTCTGTTACCTATCCACTCAGCCTTTTCAAACAGTGCCTTCTACGGCTCCCACCGGGCACGGGCTATCACCTTTCTCCTTGGTGCCCATTGGGCTCGCCACGTGTAAACACTCCACGACCCCACCAATGCCCACCCACCCGAGTTGAACAACTTGATGCCCTGCCTTCCTTTTCCATGCATCTGATCAGGAGACCCCTCTGTCACCCGCTGACCGGAAGCCCTCACCTGCCTTTTTCTCCTTACAAACATGGGCCCATGAGCAACAATTCTACCACCTAAGCTTGGTCACCCCCACACTACCTTAGGTCTCCAAGTATAGACATCTGGTTTGGGCGTATTGCCTGTTGCAGTAGGCTCTCCCTGTTCATTTTCTTTTAATCATACCATGGTTCTTTACCCTTAGTTGCCCCCTTCTAGATTGGCCTAACATGACAGAGCAAGAATATAGATCCCTCCCATCCCAAGATGAATGAGTGACACCAATGAGATGCTACTCCAGCGATAAGCCCTCATCCCTCAGACCCCCCCCAGACTGCATGCAGCAACATGATACCTACAAACTCTGATTTTCGTCTTCTCATACTTAACATACGTGGTATGCACACTGTGTGCAATTGATACATAGTCTATTTATACATAAAGCTCCAGAAAGCCCAGATTATTCTATTGCAGGAGACACACTACAAAGGAAGAACTTGAGCGGCACAATCCACGCAACCACATGCTCAGCGTATGCACAGGGAGTCCTCATTCGGATTCGACTTGGTGTCGCTAGATGTCATCACAGATAAGGAGGGATGCTACGCGCTACTTGAGGGCAGTCTAGATGCTTGACCCTTACTCCTATGGTGCATATACACTTTACTCCTCTGGTGCATATTCACTCCTAACTCTGACCAGGGACATTTCTGCGATGCTCTGTGAATGGTCTTAGCTCACAAAACTGTGATCCTTTGGATTCTCTGTGGGGATTATAATTGCGTATTGGACCTCGCCCTTGACAGATCCTATCCCCCTCTACCGCGCTCCCATGCGCAGACTACACGATTTCAGAACTGGATGCAACATTGATCCTTACTGGATGCATGGCGATCCCATAATCTCACCACCAAGGTATACTCCTTTTATTCAGCAGCCCATCTGTTGCACGTGCGCCTTGACTGTTTCCTTTACTCGCCTTCCCTAGAGCCCCAGATACATCGCTCAGACTATTAAGGCAGAACACTTCATTGACCTACAGTGGACGACACCCCGCCACCAACACCAACTTGGCATCTCCAGCGTAACTGTCTGCACGACCCCGTAATCCGTGCCGAGCAAGGCACCCATATCTGCAATTACTTTGCTGACAACCACAACACGGCATCCACTAGGATGGTCGAGTGGGATGCCTTTAAGGCAGTGCTTAGAGGGGGCTGCATGCAGCAGAGAGCGATAGTCTGGCCGTTGCTCGACAGGGAGATTACAGCTGCCGAACGACAGCTTACCGAATTGGGGAAGGCAGATGATCGTGGTCCCGCATTGACTGCGCAATTCACTACAGCCAAAATATCATATGTTGCATTGTTAGAGCACCTAAGGCGCTTATATTTTACAGCTCATGTGGCAAAAGTACTCAGTGAGGGCGACAAGTTCAGTCACCTTCTTGCCTGGGTGATACAACAGGATTGCACAACCACCCCAATCGCCGAGGCAGTACGCACGCGGGCAGAGATCCTCCAATCCTTTTATGATAACTATTCAACAGTCTATAGTGCTCCATCTAACTCTCTGGAGGTGCAATTGCTACACTTTCTCACTGGGATTGAACTGCCTCGATTTCCCAGCAATGTCAGCCAAGCCTTTGATGCAAAATAACCCTTCTGGTCTCTCTCTGCAAACTGGGCAGAGACCCCTTACAATTAACATCATAGCGCTCAATATCAATACTGGTGAAGATTACAAAATACTTGGGAAAATTCTTCCTGATCGATATGCCAGCTTCCTCCCCGAGCTGAACCATGTTGAACAGAATGGATCTGTTCCAGGATCTGTTCCAGGGCGCAGTAAGTCACAGAATGTCCGCTGCGTCTTCCATGTCCAAGACCGCATACGGGGTCGGTTCCCACAGGTTGCCTGCCTGATAATAGACCTGGAGAAGGAGTCTGATACGCTGATGTGGCCACACATCTTCCTTGTGCTCACTGGGTCGAGAAGTCTCTGCCTCATTCCCGGACCAGGCAGGGGTATTCTCTGTTACTTCTGTCATTCGCTCTTGAGATGGAACCCCTGGCCATCTGACTGCGGACAGAGGGACGAGTTTGCGGTATACCACTAGTGGATAGGGCCCATTCTGTGTCGTGATATGCAGATGACCTGCTGATATATCTCCGGGACATCACCTTAGATCACACCCCGATACAAAATACCGTGACAGAGTTCACCGCAGCTGCAGGTTTGTGAGTGAATTAGGAGAAATCTGCTGTATACCCCCCCTCAATCCTGCTCAACATGCCCGCCCAGTCTACCTAGGCGAAACACCCCTTCGTTAGCAGGGAGCGGGAACTTCGTTACCCAGGGATTCAGTTATACCATACCATGCTTGACTTTTAGGAGGGTAACCTTTGCGCAGCCTTGCTTGGCATGAGGGCCCAAATTCATTTCAGGCAGTCCCACCCATTAGCCCCCATTGGCCGGACAGCCCTCGCTAAAATGGTTCTATTACCTCGACTACTTTATTATTGTGCTAATTTGCCAGTAGTCCCTCCGCGTCCATTCTTTAAAGAAATTTAACACCCTATTAGATAACCTTATTCGGGGCGCCTCAAGACACCAAGTTGCTTTTTGGAAACTGCAGTTGCCAGTAGACTGCGGGGGTCTGGGCACTCCCTCATTTGAAGCCTACTATTTAGCAGCTCAACTGTAATGGCTATCACGATGGACTACCAGATGGCTCATGGGAGAGACTAGCGGTGAGGAGGGAGTCCTTCCCTCAAACAATTCATGGCTTCCTACTCCCCACATCTACGTCTCCCCCTGTGCAACCGCTATAAATGGTAGTGGCCCGGACATGCATATCTCGCACATATCGCTTAGCGAGGAGCACTCTAGCTTACGCCCCAGCATTTCCCCTTATAGGTCTCCATCGCTTCCCCGGTACTTACACACACCGAGACATGGTGCCTTGGACAGCTCAGTCACTTCATACCATAGGTGACCTGTTTGCAGATGGACATCTCTATTTGTTCGACCAGCTGATGTCAGATTACAACTTTCCCCCTGGCCAATACCTTCTTCACAGACAGATAGCTCACACCTGCCGGTCCTTTTGAGCACCGCAGACACAGAACCTGCCACCCACCCAGTTATGCAGACTATCCTTACAATGAGGGATGACCGGCATCTCATTACCTGGCTTTACAAAGCTATTCAGGACTTATCGGTGGTCCTCCTAGACTTCGGCAGAAATAATAGTATGACTGGGAACGGACAAAAGACCTAGAATTCCACCAAGTTTATCAAAACTCTAGTTTCATGAACATACATTTCTTTCTTCTACACAGGACGCATCACACCCCGGCTCATATAAACAGTCATTTCCCCAGAGCGCAGAGACCTGCCCACGCTGTCAAGCGCCTGGTGCGGACCTAATGCATATGCTGTGGTCCTGCCCGGCCCTTCAACACTAATGGAAAACAGTCCATGACACCAAACGAGAAGTCACGGAACTGCCATATATACAAACCTGGAAAGTGTGCTCGCTAGGCATCTTCAGGCGCTGTAAGCAACGCAAAGTGGACATTTGTTTTGCCTCCTTGGCACTTCGTCTTGCCAAACGTGCACTCACTTTACAGTGGCGCTCTCCAACAGCCCCCCACTGGAGGCCTGGTATGGCGCAGGGCGTAAGTGGGCGACGGCAGAGGAGGATGTCCTTCAGCACGAGGAAGTTTCAAAAACAGCTTATATCTCCACACTGGGCGACCCCATTAACCCAATTCCTACAGCATGTTAAGAACGACAACCTCCCTCCCCCCCAGCCACATGGCTCGCCTACTCCTGCTGCTACTGGTATCCCCTGCCCTTACTTCAGATGCGCAACACCACACTGTGCCCCCCTTTTTTCTGGGACTCCCTCCATGTACTCATCTCATGCCCCCTCCGAAACTCAGTCTGCTATTGTGTCCCGTCACCCATATTCGCTGTTCTTTTTTAACCAGTTTAGTGTGGTTTGGAAGAAAGTGACACTTCTGGGTGTGACACTTATTGCATTGTTTTATTGATAAAACCAAATAAAAATGATCTTCCCAAAAAATATCTGGTGGGGAGGGACAGGGAGGGTAGAGATCGGGGTCTGTGTCGCCTGCACGGTCCATATCTTAAGAATCTCAGGGGCCGTCCAGCGGGGGTATGTCATTTGGGTCCCAGTGCCGTGATCCCTAAAGTCAGTGTGTGGCGACTCCTGTGGCATAGAAGGAAGGTGTACAGCAAGGAGACAAGATGGAGAAGCTAAGGTCCAAGGCCTTGAAGGGAGTGGGAATGGGTGACAGGCTCTTGAGGAGACCTGGTAGCCTTGTTGTGATGTTTTTGTTGCTTAGGCGGTGGAAGAAGCTCGGGAGCCTCCTCGAAGCTGAGCTGCCTCTTGGATGCCTGTGAGGAAGATGCCGGTGGCTGGGCGATGATCCTTCCTGTGTGAGGATGGATTAGAATGTGCCACTGGCAGGGGTCGAGTATGTCCTACAGCTTTCGGAGGACCGGTTCAACGCAGTTGACGTAAGATACCTGTTTCGGCACAGAGGGATTCAGTGCCAGGGCATGGATCGTCAGCGCCGAGTGGGCCTTCGATGCCGAAGACTTTGGATCCAAAAGGCTTTTAGGTGCCGATATGGAGGCGGTTGGCACCGAGCAATGGCTGAGATGTTCGTGCAGACCATGGCCCGAAGGCAGTGGCAGCCCGTAGTTGGTCTCTGAGCCTCAAGAGTGGCTGTCTGGCCTGTGGGAGAGGTCTGCTCAAAGTATGGGCAGTGTTGAGGGGGTAGGGAGGAGGGACAGTGACCAGTTGTGCAGGCTAGGGGTCTTCAATCTCCAGGTCGGAGCCGCATCTTGCATCGGGTGAGTAGGCCTTCTCCTTGGCTGTCGATGGCTCTAGTTAATGTTCCCCCTCGAGGTCCTCGATGAAAAAGAGGCCTGGGGTGTTGTCTCTAATTATGCGTAACATTTCTAAGCGATGAGCTTGGCAGTGTTGAAGGGTCTTCACCAAACAGAAGGAGCAGTGCCTGTTCCATTACAAGCAAGGCATGGCGATCACGGAGCAAACAGACATGAGAGGCATAGAAGAGCAAGACCCCTATGGGGAGGGGTGGGGCTCGAAGTCGGTCCACTCCCGCCCGAACTAAGCTGCATGAGACGATGCATGAAAAAGAGCATGCACATTACCAACAAAAGGTAGAGTCACATGAGTCAAATTACCTCGTGACTCAAGAAGACATCTTAGAAGAAAACCAGCTTTCACACATCAAGGCCCAACACTAGATGGCCTAAGTATGCACAGCCACACATGACTCAAACATTATATTTCTGTGTCGAAGTCTAATACTCCGTCTCAGTAAAACACTGTGGAGCTATTCTAAGTAACAGAAGGAATTCAAGTATGAATCTATGTGACTGGGAAGACCCTCCAAGCTTTGAAGAAAATTAATGTCCTGTTTTATATTTCTATTATTTTTTTCATCCTATTAGCTGGCCATTCAATTCTTCAGTTCTGTAATCGTTATGAAATAGCCTCCTTCATTTCCTTAAGGGTTTCAGCTTTCACACTGGCCAAGTTTCCAAGTGTTGACAAACCAGTACTTTTGTGCTGCTCAGTTCAGGTTAGTCAGTGAATAATTATGTCCAGGTGTAGTGGAAGCTGGCATTTAATGAAACAAGGCTTTAATATTTTTGCCACCACCGAGGCCACCAGCAGGAACCAATAGACTAGGTATACTGTTTATTGTCAGAAAAACAGCAATACTTCACATTAAAACCATGGAAAATGAAAGGTGCTTAAGCATAAACTATGCAATGCTTGCCGCCAAATGAAACCCTATCCTGCTGAAATTAAGCCTCTTAGTTAAACCTTGAGTCTACCCTATAGGTTGAACCCTGCATTTCCTGGACAGACTTCTTACAGCATATGCCATGGCTGATAGCATACTGCACATTCCTAGGGGCTGTTCCTTTTGCAACAGGGTGAGCTCTAGACCACATACTATGTCAGTAGAAAATTGCACTTGACATGGATATCACCTTCAGCTCCGGGTATTTTCTAAGCTCCACAATCAACGTGGTTTGAACTGTATGCTATTAACCCCTACACAGATATTAAGTATGTGCATACATGACACTATTCACACGCTTCTTCTTCACTCATGCATGTGTACAGACGATGCTTGCAGCAACACAATCTGAATCGCTTCTGCCAACATAATTCACAATACACTTACTATTCATCCATACATTTACATCCTAAGCTTAAGCTACCAGCAGATTCCTCACCTTTGAATAGAATCCCAACCAATACTTCCTGCAGAAGGTGGGTCGAAGGGAAACTGTCCTCTAAATATGAGCAGGTGAAGGGGCCATCTCTCCTCACCTCCAAATCCAAACAACAGTGTTTAGCAAAAGTGTGGCATTAATTCCTTGTTGCCACTTTACAAATACACACCATTGGTGCGCCTCTAGCTACGGCTCCTTTAGAAGAATTTGTTCTGGTGGAATGGGCTGGGACCCTCAAGCGGTAGTTTTATCTCCAGTGCGGAGCAAATCTTTATACCTACTATTATCCAGCAGGAAAGAGTTCCGTTTTGGAATGCATTACCTTTCTTGGTGCTGTGTACTTGACAAAGACTTGTTTGTAGACCTGACCTGATTTGTGTAACTGACAAAGAAGCTTGCTGCATGCTTGGGTCCAACCTATGTAACCGCTCCTGCTCTTTGGTAGGGTGGGGAAGTGGACAAAAAGTATGCAAGGTGGCAAACTACTTGAAATGGAAAGTGGAAATCACCTTCAATAGGCAAAATGCTTTAGTTCGAAGTACGAGCTTATCTGGGAATTAGCACATGAAAGGTGAATGAACCCTCAGACAACGCTGCAATGGATCTAATGACCAACCACGCAACTTTGTTTAGCCAAGGATAATGCAAATTGGAGGATGTTAGCCAAAGTCACTTTCAAGTGGTCAATGTGTCTGCATGCACACCAGGTTACAAATGTCTTCCCTCTCCCGCAATAGACTGACTTAGTCGAGGGACAACAGGCTGACATGAAAAAGTCGACCACCTCCAGTGGAAGTTAAACTCAGAATGCCCTGCTCAATCTCTATGCATGAAGGTATAACTCTTGGAAACTGGGGTCCGGACGTGGCCCTCCGATCGAAAAGATCAGGAGATAAAGGGGAGCACACAGGGGGAGGTCTAGCAGGTCTGCATACTACATCCTTCTTGGTCAGTTCGAGGTGATGAGAATAACTTGGGCCAGGCCATGCTGAATTTCCCTCTGAAAATGAGTAATCAACAGTGTATGGGGAAAAGTAAAGTGTAGGAGAAACTTCCACTCCAACTGAAACGCGTCCCTTACAGCTCCTTGTAATGGATACTGGAGGGCACAGAACATTGGGCAATGAGTGTTGTCGTGAGTAGTAAACAGATCTCCATGAGGCATGCCTCATAGGCTGAGATGCCACTTGTGGTCGGCAAGATGACAACAATGGGGAAGTGTCACGTGGCCCATAGGGACATTGTCGTTTTTCACTAACTTGGCATGAGCATGTTGCAGCTTGCCTGCTGCTTTGCACACGTTACTATGCGTCTTTATGTTTTGCAAATTTTCAAAGACTGCTTTCACATGAGAACTCATCGCTGTGTTCGCTCTCTGCATGCTCCTGGGATTTTGACTGAACATTATGTGCAAGGTCGAACAACAATGTCCCTTGTTATTTTGTTCTGGCCAGTTCTTAGCCCTTAGACAAAACATACCGATGCAGCTGTTGTTTGGACAGCGTGCTTGGGTTTTTAGTGAGGTGCACGAATCGGTGTCACACACTTGGAGAGGGACCTTTCCAGGGAGAGGAGCACCCATGATGTAGATCTACCATCTACAGGCTAAGGTGTGGGGTCTGCTGACAAAGTCCAGAGATATTCTTTTTTATAATACTTCTTCTAAACAAGGGGAGGGAGGTTAGGCACTATAGTCCTTGCTCCATTGTCTTTCTATGATGACATCTCCCTTCATGATATATGGACTGACTGCTATGCTGACAATATTTGTATTATGCATTTTCTTGCTTGTTGTGGCACGTAAACTGCGTGTAGGACACTTTAGTTAAAATAAATATTTTAAACTGTTTCGTGTCTCCGTCAGATCTTATTGTGGACGAGTACAAGAGAGTGAGCGAAAAGGTGTGTCTTGTTACCTCGATTCCTGAGAGATCTGGGAGTGCTGTGTTCTGGGGTGCCTAATCATTTGTTTCTCTGTGACTGATTAGGAGAGCAAGTGAGGCACTATAGCTAGTCGGTCCTGGGTTTGTGGGTACTACGGTGGTAGGAGGACTCAGTCCCTATAAACCAAGGTCCCATTTCCTGCGCATAGTTCTGCATTTGTGCAGAATCCCTGCAACATGGCGCCAGCAATGATTGGTCTAGTTCTTATTCACGAGATCCCTGAATAGCGCTTGTGCTAATCCACAATCCCCTAACACCGGTTTCCGGAGACGTCCGTGGTGTGAGGGTGTAGCCTCCTATATTTAAGTTTTATAGGTTTTTCAAGCTTGAAATTTAAAAGGTTCTTTTTTCTCTATTGACCTGCTTTTGCGCAAATGACTTATTGCTTTCTTATTCTGCATTTATTATGGCAGTCGCTACTGCAGTGCCTAACCGCGCTGCGGTTACAGCCCATTTAACTCAACATGGAGAGAGGAGTTGGCCTAACGGCTAGGGCGGTCAACCTCGAATCTGGGGAACCGGGTTTGAGTCTCGGCAATGACGCTGAACATCCTGTGATTCTGGGCAAATCACTTAATCTCCCCGTGCCTAACAAAAAAATGTATGTGTCCTCATGTAATGCAACTGGTGCTATGTAAAGCGTTCTCATTCCCAATACCTTCGGGTCAAGTTCGCGCTATATAAAACTCCGTAAAATAAAAAAATAAAAATAGAGTCCCTAATGCGGGGGCTGATATTATCTTTGTTGTCGAGGCACATGCAGCTCACCGCTCCGAGGTTTTCTATACTTGGCTTACATTTCCAGCTGTGGATGGGAATGATAATTTGTTTCATGAATATACTGCAGCCGCGGTTCCGCGGAATTGTCGGCCTTATCGATTACTTGAAGTTCCGTTGACAGCCTGGGAGAATACCATATGGTTTCAATGGCACCTTTCCTCACCCTGTTTCTGTGGTCCGTTTAGGCCCCTTATCAGTCGATGGGGACACATGGCCTGTTTTAGCTGATTTTACGCCACATCCAAATTATCTTAATGTTCCTGTCGCAGAGCTACGTCAATTACATACAATGTTGATTCATATACATAGAGCTGTCATACAGTTTATGTCTCGTAATATTAAGGTGGCTCCGGCAGGAGCCGCTGCTCAACCACAGGGTGGTGGTCTTGTCATAAGTCCCATCATGATTAATTCAGTGATGGGCAAACGTCCTCAGAATAGGGATGATATGCCTTACTGGCTTGCAGAAAAATTTGAGCAACTCAAGGCTGTTTTTCCCCCCACTACACCTGTTGAGAAACACAGGATCCTTACGATGAGTTTACCGAGTGGTATTATTCCCACTTTAGCTGATTGCACCAACTGTGGGACGGTGTTTGCTGCGGTGTATACACTGTGCTTTGGCACCCCCTCCATGAGCGTTCTGAGAAAGGTTCAAGATGAACACGGGGCTGGTCCAGCCCTGGAATTGGGGATGAGATTAGTGGGCATGTTCCCAATTGTCTGCGATATGATTCTGGCCAATGTAAAAGGTGAAGCAGTTAGCTTACAAGTGCGTCAATGCCTTTCGGCGGTGGCGGACGTTGATTGACAGCTGCAGTTACTGATCATTATTGCGGATGTATATACATCATTGGGTCGCAATAGTTTGGGTGTAAGACCTTCTACTCAGGTACAAAATAAACCTCCTCCAGACAAGGAGGGTCATCCAGTCTTTCCTAAAAAGACAGGGAATAAAAATCAGCGGCAGCAACAACAGAAGCCTAGTTCTCGTGCTGGTTCACCAACACCGGACACTTCTGACCGTAGATATGATTTGCATGACCGATCTAAACTTAAAACACCAGAGAGGTTCCAGGTCCCTGATCCTCGTTCTCCTCGTTCCTTTCAGGAATCATCAGACAACAGTTCGGAGAGGGAAAAGCGTCAGGATCGAAGACCAGGCGAGTCCACGCAGCCACGACGTGACCCACAGCGCCAGTTTGATGTAAAAACCAAACAGGAGGGACCACCTCAGTACCGTGCCCCTTTTCAGAAGAAAAAAGTTGCTGCACTGACTGCAAAGTATGCCTCAGACTGTGAGAACCCTGCTCCTGGATTGGAGATGGGCGGTAACACTCCGCGACAGCGCGGCGGAAGTTACCATAGTGCGGGAGGCACTCCGCCAGTGTCTGGAGGCGAAAGCAACTGACACGTTCATTACAGTGGAAACAGCTGATACACGAGGTGCACTTCCTGATAGGCTTTATAAGATAGGCCTCCAAATTGAAGGTGATATTAAAATTAAACGCACAATTAAGGCAGTCTTTTGGGACAACCTTACTTCTTCCTATGATATTTTGTTGGCGGAGGTTGATTGGCCTCCCCCATTTGTTGTGGCTTCTTATAGAGGGGAGGATGTTATCCTCCCAAGCTTTTTACGTTATGTCTCGGAGGCGGCTAAACATGCTTACGCATCTGAGTGGGTGCTAGCGCTTGCCCCAGCTGTGTATCCTAATCAGGTGGGTTGGGATATGGATTCCCCAGCACATGAGATTCCTTTGCGATCAATGCCACAACCCCAGCCACAATATCCAATCAAACGTGGAGCGAAAGCTTCCGTCAGTGAAATCTTGACACAATTGGAATATCAGGGTGTAATTGAACCCTGTGTTTCATCCATGAATAATCCTCTCTTTCCGATATTGAAACTGGATGGTTCGTATCGCATAGTTTTGGATTATCGTCATTTGAACAGTCATGTTCGTACCTTTGTGGTACAGAACACCCACAGCTCTGCGTTATATATAAAACGACTCTTGATATCTCAAATGGAATTTACAGTCACAATTTGGCTTCTGAGAGCTGTGACTGGACCACATTCTGCGCCCTCGGCAATCACAAAAGGTATACTCGTTTGCCTATGGGTATAAGAATAGTCCCGGCGCTTTTGCGGCACGCATAGTGTCTCATTTGTATGATATTGACCCTGAGGTTTTCTCTTATGTCGATGACATCTATCTGACAGATGAATTGATACCGCATCTTGTGCGTGTAGATCGCATCATAATGTCTTTTGCTGACTTGGGGTACAAATTCAACTTTGCCAAGTCACATATTGCCCGTTTGGCAGTATTTTTTCTGGGTTACGAACTCACCAATGAAGGTAGGGGGTTGGCCCCCCACTTTCTGGAGAAATGTGCTCAATTGCAACCTCCTTCTACTCTTAAAAAATTACAGTCTTTGCTCGTTTTCTTTAATTTTGGGAGGACATACATTCTTGATTATGCCCAGCGTATCAAACCACTTTACTCTTTGATACAACCTTCTTTCTCAGCTTCCGGTTGGGTTCTGGAACATACCGCAAATCTTCGGTCTCTGCAGTCGGACCTGCTTGCGACCAACTTCTTGTTAACATGTGACAATTCCACAAATTTGGTCATAAGGATTGTACCAGGTGCACTGGGTTTCACTTACTTGACGTTCACTAATGAGGACACGATCCCCATTGCATAGAAGTCACATTTGTACACATCGGCTGAGATGCGTCTCTCTCCTACAGAAAAAAGTTTGACGGTTGTCCAGATGGCGATTCTGAAAGAACGCTCTCTGGCTCAGGGTAAACGCATTTTCATGGTCTCGCCAGTACCTGCTTTGGAAGCGGTTACGAAGGCTAGTGTCCCAAATTCGAAAGCCTTTCATCCATGCTGGATACAATGGGCTAGTTCTTTGACGTCGGCTGATGTCAACTTTATCTTTGACCCGTCTTCGCAGACACAGGAGTTTTTACAATATGAACATGTTCACCCACCTCCTCTGTCGTTACTTCCTCTTGATCAGTACAAATGCATTGTTTACACTGATGGCTCTGGCAGCAAGCAGTTGGTTCTAAACATGCTTATTCGGCGGCATGTGCTATAGTGGCTGGAAAAATGGTTGATGGGGATTTTAAATTCTCCTTGGTGCACACACAGTCTCTTGGCGATTGCACGGCTCAATTAGCGGAGCTACATGCGTTGGGTTCGGCACTTGAATTTGCTGATTGATGTTCCCACCCTAGTGGTGTGCGATTCGTTTTTTTTTGGAAACAAAACGATTTTTGTGATTCTAAAGGTAGCGCAATAAAGCATAAGACGCTTTGGGTCCGGGTGGCCGCTCTTAAGGAGCGCTTGCCACTAACACATGTTAGTCCTACTTTTGCCCATCAATGTGTGGGAGCACACGCTGTTGGTAATTCACTGGCTGATGAGGCAGCCAAATCTGCAGTTGCCACTTGCTCTGTAGCGGCAGTCACACGGTCCATGACTAAAATTGATCTTGATATTTTAGCGGCTATTGCTGCTACAAAGGAGGGAACCGAACTACCCCAGAGTTTTCCTGCACGTTATTTATATCATATGTCTTCTGATCAAGTCCCATTTGCAACTATTTTGTCCGTTGGGGATGGCATGATTCCCATTGCCGCTCATTAAGGCGTAGCTTCTGCACATGCCGGAGGGGCAGCGACAGGGTCTCTTTTACAGCAACGTTTCTGGTGGCGTGGTTTATATCAGCAGACGTGGTGTAAATATTCTTTCTTGTGACATTTGTCAACAAATTAAGCCTTCTACTGTTGCTCGCCCGCCACATACACAGTTTTACATTTCTAATCAGCCATTTGGCTGTATTTATCTGGATCACTGCGGTCCTTTGACTTGTGACACTACATTTAAACACATATTGGTTGCAGTGGATTCGTGCACTCGATTCCTTTGGGTTTGGCCTCAACGTAGTGCTGACGCTCGAACTGTCATTAAAGATTTGCATGTCTTTGTCGGGACATTTGCTTGTGGCACCTTCCATACAGACAAAGTTCTTGCGTTTGCCTCTTGGGCTTACCGGAATGCGAAGAAGTCTCTGGGGGTGCAGGTGCAATATTCCTCTCCGTACTGGCCCGAGGGCAATTCAGTTGTGGAGCGGATGAACCGTGACTTAAAGCAATCTTTGACAGCTAGAGTCTTAGGTACTGGCAGGGGTTGGCGGACTCATTTGTATGGAGTCCAACATGCATTAAATAATCTCCCTAGAAGATCTCTGGGTGGGCGGACCCCATACGAAATGCTCTTTGGCATTAAAATGTTTGTGCCAGACCTTGATGGTCTAGACGTTGTGGCGGCTTCCACAACCTTTGACGTAGATAATCATTGTGCTATGTTACAGGATCTACAAAAAGCTTGTGATTCACAAGCAACAGCCCAGTTGCCTTCTTCTGCAGATCCGGCGGGCCGATTCCGGTTTCTGGCTGGCTTCCTAAAGTTGGAGATCTAGTCCGTGAAAAGGTGAACAAAAAAGAATTTGGTCCATCCTACCGTGTACGGGTCAAAGTCCTTTGAAAGGCACCCCCACTGTGATGCTGCCTCCTTTACCTGGTCATAAGGAGAATCGTTACATTTCAATCGAACATGTCAAACTACACCATATGGCCGATACTGAATAGTATGGCTCCAAGCATTCCACGTCGAGATCTTCCACTGAATCAGATGGCTTCTGTTTCTTCAACTGCTCCCCAGCAATCACAAGGGGAGATGGAAACTTCAATTGACCTATTGCCTGTTTTTCCTTCTTCATCCACATCTACAGATATTTTGTATGCTTCTCCTCCAGTTGAAGTCATAATTGACATTCCTGAGAGTACCATACCTGATCCATCTGATGCAGCACATCCCCCGTTGTTTCAACTTAGGTCCAGTGGTTATTATATGGATCGTAATAGCTTTTCCTCCGGCACATCTTCCTCGCCATCTTCTGTGCAGGAGACCCCTACCAGTACCAGTGTTTCCATCTCCTGGTTCAAAAAGACTTACTTGGTCCCACCCTGAACAAATATCTGGATGAGGCGAACGATAATATTCCTCTTCATGTGGATCAGATTTGTCACTGTGTTCTTCCTACTCATTAATGGCCATTATTTACCTGAACGCTCTGCTGTGCACTTTGTGGATGGAGCCTTAACCCCTCACACATCGTCCCACATAATGAAAAGAGACCAAGCCCTTGTCAATATATCAGCATTCTCTCTTGTTGATGGCATCGTCTGGGATAAAGTTCCATTCGATATCCATGGGCCGACTGAAATTTTTAACATTCCATACGTCTTCGCGTTTCCTTGGGAGATGTGGTTCTGCCCGACATACATTCAGATGACTGGGATGTTCAGCTCGTTCATTCGTTGTTCTCTGATTTAAAATATTATGCTGCATTTGACGCTGAAGATTTGTATTTAAATTCGGCAAATTACGCAGATTGATTTTGTTATCAACATTATGGCCATAATTTCTTACATAAGACAAAAACACAGAGACCCTTTTTTAATTATACACAGTTGGAGCATTGCCCAACACCTTTACAGGGAAGTTCGAAGACTCAAAGTAAATTTGTGTATTTCTCTGGTTACAATCTGTCTGACCCACAGTCCTATTTCTATAAATTGAAGATGCCGCCCCAAACTAAATTCATGTTAACACAGACTAAACTAGTTTACTCTTATGTCCTTCAGGAACGAATTGTCCGTGAAGGGTTATGAACATTGGAAAGACAATTGATTTGAAATCCATCTGGGGCACTAAAGCTTGGCAATTGCAGGGCATAGAAGCTTTGCATCGTGCAGCTCTGATACCGTCTCAAATCTTATTTTTAAATGACACGATGCAACAGAGAACCTGTTTTGGTTTAGCCACGGCAAAGAATTTAAATATTCCCTCCATTCCATCATTAGCTCCGTATGACACATGGCAAATGTACTCTAATTACAATAAAAGACTTGGCAGTCTTGTTTCTGAATGGCACTCTTAACTCTTCCAATATTGACCCCTCGTGATGGTTAGTGTGGCTGACAACTTCAAATGCATGTCAATTACGTTTTTTGAATACTACAAAAGGTTTTACACAAAGTAGACACGAACCATGTTCCCCGCATTTTGCATAAAGTTACCACATATTCAGTGGGTAAATTGTGTCAGCAATGGTTGGAACATTCCACACTGTCGTCTGTGAAACAACACCTCTCTCATTTGTCAGGTGACATTGATTTGGCGGATTTTCTTTTAGGTCCGAAGTCCCCTCGAACAAAACGCTTCATTTATTCTGCATATAATGAATTTTGGAAACTGTTGCAGATGGAAGCTGCAGTAAGACTACGCCAAATTGACTAGGCAAATTTAGAAAAAGTTTTTGTAGCAGTAGATAATAGCATTAATACACTATCTTCCCGTATACATACTTTAGATAATATTGTATCTTCTGTCATTGACATTGTTCAACATGAAGTGTCTGTTTTGTATCATGGTCAAAATCAGTTACGTTCTGTAATACAGTTTGCTTGGACGTTGCAAACACTCAAAATGGGTAAAGTGCCATTGATTACTTGAATGCTTCTTCACTGTTTTTGCCATTTAATTTGACTGATAAACAAAAATTAATGTCTATGAAGGATGCCACATACATATTATTACATATTGAACAGTTACCGTTTTCGGTAGCCGAAACGGATTCAGCTGTGTGGTTAATACATGGGGTTATTTCACTGTCTATCTCACTTTTTCAGTTCACAGCATGCATGAAACATCATCCCGTGGGGAGGTATGAGCCACTCAGCAATACTTTCATTCACAAATTATAGTCATTACCTTTCACTTATAGATGTCAATGTGCAGAAAGGAAAATGCTACTTACCAGTATGCATCTGTTCTTGGCATGTAGAGCTGTAGATTCGTATACTTGTGCATAGATCGCCATCTGGTGTTGGGATCGGATGTTTGCACTTTGTTTTTGTCTTGGAAGAAGTCTTTTGCAGACACGAGGTAGGTGACTCCTCCTTAGGACGATAGTGCGCATAGGCATCGACTCCATCTCCAGATTGTTTTGCCATGGAGGGTTATGATGGAATTAGTAAGAAATAGAAAAGGATGTCTATGTGTAATGTATCTAAGTAAGATAGTACTGGAACAGATAGAGGTATCCGGGGAGGCGGGTGGGCGTATACGAATCTACAGCTCTGCATGCCAAGAACAGATGCATACTGGTAAGTAGCATTTTCCGTTCGAGGCATATGAGCTGTAGATCGTATACTTGTGCATAGACTAAATAGCAGTTACCTCGTTAGCGGTGGCTACCTGTATCTGTTGCAGTGGTTTGAAAAAGTGTTCTTAATACAGCCTGGCCCACACTAGCTTGTTGTTTTGCTTGCACGTCTACACAATAGTGTTTTGTGAACGTGTGTGGTGTAGACCAAGTTGCTGCTTTGCAGATGTCATCTAGGGGAATGTTCCCTAAGAATGCCATAGATGCCCCTAGTTTACGTGTGGAGTGAGCCCTAGGGGGAATGGTTAAGGTGCGTTTGGCTTTAGCATAGCATATTTGGATGCATTTAACAATCCACCTTGCAATCCCTGTTTTTGAGATAGGATTGCCTTTATGAGGTGGGGAGAAAGCCACAAAAAGGTGTTTAGTCTTTCTAAAGGATTTTGTTCTTTCAATATAGTAAAGTATTGCTCTTTTAACGTCTAGCGTGTGAAGAGCCCGTTCTGCTACTGAGTCTGGTGGAGGGAAAAACACTGGGAGTTCTACCGACTGGTTAAGGTGGAAAGCAGAGACGACTTTAGGTAGAAATTTTGTGTTAGTCCTAAGAACCACTTTGTTATGATGGATTTGGAGAAATGGTTCTTGTATGGTTAATGTCTGGAGTTCACCGACTCTTCTGAGAGAGGTGATCGCAACCAGGAAAGCTACTTTCCAGGTGAGAAATTGTAATTCGCATTTGTACATAGGTTCAAATGGGGGACCCATGAGTCTGGTAAGTACCACATTTAGGTTCCATATTGGAGAGGGTGGAACTCTAGGTGGAATTATTCTTTTAAGTCCTTCCATAAATGCCTTGATAGCTGGTACCCTAAACAAAGACAAGTGTTGTCTGTTTTGGAGATAGACTGCTATTGCCGCGAGATGTAGTCTAATAGATGTATACGCTAGGTTACATTGTTGTAGATGCAAAAGGTAACAGATGATGTGTTGAATAGAAGCATCTAGTGGGTTGATTTTGTTATTTGTACAGTAAATTACAAATCTTTTCCACTTTGCGAAATAGCAAGCTCTAGTGGTAGGACGTCTAGCCTCTTTAATGATGTTCATGCAGTCTGGCGGGAGATTAAGGTAGCCAAACTCTAAGACTTCAGGTGCCAGATCGCAAGGTTGAGTTGACTGGGATCTGGATGCCTTATCTCTCCATGGTTCTGAGTGAGAAGCTGGGGTGAGAGGTGTAGCTTTTGATGAGGAACTACTGATAGTTCCAAGAGGGTTGTGAACCATGGTTGTCGGGCCCATGTTGGAGCAATGAGGATCATTGTGAGGGAATGCTGTTTGAGTTTCCGAACCTCTAGGGGAATGAGTGGGAGAGATGGAAAAGCGTAAGCAAATTTGCCTGACCAGTTCATCCATAGCGCATTGCCTTTGGACAATGGGTGTGGATACCTGGATGCGAAGGTTGGGCATTCTGCGTTTTGGTGTGTGGCGAACAGGTCTATTTCTGGGTGGCCCCACATTTGAAAGAATGGAAGCAGAACTTGAGGATGAAGTTCCCATTCGTGGATCTGCTGTGTCTGGCGACTAAGTAGATCTGCAATTTGATTGTGTACTCCTGGGAGGTGTTCAGCAAGGAGTTATATGTTTTGAGGAATGGCCCATCTCCATATGCTTTGAGCTAGGTGTGAAAGCTGGAGAGTGTGTGTCCCCCTGTTTTTGTATGTAATACACTGCTGTCATATTGTCTGTACGGACTAGGACAACTTTGTTTACGAGGTGGAGTTGAAAAGATTTTAACACTAGGAAGATTGCCAACAATTCCAGGTAATTTATGTGGAATTGTTTTTGTTGAGGGGTCCATATGCCCTGAATGGTATGGGTTTGAAGATGAGCTCCCGAGCCGGTGAGCGATGCGTCTGCTGTTGGCACTATCTGTAGAACCGGGTCGATGAACGGCCGCCCTTTGGAAAGGTTTTGTGTATTCCACCAGTGCAGAGAGCGATGGGTGCGGTCGTCTACCAACACCAGATCTGTTAGCTGACCTTGAGCCTGGTTCCACTGACGTGCCAAACACTCCTGTAAGGGACGCATTTGGAGTCTTGCATAAGGGACGATGAGAATGCAGGAGGCCATCATCCCGATTAGCTGCATGAACACTCGCGCTGGTAGTGAGTGTTGAGGTTGAAATGTTGCTATTAGAGCTTGTATGGCGCTTATCCTGACTGGGTTGGGGTATGCTAGAGCTTTTGAAGTGTCTATTGTAGCCCCTAGATATTGTTGTATGTTGGATGGTTGGAGGTGGGATTTGGTGAGGTTTACCGTGAATCCCAAGTCGTGAAGCAGTTGGATTGTTTTGTGTGTGTGTAGCACACAGCTGCTGTGTGACTTGGCCTTTATGAGCCAGTCGTCCAGATAAGGGAAGACATGAATGTGCTGTCTTCTTAGGTGGGCTGCAACTACTGCGAGGCACTTGGTGAAGACTCTGGGTGCTGTAGTTACCCCGAATGGGAGGACCTTGAATTGGTAGTGTTGACCATCTACCACGAACCTGAGATATTTCCTGTGAGCGGGGTGAATGGGAATATGAAAGTAGGCGTCCTTTAAATCCAGAGTGGAGAGAAAGTTGCCATGTTGAAGCAGTGGGAGCACCTGTTGGAGAGTGACCATGTGGAAGTGATCCGATTGAATGTAGAGGTTTAGCGGTCTGAGGTCCAATATGGGCCTGAGAGAGCCGTCCTTTTTTGGAATTAGGAAATAGAGGGAGTAAACCCCTGTGCCTTGGTGAGGCAAGGGGACTGGTTCTATTGCATGTTTTTGTAATAGAGAGAGAACCTCTTGTTTGAGAAGTGTTAGATGTTCCGAGGACATTGGGCGTTGTCTGGGAGGAATGTTTGGGGGAGTAGAGGTGAGTTCCAGGCAGTAACCATACTGGATAATTTGTCTTACCCACTTGTCTGTTGTGATTGAATTCCAGACAGGTAGGAACTGTGAGAGATGTCCCCCGACAGGAGTGGGATGATCGGGGGGAAGTGCAGGGAAGTCACTGTTTGGTGGTAGGGGAGTTGTGGTTATTGTTGTCGCGACCTCTTCCTTTACCATTGTTGCCTCTGTAGCCTCCGCGAAAGGCATCCTTTGGAGGACGTTTGAGTGGGGCTCTTATAGGGCGAAGAGGGATGTTCTGAGCCAATGGTATTGGAGCCAGCTCTGTAGAAGGAGCGGCGAAAAGAGCCTCTAGGGGAAGGAAATTGTAAGGCCCCCATGGACTTAGCAGTTTCCGTATCTTTTTTAATTTTTTCTAAAGATGTGTCAACTGAGGGGCCGAAAAGATGCTCTTGATCAAAGGGCTGATTCAGAATAGCAGATTGCACCTCCTGATTGAATCCGAAGACCCGGAGCCAAGCGTGCCTACGCAACAAAACGCTAGTGTTAATGGCGCGAGATGCGGTATCAGCCGCGTCGAGCGCACATTTAATTGAGGTGTTTGTGATCAATTTCCCCTTTTGTATAAGGTCGTCGGCCTTTTGTTTGTACTGATCAGGAAGGTGTTGCATGAGCTTTTCAAGCTTGTCATAGTGAGCCCTGTCGTACCTGGCCAATAAAGCTTGGGCATTGGCACTCCGCCAATGATTTGCAGCCTGTGATGCAATACGTTTACCAGATGCGTCCATTAATTTGGACTCCTTATCGGGGGGGGGGGGTGTCGCCTGTACTTTGTGAGTTTGCCCTCTTGCGTGCATTAGACACCACAAGGAATCCAAAGGGACCTGACCTTTAATGTAAAGCTGCCTTATACTTTTCATCTATCCTGGTGTTGAGAATCCTGGCTCTGACAGGGTCCTTAAAAACGTCTGGGGCATGTTTGAGCATGCCTTTTAACATTGGCAAGGTGTGCGTGGACTTTTGCGAGGGTGCAAAGGTTTCAAGTAAAAAATCTTCCTCTAAGGGGTCAGAATGTAACTGTACCCCGTGGTATTGGGCAGCTCTATTGATTAGCTGCGCAAACCCCATGTTGTCATTTGGTGGTGATGGCCTAGATGGATAGAGGTCCGGGTCATTATGTGGGTCGGGATCTGTATTGCAGTCATCCCAAGGGTCTACGTCGTGTGGGATGGTGTGTGCATCATCAGCCCCATGTGGATCTATATTACCACCCCTATCGGTATGATCATCCTCAGTATCTGATGCTTGAGGTGAAAAAAATAGGTGGTGGGGAGTGTGGTGGAGAAATTAGAAGATTTGGATCAACTGGAGGAGGAGAAGGAGGTGGGGAGGTGTTAGTACTCATCTCCTTTCGTTTCAAGGGTATTTCAGATTCCTCTGAAGTGTCCAGTTTCTTCTTTTTTGGAGGCTTGGCGACGACTTTGCCAGTCTGTGGGTCAATAAAGAGTTTTTTGTTTTGGATCCGAATCAGGTACAGGCTGTGTGGGTAAAATGTATTTTTTCAGTGCCGAAGATTTTGGGTCAGGATGTTCTTTGGACCGAGTCTCTGAGGCTTTCTGTGGGGTCTTGGACTCCTTAGATTTTTGTGGCTTCGAGACTTTTTTCAGCTCAGACGATTTTTTGGCTTCGGAAGCAGCTTTCGGCTCCGAAGATTTTTTCGGTTCAGAGTGTTTGTTTTTGGTATGTTTCGATGCCGAGGGCTTCGGCGTCGAGGCTGTCTTTGACGTGGACGAAGAAGTGCGTGGCACGTCTTTGGTCTGGTGCTTCGGTGCCGAAGGTGACTTTTCGGCGCCGGAATGGGTTTGGCTCGAGCCCGAGCCGGAAGGCTTAGCTTTAGGTTTCAGTGCCGGGCCCGAGGGTGGGGCGTCTGAGACATGTTGCCGGTGTCGACCCGAGGGCGAGGGTGTTACCGGAGCCTTAGTTTTGGTTTTTGGGAGAGGGGTTTCGGTACTCACGGACCGCTGAGCCGGGGTGACTGTCTCTTCTTCGACGTCAGAGTCGTCGGCCTCGGAGACGGAGATATCTTCTTCATCACCTTGTTGCTCCGGCTGGACATTGGGATCTGCTCCGAAGATGTCCGGAATCGAGCTGCTTCCACGAGACATTTCGTGACGTCGAGCCCGACGATCACGGATGGTTTTCTTCGACCTGAAGTATGCAGAGGCCGTGCAGTTTATGTCTTCGTGCTCCAGGGAGAGGCAGAGATTACAAACCTCGTGCAAGTCTGTGTGTGGGAACTTAGCACCACACCCAGGGCATTTTTTGAAAGGAGTCTTTTCCATTGACTGCAGGCGTGGACGGTGCGGATACGCCCAACGGCCCGCGTCGAAGATCGAGGTGTTTGTTTTTAAAGATGCGCGTGGAAAGGGAAACGCGATCGAGACAATACCGTTGAGTGGAGAGGAATTGCGCGTCGAAGGGGGGTTCGAAACCAACACCGACCCGGAGCGCAGCAAATCACATCCGAACCCGATGGCGAAAAAAAACAATCTGGAGATGGAGTCGATGCCCATGCGCACTATCGTCCTAAGGAGGAGTCACCTACCTCGTGACTACAAAAGACTTCTTCCAAGACAAAAACAAAGTGCAAACATCCGAGCCCAAGACCAGATGGCGATCTATGCACAAGTATATGATCTACAGCTCATATGCCTCGAACAGGAAGCTTTCCTTACAGGGGAGGTCTGTGATTCCACAGTAGGACATTCCCTAGTCTTTAAACAAGTTAAGCTTCATGGAGCTTGTAACGTTTTGGCCCCTAATCTGGCTTGTTTTTTTAAAGGTACCCCTGTCCCGGCTATTATTCCAGTATTAACTTTGCTTTCTAACGTTAGTTATCTTATTTTGAATAACCACGATTGCTGCAGCTTAAGAGCTGGCATTCCATATATAGTAATGATTTCACAATGCGTTACATGTTGCAGCAATGTCCTATTTCCACTCCCACATGGGTTTGTAGATAGTTCACTTTGGCCTTCCATTCCCACTTTGAAAACAGATTTCAATAAACTAAGAAGACTCAAAGCACTATTGTTTCAACAAGAAGTGGCTCTCACATCGGCTCGAGAGACCTTCGAATTGCAGGTGGCAAGAACCGCTAGCGCGATACACTCACTGCTAAACACAAATCTTCCACCTCATTTTGGGGAATTAATACACCAAATATTTAATGTGTCTGATACGGAGGGCCTAGCTCACTTTTTTAAACTTGTGGGATCCAGCCTGGTTTCTTCCTTTCAGACTATTTTTGGAGTAATTCCGGCTTTTATTCATTTTATTTTTCCAGCGCTCTCTGCGGCTTTCCCCTGGTGCTCCAGCTGGTTTATGGCGTACTGGTTGTCCTATTATTGCTTCGTGATGGATGCTCGATCTGTGGAGCAGCCAGACCCGGTCCAGTTGCAGCTGTACCGTGATCGAATGTGGCAGCTATTTGGTGCTATGACACTGGAGTCTTTTGCCATCGATTACTGGCTGACCTTCCGTTACGCCTACTTCACCTGCGTGCAACCTGTGTTTCACTGCCTCCGGTGCCCTTTTCAATGGGCCATGGATGTCTGCTTGTTCAATACCGCACACGCTGCCCTGGATTACGATCTGTTAATGGGTCCATTAAAGGCCCATGACCAGGTATGTGCTAGGGGTAGGCGTTTGGAGTGTGATCCTCTACTCAGACCAACGGCAAGCTTGAGTACCTGTGCTCTTGCGCAGCACCTCATAGACCGCAGTTTCATCGAGGTTAACGCAGGTTGCCCTGAGATGCTCCTAACAGCCTCTGCATATGAGGAGCAAGTGTGCTCGTTCGATCTTCTCAACTGGATGGCATATCTTTTCATGATGCAAGGAACGGACAACATTCTGGAATTAATGGCATTCCACTTTTCCCGCAACATTTTTGACTTTGAGGACTAAAATGTAGGCTTAGCAATTTATGAGCAGGCAATTAGTAAAAGTTTTGTAACTTATAACCTAGCAGTACACAATAAAAAAGAATTTTGCGTTTCAAAGTTACGCGAATTGGCCTACGATAAAGACGCTTTGCCTCTGCTTACCTCTGATTTTTGTTTTTTTGCATTAGGCTAATGCCCTAGCCAAGGGGAGGAAGTCACGTGGCCCATAGGGACATTGTCGTTTTTCTCTAACTTAGCATGAGCACGTTGCAGCTTGCCTGCTGCTTTTTGCACATGTTACTACGCGTCTTTATTTTTTGCAATATTTTCAGAGACTGTTTTCACATGAGAACTCATCGCTGTGTTCGCTCTCTGCATGTTCCTGGGATTTTGACTGAACATTATGTGCAAGGTCGAACAACAATGCCCCTTGTTATTTTATTATGGGCAGTCCTTAGCCCTTAGACAAAACATACCGAAGCAGCTGTTTGGACAGCGTACTTGGGTTTTAGTGGGGTGCACGAATAGGTGACACACACTTGGAGAGGGACCTTTCCAGGGAGAAGAGCACCCATGATGTAGATCTACCATCTATAGGCTAAGGTATGGGGTCTGCTGACAAAGCACAGAGATCTTTTTTATAATAATACTTCTTCTAAGCAAGGGGAGGGAGTTTAGGCACTATAGTGCTTGCTCCATTGTCTTTCTACAATGATATCTCCCTTCATGATATATGGACTGACTGCTATGCTGACAATATTTGTATTATGCATTTTCTTGCTAGTTGTGACACGTATACTGCATGTTAGGACACGTTACTTAAAATAAATATTTTAAACTGTTTCGTGTCTCCGTCAGATCCTATTGTGGACGAATACAAGAGAGTGAGCGAAAAGGTGTGTCTTGATTCCGCGATTCCTGAGAGATCTGGGAGTTTTGTGTTCTGGGGAGCCTAATCATTTGTTTCTCTGTGACTGAGTAGAAGAGCAAGTGAGGCACTATAGCTAGTCGGTCCTGGGTTTGTGGGTACTACGGTGGTAGGAGGACTCAGTCCCTATACACCGAGGTCCCATTTCCAGCACATAGTTCTGTATTTGTGCAGAATCCCTGCAACAGAAGGTCTGCTCGGGCACTTGAGTGAATCTGCAATTAGTTTGTTGCAAGCTAGAGCCAGCATTGGTACTCCAAAGTGCAGAGTCTCATTGCTTCTAGACAGAGAAGGCGAGAACCAACTGCTGCTTTTTGGTTGATGTACTGCATTGCCATTGTGTTGTCCCACAAGATCTGGATGGTATGACAGTGAAGGGAAGGGAGGAAAACCTTGAGTGCCAGCCTGACTGCCTGGAGTTCCAGGAGACTGATGTGTAAGTTCTGCTCTTCTGCGGACCAGAGAACTCTGATTTCCAGGTTCCCCAGTAGCACACCCCACCCAAAGGTGGACATGTCAGTCACCACCATGGCCACAGTTGGTGGGGGATTGAAGGGCATCTCGCAAGATAGGTTCTCCTCTGATCCTGACCAGCTCAAATCCACTGCAGCCTCCCTTGAGGTCAGAATGGATCAGCCAGATTTCCAGGATTGTGGAACCACTGCCTGCGGAGGCAAAACTGGAGGGCCATGTTGCTTATGTTGCTAGGGCGATGCAAGAAGCCAACAGACCGGGCAGAAACAAGACTGTCTGGACTGGATCTCAAGCTCCATGCTGAAACATCGGAATCATATCCTGAATCCTCTGAGAAGGAACGAAAATCCAGTGATAGTCCGTAGCCAGTATTGCCCACATGAACAGGAGACAGTGGGAGGGCTTCAGGTGAGGCTAGGGTACACTGACTGAGAACTTCAAGTTGAAAAGCAGTGAAGCTGTCAACTGCAGGTGGTGCGATACAGTTTGTGATGAAGCAGTCATGACCAGCCAATCATCCAGGCATGGAAACACAGGGATCATCAACCTTCCATCTCATCAACCTTCTGAGATGGACCTTAGTGAAGACTCGAGGTGCCAAAGTCAGTCTGAAGGGAAGAACTGCAAATTGGTATTAGGTAGGTCCCACTACAAAGCGAAGATACTTCCTATGTGATCTTGGGATTGGTTAATGAAAATAGGCATACTGAACATCAAGAGACAACATCCAACCTTCTATCTCCAGCCCTAGCAAAACCTGACCAAGGCATAGGATTCTGAATTCCTCCTTGTGCAGGTACCAGTTCATAATTCTAAGATCTAAGATCAGACGAAAATCACTGTACTTCTTGGAAACTCGGAAGCATGGAGTAATACCCCTGCCTAATTTCCCGCTCAAACGGTTGCAAGCTTACCGGCCAGTTTAGCCTCACCTCGAATTTGGCAGTCCTTAAATAGACGAGGGTCTCCTGTCCACAGAATTATCTGTGTTACCGCACAGACCCACTTGGGGGTTCCTGGATCCAGCTCCTTCCCATCCCCTCCCCATGTTGGGAGTCTTTGTCAACTTGGGGACCCGACAATTGTCGGGAATTCGGCAGATTCTCATCTATAATAATATATTTACATTCTTATGTGCTGGTGATTTGATCTCAATAGCCATAGGGGACTGGCCCTGCCACGTGGTGGTGTATTTTCCTTTCCCCATGTCCTGATGAGGCCTGAATTAGTGGGCCGAAACGCGTCGACCCTACAGACCGAAGGAGTCCGACAGAATACTAGCATCCCAATAAGAAATTGGATACACACTTATTTGGACTAAATGGAGGGTTGACCTATCCCCTACTGTGTGTATTGGACTACCTTGATGCTGGATTGCTTGAAAACATGCAGCAACCATTTCTTTTAATTTCGATTGTTGGGCTGGAAGGAATTGTGATTGTATAGTATTGCTGTGTAAATGGTTGACATCCCGAAATGATGAAATGATCTCCAATTAAAGAAGTATATACAATTTTTATCTTATAATAGATATGGATGTGGTATGTGATAATTGAAAGATGTATAAAGAATATTGAGGGACTAAGTACCTACAAATAGGAATTAATTTGTGTTCTCCCTGCTTAAATTCATGTTGTATCCATTTCTCTACATCATTTCCTTATTGCCAGTAATTTCCTGCTCTGGACAACAGGGCGGTGATCGGGCAGTGCAGATTGGCTCATTTTGTACTAAAAGTGTCTGCTAAAGGCCCTGGGTCTGCAAAAGGGGCAAATATCTTTAGAAGTCAGATGAAGTCCCAGAGATCTTGCTGTAAATTTTCCTTCCTTAAAGTAATTAAGCGCTGCATCTGCCTTCTAAGCGAAAAGCCCGCCCCGAATGGCATGTCCATTAAGGTGTTTTGCACATCCACTGAGAAGCCTGTACAGTGCAGTCAGGTGCTCCTTCTCAATCTAACAGATGAGCTCATGGTCCTGGTAACGTAGTTCACAGTGTCCAGGCCCGCCCTGATAATGTGGCTAGAGGCATCCCCTCCATTGCGGACTACTTCTGTAAAGTGGCCTTTTCGGTATTCTGGTAGATTAGAAACTACTAATGCTGCCATGTCCCAAAGCGCATGTTGTAGCAACCCAGAAGACAAGCAGCATTCAGAGAATGAAACACCAGGATGCCCACTGAAAAGGACTTCTTACCCTCACCTTCAAATTTCTTTGACTCACTGTCAAGGTGGCAGTAGGAAAAGCTCTAGGGTTCGATTTAGATGGGGAGGAGACTTGCACCACCAAACTCTTCAGAAATGGATGCAGGGATAAGACGATGTGGTCTCCAAGGGCTGGTCTGTAGCGTTGAACTGATCTGTTGACAAGTGGACAGGACACTGGCTTACCCCATGGGTCCTCAATTGCATCACGGACCATCATGTTAAAGGCTACAAGTACCCCAAGTGTGGTGGCAACTGACTGCAAAAACATCTGTGAAACTATTGAGATGCAACTCCATGGAAGAAAGGAGAAGTTCTAGAACTTCAGCTGCCGGCATGAAAGCCTTAAATCTCTGCAGCAGCTGCACCAGGGTTTAGATCGATGACAGTATCAGGCGAAGTACCCAACTCACTCTTGTTTTGAAGGGCCAGTGGACCTGAAGCATCGGAGAAAGGCATCAGCATCACCTTAGCCATCTGGAGATTGCAACTCTTAATCTGATACAAAAAGATCATGGAGAGTATTCCAATAATGTTCCCCAGCTTTTTCCTTCGGATACTGTTCCTCTTCTAATAGGAGCCGAGACTCTCCATGAAACCTCATTGTTTTATTTGGATGTCCATAAGGCTGTAAGAGGAAATGGTGGAGGAGGACCCATAGGTGCCACTCAAGGTGGTGGTGGCGGCACTGTAAATGGAGCCGGAGGTGGCACTGGAGTTGACCCAAGCATCTGAGTGAGGGGCTCTGGCAAACAGCCTGCCAGAGGACCAAGGCCGGGCAGCCCCAGGAGAAAAACTTGCAGCATCAAAGGCAGGTCTCCGCATGGAATAATAAAAAATCTCAGAGGGCCAACAGACACACCAGAAGGAACTGCCACTCTCCTAAACATGTCATGACTTAGAGAAAGAAGGCTAGGCCGGCACCCTGCACCAGGAACTGCAAGTATGCCGGTGTCCAAATTAACCTCAGTACTGGAGGTGATGTCGGTGCTGAAGCCTGGTGAGGCAGAGCCAGTAAACCCTGAAGAGACAACACCACAGATTCAGGCTCTGGAAAGGAGGGCCACTTACCTTTGGATTTTGACATTGAGCAAAAAAGAGTATTTCTTCTTTTTTATGGTGCCTCTTCTATCACTTGAATATTTAGACAAAGGGGAGGGATAAGGGGAGGGATAAGGGGAGGAATAAGGGGACCTGGATCGCATTTTGGCTCTCGACCTTGACTATGATACTTTTTGACCCCTAGAGCCATCTCTAGCATGAGTCATGAAAAGCTTGGCTTCCATCTCTTTGATGGCTTTGCGGTTCATGCAGGGACAAAGGGCACACAAAGAAGAGTTGTGTTTGGAGAAGAGACACCATAAAAAGTCATCAGTATTACAGGGCTTAAACCCTGACTTTTTAAGGGGGGGTGGGGGTGTTCCTAGTACTGCAACTAAAGCAATTTGAAAACCAAAATCTTTTCACCTCCGAGTTGAGAGAACCTACAGACCTGCATCGAATGCCATAGGAAAAAAACAGTAACTCATGTCAGGGAGCCGGGGTGGTTGCTATATGGCGCCAGTAACATCAGTATGACCCTAGTGTTTAGCTGAAGTCAGTGCGTACAATCAGTGCTGGAGAACTATGGTAGACATTTCCGGATCGCGACTGGCCTCCGAGGTTCCAAGGTGATAAATCTGCAGGTAGAACTATCCATTAGAAACACAGCGTTCTATAAATTCAATTACAATAACGTGTGGCACAATACAATATTTCCTATGTAAAGATCTCAATTTAGGGACTGGTACAATAAAAATAATGATTAAAAAGAACAGAACACTAGCTACTTACAGACTGATTCATGAATGGAATATCTAGTGTGGGTGCTGCAAGTCTGCTGGAGAACAATGTGTTTCCATCTGGGACTGCAAAATTAAGTGGTTCTCTTTTCTTAATTACAATCTGCAAATGGAGAACAAAGATAGAAGAGATTTGTAACATAGGAACTTTAATACAACTGCACTGATTACAGCAGGAACAACATACATATCTGTTAGGAAAGGATTGTTATTTTACCCGTAGAGAAGGAGGCCCCCAAGAAGAGTCACTAAATACTTCTAGAATGTGGAAGGGGAGTATATGTAGGACGATTTTGGACAAAACACAGTAATAAAGACAGATTTGAGTGTGGAATGGACTAACCAGGAATTGATGGACAGCTGCCTGGCACAAGTTGGAGGTAATCATACAAACATAGATTTTTGCATGATGAAGTAAAAGTAACTTTCATAAAATTAATAAACACTGATTAGCTCTACTCCTGTGTGGGATGCTGAAACACACCTAAAAAGGAGAGGAAAAACTCTCCAAATTAAAGCAAAAAACGCTAATATAAATACAATGCTTGCTTTCTATTCTGTAACCTTTAGCAAATATGCGCGAGCGATATCAAAAACAAGTTTAAGACAAAACAGCTCTGCTATTCAAAAACACTTTCCTGCTTCTCCTTTGCAAAGTGAAACAAGCATTGGCAAAGTTAACTGGTCTCGCCTTTTGGACCTACTGGCTTTGTCAATGGTTCTAACCTTGCTGCCTTAAGATGTAACTTTCATATATAGACTTAAGTCATGTTGGCTCCACTTCTCATATATATATTCAAGTCCATTGTGTGTGTTTTCCAAACCGAGTGATGAGTCGGTAGTCCCACCCAGGGATGACGTCTGAGAAGTGTTTTCCATTTCACAAATTCTTCGATGTCCACCACTACAGACTGCGGTGACCTTTCTCTGTGACAACCACTAGATCCTCCTAACCCCACAGACTGTATGGGCACTGACTGATAAAGAGTATCTTACAGTGACGAAATATGGTGCCAGCTGAATGCAGGATGTTATCTATTCTTCCAAGTTTACCGCTTTTCTCACGTTCTAAGGCTGACGTCTGGTAAGGAAGGTTTCTCTGCTCTGTAATGCCAAATGCATGTACCTGGGGAGGTGGGGGTAAACGAAACCTGAACTATATCTAGGTATACTTCACAGGACTGATTTGAATTGACTGTGACATGGAATAGGTTTGAGTTCACTGTGAATTCACATTGAAACAACTGTTACAATGTTGCGTCTGATCCCTTCTGGCATTGTTGAAAATAATTCCTCTTCACCAGTGATTGATACTTCTAGACAAGAATCGAAATAGATGGAATCCCTGTGCAAGTGAGGTCCAACAACTGGAAAATATACGATATTGGGGAGAAGATTTGATGATCGGTTGAACTAAACTGGTAATATTTTTCGCCCACCAGAAAGTTTGATAACTTCTTGTGCATCAGTATGATTTAAACTGATAGCCACTACGTAGCTGCCTTCCAGAACAATGGAATGACTGAAATTTCATCATTGTGATGTAGGTTGTTCTAGTATAATGGTTGAAGGATGAAAGGGGTGTTTTGGTTAGTGTTGTGTCTATCTGAAATTAGAAGCGGACCATATGTCAGGAAGCTGCGCTGGAGATATTGCTTACTGACTGGTGGAGAGATAAATACTCCAAACCCACTAGTGCGGATTTTCCTTCAGAGATGGAAAGGCTGGCAGTTCCTGCAGTGTCAGTGCTGTCTGCACTGAGACTTCACATGTGCAGAAAATGCAATATGCAATAGCATTTTGGCAATGAAATACAACATTTTTCGGCTGGACTTGAACTCTCGCTAAGTTCAAAAAGACATAGCCCATCTTGGATATGTAGGTGTTACTTTCCTCATGGCCTATGAGGGTTGTCTTGCTAGGCAGTTGTGAAGGTGTGTTGCTGCAGCCAGTGCCTAGAGATCTGGATCTCAACAAGAAAGTGCATAATCACAAAGCTTGAAGTAGTCATTCAAGCCATAATGAGATGTACTAGTAAACATATTTAAGACACTCATTATCTGTATGTTTAGCTTTCAGATTGAAGGAGAGAGAGTTAGTCATACAGAGATACAGCTAAGGAACCGAGATCTGAACCACGTCGGTGAGATTTCCCCGATGCTGTGCCCATTGGAACTTCAAGTCCCACTGCAGAGCCTGCATACGCCACCTGGCGTGTCTTACCAACAGGATGCAGGAGGCCATGAGGCCCCACAGCCTCAGAGTCAGTCTCACCGAAATCCTGGAGAGAGGTTGAAATATCGGAATCATAGCCTGAATATCCTGAACTCGCTGCTCGGGAGGATAGGCCCGAAACTGCACTTTGTCCAGAACTGCTCCTATAAAAGAGAGTGTCTGAGAAGGAGTCAGGTGTGACTTCGGCAAGTTTATAGAGAACCCCAGCAAAAGCAGGAGGTTTGCCGTAGTCTGAAGGTGGGAGACGACTAACTGGGGCGAGGATGCCTTCAGCAGCCAGTCATCGAGGTAGGGGAAGACTGACACCCCTAACCAGCGCAGATGAGCTGTGACCACAGCCATCACCTTTGTGAACACCCAAGGGGCAATGGTAAGACCGAAGGGGAGCACGGTAAACTGAAAGTGCTCATGGTCTACCTTGAACCGCAGGTAACGCCTGTGGCCCGGCAGGATGGGAATGTGAAAATACGCATCTTGCAGATCCAACGCTAACATCCAGTCTTCTTGGTCTAGGGCAGACAAGACCGGAGCCAGAGTGAGCATTTTGAATTTCTCCTGTCTGAGGAAGAGATTAACGGTCTGAAGATCCAAAATGGGCCATAGCCCTTTGTTCTTCTTCGGAATCAGAAAGTAGCGGAAATAACAGCCACTGCCTACTTCTGAAACTGGGACACCTTCTATTGCTTCCTTGGCTAGAAGAGCCGCAACTTCCTCTTGGAGCAAATTTAAATGATCCGCCATTTACCAATCCTAATTTGGCAGAATAGGAGGAGGAAAAGGAAGAAAAGGTAGAGAATATTCCTCCTGGACTATCTGCAAGACCCACTTGTCCGATGTTTTGGATCTCCAGTGGGGGAGATGATGACGAATTCTCCCCCCAACTGGAGTAGTGTGGTCCTGCAGAATTAGCCTAGGATTGCTTGGAGGCTGCAGAAGTGTGGTTGACAACTTCTGGCCTCCATTCCGAGATCGGAATGCACCCCGTCCACGTCCTCGCACGGCTTGGGCAGTCTGTGCGGGACGGTAGCTGGGATAGGGCTCACGTGGCTGAAAACCCCTTCCGTTGCCACAAAAGGGGCGAAAGGAAGACTGGCCATGGGGGTGGAAGAGAGGTCCAAGGATCTGGCCGTAGCTCGAGAGTCCTTGAACCTGACCAGGGCGGAGTCTGCCTTTTGCCCAAAATGGCGGGTTCCATGAAAGGGCATGTCCATCAAATTGGCTTGGACATCGCACGAGAAGCCAGTTGTGCGAAGCCAGGCGTGGCGCCTCACGGCCACAGTCGTTGAAATCGATTTGCCTAGCGAATCGGTTGTATCTAGGCCACACCGTATGGTGAATTTTGCTGCATCTCTCACAGCTTGGGAGAGTACAGCCCGGGCCTCCTCCTGGACTTGTGGCAGCACTTGCGCAACCGTCTCCCAAAGGGAATGGGAGAAAGGGCCCAACAAGCATGCGGTACTCACTGACCGCAATGCCAGGCTGCTGCTTGGATTCTCTATCTGGAGGAGTGGAAGGGAATGCGCCTTGGGACGTAGAGGCCTGCACCACCAAACTCTCTGGGGTGGGGTGTTGGCTGAGGAACTTTGGGTCGCTCGGAGCTGGGCGATGGCGGCGTGCAATCGTCCTATTCACAGGAGCCCCTGTGCTAGGTTTGGACCATGTCCCTAAAAGGACGCCTGTAAGTGCTTCATTAAAGGGCAACAGGGGTTCGGAAGTGGAAGTCCCAGGTTGAAGCACCTCAGTCAGGAGGTTAGTCCTGACCTGCACTGAGGGCAGCTCCAGTCCAAGGACCTCGGCTGCCCTCTTAACCACCATGGCATAAGATGCCCCCTCCTCCGTGGCCACTGTTGGGGGAGAGAGCATGCCAGTATCTGGGAAAGTATCCAGTCCACTGGCCTCCCCAAGTTTCCCATATCAGTCCAAATTCTCCTCAGAGACTTCCTGGGTTTCAATAAGGTCCTTAGATCCCTCCCAATCCTCTCCTGAGCCTACCACATCTTCAAAGTGCTCAGACAACAACATAAAAGCTCTGGGTTACGTCGACGTCGGAACCAGGGTCGATCGATGCCATTCCGTCTCTGTGTCATCGGAGAGGAGGAGGGGGCTTGCGCCACCAACGGGCATCGGTGACATCACAGGCACTGACTTCGGATACGACGCCGGGGAACATCGCGACGACTGGCGTTGGATCGGATCCCTGAGGCCCCACCGGCTTCATGGACGGAGCAGACGGTGCCGAACCCAATGGGGCCCCTTTCGGCCCTGCGGAGCCCGAAGGCTCACCGGAAGGGTCGTTCTGCTTAAATACGTGGCGCATGGCCTTGTAAAACTCTTATTTTTTTATTTGAGGGGGAGTCGCTCCGGCTCTCGGAAAGGGAGGAGGGTGAGACACAAAGTCGACTCTGGTTCTGCAGAACCATGCCTAGAACATCCGTGCTCCTTACCTCTCTCGACGACGGACGCTAGTTGAGGTGAAGACGAAGTCCGCTTGGACTTCTTCTTATGCCTCTTCCCAGAGTGTCCTGAGGACCTCGAATGGGAGGAAGAGGACTTAGGGCTCCAGGAGCGGTCCCGCGACCTCCTCTTCTTCGATCGGGACCGTGACCTCCTCAGCGTCTTGCTGGACGGTGTTGACTGCCGGGCCGCGAGCAACTTCATCGCCCGCTCCCCCAAGGTCTTCGGGGCCATTGCCCGACAGTCCGAACACGACTTCGTATCTTGGTCGGGTTCAAGACACCATAGACGTACGCGATGGGGATTGGTAACCGACATCATGCGGAAACAAGTCGCACACAGCTTGAAACCTGTCTGGCCGGGAACAGTTTGTGGCTCTTTCGGAATTCAAATCGCCAAACTTTACATTGCCATGCAGAGTACCACAGGGATCTTCATTGAGCCCCACCGTTTTTAATATTTACGTTGCCCTTTTGGCGAGGCTAATCATATCTCTGGGCTTCTCTGCTATCTCCTACGCCGATGATACCCAGATTGTGGTTTCAGTGACAGGCTCACCCTCAGACACAGCAGCACAGTTCCATACCTGTCTCCGCCAGGTGGGAGACTGGACGGCCACGAACTGTCTGAAATTGAATTCCAGTAAAACCAAAGTTTTACTCTTTGGCAACCACACTAATTTCTGGTCCCCTGCTTTGTGGCCTTCGGAGCTGGGCCCGCTACCTATTCCTACGAATAAGGTAAAGAATTTGGGAGTCACGTTTGACTCCGCGCTTTCCTTTGAAGGCTACGTAAACCAGGTCACATCCATATCTTTCTATACACTAAAACTACTTAGAAAGATCCTTCCATTTATTCCAGTAAATCTGCGGAAGTTAGTGGTCTCAGCTCTTGTTTTATCTAGAGCCGACTATTGTAACGGTCTTTTCATTAACCTTCGGAAGAAATGTTTGACTAAGTTGCAGATTGTACAAAATGCTGCAGCACGTCTATTGCTGAATATTCCTAAACATAAATCTGCTTCTTCAGCGCTCAAAGAGTTACACTGGCTACCAGTGAAGAGACGGATCGAGTTCAAGGCTCTTTGTATAGCTTTTAAAGCAATTCATGACATAGGACCTGCTTTTTTCAAACAGAATTTGCAGCCATACATCCCTGCTCGCCATCTTCGCTCAGCTCACACTCACAATGTGGTAGTCCCCAGGTTCAAAAAGAGTTCCTGGGGTGGAAGAAGCTTTCTGGTCGGTACGACCAGACTCTGGAACTCGCTTCCACTGAAGTTTAAAGATGAAACACACCTGTTGGCCCTCAGGAAGGCATTAAAAACGTGGCTTTTTAATCTCCGATGTGGTATTATGACTGTCCGGCATTTCTCGTCTGCTGAGCTAGCGCCTTGACACCTCCGGGTGAATGTTTCGCACTTTATACATTTCTTTTTCATTTCATTTCTTCCTTGAAGACATCCCTCACACACAAAGTTGGAAAAAATCCAAATTTTCGACAAACGTCGAGAATAAACCTGGCAAAAAGCGGCAGAGGGGTAGCTCTTCCCAGATCGGGGCTTAACTGGTGCGGAAAGAAAAGAACTGACGTCCGCCTGCCTGGGTGGCGCCTATATAGGCACCACGATGCCATAACAGACGCTGACAACGACGTCACGCTGAGCCGAATGGAGCCACCCGACGTCGCGCGCAAGGGGTATTGCTCAGAAAGAGTTTCCAGATCCAGCCGGAGGCCTGGGAAATTCAAAGGTAAGGAATCTGCAGCTAGAAGTCTCTATCAGATATGATATCTTATATCACTTCTTTCTGGCTCTGGATTAAATGATCCATGGAGTTGACCACATGGGTGCCTAGACCCAAGCAAGTGAGAGAAGCACCTGCATCATAACTAGCAATTCCTTAAAAACTTATGTTCATGGTGCAGAGCTGGTTCAGGTACAAGACTTGTCTGTAATGCTAGATTGAGGCTTCTGGCAGATCCCAAGTGAGAGGTCTATCGCTGGAAAACCCCTGTGAAGAGTAGCATGAGTGGAAAAAGGTTTATTTACCCTCGATGTTCTTGAATTAAAGTTACATAGCTCACATGGATGTAAACAATTGAAAAAGGATTTGTAATTTTGGAGAATATTCTTGGTAGCAGACTTAAAAAGACTATTACCAAAGATGCACAAGGGCACACAATGCTGAGCCCACAGGCAATCAAAACCTAACAGGGAACTCTAGAAACAAGGAAGCCAGTGAGGACCAAGATGTTTGCTTCTCACAGGAAACGGTGCACAAAATTAACAAGCAACGGGTGTAGCATCAAAAACAGCTTCCTGATTCCAAAGGTATAGATGACAGGTAGTTGGAGGCCAGTAGAATGGGCCAGTGGTGAGAAAGTTGGGGAGGAGCTGTGCCTGGTCCTCAAATTCTGCAGCATCACTACCACACTTTAATCATATCTGGAGTCTTCTAATAAGAAGTGGGGGTGTCAGGGGGAAGGGAAAAAGCAAGATGCAATGACAATGGTACATGGGGGCACAGAATAAGGAAGTGGGCATGGATGTGGGCCTGGGGGGCGGGTGGGGGGGGGGTCTGTTGATTATTTCCCTTGATGTATTCTCTAATGCCCATACATATTAACTGCATTTAGAAATGTTTCTTCTGCCACAGACTGCTCTGTTCCCAATGCTTATATTTTTAAAAATCATACAGTTTGCATTATAAATTCTTTTTCAAGAATAATTAATGTGTTTACAGGTGGCATTATTCATAAATGAATACAGATGGTAGTCTAAAAGAGGTAGAAACTTTCATCTGGACAAATGGAGACTCTTCATGTTGTGTTCCAGATTCTTCTTCATATCCACAATTTCTAAAGAGTACGCAACGATTCAATTAAAGCACATGTCCAATTATACAACTGAGGTGACTTATTTTCTGTTCGTTTATGGTATAAGCAGTAAGTGTGGCAGAGAATACAAATGCATGAGTGATGCTGTGCTGACAAGAATGCAGGCACCTACTTTCTGAGTTTTCCGTATAGTTGGCATCATATCCCTGAAATAATCTGGCTCGTTTTCATCCATTTGTGATAGTGCATTGCCATTTCCACCTTCCACTTTCACACTCGTAGGTGCATCCTCATCCCAAGAGCTCCAATCTTCGACTTCCGCCTTAAAAGAAATGATATGCAACTAGGTTAATGAAATCTAACAATGTAGCCTGGAGTCTGTTTTTCAATGACCTATCCAAACATCACAGATGACAGGAAGCGGCATAAGGCATACAACACCAGAAACATCTCTTTTCAAGGAATACTATGACATTTTAATAATTGCTAGGTTTCTACTTTCCAGTTTCACGATCACACCTAGTTAAATTGAAGGGGTTGGTGTCAACATTTTGGCAAAACACGAATACTCAGTTTTATCTATCAATACTGCAGTGTCACCCGGTCAGCAAGCAGCCTCTCTCTATGCCAGAGTGTTGTATTTAAAGGCATGGCTAACACTATAGAAAATCACACTCTAATACTCATATTCCAGCAATTAATTATGATAAGAAAAATGAACAATCAATCAAAAGCACAGTCCGTAAAACCTGGTAAAAATATATACGACCTTCCTTTCTTCTGTCCTGCAGTTAGAGTGAGTAAGAACAGTCCATTTTTGGCACTGGAAAGTATGTTAATAGCTGGTTATAGTTTCATAAAGACGTTCAAATGACGTGCCTGAGACTGCTTAAAATGCATACGAGCCCTTCAGAAGTTTGGCACTGAAAGTTTTCCAACTAGCATGTTTGTGGATTTTACCCTAATTTCAGTTACTCCAAAACAGCTCTTCCTTTTTCATTTCATGTGTGTTGGAGCAGTATCTGTATAACATATAATGTCTGTATGGCGTCTTCTGTGCCTTTCACAAGGAGGCCTGGCCTCCCTGATTGCAGCGGTGGTAAATGACCAATTATGAGGTAGTGATCACCAAATTCTCTTTAATCCCACTTGTTAAATAGATTTGGAGATCAATATTTTGCAACCACTAGTAAACAAAGGTCCTATCAAATCACAGCTACGAGGCAAGAGACTGTTGCCCTTCAATTATAGGTTAATGATGTATAGTGGAAAGATTCTACGCCTTCACAGTTAAGTACAAACAAGGCTTCAATAGAAACGGGTTTATTAAACTGAAATTCTAAATTGATGAAATCCACTCTTCCACTTATTGCCAGGCAAAGGTCAAATATGAGGACTGGCTATCTATATAGAATTAGATACGCTGGTTATTGAATCATATGATTTTGTGGCTTTAAGAATAGGTTAGTATTGTGCTAAGAATGTGGCGCAATCACAAGGTGAAGGTGCAAATGTAGTAAATGCTTCAAAGTTTTTCTGTAGATCCCAACTATTGTACAGTATTGAAAGGATGGGGATTTATCCTATTCTACCCATGGGGCAAGAAAAGCACTGGTCGGAAAAAGGAAGGTGGCGAAAGAAAAGAAGATGATGACAATAAAATAACATATTTCCCCATGTGTGATATTCGGCAAACGAACATGTAAAATGAGCCTCTCAACAAGGAAGGAACAAAATGATGCAGCAGAGGATGTGTCTACAATTAGTGAAGAGGCAAACTTCAGACAAAATATGATGTCTCCTGTTAAGGCGGGTGCAAACAAGACCTAGCAAGGGAAAGAAATAATAAAGAAAATAATTTAGAGAAGAGACATGAGGGCATAGGGGTACAAGATGGTAAATAAAAGACAAAGGGGGAACTCCAGAAAATATATATATTTTTTTTAAATTTTATTAAACAGCTTGTGACAAAAGCATACAAGCCCCAAATCTGGGTCCCAAGAAACCATTTGTATACATGTAGTACAAGCAATTTTTATACGATGAAACAGCACACCAAAGAACAACCCTCTACCCTCCCCACCCCCCCTTTCCCGGCACTGTAGTTGTTATTCTTGAACCCAAAACAGCATATACATCACAGTGATGACAGTTCTCAAATGTAGTCCCAGGCCTGCAACCACATACAACCAGAACAGTATTACAGCATATCTACTGCAAGTCAGGTGTCCCTAGGAGGTACCCTGTGAGTGGAGCCCAAACGTCCTTGGGCCGCAAGGCCTCGGGCAGTTCCTCAGCATATGTCTCTAGCTGTTCTTTGTAGTATATCAAGTCCCGGACCCACTTTTTCAGTGTTGGGGTAGTTTTAGCTCCCCAGCATTGCGCCACCGCCCGCTTGGCAAGTAGAGTCGAGACAGCTACCAGTCTCCGATTGCATGGCTTAAGATTCTTTACCCATCCTAATAGGCAGACATCAGGAGCGCATACCACAGTTTCCAACACAACCTCAGTGAGCATTCTCGTGACCAGAGTCCAGAATTTGTGTATTCCAGCACAGCTCCATGCAAGATGCAGAAAGTCCGCATCATCTTGCCCACACCGCACACAGCATGCACTCTCCCGTAGACCAAAAAGCTTCAATTGAAGCGGTGTGTAGTATAACTGGTGCAAGAATTTAAAATGTATAATGCGGAGGTTGCAATTCGCCGTCAGGCGACCAGTCAGCGTACAGCAGAACTTCCAGACATCCAGCGACAGGGATGCCCCTAGTATCGCATTCCATTTATTGTATGAGGGAGATTCAAGAGTTTCCCTCTCTCTAAGGGACGCTTTATACAATTTAGTTATCAGACCCCTGCGTTCTTCTCCTGCTAGCACCACCTGCAGTGCCAACAGAGTTCTCAGTTCTGCTGGATAAGCGGGATAAATAGCTCTAATCGCCTGCCGCACACGCACATATGTGAACCCCAGCATCATACCCTGGTCACATCCATCCTGCAAGTCTGAAAGCGACCGAAACTGGCCATGCTTGTATAGGGTCACCCAACTGTGTAATACCCGCAGCCCCCAGTGTTTTCAAGGCAGCCTGCTCTTGTGTCGCGGAGCTATCCGGGTGCGCCGCAAGCGGTAGCGATGGGGCATAAAGATAATTCAACTGTGCCCTTTTTGCAAGCGTCTTCCACGCCCATGCCGTGCATAGCACAGGGTTAATTTTAGCCCTCGGCCCGCCACCCCCGCCAGACAAGGCAGCCGCCACCAGTGGCATCGGGAGTACAGAATCTGCCTCAATTGCAGTATGTGGCTGGAACCGCCGCGGGAAGTACCAATAAAGCGCAAACTGCGCCTGCACGCACAAGTAGTAAAGCCGCATATCAGGTGCTTCAAGCCGCCCGCTCGAATGGTTGCACCAGCACATCCCAACTACATCTAGGTTTCTTGCCTCCCCAGACAAAGGTCAGCAGGGCTGACTGGAGCGTATTGAACAATGCAATATTAACCCCTTCCATGCGCGGCCGATTTTCGCCCTGTGCGAGGCGTTGCATTAAGCGGACGGGTTCATGACGAGCTCAGCTCGTCATGCGCACACGAGCACTGCGCAGCATGACGAGCTGAGCTCGTCATGAGCATGGAAGGGGTTAAGGCGGATGGGGATGTTGACAAACAAATAGAGAAGTTTGGGCAACATCGTCATCTTTATGACTGCAATACGATCCGCTAGAGAAAGCGGCAATTTGGCCCAACACGCTGCTTGCTCAGTGATCTTAGTAATGACACGGCCATAGTTCACAGCGATCACCCCATCAGGATCTCTATGCAACCAGATCCCTAGATACTTCACAGGATCAGTCGACCACGCCAGTGGGAAGTCCAGTTCCACCTCATGTGTGCCAGCCGTCAGCGGAAACACAGTTGATTTCGCCCAGTTTATGCCTAAGCCTGAATATCTCTCGAATTTCACGTATTCACGCAATAGTTCCGGGAGATACGATGCAGGGTCGCGAACATATAACAGCATATCATCGGCGTACAACGAGACCACCAGGGGCCTCTGTCTAAAACGCAACGCCGCCTGTGCATGGCGCTGGCGGAGTTTACAAGCCAAGGGCTCCAGCGTGAGCGCGAAGAGCATCGGCGACAGGGGGCATCCCTGCCGCATACCTCTTTTGATGGGGAAAGTGTCAGAAACCCAGCCATTCACAGGGACCCGCGCTACTGGCGCGTTATACAATAGTTGGATCCATTTAAGGAAGAAAGGTGGCAAGCCCATTCGAAGTAGAACGGCAAACATATATTCCCACAGCAGAGAGTCGAATGCCTTTGCCGCGTCGAGCAGCACAGCAACCGCCTGAAAGTCCGGCTCGAAATAATGCAACGTGGCAAAGACAGTGCGCAGATTGTGCGTCGTTGATCGGGCGGGGACAAAGCCCGACTGATCCGGGAGGACCAGTTTGGGAACTAGAGGCTGGAGTCTGCTAGCTATCATTTTTGCAAAAATTTTGCCGTCAATATTGATGATGGAAAGAGGCCGATAAGAGTCACACCTATTGGCCGCCTTATCTGGTTTCAGGAGCATAACAATGAGTGCCTCTTTCAGGGTGGAAGGAAGTGTTCCCGAGTCATATGCCTCCGCAAAGACATCCAGAAGCCTAGGTGCCAGTTCCTCGGCATAGGCCTTGTAAAACTCGCTTGGGAGGCCGTCGAGGCCCACTGCCTTACATGTGGGGAGTGACATTATGGCCAGTTTGACATCCTCAACATCAAGGGGCTGCATAATATATTCACGCTGGTCGACTGACAGCCACCCCAGCACGATATCTTCTAGGTAGGCGTTTATGTCCGCTGCCGACGCCTGTGCTCGATCGCCATACAGTTCAGAATAGAAGTCCAACACCACCCTGCTAATTTCAGGCGTATTGAAGTACGCTACACCCTCCCCGTCCAACATCTCAGTGATGTATTCCTGGCTCCTGGGCGCCGCCAGCTTCTGAGCCAGCAAACGACTGGGCCTATCCCCCTCACCATAATAGCGAGCAGTGCTCCGTCGAGACCTGTGAACCATCTCTTGGTCTACAGTTTCATTGTGCTCCGACACCAGATCCCGTATCGCAGAGTTTATCTGGGGCAGGGTTACTTGCATATTCATGCTCCAGAGTGGTTAATTTCCGCAGCGAGCTTGCTGATTCTGCGCCGCAAGTCCTTCAGGACTCCAGCCTGCGCACCCATGCAAACCCCCCGGATTGTGACTTTAAATGCTTCCCAGAGGACACCGGCACTGTCCACAGTGCCCTCATTTTCCTTAAAATAATTACGGATCGCCTCGTCCACCGTGCACTTAAAAACTGGGTCAGTCAAGGAGGACTGTTGCAAACGCCACATGAAAGGAGGCCGCTCACATTCAGGAACCTGCATTTCAAGCATTACGGGGGAATGAAACGCAGCGTTTTGGCCCAGTGACGGACGTCAACGACCCATGTGCAAGCCATCTCTGAGATGAGCCAGTAGTCCAGGCGGGACCAAGTACCATGCACAGTAGAAATAAAGGTGCTTTCTCGTGCCCCCGGATGCCGCAAGCGCCAAATATCATGAATAGCTCCAGCATCCAACAGCCCTAATAAAGAATCAGTCGCTTGTCTGTGTCGCGCAGCCCCACTCCCCAGTCTGTCTGTGTTCACATCTAGGCAGGTATTAAAATCACTGCCCCATAGTATTTCGGCAAGAGGGAACATGGAGATACGGCGCCAAACATCAGCAAAGGAGTGGTCATCGACATTCGGGCCATACACATTAACCATAAGGACCCCCACACCGCCAAGCTTGCCATGTACAATTGCCTGCCGGCCCTGCTCATCCGTCTCTGTACTAAGGACAGTAAATGGGACCCCTTTTTTGACAAGTATCATCACCCCTCTTGAGTAGGAGGAATAGGAGGAAGCCACCTTCACCCCAGCCCAGCATGTGCCTACAGTTTTCTCGGAGTGCTGTGTGAGGTGTGTTTCTTGCAGAAAGGCCACCTGGACATCTAACCTGTCCAGATACGCCATAACAGATCGAATTTTCTTAGGACTGTTTAAGCCACGCACGTTCCAGGTGAGGAACTTTATATTACCACCGATGCGTGCCGTACAACAAGATGGAAAATAAAGTAATGTCCAATGCCAGTAACATGCCAGAAGGGGTCCGCGACAGTGCAATAGAAAAAGTGCCATCCATCCCGCCCCCTCCCCCTCCCTCCATCCCCCAACCCACTTCAGCGTGCCCAACTTGCTAAAGCCATCCCTTCCCTGAGTAAACATCCCCCAACACAAACAACAAACACATCGCCACATGTGGGGAACTCCCATATAGGGAGCGTCAGAGTGCTACTGGCCTCCTACAGTGCAGGAGGTGGCTGATCAGGTCTAGTATCTGTGCGAGAGGATTCTAAGCATAGGAATAAAGCATAGTGCATCAAATAGACTAGTATGCAAGAATTATCCCATCCCCACGGGTCTACTGCAGAAACATCGCAACGTACAACATGAGCTAGAGACAGTGTCCCTATAACAATAGCAGGCAACCACACATTGTTACCCCCCCAGCCGCCCTACTGTTCATCCTCCCCAGATTCCACCGGGGCCTCTCGCCGTCGCCGTTTCAGTTTCTTAGCGTGCTCCAGCGCCGCTTTGGGGGAAGTGAAAATCTTGAAGTCTCCCTCCTGGCCAATTCTCAGGCGGGCGGGGTACAGCATGGCATAAGGGACGCCCTCGGTTTGAAGAAGTTTTTTCACCGTGCCGAACTCCCTTCGCACAGCCTGGACTGCAACTGTAAAGTCAGGGAAGAAGGAAAACGAATTCCCCTGGTGGTCAATGGTGCCCATTTCTCGTGCCAGACGTAGAATAGCATCGCGGTCCCTATAATTTAAAAGCCGAGCAATAATAGGACGGGTGGAGCGCCCGGCGCCGGTCTCGCTGCAAGAGATCGATGGGCCCGCTCGACGACCAACATGGTGGACAGGTTCTCTGGGCCAAGATGTCCCTAAGCAGGGTCTCAATAAAGGTCTCCATCCTACCGGTGTTGGTGGACTACGGAAGGCCCGTGATTCTGATGTTATTACGTCGAGACCGGGCCTCTAAGTCCTCATTCTTCGCCTGTATCAGCGCCAGGACTTTTTCCATGTGAAGTGTTTTGCCAGAGACCTCACTGAGACCATCCTCCGTGGCAGAGACCCGCTGCTCGACCTCTCCCACCCTCGTACTCTGCTTCTCCAGTTGTGCGGACATGTGGTCTAATCTATGGTTCAGAGCTGACATTGTCCCCTCGATGGACTGAAGGCTTTGCTGCATGGCCAGCAGTGTCGTTTCTAGCGTGCATTTACCGTCCCCATGGGCGTCCGCCTCAGAATCGAAGGCTGCTTTTTGCTGCACTTTGCTAGACTTACGTGCCTCAAACGTGAGGCGAGGCTGAGATTTGTCAGTTTTCCCCATTGTGGAAAGTGGGCAAGGCAAGTGTGCAACAGCCGTCCGTTTAGAGGATGATGCCTACAATGAACAATCCCCGGGCGTGGCTGCCTACAAATGGGCCCAAGTAAGATGCAATGTCCCAAAAAGCGGGCCTGCAGTGTCTGTGCCTACACCGCCACAATATAGAAAATGTTCCACGAGTGTGCTCTCCGAAGTGGACTACTAATGCGTATTAGGAGTACTGAGAGGCCCGCTGAACCGGCAGGCTGCAAGACACCGGGCGACTGCCAATCCACTGCGCCGCACCTACACACTTCACACGTTAGTGCAGGCAGGAGGTGAATGCTCCAATAGTGATAGGCCATGCAGGCAGCTGCAGCGCCACGAACCCAGGACCATGAGGGAGACCTGCGTAGTGGGGTCAGTTTGGGCTATCGCTCAGCACAAGGCCCAATCCAAGCGTGCGACGATCACCAGCAGGCCTCAGAAATGCACGCGCCCTCTCGCTAGTCGCGGCCCCGTACTTAGGCCCACACCCGCCACCGCAGCTGAAGGCCCAGGCAAGGCCGCGCCCCCACTCACCGCAACCAGCTCCGGCACCACTATCCTCTCGCAGCGGTGAGTAATGCGCTGTACTCCGCCGATAATACCGGACCTCCACACTGCGCCCCAGCTCCGCAGGGGTCTTCGCAGCCGTTCAGGGATTGCTGGGCGCCCTCGAGGTACGTCTCTCAGCAGCGCAGCCCCCAAAGCGCCAATGATGCCAGTGTAGCCGACAGCGCTCAGAACAATCTCCAGCCGCAGAACAGCGGTCGCCCTCTGCTTCCGACTCGCAGTGGGGCAGCGTTGTGAACCAGTTCACCACTGCGATATGGCGGCCGCCATCTTGCGCCCTCGCCGTCCGAACACTCCACAGCGGATTTCTGCTTATTGCTGCGGCGTTTGCAGTCGACGATGCCACCGCTTAGCTCAGGGATGTTTGGCCTTTCAGACCAGTGGGTTTTGGTGCAATGATGCCACGATTTCAAGCGGATATTTGGCGGATGGAGGATCGGCCGGGCAGACCTGCACTAAGGCGCAGCCATCTTGCCGAGCGCCCTCCAACGCCCCCCTCCAGAAAAGAATTAAACGCTCAACAAACTCGACTTGTGGATTACTGAAAATGTTTCACAAACTTAGCAAACCCACAACAGCACAACCTGAAAACTTGGAAGATTCAGGGATTGGACAGAAGGTCCGTCAGGCCTAGCACTCATCAGGATCATGATGAATTGAGCAAATCTACAATAGTTGAATGATTGTTGAAGTTAAAGTGGAGTTTGCCAATCAAATCTACTCTGATGCACAATTAACATAGGTTGTGAATGGACACAATTCAAGAACTGAAAAATATATAAATCTTACAAATACGTGCGCAGAAACGAAACGGGTCAAATTGATGGACTCCAAAGCATACAAATAAAACACATACTTCTGTGATATAATGATCTACTACAAGTGGGGTCTGACCTACGGTACCTATTTTGGACCTCAGGTATTTGGACCTCTACTGTGGGTGTCACCAACTGGGTCTCGTCCAATGTGAGTATGTGGTAAAATGGATCTTGGTGTTAACTGCCAGTACCCCCCCTTTAAATAAGTCCCCAATGCTGCCTAGCTGGGGTCAGAGGCTCTGCAATTTACATGTATAACCACACATGTACAAGCTTAGTAAAGAAGACTACTGCCTGACTCAGCCTGCTATCTGCACACATGTATCCTGTTGTAGATGGAACTCTGGATAAATTGATTATGCCTGTGCAGGCTTTGTCGTTTAACTGGGCATCAAAGTAGAAGCCTAACAGGTCTGTAATGCTTCACAGCATTGGCACTTTGGGAGGAAATGGAGCAAAATATTGTTTTGAATTGGTTCAACTCAGAAAAATGATCATAAGTCCCAAGTGTGTGTAAAATAGGAATTTCTCCTTATTTACGCTACTTCATGGTTTTGGTTTTTGCAATATTTCCCTGAGCCAGCTCAAATGAGAATCGGGATTTGAACTACCCTGCTGGGCCTCGTTAATTGCTCTGCTGACCAGATGGTATATCAAAGTCAACTCGGGACAAAAGGGGAAATCTTCATAGGATAATTAACTGACAAGCCTGGGTATGTCCTTCTTACAAAGAATAATGATGGAACATAGAGCACTCTGAAACCTGTCACACCAGGTGTACCCTTTAAAGTCTTGGAGGGAAAGAACCAGTCGGCAGTGTCAGGTGGGGTGAAATTAAGGTCCAGAGAGAGTGTTTGAAGTCCATAGCTCGATTCTACTATTTTTAAAATATCAAAGATACTCTGAAGGGGATTGGTCCAGCCTGTAGGCTGGTCATTGAAAATGTTTGTCAGGTGTGGGGCGGTGATGTAGAATCTCAGGATTGGGCACAGGCACTATAGAACACTATGCTTCAACTTTTAAAACATTTCAAAAGAGATAATTGGTAAAAAGAGGGAACTACAGAAGAAGGATCAACCCCTTGTGGACAAACTCCTGCACGGTGAGGAAGGATTATGTTACTTACTCTGTAAGCATCTGTTTGAGGCGTGTAGAGCTGCAGATACACATGCTCTACATACTCCTGCCATCTAGTGCTGGATCCGGAGTTGAGCAACTTGTTTTTCTTTGAAGAAGTCTTGAGTCACGAGGTAGAGTTACTTCTCCTCATCTCTGTGATATCACGCATGGGGATCAACTCCTTTGTTAGATTGTTTTCCCGCAGGCAGTTGAGAAAGGAGTGTAAGAAAAGTGTGAAAATAATAATGTCCATGCAAAGAGAAGTAGGTAAAACGTAACTACAACGGCCACAAGTACGGGGAGGAGGGTTGGTGCATGTGAATCTGTGAATCTACAACACTACATGCCACGAACATATGCCTACAGGGTAAGTAACATTACATGGCATGTGTGGCTGTAGATACACTCTGCATAGTCTGTAAAGCAGTCCCTCCTAAGAGGCGGTGGCTAGTGTGTGGGAGTTGCACTAGTTTGAAAAAGGGGTACGTAGCACTGCCTGACCTACACTGGCTTGCTGGTGTGCTAACACGTCTACACAGTAGTGCTTGGTAAAAGGTATGTGGTGTAGACCATGCAGCTGCTTTCCAAATTTTAGCTATGGGGATATTTCTAAAAAAAACATAGTTGCTCCCTTTTTACGAGTAGTGTGCTCTGGAAGTTACAGGTAAAGGTCTTTAGGCTTTAATATAGCTAGTCTGATTGCATTTTACTATCCATCTGGCTATGCCTGATTTGGATATAGGATTACCTTTATGCGGTGGTGAAAAAGCTACAAAGAGTTGCTTTGTTTTCCTGAAAGATTTGGTTCTATCTATGTAAACAAGCATTTGCAATGTAATAGGTCTCGCGTTTAAGCGAGTTTGAGCTATTGGCACTGTAAATGACAATGCTTTTTATTTATGTTTTATATAAACATAAATAAAAGGCATTGTCATCTACAATGCCAATAGCTTAAACTCTCGCAAATGCGAGACCTGTTGCATTCCAAATGCTTGTTTAAAAGTGTTTGGGCGGGTTGCAAACAGAAGGTAGCTGAAGGAATACAGATGGGGAGGATGTGGGGAAGCAAAACTGAGGGTGCGGGTGTGGAGAAGAAAAAAGGATGGCACGGTGGGGGGAGGGGGCACAGAGGGAACAGGGAAGCAAAAGATTGACAGAGCAATGTGGCGGGCAGGGGGAGAAAAGCAAATGGGCTAGAGCAACGTTAAGCTGGGGGTGAAAGCACACCCTTTACAGGTAATCTGAACTGAGGAGCAAAGCACTTGCAGTTGTAGGAGAGTGTGTCCAAAGAGACATTTGCAGCCAAAGAGTTTCTTTCTTTTTTGGATCTATTTCACAGAGGAACACATTGAGAAAAGAGGGTAAGAGCCCTTTGTTGAAGTCATGGTTTTTAGTAAGTGAGCAGAGGAGCAAACCTATACTCCAATACAGCATGGCTCGCAGAGCAGAACACGCGCTCCCCAGGCTAGACCTAAAAATGAGTGCTCTTTTTACATCTAAGGTATGAAGAGCTCTTTCTGCCACAGAATCAGGGTAAGGGGAAATAACAGGTAGCTCAATGGATTGATAGAGATGAAATTGAGAAACTACCTTTGGCATGAATTTTGTATTAGTCCGAAGTACAAATTTTTCTTTATGCATTTGAAAAACTGGTTCTTCTAAGGCTAATGCCTGGAGCTCACTAACAGGCCTGAGTGAGGTAATGGCAACTAGAAATACTACTTTTCATGATATAAATTTAAGTGGGCACGAGTGTAATTGCTTAAAAGGAGGACCAATGAGCCTAGAAAGCACAATATTTAGATTCCAGGAGTGTGCTGGAGGTACACGAGGTGCAATGACTCGCTTGAGTCCTTCCATGAATGCTTTAATGTCAGGGATTTTGAAGAGTGATAGATGGTGATTATTTTGGAGATATGCAGCTATTGCAGCACAATGCAATTGAATGGAAGTGTATGCTAAATTGGACTTTTGTAAATGAAGTCAGTAGCAAATAATATCCTGCACAGTGGCTTTGATAGGATGTGTTTAGGTTGGCAATAGTAAACAGAATGCTTCCTTTTTGCAGCATAATAGGCTCTAGTTGTGGGTTTCCAAGCCTGTTTAAGGATATCCATACATTCTCATGGTAAGTTTAAATAACCAAACTCTAAGACCTCAGGAGCCAAAGCGCTAGGTTGACCATCTTGGGGTGTGGGTGTCTGATTTGTCCTTGATTCTGAGTGAGACGGTCCAGCCTGTTGGGGAGCTTCTTGTGTAGCACTACTGAGAGATCCAGGAGCGTTGTGAACCAAGGCTGATGCGCCCAGCTGGGAGCTACAAGGATCATGGTGAGAGATGTTTGTCTGAGCTTCCGATCCAGAAATGGAATTAGAGGGAGAGGTGGAAAAGCGTATGCAAATATCCCTGACCAACTCATCCATAGTGCATTGCCCTTGGATAGTGGGTGTGGGAACCTGGATGCGAAGTCTGGGAATTTTGCGTTTTCGTTTGTGGCGAACAGGCCTATGTGAGGAGCTCCCCACTTTTGAAAATAGGGATGTGGGTTGAGTTCCCATTCGTGAAACTGTTGGTGCCTCCTGCTGAGCATGTCCGCAAGATGGTTGCCCGTCCCTGGTAATGAATGTAATGGTGAAGAGCCCTGTTCCATATGGTCTGAGAGAGGTGTGAGAACTGAGAAGACCGGGTCCACTCCCCTCCCCCCCGTTTTTGTAGCAAGTACATTGCTGTCAATGTCTCTCAAGTCTAGGACAAGCTTGTGAGATAGATAGGGAAGGAACGCTTTCAGCACAAGGAATACTGCCTGAAGTTCCAAGTAGTTGATGTGCAGAGATTGAGGTTTGGCATCCCACAGACCTAGTATTGTGCAGATTTCAAGATGTGCTCCCCAACCAGTCTCTGAAGCGGCTGTTGTTAGAGTGAATTGACGAACACGGTCCATAAAAGTTCGCCCCTTCAACAGATTGTTGGGGTTCCACTATTGGAGAGAACGGCAAGTTTGGTGTTCTATCAACACTAGACCTCCCGAGGTGACCCTGTGATTGAGACCACTGAGAAGAGAGACACTGTTGTAGTGGGCGCATGTTTAGTCTTGCGTTGGGGACTATGGCAATGCAAGATGCCATCATACCCATTAGATGCATGACAGTCCGAACAGTGAGTGTTGTGTTTGGTTGAAATTGAGGTAGAAGTGTCTGAAAGTTTTGTATTCGAACGGGATTGAGGTAAGCTAGCCCTAACTGTGTGTTATGAGTATGGTTGAAGTTGAAGAGGTTGAAGGTGAGACTTGGGGACATTGATGGTAAACCCCAATATGTGGAGCAGGTGTATTGTCAGCTGTATGTGTTGCTGACACTGCAGATGGGTGTTGGCTTTGATTAGCTAATCGTTCCAGTATGGGAATACATGAATGTTTTGTCGACGTAGTGGTGCTGCTACTACGTCATAAAATGGACGGGTTAGCGGTCTAGCTGCACGCGCTCGCCTATTTATGTCGGCTGCAGCGCGGACGCGATGCTGAGAGGATGGGCACTTTGGTCTTCCCACTCGTAGAGGCTCTGGAGGTTTTTAAAGCGTTTTTAAAGTTCGTAATCTGAACATTCATGCACCAATTGTTTAAACTGCCTTGAATCTGCTTGAATTTGACTTTCACTCGAATCGGACTTTATTTTACACTTAGTTCGTAATTGCCTTTATAACTGCCTGTTTTCATTGCAAATCCATTTTAAAAAGTGTAAACTGTTGTTAGAAACGCTTCCTGAGCGTATATACTATTTTGCACATTGCACTTTTTGACCCATAAATTCCACCTTGAACATAGAGAGGATCGCTCCTCCTCTTGGTCATAGAGTTGACGGGTTAGTCTAGCTGCGCGAGCTTGCCTATTTATGGCGGCTGCAGAGCAGATGCGCAGCTGGCGCGCCAATGGCAAGCCCGTCTGCGCTTGTACGCTCCCGGCCGGGAACAGGGGCCAAGAACCCTGCTCAAATTATTACGCTGCACCTCAATCAGTTAAGGTATAACACTGACGTACTACGCCAGCTCAGGTCCACTTTACCACTGCAATGTGCACATATCATTGAGCAAGACAGTCTCCACAGAAGTGTAGCGTGTAGCCAATACTGTGGTTTTGTGCTGGAGAGTATCTTACCCCACATGGATGACTCGCAGAGAAAGATAGCACACTGGAAAATGGGGCTCATAAACTGCAGGTCACTCCCTGGGCATAAAACAGAGATTGGGATGCTTTTGGAAGAAGAGTCACTCGACATATTGTTCATTACAGAAACTTGGTTGAATCAGAGCTCTACTCCTGACATTATTATGGCCCTTCCCCCGGGCTATACCATTAACAGGCATGACAGGGTGGGAAAACTGGGTGGGGGAGTGGCCATCATTCATAATGCCCAGGTCATTTGCTCTATTACACCTCTGACCTTAACTAACTGGGATGCCATGCAGTTCAGAAATACACTTGCCCCACATCCTCATTCTCTGGAATGCGTATTTATAGACCCCCCGGTGCGTACATAACTTTTTTAGACGCTCTCCCAGAGCTCCTTGCCAGTATTTTCATAGGAAAAGGAGCTAGCACAGCACTTGGTGATATTAATATTCACCTGGATGACCCTGATAATGCAGCTGCCAATAGAATGCTGTCAGATCTCAAAGCTCTGGATCTCCTTCAGTTAGTGAACGCTGCTACCCATGAAAAAGGGCATATCCTAGACCCAATGTTTTCAAATGACCCTAAGATCCGGGTGCTCAGCCCGGTCCCAGTCCCATGGTCTGACCACAATTATATTCCCTTCTTTTACACTAAAACACCCAGTCAGATTCGGCCGGAGGGTGACATGAAGTAGCAGGAAGTGGCCCACGGTCGCCCCAGAAAAATGGATCAATTTCATAAAGTCTAACCCACCATCCCCAAGTGATGACCCCAACGAGGCCCACTCACACTGGTCGGACTGGATTAATGACTCAGTGGAAAAATGCTTTCGGAAGTCTACTATGATAACACAATGTAAGCCCAGAAGAGCAGTCTGGTTTAACAGCCACTTAGCCTCCCAAAAGATGAAATGCAAGAGACTAGAAAGAAACTGGAGGAAGACTTATGACCTTGATCTTAAGACGCGGTATAAAAACACGATCAGACAATATCATATTGATATTAAAGGAAGCTCAGACAAAATATTATGAAGAACGGATCAGTATGGCCGCCAACTCCCCAAAGAGCTTTTTAAAATCGTAAAGTCCCTTACTACCTGTGAGAAGTTGGCCTGGTATATGCTGTCCACTAATTAAAGTGGGCACCTTGCACCAGTCCAAACAACCCTTATGGTGATTTAAGAGGTCAAAGATAACCTTAGAAATTTATCCAAGTGGTAGCTGTGGAGAGCAGTCTTCAGGCTTAGTCTTGAAGGAATGTTGAGCAGCTTGTTTTACCAGAATGTAACCTTATAGTATTGGTTAAATGAAAGGAGAACCACACAGTAGTTATAAAAATATGTACTTATTAGTATAACACTATCTAGTATGACACAGTATCTCCTACACGGAGATAATGACAAAGCACACAATACTTAAGCACATAAATGACAGTAAATGGCACTAATACACAGTGGGCCCCAGGGTGGGACCAAACCATATACTAAGAAAGTGGTATAAGAACCACGACTTGACTCAAGATAGTGTCGAGGGGACGTAGAATCGCTGGGACCCCAAGGAACCACCCAAGGTGAGTAGATGGGGACCCCACGGAGGACGGGTGCAGTGTGGGAACACAACCGCGTGCTCCGTACAATTCTATGGGAAAGTCACGGTTAAAGTTTTAACGTTTAAGGACTCTTCCCAGTGGACTTCAAAGAAACCCTGTGGAAGATAGGAGGTTGGAGAGCCACCCCACCAATGGATACAGAGGTATCCAAGTTACCTATCCCAGGGAAGCCGGGTGAATAGGTCTGAAGTGGCGTCAGAAGCCGCTGTCAAACCCAATGGAAGACTTCGAAGAAGAGCCGCTGCTGGAAGGAAGAAAAGTGTCCGTTGGAATCCAAAGGTGGATTCTTGTCGAAGAGTACCTGAAAGCAGAGGGGACAGAGTCTGGGTCACTCAGGAGTGACCAGGGGCTCGGTAGACGAATGCCCACCGATGTCGGGTGCTTCAGGTGATTTGATGAAGTCCTCGACTCTGCAGCTACGGGGACCCGGAGACGTCGAGGACGACCAGGAGCCGGATACACGCTGTCCCACGAAGGATGTCGAGTGCTGAGGGGTCTGTGTCCGTAGCGGAACACCAACAAGCCTTGGCAATGGCGACCCACGCAGAAGGTCAAGAATGTGTACAGTTCGGACCGGCAAACTCCAGGAGACTCACCAAACACAGGGGGGTCCTGGGAAAAGCCTGGAGCAACCAGGGGAGCCCAAGAAAAGCAAAGTTGACCCTCAAGTGGACCCACAGGCTGGAGGCACAGGAGTCGCGAGAGGACCTTGAGCGATTTCACCAAACAACAGCCCACGGAGCACTCGGTGCGAGGAGGCCGAAGTTCTTGGTAGGAAATGGTGCCAGAGGTAGGGGCTACTCAGAGCCCAATGCACTTGTTCGGGAAATGCCAACAAGCATATGCACTTGCAAATGTATGCGGTGCACAGGGGTTCGGGTATTGCAGCCCTTACGAGGGATTAGGACATTAAACTTGGTGAGAGGACAGTCGGGCCTCGAGGGACGTAGAAACCCACCTCCTGTGTTGCTGAAGCCTTCGGAGTCCGTAGGAGCTCAGAATCAGCAGATCGGACAGCAGTGTTGTGGTGCCTGCGAATGCAGGGGAGTGACTCCCTCACTTAAAGTGTCTTTGATGCTCCACAGGCCTTGGAGTGATTCTGTAAGAAGCACGGACACAGATGATGCAGCAGACAAGCAGGGAGATGAAGTTGGGCCCTTTGCGAAGTCCAGCGTGTCCAGACGGTAGAAGTTGAAGTGGTCTTTAAATTGAATCTTGTCCCACGACGAATCTAGGGACCTACACTCAGGTAAGCCCTTAAGTTCCTTTAGGGAAAGGGTTGGGACGATTCAGGGGACCCTCCCTTGGGAGGGTCTGGACAGGAAGGAGTTTACTCCCATGTCCTTTGTCCAGTTTTGCGCCAGAGCGGGAGCCAACAGCTCCCAGGACTGGTTTGAACTGGACTATGCACAGGAACACCAAATGTGCCCCTCATGCAGACTTTCGGTCGCTGGCAAGCGCACCCACCCAGCCCTAATACACTAAATCCTGTCTGGGAGGTGGTCACACCTCCCTGTGACAGGATGCCTATTGTTCTGCTTTCCCCTGCTCGAGCTTGGCTCAGCAGTAGGAGGGCAGAAATGAGTCTCTGGTCGTCAGCAAACATTTTGTGCTGTCTGAAGCAAGTAGGCTAGTACCAGGAACACCAGGGACCCAACGAAGCACGCTTCTGAGGGGTGGAATCATAGCTCCCACACCAGTTACCGGTGTGGGTGTATGACTCCAACATGTTTGACACCAAACACAATAGGGTTTGCTTCAGCCATTTTAGAGTTGGTCATCACGCGGTCGCATGCTGCCACTCTACATGTCGTAAATGGCTGCTTCACTGACAACCCGGGAGAATGGACTTCGTAGGCTGCAGGGGTGTTCTGCTCATGCAGTGGCACCCTCGAACTAAGCACCCTGCCCTCATGATTGTAAAGGACTGCTAGAGGGGTGACATAAGTTTTAAGTGCAGTGACCCTTTACATATAGTAAACCTATATCTTAAGTAAGTGGTGCATGCACCAACTTACACAGGTGGCAATGGCAGGCCTGTAGTTCCATTTTGCATGGCCTCTCATGGGTGGCATAATACATGCTTCAGCCCATGGGAGGCCTCTGGGGTATCTATGCCCTGGGTACATATACTAGGGACTGACAAGGGTACTCCAGTATCCAATCTGGAGTGTAGCCAAGTACATAACATAACAGTTTAGGGAGAAAGCAGATAGACTGGGGTCCTGATTAGCAGGATCCCAGTCAGACTAGTCAAAAACAGTAATACATTTAGCAAAACGTGGGGGTAACCATAAGAAGCAGATCCTACTTTCCTACACTACCATTGCACAGAGTTACCCCACCCCTCAATCCTCTAAGGAGAGATGCAATGAGTTTGTCACCTTCTTTAAAAATAAAGTAGAATTGATTTATTACTCACTGCTCTTGAACCCCCGGGGTAATTCTGAAGTCACACAGGAAATCTTTGAGAACTCAGGTCAGCACCACAGTCCAGCCCTTTCCCCCTTCTCAACAGCGCCTGCTTTTGACTTCTTTCCGGCCCTAATCACAGAACACCTGGGACTCATCCTAAAGAACTTCAAATCGGATTCAACCTCGACCCTGCTCCCCCCTTACATTCTTCTCCCAGGTGGGGAGCCGGTCTTTCCACAACGGCAGATCTCATTTTGCTATCCCTGAGCACTGGGATAGTACCAAAAAAAATGGAAGCACGCCATTGTTGAGCCCCTGCTCAAGAAACCCCTACTTGATCCCACATCATTGGTGAACTAACACCCCATCTCATTGCTTCCCATTCTAGGCAAAGTTGCTGAGAAACACGGAAATAGTATAATCTCACAATTCCTGAAGCGAATAATATTCTGAACCAATCCCAAATGAGGTTCTGCCCTGATCACAGAACGGAATCCTTTCTCCTCATAGTTACTGAGAGATTTAAAATGATATTGGACATGGTAGGAAATGCCGCCATTCTTCTTCTTGATCTAAGTGCGGCATTTGATACCGTTGATCACAGTATTTTAATACATAGACTAAGGGAGATTGGGATTCAGGATAAGGCCATCCTATGGTTGTCCTCCTTCCTAAGTGAAAGATCCTTCCAATGCATGGAATTGGGCCTTTTGTCAGACACGCACGTTGCCCCATATGGCGCTCTTCAGGGATCGGCACTCAGTCCCACCCTGTTTAAATGTTTACATTAGTCCTCTGGCACAAATTATAGAGGAGTTTGGACTGTCAATAGTGTCTTATGCTGATGATACACAATTGGTAGTCTCAGTGTCTGATGCCACTAACTCCAATCATCTGAAGAAAGTCCGATGCGTGGAAAAAATAGCAACATGGATGTCCAACTGCTGTCTAAAGCTCAACGGTGAGAAAACTGAGCTTATGTTCTTGGGTAACTGCACAGATCCTTGGAACAGGATCAGCTGGCCGGATAACTGGGTTGTGCCCCACTCCCCCAAGCCCTCCATCAAGAACTTGGGGATGTGGCTTGACCGGAACCTTTCTATGGACACCATAGCAAAAAAACTTTCAGCTACCTGCTTCCGCATTCTACGCTTACTCTGTAAGATCATAGACCTTCTCCCAGACCAGGAGCGGAGAACGGTGATTCAGGCACTAGTGGTCTCAAGCTTGGACTATGGTAACTCACTGTACCTAGGGGCCCCCAAATATGTATTCAACAGGCTTCAGGTGGTTCAAAATGCGGCGGCCAGGATGCTACTGAAGATACCCAAGCAGGAGTCCATGAAAGCTTCAATGTCCAAACTTCACTGGCTTCCTATTTAATCCAGAGTCAAGTTCAAGGCACTATGCCGAGCCTAAAAAGCTATGCAGGGCAGAGGTCCAGCCGTGTTACAGTCCCTTGTCTCCCCATATGTCCCCAACAGGTCCCTCAGGTCCTCATCTGATTATCTCATGAGTACAACGAGAATAAAAAGAGCCAGATGGGGAGGAAGATCCTTTACCCATTTGGTCCCAAAACTTTGGAACTCAATGACCACTGAATTGCGACTTCTAAAGGACCTATGTAGCTTCAGGAAGAAACTTAAAAACTGGCTTTTTCCATGATTTCCCCTCCACACCGACCCGCTACCCTCTCTGCAGCGCTGGGAAGCCCTTGGGCAGCTATGCGCTTTACAAATCACATAAATAAATAAATACTACTGCTAGGCACTTTGTAAAGACCCATGGTGGGTAGTGACACCGAAGGGGATAACCTTAAATTGGTAGTGTTTTCCTGCTATGACAAACTTGAGGTATTTGCGATCAGCAGGATGAATGGGTATATGGAAATTGGCGTCTTTAAGGCCCAGATTGGCCTTAACACCTTGACCGCGATCGGAATTCCGCTCGTGTGCTGGACATTCCGATTGCGGGTGTGGTCGTGACGAGCTCAGCTCGTCATGCGCACAGCACTACCGCGCAGCATGACGAGCTGAGCTCGTCACGCGCATCGAAGGGGTTAAAGTCATTCATCTGTAGAAGTGTAATGACATCTTGCAGAGTGGCCATGTGAAAGTGTTCTTATAGTATGTAGCAGTTGAGAGGTCAGGTGATCTAGGATTGGTCTCAGTGACCCGTCCTTCTTTGAAATTAGAAAGTACAGGGAATATACTTGTGTGCCTTGCTACTGAAGGGAAACTGGTTCTATAGCCCCTTTGAGAAGAAGGGCTTGGACTTCATGTTTGAGAAGTGTTAGGTGGTGATGTGATAATCTGTGATTGCCAGGTGGGATGCTGAGATGTGTGGTAATGAGCTCGAGAGAGAGTATCCATTTTGGAAAATGACTAATACCCACTGGTCTGTTGTGATGGTTTCCCAGACCAGCTGAAAGGACTGTAGGCTTCACCCGACAGGTGCTGTGTGATTGGGGGAAGGATGGGGCAGTCACTATTTGGAAGCAGAGGCTTCACAGCTTCCTTTTCCTCTGTTGTTATCGTCTCTAAAGGGGTCTCTGTAAAATCCTTTAGCGTAGGTGGATTGTCCATGCTTTTGCTGGGGAGTCGAGGCATCTGTGGCAATGGATTTGTATTCGCCTTTGTAGCCTGAGCGACGTAAGGAACCACGAAGTGTAGGAGTCTGTAGGGCTCCCATTGCTTTTGTGTTGTCCGTACCTTTTTGCATTTTATCTAAAGCGGAGTCCACTTGAGGGCCAAATAAATGTTCCTTATCAAAAGGCATGTTTAACATCGCTTGTTGAACCTCAGGTTTAAAACCCGAGCACCTGAGCCAGGGATGCCTTCTGAGCAGTATACTGGTGTTAATGACCCTAGCGGCTGAGTCTGCTACATCTAAGGCATATTTAATGGAAATATTAGTTATGGCCTGAACTTCGCTAACAACTTTTTGACCTTTTTTTTTGTGTTCTGGGAGATACTGCAAACAGCTCCTCCATTTCATCCCAGTGGACCCTATCGTAGCTGCAAGTAGGGCTTGGGAGTTGGTAACACGCCAATGATTGGCTGCTTGAGCTGCAACACATTTCCGAGTAGCATCAATGAGTTTCCACTCCTTCTCAGGAGGTGGGGTATCCCCAGTTGCTTGATTATTTGCTTGTTTAAGAGCTGTGGTAGCAACAATGGAATCTGGTGGCACTAGGCTACTTATAAAAAGTGGGTCTGAGGGAGCTGCTTTATATTTTTTTTTAATCAACCGGTGGGGTTATTACTCGGGCACATATTGGCTCATTAAATATGCCATTTGTGTGCCGTAACATGCCTGGAAGCATGGGTAGAAACGGTGACTCTTTATGGGCGGATGACAGTTTATCAAAGAGGAAGTCTTGTACTAGAGACTCCCTATGAAGTTGTACACTATGATAGGTATCAATTACTTGTTGATAAGCACTAGCATCTTCAGGTGGTGAAGGGCGAGCTAGGTAAAGATGTGAGTCATTGGGAGTTTAGGGGATCTGTGTCAAACATGTCCCAAGGATCTGGGTCCCATAATTGTTCTCCTAAACCCCCTGTGGGTGAACCTGGAGGTGTATTATCCAGAGGTCCAAATGTGGAGAAGGAGGAGAGAGCGGCAAGAATCAAAGAGCTGCTGCCCTTGGAATGCAAGTCTGGCTCCCCTCAAAGGAGAGGAAGCCGACCTCCATTTGTCCAGACCACTGTGCCATCTGAAGAGGCAGGAAAAATAGCTAGGCGTGCCACCTGCAGGCTGGTACCACACCTAAGGTGGGCTAAATTGAGGTCGACACAACTGTTCAGAAGTAGCCATCTTTGTGGTAGAATAGTTAGGAATTCTGGGACAGGTTTATGTCCACTTCCTACAGAAACTGGTCATATAGGGGGCTGAATTATCCTAAAGGTCAGTAACCCATTGACTACTACCCTGCACTCCCCTAACGCCCCTAAATTGAGTATTTAGGGAGGTCCCTGGCACCAGAGAAGCATATTGTGATGACCTAAGAAGAGAGAGGACATCAAAGAGCCGCAAAAGCAGTGAGAAGCAGCAGCTGACCTGGTATTAGCCCCGCTGGCCTGTCTGAATCCCTCGTCGAAAATTGCTCCAAAGTCGACTCGTCCTGCAGATGGGGACTCCAGAACCTTGGGGGGACTGCCTGCCTTTGATAAAGATGCAAGACCTCCCATGGGACAGTGGAATTGTTCCCTGCATCTCGCAGGAACTCCAAAAGAGAGGACTCCAAGGCCTCCGGAACTGACAAAATCTAAAACGTGAAGGCACCACAGCACCCTTTGCTTCAAGCCTGAGTCGACTTGGGCTAACAGTGCCATCAATCAATCAATCAATCAATCAATGCATTTATAGAGCGCGCTACTCACCCGGGAGGGTCTCAAGGCGCTGGGGGAGGGGGGAGTTACTGCTCGAACAGCCAGGTCTTGAGCTGCTTCCTGAAGGAGAAATGGTCCTGGGTTCGCCGAAGGTGAGTGGGGAGGGAGTTCCAGGTCTTGGCTGCCAGGTAGGAGAAGGATCTTCCTCCGGCGGTGGCTCTGCGGATGCGTGGTACGGTGGCGAGGGCGTGGCTGGTTGATCGTAGCTGGCGGGTGGGCGTGTAGAAGGTCATGCGGTCATTGAGGTACTTGGGGCCCAGGTCGTGGAGGGCCTTGTGTGCGTGGGTGAGGAGTCTGAACGTGATTCTCTTGCTGACGGGGAGCCAGTGCAGGTCTTTCAGGTGTCCGGTGATGTGGCTGTGTCGGGGGATGTCCAGGATGAGTCGTGCGGAGGCGTTCTGGATGCGCTGGAGTCTTTTTTGAAGTTTGGCTGTGGTTCCGGCGTAGAGGGTGTTCCCATAGTCCAGTCGGCTGGTGACGAGTGCCTGGGTGACGGTCTTCCTGGTTTCAGTGGGGATCCATCTGAAGATCTTGCGGAGCATGCGCAGGGTGTTGAAGCACGAAGATGAGACGGCGTTGACTTGTCTGGTCATCGACAAGGAGGAGTCCAGGATGAAGCCCAGGTTGCGTGCGTGGTCCGTTGGCTTGGGCGCGGTGCCCAGGGCCGGGGGCCACCAAGAGTCGTCCCAGGCGGAGGGTGATGAACCCAGGATGAGGACTTCCGTCTTGTCTGGAGTTCAGTTTAAGGCGGCTGTTCCTCATCCAGTCGGCGACGTCTCTCATCCCGTCGTGTAGGTTGGCTCTGGCGGTGGTGGGGTCGTTGGTGAGGGAGAGGATCAGCTGGGTGTCGTCGGCGTAGGAGATGATGTTGAGGTTGTGTTGGCGTGCGATGGCTGCGAGGGGGCTCATGTAGACGTTGAAGAGGGTAGGACTGAGTGAAGATCCTTGTGGAACGCCGCAGATGACTTCGGTGGCCTCGGATCTGAACGGGGGAGGCGGACTCTCTGGGTTCTTCCGGCGAGGAACGAGATGATCCATTCCAGTGCTTTCTCTCGGATTCCGATGTTGCTGAGGCGCTTCACTAGGGTGCGGTGGCAGACGGTGTCGAACGCCGCGGAGAGGTCCAAGAGGATGAGGGCTGCTGTTTCCCCGTTGTCGGTTAGGGTTCTGATGTCGTCGGTGGCTGCGATTAGGGCGGTCTCGGTGCTGTGGTTGGCCCGAAACCCGGACTGCGAGGGGTCGAGGGATCCATTCGTCTCGAGGAAGGCGGCAAGCTGTCTGTTGACGGTCTTCTCGATGACTTTGGCCGGAAACGGAAGGAGCGAGATGGGACGGTAGTTCTTGAGGTCGGTGGGGTCCGCCGTTGGTTTCTTCAGGAGGGCGGTAAGCTCGGCGTGCTTCCAGCTCTCCGGGAAGGTGGCGGTGTGGAAGGAGGAGTTGATGATGTCCCGGAGATGGGGTGCGATGGTGGCGTCGGCTTTGTTGAAGACGTGGTGTGGGCAGGGGTCGGTTGGTGATCCGGAGTGGATGGAGTTCATCGTGCGGGTGGTGTCTTCGGTGCTGATCGGGGTCCAGTTGCAGAGGGTGGTGGTGGCGGGCGTTGGTTCGGCGGTAGGGTGCGTGGTCTGTGCGTCGAAGCTGTTATGTATGTCGGTGATCTTGCGGTGGAAGAACGCGGCGAGTGAGTTGCAGAGGTCTTGCGAGGGGGTGATGTCGTTGTTTCCGGCGCTGGGGTTGGAGAACTCTTTGACGATGCTGAAAAGTTCCTTGCTGTCGTGGGCGTTGTTGTCCAGTCGTTCTTTGAGTGCCGACTTCTTGGTGGCACGGATCAGCTGGTGGTGTTTGCGGGTGGCGTGCTTGAGGGCGGTCCTGTTGTCTGTGGTCTGGTCGAGTCGCCAGGCTTTCTCGAGAGTGCGGCAGTTCTTCTTGGATTCCTTGAGTTCGTTGGTGAACCAAGGGGTTTTCTTGCTTCCGGGTCTGCTGGGAGGGTTTTTAGTGGTGCGAGGTCGTCGGCGCAGGCGGTCAGCCACTTGGCGAGGTTGCTGGCTGCTTCGTTTGGGTCCATTGTGTTGGTGGGTGTGTTCTGGCTGAGGGAGGCGGTGAGCTGCTCGGCGGTGATCTTGCTCCAGCTCCGGCAGGGAACCTGTTGCGGGTGGTGGTGGGTCGCAGTCTTTCTGAAGCTGAAGTGGACGCAGCTGTGGTCGGTCCAGTGGAGTCCGGTGGCGTGGCTGAAGGAGATGTGCTTGCTGGAAGAGAAGACGGGGTCAAGCGTGTGGCCGGCGTAGTGGGTGGGCGTGTTCACCAGTTGCTTGAGTCCGAGGTTGGCGAGGTTGTCCAGCAGGGCGGTGGTGTTTCTGTCGTTGTTGTTCTCCAGGTGGAAGTTGAGGTCCCCTAGGAGGATGTAGTCGGCGGAGGGCATGGCGTGCGGGCTGATGAAGTCTGCGATGTCTTCGCTGAATAGTGTGCGTGGTCCCGGGGTCTGTAGATGAGGGTGCCTCGGAGGGTGGTCTTGGGGTCAGTGTGTATCTGGAAGTGTAGGTGCTCGGCGGCGGTGAAGGTCTCGTCGGAGTTAGTCGAGATGCGGATGGTGTTCTTGTGTACGATGGCGATGCCTCCTCCCGTCTGGTTGACGCGGTCCTTCCGGGTGATCTTGTATCCGTCCGGGATGGCTATGGCGATGTCGGGCGCTGAGGAGGCGTTCATCCAGGTTTCGGTGAGGAAGGCGACGTCCGGTGCTGTTGCGTCGAGCAGGTCCCAGAGTTCCACGGCGTGCCTGTGGACGGAGCGGGTGTTCAACAGGATGCATTTCAGGTGGTTGCTGCTGGTGCTCGACTTGGCGGGGGTGGTGCAGGTCCGGGGGCAGGTGAATCGGCAGGCTTGGCAGGTGAAGGGTCCGTGGGTGCGTCTCGGGAGGCTCGGTAGCAGGCAGGGTTCCGGTCGGCATTGAGTGCGGTGAGGGTGGCGGCGTCGTAGGTCCGTCGAGTGGTGTTGCATCGGTGGGATCCAGGGGTCCTGGCGCTGGGCGCGGGCCAGGCGCGGACGGGCGCAGACAGGCTTACCTTTGGCGCACCTTCGGCGCTCCGTCGGTGCTCCCGCTGCGCGCGGCCGCTGCGCGGTCGTTTAGGGGGCATCATAAGTAAGGAGCCGGGAGGGAGGAGCAGCTGGGTGGCGGGAGCGGGGCGGCGAATGGAATCACGGGGGGGCGGGGCCGCAGGGAGGCAGTGGCGGGAAAGTCCCAGGAGCAGCGGGAAAGTCCCAGGAGCAGCGGGCAGCGGGAAAGTCCCAGGAGCAGCGGGCAGCGAGCGAAGGAATCTGCAGGCAGGAGGCGACAAGGCAGGCAGGAGCGGCAGCAGTGAGTGGGGCGACCAAGCCCTGTGGAGGGCTGAGCGATCACACTCTGTGGTCCCCTACGGTCCCCTTAAGTAAGGAGCCGGGAGGGAGGAGCAGCTGGGTGGCGGGAGCGGGGTGGCGAATGGAATCACGGGGGCGGGGCCGCAGGGAGGCAGTGGCGGGAAAGTCCCAGGAGCAGCGGGAAAGTCCCAGGAGCAGCGGGCAGCGGGAAAGTCCCAGGAGCAGCGGGCAGCGGGAAAGTCCCAGGAGCAGCGGGCAGCGAGCGAAGGAATCTGCAGGCAGGAGGCGACAAGGCAGGCAGGAGCGGCAGCAGTGAGTGGGGCGACCAAGCCCTGTGGAGGGCTGAGCGATCACCATCGAGGTCCCCAGCCCTCCAGAATCCGAGTCCATTGTGGTTTCACCCCTCGTGGACTCCCAGATGTCGCCTGCAGCCTCTTCACACAGGCCCCCCTCTACCGCAACTGCTCCAGTAAGGAAAAACACGACAGTTAAGGACACCTGTGCACCCATTGCCCCTGGGCAAGGGAGAAGAGGACCAAAGGTGTCCCTACATCCCAGAGCATCATGAGGCCTGAGACCCCCTGTTGGTTTAGTCTGATTGGCCTCCTGGCCAGAGTCTGCAGCCTCTTTTCGCAGAGACCAAACTCCATAAAGTAACAATGGGATCACAACGCTGTTCTGCACCCTGCACCCGGTTGCCCTCGTGCCACTGGTGGTGTACTGCTGGTGCTGCCTTGGACCTTACTCAGCCCTCAACTTAACTCCTGGACATTGGTCCCGTAATTCGCTGTACTATATCTGTTTGCAGAACCTGTTCTTCCTTCCATAGGATAACTTTGCAGAACTCAAAAATTGCATTTAGTGTCCACTTTTTGAACTGAAAAGAATTCCTGTTTAAAAACGTACTTACCTGAACAATTTTTGTCTGATGCCTAAACATACATAAAGATACTTGATATTTTTATAAATTGGGGTGGATCTCCTTCTTGGGTTGTCTGTATCACTTATTGATAATTGTGTTTATTTTGCAGATGTCTTGCACTCCTCTCAGTTAATTTAAGGCTGCTTGACCGTACTACCGCTAATAGAGCACCCTGGGACTGTTAGAGCAAGCCCTTGTCCTCTTATAAGGAAACCCCTGGACTCCTTACACGGTATATCAGATTATTCTTCTATTCCATAAAGGGCCAGCTTCCTATACTTTTATTCCCCAGAGAGGGTCAGTTCTCTGGGGGACCCACAGCAGTGAAGTGTTTTACTTTACTTTTGCCAAGTCCCTTAGAGGCGGGTGATGTGTGGCGTTACCAGCCAGAGTAGCTATTCGCCTGTTTGCTGTAGTCTGTGAGGCTGGGTCTCCTCCAGGAGGAACACAGGGAGGGTGTGTGGCTTGCAAATTCTTCCCTGAAGAGCGAAGCATGTGTAGAGAAGAGGATCTGGCTCCCCTGCCTGCACCTGGAGGCTGTATGCCTGCCAGCTGGGAGTGTGCCCTGACCTCGCGGGCTTTGGATCTAGTAAGGTCACAGGACTCCGATACAGGTGCCCGCAGAGAAGAGACGGGCAACCAACTCAATGAGAACACACACCAGTGGGCGCTCAAAAAGAAACAAACGAATAGTAAAGTTATGCTACACTAAGGCATAGCCGCAGCAATGGCTCAGGAAACCATTGGTGCAGGTGGTTAAGACTTGCCCTACAAGTCCCATTAAGTACTGATTAAAATTTGCATATTGCTCTCACAGGATCCCCAAAATAATTTTTGTTGGAGGCCACCCAGGAGATGACTGACCCTGAATGAGGGTGGAGGCTTACATATCCACAGAAAGTCTCTCCCAATATGTGTCATACATATAATTATGCTCACAGGACGTACCTTACTCCTCATAGGATACAGACTATCTATGGCGGGGAGCCTAGAGGTTGCCTTCGCTGTGCGACACTGAATGCTGTTTTGGTCACATGACTTGGGGTTGCCCTGGGCACACAGGGTTCTTGGGGGAGGTAATTTTGCATCTCAATAAGACCCTTTCTAGGACTCTCGCTAATATGCCTGCAGTTTGCTTATTAGGCCTCTTCCGCAAGCCGAGCCCCAAGAAGGTGAGGAACAGATTCGAGGACATGGCCCTGGCTGTGGCCAAGCGACGAGTGGCCATTGCCTGGAAATCACCGAGAGGAGTGTGGAAACATAGGTGACTAACGTCACGTGCTGGGCACGAGCTGAAGTAATTGCACTACAGAGGGAGGAAGCAAGGGGTATCCATCACAAACCTATTGAACCACTCTGGAGGGAAGTGGTTGACGAATGGGAATCCCCGGGTGCTGCCGTATGCAGAATGGATTGCTCTTCCTTGCCCCTCCCTTGACCCCCATCGCCTCCGCAACTGATGTTGTTCATACATTCTGGGACAAGATATAGGAACGCATGGAAATGGTTATAGTTTGTTTATTAAATTAGTATTATCATCTTTTGGCATCCAATAATCCTGAAAGTGCAGCCATAACCCCATCCCTTGTGGGTGCTCGCTTGCTCCTGTCTGCACTGCGTGGACTACAAACTGTAAATCAAGATTCAGTGGTAACATTGTACTGCATTGCTCCATCATTTGAAATGTCAATAAACAAAAGTATTAATAATAACTATACATTACAGGTATTGTCTTGGTTAGAAAGCTCACCAAGATTTTAAAGAAAAATCAATAAAAAATAGTTGGATTCACAACTCAAAACCCAATCTCCTCTCACCTATCCATTTATCGTACAAATGGTTGATACATGAATTCACATCAACTGGCATATCCCCTTCTAATTATCACATCTAACTCCTAACAAATCTACCACAAACAAACTGGAGTAAATGCATGGAACGGTTTCCTTGATCGCGCAAGACGATTCTTCATAATCTACAATAACCAACAATTCCTGAGAAGCCTGATAACCAGCGTAAAGCACTCCAATGACTCGTCGGAGGTAGAAAGCGCTATATAGACACACTTAAAATTGATTACAATGTGCATGCATAGATCTAAGATTGACTGTCATATGTCTCCTTTATTGATGAGATATTTATTTTATTTATCCAAGTGTTTCTGAACATCTGTCTGTGCAAGATGGGCCACAGAGCGCTAATTAAAAACATTGTATGGTAACAAATAACATGTTTCTATAGTACACAATGCTGCAGTATTTGCAATCCAGAAACTGAGCATGAGGATTAGAGCAGAGCAGTTTGTCGCAAAAATCTGGTACGCTTAAGATTTCAGCAGTTTCCTGATACCAAAAAGGGACCGAGTCAACATACGGCGAAGACGGGTTAGGGCGTTGGTTGGGAGATGTGGTTCTTGTTCTCTGCTTTGGGGTCAAATGTGAAGAAGGCTCCAATGGAGGAGAATGGACAAAGCAGAAGAAGGTTTTTCTTCTTGAAAAATGGTTTGAGTTCCTCACACTGTTCGACATTACTTTTTAATAGCCAGTTTCAGCCCATGATGCTGCACAGCAGTGGCTGCTCCTCGCACTGCACATCAGGACCAGCCCATGATACTGCCCTCCAAAGAACTCAACACACTGCCGCCGACTTGAAGAGCTTTACAATGCCAAACTCATGCCTGCTCTATGTATTGCTTACCAGTATCCACTTCTCACACTGGTCATTATTCTGCCCATCACTGCCAGCTCATTACACTTGCCATCTTCATTGCCTGTGCACATCACCCATCAGAGCAAGATCCAGACTACCATCAAGGGCCTACCAAGCAGCTCCTCGCATTGCCCATCAGTGTAAAATCTGCACGCTGCCTGCCAGGATCTGCTGCTGATTTCATTCTCCTGTTACCCCTCCTCACAGTAGCTTCATGTGCGCACCAAACGTGCTCCTTACAAGGATGGCACTGTTTAAACTTCATTGCAAGTCAATGCTTGGCATTTCTGCTGAAGCAGCAGTCAGTAAGCTATCTGTGATATTGATTTTAAGTACAGGCTTACCAGTATTGCTTTTTGTACTCTGCTGAAGCAACCAAGGGCCGTATTATACATGACTGCGCCGGTGCTAGTTGTCGCTGTGCGCCAGAGTATGTTTGTGTTTATGTGCGTTTACGTCTGTGCGCTAATACAATATGTGCACAGATGCAAACGCACAAACACAGAGCTCAAAGTCTGCGCCAACATCATGGCGCATTACAAACCGATCCTCTGTAATACCATCGGGCGCATACTCTGGTGCACAACAACAACTAGCGCCGGCGCAGTCATGTGTAATAAGGCCCCAAATGGATACATTCTAGCCATGAAGCTCTGGTCTATAATGGAGGGATGTTAAGAATGTGATTATGAGAATGATCATGAGCAGGACCCTACAATTAAAAGGAGGGTTCAGCTGCAACGTGTAGAAAGGTCCGCCAGGAACAAATGCACCATTACTGCAATATTTAGGTAAAGAATGAATTGGTCAACATCTTTACAGTCAAGAGGATGGCCAAAAGAATGTGACTGCTATAAAACATGCTGGCTGACACTAATAAATATTTGCGACATGAAAAGTGATAGCCTTATAAAAAAAAAACATGACACACTGGAGAAGATACAAACATGTAGGAGAATGCCATAACTAAGAGAATGGAAGAAGCTGAAATATATTTTGGGAGTTGGAAGGACAGAGATGTGATTACAACTGAAGAGATATGACTGACACCTCTCTATGCTTTCATTTCCTCCAAGAATCACAACATCCATTTCTAGTATTTAAACCCTACTGTCCACATTCCTATAGCAATGGAACTGGAACAAGGAACCAATGGTCACGGATTCCAGGGGACAGAGTCAAAAATCTAAAATCTGAATTGTAGAAGTAAGACTCACCTGAAGCAATAAGTAAATAAAGAGATATACAAAGGGAGATATAGAGCATGGAGCAGTTAGTGGCCCTCTGGGTGAATGCTTAACAGTAGCACCAAACAAAAGAGCACAGGACAATAAAACAGGGCTACTGTAGACAGATCCAATCATGCTGTATGTAATAATACAAAATTAGAAACCATTTTGGCTGGTGGGTCATCTCCCAACTCAAAATCATCGGAGGGTAAAATAGCATGGCTCCAGTCACCAAACGACAAATAGTCTAAAATGCAGCTATTTAGATCACCTTAAAAGCCCCTCCCCCTTTTAAGGTGGTGTAACATAAGTTCAAAGAGATCATAAATAAACGGAAAATACTAACCTAGTTGAGAAAGGTAGAAGTCCTACACATTTACTGCCAAATACCCCAAACAGACATCCCAGGACATATTCCAGATTCATTAAGGCTAGGCAGGCATATTACTAGTCATAGCCCTCCGCCATCCTCTAAATTGGTGTGCTATCGCACCACCTTTAGGGTGTATCCTCAAAGTGGAGGCTCTAAATTGTTCTCCGCAGCCCAGTAGTCTCAATGGTATAAGCTCTGCTCTTAAACCCACTCTGTAAAGACCCTAGATGTTGGAAGCATGCTTATCTTTTGGGATACCTAGTTGTATTCAGGGGAGCAGCCTTCAACTGCTCTGTATAAACTAGATCTAGAAACTTCAACAAATAGGAGCTCCTTTGTGTTTATTTTTGTTTTCTTTGTCTTGGATGCTCGCTAACAATATAACATTGTTTTCAATAACTGATAGCACTCACTGTAACTTGTGCATACTGTAAACACTACCAATGAAACTGTCCGTACGGTTATGCTTCGCTGCTGCAAAAACATTTGCGAGAATGTTGGTGGCAAGATGGAAGCAGTCCACAGAGGAGAAAACCATGCTCTAGTTCTTACTCCGTGTTAGAAATGGCATTTTTGGTAGGCTAGGGCATGTGCCAAAGCCAGGCAGAAACCACCACTCTAGTCAGGATAAGGGAGTTACACTCCTAAAATAACCCCTGCTCACCCCCTTGGTAGCTTGGCACGAGCAGTCAGGCTTATCTTAGAGGCAGTGTGTTAAGCATTTGCACATAACCAACAGTAATACAGTGTAAGCACTACAAAAGGACACCACACCAGTTTAGAAAAATATCCAATTTTTTTATATACTTAAGACAAGACCAAAAACGATTAAAAAAAAACACAATACAGTACTTAAAAATCTTCAGTTATCAAAATATGCTTGAAAAACAGTTCCTTGATGTCGATAGCTCTGTCCGGGGCGATCACGGCGTCGTGAACAAACAAATCCAAACAGTTCTGGCTGACCGCGGCGTCGCGGGCCAGCTACGGTGTCGGGAAGACCCGCAAACAGTACCTTTCAGAAATGCAGGGCGTCGGCGACCTCTCGTTGAGCTTCCGCAAGCACGGCGTCCGCAGGCGTCGGTTCCGGAGGTCGGTGCAGGAGTCGTTGGGGCCCTCGAAGTCACACGTGTTGCAGATCGAACTCCTCTCTGTTGAAGTCAGGAGCGCTGGCGTCGGTAGGCGTCGGGTGCTGCGGTGCGAAGTGCAGCGGTGCGGTGCCCTCAGGTCGCGGTGCGAGCAGCGGCTCGGCGGCGGTGTCAGATGGAGTCGGTGAGACCAGGGTCATGGTGCGAAGTGAATGCGGTGCTCGTCGCGGTGCTGGCAGGTCGCGGTGCAAGCAGCGGCGTCGTCGTTGCTGAAGCGCTGTCGTCGGCTGACGAACGGGAGTCAATGGCGCCGGCGTCGGCAGGCCAAGGCTGCGGTGCGGGATGAGGGCGGTGCGTCGTGTAACTTTACGAGCGGTGCCCTCGAACCACGGTGCAAGCAGCGGCGTAGATTTCGGCGTGGAGCGGCGGCGTCGGGGATACCAAGGCGTCGTCGTGAAGCGAGGCGGTGCGGAGTGCGGTGCCCACAGGTCGCGGTGCGAGCAGCGGCTCGGTGGCAGCATCAGCAGGCGTCGGTGAGACCAGGGTCGCAGTGCGGCGGTGCCCTCTGCGGTGCCTTCAGGACACGGAGTCGGCAGCATCGTCGGGTTGCTTCTTCTGTTGCAGCATAAAACACACAGTCCCCAGTGCTGAGGGCAGAAGAGCTTAAAGTCTTTGCTGTTCCTGAGACTTCTTGAACAGGGGGCAAGCTCTACATCAAGCCCTAGGAGAAACTCACAAAAGTAGATTGCAGAAAGTTCAGTCCAGTCCTTTCACTGCCCAAGACAGAAGCAGCCACTGCAGGCCAACACAGCAAAGCACACAGCAATTTGGTAATTCCTCCTCACAGCTTCTCCAGCTCTTCTTCTTGGCAGTCTTCTCGGTCCAAAAGAGTTCTAAAAGTCAGGGGTCTGGGCCCCAATATTTATATCCTAAAATCCTTTGAACTCTTAGGCAGAGAGTGTCTGTGCCCAGCCACAACCAGTTCTGCCTTCTCTGGTGTGACTTCCTGGCAGGAGGTGGAGACAGCATGGTCAGAGGCAGACCAGGCCCTTTGAGGTGCAAGGAAATCTCCTCCCCTTCCCCAATTGCAGCCCAGGTCTATTCAGCCCTTTCCTGACCCACCTAGACTATCTGGAGCCACTCCTGCTCCCCAGCCTTCTGTCATCCAAAACCCAGACAGGCAATCCACATTCCAGCAGAGGCACACGGGATGACTGAGCAAGAAAATACCTACTTTCTAAAAGTGGTATTTTCAAACACAGTATGTAAAAATCACCTTCACTAAAAGATGCATCTTTAGATTCTGAGTTCAGGCATACTAAACTTTATTTTCCTACCTAATTCCCCGGGCCAGTTATGTTTATAAGATATTATAAACAAACTCCCCATTCTGTCCTATGGGGAACAGGTAGACTTGCAATAGCGAAAAACGAAATTGGCCGTAATTCATTATCGGGACATGCCACACACACCAGGGCATGTCCTACCTTTCACATACACTGCACCCGGCCCACAGGGGTACCTTGGGCCTACCTTAGGGGTGGCTGACATGTAAGAAAAGGGAAGGTGAGGGACTGGCAAGTGTGTGCACTGGCCAAGTCGACATGGCAGTTACAAACTGCGCGCAGACTCCGCAATGGCGGGTCTGAGTCACCTTTTCAGGGCTACTCACGTGGGTGGCACAATCAGTGCTGCAGGCCCACTAGTAGCATTTGATTCACAGGCCCTGGCACACTCAGTGCACTTTACTAGGGACTAACAAGTAAATCAAATATCCAATCATGGAAACACCAATCCATAACACAATTTACCACAGGAGCACTTGCACTTTACCACTGATCAGCAGTGAGAAAAGTGCGCAGAAACACTACGCCAGCAAAAACAGAGTCAACACCGGGAGGTCAGAAAGCAAAAACTCAGGGGAAACACGCCAAAAGATGCCAAGTCTAACACTCTGCTATTCTTGGTTTTCCAATACTGTCAGGAAAGAATACATAAGGTGATATATTGGAGCAGACCCCTGGAAACTGTACATGGTCACCTGTATGTAAGCTGTGACCATTGTACTGCATAATCAGACTCCTCCCAGAGGAAAGGAAACGGTGTGCCCCATCTGAATGGCACTGGGGGCTTGCCCATCTATGTGAACTTGAACATTTCAGCTGAATCTTACATTCAACTTGCTGGACACTTTTTCGACCTAGACCTACATGGTTCTTGCAGCAGTTAGTGCTTCCAAAACATGGTGCTGAATGTTGCTATTTTTCTCCTTGCTAGAAGCAAGCCTGAAAGTCCCTTTTAAAGTCCTGGGGCCTTATTACGCATTCGCATTGTTTGCGCCCGGCGCATCTTTCAAAAGGTGCGCGGGGCTAAAACAATGTCAATGCGCCCTATTATGATCTATGCGCTGTCCCCAGGGCAGGAGCGAACTTGCGCTGCCCCCAGGGCAGCGCATTCATGTGAAAACACGGAGCAGCCGCTCCGTGTTTTCACAGTGCAGGCGGCCGCCTGCACTTTTCAAAGAGGATTAGAGATTAGAGTCGTCACTGACTGCACCCGCCTGGGACCCCCTTTACCCCCTGCAGAGGGCTGCTGTCTGGAGGCGCACTGACAGTACGCCACCTTTTAAATGGCGCACTGTCAGTGCACCTCCTGAGGGCTTCTTTGACTCTGCGCCCGCGTCTGTAATATGGCGTGGGCGCAGAGTCAAAGGAATTCCCTCATTTGCATAGGGCACGCCCCTATGCAAATGAGGGAACACCGCACCAGCACTATCTGTATTATAGAAGGGGACGCACAAGCGTCTGCACCCCCTTCTATAATACCAAGGTGCCCTGTGAGCGCGCAAAGCGGGCGCAAATGCCCATTGCGCCCCGGTGCACTTTCTGCAATACGGCTTCTGGTGAGCAGCACAGAAGCCCCAAGGCAGCCCAGCTACACAGAAACATTGTTATAAAGTTCTTGATATCCACAACCTGAGACTGGAGAAGAGCTACACAAAAAAGGTGAAAATCACAGGGTGACAGCAAACATTATACAAGGAACACAGGCAAGTGACTATGAATTACCAATATGTTGAGCAGTGTATAGTTTACCTTCTATCCTCTAACTTTGAAGGTATTTATAACTTCCTGAAGTATAATTAAAGAGTTATCCTACCCCCAACCCTGGCTGGACATTGTCATCTTTATTGCACTGTGATAGCCGTGTTGTCCTGTACCTAAACTCGCGCTTTGCCACTTATCTCGGCACTGACTATCCATCTTTGTCTACTTGGGCAGTCAAGGTGGCTTAGTGAGGCTCTCTATTTGTCATGTACTCTCATTAACAAAAAAACTTGGTGGTCCCTGCAAATCCATGTCCTGAAGACAAAGCCTAGCCATAATAGAGGGCTAATTCTCAAAAGGCAGGTTGCATATCCTTGATGTCCACAATATCAGCCAAAAGCAGTCTACAGGTCCCATACTGGACAAACACTTTCTATTCTAATGGTAGCACTGTACTCACTCTCTCTCCATGCACAAATAAGTATCAGTCTGATGTCAATTACTTAGTTATACATTGATTTCAGGCACATACAATGGTGGAGGGCAGATGGTCAACATAATTAAGAGACAGTTTGGAGTTGTGAAGCGCATTTACCATCACTATTAAGAATAGGGAAGATTGTGACTGGAAATCAAAAGGGTTTTTACCCCTCCCCCACTTCTCTTGTATAGGTTTTGTGCTCTTGAGCTCTTCCCCATTTTTTCTGTCCTGGGCTACTTTTTTTTTTATTTTATTTTTTAGAAATGTTTAATATATTGTTGTGCTTTAGGTTTTTTTTTAGAAGGGCAATTGTGGTGAGGTTGAGTTGTTTTATTTAGGGCAGAGATATTATTGTTGTATTGAGAAAGTTAATTAATAGTGGATCATATAAAATACAAATAATGTGGAATATATATATATTGCTGTCCACCACTATTTGGGCCTGTATTATACATTGTGCCCCAGGGGCGCAACGGGCGTGTGCACCAGCTTTGAATGCCCACATGGCACTATGGTATTACAGAAGAGGGCTGCAGACGCTTGTGCGTCCCCTTCTGTAATACAGATAGCACTGGGGTACATGTTGAGAGAGGGTATTCTCTCATTTGCATGAGGGCGTGGCCTCATGCAATGGCGTGTCCTCATGCAAATGAGGGAATCACTTTCCCTCTGCCCCATATTACAGACGGGGGCACAGAGGCAAACAGAACACACTAAAAGTGCCTCCTACAGGCAGCCCTCTAAGGGGGGTATAGGGTGGGGGGCCGAAACGGGGTTCCATGGACCCCTCAGACATCCCCCCCTGAAGGCGGGTGCAGTCACTCACAGCACCCACCTGCAAGAGTATCTCTAATTACCCCTGAAAAGTGCAGGCAGGTTGCCGCCTGCACAGTGAAACACGGAGCAACTTGTAAACAACTGCTCCATATTTAACTTAAATGCGCTATCCCCAGAGCAGCATGAGTTCGGGGTTGCCCTTGTGGCACAGCATTCGTTCTAATACGGTGCACTTTCCTTGTTTAAGCAGGGCACACCTTTTGAAAGGTGCACTGTGGCGAAAACAAGGAGAGTGTGCATTATTTGTAATACAGCCTTTGGTTTCTTCTTCGGTGGTTCCCTTTTTATTGCTTCGTGTTGTAAGGAAGTGGACTACTTAACCTATTGATAAAAGATGTAATGTGCCGGGGCCATTTGTTGATGTTTTGTTGAACTAAGAGAAGAGCCTGCCATGAGACCCACCCAAGTGCTGGAACTGCCTCTAGTACATGTCCAATATTTAAAATGCTGCTTTATCACTTCTGTAGCAAAGGGGGATTAGGAAGCTGTTTATCAGCACTGATGCATAACTCTGCTAGCATGTCCAGTCTGGCTTGCCCCTCCCCCACGCCAAGCCAGACATGCAGTCAGAAACGACTGGGCACTCGTAAAAACATTTCTGTGCTCATATATCTTTGAAATGAAAGTGAGCTTGAAGCACCAGAGCCCAGTCTGCCTCCCCACTACCTGCACAATGGTACATGCTCTGTTTGCTGAAAATGCATGTGCACAGCAAGGTTCACGTGGCAGCACATGCCCATTAGGGCGGTCACACACATCAGAAAACGCTTTAGTCAAGTGCAGAGTTTCTGTGCGTCAGGACTACGTGAACCCACAGGAACAAGTAGAGGGATTCCCATCTGGCATTACTCAAATTGTAAGTTGCGGCAGTTGCTACTAGTCAAAGGCTTATTTGAATAGATTGAACTTAGGCCAGCTGTAAAAGGTAGGATGGTGTGGTTGTGTTCCGAGGGCTGGAAGGCGGCAGTTGTAGAGCCTAGTGACCAGTATACTCAGGAATGTGCATATATACTTTTATAAAGGAGGATGGTAAAATACACAGTTATTTGGGAACGTTGCCAAAGAAACCAATGCAGATGACTTAACTGTATTATGTACTTTTCCAAGACCAGCAAATCAGTGCTTTAAGCAAGCTCACTTATGCTTCTCAAAGGAAAATAAGGGAACCAATGTTTCCCATTATCCTAACATAATTTCTGAAACCTCAAAAACTGAAAACAGAAATTAAAATAACAAGTGGATGAACAAGACATACAAAGTCACGTTACTGCTCTTGCGCTTCGTAAAACACAAATTCTAAATGCATGGATGCATTTTATTTTACCATGAACTTTAAAAGAAAATACTAAGGGAAAAAATTAAGAAAACTGTTGGAAGCCGGAGTCCCAGTCACGCGTCACTGTCACAAATGCGAGACCCGGGACTCCCCACTCAACGTTAGGCCAAGTAAGGACACCGTTTGAGATAGCCCTGCTCACCCCCTTAGTAGCTTGGCACGAGCAGCCAGGCCTATCTCCAAGGCACGAGTGTACAGTATGTGCAACAACACCCACAGCAACCCACTGGTGACACCACAAATGGACTCCACACGAGTTTAATAAAACGAGTATAAACTTTATATAGAAAGATATACGATCAGACCACACAATACAAAAGCCAACATATAATAAAGGGTAATATTTGTTCCGGCTGGCTGGTAGGTTCAAATCCCAACCACCGCTTTCAAAATGCTATGCTGGTCGTAATGCTAGAATCAAACACGTTGCAATGGACAAACAATAGTGCGCTGCGTAACGATACAATCCTGTGCTGGGCACAGGAGAAATAATACAATGCGTAACGATACACCCCGGTACCTGCAATGGGAGAAATTATGCAATGCGTACGGCTACAATCACGTACTTTGCAATGAAGAAATAATGCAATGCGCGCCACCACAATCATGTTCTTTGCAATTAAGGAATAATGCAATGCGTAGCTACAATCATGTACTTTGTAATGACGAAATAATGCAATGCGGGCCGCTAAAATCCTGTACTTTGCAAGGGAGAAATAATGCAATGCGTAGCACTACAATCGTGTACTTAGTTAGGCAGAAATAATGCCACAGCTTCCCACTCGGGCCCCAGTACCGCCACTCCTTTGGTCAGCACGGGCCCCAATCTGAGCCGAAGCAAAGGCTCACGTCGCCAGAAGGACTGAGAGGCCGAGAGAGTGTCCCTCTGAGCCCCCTCCGAGCCCACCCGCACTAGGCCTTCCGTGCAGAACTTTCTCAATGGGCCTCAGCGGCTCGGCCTGGCAGCTCAGCTCCTCCGGGGCTGCCGGTCCGGGCCGCGACTGTTAGGAAGGTCTCAGGCGGCCGCAGGGCACATGTACCCCACGCCCCTGAGATTACGTTACTCCGGGTGCACGTTCACCACAGCACCCTCCGGGTCTCTTCTGGCACGAAGCCACACACACAACGCTGATGGGACTTCACGTCGACTCAGAGTGCACGTTCGCCAGGCACTCCTTCCTGTGGTCTCAGTTGGCACCAAGACACGCACACGACGCTGCAGAGACTCACTTTCTTCCGGTGCACACAATGATCAGTCGATCACCTCCACAGTCCGAGGTTGCACCAAAGCACGCACACTGCTTCACTGAGACTTACTCCAATTCCGGTGCCCCAATATCCAGGCGCTCTTCACCAACGCCTCTGGTGCACCCCGACATGCAACCTGCGCGTCCGAGACTCACTCCACTTCCGATGCACGCATTGACCAGGCGCTCCTCGCCAACGCCTCCTGTGCACCACGGCACGCACCCAGCGCGTCCGAGTCTCACTTCTCCGTGTGTCCAAGATCACAGGGCACACCTTCCGAGGGTCTCAAGCTGCCAGAACACGCGCCCACCGCGTTGCTTGAAACTTCTCCGGAAACTTTTATGTTCCTGTGTTTCCAAACAGGGAGCCAGCTCACCTCGGGCCCTTGGGGTTACAAGACACAGCACAAAGCACAGTCTTCTTCAAGCAGGGGGACCCAGCGCACACAGCACAGTCCCAACAGCCTCTTCCTTGGTTAAAACAGCGAACTGCAGACCAGCCCCAGATCACGAAGCAAGGATTGGTCTTCCCCAGCAGTCTCTTCAGTTGTTCCTTCCTTAGCAGAGGTTCCTCTTGACCACGAAATGGGTCCAAGCCTTTTCAGTCTCAATCATTTCTATTCCTATTCCAACGTTCAGGGGTTTCAGCTCTCATAGATATACCCCTAAATGTCTTTGAAGTTCGTTGTGCTCAGGGGTCCCTGACCCCTGCCTAAATCAGTTCTGGGTGTCTCCCTCCCAGTGTCACCTTTCTCCCTTTGAAACTGGGGGTCTGGATCCTTAATCATTCAGCAGGAGATGGGTCAATTGTTTTAAAGCCGCAACCCAGGCCTCTTCAGCTCCCGGGACTTCGCCTCGCATACTCTCCAGATGCAGGTCAGCCTGCTGCCATCTCACCCCCTCCCCTCTCAGATCCAGACAGTCAATCCACATTCAGCAGAGACACACAGAAATGCTTAAAGCACAAAACTCAGCCACTTTCTAAAAGAGCGGCTTCTGAACACACAGTGACAAAACCACTTTCATAGAAAGATGTGTTATGACGCTGTGAGTTCATACATACCAAACTTCACCTCTCCATTTTAAACTTATGGGAAACTAGGCTAACAAACAATACCCAGCCTCCCCCATTCTGTCCTATGGGCAGAATGGCCTTTCACCAGTGATAAACGAAATGGAGTGTTTTTCACTGTCAGGACATAACACACACCTCAGTATATGTCCTGCCTTTTACTTACACGGCACCCTGCCCAGGGGTTACCTGGGACCTACCACAGCGGTGCCCACTGTGTACGCAAAAGGGAAAGTGAGGCCTGACAAGTGGTTGCACTTGTCAGGACAACATGCTAACTTAGCAAACTGCGCGCAGGCCCTACACTGCAGGCCTGAGTTCCCTTCTCCGCGCACCCTTTGCATTACTAGCCCTGGCACACACAGTGCACATCACTAGGGACTTTACTAGTAAGGCAAACATACCAATCATGGCCAACCAATTACCATTACACTTTACACAGGGAACCTTTGTACTTTGACACTGATTAGCAGTGGCAAAGTACCCAAAGAGGCCAAGTCCTACAAAAACGAAACGGGTTCACCAAATATATTTCTCATAAAGAAACTTTAGCGGATCAAACCAGCACCTACCTGTTTAGGAACAGAGGAGTAATCTACAGTAGTTGGCAGAGTTATTTGGTCTCCACTGAGCTTCCTTCCTCTTCCCGTCCTAGAAATTGAGGGAACATTTTTTAATTTCAAAATGTACAATATTGTTTTAAAAGTTGCTTAAAACACATATTTGCAACAGAAATGCCATTTAGAAATAGGACCAGGTTTATGAGCGTTTTTAAGTAAAGTGAAGCAAAGTAGCAAGAGGACACATTAAGTACTATTGTTGGATTCTCACAGAATACCAATGGACAGTCTTAGTAAAGTAAATATGCAAATAATATTGTAACTAGAAAGATGTAGTACCTTTTGTTTCATGTTACCAGCAAGGTTTAGAAAACTTGACCATACTAAGGGCATTCAGAATGTTACCAAAGTTTTAGCAAAATTTGAATCGCATTGGGTATAACAAACATAGTCTTGGCTCAACCACTGGTCAATTTCCATGGCAGTGCCAAGCTACATTTGTCCCTCTTCTATTCTACATGCATTTAAGTTGTATGGCAAGGTTTAAACAGTTGCATCAATGCATGTACATTGCGGACTTACTCGCACGTGTTATTCATTGACACGTGCTCGAGTGGGTAGAAGAAAAATATGAATGACAACCACAGACTAATAGATGAAGTCTATCTGAAAACCCCCATTACTAACTATGTTATACATATAATTTTAGTTAAAAGGTCTTGGCTGACGCAGACCTAAAAAGCCTGCTAGCCTCTTGTCTGAGAAAGAAGCCATGAAAAAAAAAAAGGCAAGGAAAAAAAAAAAGAAAAGCTCCAATAAAGATCAGGATAGCTTTATTTGAATCAACCCACTGACCTATCACAACAGCATGTGAAGGTAGCAATTATTCCACTGTAATGAGCTGTTTACCTGGCTCATGCGAGCATACATAATTGCACTGTTAATGAGTTATCTAAACAGCTTCAGATGTATCCGTGACTACATTCTGAATGAATTATCTTACAGCCACATAAAGATACCTGTAATTCCATTTTAAGATACTGAAGCACCAGTAAGTTTCTTGTTTTTTTCTAAGGGTCAAAGTATTTTAATATTAGATACTAAAACCTAAATTATACCACACCTATATTTAAATAAAAGTGTTACAACTACGCTGCAAATTAAACACGATAAAGTCCTGTTCTCTTCCTAAGCAAAGTTTATAAAAGAACCATTGGGGAAACCAAGTCTAGGAAAAACGTGTTCTGCAGAATTGTTTGATTATGAATTCACGTTCTATAATAATGAAGCTTTCGGTTTGCGTATTATATTGGAGTAAAGGGACATAACACTTCAAAATCTGCGTAGCAAAAAAAGGATAACTTAATGGAGAACAGTTCCAAATTGACACAATCTGATATGCTGTGAAATAGCAGAAGTCAAATAAACAAAGGCCACTACAAAAGAAATGTACAAAAGCATTGGTCGGAGAGGGGAACTGATAACGATAGGATGCGCTCTGTGCTCACATCAAAAGCATCCTGCAATCACATCAGGCTCAAAGCACAAAGGTAAAACTAAAGTAATTATAAAGTAGTATAACTACCTTGAGTACGGAAGTGCTCCTTGTGAAAGAGCAAAATGCAGTCACTCAAAGTGAAGTTAACCAATGGCTTGAGGTGACAGACCCATTGCTCCAATCTGTAGGCTGAAGTGGGCAGAAGCAAAATGTGAATGGCAACAGACCAATGAATCAAGAGATGCAGCTGAAAGCCCCTTTAAGGAAGTATACTATACTTATAATTTTAGTAAAATCAAAAAGTACTGGCTAACCTCAGACCTACAAACAAAAACTTGTTTTATATAGTGCTTCACAGAGCATTTCTGCAGTTTCCATGCACTGTAAATAATGGGTGTTAGCATTACCCCATTGTAAAAGTACTATTTTTTTAATGGTTGTGGAACACCTCAGACTGAGTATAACTCATGAAATTGGGGTGCAAAGTTTAAACTATACACGAGGTGGATTCTGCAATAAACGCACCGGATCAGAAAAACTCCCACATTGAAGTAATGATTCTTACATTTGGTCATGAAAGGATTGTATAGAAAACACATGGATTTGCTCACCGCCAGCTTAAAATAATGATGTGCTAAGTCTATTTCTGGGGATGGTGGATGAGCCTCTTTATGAATGTGAAGAAGACGGGGGAGCGCTGGAGGGCACCAAGCAAGATGGCCACACATTAACAGTACTTTGGCGGCTGTAAAGAACATCGTTGGAAATCGCAAAGTGAACATGATCATACATTGCAGAAATATCAGCATAGTACTGTCCTGGCACCGACTGTATTGAGAGATGCTATTTGGAGTTGCCATGCTGCCCCTGCAGCACCGTTGGGCACGCCAGTATCTTGTGTACTGACAGCAGCCTAAGCAGGGGGAATCGGGGATTAAGGAGAGGAGGAAGAGTACCAGCCAGGCTCATGCACCTGCAGCAATACATAGGGACACCTGCCCAAATCCTGCAAGCGGCTTGTGCGGTCTGTTGTAGTGGGCTCATTGAGGGACTAGGCGGTGGATTCTGCACCCCCACCGTAAGGGAGGTGAGTGGGGGACCAGCGTGGCTTGGTGCAGAGCCTGACTGGCCTTGGTGGTTTGGGTTGGGGCCTGCATTGACTGATGGAGAGGACTGGGGCCTCTATAAATGGGTGCCTTGGCACGGGGCACTGCCAATCCAGCAACCTGCATGCAATCTCAATTTTGTTACTTGTGAGATGCTAAGTGCTTTGCCCACGCAGTACCTCTTGGGCAAAATCCTTCCTGTCATCAGGAGTGTGCTACACAGTCGATAAGCTGCTCATATTTTTCATAACTGACCCAATGATGCAGTAAATTAGCCATGCGTATGTGCTCATTGTGGTTTCTATTGGTGATCCTGAATAACGTTTGAGCTGCTTCAGTATAAGCAGGTGGCATGAATGCATGGCAGGGCTAGGTGCTGTTCTGAGCAGATCAATGCTGATTAAACATTAACAGTGGCAACTCCTGTTTTTTGCCGAGTTGAGGATGCCATTGCACCTCTACAACAAGGATATAATTGCATAATACAGCCATCCCATACACATCTGTCAGTGAATTCTGAAATAATTACCTCTTAGCCAGGATAACATTTAATGCATTGTGTCAGAAATGGGGAAATCAGACGCTAAACAACCAAGAATTAATTTCTGGAGTCGCAAAATTACATGCAATACCGAGCAGGATGACAAAGTAGGCCCTTCGCTACCAGGTCCAAGGAACCACGTAGTCCCAAAAGATCGTGATGTAAAAGGCTACCACTGGAAATGAAGGATAGCCTTGCTACTACAGACTATAAAATCGACTCCCTTACAAAGCAACTGGATGACCAGAAGGATTGCCTCAACAAACAGCAGACGCCCAGGCGTCTGGAGATGGCAGAACACATTTCAGATGCAGAAGGCAATATGGAAAGTTTAGTCCAAACTCCAAAAAGACGTACAAACAGAGCTTGAATAACAAACTCAAAACAGAGGACCTCAAAGCACGCTCCAGACGGGGTAATTTCCATATAGCCGGAATTCCAGAATCAACATCCATGGGCTGTGTTGAAGATTACATTGAAAAAATACTCTGTGACATTTTTAGAAAAGAAAATGTATCTGTGACCTTTGTGGTGGAGCGAAACATTGCTTTATCGGACACAGGCCAGTCCTTGGAGCTCCTCCTCGACTCATTGTAGCAGAACTGCTGAACTATAAAGATTGAAATACAATTTTGAAAACTGCCAGGGAAAAGGCTGTCACAAAACATAATAGCGCAACCCTGTGTTTCTCTCCAGATTTGACCCAAACATTCAGGAGGCGAGAAAGAAATTTGCACCAACGAAAAAAAGGCTACGCGATTTGCGCATTTGGTACTCCATGATTTACCTACACGAAGCTCAAGTTTGGCATAGATGGCAAATCACAAAGAAGCGGACAAATATATCTGTAAATTATCCCAGGCTGCCAAGAGAGCATGCAGAGACCATGATGGCTCTACAGAAGGCCACCTAAGTGATGTTGAATGGATGTTTTATGCAATAAGCGGACAGTTAAATAATTGCGCAACTAAACATAGGTCACCATGCCCTCTGACCTTCATTTCCTGCATGCAAATATTTACATCAAAGCTCTTACTTAGCCAACCCTGGGTTAGAGATGGTTTTCGTTCTGGTTACTTAGCGACTTTGACTGTTGACTGACAGTGACTGATAGCTGTCTTTGCTGGACGGTTTTTCACCCGGTAGGAGATGACACAATCTAATGGCGGCTGTGCTCTTACTTAGGGCTGGCCTAAATAATAGGCGGTACTTGCCCAACCTGAACCCTTGTGTAGAGTAGGCTGACCTCAATATTGGGGGCTTCCTGGTACCTTATTAGACCAATCTCTGGTGGTTCTGGCTTGGACTTACCTCTGCCATGGGTTTGAATAAGAAATGGAAATTAGAGCCCGCCACTCAGTTTTTGTGGCTGAAATCCAACAAGCCATTCTCAACAATTTTGCTACAAATAAAGATTCTGTGGAGTTGTTTTTAAGTCTCTGGGAAGCTTTCAATGCTGTTATGAGGGGTGGATGTATTGCTAAGGGGCATGGAATTCTGAGTTAGCTGGAAAGCAACTTTAGCATGCTTAAGAGGAAAATAGCACAATTGGAAACACAAAAATTAGCTGCCAAGGACATTACAGTGCATGCTTCCCTCAACCTAAAGAAGATAGAGTTCAGGAAGGCAGCTGAAAGGGAAGATTCATTTTTGGGAAAATACTCGGCAGCCTGTAGATTTGGGAAGTCGCACTCCCCAAATCTATAGCACCCAGGTCGCTCATTGGCGTGAATGATCAGGCCCCCTTGGATCGACGCAGTCATAGTTAAGATTAATACGAAGGATGGGCACGCTCTGCACTGCACACACAGCATTCGGATGAACATCACAACAAATTATGCAAATCTATATTCTGACAGAGCAAATGTGAGCTCTTGCAATGTTTATGCATATTAAGCTAAAGCAACACCGGCATGGTAGAAACCAAATGCGAATAACTATGCTCCCAGATTACTATTGAGGAGATAATAAGGGTAATTAAAGCAATGAAGAATGGCTGTGCACCAATGACCGATGGCCTGCCAGCCATATTCTATAAAACATATGCTGAAGAAATTGCCTCTGTTCTCCTTGAGGTATGCAATGAGACCTTCAGGACTGGATCTCTGCCAGGTTCACTTAGGGAGGCTGTAGTAATCACCTTACCCAAACAGGCAAACCGTCTACCAGATGTGACTCATACCGCCCATTGTCCCTGATTAATGTGGACAACAAACGTTTAGCCAAGATACTGGCTAATAGACTGCTTCCACTCCTGCCAGTGCTGGTCAACTGGATCATTCAAGCTTCATATATCAGTTAGGTCTACTGCTAATAATTTGCATACACTATTTGCAGTGACATCAAATCGATCCCAAACTGTCAGCCGCAGTGGTGTTCCTGGATGAGCCAAGGCCTTCGATTCCATCGAGTGGCCCTTTATACTGACAATCTTAGAGAGAATGGGAAAGGCTATGTTTCAGTGGCTCGTCCTCATATATACTAACCCCACAGCTAGGATTAAGGTAAATGGACACATCATCCCCGATAATAATCAGTAGGGGAACACGTAATGGATGCCTCTCTCACCCATTCTATTTGCCCTGGATGTGGAGCCACTAGCAAGCATAGTGCAGGAATTTCATAATCAGAGGGGTATACAGATATTTTGCTGCTAGTTAAAGATCTGGCTATAAATCTTCCTTCAATAAATCAAGAAATAATTGTGTTTGACACAAGATCTGGGCTTACAATTAATTGGGATAAATCTGAAATAATGTCCTAACTCAAAAAACTGTCTTCCACTTAGCACCTGACTAACCTCTCGCAAGGCAGGTGGAGCTAACCAGTTATCTTGGTTTCAGGTATCACGGGGCTAAAGATTTAAGCTGCAGGCTAACTACTGGGTGTTGGAAATGGCCCTTTTTGCAGGGTCACCCCTAAACTTTTTGCCTGCCTCCTGTATTTTTGCGGACCGGTTTCTGTTGGTTTTATGACTCTGGGCACTTTACCACTGCTGTTCAGTGCTAAAGTGCATATGCTCTCCCTTTGTAAATATGACTATGTGAATTGGTATATCCCTGATTGGCTTATTTGGTTTACCTGTTAGTCCCTAGTAGTGTGGCCTGTGTGTGCCCAGGGCTGGTAAACCAAATGCTGCTGGTGGGCCTGCAGCACTGATGTGTGCCACCCACAGAAGCAGCTTGTAAAGTGTGTCTCAGACCTGCCACTGCAGTGTCTGTGTGCAGTCCAGAACTGCCATCTTGGCTGTGAAGTGCACCCACTTCCCAGCCCCTGAACCTTCCCTTGGCATCTTGTAAGTCACCCCTATGGTAGGGTGCATTGTATGTGTAAGGTAGGACATGCCTTGGTGTGTGTAGCATGTCCTGGTAGTGAATTATGCCCCATTTCGTTTTTCACTACTGTAAGGCTACCTGTTCCTCATAGGCTAGAATGGGCAGTTTGACTATTACATTCTATAGTCCTAACTGACCCCAGGAACATGGTAGAAAAACGAATTTAGTATGCCTGAGCTCAGAATATTAAAATACATCTTTTAGTGAAGTTTATTTTTATATTCTGTGTTTGAAAATACCACTTTTAGAAAGTAGGTATTTTCTTGCCTAAGCCTTCCAGTGTGCTCTGCTGTTATGTGTATTGGCTGTCTGGTTTTAGAGGGGCAGGGCAGGCTGAGTCAGACCTGGGTTGAATAGAGAGATCTGCATTTAGAGTGTGGGGAGGGGTGGCTCCTTGACCTGAATAGGGCTGTGCCTGGCAAGGTGAATGCTGGCTCCACCTCCTACTGTCTGTCTGCTAGCAGACCCCCTCTTTCTGAAAGGAAGAATGCAGCCTGGTAAACAAAGTGCTCCAGGCCTGAGCAGAACTGGTTCTGGCTAGGTTCAGTGACTGGTAGCTTCAAAGATCAAAGGCTTTTGGGGTATACATATCTGTGCTCAAGCCCCTACATTTTGTATTGCTTTTGGATCTGGAGAGGAAACTCTGTCCGTGCCACTGGAGGAATCTGCAGGAAGTGACTGTCCTTGTGCTTGTGTGTTGTTTCTTGCACTGGCCTGCAGCAGTGACCACTGGACCTTGAAGAAGAGGAAAAGGAACTTTTGACAGAAGTTTTATTTTTGTTACAGCAATTACCCAAGGGCTAGGAAAAGAGCTAGCCTCCTGCTGGAGTCTCAGGCACATCTGACTCCACCACCAACCTCCTGCTTCCTCCCTGCGAGGATTGCTATCTGCTGATGAGGCTCCTGTGAGTTCCAGGGCCTCTAGTTTTGCTTCAGAGAAAAGAGTGCTGGAAATCGTCGCTAACGCACGTTTGCGAGCCGCTGCAGCCGAGAGCGCTGGAAAAATCATTGCGCTGCTGCCGCTGGGTGCTCGCAACACGAAACCATTGCTAACGCCCCTTTGCGAGCCGCTGCAGCTGAGACGCGCTGGAAAAATCGCGCTGCTGTCGCCGAGCGCCCGCAACCCCTAAAGAAATCATCGCTTCAAGACATCGCTTTGCGGACGCCGTGCGTCCGCCATTTTCATCGCATCGCACCGGATTTAGTCGCTCCCTCGCGGAGCGTCATCTCTTCGCATCGCAACACAATCGCACAGCGCAACAGGATCGTCGCATCGACTTCTCCCTCGCGGCAAGAAAGTCATCGCATCGGCGGCCTAGCGTGCAGAAGTTGGTCGCAGTGTCTCCGCACGCATCACGCAGATCGGCGCATCATCCTCCCTTGCGGCAAGGATTTCAACGCATCGCCGGCCTCGCGTGCCGAGAATCATCGCTACCACTTCTTTGCGACATTTTGTTGGTTTTGCTACTAAACCCAGGTACTTTGTGAGAGAAAGGGTCGCAGAGACCACTGCTTTGAATTTGAACCTTATTTTTGCAACCTTGGAACTATTTTTTGACAGTCCTTCAACAGCCATCCTATTTTTGACAGTCTTATGAGAGAAAGGGTCGCAGAGACCACTGCCTTGAATTTGAACCTTATTTTTGCAACCTCTGAACGAGAAAGGGGCGCAGAGACCCCTGCCTTGAATTTGAACCTTATTCTTGCAACCTTTGAACTATCTTTGACAGCCCTTCAACAGCTATCCTATTTTTGACAGTATTGTGGCTTTTACAGTTATTGGTCTTGTGATAAATCTGCCTTTATATAAAGATACTTATTTTTTATAACTACTTGCGTGGTGTCCCTCTGTAGTGTTCCTCACTGTGTTACTGTGTATGGTCATAAATGCTTCACACCCTGCCTCTGAGATAAGCCTACCTGCTCGTGCTACGTTACCACAGGGTTGAGCAGGGGTATTAAAGAGGGTAGCCCTCTCACTCTGACTTAGGAAGAAGGGTCCCTACTTGGACAGTGGCCAGCCATTGCCAACTAGAGACCCCCATTTCTAACATTGGTGGTCAGCGGTGAGGATCTGGACTTGCATTTATGATCGCATACAATAATTATAGTGTACACTACTAGTGAGTGCAGACCATAACGTACCGCATACATTTTTTGAGAGTTTTTTTGGATCCTATATTGTAATTGATATTGCCGGTGATTTTTCACCCGCACACATTTCCTGAGAGTTTTTGGGATCCTATATTGTGATTGATATTGCCGGTGATTTTTCACCCGCGCCCATTTTTTGAGAGTTTTTGGATCCCATATTGTAATTGATATTGCCGGTGATTTTTCACCTGCGCACATTTTTGAGAGTTTTTGGATCCCATATTGTAATTGATATTGCCGGTGATTTTTCACCCGCACACATTTCTGAGAGTTTTATGGATCCTATATTGTGATTGATATTGCCGGTGATTTTTCACCCGCATACATTTTTTTTGAGAAGTTTTCTTCTATCTTTTATTGATATTGCCCGTGATTGTTACAATGGGCAAGCCTATGTTTTATTGATATTGCCGGTGATAGTACCCGCATACCTTTTTGAGAATTGTTGGATCCTATATTGTGATTGATATTGCCGGTGATTTTTTACCCGCATACATTTTCTTGAGAAGTTTTCGTCTATCTTTTATTGATATTGCCCGTGATTGTTACAATGGGCAAGCCTATTGTTTATTGATATTGCCGGTGATAGTACCCGCATACATTTTTGAAAGTTTTTGAATCCTATATTGTGATTGATATTGCCGGTGATTTTTTACCCGCATACATTTTCTTGAGAAGTTTTCTTCTATCTGTTATTGATATTGCCCGTGATTGTTACAACGGGCAAGCCTATTTGTTTTATTATTGATATTGCCAGATATTGCTACAATGGGTCTTGCTGAAATGAGACCTACCTTTTATATAGATGATCTGTTAACCTACAGTCTAGAGGAGCTAAGGGGGTTCTGTGAGGAGAAGGGCTTAGCAGTGAGTAGGAAGGAGACTCAGCTATCCCTGCAGACATCCCTGAGACTTTGGCAACAAGACAGATGGAGATTCTTGGAGTCCCAGTACACCTACCAAGAGGGTAGTTGGTCTGAGGGTGGCTCTGGAGAGTCTGAAGAGGAGGAAGACAGTGTTATGGAATATCTCATAGGTGGGGAGTTCCTTGATGAGTCTAGTGCCTATGGTAGTGCCAGATTCCCCTCAGGGTCCCCAGAGGAGTTGGTGGACAGGCGGGAAGGTCCCATAGGTAGGGAGTCCCTTGCTGGATCTAGTGCACAGGGTAGCACCCAATCCCCTTCATGGTCCCCAGAGGAGTTGGGCAGACAGAGGGAGAGGGAGTACCAGCTGGAATTGGAGAGGCTCCAAATAGAGATTGCCCAGCTGGAGGCGCACCTAGCGCAGATAGCAGAAAAGGAGAAGTTAGCTCAAGAGGGTAGGTTACCCCTGGAGCGCAGTTTTAATTGTCTGGATTCCCCAGAGAGGGTGGGGTCCAGTGGTGGCAGCAAAATTGAAGTATATAGTGATGACAGTGTAGTACACCCACCCAGAGATGTAGCACCTGACTTGAAGGAGGGGGTTGATCTACACCAGGGGATTCAAGGATATGAGGTAGCTCCATTAATATGCAGTGTCCCTGAGGTGGATTGGGGAACTAGCGCAGGGGCCCATAGTCCTAGTGAAAGGAGGGAGACTCTACCGACTCTGGATGAGAGGTGCAGGGAGAGGGGTTCCCCCGTGGTTGAAGTCCTGGTGTATGAGTGTGAGGACCGCCCAGAAGAGTGTGGGTTGAGTGATAGAGACAGTCAGTTAATGTCTCGCCCATTTCAAGAGAGTGGTGTGGGGTACGTATGTGAGACACTGGATTGTGAGGTAAAGGTTAGCACCTGCGTGGAACTGTGTAATCCAATTGTGGGAGAGCATATTGTGAGTTCCTATTTTCCAGAGCTAAACCAACATGTGTTAGAGTGCGAGTTCTCTGATCCTAGGGAACTTGCGCAGGAGGCAGACCTCTGGGTGAGTACCAGAGGCTCTGTAGAGGTATTGGGGAATGACCATAAGAGGAGTGGTTCAGATGTCTTCCAACCCAGAGTGGTGGGAAAGGTTAGGAGTGTTACAGCTGGGTCCCCTTGTTGTGAGGAGGTTGTAGGGCCTCACATCCTGTCTCGTGGGAGCAGGAGTGAGACTGGGATAGGTCCCGAAGTGCCCCAACCTCAGTCTCCAGGACTGGATGGTTCCATGAGGGAACACCAGGTAGGGAGCCTAGTCTGTCCGGATGGACCGTCCATTGTGGGGGTCCCCCCGTGTTAGGTGAGCTGGGAGTGCCTGTAATCAGACCTCCAGCAGTTCTAGTGTCTGGCAGTACCGCTCCAGTTGGGAGGGTGCAGAAGGCCAGAGTGAGGGGTGAGGGGGGAAAGAGTCCCCAGTGGAAGAACCAGTGGGTCAGGGGCCAGCCAGAAGGGCTGAGCCTCATAGGATTGGCCATGGTGACGCCACTTCTGTCCTGGGGCATCTTCACGCACTGTCAGAGGGACAGGAGGTCGTGAGCCCTGTGCCAGGCAGACTGTCACACGACACGCTAGGTATGTGTCACCCTCAGGAAGCCCTGGTTGGCCAGGCAGTTGTTCAACCACAGGGGTTGGTCCCTGGGATGGTAAGTCAGGTCCAGGTGTTGTCTGACCTGGAGGGAGGGACCACTGTAAGCAGTGTCCCGGCCATTTTTTTCTAAGAGCACCACTCCAGGTGGGAGGGTGCAGTATGCTGGAAGGGGGTGCAGAGGGAGGGAGTCCTCGCCTCTGACCCCGGTGCAACCTAAGGGTTTTTTCAGGTTGGTAGATCAGTTGCAGGGTCCAAGCCCTGAACTGGTGGAGGGGTGTGTTTTCCTTGAGGGGGGCCTGTGTGCTCCCCAGGAAGTCCTGGTGTGCCAGGCAGACTGTCGCACAACTCTAGAGGAGTGTGCTTTCCTTGGGGGAATTGGTGTACTCCCCAGAAGTCCTGGGTTGCCAGGCACAGGCCCAGCCTAAGGGTACAGACCCTAGGTTGGGGGGCCAGGTTCAGGGTGTCCCCCCTGATCTGGAGGAAGGGGCAACTGCTAACAGTGCCCCTCCCGGTTTGTGTTATGGAGGCACCTCTCCAGGTGGGAGGGTGCCGGGCCCCAGTAAAGGGGGCGGGGAGAGGGCAGCCTCACCCCTGACCTCCGCCCAGTCTAAGGGTACAGACCCTATGCTGGGATACCAGTTGCAGGATAGAACCCCTGAACTGGTGGGCGAATTATGCAGGACACCTGCCTCAGGTGCCCTGACAATTCTGGAGGGGGTACCGCTCCAAGTGGGAGGGTACCGAGCCCCAAAGAGAAGGACCGGGTGTGGGGGAGCCCACCCCAGTCGCTGGCCCCGCCGTTGGGTACAGGCCCAGGGCTGGTGGGTCAGTGTCAGGATGCGTTGCCTGACCTGACAGGAGGGAGAGTGGACAAAAGGTGCCAGACACCTGGGGTTACTGCCCCGCACTCTCTGATGCCACAAACGTTTGAGAGCCCCGAGAGGTATAGGGCTTGGATTTTATCACTGACTACTGTCAGTGACTACTGGGGCTTGTTGTTTATCTGTTGGGACACACCTGGGGGCCAGTTAAGGTTAGATGCGGCACAGGTGGTATCCACAGGTGAGGGGAAGAGTTCCCCATTGGTTATCTTAGTGGGCCCTAGGAGTGTGGACAGAGGGATCCACCAGGGTTCAGATTGGAGTAGAGCTGCCATATGCCCCTACAGTTGCGGGCCAGTTCCGTGTTCTATCGCCCGAAGCAGGGAAGCCCATCAAAGTAGTGATTGGTCTACCCTGCGTTTTGGCTGGAAGGGGGTTGTGTTGGAAATGGCCCTTTTTGCAGGGTCACCCCTAAACTTTTTGCCTGCCTCCTGTATTTTTGCTGACCTGTATCTGTTGGTTTTATGACTCTGGGCACTTTACCACTGCTGTTCAGTGCTAAAGTGCATATGCTCTCCCTTTGTAAATATGACTATGTGAATTGGTATATCCCTGATTGGCTTATTTGGTTTACCTGTTAGTCCCTAGTAGTGTGGCCTGTGTGTGCCCAGGGCTGGTAAACCAAATGCTGCTGGTGGGCCTGCAGCACTGATGTGTGCCACCCACAGAAGCAGCTTGTAAAGTGTGTCTCAGACCTGCCACTGCAGTGTCTGTGTGCAGTCCAGAACTGCCATCTTGGCTGTGAAGTGCACCCACTTCCCAGCCCCTGAACCTTCCCTTGGCATCTTGTAAGTCACCCCTATGGTAGGGTGCATTGTATGTGTAAGGTAGGACATGCCTTGGTGTGTGTAGCATGTCCTGGTAGTGAATTATGCCCCATTTCGTTTTTCACTACTGTAAGGCTACCTGTTCCTCATAGGTTAGAATGGGCAGTTTGACTATTACATTCTATAGTCCTAACTGACCCCAGGAACATGGTAGAAAAACGAATTTAGTATGCCTGAGCTCAGAATATTAAAATACATCTTTTAGTGAAGTTTATTTTTATATTCTGTGTTTGAAAATACCACTTTTAGAAAGTAGGTATTTTCTTGCCTAAGCCTTCCAGTGTGCTCTGCTGTTATGTGTATTGGCTGTCTGGTTTTAGAGGGGCAGGGCAGGCTGAGTCAGACCTGGGTTGAATAGAGAGATCTGCATTTAGAGTGTGGGGAGGGGTGGCTCCTTGACCTGAATAGGGCTGTGCCTGGCAAGGTGAATGCTGGCTCCACCTCCTACTGTGTGTCTGCTAGCAGACCCCCTCTTTCTGAAAGGAAGAATGCAGCCTGGTAAACAAAGTGCTCCAGGCCTGAGCAGAACTGGTTCTGGCTAGGTTCAGTGACTGGTAGCTTCAAAGATCAAAGGCTTTTGGGGTATAAATATCTGTGCTCAAGCCCCTACATTTTGTATTGCTTTTGGATCTGGAGAGGAAACTCTGTCCGTGCCACTGGAGGAATCTGCAGGAAGTGACTGTCCTTGTGCTTGTGTGTTGTTTCTTGCACTGGCCTGCAGCAGTGACCACTGGACCTTGAAGAAGAGGAAAAGGAACTTTTGAGAGAACTTTTATTTTTGTTACAGCAATTACCCAAGGGCTAGGAAAAGAGCTAGCCTCCTGCTGGAGTCTCAGGCACATCTGACTCCACCACCAACCTCCTGCTTCCTCCCTGCGAGGATTGCTATCTGCTGATGAGGCTCCTGTGAGTTCCAGGGCCTCTAGTTTTGCTTCAGAGAAAAGAGTGCTGGAAATCGTCGCTAACGCACGGTTGCGAGCCGCTGCAGCCGAGAGCGCTGGAAAAATCATTGCGCTGCTGCCGCTGGGTGCTCGCAACACGAAACCATCGCTAACGCCCCTTTGCGAGCCGCTGCAGCTGAGACGCGCTGGAAAAATCATCGCGCTGCTGTCGCCGAGCGCTCGCAACCCCTAAAGAAATCATCGCTTCAAGACATCGCTTTGCGGACGCCGTGCGTCCGCCATTTTCATCGCATCGCACTGGATTTCGTCGCTCCCTCGCGGAGCGTCATCTCTTCGCATCGCAACACAATCGCACAGCGCAACAGGATCGTCGCATCGACTTCTCCCTCGCGGCAAGAAAGTCATCGCATCGGCGGCCTAGCGTGCAGAAGTTGGTCGCAGTGTCTCCGCACGCATCACGCAGATCGGCGCATCATCCTCCCTTGCGGCAAGGATTTCAACGCATCGCCGGCCTCGCGTGCCGAGAATCATCGCTACCACTTCTTTGCGACATTTTGTTGGTTTTGCTACTAAACCCAGGTACTTTGTGAGAGAAAGGGTCGCAGAGACCACTGCTTTGAATTTGAACCTTATTTTTGCAACCTTGGAACTATTTTTTGACAGTCCTTCAACAGCCATCCTATTTTTGACAGTCTTATGAGAGAAAGGGTCGCAGAGACCACTGCCTTGAATTTGAACCTTATTTTTGCAACCTCTGAACGAGAAAGGGGCGCAGAGACCCCTGCCTTGAATTTGAACCTTATTCTTGCAACCTTTGAACTATCTTTGACAGCCCTTCAACAGCTATCCTATTTTTGACAGTATTGTGGCTTTTACAGTTATTGGTCTTGTGATAAATCTGCCTTTATATAAAGATACTTATTTTTTATAACTACTTGTGTGGTGTCCCTCTGTAGTGTTCCTCACTGTGTTACTGTGTATGGTCATAAATGCTTCACACCCTGCCTCTGAGATAAGCCTACCTGCTCGTGCTACGTTACCACAGGGTTGAGCAGGGGTATTAAAGAGGGTAGCCCTCTCACTCTGACTTAGGAAGAAGGGTCCCTACTTGGACAGTGGCCAGCCATTGCCAACTAGAGACCCCCATTTCTAACACTGGGAAAGTATTACTACAATCGCTAACTTAGTGGAGCGATGGATCAGCCTGCCTTTGTCACAAGCTGTGAGAATTGCTTTGATGAAAATAATACAACTACCCATATTACTATATTTGTTACAATATGTCCCCATCCTCTAAATAGGTAATTTTTTGGGCAGTTAAATTCTCTGCTGATTCAACTTGCTTGGATAGGTTGCCAGCCCAGAATAGCAATTTTGAATTATATTACTATATAGCGCAGGCCCCATACAGCTACTTCTGGTTCCACAGAGGGATGCAAGCGCCACACCTAAATTTGGAGGCAGGGATTTTAGCCCCCCTTCTAGCAAACACCTACATCTCAGAAACATATATTCATACAGTTAACTGCACAATTTGGGCATGGGCAAGACTTATTTCTCTGACAGGCAGGGCCAACATGTATTTGCCAACAACCCACTGATTATGAGGCCCTGTTTTGAAATTACTAAAGATAAGATCACAATTAAATGTGTGCAGAACAAAAGCCTGCGCACCGTAGGAGATCTCATCGATAATGCCTTATTAACCCTTTCAGACTACATGAATGAAGGAAGGAAATGGCACCCTCATGTACATCTTAGTATATAAAGGCCTGCGCTGCACACTGCACCAGGTTAGCCCCTCCATGCCGAGGAATGTCCTTAGTGGCTGGCCCTCGGCATGATCCTATCTAACCCCAGCTCTGCTACATTGATTACTAGATTATCAGCATAATTAATGAAATGTCGGCAGAGGAAGTATGTGTCAAACATAAGTGGGAACATGCACTCAAACATGATATCATCGACACTCAGTGGTCCTTCTGCTAGCAGCTGACTAACGAGATATCCACGAACAGCAGACTCCATAAAAATCACTTAAAATATGCACATCAAAGTATTACACTCCGATGAGCTTGATGAGATACAGCATGTTATCTGTCCCTAACTGTTGGCACTGTGAGGCTGGTGAGGTTGACTTACTACATCTTGCCTGGCATTGCCCGAAAATAATGCACTTCTAGAGGGAGGTAAAGGCTGCATTGTGTGAAATGACAGACCTTCAGATAGTTGTCCCCCTTCATAGCGTTGCTGGGATATGTTAAAGATATACCAAAGGGTCGCCGTAAATACATAGCACTGACTTTTCTGAAAGGCAAAATGTAAAATGGCAATGACTTGGGGTCATGGAAGAGCCCCTTAATTGGAACACAGGATTACGGACATGTCACCTTGCTGTGAACAATCAGAAGTCTGCGCCACTCTACTTCCTCCAGCCTCTCGCCCAAGGGATCCCGACATGACCAGATAAATACAGGAACACAACACCCAAACCAACAAAAAAATGTGCTCACAGATAGGCATCCTGACTCACAAGCACACAAACAAAAACACACATACAACACAAAAACATACAGACACGCAGGTAGACTTCAAAACGAACACACAAAGGAACTTACAAACACAGAAGCAAGTACCATATAGTGGGTGACTGGGAAATGTAGAAGTGAGGTGGCCAAGACAAAGGGGAAAATGAACAACAGAACCAAGGGAAACAACATTGGTGAGGTGTAAAGCACACAAGTGAGAGCACAACACAGACCACAGGGAGGTTGGGGGAGAAGCACACAACTGAAAGAGCAACCTGGAGCAGAAGAAAACAAGTGGAAAGGCACATGAACACAAGAGAGCAATACTGAGCACCGAGGTTAGAAAAGGACAGAAGGAAGACAGCTGGAAAAATATGCACTTATGGAGTGCTTAACCAAAAAAAAAATATGTGTTCCCTAAATGCTTCAGGGGAGGGACAAACGCAAGACTGAACAAGATGGGCAAGAAAAACCACTGAATAGGAAGCAAGGAAATAAGTAACAATAAAGCAAACCAATGGTTAGCAATGAGCAGGCTTTAAGCCCACTGTAGGCTTGGTAAGCTGACAATAGATATTTTGCAACCAGGCAGCTTGTGCTGTCTGGTAGGCTCGATATAACAAGCATTGGCATAGCCAATAGGTCTCGCCTTTGGGACCTTATAAGCTTTTAGACTATAATACAGCAATACATACAGCCAAACTTCCCTCCTCCCATCTGTGTCTTTCACCTTCCGGTAACTACATATCAAATAACACACAGCTTAAATGAAAATTCATAGTGAATCAGTGGGAAATGCAATATTGTACGTTATGAAACCTCTATTAGTTAAGGCACCGCACCAAATCCTGGTTGGTGCAGTGGAGAATAGTGACTTGTGTATATTTAGTGCTACAAGGCCCCAGTCTGTGACAGAAAGCACTGTAAACATGTAGGCCATTATTTTAAATTTGCATTGATAAGAAAGTGTCGTCTGTTTGTATAAACGCGGACCCTGTACTCGGTGTTTACATCTTTAATAGCACTTGCTATAAACACACTATACCACTGATGAAGACGAACTGACCCTACTCTAAAATACCAGAAGGCTGGTCATTAATACCCACAAAGCACGTGTGCTTTTACAACACTCTGTAGATTATCTGTTTAAACAACGCAGCATAGGTAAAGAAAACAAAGCCTAAAACAGCAGCTTTTTTTTTTATTTTGCTTGAGCAAATGATGCTAGTATTTCGTGTTCAAGCCCGGTGAGGGCAAATAATTAAACTTTCACGTCTTGTCCACATCAAAACTAAAGGTGCTGTCCTGGCAGAAGACGGATAAAAGCAGCAGCTTCAAAAATACTACATCTTGGTCTCGAGGCGAGCCAGTGCCTATTTAAGAATCTAAAACACGGCGAAGCTTCCTTCTTAATGTCTTGCTTCATTCTGTTTTGGAGAACGGAGGATAAAATAGGATTTGCACAGCTTTTCAACAAATCATTAACGTTATTACGGAGGCGGGGCTATAGCCGGCGTGCTCAGGAAATGACAGGCAGTGGCTGGACTCATCTAACCCTTTGCTCCCCACTCTGACCAAGAAGCGCTGCAACCTGAGCCTGTGTGCAAATTCCTCGCCATTCACAAAACATCAATGGGGTGGGGGAGGAGACTGCCGAGGAAGCACACATGCAAATCCGGTTGCATCCAGCTCTTGTTTTCAACTGCTGAACCGGTGAGCTGAATTTATGAATTGAGAGGGCATACTCATTTCCGACAAAAGATTTGGCTTCAGTGTAGTTCCATGAGATTGTGAGCATGTGCTTAAAACGTTTGTCACTGTATCTGCAACAACACGGAAATAAAGTAACATGCCTGATAAATGTGGATTTTAATACATTTTGCAAATTATTTACAAACTGATTTATTTACACGTTGACATACTGACCTATAGTCTATAGAAGAAATACATACGATACTATAAAACATACCGAGTTCAACAATCGGATTTAAATGTATGTAGAATTTAGCATTAGGAAGCAGGATTACTAGCCAGTAGGTACATAGTTGTGCTAACATGTCCTCATTAAGGTACATATATTAAAGTGGAACATCATTCATTCTGAGACAACTTACATCTGATTATTTAGCACTAATATGGAAACTATTTCAAGAGGGAAGGTGTCCATCCTTTCACCATTTTCTATACTGTGAATTGCTAAGCTATGTGCGATACAGCCCTGAAACCGTAAGTTTCGACAAAACGCATGTTGGTACACGAGCTTTAAAAAAAAAAAAACATGAGCTGTATGTAACACGTGGGACTTTTATTCAGCATCCGTTTATTAGGTCTGTAATGTTTAAGAGATACTTTTTGAACATAGTGCGAGTGCATGAATATAACCACTGACACCTAACTGTGTAGGGTTTGGAAACTTAAACAAGCATTGGCCGCGCGGCCGTGCGAGACGCGCTCTGTGGGGGGAGGGGGAGAGCAAGTGACGCGCGGCCGTGAAAGTGACACGGCCGCGCGGCCCCGAGAAGCGCTCTGTGGTGGGGGAGGGGGAGGAGCAAGTGAGAGGAAAGACATATGGCGCCTGGAGCATGCGAGAAATGCGCGTACTCGCATGCTCTAGGCCAGCCAAAAGTTGTGGTCGCATTTCTGCAAGCCCACTACAAAATGTCTCGCCCAGAGCCAGCGCTGGCTTTCAGGGCAAGACCTAAAAAGCAGATGGTTATCAGAACTAAGAGGAGGAATGCAGATTCTTGTGTTAACCAGCCGGATGTGGCAGCCATATACACGACGAATGTATAAATCTTCATTAGGTTCGGTAAAAGGGCCCACCAAATGTTTTAAGTGTAGCAAAGAGGTTAAGGGAACTAATAGTCCTCTGAATCCCCTGTTTCCCTCTGAAAATAAAGGAAAATCATTATGGCACTTCAGATCACGCCAGAAATCTGTCTTCTCGCACACAATTGGCATTAAGGACTGTGGTCTACAATGCTTCTCTCAAATCAGTCATACCAATCATTCTGGGTAGCATGGGACTCCAAGTGATCCTATCAACCTATCTACCAGTTGGCATCTCGCGAGGGTCAGTTCTACGTTCGCTGTTCTCTGTACACTACCTCTCTTGGAGCCATCAACTCATCTTTTGGCTCCTTCTACCACTTTCAGCTGATGGCGGCCCACAAATGTCTGTTGCACCCTCTGCCCCCTACTCCAATAACGCATCTGACTTTCTCAATGCAATTCAACAATGGATAGCAGCCCTCAAGACTATTGTGATGAACTCCTCCAAAACGGAAGTAATATATCATCACTCCTCCTCTGCACCCATCTTTTCACGTGGTTCTCATGTTTCCCTGGATTATTTGACTTTCCGTTTACAGCTGGAAATCTCAGTGTACTTATCACTCCGTCCTTTGCATCGAACTTTATCATTACCACCACCCACCACAACACGGTAATAAGTGCTAAACATAAGAAAATATGCATGTCTATTATTTTGTAATGCTAAAGCAGTAATTCTTTTTGCACTTACAAATACGTGAACAAAATATCTTAAATAACAAAGTTGTATTTGTGGTGAACATGCTATCCAATTGTGGGCATGGCCAGCAGTGCAGCAAGATGGCCGCATCGTGAGGAGCTCTAACCGGTCACCCCGTTTTACCTGTCTCCATCCCAACTGCACAGAGCTAGAGGCTCCTGCTCCGTTTCCCCTGTGCTAACAGGAGCCCAGAACACATGCGTTAATACCGGACTGAGCTGTGAGGAGCTCAATCCCTCTCGTGCCCCTGCATAGAATCAGGCCTTCAAAATGGCAGCCCTCCCCCACACTGGTTTGTTATACCCCTTACGCACGTTACCCCCACAGCCCCTTAGCAGCTGGTGAGCCGTGACTGACTACCTCTGGGGCACCTGTGAAGTATCGCTGACATCAGACGCAGTGGGGCGAGGAACCTGCAACGGATGTGCCCTCCTGTCTCATCTGGGCATACAAGTGGTAGAGGGGAGGCCTGTGATGTGCAATGCAACAGTCGGACCCAGATGAAGGGCCAGTCTTGGCGTTTGTCAGGGGAGCAGCTGAGACACGCATTTTCTCGATTTCTTCCCACTTGTATTGCAGGGGCCCCCCATCTTTGGCGCGGGGAACCAGCGACAAATTCAGCAATCGTCCCTCCCCCAAGTTGAAGTAAGCTCAACTGCTGAACAATGCACGGGCGACGTTGATACACACAGCTGTTGGTGAGGAGGCCTCACCCTTTCATGGTGATTTGAGGGGGCCGGAAGCACCAACTTATAGCAGCAGCGCTGCCGGTCTACTCTACACAAGTGCAGGGGAGACTCACTTGTGCCGCAAAGCACTGCATTTGCCTCTACTCCTGCCATCACTCACCAAGTGCATCACACCTACTTTGAGGCCATTAACTGTGACACCAGCATTAAACCAGGGAAAACCTGGACTTTGCTTGGCCCCTGGGCTTGGCTAGGGCTCGTAAGACTACTGGGATCCTGGGATGTGCTCTCCGGGCCCCCTAGGGTGGCTAAATAGGAGCAGCCCTGACCTGCCACTTCTGAGTGCTGACCTGTCAGCCTTAGGGTGGTCTCCCCCTATCTTTTGCCCTTTCGCCTCCCGCTCTGGACTATATTTTTTTGTTGGACTTAGGACTCTGGGCACTTTACCACTGCTAATCAGCACTAAGGTGTGGGTGCGCTCCCCTAAAAACATGGGGCCATTGGCAAACCTGTCGCAGGCCTCTGCCACTACAGTAAGGCCTACCCCTTCCATAGGCCAGCATTGAGAATTCCCTTATATCCATGTATGTGATAACTCTTGAATAGGAAGGAGCAGATAAGTCGTGTTTGGTATGGTTGGAACGGTAGAGAGAAAGCCTCTCTATCGGTGTCTTTGGATTTAGCACTACTGTTTAAGAATTGCCACTTTAAGAAAGTGGACATTCCTCTGCCCCTCAATCAGCTCTGTGTGCCTGCTGCTGCCCCAATCCACGTCTTGCCCAGGGTGGCAGCCCCACACTTGCATACTCCCCACAACACAGGAAGGGCTCTCCCTCCATCTACATACTGATGGCCCTCTTGAGACTGAGAGGGAGGAGTAGTGATTCGCACCTACACCTGAATAGGTTGGGCCCTGCCACCTCACAATAGGCTTAACAACCCTGCTTTGTTAGTACAGACAGCTAGGAGCCAGGTCAGGAAAGGCAGGGAACGCACCAGAACTTCAAAGACTCTCCCAGAAGCTTCTGTCCCCTTCTAGTAGCTGGGCATCAGGTATAAAAGTAAGCTCTGACCCAACATCTTTGGTACACTACTGGAACTGGAGGAATCTATGCTGGAGTAAAGGTTGCTGTGCTGGAGCATTGCCATCTTGCTGTGCTGACTGTTCCAAGGGACTGCTGCCCTGCTTGGTTGTGCTGCCCTGCCACTTGCTGACCTCTGCCCTGCAACACGGATCAAGAAACACCCCAAAGCGACTTCCAGGACTTGTTGGTTTGCCCCCCTGTCATCCACTGAGGCCCCAGAGATACCAAAGACCTCAAGATAGACAAGAAGAGCAGCCGGGTTATAGAAAACTGCACTACCTAGATTAGTCACATACAGTGTAAATATTGCCCACCTCAAATGGTCAGCTGCCACTTTGACCACACATATAGATACGCAAGAAGGGTGGATGAGAGGCAATATTATTATGCAAACAATCACAAATATGTAGGTAGATAAGAAAGTAGTCGTTGGTTGTAGTCTTTGTTGCTTTATTTCAGATGTACGCAGTTTGTAACACTATAGACAGCCAACGCGTTTCGCCCAACCATGGGCTTCTTCAGGGCGATAAGAGGCACTGTGTACGTTGTGCCAGGTTAAGGGTATCGGTGATCTGTCCAGTGTAGGACGAAAGGTATTGTATAGGCCTCAGGCAAGCGGGACCGCCTAGAATATACGTTTGAATGTCCCCGGCTAAGACGTGTAGAAAACACAGTCACATGTTAATTAATCAGTGTTTGAAAAGGTTGTGTAATTCACGCAGTGTGGCGTCAAAGGTTCCATGTATGGCTCCCGACCAAGTCTCTACACCTGCCTCAGTATCCTGGGATCTTCCCCCAAACATGAATAACTACACCTTTGTCACTTGAAATGTGCGAGGGATGCTCTTAGAAATTGGGTTTGTTGGCTAACTGGGGTGCAAGCCCTGGTCAAGCAATAGCACTCAATCCCTCGCAGGGTGAACCACAAAAAGTTACTAAATTAACCAGTGCTGAACCCTGGGTAGCCAGGCTTAACTTACAGGCAATGTGTTAAGTATTTATGCAGCACACAAAAAGTAATAAAGTGAAAACACAAGAAAATGTTAATAAACAATTTGACACCAAAAGTGCAACCAGTAGTACCAGAGTTATGAATCAATTTTTTAGTAAAAACAAGCACCTAAAAGAACGAAGCGCCAACCGCAGACATCTATTCATGCAAGACTGGGTACAAATTGAAAAATATGGCCGACCGCGATGGAGCGCTGTTTGGATATAAGAAGTGGATTGGGCCGGGTTAGCTCTTACCTTCAGACTTGAAAAAATTCCTGAGAAAAAATGTTTTGAGAAAGAAAAGTTCAGCGGGGTAAGATGAAGTGTCTGATGAGGGAGTGTCATTGCCAGAAAGCATTGGGTCAAAGCCATGGTAAATATTTCTATGTTCGAACTTAGTCTCCGAAATGGAATTCGAAAATCTCCAGTGGGACGAGGTAGAGGGCTGTAGTCGAAGACAGTTCCACGAGGTCGGATACGTCTTTGGCGAAGGACTGCTGAAACTGATTTGTTGCTGTGGGAAAGAATGTAGCGGGAAAAGCAGCGAAGTCAATCCGACTACTTGGGAGGGCAGGCGATCAGGTTGGTCCCAGTCTCCTCCTGGTTCTCAGAGAATTTTTTAGCCAAAACTTTTACAAAGTTCCCACTTTTGGATTTTGGCTATATGGACTTCCAAAGGTCCAGCACGGGAGGGGAACCACTTGGATGGTCAGGACTCACTGGGTCCAGGTGTGGGTTCAAGATGGAGGAAGCCTTTTGTGTCCTTGTGGCTCTGAACCCAACTAGCCCTTGTGAGACACTCTGGGAGTCCTGAGGAAGTTGAAGATCTCCACCTGTGCAGCTCTGCTGACTGAGACTCCCCGCTGCTGCCCCTCCACCTCTGTGCCTGACAGAGGTTCGAGTCTGCCTCTAGGGTTGTGTCCCTGTGTTTTTCGCCGTATTCTTCTGTTTTGTCTTGTCCGATTCCGTTTCTTACTTGCTTTATTTTATTGCCTTGCCTATTACTTGCCTTGCCTTACTTTTGCGTCCCTGTGTTTTTCGCCATATTCTTCTGTTTTGTCTTGCCTGATTTAGTTGCTTACTTGCTTTAATTTTTGCTTTGCCTCTTGCTTGCCCTGCCTTACTTTTGCCTCTGTGCCCGTTTCCCGCCCGTTCTCTGCCGCTGCTGCCCCCGCAGCCCCTCCCCCGCCAGTTCCCGCTCCCGCCACCCAGCTGCTCCTCCCTCCCCCTTCCCCATTTGATGGCAGCCGCTGCGCGGACGTCTGAGCAGGACCTTTGACCTCCTGGTCACAGACTCAGCTCTCCGCCCGTGCAGCTCCGCTGACTGAGCATCCGTGCTGCTGCCCCTCCACCTCTGCGCCTGACAGAGGTTTGAGTCTGCCTTGAGGGTTGTATCCCTGTGTTCTTCGCCGTATTCTTCAGTTTTGTCTTGCCTGATTCCGTTTCTTACTTGCTTAAATTTTTGCCTTGCCTCTTGCTTGCCCTGCCTTACTTTTGCCTCTGTGCCCGTTTCCCGCCCGTTCTCTGCCGCTGCTGCCCCCGCAGCCCCTCCCCCGCCAGTTCCTGCTCCCGCCACCCAGCTGCTCCTCCCTCCTCCCTCCCCATTTAATGGGGGCCACTGCACGCGTGCCGCTGGCATGCCAAAGGCAAGCCACATGCGCCCGCCAGGACCCCTAGTCCTCCGGCCTATCAGCACTACAGCTCTTCGGCTCTCCACGAACTCAATGCCGGCAAGAACTACAACTGCAAGCTCTCCTCACCTCTCGACACCCACGGACCCTTCACCTGCCGTCACTGCCGTCATTCCTTCACCTTCGCCGAGACCCAGGACCCTCCACCTCCCTCCAGCAACAACTCCATTGCACCCCAAACCCTGAGATACATCCTCCTCAATGTTCGCTCCCTCCACAGACACACCATGGAAATCTGGGACCTCCCCGACAGCACCGCCCCGGCCATCACCTTCCTCACCGAAACCTGGACGAACGCCGCCTCCAGACCAGACATCGCGATCACCATCCCTGAAGGATACAAGTTCACCCGGAAGGATTGCCCCAACCGCCCCGGAGGAGGCATTGCCATCGCCCACAAGGCCAATCTCCAGCTGAACACCTATTCCGACGGGCCCACAGACCTGATGGAACACCTCCATTTCAAGATCCTGACAAACCCGTCCTCCACGCTCAGAAGCACCCTCATCTACAGACCCCCCCGGACCCTGCGCTCCTTTTGCCGACTCCATCACCGACATCATCACGCCGCATGCCATCACCTCCACCGATTTCACGCTGCTAGGAGACCCCAACTTCCACCTCGACAACCTCCAGGAACCCAACGCCGCCTGCCTCTTGGACAACCTCCACACCACAGGACTCAAGCAGATCGTACCCGAACCAACGCACTCAGCTAGGCACATCCTCAATCCCGTTTTCACAGCAGAAAACTCCATCACCTTCAGCCTCCTAACTCCCATGGACGGACCACCGCTGTGTTCACTTTACCTTCAAATCCAACATCACCCGCAGACGCCCACATCAGCTCCAACGCAGGAATTGGAACAAGATCTCGGACGACCAGCTCGCTGCAGCCCTTGGCAGCTCTGCTCACACCACCACAAACGGCGTTGGCCCCACCACCGCCGCCCGTACCCTACACAACTGGATCACCGACTACGCCAACACCATCGCCGCCCCTCAAGAAAGCCTCCAAGACCCACGCCAAGAAAGCCAGCTGGTTTTCCACCGAACTCCGAGACTCCAGACGCACCTGCAAACGACTCGAAAAACTGTGGAGGAACTCCAAAACCCTGACAACTTCAAAACAGCTACTGCGGCCCACCACAAGCTCATCAGACTCCAGGAAGAAAGCACTTCAGGACAGAATCTCCACCAACGCACATAACAGCAAGGAACTCTTCGGAATCATCAAAGAGTTCGCCCAACCCAACAGCGACTCCACAGACATCACCCCCTCCCAGGACCTCTGTGACAGACTCAGCGCTTTCTTCCACCACAAAATCAAGACCATCTATGACAACTTCTATGACAACAACCCCCACGAGGGACCCCCTCCCACCACTCCCAGCAGCACGCAGCCAACACTTGACAGCTGGACCACCCTCGGCATAGAAGACACTCTGAGGATAATGAAGAACACCCACTCCGGGGCATCCACGGACCCCTGCCCCCACCACATCTACCGCAAAGCTGCAGACATCATCGCCCCGAGCTTCAACGTATCATCAACCACTCCTTCGAGACCACCTCCTTCCCTGACGACTGGAAACAGGCCGAGATCAACTCTCTTCTGAAAAAACCTTCAGCGGACCCAACCGACCTCAAGAATTTCAGACCGATCTCCCTACTCCCTTATCTGTCCAAAGTCATGGAAAAAGCCAATAACAGCCAACTCGCCGGCTTCAGAGAGGAAAACAACATCCTCGACTCCTCCCAATCAGGCTTAAGGAAGAACCACAGTCCCGAAACCACACCCCTCGCAGCAACAGACGACATCCGCGCCCTCCTGGACAGAAGAGACTGTGGTCCTCATCCTCCTAGACCTCTCCGCGGCCTTCGACACGGTCTCTCACCGCACCCTAGCACGCAGACTCCACGACGCGGGAATCAGGAACAAGGCCCTCGACTGGATCCTCTTTCCTCTCCGGCAGAACGCAACGACTTAGACTCCCTCCACTTCTCTCAGAACCAACTCCAACCACCTGCAGAGTCCCTCAAGGATCCTCCATCAGCCCGACCCTGTTCAACATCTACATGGCCCCGCTCGCATCCATCGTCAGAGCACACGGACTCAACATCACATCGTACGCAGAGGAGACCCGACTCGTCCTCTCCCTGTCCAACGAACCCAACGTCGCCAACCGCAACTTCCAACACGGAATGGAAGCAGTCGCCAGATGGATAAAGAACAGCTGCCTTCAACTCAACACGGAAAAAACCGAGAAACTCATCATGGGCCCACAACGCGACGCCTGGAGCGACACCTGGTGGCCCCCCCCGCCCTCAGCGCCCCCCCTGCCCCCACGGACCACGCACGCAAGCTCAGAATCATCCTAGACTCCGAACTCAAAATGGACCGCCAGGTCAACGCAATCACCTCCTCCTACTACCACACCCTCCGCCTACTCCATAAGACCTTCAAGTGGAAAACTGTCACACACGCCCTCATCAGTAGCAGACTGGACTACGGCAACGCACTCTACGCCAGGACCAACAAGAACCTCACCCGCAAACTCCAGAACGTCCAGAACGCTGGCGCTAGACTAGTCCTCAACCTACCGCGCCACTGCCACATCAGCCAACACCTACCGCCCTACACTGGCTCCCCGTCGAGAAGAGAAGCACCTTCAAGCTTCTCACCCATGCACACAAGGCCCTCCATGACACCGGACCGGCCAACCTGAACCATCGCCTCATGTTCCACGCGCCCCAGCGCTCTCTCCGCTCGGCCAAGCTCTCCCTCGCAACGATACCACGGATCAAGAAAAACAGACAGACACCTCTGACAGATTGCATCGCTCCCTAAGTTCCTAAAGGACCTCAAGACCTAGCTCCTCGATGGGACTCCGTGAACCTCCAGGATCTGTGGAACCCCGCCCGCACCCCTTTCCCCCCCCCCCTTCCCTCAGCGCCTTGAGACCCGTTCCGGGCGAGTAGCTTGCGCTCTATAAACCATTGATTGATTAAAAATCCAGTCCCTTTCCCCAGGCAGAAGGTAGCAGAGCAGCAGAACAAACAGGGCAGCAATCCCGTAGGTCAGCAGTCTTCTAGAGCATCGATCCAGCAGAGTGGCAGTCCTTCCAGAAGAACAGAAGTCCTTTCTGTAAGAGTATCCATAGGTCCAAAAGTGTACTCAAAAGTTGGTGCCCTGGTTCTGGTAGGTGGGAGAAGCTTCTAGACAGTGACTTTGGGGTGCACAGAATTTCCAACTTCCCCTGCCCTGACTCCAAGTTGGCTGCAGTGACAATGTGGGGTTGTTAAGCTCTTTGTGTGACGGCAGAGCTCAGGCTATTCAGTTGCAAGAGAGGCTGTGCTCACCTCCGCCATGCTCAGCTCCGCCCCATACTAACAGCAGATGGCCCATTGAAGCACACTTAAACCCCTCTATTGTGTGACTACCTGGGAGGAATTCACAAAGTCTGTCAGTTACACCCAGTCATGTGACACAGGCTACAGGAACAAAAGGGCTAAGGACAGAAAAAATGTCAATTTTCTAAAAGTGTCATTTTTACAATTGTGATAAAAAAACACAGACATAAGCCATTAAATAGGGCTTTCCACCACAATTTCAAAGACATCAACCATGACATAGCTACCAGCTCCTAATAGAAAATTACAGCTCATTAAAGAATCCCCAACGTTATCCTTTGGGGGTAGGCCTCACTATGGTGAAAAACAAATCTGGGAGTTTTTCACAACCGGACAAGTAAAACTAAAAAGTACATGTCCAACCTTTTACTTACACAGCACCATGCCCTATGGGCTACCTAAAACCCTACTGTATGGGTCACTTATACACAATCAAAGGGGAGTTTAAGGCTTGGCAAGGGGGTTTCAATGTTAAGTCGACATGGCAGTTTAAAACTGCATTCAGGCTGCAGTGGCAGGTCTAGGACATTTTTTGAAGTGCTACTTAAGTGGGTGGCACAATAAGTGCTGCAGGCCCACTAGCAGAATTTAATTTACAGGCCCTGGGTATACGATATACAACTCTACAAGGGATTTATAGGTAAATTAAATATGCTAATTGGGTATAAGTCAATCTGAACATGTTTTAGGAACAGAACACAAGCACTTTAGCACTGGTTAGCAGTAGAGTCCTAAGGCCAACAAAAACTAATTCAGCAAAAAAGTGGAGGGAAAAAGGCATATGGTTTGGGGGGTGACCCTGCAGAGATGGCCACTAACAGATTGACTCTACAAGGAAGCAACACAAAATACTGCAATACTTTAAGTGCAGAGAGGTGGACATTGCGTTCATTCAAGAGACACACTTCATGGAAGAGGAGATACCAGACTTCAAAGGGATGTAGAGGACAGGTACTTGCCACTGGGGTTTCCTCTTATGCATGAGGAACGCTAATATGGGAGGGACTGAGCACGAAGATTAAGCCATCACTGTGAAAGTAGGCAGGGAAGGTAGATATGTCCTCCTCAAGGTGCGTCTTAAAAGCTTACCAGCACTGCTGCGCAGCATATATGCCCTGAATGTCAGGCAAACTTCATTCCTAAACACGCTCATGCCACTTCTGTCTGAGGTGTGCGTGCACATTACTGGGAGGTGACTATAATAGCGTGGAAGGCATACACCTTAATACATCAGTATGGCTGCTGGCAGACTCACCCATGGTAAAATTGGCAGTGGGATTCAGAGACTGGGCAGGAAACTGGGGCTGGTAGATGTTTAGAGACTGCAACATGGGGCTAGTCGTGAATGTTCTTTCCCTACCGGTAAGTAGAAAGAATAAACAACTCTCGAGAGTTCTATCCGAGCTTTGGAACAGACCCTCACTGCAGAGCGTTTGGCTAGACCCTGGATTGCAGCTCAGCGAGAGAAACATGCAACAACTCTCGATAGACTGTGTGTGTTACGGTCTTAAGGCTACATGCACATCAATCATTCAGAGGGTGCAAGGGCAGGCTGAATGTTGGCAAGACTTCTCCAGCCTGCCAATTGTGGTCACTCAGTTACTCGCATTAAAAAAAGCATAAGGTGACCTAGTGTTTTGCCAGAGTGACGTTCACACGATGTTTGTCGATAGCTACAGAGAACTCTATAGTGTGCAGCCGTGGGTACATAAAGAGGAGAGAATCTTTTCTGGATGGGGAACCGCTGCCTCGCCTAGGGACTATGGAGGGTGAGGTCCTGAGGGAACCCATCACGAAGCAAGGAATCAGGGAGACCATAGCGGATATGGCACGTGGTAGAAGCCTCGGCTAGATAGCTTGCCTGCTAAATTCTATCACATCTACTCTGCAGTTCTCACAGCCAAATTGGCTTTAATGTACGCAAGAGCTTTGAAGGGTGGCTCTTTATCAGACACTACTAGGTAAGAGCATATAGTATTGATCCCCAACACTAAGGGAGGCTCTCTCGATGTATCGGCCTACAGGCCACTCTCTCTATGCTGAATCTAGACTATAAAATTCTCAGCCAAGTGTTGGCCCCCCGGTTGCCCACATCAATAAACTGGTCTACCATGACCACAATGGTTTAATTCCACAGTTTAGTACCTCCCTCAACATCCAAGGCCTGTTCAGGGTCCTGGATAATAATCTGCCACAGCTAATACTATCTATAGACATTCACAAAGCATTTGACATGTTAGATTGGGGATACCAGAGAGCAGGCATGCGCCGCATGAACTTGGGGCCAGGATGGGACAATTGGCTTGCCCCATTATACTCAGGTGCCCGTGTGCGGGTCTGGACGTGTTGGTGCATTTCGGAGGCATTCAAAGTGCACAGAGGGACACGTCAGGGATGCCCCACTGTTCCCACAGCTTTTTGCGTAGGCAGTTGAACTATTTGCATCCATGATGAGAACAGAGGGAAGAGGGAGATGGATTCCACTGCAGATGACAGAGCATGTTGTCTCGCTTAATGACTTGCTCCTGTACCTTTGTGATGTTAATATTGGAGCCTCCTGGAGCATAGAGATCCTGAACTCTTTGGGAAGTGTCTCGGGACAACGACTCAACTAGAATAATTTCTGTGCCTTCCCAGTATCCCCTGAATTTCAGGGTCCACAATACATTGTTAAATGGATCCCTCAAGCCCTCCGATATTTTGGGGTCAATGTGCATCATTCAAGAGGGGAAACGAGGGAAGAAAACCTGGGTGAGGCACTATGAGTCTTGAAGGGCTGCATGGGTTTTTGGCACTCCCTTAAGTTAATCACAATAACATGAAACAGATACTGTCACATGAATACAAGGTGCACTTTCCACCAGCCCAATCTAATGGTGCTATGCAGTTTAAAATGATTCTTTCACAAATTAATGCATTATGGGCAGATTTGCACTGTCTAAGATGTTTATTTTACAGTGAGTCCTTTACTCTTTTGTTAACCTTCCCACGAGGATACCGCAGAGCTGGTTCAGGGAGCTAAATACCCTGCTAAGTGACTTGATTTGGGATGGGTCAGACACTGGGTTTCACTGGAGGTGCTGAGATGCTGACTGATAGCGGATAACTGGGGGCTCCAGACTTTGAGCTGTACTTCTGCTCTGCCCAACTGCAACGGGTGGCGAGATAGTTACCCAGACACCATGTGGCAGAGACGGGGGACAATAAGAGAACCGTGCTGCAGGGGTACCCTTGTGGCGCCGATATTGGGAGAGCGGCTGAGGGCAGTCCAGTGCCCTAATCTATTAACCTAGTGCTATGCTGGACACCACCCGCTGTATGCGCCCGCACTCCCCATAGTCGGCATACCCACACTTGGAAGAGGCTTATTTCCAGAATGCATGCTATGGGATGGAATGGCAGCAGGTCTTGATTCTGTGGGGGGGCTACTACACGGAAGGCAGGGCTTGCAACCTTGATGATCTAGTCAGGGATGAGGGCCTACGACCGATAGAGTTCCTGACACATGTAACACTACTGAGGTCAATGGGTGATCTCTGGATGACGGGCACGGCAGAACCACTCACACACAACTTGCTGCAGACCTTGCTGACCTTTGGCTGGGGCCACAGCCTCATGTCTTGAATCTATCAGATGACTTTTCCATGGACACACACACCTTGCCAGCATTACAAAACCACTGGGAAAACCACTTGGGCAGACCATTAAAGGGGAAAGAATGGGAGCAAGATATGGTGAGGGTACACAAAGTGCCCTGAAACACGTTACAAATACACGGTATTCAACTTTTACATTGTACTTATCTCACTCCCCACAGGCTGAAAATTATTATGTAATCAGACACCATATGCTGTCATCATTGTGCCCAGATGGATGTCAACTTCATCCATATGGTATGGAGCTGTCCTATAGTAAAGAGATTTTGGGCCAAGGTGGTTGGGGACTTGGAGCGCACGCTAAACAGATGCAATTTACACACTTCAGGTATTTGTATTCTGGGCATTTACAGTCGAATGAGAGTAATAAAGTGGTTAACAGATTTCTGGACCTGACCCTGGGTATAGCTCATAGGGACATTGCGTAACACTGGCGTTTAAAAACAAGCCGCCTCACAGTAGATGGAAGGCTGAGGTGGAGATTTGGGCCACAGTTGAGGGGGCGGCCAAGTAGGAACTGAGGGGGATCTGCATAGAGGAGCTGAGAATGCAAGTCTTCAATGCCCTCATGGAGTCAGACCGCTAAATACCCTCAACGCTTACTACAGCGACCCCAAAGGAACACCCAGTCTTAGACCTCCCGCAGGGGTAGCATATCACCATTCCCCCTCTGGTAGATTACTGTTCCGGTAATAATGACGGTGTCAATGAATCATGCCTTTGCTGTACTTGATGCTGCAGACGAGTGGGCAACTGTTGATAACACCTATCATAAGATACATGCATGTGCCATTTGTATGATCTGTTAATGCTATGTAGTCAAATGCGGCACACATGAATAGGTGTGTCCCAATACTGAGGTCCAATCAAAGCCTAAAAAACAGGAGTAAATGGTAAAAGAATGACATCCACCAACTATTTAGCACAAAAATAAAAGAATATGATTTCCAAGAAATAACAACAAGCACTCGTAAAGTCAATAGGTCTTACTTCTCTTAAACATGCAATGACAGTCATTAGATCCGGCTTTTTTGTTAGAGAATGTGTTTGATAAAAGTTAAACAACTTTGCCGATATTGCTACACACTGTCCTTGAAAGAAAATACCATAATAAAGCTACCTATTGGACTACAACAATATGGAAGCTCAGGGTAAGGCCCTTTGCTGAACAGACTGCATTAGCACATATAAGATATACCCTCAAACTGGAGTGTTATTAAAAAAAACAAGTTGGAAGATTACATTTGTGCTGTTAGTGATGAACGCAAAGGGCACAAACAATCAAAAATTGAATAGTATGACTCTTGAAAATGGGTCAGTAATTTTGGTGCAACAAAAAATTAAACACTCTTACATTAAAGGCAAAATGATACACCTAACTTAAGGCTACAAAGCTAATAGGAAAAATAATGAATTTAAACAACTCACCTGCATATTAACCTCTTAAAAAAAGAGCAGAATGATGCTATGCAAGTGCAAATTTTAAAAAGACGAAACTGTGAAATAGCCATGATGAGTGGTTACACCTAAAATAAACAAAACAAATATTAAATCAATCACTAGCAAAGCTAAAAGCACCATCCTTCTATTTATTTTCCTGTAGGATGAATCAGCACATTTGTGAACATTCGAAAGCACACTAATGGAGTCAAGCAGGTGGAAAAAAAGTAAAGTTAGTAACGCGATGCTATCAGTCACCTGCAGGAAAGCACTACTGTCCATCATAAGCATTTGTGTGCATCAAGCAAATAGATTCTCTGGGCATTACACTCTTCCATGAGTGACATACAATGGGATTTTATTCAACAAATGTTGGAATGTTCTTTCCAATTCTAATTTTGTGTAATGACTGAACAAAATATTAAAGTAGCGATAAATATCAGGTACTCTTTGCTTGGGGAAAAATAGCTAAACATATCACTGCAGTCCCCACTGATGGTTTGATTATAATCCCCCAGAGTTGTCAAAGATAATTAAAGATTCTTCTTGGAAACTGTTCTAGTTTTGGGCATGATAAGAACATGTGATATCAATCTCTCTTTCTTCCATCAAAGCAGAAAGGAAAGGCATCTAGAATCTGCAAACAAAATAGACTATTTGTGGGGATGGGGCCAGTCAGGCTGTCCGAAGAGCTCTAGCATAGCACCCACTCTCTGTGGCATTGCGGTACAGGCAAAATTGCTTGACACATCACGGAGCCAAAGTTGCCAGAACCTGGTGTTGCAGAATGGTCCAGTCCCAATGCCCACTCAACCACAACGAGCCTGGAATTTTCAGAACGGTCAGAATTCCACCACTTCTGGTAGGCCAATCAAGATGGTGGTTTGGCCTTATGCGCGCGGTTTCAATCCAGACTGCACCTCCCAAGTACTGATGCTCTGTACGAGTGGGAAGAGGAAGCTGACCAACACCCAAATCAAGGGGTAACAACACTCCACCCCCAGAAACACCCCTACCCAGTACTAACATTGGGGTTGGAGTATTGCCATGTCACAGGACTTGTGTAGCAGTAGACTGAACCTGGGAGTAGAGTAAGAGCTGCTAAGGCCTATGAGAACTGTCCTGACCTATGATGGCATTTAACTACAGAATTGAGGAGGCAGTGAACAAATACAACTGAGCGCTCTGCAACCGTAAGGAATTGTAGCTCCACAAGCGCAAGATGCCACCTAAACAAGACAACACCAAAAGAGGCCAGCATAAAAGGGAGACATTTGCACTCAGGTCAAGCAGGGGTGATACTGAAGTGGAGGATTCCTGTTTCGTTTCAGGGAGGGCCTGGCACCATTCCTATTGGAGCAGGGTCAAGACGGATTTGCATATGGTTGGGTCTAAACTGAGGTGGCATGGTGAGCAAAAGGACGATATATTGTAAAGTTACCCCGAGTGATTGGCAGTAGTTAGACTTATTGCAAGAATCCTCACATCACTGGTTGTGCATTTGATGTACTGCCCTAAGTGGCCAAGTGTATGCCCAGACGTGGGTCCCTTGTTCTCTATGCCATTGGAACTAAGTTACACCCGACTGAAGAGCCCCAAACAGGGTGAAACCAGTCTTGAATTGCGTGTGTTCCAGTTCAGGGAGTATCTGAACTGGCAGTTTATGCTGCACTGTTCTTATTGGAGAAGGGTCAAGACATATGCATATCGCTGGGTCCAAACTGAGGTGGCATGGTGGGTAAAAGAACTATGGGTTAGAATGCTATCCAAAGAGACTGCTAGTGGTTAGACTTATTGCAAGCATCCTCCAGTCACCTTTTATGTATTTGAAGCCCTTTTCTGTATGGCATTAGTGTACGCTTTAGAGTCGGATACGTTAAGGGGCACACAGTGAAAAGGCCTTAAAAAGTATTGCTCTTATTAACGATAGCTCAGCAATTTGCCTCAAATTCTTGTGCAAGAGATTCCTTTAAGTGCCTAGCTTTTAGAAATGTACCTTGTTTACGATCTGCAATATGGGCTCACCCTCAAAAAAGGAAAGTTCAGGACTCCACAACACTTCAAATACATTTAAATGAGTATATTTCAGTTCAATGAACTGGGATTTTATTAACAAGGCAGCTATTTAAAATCAGTAAGCAGTTTGTGCCGTTGCAGAAATAACTGATTGTTTAAAAACTAATGGAAAAAATGGAAATGTATTGGAATCGGCTGTTTCAGCAACTGCCAAGAGGTTTGCTATGACATCAGAGAGGATTATAAAACAGAGAAAAATTGGGAGAGATATGATTGGATGGTAGGTAGGTCAGGATAGCTGCCCTGCAGCATAGTCAGGAATGAGTGAACAGTGGCGATTGATTTTTTTTGTTCTTGATTGGGATAGACAATTTCCAGCAATGCTTCTGCCAACTACAGAGAGTATTGTGAAATCAGTTATCTTAAAAGGGAACTCTCTGGGGCTCAATGTTTCTTTGGCTGTGGTACCAGAATTTGGTACTTACTGTGACCAGCTCGCCACTTACTTCACATACCTTGTTCAAAAAAGACTTTCTTTTCAATAGGCATTTCCAACCTGAATCTTTTAACTGCTAATATGGCCAGTGCCTTCCACTTCAGCTCTAGGTCAACAGCTCTTGTGATGGTTTGCATCTAAAATTAATGTTTGGCTCCTTCTCTCCTTTTATTTGTCGTACTCGATCTACATTCATCCCTAAAACCCCGATATTTTGCTGACCTTATTGCCACCCTCTTTAACTTACCTCTCATTTCAACCTCCAATACAATTTTCTGTCCTGAATATATCGCTCCATCTTCTGGATACTATGCCCGATTATTGTTCTACAAATATTTTGGTAGCTATAAATGTACCCTTGTTTTTCGTCTTGCATCGAGGACTTTACTCTTTCGCTTGCAACATGTTCTATAATTGTAAAGCCTTTGCAATGATTTTTCGCTATACTCAACAGCAAAAATAAATAAAAGATAATATTGCTAAAGAACAGCTTAGTGAATATTCAACGACCACACCAGATAGAAAATACCTTAACACCTTTCAGTGTACAAGCTTCAGTAGCATACTAGGAGAAAAATGTAAGGCCCTGTGAAAGTAACAAAAGTGTTTAATTGGTTACCGTACAGATTTTTACCAAATTTGAAAATATGAAATTATTACTTACTCTGGCTCGGACTGCTTGGTATCTTCAATAATAACATTAGAGGCAACCTAGATCAGATAGTTCCTTTAAAGGTAGGAAAGAAAAAAAAACAGAAGATAATCACCAACAGCTAGTTTATAAGGGGCACTTGAGAGGGGATGGAGAACCGACAATAACTGGCAAAGCCAACATGTCTAGTGCTGGCTGTCAGTCCTTTTGCTTGGTCAGTGCTTTTTCTGTTTTGCCATTGCTTTTATAAAACTATATTGCTGGGGAGTTGCAAGGCGTTCACCAATATAAAAATAATTGGATAAAAACAAATAAGTATTTTGAATCTCAAAAAACACAAATTGCCCAAGTAATCCCTGGCACTGAAAACAACTTGGTGTGCAGATGTTTTCCATGTAAAAGAGCAGAATGCTATCCCTCACACTTAAGTCAGTAAAATGGCTAATGGGCAATTACCCATTGCACATGCTGTAGTGGACGGAAGAAAAATTTAAATGACAGCAATAAACCAATGGATGAAGAGGGCTGGCTGACAGCCCTATAAGTTAGTATCTTAGTTTATTCACATTAAAGGTTCTTGGCTAACGCCAAACCTAAAAACACCACCTTGTTTTATATAGCGCCTCACAGTGCACTTTAGTCACTTCCATGCGCTATACATAACAGGACTAATAAAGGAGATAAACTGGTGTGTCAAGGGCATGCTCAAGTACATAGAGAAATGTTAATTCTAGCTAAACAGAAATAAATGACATACTGCTGATCCTACAATTCTCAAATTAGCTCACCTTTTCTGAAAGTAGAAGAAAGCGCAATAACTACATTTTAACTCTAAATGAGGTCTGTATGTCTCGGAGTAACTGTAACTCCAGCTTATTACATATTATGCATAAAAAATGATTATTGCAATGAACATCAAAATTACAATTTAAATTTAAAAAAGTGTTTACCAAGGTAAAAAAAACTGTGAATTCCGGTATGTTTCTAAATCAGGCTGTAGTATTCTAAAAAAGTTCTTGTGGCTGTGAATGTGGATTTTAGGGCAATTGGTGGAGGTAGAGATCAGAAGTGACGCCTACTCCTGTTGCATAGGTTAATAAACCTGTACCAACATACTTACCTGACGAAGTCTGCAAATTTCAAGTGATACAATATAGTGCATACATGCCAATCCTCCCAATTCAGACGGGAAACTACAGATTTCAAGGCTAGTCTCCCACCTCTCGATTCCACCATGCAAAAAAACCAATTCCTCGGCAGCCTTCAGACGGCAGGGGCTGGTTTTGTGCGACTCAGATTATGCACTGCCAGTAACCTGCTCCTGCAAGCAAGTGCACAACATTTTTGACACGCTTTCTCTGCCTGCCATAGCGATTTCTCTGTGCTCCTGACAGGTATGGAAAAAAACTTACATTTGAATTTCTGAAATCCAATCCTGCAGCAGCACACTTGCAAGACCCATACACGCCAATAGACCGGATGCAGGTCGCAATAGAAGTCTATGGGTGTTGTGTCACGTCACAACACAATATACACACCAACTCTGTAGTAGATAAGAAACTTCTTTATTCTAAGTAATTAACACGCACAGGAAACAGATGTGTCTGATTCCACTGCTACAACTGTAATGAGCCAGAATGCTCAGTGGAACAAGACTATGGGCCTTATTATGAATTTGGCAGTCCAAACACTGCGGCCGGCAAGAGACCACAGCGCCAGCGGTCTTCCGACCGCCATAATACAAGTTTACTGCAATGCCCGCGGTGTGACTGCAGATATTTTGTAGCCGAGGCGATTATTTTTCCATATGTATAGATGACTGTGTGAGCATTTTGACTGCCTATCTGTCGGACTCTGACTGAAATCACAGGAAGGGCTGAGTACGCACCCCAAATCCTTTGTTTCCGCTATCTTGAAGCTGGCAGTCTCACTGTTGCGGTCAGCTCATAGAAAAGCCAACTCGTAATAAGGACGGCGGTGAAACTACCCTGTACCGCCCTATAAGAGCTCCTTTTACCCGTCCACAACCCTTTGCAGTCTGCGATGCGCTGGTGGTGTTAGCGGTTCAGCCGCGGTCTTTCCAAATGCAATCCGCACAACTCGTAATACGGCAGTCGGACCGCCGAGCTTACAGCGTTTGGACCACAGGTACGGTGGTCCACAGACCGCCAAATTCGTAATAAGGCCCTTTGTCATGAATGACATTCCATAAGATACAAACCGTAACAGATCCCCTTCCCTATAAAACAAAATAGCGAAGGAACAAATTAAATGCAACAATTTAAAATACACACAACACCACTCCCCCTTAATAATAATAATAATAATAAATAATTTTAAATATCTTACCACAGGACAAAATCCTTAAGCCATCGAGGTAACTCCCTCTTTCTGCTACTACTTCCAAGACAACCATCCTGCTTCCTTCCTTTGGGATCTTCCTCAACCACACTAGTACTTGCTCCAACCACATCAACAGCACACTTCTCTCCCACCATTACAACAATCACATTGCTGTCTTACAAAGTCACCTGTTCCGTTGGTGATTCAAGTATGTTTTCTGACCAGAGGGGATGCATCTCATTCCTGCTCTCAACATCCTAATGCACACCCTGCTGTTATCTTGAACAGAGATCCACACGTTTCAAATTCCACACTTCCATTTTCCAATCTTACCGCATTTTTTAGAATCTCTACCACTTTCTCTGGTTGGAAAAACTGACTTTCACCCTTTGGTACTTTCACAGGTTTCATGATTCTCAACCAATCACCCACATTAATGTGGACCATTTTGACCCCTTTTTGAGAGCATCGTAGTAATCCTTGCATTTGCAATGCGTTTCCACCAACTTTATCTTCACCAATACCAGTGACCATTTCTCAACAGTACTGTCACACAAGCATTCCGGTGTAAATTTACACCTGGGAATCCTTCCCCTCATCATTACAAATGGAGACACACCGGTCACATTATTCTTAGTCACTCTGTTAGTCCGCACTGCTTTCTTTACAGCAATTCTCCAATCAAATCCTTTATTAACATCACCTTGATTAACCCCCTTTAATCACACAGTTAAATCTCTCAACTATGCCCTTTCCACTTGGATTATAGAGGGTGGTGGTCTTATGCCTCACACCAACACTTTCAAAATATGTACTAGCTGCATTTGAAACAAACTGCATCCCATTATCGCTCAAGAGTACAGCTGGAATCCCTTCCAACCAAAATGTTCTGTCCGAAACCTCCAACACAGTAACAGTGTCCGCTCTTTCCACTACATTCACAACTGCCCATTTGGTAAATAGATCTATCAATACAATCACATACTCCTGTGCCTCGCCTACCGGACCCAACAAATCAACTGCTAAATTCTTGTTGTTTTGGGATCAAACCTTTATTCATAGGTGGTTTCAAAGTACTTAAGGTTTTATCTGATAAGGAACAAACACCACAATTGCGGCTAAATCTCTCAACCTCTTTATCCACTCCAGACTACCAAAATGACTTCTTAACAACATCTTTGGTTCTTACAACCCCAAAAATGGCCCTCCAAGCATATGTCCAAAAAGAATTTTCCGCACACCAACAGGAGGAATAATTTTGCAACCTCTAAAAACAATAACTCTGTCCACTGACAACTCTGACTTAATCTTCCAAAACCCTCAGTCATGAACCTCAAAATCTTCTGCAAAACTCCATACTCTGTTTATCCTCCCAATTCTATTGTTTGATAGCTGGTGCCCCGAATCATGAATCAAAGCTACCTTGAAATCATTCCAGGGGTCATTCTCACACGCCTCCAAGGGACATGGCATTCTGGATTAACAATCCGCCACCATATTGTCTTTCCCCAGGACATATACAATGCTGTAAATATAATCTTTCATTCGCATCGATAACCCCACAATTCTGGCCGAAGTTGTAACATTTCCATCTGCCGTCAGCAACTTGACTAAAGGCTTATGATCACTTTGAATAATAATTGGCCTATTCCATACAAACACACAAAAATGGTCAAGTGCCCATGCACAAGCTAATAATTCCTTTTCTATTAAGGGATCTCTCTCTTCTGCTGGTGGTGACAATTATCTAGAAGCAAACAGAATGATGCTCTCCTTACCGCCTGCATCTTTGTGTAAATACCGCCCCAAGGCCCTTATTACTGGCATCGGTCGTCACATAGCTCTCCAAACTGAGATCAGAACTGCTCAGGGCAGGAACTTTTTCTAGGTAAACCCTAATGTAACAATTCCTCTTCGCACATGGGATCCTACGTAAACATCACGTGCTTTTTAAGTAGTAGCCTTATGTTAAACACTTTTTCTACAAAAATTGGATAAATTTAGCACAATTTTCTGCCATCCCTAGGAATGACCTTACCTCTTCCTGGTTAGTGGGAGCAGGTGCCCCAGTGATTGCATTTATCAAAGAAGGCTTAGGTTTGACCCTTCCACCCCCTTTCACCAGTCACATGTCCTAAGTAAGTCACATTACTCTCTGCAAAATTGCACTTATTCAGTTCAACAGTCAAACCTTTGCTCTCCAAAAACACTTTCTGTAACCTCTCATCATGCTTTGATCTATTTTCCCCAACGACTAGAATGGCACCCTGGAAATACAATACTCCACACTCCTTCCTAAACAGATTGTGCATGAGCAGTTGAAAAACAGCTGCAGCAAGGCCAAACAGCATGTTTAAATTGAAAACAAACGGCATGATGAAAGCGGTTATCTTCCTAGACCTTGGTGTAAGGGAAACCTGATGATATGCGCTGGAGAAATCAATAGTCGAAAGCCATGTGGCCCCCTTGAGACTGGACACCATCTCTGTGAATTTGTTAAAGGAAAATGATCGATAAATATGTTGTTGTTCACATTACGTAAATCAAGGAGACGGATTCTGCCATTACTGCGATGTGCTATTACCACCGGAGAAATCCAGTCCGAGCACTCCACCAGTTCAAGAATATCCATCTCCTTCAATTTTTGCAATTCTTTTGCTGCCTCCTCTCATACCATATAGGAACCGTTCACATTTTGTGTACTTTAGGAATGGCATCACTCGTAAGCACAATGTCATGCTCAAATCCTTCCCGCACACCAGTTTATCAAAAGCTCTAGGATATTTTGTTGCCATTTCAACCCCCAGGGTACTTCCATTATCCACCACTAAAACTTTTTCCACGCTGTTCGGGTCCAGAACATGAAGGTTGCCTTGATCTTGCCAACGCAGGACAGATGGCCCTCTTTTAAACCATATACAATTTACCCAAGTGTCTGCCTGGAGAGAGGTGCATGCCAATTTTCTCTAAAAATTTGTTCTTCCAAACCTCCTCATTTACAATGGTAAATGGTGATCCTGAATCAGCATAGATTTTCATACTAACACCTCCTATAGAAATGTTGCATTCAGGTTTACCTCTAGTGCTTCTCCCCTTTATAGTCAGAACAAAATTTTCCTACAAATTCATTACACTGTCCAGCTTCAGAGACTCCGCAAACACAACAAGATGATGGACAAAGTGCTGAAACTTTCCAAACACTCACCCCCAGTCAAGAGATCTGGGTTTAATCCATTGTTCTTTTTCTTTCTATGCCACCCCAGTTTGGACACGGCAATATGCAAATCAGTCTTGACCCTGCACCTCATCGGAACAGTCCAGCCCGAACTGCCAGGCCAGGTCCTTCCTGGATCAGAAACAAGCATCCTGGGACCGGTTTTGGGGTTTCATCCCTCATCAGCCAGGTTAGCTTGAATCCAGTGGAACAGCGAGCAAGGGAACCATGTCTGGGCATACTCTGGCCAATTAGTGCTAACATAGCAAAATGATGGACGGAGTGCTGTAACTTTTCAAACACTCCCCCCAGTCAAGAGATCTGGGTGGCACAGTCAGCAATAGAGTGATGGATTAAACCCAGATCTCTTGACTGGGGGTAGAGTAGTTGAAATGTTTCAGCACTTCGTCCATCGCAGCCATCCTAAAGTGTATTTGATTTGGACTTTGATTGTTGTTTATGGTGCAACACTAATAATTCAGCACAAACGCCATGTTTATTATACAATATTACAAAAAAAATAATGATGTCACAGTAACAATTTTGCGTCTTTGATTTATCAAAATATCAGTCAACAAAATGGCAAGAAGATCCCACCTTTTTGTAAGTAGGTGGTACTCCGTCAATGCAGTGGGAATTATGATATCCGTTTTTTTGGCATATGCTGCCAGACAGCTACAGAAAAAAAATAAACATTGATGTAAAAATAAACAGTGATAGAAAATATCAATTTTATTCTTGTCCACAGAAATAAGAAAAGTCAGCATTATGATCTTTGGCGGTAACGTAATTTTGAGACTATAAAATATGATCAAGTGTTGAGAGAGCAGGTCATGATGAAAAAGAAAGTACAAGAAAGGTTATGGGCAGAACAGAAATGACGCACAATGCCACAATCAACACATCTGAGGGAATTTGCCAATCTGAAATCTCTGTTCAAGAAATTAGAGGGCAATCGGAAACCAATAATCTACATAAAATGGAGAGTTCTGTGGTGGTCAACGTGGTGAAGAGGAAAACTAAGGTCAGTGTGTTATATATGTGGCAGTTTTTATCATATGGGAAAGTGTAAAGGGTGTCCTGCTTCATACAAGATGCGTAACAGATGTAAAAAGAAAAAACACATGCATGCTGTGCTGCATTTGGACCTAAAGTTAATTGTGTAAGATTGAGGAGGATTATACCTTGAATCCTACAAATGTTATGTACATTACATTATGGCCATAAGACATAAATAATTTGCGGGATGTTCGTTAAAAGTGAATGGGAAATAATTAGAAATGTTTGTGGATTCATGTGCATCAATAAGCATCATAAAAAACCTTTAGGGAAAGAAATTTGGGGTGCAGGGATATTACAATCTCCAGATGTATATCCAGGTGTATGCGAGGTACAATAAAAAAAATGTATGTGGCTACGTTTGGTAGTATTTGTAATTTAAAGGATGAAAGGCTAGAGGCAAGGCTTATGTAGCTGAGAAGGTTAACCACATTCTGGGTCTGCCATATCAACAAGACATTTAGATCCAAATGCTAATCCACTAATGTTTGCTGGGGAATGCAATGAGAACAGCAAACCTGTAGAAGTTTCCGAACTTCTTTAAGCAAGAGCTAAGGAAATTTGTTGGATATAAACACAGGATTAGGTTGAATGATCAAGCAACACTGGTCAGGTATAAAGTTTGCAAAGCTCCCATTTTATTTAGAGTAGCACAAAGTAATGTTAGAAGGCCTTAGTGTCAAGGGCATAATTAAATCAATAGAGCCTTCTCTTTGGGTTTTCTATACACAGTTGTCACTCAAGAGCACCGGAGAGTCAAGATTATGTGTGGACCTCTGCAGATTAAGTGAAGTAATATGAGAGAATAGATATCCACCACCAAATTTGCATTATTTGTCTACTCTTGCAAGGGCTAGAGTATTTTCTACATTAGTCTTGGCTAGTGCATACCACCAGGTGGAATTAAAGCAGAGTCTAAATATCCAACAGCCTTTGTTACTCCTGAAGGGATGTTTAATTCCACAAAATGTAATTTGGCTTTTCAAGTGCCACATCAGTTTTTCAACGTCTAGTGAAAGAAACACTTGACGGTATAACAGATGCAACTGTCTTTCAGGACGAAATTCTGGTATACGGGAGATCTAAAGTTGAACACAATGCTAATCTGATGGCAGTGTTGAATATGTTAAAAAAAACAAAAAACTATTAACATAGAAATTTACAAAATGGACATTTATGTGTGAGAAAGTAGAGTACCCTGTACAAAAAAATTCTAAGGATGGCATCAAACCAAAGAAGAACTACATGCAAGCTATTACGGACGTTCCTCAGACCAAAGATCAATTTCTGTCATTTTTAGTCATCACCCTATTTTATTCAAAATGTGTGGAAAATTATGCTACTAAAGTGGAACCATTGTGTAGTTTGACAAAAAGAAATTGTAAGGGGGTAGATCAGACACAAGCATTTGACGTATTGAAACACAAAACTGTAACTGCTCCATTGCAGACTGGGACCGGTGCTGTTGCAAAGAGACAGAGGTAATGAATGGGCGGTGTCTTATGCTTCGAAGATGCTAAAAGAGTCTGAACTGAATCATTCAGTTATTGACAGAGAATTACTGGTAAGCATGTGGGCAGAAAAGTACTTTAGGCAGTTTTTGTAGGGTACATGTTTTGTGATCAGAACTGGTCACACATCTGTGGTTAATATGATGCTACCAGGAGAAAGAAGATTACTATCTGCTCAATTGGCACGACTGGCACACAAATTAAAAGCATAACAATTTAAAATCAAATATGTTCCTGTCAACTCATGGTGCATGTCTCATCTTCCTGTAGATCCTGGAAAGGGAATTCATGATGGATGATTAAGAATGTGGGGTGCAATTTACTAGTGAGGATATCAATGCATGAGTGTAGAAAGATCATAGTGAGCAACTTATCTCACAAGAGTTTTGGAGAAAGAAGTGCAAGAATATTGCTATGGTGCAATGTTTGGAATTTATGATCTCAGAAAGGTCAGAAGAGCATAAACTACACAGCGATCTTAATGCATTTTTCAAAATATAAGGTCAGTTGACAGAGGTGGCTGGAATATTGATGTATGAAGATAAATTCAGTCCACCGGTGGGAATCACAAGAACTATTTTGAAGGACATGTAGGCATTTCTATGACTAACAGACAGCTGAGAGAATATTATTGGTAGCCTAGAGTAAATAGTGGATGAATGGGTGAGAAAATGTCCAGAACGATCCAAGTGTGACAAGTCTGCCAAAACTTGAGTGACAGAACAAAATATCTGGAAGGTCCACAGAGGAAATTAGGACTACATGTTTTAGGGCACTTTTGTGTACTTCCAAGAAAAGAAGCTTTTCCCACTGTTTTGGTGGATTATTTATCAAAGTGGCCTTAAGTTAGGATGGTGAAAAGAGTTACTTCTAATTCCATCATTGAGTTTTTGGAGGATGCATTTTGAAGAGGATTGCCTGAAGATATAGTTATGGATGATGTGCCTCAATTTTTGAGTAAGGAGTTTGAAAGGTATCTAGTTAAATGTGGAATCATACACTAATGGCTAATTATTGTCAACTTTCAAATAGTCAAGTAAAAATATTTCATGAACTGTTAAGAGAAGCTATTCAGCTTTCTGTGAAGAGTGCATTATCGCGAAGGAAAGCTTTAAAAGCCACATTGGTGACATCTTAGTTCTACAAGTTCAGTAACTGGAGTTTCTCCCTTTGAGCTACTCAGAGGAAGTAAGCCTGGGTCAAAGTCAATCCTTGGTGGCTTAGGAAGAGTACTGGTGAATCTTGTAAATCTGGGCATGGTGAATAAACAGATTGAAAATCATTAGAAGAGGATGAGGTGTTATGTTAATAATAAACATGGGATAATTCACAATATAAGGTGGTGATTGGTGAAAAAGACTTATATTAAACTGTTAGTGGATTTCGGCAATGAGACTTCCAATTGGTTTGATCCTGCTGAGGTCACAGAAGTGTTTAGTAAAGCAGTAAGGGAGGAATAGTTTGGAAATCGAGAAGAGTGTCAGGATGCATGTGCCTAGAGTGAGGATGCGAGTGGTGAGGGTAGGAGTGCATCTGTGAATGATGGCACTGTCTTTTTTGACATTCATGGAGACAATAAGGATAATTTATCAGGAATGATGTGGGAATTAATGCTGCTCGAAAATAAGGTGGACATGAGAGGGTCAACAATGAGTCACAGCTGATTCTACAATGCGTGAGACAGTGGAGATAAGGAGGAGAGATCTCTTAAAAGACTGCAATAGATCTATACATTTTTTACTTTATTAGAGGTTGCAAGCATTATATGATTTATTAGTACTAGTCGAGAATATGTGTAATGTTCCTTACACTTGAGTATCATTGAAAATATGATATATAATAGTTTGTATTTTTGATCAACTTGCATTCAGATTCTTCATAATTGTATTTAATAGTTTGTATTAAATTTCTGTTGTATATTTGGTTGTACAATTTTATATACTTTTGTAAAGGGGAGAGATGTGTAGGATTCTATAAATGTCTTTCTTAGAATGAGGTGGAGGGATGTGGGGGGTTTTGGATAGTTGGAGGAGGCAGACAGACAGAGAGCAGAAGTGCTGTCTGCTCCTGTTGTATAGATTAATAAATCTGTTGCTATGCACTTACCTGAGGTCGTCTGGGGACTTTAAGTGACACAACAAGGACCAAATAGGAAATTGGCTCAATTAAAATCATCACTGCCCCCAAAGGATTCTTCACATTGCTAAATTGCAGCATAGTCTCTAAACAAACAACTTCTAGAATCTGTAAATACTTTACATAGAGGTGAACGTGCACAGTTGCGGTATATACATTTTTTTTTTTTTTTTACAAAGTTGAAGGGCAGAGACCGTTTTCTTGCAGGCAATGGCACACCACAATGGCAAACTAAAGAAAATTAATTCCATATAATGTAAACTCAACCCAAATTCATGCAAAGCACATTCTTATCAACTTTCTTCCTGTTTTTCTGTCGGAGCCATTGGGTAGGAGGAAGGCAAAATTCAACTGGACAACTGATGTGGATTCTAGAAAAGGACAGCCACCATGCCAGGTCTCTCCGCACAGCGAGAAAGGGAGCTCAGGTATAGCTTAAGAGAAGATGGTAAAAGTCTGGAAGGATAGTGTCCTAAAAGCAGTCCTCTTTAACAGCAGTGGGCAGGCTGTAAAGACCAGAGGGGGAAAAGACAATGTGAAGCGCTGCAAACGTGTAGGCTGGCTTGAGGGGGGGCTGGTATCACCCTTTACTATGGGGGGTGGGTACAATAGCAGGTAAGATAACTTGATGAGTTAATGCTTACTGATGACACGTTCTCTGATCTGTGGGTAAACAGTTTCTATTTTGGTAATACCAACGTAAGGTATTTGAATGCCTTCATTGGACTCCTTACCAAGTTCGTGGGGGGCGGAGGGGGGCAAATCACAGAGCAGGCCAGGAAATGTTTACATCAGCAGAGCGCACAGACTGTATTGTCATGCGAGGAAACTCAACCTTACGTGTGAGATTTAGACTTCACGTTGCTACTTTTCTGTATGAATCACTTTCGTTTTACAACATTAACAGTCTGCAATGAGGTCCTGAATAGAGCGATCAGTCATTCGTAAGTTTAAGAGACTACACATCAGCCAAAAACCTGTTTGAATATTTTGCCTGCTAGAGGCATAGTGCATCAACTTCAAGGTCTTGGCTCTTTCATATAGAGCGCTATTGTTGGAAATGTACAATATACTCCAACAGCATGTTCCCAAGTTGAAGGCATACAGATATGCAAGTCAAACAACCACATTTTAAAATCTTCTGTCAGAGAGCCTAAAGCTAGCAGCCCAACGAAAGACACCTTTAGTGAACAGATAAGCTGAAGACAACACAAAGTCTATAAACTTGTTAAACACAGAACTGTTTTGAAAGGACTACAGATATGACTACTTTACAATGGTATGTACATACGTTCCAGACTTTCAATTTGTCATTGATCAGAAACAACTCTTTGAATGCATCTAGTGGTGTTTATATCATGGTGTAGTTGTATTAATGACTAGTAGGCTTGATTACAGTAGCTTCCTACATTCCCCTCTCCACTGGTAATCCACTTGTTACCTCAAAAAGTGCAAAACATTTTGGAGAAGGGTGGGTCAGAGAAGGTATCACCATATAAAGCTAAATTAGTGTGCGAATTGGACTAATATGTCTTCAGAGTGGAATGCATTCTAGGAAAAACCATGGAACTTTCTAGCAAACATACCTTGTGATCCGAAATTTGTTATAGCGAGTGACGTGAGGACCTTAGAGATGTTGTAGTTGCACGCTTGTCTACTGAGCCCAGTTCAGAGCAAGTTGCAAGCCAGAAGGAATGGATGATCCAGAGTATGTTGATATGTTGATTGTTCATTGTAAAGGATTGACCATAGGAGAAATGTTTGGATACCAACTTGAAGTCGTATTGAAAAGGAAGAAATAAGTAAAGAACGTGAAGTCACTGTAAGGAATGACACATTGATACTACCAACCATCTTGAGGTTCTGCTTTATTGCTGTTGCCCATGTTTGAATGACTAGCACCAAGAAAAACTGCAGAACAGATGATGTTGACTCTTCGTGCAAGCGTGCACAGAGTCTGACAAAACAAGCAAGGTGTGTTCCTGCGCACTCATACCCATGGGTGTACCTGCCTGGGCAGTGGCAGGTGGGCAGAGATATAACAGAATCCATGAATATGTGTTATACTGTGGTGAAAGTAGATTGTAATAGCATGTGGATCAAACTGAAATTTTGTGTCACATCCCAGAGCAAAGGAGTTCCTAGGTTTCTGCAAGCAAATATTTTCAAGGGAGGGATTTCACAAACAGATTGTCAGTGACAATAGAGCTCAGCAGTTCTCTTATGAGGTTGACTCCCCTCCTAAGGATCAATAATTTCAGTAGCACCCCAAGGTAACGGGTAGTTTGAAGGAGAACAAACAATTACCTGTACAAAGGGTTTTGTTTGTGAGGAATGTATTGAGGACACGGCTGTGAGCATAGCACACCATCCTTCAGTGTGACCAGCAGAACCCCCTTTTGAACTTTTGCTGGGTAGACTGGCTATGACTAAACTCCATCCCCACTGGTTTTAGGTGGAAGAAACATGGGTTCAACACGCCATCACAGTAGGAATGATGTGTTACATGAAACTGCTAAAGACAAAAATGGGTGGAACTGCATTATGACAAAAGGAAAGTAGTGGCAGATACAATTGTGAAAGAAAGATAAAGACCTGGTTAAGATTAAGTGGTAATTTTCCAAGCACAGGGGTGATAACATTAACAGTCCATTGCTTGTGGTTGGAACTGCTGGTTCGGCCTTGATGTTAAAGGATGGACAATGGTGGAATGATTCTCATGCTGTGCATGTGTCAACACAGGTTAATCATCTGTGCAAGGGGTATGTTGTGGTAAGTAAGATTGTGCTTGACCACTGTTAGAAATTGGGTCTCTAGTTGGCAGAGGTTTGCACCCTGTCCAAGCAGGGACCACAATCCAAGTCAGGGTAAGTCAGATACACAACCTAAATTAACCTCTGCTCACCCTCTGGTAGCTATGGCACAGAGAAGTCAGGCTTGACTTAAGAGGCAATGTGTAAAGAATTTGTTGAACACTTAAATTACAGTAACAGTGAACACACCACAAAAAGACTCCACATCAGTTTAGGAAAATAGAGAATATTTATCCGAGTAAAACCAGACCAAAACGCCAAAAATCTAATAACTAGAACTTGCTATATGAATTTTTAAAGAATAAATTGCAATATAGTACTTAGAAGTCAAAAGCGCTAAAAAGTTACTTGAGGTAGCGCTAGGCCAGGGTAAATGCAAAGTTCAGGCCGACTACAGGACCCACGCAGGGTATGCTGAAAAAGTACCTTGGATGGAGCAAGCGTTGGTTCCCATTCACGCAGTTGGATCGATTCGTAGAAGTCAAGCCCTGCAGTCGGGCCGGCATCGCCATCGAACCCTTACGATGCAGGCGCTGCATCGCCGTCGAGCCTCGTAGTCGGGACCCACGTTGTCGTTGAGCAGCACTGGGATGTCTTCAGATCGGCACTGCGTCTGTTCCGATCGGTGCAGAGGTGACGATGCATCGATTTTGGAGCAAATCAGCTGCAGAACTCACTTCGGAGGCCCAGAACTGGAGGGGCACCTCAGGCAAGGAAGGACAACCAAATGGCAGAGTTGAAGGAAGTCTTTGATGGTCCGGAGACTTCAAGAACAGGGGGCAAGCCCTTGGAGAAACTTGGGTACAAGGATGGAGAGAGCAGATCCAGTCCTTCTCACTTTCATGCAAGAAGCAACAGGCCAACACAGCAAAGCAGGTAGCAAAGTGGCAGTCCCTCCTACAGCACAGCAATCAGCAGGTCAACACAGCAAAGCAGTTAAAGTGGCAGCCCCTCCTCCAGGCAGAATGTCTTTGGTTCCAGCAAAGTTCTGATCTGGTGGTGCCAGGGGTCCAGTACTTATACCCAGTTGTACCTTTGCAATGGGGGAGACTTCAAAGAGGCCTGCCTTTCTTGCCCAGGCTCCAGACTCACTACAGGGGGAGTAAGCAGATCTTTGTGTGGGGACCTATTCAGGCGCAAGTGTCAGCTCCTGCCTTCCTCTTAATCTACCTCAGGAAGGCCTATCAGCCTGGTGATGGGCCATCAGGATGCAAATGTCACCCCCGCTCCCTTTGTGCGACTGTCTAGAGGGAATTCACAAATCTCACCTTCCACCCAACCCAGATGTGTATTCAGAGACAGGCAGAGGCACAGAATGGTTAAAGTAAGAAAATTACAACCTTCTAAAAGTGGCATTTTCAGCCTTGCAGTTTAAAATCAGACTTCAGTTGTGATTTTAAATTGTGAGTCCAGAGACACCAAACTCCAAATCTCTATCTTTTCCCAATTGGAAATGACACTTAAAAGATTTTTTAAAGCAATCCCAATGTTAACATATGTGAGAGATAGGCCTTGTAGTAGTGAAAAAAGAATTTAGCAGTTTTTCACTACCAGGATGTGTAAAACTCAAAAGTACATGTCCTACCTTTTGAATACACTGCACTCTGCTCATAGGGCTGCCTAGGGCCTACCTTAGGATTGACTTATATGTAATAAAAAGGGTATGTTTAGGCCTAGCAGGTAGGTTACCTTGCCAGGTTGAATGGCAGTTTAAACCGAACACACAGGTTCTGCAGTGGCAGGCCTGAGACAATTTTAAAGGCTACTGAAGTGGGTGGCACAATCAGTGCTGCAGGCCCACCAGTAAAATGTAATTTACAGGCATTGGGCACATATAGTGCACTTTTACTAGAGACATATAGATGAACTAAATATACCAATTGGGGATAAGACAATGTTATGTAACCACATTTTGAGTACAGAGCATATGCACTTTAGCACTGATTAGCAGTGGTAAAGTGCCCAGAATATTAAAGCCTGCAAAAATGAAGTCAGCAAAACAGGGCGTCAGAGGGCAAAAAGTCAGTGGGAACCACACCAAGGATCCCAGGTCTAACAACCAAATTAGAAGTTTTGATACTCCTGTGTCGAGCAGTGCCACACTCCTTTTCTGAATGAAAGTATGACTATGAGTGCACTCTCTGCTGAAGCCTCTCTAGTTGCTGGGAGCAAGGTGTGCTATAAATTGTAGCAGAGGCAGATTGAAAGGTCATAATTCTCATAATCCCAGCTTGCCAGCTAAATTCAGTGACTATTTGATGGACTTAATTTTCCAAGGAGAAAAGATTAAATATTCCTCAATAATACTTTGCCACACTATTGATGTTAACGTGCCCTTGTTCCTTTCCTTCCCTTCTGCTAACTGTGCGTATGCACCCTCATGTGATGTTCTCAAATGTTGAGGTAGAACGATCCAGAACTGGAGGGTAGCAGGATAGTTAGGGGAGTTAACTTTTCACATACTTGTACTGTAGGGAAATAAAGACGTTGTGCTCCTCACCTCTGGGTCTTTGTTGTTAAGACACTATCACTTGTGCATACGCCCTCTCCACCACTTCAGCCTTCATTACAAGCTGGGTGTTAAATTTGATCTCTCTGCAAATAGAAGTTTGCTTAAAGGTCAGAATCGCAAGTAGTGTGAAAATTCAGTGCAAACATTAACTGCAAAAGCATTGAAACAGAATGCGACCTAACATATTGTATTATATATTAAGTAAGGGATGTGTGTTGGCCTAAAGATCTCGTTTTGCCCTAAGCTTCCCTGTGCGAGGATTTCATGTCACTGTTTGGTCATTGAATAATGGACTAACTAACTTATGCTTGGCTGTGTTGATTCAACAAACTTGATTATGCATGCTAAAGATTGGGTGATTAATTTATCATCATTATTTCTTGATTTTTTTTTTTTTTATGTTTCAAGATTTTTTAACTGTTCTATGTGCTTTTATGGACTAGTGCTTAAATAAAGATTTTAGAACTAACGAATGCGAGTCCCAATTGTAAGCAGTGGGTTTGGTTGGTTTTTTTGCACAAGAATGCATTTCATGCTAAAATATACAGTGAACTGACAGGTTTGCACTTTGCATAATTATGTAAGATTTTGCCAAAAATGCCACATAATTATGCAAAAGCAAATTCCACACATTCTGCATACCTACTACAAAACATGCAGAATTCGGCGTCTCAAAGATTCAGCATGTTATGCCTCATTTCTAAGTTGAAAATTCAGAATAGGAGGCATTAACCAGATCTGATAAATACTTTAGCCTCGGCTAATGATATTTACCAGATGGAACAAATACCCACCCTCTTCCTCACAACTTGCAATGATTATGATGCACATATGGTACTGCTGTTGATTACAAATGTTGAGTAGGAGTGGAGAAGCCACTCAAGGCTCAAGCCAGAGGCCTGACTTGCACAAGTCGAGAACTTCTTGGACCCTCGAGTGGATTCTGCCTGCCAACATGCTCTAACCTCAAGAGCCAAGAGATACTAAAATAAAGCATTCACCTTTGGAGTTAAAAAAGGGAAAAAATTATAGACATATAGTGGTGGCTGGACTTTATACCATGAAAAAAAAGGAAATCTATGATCAATCCTGGCTTCCTCACTTCAATAAACTGTAATCGTAGATCAAATATTGTATTTCACCGCATCATCTTTTACAATTACTGCATTATCACATACAACAGCACCTTGAAATACGAGTTCAGGATATGCACTGTACACAAATCTAGTCATTGATTTATTAGATTATAAGGTTGCTCCATGTATGTTAAGAATGTAGGCCACAGTAGGTACACATGACAACAGATTTGCCTCTTTGCTCACTAATGGCATATTACATTTGACGCAGGAACGAGCCTAAGTTCATGTTTCAAAACTATCACTTGATAAATACCTCTCAATGCAATGATACAAATCTGTACTGAGGTGAAACGCTTCTGCATTTTAAAGAAATAGACTATTTCGAAATTTGAAAAGAAATGTTTACATGAAGTTTGCTGTATGATATTCATGCCAACTACTTTCAGCACTCGGTTTGGGCGCAGGCCCTTAAAGCCAACCCACAGCCTAGGCTCAGCTCTTCCTCGCCCACCTCTGGCTGAGCTGTTAACTGTTTCCAACCAGCCTTCCTAAAGGTCGAGGAGATAATCAAATGGAACCACATGATAAACAAAGAATAAGGAGCGTGGTCCCTAGACGTGTGCTCATGGGACAAACTGCGAACTAAGCACGTTACCTCTGGAGGATACGTTAAATCGGTATATTAGGTCTGCTAAAATTCACAAATATCAGCATTAAAGGCGGAGTAAAAATAAAAGCCTAGTGTAAAAGGTAGAGTCAGCGGCCCAAATATGAGCAATATGGCCGGTAAGTGATCACACTGCAATATGAGGGATCAGTGGCACCAGTATGGGGGAGGTGTGCACCCGCTTCACAGGACGAGGTCACACAATAGATTATCTAGTAGCGCAGTACATCTCGGGCACGTCCTCACCTATTTTCGGCCTCTGTTCTTCCGAAACTCCCCTTTCCGGGCCCCAGCAGCCTCCTATCCTAGGGCGCCGCTGCAGCCGCCGCTCGGGGAAGCCATCGCCGAGTAAACAGTTGTACTAACAGCGCAGGCCCGGACCGGGAACACCCGGAAGTACAAGAGGCAGAGCGGAGTCAATGCCATCGCCATCATGGAACGGAGTCATTTTCGTTCTAGATTAGAAGCGAGGCGGAAAGCAGACCACTTGAGCCGTTAAATCCGCCATGGGAGAATATTACTCAAAGTTATTTGTATATTTTCCTCCTCTCGAGTCTCTCTGGGAAACGCTGGCGCTTCAGAATTGAACGACTTTGTCAGTGGCAGCTGTAACTGTCCATTCGTGGAGCAGTGGTTGTTAGGGACAGAGTAAAACAGCAGCAGAACTAACAAGCATTGGCAAAGCCTTCACCTTTCCATACATACCGTAATTTTAGAAAAGGTAAGTGGGAGATTTAAATAAAAAAAAAAATCTGGAGAATGTATTTCCCCCATTGGCTTCTATTGAAGGAGAGTTAATTTCATAAGAGAGAGAGCCAAAATAAAGCAATTTTTTTACTTCAAAAATCAGGAATTTCCCGTCTGAATAGGGTCTATTGCAGCCCTGCCAAGTTAGTACCACTCAACAGGAGTTAGACGAACACTTTTTAGTGCTGGTGTCTGCTTCACCACACTAAACAAGCATTGGCATAGCCAATAGGTCTCGCTTTTGGGACATTATAAGTGTTTAGCCATGCAACGGTTGATGTTGTTGCACCAAGGATATTGTGCTGCATAACTAAATACTTATAAGGTCCCAAAAGCGAGACCTATTGGCTATGCCAATGCTTGTTTTTGTATTGGTCGTTGCAGGTGGTGGGCACTGGCAGTCATTTTTGGAGACGTGGACATATTTTTTTATCATCAGACTTTGTCCCAGAACAAGAATGAGAAAAACAAAAAAGACACCCAGATAAAGGAAGGGAAATATTGGAAAGTTTGACACTGGGAGAAAGCAGGGATGGAAAGTAACCTTAAAGAATGAGATAAAAGAGACCGGAAGTGCAAGGTAGTAAAGAAAGAAGCATGAGGTGGAATCAAGACAAGCAGCCTTACAATCAGCAAACACGTAATTAAAAGGTGTTGGAAGAGGGCCCTAAAAAATTGGCCCCCTACACATATTTTTTTAATTTTTACAATTAAAAAAAAAGAAAATCATTTTTACAGAGTTTTATATAGTGCGAACTTGACCCAAAGGTATTGGGTATCAGAGCGCTTTACATGAGCACCAGTTGCGTTACACGAAGAAACATTCATTTTTGTTAGGCACGGGGAGATGAAGTGATTTGCCCAGAATCACAGGATGTTACGTGTCCTTGCCAAGACAAATTAAGCACTATCAGCAAGTCACCAGTGCATAGCCTTTCTGCAGCATTATCTTCTCACAACACAAACATCTGCCCTTCAAGTTCAGCAGTTGATTTTGGAAGGAACAGTAAAATACTAACAGCAACTGAATTAGACTTTGCCAAAGGTGACGTAAATTGTTTACGTCCTAGAAACACAGTTTAATGTGTCACCAGATAGAAACAAAAATGAAAGCATAAGTATTTTCAGTATGGAACGTAAGTATTGACGTGTGGAATGTCATGAAGTGCATTGCATTTTGTTAGATCGCCTTGCGTGCCACGTCATTTGTGTATATATAGTGCTGCCTTGACAAACTAAGGGTTAACAAGCGCGAGTGTTCCTGCCCCGAAACAAATGAACAACAAGTGGTAAAAATGGGGCTCCTGGAGGGAGGGCAGAGCTTCGAGGCGCTGCTGTTCATTTGCTTTTCACTGCTTAGAGATTGTCACCAGATAGAAACGAAAATGAAAGCATAAGTATTTTCAGTATGGAACGTAAGTATTGACGTGTGGAATGTCGTTAAGTGCATTGCATTTTGTTAGATCGCCTTGCGTGCCATGGCATTTGTGTATATATAGTGCTGCCTTCACAAACTAAGGGTTAACAAGCGCGAGTGTTCCTGCCCCGAAACAAATGAACAACAAGTGGGAGGGGTGGGGGGAGTGCACAGAATAAAAGAGTAGCCCTGAGAATGCTTCCGAACGCGCGCGCGAAGCAGCAGCTGTTTGCTCTTTTTGGAAGCACATACTCGTGCTTGTGGCGCGCCGCTGCGCACTCCCGCAAGGCGTATGCCGCCACAAGCACGAGTATGTGCTTTGAAAAAGAGCTGCACGACGGCTAAAGGTCACCTAATCAGCGCATGCGCCCTGCGTAGGCGAGACCTAAAAAGGAGCGTCGACACGTTTAGAAGGTTTTATCTCATTCCACCTTCTTTCTCAAGACTGAAACATTATAACCTCCCGTTCATTGTGAATTTATCAGTGGGTAAACGATATGTCACTCTGTTGCACAAAAATTCATAGTCATTGGACGCTCTCATCCCTTTATACAAGTCGATGGTTTTCATTAAAATATCATGAGTAAGGATGGAACTTTTTGTTGTGGGGTGACCCCAATTATAGCTCTAGGGTTCCATCGGTCATATCCTGTATATTCAGGCCTCTTGTATAGAATCAATAACGTCTCCCAGCCTTTACTATTTATGTTAACGTCGGAAAATACTTTTCTTTTAGCAAATCTGTTCCTTATTGCAACGTCTTCAAATCTTTTTCGTATTAGAGCAAATTCAATTTTAGCTCTCTCTTAGATTAAGAACCGGCTGTCCCTCGATCCGTCCTGGTTTATTTTATGCAGAAAATTGAAACAGGGAGTGTATTATTCCTTTCTCTTTATAGGTCCCAGACCGGAAGTTGCAAGGAAGCCATATTTGTATTTTTTGGTATTGTTTAACTCAAATCGGTAATCTATGTCTGCATATGGAGAGCGGTGTCTCACTCAGTGTGGACTGAGAAGAGGAAGACAGACAAGAAGGAAGTGCCCAGTAGCTTCTGGCTGCACTCGGATTCCAACCAAACTCCTAACAAAGTATGTAAGATTGAACATTTCACTAGAACTGTCCGAGTAACCCTGCACAATCGATCAGGAAAAGAGTACTGCTTAATGAACCCATCACAGGAAGATTCCTATCAACAGTTTAAATCTACCTGGATCACATTCGATTATGTTAATTAATGCATCACATTTAGTGCTTGTAAATTTAGAGGGCTGGGAAAGGCTGTTAACCGCGCGGTAGTGCTGAAAACAATTTCACGCCTGTGATTATATTGTGATAATAAAGCGAGCCACAGTAAAGAAAGCTAAGATGGTGGCATGGGCTCGCGGGCTCCCAACAGAAGTAGCTGCCACCAGACATGTCAATCACTGGAATCAAGGGAGGCTCGCGCCAGATTCCGCGGGAAATTGAGGAACCCGGATTATCACTCGAGGGCCGATTGCGCTGAGAACAGCTGACAATGAAATGTATGTTTTTGCCTTTACAGATGACAGATCTGAGGTAGCCTGTCAGTCACTTTGTATCTCGGTGTGTTCTTGTTCAAGAGCGCCGATGCTCTGGAGATGTCGCCCTGCAGAATACACGACTGGTAAAAAGAAAAGCAAATCGTGAAATAACTGCGATATTCAGGCTTGCGTTGGTTTTAAACAGCATCTATTTAAAACCAGTTCTTAGAGTTCAGCAGATGTTAGGACCCTACATCAAAGAGGATAGGCTGACTGACCGGAGCCGGGCCATATAAAGAGAGCGATAAAGATAAAAAAAAGCACGCCTCGCAAGGCAGCAGGGGGGAGGGGAGAGAGGAGGGGGCCTGCGCGATTCCCTTGCGGGAGCGAGCAGCAAGGCGCGATAATTGCTACCATATGGCGCCAGCTGCTCACTCCCGCAAGGGAATCGCCAAACGTGCACGCGTTGCCATTGAAGGCAATGGAACGCGTGCACGTTTTTGGCTGAAAAGCCGAAGCGATTCCTAAAGGTCTTTTTGCCTATTCAGCGCATGCGCGCTGCGTAGGCGAGACCTAAAAAGGATTAGTCATGCAGCATAGCGCACCAAGAACAAGTACGAGGCCTGCTAAATGATGTAACCAGCAAGCGCACTGTGCTTCCCAAAGGAGAGTATATATGTTCTAGCATTTCAAACTGTAAAGTGGGAGATTGTGAGAAAATAATCGGGGAATGCATTTTTCCCATTGACTTCTATTAAATCAGGGGCTATTTCAGGCGGCAGACAGCGAACAATAAACTATTTTTGGCTTAAAAAAATCAGGAGTTTCCTGCCTGAGTAGGGTCTGTTGGCATGTAGGCAATATTGACTTGTGTGATTTTAGTGTTTTTTTTCTTCAGATTTATATAGCGTGAACTCGACCCTAAGGTATTGGAGCACTTTACATGAGCACCAGTTACGTTACACAAGGTCACAGTAATTTTTTTGGCAGGCACAGGGAGATTAAGTGATTTGCCTAGAATCACAGGATGTGGAGTCGACCCCGAGGTTCAAACCTTGGTTTCCCAGCTCCAAAGTCAGCAGTCTAGCCATGAGACCACATCCTCTAACAGAAAGCACATTGGATATGCATGTCATTATTTTAAACTTTCATTACACACTGTATAAGATAGACTGCCACAAAGTGCACAAAAGGTTTAGTTTTAAGATAAAAAAAAATTGCTGCCAAAATATAGATATGAGTAATGTGCAAACTCTACCTAGTGCAAACATTTTTATAACTGTCCATTAAAAGCACACACTCCACACTTCATCAGGTCACCTTACAATACCTCCCAAAAAGAATACTCTTCAAGTGACTCCGTAAATTAAAGCTGATGCCAGCTTTCAAGCAGCCTTTGCATTTTAACTTAAAAAAAGCTTTATTTCAGATGTCTCCCCCCTTGAACTCTCCTCAGTTTCAACACAGGTGAATGGGGAAAATAAATTCCCACAGCTGGCAAGGTTCCCATGTTCATATGCGATGTGCTGCTCCAGTCCAGGTTTCTTCCTCAGAATTCTGGGACTTGTAGTCTTTTTTTATTTTTACAATAGAATAAACAAGACTACAAGTCCCAGAAGTCTAAGTAAACACCTGGACTGGAACAGCACATCATGCATGAACCTGGGAAACTTGGCAGGACTAAACTTTCCAGACTTTATTTTTCAAATCTCCCTCTTTCCAGGTTCACAATTATGGCATGTATGTAAAAGACCAAATTCAGATGGGAGAATCCCGATTTTTGAAGCCAAAAATGGCTTTACTTTAGCTATCTTCCACCTAAAGTTGCCTCCCGCATACATTTTCCTCTGCTTTAATATAAGTAAATTATAAAACAACATTGATAGCGGATAGATAAGTATGGTATTTGCCCCACACTAACTTATCGCAAAGTCAGAACTCCGCTGTGTCCATTAGGATGGGCCTTTTTCTCGAACTGAGGCTGAAATCGCAAATTCATGAACATTGCTTTTACAGGGAATCAGATTTTGCCCCACAGTAATGACAGAGAGGAATAAGTTTAAGTTCACAAAGCATTAAAAAAAGTTAGTAAAGTTACAATCTCAAATCAAATTAATTTGGCATAGATTGAAATTCATCTGACTACAGTTTAAATTAATATAATCCAAGTAATTCAATTAGTAGCGCAAACATTTCATTGTTAAAGGCAACATAAGCAAATCGAAGCAAAGTCTCATTTACATAAAGCAAACTGCCTAATAGTAAGCTAAGGTTGTGGGCAGGTCAGGAAAATGCAGAAGCTGCAGGTGTCAGCAAATATAGCATTGAAAGAAGAACCAAATGAAGGTTCCAATTAGAATGAGAAGGAGTGCCCTTGCTCTCAAGAGTAACTCGATGAGCATTAAAATAATGAGCATTAGTCTCAAGAGAAGGGAAAGGATGTTCGCCTGCAAAGGTGGACAGGGGCAAGTGATATAACTAACTAACAAGCTTGACCCAGTTAAAATATAACATTTCATCCAAGAGATACATTCAACAGGTTCCCATCGAGTAAGAAGCAATCAAAAACAAGTGATCTCTCCATGCTGGGTGTCAGCCTCATTCTCACGGATAATACAATGCCAACTGTGTCCCAAATTGCGACCTTCATGAGCTCTCAGAAATGAGTATTCTCCTCCTCAGCGTTCCATCCAGTGAAGGTTCTGAAGTCACTGTCCAAACTAGTTAATTGCTACTTTATGTCCTTCAAAACTGTAAACTAACAAAAATAACATTTCTAGATCAGCACTCAGTGACTGGAACAGAAAAAGTGTTATACACAGCAAGCAAAAATGCAACGTTTACTTTAAACATGGAATAAGGCGCCTACGGCCACTCACGTTAAAGTTAAGATGCACGTATATTAACTGAAGGAAATCAAAAACATGTGATTTATTCAGTTTACTAAATGGAAATATCAAACAATGTGCAAAATATTGTGTGACTTAATATGCAAAATAATGATTAAGTCGTTTGTAAATCATGTGAATATTGGTTATGCATGACAGTTCTAAAAATCCACAGCAGACAGTCTCTGCTTACATCTATATTCTTCCAGGTCCTTCAACTTGGTATAGATAAAAGACTGCAGATAGTCCACTTCTATTTCTTCTCTCTTTCTTTTCAGTCCTCTACTGTCAGCGGATTTCTCTCTCCCTTTCTTTCCTATATTTTTTCCTTCTCTCATCAACCTAAATCGTTTTACCATCAAAAACAAAACAAATCACTCAAATATCAATAATTAATATGGGCCTTAAAATAGCACCCAAGAGCCCATTATGAGGCTCACTGAATCAACTACTTGAAGCAGAACAGCCTTTTCCCAATTACTTCCAAAGCACCTGTCTCTTCCAACTTCTTCAGATCTTTCAACAGACTGGTAATATTTTTCACATACTTGTTAATCCTTACTCTTACCTGGAACATAAGTGCAGCATTGCTGGATGCACAAAAGCTTGTAAAATCTGCCCTCTTTGGTGAGCAAACTATCTAAAGCAAGACTGTTCTGAAGAACTAAGGATCTATTTGCTACTAATTCTGAATTAATGGTGTCTGATGAACCTGCAGCATTAGCTGCCAGCCTGTCAATAAAAGTGGATAACTTTGTAATTTTTACATCATTAAAAATCACACCTACTGAAGGAATCATGGCATCAAAAATATCACCGACTTCTTGTGATGCACTATTAACAGATGTCGCGTAAGTAACTTCACTCTTGTCTTCTAACTCATGTACATGATATACCTTTGGAAAAACTAACCCCATTTAACAACTACCATCCTAATTAGAAGGCAACTGAAATAAGCATTAGTCCCACATATATAATGCCCTCCAGGAACCACAGGTTCTCTTCCAGCCACAATCTATTGATTTTTAACTTGTACTCCCTGTACACTCTTACTCCATCTTACTTATAGTGTGTTCTTAACCTGTTGTTTTGCTCTTATAAAACATAACTTCCCTTCCTTTACCATATCCAGACTCAATCTAGAGTGTACTCCTGCATCTTTTAATTCCTGATCTTCCTTCTCCCAACATGTAGCCATGCGATTCTCAGAATCCTTTGTAATCTATTCCCTTTTTGCCTCCAACTCTTCCGTACAATTCTTTTTATTCCTGTTCATCTTGCAACTAAGATTCCCTTTATTGTAGGACGCTGAAGTCTCAACATCCAACAATTATCCTCTTTCCTTCACACGACCAACTGCAGGATCAATGCTCTAAACATAGGTACCTTATGTATAGGTTTGTTAACATTAAAAACATGATTACCTAAACTACCTTGTCTATAAAAGAAACTAGTAATTATGCTACAAGTTAGGGAGTATGTTAGTGAAATGTGGTGATAACTCATACAGCCCTCAATCGACGGAGACAAATAAGTACGCAAATAACATCCTTTGGCGTCTATTAACTGTGAATAACCATAGAACCACTTGAAGAACACATTATTGGAAAAATTACCTTTGGACCCTTTACTGTGCAGAAGCTAAACTGGTGCTGCTCTTCTTCATCATTCGAGTTAAGCTCTAATCTGGATTGCTCTACTATATAAGTAGGGGTAGGAGGAGCAACTACCTTTGCAACAGAACTCAAGCTTATCAGCAAGCATATCAATAAATTGATAGAAATGACTGATACTACCACTCTTGCTCTACATCGGTTGTGCGAAAGTTTAGACATAATTTCTCGTGAACCAAAAAAAGGCGTGGCCATGACAAGGACCTATGCACACGTGTCCCGGCTGAGCTCCGACGACCAGGGAGGCCTGCTGACCCCTCACTCAGACTTGATGCCCCAAACCCATCCCCCAGATGTAACAGAGAGGTGGGGGAGACACCCCACATCTGGAATATGCTATCAGATGACGCCATCAGTGGGATTTAGAGCCTTGGACACTTACAAAAGCCAGCTTCCCTGCCCGTCAGCTGCTCCAGTTAAGATGGCTTCCCCCTGTGTTAGGGCAGCTACCAATGGCAATCCATTGATCCTGCTGCGGGGGCCGCCCGGTGAAGATTGGAAGGTTGGTGGTGTTCCTGGTGTCCCCTGCCCCAAGAGAGCTGCATAGAGATATGGTATGGGGTGGATGCCCGAGCAATATTGACACCCGCTGTGGGTGTGGAGTAGAATCCACGACGGGTGCTTGAACCCTTGGTAGAGCAGCTGAGCAGAAGGTGAGTGGTGAAGCCCCTGCCTTCTGGGTCTCTGCTTGGGCAACAAGGTCCTAGATTGACGACATCAGAGCCGGTCCAGTGTTCCCGGGCCCCGTCCCATTTTGACCATGGTGAGATCTGCATCTTCACAATTCGGCCCATCTCAGAACGTTGGGGGGACGGCACATGCTTTCTAGAGTGGAGTAGAACACCTAACATCAGGAGCTGCCATACTGGCACCTCTGAGTTGGCCTGGTACAATGTGTTGGGACCTGGTGGTGGATCGCCTCTGCTGGACGCCTTGCGCCCTCTGATCTCGGAGGGGCGCTGCATACCTTGATGGCTGCGACCCAGACAAGAAAACAAAAGATGTAAACTATATGACATCTCGTGGGCATGAGAGGGGATATCCAGTCAATGTGACATTCTTTACAAAAGAAATAAGTTTCCTGTGGCAAGACTTTATAAAATCCTGCTGAGGGCACACAATAAAGGAACTTACTGAGCATAAGGACGGAGGCAATGGAGAAGACATGTCAATTTCTCCCAGACAAGGTAGAGGATGGGGAAAATAGATCGTGACAAAGCAACATCAGAATCAGAGGCATACTGGAATCGATGGCCACCACTGACGTACCAGACTGCATACATAGCCCGTTCGCCTTGCTTCTACAGACCTCAAAAGCCCCGCCATAGAAACAGATTGCACACAGCGAGACGTATTTACAAAATAGTCAACCGGAATGTGCAGGGCCTCAATTCGCCAGTGAAGAGAAAATCGTTATTGAACAAATTACATTTGAAGAGAGCCGACTTAGTCCTGTTATAGTAGACACATCTCCTAGCGGGTGATACCAGGAGATGTCACTCTAGATACTCCTTACAACAGTTCTTTTCCAATGCATGGACCAAATCTAGGGGAGTAGCGATTTTGGTAAGATCGTGGACCCTCCTCCAGGTAGCTGCAGTTCACAGATATGGAGTGGTGGTTGTCAATAGCACAGTACTAGTCAGACCGGTAACTATAGTATCAGTATACGGCCCGAATGACCACAGGTAACAATTTTTCTCCTGGCTGTTTCCATACCAGGCTAGCCATTCCTCAACCAAAATGATTCTGGGGATTTAATATAGCTCTAATCCTAAATTGAATAGATCCTGTTCCTATGGCAAACGCCTCATCCCCCGCCCTCCATGACACATGGCCTTGAGGGTTTACAATTAATCGACACTTGGCGCATGCAACATGAAGATGAGAAAGATTACACTTTCTACTCTTGTCCATAGGTCTCATTCCCGAATTGACAATATATTCTTCACCCTTCTGTATACCTCTGGATGGATATCTCAGAGATAAGCACAAGAATTCTGTCAGATCATGCCCTAGTATACATAACACTTGTACTGCTACTTCCTGAAGTGTCTCTCGCCACACATGGAAAATCAATGCAATAGCATTTTGAGACCCGGCCCTTAGAAAAAAGCTAAGAGAAGCAGTGGAAAATTATTTTAATGAGAAAGAGGATGCCTCATGGGCAATGTTATGAGACTCTGCTAAGGCAGTGATTAGAGGGGAGCACATTCGTCACACCACTAACCTTCTCAGGCAGCTAGATCCAGAAGTCTTGAGCTCGAGGCAGAAATACCCACATTAGAAGATGAGTTTAAGCGAACTTATGGCAGACAGACACAAGGTGCCATACATAGGGCCCATGTAGGGTCCATGGGGAATTAGAAACGGTGCTGCCCAAGGATGCTGCCCACAAATTACTGGAAACAAAGCAATTATATTATATACGTGGGGACAGGGTAGATAGGCTCTTGGTCCCATAAAATATGAATACTGAGGTGCAGGAACTATATACCTTCTATAAAAGATGAGGAAGGACAACTGCAAACAACAGAAAAGGGGATTATGGCTGCCTTTTTGACCTACTATACAGCTCTGTAAGTAGTGAATCATGAAGCGAAACCCTGCAGGAGGAATATCTATCCTCAGTTCATTTTCCAGAAATTGAGACTACATATAAGGAAGAGTTAGACCAACTAATCGCAAAAGATGAGGTAAACTTGCTATAAAACAGCACTCCACTGAGAAGGCACCAGGACCAGACGGATTTTGGAACTCATTTTTCAAGGCCTTCTTAGGGCTCTTGGCCCCCTATTTAGTAAAGATCTTTAATTACCCAATCTTATCACCCAATAGCCCTCCTCAAAAGTGACGTGAAAATCAGCTAAAAAATCCTAACCAATAGGCTAAAATGAGTGTGGACAACCCTTGTATCTCCATATCAGTTGGGGTTCATCAGTGATTGCCACAAAGGGGATAATATCAGATTAGCAGTCAACATAATTGACAACCCCACTGTTACAAACTCACACATTTTCCTCTCGGTGGACACGGAGAAGGCATTTGACTGTGTTGACTGGAACTACTTGACAAAAACATTAGATAAGACAACATTAAGAACCCCAGATAAAGTCCTTTGTTACGACAAATTATGTGAGTCCATCCACTAGATTTCAAACACTTCAGGCTTCTCCGACCCTATTGACCTGGCTCAGGGGGCATGTTAGGTTGTCTTCTGTCCCCTACAGTATTTGTATTGATGTTGGAACCACTGTTCCAACACATAGAGGCTAACCCGGCGATCACCTGGTTAGAGACGAGGGACAGGCAGGTAAAAATTGCATTTTTTTCCGATCATATCTTGTGTTTTCTTACTAACCCAGCCACTTCACTCCTGGCACAGGTGGCAGAGTTGGAGCTGTTTCAATGGGTGGCCAGTTTCAAGGTCAATCAATGTAAATCAGTAGCATTGGGTATAGGTGGGAATAAAGAGGACAGTGAAAGGGTGGCTTCTGCTTATCACTTCCAAATAGCCACAAAAGGAATCAGTTACTTGTGGTTGACTATGCCCCAACACTGCTCACATTTATCAGAGAAATGTCCAGCCACTCCATGACACTCTGTTTAAAGACCTCTATTGCTGAGTCAGATTGGAGATCTCATGGATAGGTTGGATTTCGTTTATCAAGATGAATTTTCATCCATGCCTACTTCATCTCTGTAGATGCTTGTCCGTGCAAATACCACTTGAAGTTTTAAAGTTCCTACAAACTAAATTTTGAGGCTGTAGTTGGGACAATAAGCCACCTCGCATAGCTAAATTGTTAATGGTCAGGAGCCCAGGAGAGAGGGGTATGGGTGCCCCAGATCTGGAATAATATATAATGGCAGCCAGGTCACCCCGTCGCTGACCTGGTGTTCTCCAGACACCAAAAAACCTTGATGTCATCTGGAACAGGAGAGATCTAGGCTTCCTCTACATCAGTTACTGTGGATTTCCCCACCAGCACGTCTTCTCCTGGGAGCCATGGTGTGGGCAACAGGGTGACATTACATTATGGGAACAAGGCAGTCAGAACACGTCAGGTCATTACATACCCTTTACCCTTAACCCCGGTGTTCGGGAACCCGGACTTCTAACTGGAAATGACTGATAACGGATACCAAACATGGGAGGGGAGCAATACACTGTCTAGGCCACTTATACCACAATGAGCCCCCCAAGACTAAGGACCAATGTGCCATGATTTCAAACTATGACCTCACAACCTATATCAGGTCACACAGCTTCTTCACTGGGCAAGATAGCCTGGAGTCCGAGGGGAGGGGGCGCGAGAGACTACGGGTATAGAAAACATGATGGCAGACGGGAATACCCATAAAGCACTTTCTCGTCTTTACCAAGCCATAGATAGGACTATCCCCATAACAAATTTCCGGTACACTGAACAATCGTCAACAGACCTTGCATTTGAATTGACCGAAGCGGACTGGATACAAATCTGTGGAAGGGCAGCAAAGTCCTCTATATGCCTTCAACACAGGGCAAGTGCTTTCAAACTTATTTTGCAATGGTATCTCATCCCACTCCTTTTGAAGGTGATGTGTAATGCCCCGGATGTCTGCTAGAGAGGTTGTGGAACACGGGGGACCTACATGCATATGTGGTAGGACTGTCCTAAATTACAGCTATTATGGGTCTAGATCTTAGAACTTATCAAGGACATTACAAACATTGACTTACCAAAACTGCCGCAAATAGCACTATTGGGCCATATGGAAACTGAAGAATTGCACTTTCCCGGGCTGAAGACAAATTGATAACGTCAATTTTTATTGGCAGCCTGGTTAGTAATTGCCCAGAATTGGCAGAACATAACTCAACAAATGACAGATCAGTGGTGTGGGAAGGTATGGACAATCCTTGCAATGGAACGCTTAACGGCGACCCCGAGGTACACCATGCATACATTTGAAAAGATATGGACCCCATTATACACATATCTTAAATGAGAAAGGAGAGTCCTAAGGCTATCAGAGCTGGTGAGCTTAACGGGTACCAAGGAGCTGGTAATGGGCACTCTGTTGTACCCAGCCTGAGGGAAGCATCGGGAAGCGAGTAGGGAGTGGTAATTTCATGTATGGCTGACTTATCTGTACTATGAACAACATAACTATATACTTGTTGTGTGAACATAATTGAACTATACTGGCCATTTAAACAATATAAATAAAGTTGTTAATAAAGGGTAAAACGCAAACTCACACATAACACAAACAAGCATTCTACAGGTGTCTTCGTATCTTGTGTAAAGCTCTGCAAACTGTTGACTTGTTCATAATGAATATCAAGCTGAGTTGCTTCAAAGTCATTTCCTAGTCCTACGTCAATCTTTTTTGAAAGTGATATCCTTATTCTTCTACAGGAATATTGGCCAAAATGGTCTTCAAAAGTTCAACTCTAAGGTTCAGTCATTCAGGATAATCCGTTGAATTAAGTTCTATCAAAATCCAGTCAAATTCAGAATGTGGCCGCTTTCATCATGAAGGTTTTTTTTAAAGCAATTTGTTAGTCACCAATCTAATAGATTTTCAAGTTAGTTTCAAGTTCAGCAAAGTATGCCCATTCAGGAGCTGAGTACCTTCGACTAGGCACTCGTGTTCTCTTTGTTCTCCTGACTACTGGCTGTCAGTGTCACTATCACTTTGCTCATTGGTCCCTATCTCTTCATTGATGACATCTGAAATGCATTACTCAGACACAGAAACTCTCCACATCTCTCCTCTCATTGACCACTTTTCGTTTCCTGGCCTTCCTCTGATCAGACCACTTTACCTTCTCCAAGCTCAGAGTCTGCGCTTACAGCTTCCACAGTTTGGGTCACTGTGGATACTCGTAGCTCATTCACCACAGTCCTGCACTTGCCGCAGGCAGACTTTGAAATACTTGAGGGCACACTTTGTCTTCTCCCTCTAAACTTCAGGTTGCACTGAATTTAGCCTTTGGACATCAGTAGTGACTGTTATCACTTCTTCTCCAGTTTGTCTCACTCTCCGAGTGTGTCAGGCATGAATCCAGTTTAGAAGGCCTCCGCATTTTACAGCAGTGTTTGTGTTCAAGATTACTTGGTGGGGGCATGCCATATGGGATTCAGGCACAACTTTCTCACATGCTTCTTCACCAAGACTCTGTCGCTAGAACTGAGGCCATGGCACTGCTCTTTCCTTGGGAGTGGAGTCGTCAATTCAACTTAGCGAGAGACAGAACACACCAAATCAGCGAGACTCATGCAGTAATCAGGAACCATGTCATCTGTAATATTTACAAGTGAAATTGCAGTCACAGAAGGGAGTTTCATGGCTCTACTCATGATTATTTCATGGGGGGAAGTCGTGTCCTCCTATCTGGAACACTTTTCAGATTCATCGACTCAAATGAAAGTGCATGGGGCCACTTTAGAGACGTGGATGCTCACTCTTTAGCAATACAGGACAATGTTAATTTGTGCCACAATGCCCTGAGCCTCAGGGCGGTAACTACAATGAAACCTCTGATCACCCTGTAAGGCTGAACACAAACGTTTCATCACCTCATTCTTGAAGTGCCTGCCACAATCTGATTCAAGTGAAATCAGAATCTCACAACGAGGGATCCATGCTCACAGCAATAATTTGACCACAGTAAGACTGTGATTCCTCCTGGTAGGGTACGCTTCCATTGAGCTGCAAAAGAAACAAACCATCGCCAATCTGTAACTGGGCCCATTACAATCAGAGGGTTCTCCTGCCTGCATTTAGATGTTGGCACACATGTGCCATAACTCTGCTGCAATTACTCTGGGGTGAAACCAATATGTGCAAAAGAGATGAACCATCGCGTCTTGACCTATATGAATAGCATCATGAAAATAACATGCCATAGGAGGCAACATTGAATCGGGTAACACAAGGCAACCATCATACTCATACATGGTACACCCTTCTCTGACCCACCTTTCCTGTTCACATTCTACCGCCTCTTCCTGCAATCTCTTCACCTCTTCCCATGTATCAGTAACAGTCAGCAAAAGATTCATAGAAGTGTCATGCTCTGAAAATTCACCAATGAAGGCTCAAGTCCCAAGAGGGCAATATCCGGCAACCTTGTTCACATACCTATTACCCACTGTCACAAAATCATTTCTGCTGTTTTGTGCTGCGCACTTCACAATAGTCACTTCGGCGGCTTCTCCAATGCATTAAAGAGTTCCATGACATAGTGCACATTACGGATAGGGGAGCTAGATGAGTTCATGAAACCCAACTGGCATCACAACTGTCCAAAGTCATGGACCACACAAAACTCATACTGACTATCAGTGTAGATGGTGACACAGCCGGCTCTAGTAAGAACAATCAGTTCAGCACATTTGCAGAGGTCACATTACATAAACATGATGCTCCCTCCTCACCTTCTAAGGTGCAAATGGCATAGTCTGCTTTCAAAATCCCTCTTTCATCTCTCAAGCAAGAGACGTCCACCATCAGCATATAACCAGTCCCTTCCAGAGGGACACCTCAGCCGTCAAGTCTTGGTACACAACCCAGTAACATCCAGGCAGTCATGGTCTACCTTATCATCAGTTTAATCAAATACAAGCAAATGCAACAGTGTAGCAGGATTCAGACATAAGCATCTCTTCAGTGCAATGTTTTTTCCAGCAAGAATAATTTGTTCATACTTTGTAAGTCGACTATTGGTCATGTGCTAATTCTGAATATGGGTTTACAGAATTTCTACAGAGTGGGGCACCATCACTGTAAGAGGATAGCCCATTACAATGCCTTCACATTGTTGAATGCTGACCCCAACTGTAGCCACTGTCTTTAGGCAACCCAGCAACACTGTGGCTATTGGGTCAAGACTGTCTGAAAAGTAAGCAATGGGCCATTTTGAGTTTCTATGCCTCTGAGTCATTACTGACAGGAAACACTCTTCCCTCTCAGAACAGTAAAGGATAAAAGGCATCTCATAGTCTGGCATTCCTAGAGCTGGGGTGCAGCAGAGATTTTCTCTCAGCTCAAGGAAGGCTTTTTTTAAATTGTTTTACTACTGTTGGAAGATCTGACACATCATTGTGTTTAAGCATCTGTAAATGCTTGGCCACTAGGAAAAAATTGGGAATCCACCATTTCCAGGAAAATCCTGATCTCTCTGTGTTTTGGGAGGGATAATTTGTAATATGGCAGAAATTCTCTAAAAACACTTTTCTTGCTCCTTTCTCAATGTGTTGTCCTAGATACAGAACATCTGTCTGACACTACTGTAATGGGCCGTATTACAATAAGTGCCCCGGGGGCGCAACGGGCGTTTGCGCCCGTTTGTGCACCCCGTGGCACTTTGGTATTATAGAAGGGGGCACAAATGCTTGTGCGCCCCCTTTACTAATACCGATAGTGCTGGCGCACTTAAAGCGCCAACGCTACCTTCAGAGGGTGTTCCCTCATTTGCATAAGGGTGTGCCCTATGCAAATGAGGGAATTCCTTTGACTCTGCCCGCGCCATATTACAGACGCGGGCGCAGAGTCAAAGAAACCCTCAGGTGGCGCACTGTCAGTGCGCTTCCTGAGAGCAGCCCTCTGCAGGGGGTAAAGGGGGTCCCATGGACCCCCCAGGCATCCCCTTGCAGGCGAATGAAGTCACTGACTGCACCCACCTATAAGGGGATCTCTATTCCCCTGTAAAAGTGCAGGCGGGTGCCGTCTGCACTATGAAAAAAGGGACAGCTGGTTCGCGGCTGCCCTGAGGGCAGCACATACATCCTAATAGGGCGCATTGTCATTGTTTGCACCTGCCGCACTTTTTAAAAGGTGCGCCAGGCGCAAACAATGACAATGCATAATATGGCCCCTTATGTCCATTTTCGGCTGGTTGATTCAACAGTGCAATAGTATCTTGCCTGCATGTGTCTTGCGCTGTCAACGCCAGCAATAGGTCATTGATATATTAAATCAGGACTGAGTTACACTGCAGCTTTAGGGTCTCCAGATTCTTTTTCAAGATCTGGTTGAAGATTGAGGGGTGTGAGAAATTGGGTTGTTGGTTGAGGGGGATGTAACCATACTCAAGCTATAGCCACAATCCCTGTCGGGTGAATGACAAAAGTCAATAAATTAACCTGTGCTTAACCCTCTCGTAGCTTAGTACAAAAGGAGTTAGGCTTAACTTAGAGGCAATGTGTGAAGTTTTTATGCAGCACACAGACAGTAATAAAGTGAAAACACAACATACAAATCTCACACAAATTTAGAAAAATTAGTAAGTTTTAATAAAGTATTTGACTCCAAAACAAAAATCCAATCAGTAGAACCAAAGTTCTACATTTTTAAAGTTTACGGTAAAATCTAGGCATAAAAGATCAAAGCACCAACAGCAGGCATCTAGTCTCACAAGACCAGGTCAAAGTTGGAAAATATGGGCAACAGTGATGAAGTACAAGTCGGATGCAAGAAGTGGATTGAGCCTGGTCGGAGCTTACATTCGGACTTAGAAGACATTTTGAAGAAAATGTTCTGAGGAGGTAAAGTTTCACGGGGCAAGGCTGCAGGCGGTGTCCAAGGAGGGATCATCGTTACCGGGGAGCCATTGGGCCAAGTTGCGGTCAGGATTTATACTTTCGGACTTAGTCACTTTTTTGGAAGTCAAAACTCTCCAGCGGGATGAAGCTGGAGGCTGTAGTCGACAAAAGTTCCATGAAGCCAGGTACTCCTCTGGCAAAGGACAACAGAACAGCATTTTCTGTTGTGTAGAAGAACGTAGCGGGAGCTGCTGCAAAGTCAGGCCGACCGGCGATGCACCTTGGGCGAATAGAGATCAGGTTCGTCCTGGTCTTCTCTCGGTTTTCAGAGCAGCTTTTAGCTCAAAAAGTTCTACGTCCAAATGTGAGCATCCAGGTGTATTATATGATATGGCTGTGGGGCCTTATCATGGAATACCCTCGCAAAACCTTTATTGAGTACAGTCAGGCTCATTTGAACACCCATAAGCTCAACCCTGGGTAACTATGACTTTCGAGTAGCAAGGCTTGAACAAAGGAATTTAGAGTAAAGCATTTAACAGTACCAAACAACAAAATAAGAAAGCCACATGACATGGAAGAAACATGACACCAATTCATAAAAGTACAGTGTATTGTTATGAATTTTTAGAGTGAAAGATTATCAAAAATCAACCGGAAAGGTCCCCAAATATGATTTTTCAAACATTTTATCACTTTTAATTCCAACTGCAAGCAAGCATTGGTCAATAAAATGTTTGCAAACTATTCAAAAGTTTGTAAAAGGTAGTTCAACTACTCTGGCCTGGCTTGGGTGACGAAATACAACAGGATCATGGTCTAGGGGACTAATGGGGTAGATCTCGACAGTTACCTGCCCACTAGAGCATTTTCTAGTCCAGTTCCATCCTTTACAGCGTGACCATTATAGACTATAATGGAGTGGTCCTGATTCTGGGGATGCAGAATGAAAAGATGCCCAAGGATGCTCCGGTTGCGATGCAGTTGACGGGTGTCTTTGTGGTGGTTCCTTGGTCTACGGGTGATGTGGGGTGACTTTGGCCACAGAGGTCAGGGTCTCACAAAGTCCTCTTTTCAGGGGTAGAAGGACAGTGGCAGCTGGGCTACTGGTCTCTGAATACCATGGTTGATCAAAATCCTTTAGTGGGGCTAGTATCCTTCTGAAGCAACCGATCCAGACTTTGATGACACTCCCAACAGACTTGGATGCAATTTTTGGCCGTTGAAGATTGGTCTCTCAAGGTTCCAAATGGCAGCTAGCAGTGAATCATCTCCAGTGCCTAGCAACTTGACGGTTTGGCCAACTTTAGCTCTTATGTCCCTGGAACTAGTTCGAGGAGATCAGCAGACTGATCCTTTGAGTCACTGCTTTGGTCTGGGGATCAACTTTTACCCGAGCTAGGAGCCACAGGCACACTCTAAACTTTGCTAGCCCAAAGTGCAGCAGGTGCAGTCCAGCAGATGGCACAGCCTCTCTTTGAGCAATTTGAAGAGCATCAGGGCAGTCCTTTTTCGGTCCTCTTTCCAAATCCAGCATGATCTAAGAGTCCAGGGTGCCAGGGGTGCCCTTTTTATCCAGTTAAAGTGCCCTGAGGGGACCATGCTGAAGGAAGTAACCCGTTTCGGGCCACCCGGGTCACTAATGACCACCTCTCAGCCTTCCGTACTAAATGAAGAGTCGGTCAGACAGTAGAGAATACAAACCAATAACTGTTTATTCATATACACTCAGAATGGAGCCCCATCTGCCCAGTCGCCAGGAGTGCTGCAGAGGGAACTGAAAGCGACAAGCTTAAAGATACATTATGTAAGTTTCGTAACCGGGCGAAATCATGCCCACAGTGGAATTTTCCAAGCAGGTGCAGTTAAACAGTCAGCGCTCATATCGCACACAAAGTAACATAGTCCAAGGTCGTTCCATCCGGAGCCCGCCACCAGACAAGTGGGAGAGGGCCTCTATCTAGTGAGAAAGCTATGTGCTGACATGAACAGTGTGCTCATTACTGAAACAAAACCTAGAAACAAAACTCGGAGAGGAGCATTTCTCGGAATTGAACTAGATCAGTTTCGAACAGCTTAAAATGGCACCCAAATAGAAAATGGCGCAGCGAATGCTAACTTACATGGAGATCTGCGTAAACATAAACAGTTTCTATTGTAACAGACCCTCCTTTTAGCATGAGCTAAAACATTTTCTAACGACAACAAGAGGAAACAAAACTACAAACAGTAATAAGAAATCTCATTAATGAACAGTTAAGAGCACTCCATACTATCAACATCAGGAAGTGATACAGTAAGGAGGGAGGAATTCTCGAAAATTCCCTCATCGATATAGATCAGATCCTCAATATCCTTTTGAATCATTATAGCGGCATTTGTGTCATGAATTGATATCTTCTTTTTAGGCTTGAGAATAGTGGTACAATAGGAGCAGCAGAAGGGAAGACACTGAATAAGAGCACAGCAGAGCACCAATGCCACAATCCGATAAATCTCTTTTTCAAGAATCCAGCCCCAGCTGCCAAAGAGAGAACAACTCCAATTCCCACTTTCCATTCCTTTGATGTTTTCAAGAATATCTAAAATGTGTTTGGTAATATTATTTTCTATATTCTTGATCCCAACCGTACACTGATTGCCCACTACCGCGCATACACCACCACTCTTAGCTAAAATAAAATCAACTGCAAATTTAGTCTGTTCTGAATATATTCGCATGCTCTCTAACTGAGTGGTGATGTGGCGCAAAGCTGCTACTGTGGTATTAGATACAATTTGCAGCTTACACCCAAAATATTCTCTAGCCTTCTCACCCCTGGCCATAGAGGTACCATCCAAAGTGAAAATAGAAGAAAGGATGTATCCAAAAGTGGTCCCATTACTATAATTATTGACCTCTATATCGGTCACTCCCTCACAGAATTCTTTGGTCAGAGTCCTTTTAACCCATCGTATGTTAGGCTCAGCATATTTACAAGGCACACCATTGTGGACATTGGAATACGTCCCATTAGACAAAAAGAAAAACCCTGGGTGTGCATAAATCGGTCCCTCATAATCCACTGCTGCATACCTGGAGTTCATTCCAAACGGTACTTGGATCGTCGTCATTCACCAAGGGGATCGTATTTTTGTACAGCACTATTAGTGAGCAATTTATATACAGTGATGTCAGTGCTATTCACAACGGGGCAACAAGCGGGATAATAACCTGCCTCCCGGGTAACTATCAATTCCTTGTATTGCCAACCCACTAATGTAACATTCGGTTTTTCCATATAGAAATTGTAGCAATATGTATTGTTATCACAACCTGGACAACCTATCCCCAGCATCTTTCTATGGTATAGACATGGTCCCGGATAATCAAAACCAAATACTCCTTTCACTTCTGTGAATTGAGGTGGCCGTGTATAAGTATAGTTTACAAGTGACAATGGATATGCAGTCCACAGACTAGTGACAGATTGGGTGGGGTAACAAGCTGTCCCTTCTCCGAAGAACCTCTAATGTGTTTCCAAGAATACATTACTCTGGGCTGTTCTTTTGTTTCTTTTTGGGGAGATAACCTGACCCTTGCTGCGTAAAGGTACACTTTGATCATTTTCCAAAACCCATGACACCCCACACAATATTATTACCAGCAAAACCAAAAGAATAACACATATCATTTTGTTTCTCCGTGTCCACACCATATTATGCTGTGCAACAAGAACCATTGGCTGCTCTTCTTCAGCAACCTTTCTACCAAAGGGATGCATAATGAATTGTAAAGAGGCAAAAAATGCAAAGAAAATATGTAAGTTCCCAGTGTCCGTCAGAGCCTCACTGGTACAGGCTCCTATTGTCCATCAATAAGTTGGTGCTCTTGAGCACTGGCAGTGGAGCTTGCTCTGTCCTAAGCTCTTTTAATCTATCCCACATCGATAAAGATGCTATACCTGCAAGGTATACTTCTGTTCTCCCTAGCTAATGTTCAGACGATAAGGGCAAAGTGAGTTCAAAATTCTCCACTAATTTCAGTGAATTCCCTTGGTACTGAACTCAGTACTATCTATCTTGTGCAGTCCATCCCTAATATTTCTTCTCCTTGTGTGAAAGGCAGCGCCCGGTGCAGGGTTCCACCTCTAATTCACTTTGGGTTCGCTATCAAAATAATGAGGCAAGCGCTGGAAACTGGAAGACAAGAAAAAGGTTTATTTCTCATGAGGAGATCACGTCAACTGCAGACACCGGGATGTCTGAGGGAGGTGTTCTGCTGATAACTCCTTTGGCTCTTCCTTTTATACAGGTTTGACACAATGCATTGGTTTCATCAACATGGTTACACAAGCTTGGGGTCCCCGCCCCGGGCAGGTTGTCACACAAGCCCAACAGTAATTCTCTTCCCACCCAGGTCAAACAGACAATCTTATCTTGCAGCTGGACCTTGCTTCAGGGTCTAAAACATGTGAGACCGGCCAGATCTAAGAGTCCGTTCTGTTGATAAAAACAGGTCCCATTGTTGGTAACAACAAGTCTTGCTGTTTGCAGTGCAATAAATCATGTTGCAAGAGTCTTTTTGGTGTTTGGAACCTGTTTGTGTAACTAGGTGCAGTGAGGGGTAGAGTGTCCAAAGGTTTGCCTGAAAACAGAGATGAGAGGAAAAACGAGTTTGTGGCAGCAAGTGGCGCTGAGGTTTGTTGCGGCAAATAGAGTTTATAGCCCCCAGCACACGTACCAGGTCGGTCAGAGGGTCAAAGGGATGCTAGTAAGGGCAGGGTGAAACAAAGGTGACCAACAGAGTACAAAATGGCTGTGATAGATTAAAATGACTGCAACTTATGTGCACATAGAATTCCACCAGACAAGATGGCGCAGGTAATGTTCACGATTGTCGTTTTGCTTTTAACAGTGGCCCCTTTGAACATAACTAGCCAGCTTGTCAGTCTATTTCGATCTCCATAATGTCCTGTATCTCTTGATCATACATTACTCTCATTTTTGTTAGCTGAGTGTCCATAGTCTTAGGGTGCAAGGTAGTTATGCAAAGAGAACACAAAGGTGGTATACAGTGTATACCCAAACAACAACCACATATTGTCAATACTGGGACCAAGAGAATCATTGATATTTTCCAACCCCACTCCTTCAAGATGCCCCAAAGCCAACTTCCAATTGTCCAAGTCTCTGATCCTTGATGAATTTCTGAAGATAGTCTATGGAGATGTTCGATTGCTTCATAGACAGAAGGATGTGGCACGTGCCCCCCCCAGTTTCTTGGGAGCCAGGTGTAGGCTTTGGTTCCACAAACAAAGTACATATTGGGTGATGCAACAAGCGCTGGGGGGTTGGCAGTGTTCAAAGTCCTTACAATGCTACAGGTGCTGTGACCCACATTCTTAGTCCCACGGCCTTCAATGCATACAAGGCCAGAGACAATCACCACAGATAGGGCCACAGTCAGTGTTGCAGCAGTTCTTTTCTTCAGGTAGGAAAATGTGGCTCTGTTAGGATTATTGAACACTTGCATTTCCACTCGTTCTTTGGAGGGGACATTAAACTGGAATGTCACATTGAAGGTGTGAGGGCAGAAGGGGGCGGCTGTCCTTCCTGTTTTGTTTAGCCAGAACTCGTTGTAGAACTGGGCGATTGTTCCGTCGGAAGTGGCATTGTCTTTGTAACTTTCTTGTAGGAGCATCATCCAGGCAAGGCAAGATCCGTGAATAGAAAAGGGCGAAGGGATGAAAGGGATGGAATGTTCAGTGGCATGTGGTAACAGCCCACGGACATAACAGTTGGGAGCATTGGTGGCAAGATTGTGCTGGTGCAACATCTGCACGAAAGAATTATTCCAGAATTCTTTGCGTCGTTCTCGGAGATGTGGCGGTAGTGATACCAGGTAGTGTTCTTTCTTGGTGGTTGGTTGCATGGTGGGTGACAATGTTCTGTATGCAGGTGCATTCTCTTCAATGATCCAGAGTGCGACCATTAGCAGGAGACAGGTGAGAAATGCGGCTACAAGTGCAATTGTCTTTGTGCTGTGCAGGTTAGCAGTCTTGGTGTCTTTGCGGTGGTTTTGCAGGTGTTCAGTTTCTTCCATCATCTACGAGGAGCTCAACAACTGTTAGGACCACAGACTTTTGTCTGGCGCTTTCCTGGTAGCGTTGTTTGACTGTGCTACTGATCTGAGACCTTGACTTAGTTAGTGGCCTGGTCGTTGGAGCTCCCTCCTTTCGTCGATCTTAGGTTGTACCCTTTCCTGGATGGCACCGTGGGCTCGGGAAATTCTGATAGTTCGAGGGTGTCTTCTTGTGGGTAGCAACTCAGAGCTGGTCGGTCTCTCGCGAGTACTTCCTCTTGCACCTCCACTCCTTCACAGGTTGCCAGGGTTGGAGGGACTCGTTTGCAATGATGAGCGTGCAGCCAGTTTCGTTTTCTTTCCACTCGGAGGGCAGTTCGGGTGGTGATCAGGACTTGCCAGGGGCCCGTCCACCTAGGCTCCAGATTCTTCGTTCTTTGGAAGTTGCGAATCAATACATGGTCGCCTGGCTTTATTTCATGTCCCGGGCCCCTGGATACGTCAGGCAAGGCTTGCTGCACCTGTTGGTGGCTAATTGTTAGCTCGTTTGTCAATTTATGCAAGTAATCCGACATTAATATGTTCGGTACATCGTTAATGGAGGTGGGTCTTGGTGCCGCCCAAATGCTCATAGGCCTGCCGAAGACCACCTCATACGGGGTCAGTCGGTGTTTGGTTGGGGTGGAGCGCATCGATAACAATGCCAATGGGAGGGCGTCGGGCCATTTCAACCCGGTCGTGGCAACTATTTTGGCTAGTTTTAGTTTCAACGTTGCATTGTGTCTCTCTACCAGGCCCGCTGATTGGGGGTGGAAGACGGCATGGAACTTTTGTTTTACCCCCAACCCTCTCAGTATGTTCTGTATCACCTCGGCTACGAAGTGGGGGCCGTTGTCGCTCCATAAAATTCTGCAAAGGCCGGATCGGGGGAAGAATTCTTTCAGCAATACTTTTGCAGTGGCTAAGGCGGTATTGTCGCGGGTGGGATATGCCTCCACCCATTTGCTAAAAGCGCACACAACCACCAGGACATATTTTAGACCAAGGCATCTCTCTAGTTGAATGTAATCCATTTGAAGGATTTCAAAGGGGTGGTCAGGGACTCCAAACCCTCCCCGTGGTACTACTGTCCCCTTCCCTGGGTTGTGTTGTAGGCAGACTATACATTGTTGTACTAGGCGTTTTGCAGATTCTGCTATCTTGACGTTATGCCATACTCTGGTGATTAGTTCAATCATGGGGGTGGAGCCTATGTGTGCTGGTAAATGTGCCATGGTCAATATGGGGATGAGGTAGGCATTGGGTAACAGCCAATTATTTCCGTCTTTAGTTCTCCAGCAATCTTCCTCGTCTTTTAGTCCCACCTTTTCCCACTCGGTCAATTCGTCTTGTGTGCCTGTAGTCTGTATGTCCCTTACAGTGGTCCTAGCGTCAGTCCATCGTTCAGCTTGTGACCTGGTCACATACATTCGTGTCGTAGTTCTGTCTCCTGCCGTGGCTCGGGCAGTAACGTCTGCTAGTGCATTTCCCTGTCCAATGAGATCAGTCACTTTCCCATGTGCTTGGCATTTTATCACTGCTAACTTCTTGGGGAGGAGGACTGCTTGCGTCAAGGCGGAGACTAAATCTCCATGCAGGATGGGTGTACCATCTGAAGTCAGGAACCCTCTTTCTTTCCATAAGATCCCAAAATGGTGAACCACCCCGAAGGCATATTGGCTGTCGGTGTATATGTTAACTGTCGTGTCAGTCGCTAAGATACATGCTCGTGTGAGGGCAATGAGTTCTGCAGCCTGGGCTGAACGTTGGGGAATACGGGCTGTTTCCAGAACGGTTCGGGCTGTGGTGACAGCGTATGCAGCTGAGGTGGTGCCGTCGGGGAGTTTGATGCACGAACCATCCACCCATAGTTCCCCATCTGGTTCTAGAAAGGCGGTGTCTCTGAGATCTATTCTACTCTTTGTTTGTTCATCGGTTAGTGTCACACAGTCGTGTAGTGGAGTCACGCTAGGATCATTTTTGGGTAGGGGTAACAGTGTGGCTGGATTGAGGGTGGTGCATCGCTTTAGGGTAATGTGCGGTGCTAGCAGGGTCAACTCATATCCTGTCAGTCGGGCGCTAGTCAAGTGTTGGGTTTTGGTCTGGTTTAGTAGTGTGTCGACTGCATGGGGTACTAAAACAGTGACTGGATTGGAGAGTACTATTCCTTCGCTCTGGCGTATCGATACTGCTGCAGCTGCCACAGCGCGCAGGCACGCTGGCAGCGCTCTGGCTACTGGATCGAGGGTGGCAAAGAAATATGCACAAGGGCGTTGTTTGTGACCAATTGATTGTGTTAGGACAGACAATGCACATCCTTCCCTCTCGTGCGTGTAGAGGAAGAATGGTTTGGAGTAATCCGGGGTTCCTAGGACAGGCGCTGAACAAAGGGCATTGCGTAGTTCTTTAAAGGCTGACTGGCATTCGGGGATCCAGGGAGAGGTGAGGGGATGTCTTTAGCTAGGAGGGAGAGAAGGGGTTTGACAATGAGGCTAAAGTTCGGTAACCACTGTCGGCAAAATGAAGTGAGACCTATCAAAGAGCGGACTTGTTTCTGATCTTTGGGGACAGGGGTGTCTAGAATTGTCTGGATCCTGTCAGGCGTGAGTTTCCTCCCTTCTTTGGATAAAAGGTGACCCAATAGGTCACTTGTGATTTACAGAACTGCAATTTCTTTCGGGAGACCTTGTGACCATTCTCAGCAAGAAAATGGAGTAGTTTGATGGTGGCTGTGACGGCTATTGGTATGGTGTCCGCTGCTAGAAGGATGTCGTCTACATATTGTATTAGTGCCACTCCATCTGGCAATTGTATGGCGTCCAACTGTCTTTTAAGCGCCTGGCTATAGAGCTTGGGCTCTCAGTGTACCCCTGAGGTGCTCTGCAAAATCTGTACGAACGGGAGTTTAGGGTGAATCTAAATAGATAGCGGCTGTCCTTGTGTATAGGTATGGAAAAGAATGCGTTTTTGAGGTCAATTACAGTGAAGGTGGTGGCAGTGGAGGGGATTAAAGTCAAAATTGTCGTGATGTCAGAAACTACTGGGTATTGTGGCACTACGATTTTGTTTATCTCCCGCAGGTCAATCATGAAGCGGTAGGCTTTTCCGTCTCCCTCTCCCTGTCTCTTTACAATCGGTAGTATGGGACTGTTACAAACGTTGCTCACTACTTCCTCTACCACCCCTGCCTCTACCAAAGAGTGTATGATCTCTGTCAGTGCCTTCTCACCCTCTGGCGATATTTTGTACTGCGGTACTTTCGGGAGGGTTGCGTCCTGTCGTATTGTTACGTGTACTGGGTCAATCATCATTCGTCCTATGTCTGAATCAGCCCTAGCCCATAAGTGTGATGGCAAAGTGTCCAGTAGGGATGCGTCAGTCTCGGAGATGGGAAACATGTGCTGAGAAGGGTTCTCTCTATGGCGCTGGGGGTTGTCATACAGGACGACACGCACTCCGTCTGGTGAGCATCTGATAGTCGCATGGAAGTGTTTCAAAGGTCGAGACCCATAATGGCGTCTGGGGTGTTGGAAGAGAGGAGGAATGTCGTTTCTACGCTATTGTTGTCAAGGTTAAAAGGGATCGGTCGGGACAAAGGGTTGGTGGAGGGCGTACCGTCAAATCCTATTGAGGTCACATGTGAGCCTGACAAGGGTGCCCTTGGAATCAGTCGTTTGGATAGTGCACTACGTGTTGCTCCCGTGTCTACCAGAAATGGCGACTTTGTGCCCAGGACCTCAGCGGTAACATAAGGGCCTTGCTGATCAACATAGAGCTCGACTGGATCCCTCCCTTGCCCCTGGCTGTCCTATGCAAAGTTGTACGTATTGTCATAATCTGTCTGTTGGTACTGATTCTGTTTGGGATGGTCAAATGTGTTCACTCTTCCTGGCCTTTCCTCGCTTGCTTCACTCGCGTACCCTCTCCCACGTCCTCTTCCTCTCTGTCCACTTGCTATTTCCCTCGCCCCTCTGCCCCTACCAGCTCCTAACAAAGCCGGGCATTGGGTTTTCCAGTGTCCATATTCTTTGCAAAATGCACATTGATCCTGTCCTAGGTCTGGCGTCCTACATATGATGTCGATGAATTGTTTCTAGGTGGCTGTACTCTAGGGGTATTCTGCTGGTATCCTCCCCTATATTGCTCCCTTCCTGTATTCGCCCCCTGGAGTTGTGCTACCATTACCCTTTCCTTCAAGTCCTTCTTTTTCCTTTCTGTAGCCCTGTCATTTTCGTTTCTCTGATGCTCATAGTACTGGGCCATTTGGAGAATGGTCGCCGGTTTAGATGCTGCCCAACTACTTTCGCTGGCTTGTAATTTCTGGGATACATCTGGCAGTAGTCCTTTGACATAGTTCTGCACAAATAAGTGGTGTCCGGTTGCGGTGGACATGTCTTGTCCACTGTAATCGGAGAACACCGTTTCAAATCTGGAGAAATACTCTGAGACATCCTCTTGTGGTTTCTGGCGGCACGCGGTTACTATGGACCAGTCTATCTTTTTCTCTGGGATCAGCGTTTTCACTTTCTGCACTATTTTGTCAGGGAGGTCCAATATTGCTTTAACCGGTTTTTGACCAGGGTTCCGCTGTTTATCTAGTGTGTTGAGTTGTTCCCAGGTATGACCAAGCAGTTCGGTATGGTCTATTTTCCTAATCTGTTTCCACACATCTGCTGGCAAACATAACCCAAAGAACAAGTCTATGTCGGCAAGTGTCATTATTGTTGATCCCAGAGCGGTACCTAGCTCGGTGTAAAAGGCGGTGGGGTTCTTTCGTAAATCCGGTAAAGATTTACGGAACGTCAAAATGTCCTGTCTGTCCCATGGTTGATACACCCAATTGTAGACCACCCTTCCTCTAGCGTCTTGATGGTTCATATCGTCATGAGTCCCTTGTCCTCTAGGAGGTACCCAATAAGGGGCAGCTTCTTTTATCGGCATCATGCTATTTGGTTTTTCCACCGGGGTCCTGCTATCTTAGATGTCCTGTCCTTATCTATCCGTCCTTGTTCCACGAGGTGACGGAATACCTCCAGTGTGGATGAAAAGAGTTCTGTAACATCGTTGTCGCCTTCATCTCCGGTGTCTACCTTCCTATAGAGAGCCACTAGCCGCTCGGGCCCTACATCTTGGTACTTCTCTTCATATGCAGTAAGAGTGTGGTAACAGAGACGTACAATAAAGTATTGTTTGCGGTTTTCAACATAGGAGTTGCATATGTCAGTTACATACTCTTCTGTCTCCTTCCTATCTATGAGGGATTTAACTATTTTATCAATGCCTGCTCGCTCATTTTTACTTAATCGCGGGACCCTGGGCGCTCCTTTTTCTTTTGATCCTACCTCTACTACTGTATCCTTTGATGAGGCATTTGGTGTGGGTTTATTGTTAGGTCCCCCAATCATATACATGCCACCCCCTTACGCCCCTACTCATCCCGTAGTACAACGCCAGGACCACCAAAGTATAGCCGTAGATGGCACGATCGCCTCAGTCTCCCCCGCCTCGGTGGGAGCAGAGGCGGTGGAGACTGAGGCGATCGTGCCATCTCTGGCTATACTTTGGTGGTCCTGGCGTTGTACTACGGGATGAGTAGGGGCGTAAGGGGTGGCATGTATATGATTGGGGACCTAACAATAAATCATCATCTACCCTTTGTTTTGCTGGTAACTTGGGGTAAAGAGTCGAGGGCGTTCTAACAGGGCATTGACCTGATATTTTTGATTCCTGTTCCTTTTTATCGATTTCCTTTTCTTTTAGTTTTTCTTCTAATCTTTTACAGGCTTGGTAAGCTGATTTTCGCGTTTCTTTATCTTGTCTAGCTTCGTCCCTTTTCTTTCTTTGAGCTGCCTCTTTTCGCCATAAACCAAAACTGTCAAACATGGCTGGTCTAGTTTTCTTTTTGTGGAGAGCTAATTCTAACGTTTCTATTTTAGCGGGATCGAAAGATCCCGTCAGTGGCCACTGATTTACCCGGTCCTTCCTAGTGTATTTATGCCATCGTTTGCTATAAGCTACGGTGGCTAATCCATACTTTACGTACATGTCCTTGTTAGGGGTGCCTTCCGGCGGTGCCGGCTGACTGACCTCTAACGAACGGTCTGGTCCAAAACAATTACAATCAAACAATCTAGAGAAAACAGGCATGACGTATTTATCGGTCAAAAATGAATATCTCAATCAATCAATTTAGACAAAAAGTCTGCACTACCTGTCCTTCGCTGCCTGCAAAGAGAGAGAATATTCCTATTCTTCGTTGTTTACAAGCAGGGAAATGTCGCAAATAACTCAATATCAAAAAAGGAATACTAGTATTTCAATCAAACTATTCAATCAATCAATCAATTTAAGTCGTTTTTTCACGACCATACCCGGACCGTATGGACGGTTCTTCGTCTTCCCCTTCCAGCGCCTGGTTGTCCTCTCACTCCAACAATCAATGCGGCGTTCCTCTAAGGTCCCAGTCAGGACCGCAGGTCACTCGAGAGAGGTCCGTTCGGAACCGGTGAAGTTCAGTCGATCGGCAGCCAGACAAGGGTCTTCTCAGGCAGGTATACCCCAATCGTTTAGTCGTTCACTCTGTCGTTAGGACCTCTCTACCGGACCCACGCGTCGCTGATGGGCCCCCACGTTTAGGCGCCAATTTGTGAAAGGCAGCGAGTCTTCTAAGACCCTCAATGCTGCCCGGTGCAGGGTTCCACCTCTAATTCACTTTGGGTTCGCTATCAAAATAATGAGGCAAGCGCTGGAAACTGGAAGACAAGACAAGAAAAAGGTTTATTTCTCATGAGGAGATCACGTCAACTGCAGACACCGGGATGTCTGAGGGAGGTGTTCTGCTGATAACTCCTTTGGCTCTTCCTTTTATACAGGTTTGACACAATGCATTGGTTTCATCAACATGGTTACACAAGCTTGGGGTCCCCGCCCGGGCAGGTTGTCACACAAGCCCAACAGTAATTCTCTTCCCACCCAGGTCAAACAGACAATCTTATCTTGCAGCTGGACCTTGCTTCAGGGTCTAAAACATGTGAGACCGGCCAGATCTAAGAGTCCGTTCTGTTGATAAAAACAGGTCCCATTGTTGGTAACAACAAGTCTTGCTGTTTGCAGTGCAATAAATCATGTTGCAAGAGTCTTTTTGGTGTTTGGAACCTGTTTGTGTAACTAGGTGCAGTGAGGGGTAGAGTGTCCAAAGGTTTGCCTGAAAACAGAGATGAGAGGAAAAACGAGTTTGTGGCAGCAAGTGGCGCTGAGGTTTGTTGCGGCAAATAGAGTTTATAGCCCCCAGCACACGTACCAGGTCGGTCAGAGGGTCAGAGGGAAGCTAGTAAGGGCAGGGTGAAACAAAGGTGACCAACAGAGTACAAAATGGCTGTGATGGATTAAAATGACTGCAACTTATGTGCACATAGAATTCCACCAGACAAGATGGCGCAGGTAATGTTCACGATTGTCGTTTTGCTTTTAACACTTGGACTCAGTATCACTAAGCCGAGGGTGCAAATTGTACCTGGTAGCCCCAGGCAGCATGTGATCAATAAACAAAGGCTCCTGAATCGCTCGAATTTCTGGGGCAACAGCCTCATTCAAAACATCATCGTTCTCCTTATCTATCTGCGTCCAGGTCAACTGGGCGTCGCTGAAGGGAACAAACCTGGGCACCTGCTCACACTCGGTGTCGCCAACTCCCTCCTTGACCCACTGGTTGTATGGCAGCACCAAAAGAATCCTTCGGCAGTGAGTGGACCCAGTTCTTTCGACCAGCAACCTTTACAGCCGTCCATGTCACCAACAGAACCTGCTCAGGACCCTTCCAGCGCGGCTCCAAACCTTTCTTCCGCTGGAAGTTCCAGATGAGAATAAAATCTCCAGGGTGAATGTCGTGGCCGGGCCCCTCTGGTACAGAAGGTAGGGACTCTTGCACCTGTTGGTGAATAGAACGTAAACTTTCTGTTAACTGGCCATGGTAATCAAGCAACACAGGATACTCAATATCAGAATATTTACGAGGACGTGGGACGCCCCAGACATTCGCCGGGCGTCCGAACAGGACCTCATAGGTGACAATCCTGTTCTAGAATGAGCTGTGGTTCTTGTTGACAAAAGAGCTAACAGTAGAGCATCTGGCCATTTTAACCCTGTTGTCTCTTGGATTTTTGCCAGTTTTAGTTTGAGAGTACCATTGTACTTCTCAACAAGGCCAGCTGACTGGGGGTGATTAGCAGCGTTAAATTTCTGCTTAATGTGCAACCCTTCACAAATCAATGTAATCACTTTCCCATTAAAATGACTTCCGTTGTCACTCCAGGTAACTCGGGGCAAGCCGAAACAAGGAAAGTACTCTTTAAGGAGTACTTTCGCAGTCGTAATCGCCGTATTATCTTTAGTAGGGTAGGCCTCAACCCATTTACTGAATGCACATACAACCACCAAAACATACTTAAGATTATTGCATCTCTCTAATTTGATGTTGTCCATTTGGAGGACCTCAAAAGGAAAAGTAGGTGGTACAAAATTACCAGGCGGTGTAGGGGTACCCTTCCCTGGATTATGCATCATACAGACCATGCAGTATTTCACCAAATGCGCGGCCGTCTTGGAGATGTTATCATTATGCCACACAGGGGCTAACAATTTACAAGTGCCTTTTGCACTAATATGAGCTGGACCATGTGCCATAGTAACCACGAGAAGAACATATGCATCGGCATTTCTGTTGCCCCAATTTATCAATCCAACACCCTTCCTCATTCAACTGTGCTGTACTCTCCTGCCATTTAGCTACTTCCTCTATCGTGGCTTCGCTTTGTATCTCCTTTACACTCTCAAGGGTATTTTCAAACATAACAACCTCGGGACCCCACCTAGCTGGACCTGCAACAAACATGCGTTTAATTTTACTTCGGGCCGTTGCCTTAGCTACCTGATCTGCAAAAGTATTTCCTCTACCTGCATCATCTGTAACCTTTCTATGGGCGCTGCACTTGATTATTGCCAATTTCTTGGGGAGAGTTAAAGCAGACAAAAGCCGCAATATAAGGTGCCCATGCTGAATCTTGGTACCATGGGAAGTAAGAAACCCTTCCTCTGCCCAAAGCCGCCCAAAATTATGCACGACCCCAAATGCGTACTGGCTGTCAGTATAAATATTGACAACCAACCCTTCACTCAATTCGCAAGCTCGAATAAGGGCAGCAAGCTCAGCAGCTTGAGCCGACTGATAGGGGACTCATGATGTCTCTACCGCCGTCTGTGATGTAGTGATAGCATAAGCTGCAGTGGTGGTGCCATCTGGTAATTTAAAACAAGAGCCATCGACATATAGTTCTGCTTGAGGGTCAGATAAGGGAACATCAGTCAGGTCTACCCGTCCTTTCGTCTCTTCCTCTGTCCAGAAAATACAGTCATGTTTGTCGACTGCATCATTCTCAGAAGGGAGGGATAGTAACGTGGCTGTATTCAGAGTGGCACATCTCTTGATCGTAATATGTTTAGCAAACAATGTCTATTCATAGCCAGTAAGACGTGCACTGGTGAGGTGCTGTGTCTTCGTCTTATTCAAAAGTATATCCACAGCATGGTGTACCATAACTGTGAGGTCAGAATCAAGTATCAGTCCAGCCGATTGCCTGATTGAAGTGGCCACAGCCGCGAACGCTCGCAGGTAGCACGGAAGGGCCCTAGCAACAGGGTCAAGCACAGCAGAAAAGTAAGCGTAAGGCCTCTGTTTATCCCCAAACTTTTGTGTTAGGACAGAAAGTGCACAACCGGCCATCTCGTGGACATAGAGCACAAACGGTTTGTTATAATTCAGTGTGCCAAGTACCGGAGCCGAACAAAGCACAGTTTTTAATTGCTCAAAAGACTGCTGGCATTCGGGCGTCCAAGGCAAAGGCTCATGCACTGCTTTCGTTGTTAATGCAAGCAAAGGTTTGATTAGTAGCGAGTAATTTGGGATCCACTGGCAACAGTAGGAAGTAATACCTATAAAAGCACATACGTCTTTCTGAGTTTGTGGAATGGGCATTTTAACAATGGTACTGCTATGAGTAGGAAGTAATACCTATAAAAGCACGTACGTCTTTCTGAGTTTGTGGAATGGGCATTTTAACAATGGTACTGATACGCTCAGGGGTCAATCTCCTACCTTCCTTCCATAGTAGGTGACCTAAATAGGTAACCTCCTGTTGACAATACTGAAATTTGAAAAGAGAGACCTTATGACCATGATGTGCCACATGCAATAACAATTTCACTGTACTGTCTTTGCAACCCTGTTCCGTAGCAGAAGCAATTAACAGGTCATCAACATATTGCACCAATACATTACCTGGAGTAATCGATAGTGAATCCAGCTGTCTTTTCAATGCTTGACTATAAATACTAGGACTCTCCGTATAGCCCTGAGGAGCGCAACAGAATCTAAAGCTTCTGCTGGCCAGTGTAAATCCAAACAAATACCTACTGTCTGGATAGATAGGAATACTGAAAAATGTGTTTTTCAGGTCAATGACAGAAAAGAACGTCGCAGTAGATGGAATCATCGTTAAGACCGTAGTGATATCAGAAGCCACTGGAAATTACAATTTTATTAACCTCTCGCAAATCAATCACAAAGCGATAAACATCATCAATAGCATCAGGGGAACCCGAAGGTCTCCTCTTAAGGACCGGAAGAATAGGACTATTACAAATGTTGGCAGACGTTTCTTCAACTACTCCCTTTCGTATCAAATCCTGAATAATCTGAAGAAGAGCCCATTCACCTGCCTGCAGTATCTTATACTGAGGAATGCGGGGTAAAATAGCATTATCTTTAACTTGGATAGAAACTGGTTGTATATGCAACAGACCCACATCCGTATCACCTGTGGCCCATAGTGGGTGGTACCTGAGCAAATTCAGCTGGAAGGGGTGCATCCTGAGACAAACACTGCCTAGTACTCACATCCGGACCCATAGTAATATAAACACCTGCAGGGGAGCAATAAATAGTAGCATGCAATTTCTTCAACAGATCCAAACCCATCAAATTTTAACCAAAGGTAAATGTTAATAAGAACGGAGATTCCACAGTGAAAGGACCAACAGTCAATGCAAGGGGTCGTGAAATGGGGCTTACAACCGGTGCACCTGAAAAACCTACCGAAACATTGTGGCCAGACAGAGCCGCCCCAGGGACCATATGTCGAGAAACAGAACTCTTTGTCGCACCTGTATCCACCAAAAATTCCTTAGTCGAGCCTTGCAAATCCGCTGTGACATAAGGGCCACGCTGATCTACAGGTATCGGAACTGGTCCCTCACTCTGTCCCTGGCTGTCCTAACTGTAATCAAAGACAAATCTCCTTTGGAATTATTCATTACAGTAGATCAAAACCACTCAACCAATCCGAATTATCACCAAAACATGACACCATCACCAATCTCAGAAGACCAAGCGTGTCTAAGATATAAAAATGTTTTATTTAAAAATCATCAATATACAGTATTAAAAATAGACCAACATATACACACAGTTAAAAATACACAATTAATCATAGGGAGAATAAACAAGAAAAATGCTTTCTATTCGTCTAAAGGCACATAAATTTGATCCAGATCATTTGTTCAACACATCCAATTATTATGCGATAAATTTATAACAAAAAACAAGTCACAAATGTCATCACAATCTATAATATGCCTTTATGTAGTATGCGTCGACGCGTTTCGGTGGATGTTATAGTTCTTGGAAACCACCTTCCTCAGGACAAACATGAATACTCCCACATGGATATTTAGAATCTGTACATTTTCATACAAAAAAATATATAAAAAACAATTACTCTTCAGAAATATATAGACAGTGTCAATATTTTGGTGATACACACATCATTCATCAAACATACCCCCATGTAGTCATCTAAACCATTCCCTACTATTAAAAGAAGATGCCATAAGGTCATCATAAAAGAGGGGAAACCAGTTCTCCGCTCACCCCAAGAAGGATGCCAATGCCTCCCTTGTAAATATGGATAGATAATGTCCTTAACAGCGACCCCAAAAGGGATCTCATTCCCAAGCATTTATGTGGGAAGTATTTCAACAACTACCTGTCACGGTATCAGAGTGCACATCCAGTTAGACTGCAGAACATAATCCTTGCAAGCCCATATAAAGAAAAATAAATTGGTTACTTCATGGGATATCTCTCCATGAAATTCCGATTTGATCTGTGGAGAATAATGACCCTGATTAGTTCAGTATAACTTCCCAGTCTAGGGTAAATACTCAATAACAAAAGAAAGCATACCTTCAAATTTATTTATTCAAGGCCACTTCAAATGAGTGAAGATAGAAAAGATAAAAATCACCTCATGTCTCTGCAACAAGAGAGGACATACGATATATTTTCTATAAATATTCTTAGGTTTAAGTGGCTATATTTAGCCATAACAAATCCAAAATCTCATTTTTACCTTCACACAAATATGCTAAGTTCATCTGAGGCAATAATCCTTCGTAGTTGTATAAGAAAAACCAAGCTAAAAAGTAATTAAAAAAGGAAGTGACCTTTCCGTGTGTTTATTGACGAGTACCACTGAGCAGAATGGCGATATCAGTTCTCGCTCATCATGTCAAATCTGAAAAACACGGATATGGACCATTTAGAAAGAGCATACCACAATGCCATCCAATATACCCTATGACATTTCTTTGTACATCCAAAAACCACCCTCGTAATTATTAGCTATTGCCAGTGACCTGTTTCCTCTATAGTGAACAGAAATACGAGAAAAGCCCCAGAACGGCCTCGCGCTCCACTAGTCAAAAGCAGGCAAGTACCCCGGGCATACCATACCACGAGTCCCTTACTGCGCACTGTTAATCGCAGCCAGAGCACTTCTATTTAAATCAATGTCCATCAAGAGAGCGGGCCCCAACTCTGTCTAGCGAAAATATGCAGCCCAACCGTCCCTCTTACCTTCAATGTGCACAATACTGCCATATGTCGGGTCGAAAAACCTCCGTAGTCGTTACAGCATCTGTGTTGCTCGAGTAACGCTTGAGCATTTAAATGCACTGATTACCCCCATGTGACCAATTGACTCTACGCTGTTCAGCTGTGTGTCCTAACTGTAAGACATACCTGTCACATCATCCATATCATAATCATCATGATAATACTGTCCATCTCTTGGGTCATCAAAATAATTATCAGAACGGCCCACAGGAGTCGCAGCATTCTGATTTCTGTCGGTCCCACGACCTCTACCACCAGAGCCTCGTCCTCTGGAGGATGCAACCTTCTGTAAAAGCACTGGGCACTGGCTGCGCCAATGTCCTTCCTCCTTACAATATGCACACTGATTCTGGCCCAAGGGTGTCGTTGAAGGCTGCCTAGTACGTGGAAGTTGTCTAGAAGGACCTTCCCGTCCCCTATTATTTCTGCTGCAACAACACCTTCGTCTTTAAATCCTTATGTTTTTTTTATCAGTTTTATCTTTTTTCCTCCTGATCTTAGTGTTCATAATATTGGGCCATATTAAAAATAACAGAGGGAGAAGACGTGGACCAAGTACTCTCGGACGCCTGCAAACAAGTCATTATTTCAGGAAGAAGATTAGTAACAATCCTGTCAACAAACAATCAAACTCCTCCCTCAGTGGACAAATCCTGCCCACTATAATCCAAAAACGTGTCTTCGAACCGAGTAAAGAAATCAGACACACTCTCATCCTTCTTCTGCCGACAAGCTGTCAATCTGTCCCAGCTTACCTTCTTAGGTGGAATAAGAGTGTGCATGTACGTAATAATACAACCAGGCAAAGCAAGCATCTCAGCACGGGGTTTATCTCCTGGATTCCTTTCCTGATCCCATCCTTTAATCACATCCCATGTACCACCCAATTCTGCAACATGATCTTGAGTATGTACCTGTCTCCAAATATCGACCGGAACAAGAAGACCAAAAAACATTTCAATATCGGCAAGAGTCATTACAGTAGAAGAGGCAGCCTCTGTTAATTCCTTATAATAAGCTGTATGATATTTCCTAGGGTCGGGCAACGTAGCCGTAAGGCTAAAACCTCACTTCTTTTCCACAGAGTATAAACCCATTGCTCCTGAAAGTGAGCAGCCACGGCCGGTCTAGTGACCGCACCGTGCTGATCCGTCAACACAGGTATTTCTGGATTATATATTGGATGAACTTCACGCATAGGGAACTGAGTAATTTTAGTGGGACTGTTATCATACAATCGAACTCAAAAAGAAACTATAGTGGCAATATTTGCAAGCACCTGTCCTGGGGCTAAATCAGCTACATAGACAGAGTCCTTAATATTAAATAACACTTGTGGGGCCTCTGTTTCAATGTGGGTGCGCCAAAGGTTAATCAATGTAGCGGACATATGTTGGAGAACGTGCTGCTGTAGAAAAGGCTCAAACTCACGCATAGCTTGCCAAATGTCCTCAGTGCCATAAACCGGATTACTAGCCCACTTCATAGCCTGTCTTGCTAACACATCCTCCTCATCCTCACCCACTCCAGAGCGCACCAGCGGACCCACTGGCTCCCTAAATTTCACCCAGTCCCTGTCCTCAAACCCTCGTACTGGCGTTGCAGCATCCAAAAATATTGGAGAAGGAATAACCATAGAGAGGCGACAGAGGTAGTAGGTACATCTGTGGCTAGTGTTTGCACCGGAGGAGAAAGAGCAGAGGACACAGGAGTTGGAACAGTAGATGTACTAGAGGTCATCAAAGATGGCGAGGACAAAGAAGGAGCGGGGGGCGCCGTAGCCAAAGCTGTCGAAGTAACAGCCATAGATACGGGAACGACCGAAGCAGATGAAACAGGCTGCTGTGACTGTAAAGGAACAGTGGGATATATCCTCTGCGGGGCATAAGGAGGCAGGGGTCGAGTATCTAACAGCTCCTCTACGAAAGTATCATTTTCCTCTTTGGCCAAATAAGACTTGTCAACGTGCAACCGAAATCTCCTATCTTCACATTCAATTCCTGACTCCTGTTTTTCTCTATCATATGCTACAGCTTTTTGCGTCAATGTTTGCATTTCCCCTTTCCGTGCGTCCCTCTCCATCTTTAACCGCCTCTGTCTGGCCTCCTTCTGTCAAGTCCGTAGGGAGTCAAACATCGACGGTCTACTTCATCTCTTAAATAACTGTTCCTGTAAAAACCCAATCTTTTGTTCATCAAAGGTGCCCGTCAAAGGCCACTGCAACTTGGCATTGTCCCGCGTATATTTGTGCCATAATTTACTAAACATAATAGGGCCAAGACCATGTTTCACATACATATCAAAATTAGGGCTGCCTTCAGGAGGCGCAGGCTGAGCTTCTTCCAATCGAGCATCTGCAGAACAACAACGACAACACAAATTCCAAAACTTGCTTAAGCCAGGCATTTCGAAAGAAAAACAAAGTCGTTAGTTTTACCTGGCAAAGTATTTGCAAATACTTTTTATCAAAAACTGTCTTTAGACCGTACCAAACTTAAACCCAAACTGTACCATATCCACAAAGAACCAAAACAAACTCACCTGATATCAGTGGTACAAATGAACCGGTTCTCCACTGCAACTCTTCAGACCACACGGTCAGATCCAAGGGTTTCGCCGTTCAGGACTCCAGTCGGGGTGACCACTGGGCAAGGCACTGTCCGGCGGGACAGAAGGACAGCTGTGAGTAACAGAAATTCTTCTTGCAGGGCTTCCTGAGCCGTCGGTCCCACCCGACGATATCTTCGGCCTTCCCCCCGTCTGCGGAAAGGGGATGGATCAGTCACCCGAAGGAGTCCCTGTTCGGGCGCCAGCTGAAGGAAGTAACCCGTTTCGGGCCACCCGGGTCACTAATGACCACCTCTCATCCTTCCGTACTAAATGAAGAGTCGGTCAGACAGTAGAGAATACAAACCAATAACTGTTTATTCATATACACTCAGAGTGGAGCCCCATCTGCCCAGTCGCTAGGAGTGCTGCAGAGGGAACTGAAAGCGACAAGCATAAAGATACATTATGTACATTTCGTAACCAGGCGAAAACACGCCCACAGTGGAATTTTCTAAACAGGTGCAGTTAAACAGCCAGCACTCATATCTTACACAAAGTAACATACTCCAAGGTCGTTCCATCCGGAGCCCGCCACCAGACATGTGGTAGAGGGCCTCTATCTAGTGAGAAAGCTATGTGCTGACATGAACAGTGTGCTCATTACTGAAACAAAACCTAAGTGAAGAAACGAAACTCAGAGAGGAGCATTTCTCGGAATTGAACTAGATGAGTTTCGAACAGCCTAAAATAGCACCCAAATAGAAAATGGCGCACCGAATACTAACTTACATGGAGCACTGCGTAAACATAAACAGTTTCTATTCTAACAATGCGGTTACTAGCCAATGGCTAGTAGGTCCCCTCCTCTTTTGTGTCAAAGCTCCGGTAATGTGTGACATCTGGCAATCCCAAAGTGCAATAATCTTGCCCCACTCAAAATGTCGGGACCTCCACTTGACTGTGAGTAGCTGGGTACCCCACCCAAGAGGTGTAGCTACTGAAGGGCTACAAGCCCATGGGAAAACTATTTTGGGGACAGGTTTTCCCTCCCTGGTCCGGTCTCCAGCTAGTCTACATAAACAAAAGGCAGCCTACACAGGAGTGTCATCACTATCTGCGAAACAAAGGCGGACTCCTGTTTGAAGCTTGCCTTTTGGGCAAACACCCCAAGTGGCTTCCTCTGAGGGCAGGTAACACCTCACTCTACAGCAGCTGCCTTTGTTCATAAGCCTGGGAGTTATTCACAAGTCTCCCCAGGTGGGCTGAAAGCTGTCTGTTGGCCAGGGCCTGTGCGAATCCATTGGACTAGCTGAGTCACAGAGTAGAAACTTTCTAGAAGCTGCTTTGTTTTAATAGTGGCACTAATTACGACCTGGGCATCAAGTTGGATTTAATGCCACAATGAATTTGATACCTTACAGTACTAATGCAGCAGAAGACTTACCAAATTTCATTACACTAAACACTTTCATTCTTCATCTCTAGCTGGACCCAATAAACCTTACAATTTATCCACCATCCTAATTATGAAACCTTGGTCCTCCAATGGATCTTTTTGTTGAGCTAACAGGGACTTGGATATTTAGAGAATGTGTGGCAATTTCCTTACGAGGACATGGAATAAAGAAATGCCAAATACATGTCTATTTCATCACTTTTCTCTGAGACATCTAACCCACACTATCCTGAGACAAGAAAGTTATGACCCAAAGAAATTACAAACATACGAAAATGATTACTCATGGAAAACATTTATCTAAAGCCTCAATTTGAATGGATAGAACATGAAATCGCATTTCATATCAGATTTAATATTTGATAATTAGTGCAATAGTGCAAATAGCCACACATTACAAAGCTGCTTCAATGATGAACATTTGCTGGTTGCCTAAAGAGAGAGAGAGAAACAATAGAAATTCAAGATTCAGTTGTCATATCATACAAACCAAATATGGTTGAGATATAGTCTGTCTTCAATAAGGATCTGGCCGAATCAGAACTGTAGCACAGCGTGCTATAAAAGTTAACCCTGCAGCCAAAAGGTTATTTCCTGCTCAACCTTGCCAGCCATAAAAGTGCAGGTTCAGGACAGTCAAGAAAGTTCAGTTCAAGGGTTGTGGCATTGAGGGGAAATCAAAGTTCAGTCCGACAGCATGCAAGGCAGGGAAATGGAAACAACAGCCAGCCCGACTCCTCCTCCAAGGGGCAATTATACATCCAAAAGTTCACGGTTTACACCCACAAAATATCTTTTCCATCAGCCCATATGGTTTCCATTGGTTGCTCACGGTGGGCTGCTCATGGTGTGATCAATACCTCACTAAAAAATCCGGAAGCATTAAGTAATCCTTTTGCAAAATTCATTAAGTTTCAAATGTCCATCCTTTCCACGGAAGTAAGAACTTCCCTTTACTCACAGTCTGTCCCTTCCCAGGCGCTTTCCCTGGGTTTGCAATCATATTGATACATTTCTGTCAAGAGTGTTGCTAAATCAAAAGTGAATCCATTGTTGTTGAATACAGAAAAGAAACTTCATGGAAAGTTCTCACAGTGTCTAAAGTGACTACTTCAGCTCGATTCTGCCTTTTGAGCAAGAAAGTAAAAAGCATCTGAGGCCTACATGAAATTTCGCTCAATCATTACCACATTATGATTATTATAAATCACACATCAATAATTGTATTTCGTCTTCTCTTGATTAATTCAATCACTATAATTCTTAAGCAGTTACATGTCAATATTAGGCAGTACTAAAACATTTTTTGCATGTCCATAATTTTCCAAAACAAATATTAACGTGTCACTCTGAAATACACGTTTTTATCACATAACGTTAGAGAAAACTGCAGTTTTTCTTACTATTGATTATTTCTGAATTAAGCATTTTAATCATTTCAGGAGCTTTATTATGCAACATTATTTATTTTTGATACATATTAGAAGTTATCGTCACCGCTATCTCTATGTTAACTAAGGTTTGTTTCTTAAAACACGTTTTTACATGCATAGTAAATATCATTGTTTCTTCTCTCTCTTTGCTTACACTTCTGCATGCTTTTACGATGCAGTATGACATCTCACATTTTTCAGCTTTACCGGTTTACATGTTTTCATCAAGAAATAATTATTGTAATCTCTATAAAAAGGGAGAATCTATAGAGGCAAACGTCATTTAACATTTGCGCTCCATCAATTCCCCCTTTGATGGCGAATCAAGCCATCACACAATTTTATCTTATCATCTGATCATATTCTGATGTCACATTAGAATGCAGTTGTCTTCATTTGTTTCAGTCTAACCAGTTCCAGATTTTTCATGTCATCGTAAAAACCACATTTTCTATCTTCTAATTCAACTTCTGCTCTTTTTCTTTTTCGCACTCTATTTTCTTAATCATTTCATCTACATTTGCAATATCGATATATTAGCACTATTATTATCGAGCCAATAGCAATTGTCATTAATGGGGTCAGTATTTTCCCACTAGACTTTTTCCCAGTGCTGCAAACCAATTTCCCACAGATGAAAATCCTTTCCCAATTTTCTCCCAAGCACCATCTATCTTTAGTTTAGTTAGTTCTTTTCCTAGATTAGTAATGTTTCTGATATATCCCTTCAAATCCTTTTATCAGGGATATAAGTGCAACATTGTTGAACTTTCAGCATGCGACAGACTCTGCTTTCTTTGGCTAAGAGTACATCTAAAGCAAGTCGATTTTGTAAAACTATAGATCTGATAGCAACCATTTCCGTATCAATTACTAAAAATGCACCAGCAGTATCCGTCGATAATCGAGCTACTACTGTTGAAAGTTTTTGAATTTTGTGTGAATTTAATATTACCCCAACTGAGGGTATTATAGCTCTAAAAATATCCCCAATAATTTCAGCAGCACTTATTCCTCTCTTAAAGCGTGTACGTTTTCTTTCATTAGTTCCAGTGTTTTCATTTACATGATACATTTTTGGAAATACTATTCCCATATAACAACTTCCATACCAATGTCTAGATAATTTATAATAAGCATTTTTTCCACAAAAAATTATACTCCCGGAAACACAGGGTCTAGTACTGCTAAATACAGTCCCCAACCTCTCATAAGTAGGAAGGTATGCTCACACTCACTGGAACCAATGAATTTATTGTTATGTTATGCCAACCTAGAGTCATTGCAGCGTATGCCTCTCCTTTTTATATTCATCTTCCCTATGTGCCCATGGAGGTGTTTTCATTTGTTTTTCAGACTTTTTCTTTATGTCCTCCCGCCGATTTTCTACTAAATTTATAAATTCCGTTTCTACACTATGCAAAGCACAAGTCAGGTTATGTTGATGCACATATACAGTATCTATAGGTGATGTAGGATGGGAAAATTCCCCCATTATTTCAGCATCTTGTGCACATGTTACTACATTTCAATTTTTCTTAACTGGAACATCGAAAAAATCAAATTGTAATTTGAATAATAATATTGAAATTGCCCTTTACAATAGAACAAACATGTTAGTACACTACAAGATATACCATATGTTAAAGGTAGGTGATGATAAGTCATCCCTTCAGACACAGAACTAGGTAATCGCATGCACACATAGCAATCTCTCGCATCCATTGTATCGATGTACTCATACAACAATTTAGTAAGCACATTTAGTGAGAAATCGTTGATTGAATGATCATGGTGTAAGCCAGTACTTGTTAAATCATTAGTTATTACCACTCCTTCTTGCACTTTTGTCATCTCGGTCATTGTGATCACATGTAAATTATTATGTTTATTAGGATAAGCATGATGAGGTAGATTTAGGGCCAGATGTATGACCCATTTTTGCATGCGCAAACGGGTTAGCGACCCGTTTGCTCATGCAAAAACTAATAGGGCCATGTACAAACCCTATTTAGCGAGTCGCAATTTATTTGTGACTCGCTAAATAGGATTTGGAACTCGCAATTAGGAAGGGGCGTTCCAAGGGCGTCCCTTCCTAATTGCGACTTGCTTCCCTATGTAAGAATGTTTTGCAACCGCAATTGCGGTCGCAAAACACTCGCAATTTACCGCCCTCTTCAAGAGGGTGGTAATGCACTCGCAAATGGGAAGGGGTCCCCAGGGGACCCCTTCCTCTTTGCAAATGCAGGGGAAAATATTTTTCAGGGGCAGGCAGTGGTCCCAGAGACCACTACCTGCCCTTAAAAATGAAACAAAAACGTTTCATTTAAAAAAAAAAAAAATGCATCCTGTTTTCCTTTAAGGAAAACGGGCTGCATTTAAAAAAAACCCTGCTTTATTGAAATGCAGTCCCAGACATGGAGGTCTGCTGAGCCCAGCAGGTCACCATACCTGGGAGGGCCAGCCATTCCTAATGTGGTCGCAAATTGCGAGTGCCTCATGAATATTGATGAGGCATGCAATTTGCGACCCCATTGTGAATCGCAAACAGTGTCTCTGACACTGTTGTACATGGCACTCGCGACTCGCAATTGAGCACAATTTGCGAGTCGCTAAATGCCCTGGTCATACATCTGGCCCTTAGTATTATCATCAACAAGACAAGGATTAGTACAAAAGCGGTTAAAAAGCAAGCACATATAAGCTTACGCCTTAGTGAAGATTGATTTGTATTTTCCATCTCGGATCTAGAGGTACTCATATATTTTTTATTTTTTTATAGAATGCTCTGTATCATAATGTTTTGTGTGGTAACTTTCGAACAGTGTCTTGTCACTTTGTCTTTAGCCCTTCGCCTTTTTTTAGCCTTTATTTCTTCAGCACCTTTCACAACAGTTCTTTCTTGGTGGTTTCTGTGAGATGCAATCTTTGAAGTAAAACACGTAATAATCTTTCTCCCAGTCGTTTGCAGCAGCTAAATACGTCCACTCTGGAGCTGCATATCTTTGACTTGGTGTTTGTGCTCTCTTTGTTCTGCGTACTGTAGATTCTTCTCCATCTGTATCGCTTTGCTCAGACTGACTGGAGACTTCAATCACCGTAGAAGGTATTTTTACTGTGGTCAGTATGTGCCTCAATCTTTCAGAATTTCTGGGCCACCGGTCTCCTTTTCGCACCCGTTTTTCTGGTACACTGTTCACATCATTTGAGTCAATACTTCTCTTAGTTGAGTCCCCTTCGCTTTGATTCTCATTTCCAACTGGGATCAGCTCTCTTTGACTCTCGTTTGAACCAGTGTTTCTAGACCAAGTAGCTAGCGCCCTCTCTACTTTGTGCTCGGTCTGGACAGGACGTCCACTACAGACACCACACTTTCAAGAGGACACGGGACTCGACGAGTGTGGGCTGCATGCACCTAATTAGATAGACCCTCACATTTCACAGCAATTGTGGTTACAAGTATCACTTGATAAGGCCCACGCCAACAAGGTTCCAAACAGGATTTTCGTTGGTGCTTCTTTACTAGTAACCAGTCACCTGGGCACAAGTCATGACACTGCTCCTATTGAATTTTAGTTTCGACTTCTCCAACCTGGTGAGACACAGAACGCACCACATCAGCCAATCCTTTACAATAATCGAGTACCAAGTCATCAGAAATATTCACAAGCTGAGGACTGTAGGCTGCCTCATATCCTTCCCCATTATTATCTCATGAGGGGACAGTCCAGTTCTTCTGTCTGGGATGCTTCGCAAACTCATCAGCCCCAGAGGTAGTGCATCAAGCCATTTCAGGGATGTGGATGCACATACTTTTGCCAATCGTGACTTTATAGTTCCATTAACCTGTTCAACGACACAAGATGCCTCTGGCCGATAGGCACAGTGTAGCCTTTGTTCAATTTGCAATGCAGCACAAAGCATTCGTACCACTTCACTGTTGAAGTGTGTACCTCTATCCGACTCCAACGAGACTGGAAATCCAAACCTAGGGATCAGCTCTCTAAGAAGCAGTTTAGCTACTGTTAGGCTATCAATGCATCTTGTGGGGTAATCCTCTACCCAACGAGAAAACAGACACACAAGAACATATTTCAATCCATTGCAAGGGGGCATTTCATTGAAATCGAGCTGCATGCGGGTAAAAGGACCACCCGATTTTCCAATGTGACTTGTATTAACCACTGTTTTTCTTCCTGCATTTTGTTGTTGACATATCACACATCTTTGACTCAGACTCTCTGCAATGGCTCCAAATCGCGGATTGTACCAGGTCTGGCGAAAGAGACGTAACATAGCTTCTCTTCCCACATGTGCAGGTCCATGGCAATTTCTTGCCATCGGAGACATCAGGCTATCTGGCGACACTGGTCTCCTATCTGTGTATACCCACACCTCATCTTCCTGTGTACAATTACATCCTGCTTTAATCCACCCTTCTCTCTCTGCTTGTGGGACTGCATCTTGTAATTCTCTGATCTCTTCCCAAGTTTCCACAACTGAAAACATCAATCTGCATTCTGTGTCACCAGACTGTTCCTTCAAAGATTCCCCATTAAATGCATAAGAATTTCACAAAGGCGAGGCGGTCCAACATGGTGGACACCCCGTAAAGGAGCTCCCGTAGCCCTACAGAAATCCGTCATTTATCCTGCCGCATCGGCCCCTTAAATTTACACCTCAGCCCTGTGTGGGCATTATCCTTACTCCAGAGCCACAAAAAATCTATTTTGGAGTCGCCCTCCGGGTGGGCGAAGCGGCCCAGAGCGGAGGCGTTGCAGAGGCCTAGAGATCCCCGGCCTCTGCAGAGAGGGTGTGCCGGGACGTGTGACTGCCGCGAGGACAACTCGCGTACTAGTGGAGTGGCGGTGCTGCTGTGCGGCGTCCATGAGGAGGAGCAGCCGGTGGATGTGGCGCATGAATCGTCGCACCGGCCATGCGGGCGGCTGGCGTCCAGGATCCGGCAGCTATATCGGGCCGCGGTGCTGTCACCTTCAGTCCGCGCTGGTGAAAGCAGTGAGAGGGGACCACTGATTGGGAGACCTTGTCCGGGGTCCCTCTGCCAAAAAATAGGGCCCGCTGCTTCATCCGGGCAGCGGGCGATCAGTACAGTGACGTGTGCGCCATTACAGGAGACAACACCCTTCGCCCTAGCATCGGCAGCCATACCGGGCTGCGAGGCGTTGTCTGCATCGGTGCGGGCTGCCGGAACAAATTCCAGGCTGCGACCCTTCCTTATGGGGGTCTGCCTGTGGTGAGACACCCGGCCTGCAAAACCAGCACTACAGGTACAGGCTGTGGGCCGAGGCGGGATTGGGGTGGCTGGGGTACCGGCGAGCGCCCCCCACTCCATTGCTGATTTTTGGAGACAGTATTGGTACAGGAGAGCAGCCCCCGGCCCCCTTTTACAGTGTGCCATCTGACTGCTTTGGTGGCTGTCCGTGGGGGAGAGGTGCAGCCTTGAGGATACCCAACGTCCCCAGGAACAGAGCACTCCAAGTGTACGGCCTGGGGTGCAGAGGTAGACACTTGAGGAGCAGAACACCCTCGGCTGTGATGGCTCAACAGGGGGCAGGTTTGTAACACCAGAATCACCACTACATCCTACAGGCCCCCCTCATTGACTGAGCCTGGGGTGGCTTGACATTGGAGGCCCGCCACAGAAACTTACCTACTTATTCGATCAAGGCCTATCACTTAATCTGCTCGAGCTGGTCCCGGGTGATTGGAGAGGGTAGTGGCTTTGTCCTAAATACTTCATACAAACGAGCCACTACCTTGGTTTGGCCTAGCCGCATTGATCCGTGGCTGGACGTACACATAGGGATTGCTCCTTTACCAGCATTCACAACATGACTAAGGATAAACTCCCCAGCGCGACGGCAAAGCAAAGCACCAAGGGCAAATACACAAGCACTGTAGCCCAGGCACCAAATCCAGGGGATCTGATGACATCCATGCCCGACAATGCTGCTATACTAGCAGCCATAACGCATTCCAGAGACATGTTAGTGGCCAAAATCGGAGTGGTTGGCTCAGATGTCATGTTACTCAGACAGGACTTTTGCAATGCAGTGCAACGAATAACCGAATCAGAAACCAGAATCTCGACGGTGGAAGATACAGTGACCACTCTTCAAAAGAAAGTGTCCATCTTGGAGATACTCAAGAAGGGCCTGGCAACACGTGTTGAGGATGAAGAGGGGCGGGCATGCAGAAATAACCTCCGCTTCGTGGGGTTCCCTGAAGGCTGCGAGGGTGACAATATGGATGGCTTCCTTGTCAAATGGCTGACCGACTGGTCCTTCTGGTGCGCTGTCCTCCTGCTTCATAATCGAGCATGCGCATCGGGCCCTGCTGCAAAGGCCGCCCCCAGGTGCTCGTCCCAGGCCTATCATTGCTAGATTTCTAAACTATAAAGACAGTGATGTTATCCTACAACAAGCCAGGCTTAAAGAGACCCTTAACTATACCTCTTATTCTATAATGATATTTCCGGACTATACGAGGCTAGTTCAACAACGCCGACAATCTTTTGTGGAGGCCAAAGCTCGATTGCGGAAATTAAAAATCCAGTACTCTCTACTGTTGCCGGCCAGATTGCGGGTGTCTTACAAATCGCGGACACACCTCTTCGAATCGCCAGAGGAGGTGTTCAACTGGACAGATGAAATTGTTAAACTTAAGCCACAAACTCCACCTAGAATAGATTCGGACTCATCGTCTGGGGGCCCCAGCCACAAGATCTTTAAGGCTAATGATAAACAACATCATAGGTCACGCTCCAACAGACGCTCCAAGACTCGTAGCAAATCCCGTATACGTTCGACATAGGCTACACAGGGAAAGACAGCATCCTAATCAATATCTGTTGCAAAATACACTGTTCATAACAACCGACGGCATCGTTATCTGGGCTACTTTTATCGGCACATTCCCTTGACTTTGAAAACACTTGTATGTACAAGGGAAGTTCTTTGGGGATCCATTGGCAGGGGGTAGCTCTTGACCCCCGTTGGGGTTGGGACACCCGTCATGCCTCGACACATGCTTCAATGTTCATGAGGTATTGGGGTGGGAGTGATGGGAGGTGGGGTATGGGAAAGTTACTGTTTGTTTTTAGTGCCATATCTTCGCATCATACATGCAACATCTCATTTAATCATGCCATCAATGCATCATCTCCTATTCACTTATATCACCGCTAACTACGCCACCAGGTATGACTAAGACTTATAATAGGCGACTTCACATTGTCAGCTGGAATGTCCGTGGCCTCTTAGATAAGATCAAAAGGGGGGCCGTACTACTCCAGGCTAAACGGTACGAAGCCGTCTTGCTTTTACAGGAAACCCATTTGTTGGGCAATAAGACACTTGGCATGATTTGGGTAAGGCCTGGAACGCCCAGATTTACTAGAGGCTCTCGGGGTGTGGCAGTTATGATTCACTGCAGAGTCCCCTTCATTCATGACAAGACATGGTCTGATCCTCAGGGTAGATCCATCATAGTCACAGGTACACTATATGGCGAGCAGCTCGTTCTGGGTAGTATATATGCCCTCGCCATTAGCATGGAATCTAATAGAACGCCTGATGATATTGTGGTCATAAATCCCCCCGGGTCTGGCAATAGTTGGGGGTGACTGGAACGACGTTGTGTGCCCTTATACTGATAGATGGCGCAGCACAGGGAGGCCAGCGGGCATGCGGGAGTCTAAGTTGAAGTCCTTAATGCAGGGGATGGATTGGGTAGATACATGGAGGAGACTCCACCTAACCGACTAAGGATTCGCATATTTCTCTAGTGTACACGAGTCTTTCTCCCGCATATACTATGTCTTTATGTCTGCAACCCACATCCATAGACTCGAGACAGCATTGATTCTGCCTAGAAGCCTCTCTGATCACTCGCCCGTGCAGTGAGACCTGCGGCTAGACTCTAGACGCCCCCCCCCTTCCGTTGGTGATTGTCGCCCTGGCATCTACAAGATGAGCAATACAAAACAAATATGCATGCTGCCATCTCAGACTATTTTTCTCATAATGCAGGGACAGTAGAGTCACCCAAGACCTTGTGGGAGGCCATGAAACCAACACTTCGGGGGTAGATATTGCATACTGCATGGCACAGCGTAGGCAGCTCCACGAGAAGCTGACACAGACAGAAGCCCAGCTTATAGATCTGGAGTGCAGGAGAAGAGGGGGGGGACGGATGCACCACGCGCCGACAATGACTCCATGCGCAACAAGTATATGCCAGCGAATTGATGGATGAGCCTAGAATGACATGGTTAGCTACCTGCCACAGGATATATCAGTGGGGGGACAAATCCAGCGCACTATTACATTGCCTTTGTCAGCGGACACTTTGTCCCTTAGCTATCTCGAGTATTCGCAGTCCTGTCGGGGAGAAACTCACCGATCCATCACAAATTGCTGCATGCATTTCAGGTTATTATGCAGATTTATATGCTCCTAAAGAGACCCTCTCGCCATCTATTATTTACACATTCATAGATAATATGCCTCCACGAGCCCTGGCCGACTGAAAGAGGAACTGGATACTCCAATAACGGCTGAGGAACTCTCCGAGCTGCGCTCAGGCAAGGCACCAGGCCCGAATGGCTTCCGTGCGAGTTTCACAAAAAATACTAGTCCCTACTGACAACCCCATTTCTAGCAGCACTCAATGCTGTTCTGGATAATAATTGCCTTCCACGAGATTGGCGCCATACAGAGATAGTTGTGTTTTTAAAGCCTGGTCGACCCCCTGAACACCACACCTCATATTGCCCAATATCGCTTCTTAATGTGGAGGCCAAACTCCTTGCTAAGGTCATCGCCAATTGCATTGTACCAAAATATTACAGATCTAATACACCCCAACCAAGCCAGCTTTATGCCAGGCCGCGCTGCACGACATAATATCCGCCGTGTACACAATGCCATTGCGACAGTAGATCTCCTTGAAGAACCGGCGGCGCTCCTCCTGGCTGACATCGACAGGGCGTTCAACTCCCTTAGCTGGACTAACTTTTTGCACTCCTGAGTCGACTAAATTTTGCCCCCCGCCTTCTTCAGTACATTCATCTTCTATATACTGCATCACTGCCTCCGTGCGCGTTGCGTACTCGACAGCACAGGCCTTTTCCATTGGGCGGGGTACTCACCAGGGTTGTCCCTTTTCTCCATGCCTCTTTGTACTGGCCATGGAGCCGCTCGCGGCCTGGGTGCAGATGGACACACAAATCCGTGGTTTCGAATGGTCCAGAGAAGTCTCAGATCCACTATATGTGGATGATGTTTTGTTCTTCCTTACACGACCTAACAGGTCGGGTCCAAGACTGCTTAGGATGATGCAGATCTTTGGAGAGACCTCCGGGCTGTATATGAATGCCCGGAAATCCTTCTTGTGGCCTTTGCGGGGTGGATGCCAGATGGGTGAATGGGCGTGCGAGGTGACGGTGGTTCAAGATGGGTTTAAATATCTTGGGGTCTTTCTGTCGTCTTCCCAGCTCACATCCTGGGAAAGGAATTTGGCCCAGTTGTGGGTGCAGATTAAGGCACACACCCGCTCTTGGTCGCATCTACCACTCTCCCTGTTTGGCAGATCTGCCATATTCAAGCTGGTCTCCCTGCCTCACCTTCTATACCAACTTCAAAACCACCTGTACCCGATACCACCCATTTGGTTTAGACAACTAAATACAATTCTTAGACACTTTCTCTGGGGCGGAGTCTCAGCTCGGGTGGCACTGAGAACATGCTTCCAGTCAACATATTGTGGGGGCTTGGCAACTCCGGACGTCCAGGCATACTATGCGGCCTTGCACCTCCTTATCCTGAACGACTGGCGGTACGGAGATAGATGCGATCCCGCGTATGCGGTTGAACGCTGGTTGATGGGCAGTATGTCAATACACACAATCCCGATGCTCAAATTGTTGCCACCGGCAACAGCGACTGTATTCATGATCTGGAAACAATCGCTGCATCGAATGGGGTGGTGGGGCAGATTAACAAGGGAAGCTCCCCTCTGGCACAACGGTCTTCTGCCTCAGCTATCAGTGTTGTCTGGCTTTTGGGGCTGGGAGGCTATTGGTATATCCACAGTGGGAGATGTTCTCTATGGCCAGACCTTAAAGTCTTTCCAGGAACTACAACAAGAATATGATATGCCCCGCTCGCAATTTTAATAAGTACCTTCAATTCCGCCATGCGTTCTCCCCATACCTCGCACACCAGGAAGTTATACCTGACTTTAATCCTATTGAGGCTAAAGTATTTATGAGGGAACTCGGAGAGCATAAGATCACTAAGGTAAATTGAACACCCGTGACTAACAGCCCCACTACACTCAACAAAACACAAGAGGCCTGGCAGGATGATCTGGGCCCCCTAGATGATGAAGAGTGGGCCGAGGTACTTGAGTCCCCATGCGGCGTGGCCATTGCAGCACATTTACAGCTCATACAATTAAAATACCTTCATAGGATTTACTATACTAGATACAGGCTCTGGCATGCTGGGCTAATCGTCTCCCCTCTATGCTTGCGTTTGTAGAGCCACAGATGATACTCACCTGCATACCATGTGGCAATGTACGGCACTCTCGAAGTTCTGGCGGGGTGTAATTACAAGTATGTCAGAAGTTTTGGGGTGGGACATCCCATATTCACCACGATTGGCCATGCTTCACATTACAGATGGTATCGGGGGCAACATATGCAAGCGTCACTTACTACTCCTAGGCCTTACACTGGCGAAACGTGACATAGCAAAGGCATGGAAAGACACATCCCCACCACTAGTTGGGGTATGGATGAAAGGACTTGATTTTTGCATGGGGGTTGAATTACCAGTGTTTAAGGCAAGAGGGTGCCCCCAGAAACACCCTAAGATCTGGAAGAGGTGGGCAGAATATCAGGGACTATACTTGGAGCCTATTCCAACTATATTAACAGCTTAGAATTGGATAAAATGACAGATGATGTGGGATAAACAAGGTTGTAAATTTATAGCTATCCGATCTGGGTGGCTGAGAATTGCATGTATTAGATTTCATACTGAGTGTATGGTGCTGCTGTTTATTGTTAGGGTAATATGTTTGACATTATTAGATTTTCAATTGTGTTTTATTGAAACCAAAAAAGTCCACATCACTATTGCTACTATGTATATTGAGCTACTGGAAAACCTGGTTGCACCAGGCTTGCTACGGCTTTTGACAATAAAATCTGTTGTGAAAAAAAAATGCATAAGAATTTAGGTCGCAATAACGCGCAGTCTCATCAGCGTAACGATTGCCAACAGTCACATAATCATGACCAGTCTGGTGGGTGGAACATTTCACCACCGAAACCTGAGCTGGCAGTTGTAGTGGCATCAGTCGGTTTTTCACTCACTCTCTGTTTCGTATTGGTGAACCCGAAGAGGTCATGAACCACGTTGAGACCACAACTGCTCAATATTGTGTAACACCCCAAAACCATATTGACTGTCAGTAAATATGGTTACTCTCATTTGCTAAGTAATTCTGCAAGCCCTTGTAAGTGCAATCAATTCAACCATGACGCTTCAACTACACCCACCACAGTACAGATTGCATATGCAGCTCGCACGGTACCTCCTGAATCTCTCAAACATGATCCATCAACAAACATAACATGAACTGACTCAGGCAACAGGGCATCTTGGATGTCAGGTCGTGGTGTGGTACACGATTCGGTCACATCAAGACAATCATGATCAGCTTCATCCATTACAACCTCATGTCCTGGTAACGGCCTTAAGGTAGCTGGATTCAAACTTGTGCACCTCGTCACAGTCACATTTTCCGCACCCAAGCTCACTTGTTCATATTTTGTTAATCGACTACTCACGAGATGCTGTGTTCTAGTTCGAGTCAGCAAAATCTCAACAGAATGTGGCACATACACTTTCAAAGGATGACCCATCACAATATTTTCACACTGCTTCAAACTCACACATGTCGCAGCGACAGCTTTCAAACATCCAGGTAAAGCAGCAGCTACAGGATCTAATGTAGCTAGAAAATATGCAACAGGTCTGCGAGCAGTTCCATGCATTTGCATTAGAACTGATAGTGCACAACCTTCGCGCTCACTGCAAAACAGAGTTAAAGTCTGGCATTCCCAATGCTGGAGCTCGACACAAACTGTCTCGCAGTTCAAGAAAAGAGCGCATGCATTCTTCATCCCATGGAACTGGATCAGACACATCTTTGTGTGTCAGTCTCTGTAGTGGCTTGTCTATCAGAGAAAAATTTGGTATCCACTGCCTGCAGTAACCAACCATTCCCAAAAACATACGAACCTCCTTTTGTGTATTAGGCGGATTCATTTGCAAAATAGCAGTGATTCGGTCCTGTGACACTTTTCTGACTCCTTTTTCAATGTGGTGTCCCAAATAGAGAACTTCTTTTTTACAAAACTGAAGTTTTGCTGGTGACACCTTATGTCCACTCACTGCCAAATGATTCAGTAAGGCAACAGTATCTGTAACACAAACTTCTTTAGTTCCTGATGCAATTAACAAATCATCAATGTACTGCACTAGCACGGGGTTATTCGACATTTCCAATTATTCCAAATTTCTCTTCAATATTTGATTGAAGATTGAGGGACTTTCCGTATAACATTGTGGAACTCAGCACCATGCCAAAACACGGTTTCCAAATCGGAACGCAAATAAATATTGGCTATCCGGATGCAAGGGAATGGAGAAAAAAGCTTGGCACAAGTCAATCACCGAAAACCATTCAGCTTCACATGGGATCTGATATAGAATCACAGCAGGATTTGGTACTATTGTATAACAAGGTATCACAATTTGATTAATTTTCCCCAAATCCTGAACATTTCTATATTTCCCGTTTGGTTTTCATATGCCCATGATAGGTGAATTACACAGACTGCTCAAAATCTCTCTCAGAATACCTTGTTTGATCAAAGTCTCAATCGATGGTGTTATTCCAGCAATAGTCTTGGGGCTTAAATTACACGCTGGAGTTCTTGGGTATTCTGCGTTTGGTTTTACTGTGATTTGATTGGAGCAACTCCTTTCATCAACCCAGTGTCTTTTCCTGTGAAAGCCCACCCTTCAGGTAAGACTGTGTCTCTTAGCACAGGGGGTAAGTCATTTTCCGTAAGTAAGGGATACAAGCCCTGTACTTTTGTCATTTGTATAGACATTTTAAACACCACATCTTCGTCTTTAGTATGAAATTCTATTCCTTCTGGGGTACAATAGATAGAACAATTCATTTTGCACAACAAAACTCTCCCTCACAAATTTTCCGGACTAGAATCACACACCACAAATTTATGTAAGTCCTCATAAGTTCCAATCTGCACTTGCATAGGCCCTGTCACTGGGGTTGAAATCAATTGAATCAATACTCCTACTACTTACATTCTTTCTCCCAAGAGTGGTAGGTTGGGAATTTCCACAGTACTCACAATAGATCGGGTAGCACCGGTATCTATAGGAATGAAATAGGTGTTCCATTTATCTTGCCGTCTACCATTCCGATCTACCTCTAAGTATGCGCCAAGCACGCATTCCTACTCCCCTCTCAGGCACCGTCACTGGGAAGTGTCTGAGTCACTGTCATCCATCTGCAAAAAATATTGTGATGCCACTTGCACATTTGGATTTACTTGATCAATTGTATGGAAACCCATATTCACATTGTATTTCTGTACCTGTCCATTCACAATTTGCATAGGAGCTTGAGGCATATTTTGATTCTGACCCCTTACATTCATCATACCATTATAGTCACCTGTGACTGTACCATTCCATCTGTACCTGACACAATTGTCTGTCCATTTACCTGATTAGCCAAATTAGACCTACACTCGCTCTTCCAATGCCCGAATTTGACGCAACTGTGACACGGATATGTCTTTTTCAATGTCTCTATATTTGATCCTCGTCCTCTTCCTTGAGACATCAAATTCTGCATGGGATTTACCATCACACCTTTAATTCCAGTTGTAGTCTGACCATTTCCCTGTATCATGCCTGAAAAATCAGAATCAAAACCCACATGTCCTTTCTTAGCTGCTCTCATTTGCGCCAACATCAATTTCTCTTTCAACTTTTTGTGACGCGAATAAATATCATCTCCACAATACTTAGCATAACGACGCATTTCATCTATGGACTTACTCTGCCAACAAATTAAATGTTGCTGAATCATGGTGCTAATTTCAGGCCTCAAACCATACACAAAACGATACACAAAATGTCCCATATGCTTTTCTGAAAGATTCTCAATTGCACTATACTGTTTAAACGCCTGTAAAAGACTGTTGTAGTATGCATGAACTGACTCTTTCAATTTTTGAGTAGTCCTGTCTATTTTTACGCAATCTGTTTCTTTCAGCGAAATCTTCCCTTTTAAATACGTAATGACCTGATTGTACTTTTTCATCACTACCACTTACCTGTTTTTGGATCTTGAGCAGGTTCTGTCTCTGGCCAGTCAACAGCAATTTTACATTCCACCCATAAATCTGTTGGACCCACAATATCAAATAAATCATCTAAATCCTTTAGCAAGACCTTTGAAACCTTCACAAATCTTTCCACTTGTTTATACCATTCAACAGGCTTCTTTCTCAATCTTGGAAAATCATTCGTAAAAGACAAAATATCCTGTCTGTTCCAGGGGACATGGACATACCCTCCTCCTGGTACTTCTCTCATGGGATATGCCATTATGTCTGCCTAACCCTTTTCCTTTTCTATCATTGGGTATAAAGGCAGAACCATTGCCGCATTGTCCTTCTTTTTAGCCCATCTGCCTTCCTGTCTGTCTCCTTCTCCCCATCGCTTTAAAGTAGTTAATAACTCTTTAATCTGTAGTCTTTTTCCAGAAGGATTCAAACTCTCGAAATCTCTATGACTGAAATCCAAGCGATATGTTTTCTGTAAGGCTTTAGACTTTTCTACATCCACCCCATATTTCTGTGCTACCTCAGCAAATTTCTCATGTGCATTTCTAGCTTTTCGTGTTATATCTTTGCACATAAATAGTAATTCCTCATCAATGTATTTCGCTAGTCTCTCTGGACTGATTGTTTCCAATATCATCTCTTCTAGTTTCACTTTTAATTTGCTTACATCTATGCTCATTTCTCTTTCGGATTACTCTGCACACTACCAGTAGGAGCTATATCTCTAATCCAGTCATCAAGTTCTTCCGGTGATGGCCCTATCGATGTGCTAGTTTCTTATCTCTGAGATTCTCCACTAGTTTCTCCTGCCCTCTGCATTACCTGTGAATTAGTTTCCTGATTTCTCATTTGCAAAACCCTTCCATTAATCATTCACTGACCTCTACTTGGTGTTTCAAGACTCTTTTCTGTAATGCTTATTAATGGTTCTATTCCCCCTTCCATGGTGGAATTCATTATGTTATTCATCTCTACCCCACTCTCATGGGTTTCAGTTCTTCCTGGTGTAGATAATGCTCCCTGACCTCTCGTCTTCTCGCTCCTCTCACAGAAGGAATGGGTTTCTCCCATTGTCCCAGTTGGAACTGTTACTGCATGATCTTGTGAAATTCCTTCTCCTGTTTGATATAAAGGCACAATCGGACCTATAGTTACTGGCACTGATAATGCATCTGGATGTTTTGTCGTAACAGTATTTGAAAAACCTTCTCTCTCAGTAGTCTGATCTCCATCCAAGAAAATACGTTTGTGGCTGGATCTAAATTCGCAGGTGGGGCTTCTGGCGTTAAACCCATGAACGGGTTCATCCCTGAACTATTCTGCTCTTCATGATAAGGTGGACGTCTATTTAGTAAAATTTGTTTAATAATTCATCATCTATATCCTCCAGATTCTAGTCTGTCATGAGTACTTGAGCTTTTGTCTCTTCAGTATGTTTCTTTTTCTCCTTACACTTTTCCCCTTCTTTATTCTCAGCTACCATTACAGGATACATTCGTACACCCAAAGCAACATCTTGTCTCCATATCTTCTTCTGGGAATCCCATTTTGCCTCTGCATATCGATTTAACGTATTTCTATACTTCTCCTGACATTTCTCTTTTTCTCTTCGATGAGCTGCGTGTTCTCATTCATCAAGAGCCTCATATTGCATGGGTCTAGGACTAGGTTTCATATCATTAATTTGTCTCCTCAAATTTTCTAAAATCCTTACATTAAATGTCCTATTTTGTGGAAACGCTAAGGGACCATCCTTTTCAGTATATTTTACTCAATTCTCCAACCAGGTACAAGTGTGACTTGCTCTCTCTAATTATTATTATTATTATAACATTTATAAAGCACCTGGTTACACCACTGGTGTGTCCTCGCGCTCAGCAGGTATACCTTTCGGAATCACAGGTACTCCTTCCCTAGTAGGAATAGGTTCATCTTTACGTATTAAAGCCTTTAATAGCTTAAAGAATTTCATGATTTCTTTCCTTCAATGCAGTTTTGTTTTTATTCCTGCAAACTCTTCTTCTGAATTATTGTTCTGACTTCCAATCTCTGTTCGTTCTCAACTACCAATCCCAGCGCAGCTCCACATCAACCACCAATACCAGCGCAGCACTTGTATGACGTCAGTCAAACCCCTCACTGTAACTGGCCCTCCCTTCACAAACAGTTTTGTTGTCTTTTCCTCTTTCGTCTTTTCAAAACAAATTTCACACAAAACAAATATGAACATAAAACAACTTTGTCTGCTCCACTAAAAGAATTATAGATACCTACTCATTCAGAAAATTTTAATTTGCTTCCAGTGAAATCTCGGCGAGTGCGATTTCACCCTCTTTAAGTAAAAATCTTCAAGATCTCTCCAGGTGCGCTTCCTGAAGAAACCTCAACAATTCCAACTTGTCACACTTCAAAGTTCCCCTTCTCCGTACCAGCAACGATGTCTCATGCACAGTACTCACATAACAGCAGACAAACACACTTAGTGTATGCCACACTAAGACCCACCCGTAGGTGCATATCCCGGGATCTTTGGCCTTGTCGGACCCGTACTCACTTAGGCCTCGATGGGCCTAAACTCGATACAACATAGACATACAATTTTCACAATATGACATAATACTTCTGTGATCACAAGTTCATTTCAGTCTTTGTCGAGCCACAATTTCACCAATAGTCAGAACCCTACTATTTCTTCTAAGCTACTAGAAACACTCTTTTAACCATGTCTCCTCATATCCTAGTTTAATTATTCAAACTAACCATCCGGCATGCTACCAGAAAACTGATGCAGTGGAAGACTTACCAAATTTCATTGTACTAAACACTTTCATTCACCATCTCTAGCTGGACCCAAGAAACCTACAATTTGTCCACCATCCTAATCATCAAACCTTGGTCCGCCAATGGATCTTTTTGTTGAGCTAACAGGGACTTGGATTTTTAGAGAATGTGAGACAATTTTCTTACGAGGACCTGGAATAAAGAAATGCCAAATACATGTCTATTTCATCACTTTTCTCTGAGACATCAAAACCACACTATCTTGAGGCAAGAAAGTTATGACCCAAAGAAATGACACATATACGAAAATGATTACTCATGGAAAACATTTATCTAAAGCCTCAATTTGAATGGATAGAACATGAAATCACATTTCATATCAGCTTTAATATTCGATAATGAGTACAATAGTGCAAATAGCCACACATTACAAAGCAGGTTTGCTGGTTGCCTAAAGAGAGAGGAGAAACAATAGAAATTTGAGATTCAGTTGTCATATCATACAAACCAAATATGGTTGAGATATAGTCCATCTTCAATAAGGATCTGGCCAAATCAGAACTGTAGCACAGCGTACCATAGAAGTTAACCATTCAGCGGAAAGGGTATTTCCTGCTCAACTTTACCAGCCGGCAAAGTGCAGGTTCAGGAAAGTCAGGAAAGTTCAGTTCAAGGGTTGTGGCATTGAGGGGAAATCAAAGTTCAGTCCGACAGCATGCCAGGCAGGGAAATGGAAAAATGACAGCCAGCCCAGACTCCTCCACCAAGGGGCAATTATACTTCCAAAAGTTCACGGTTTACACCCACAAAGTATCTTTTCCATCATCCCATATGGTTTCCATTGGTTGCTCACGGTGGGCTGCTCATGGCGTGATCAATACCTCACTAAGAAATCCGGAAGCATTAAGAAATCCTTTTTGCAAAATTTATTAAGCTCCAAGGGGCTTATTTACAAGCCTCTTGCACCACCCGTACGTCACTTTTCCCATGTTAAAAATGACGCAAAAGTGGCGCAAGGTGCTTGTAAATAAGCCCCCAAGTGTCCATCCTTTCCACGGAAGTAAGAAACTTCCCTTTACTCACAGTCTGTCCGCTCCCAGGTGCTTTCCCTGGGTTTGCAATCATTTTGATACATTTCTCTCAAGAGTGTTGCTAAATTAAAAGTGAGCCCATTGTTGTTGAATACAGAAAAGAAACTTCACGGAAGGTTCTCACAGCGTCTAAAGTGACTACTTCAGCTCAATTCTGCCTTTTGAGCAAGAAAGTAAAAAGCATCTGAGGCCTACATGAAATTTTGCTGAATCATTACCACATTATGATTATTATAAATCACACATCAAAATAATTGTATTTCAACTTCTCTTGTTTAATTCAATCACTATTCTTCTTAAGCAGGTACTTGTCAATATTAGGCACTACTAAAAAAATGTAACGTCTTTTGCATGCCCATCATTTTCCAAAACAAATATTAAAATGTCACTCTGAAATACACGTTTTTATCATATAACGTTAAAGAAAACTTCAGTTTTTCTTACTATCGATTATCTCTGAATTAAGCCTTTTAATCATTTCAGGAGCTTTATTATGCAACATCATTTCATTTTGATCCATATTAGAAGTTATCGTCACCGCTATTTCTATGTTAACTAAGGTTTGTTTCTTAAAACACGTTTTTACATGCTTAGTAAATATTATTGTTTTTTCTCTCTCTTTGCTTACATTTTGACGTTCTCATGTTTCAAACACTTCTGCATGCTTTTGCGCTGCAGTATGAAATCTCTAGTTTTTCAGCTTAACCGGTTCACATATTTTCATCAAGAAATAATGATCATAATCTCTATAAAAAGGGATAATCTATAGAGTCATACGTCATTTAACATTTACGCTCCATCAGTACCCAGTTAGGTAGTTCCATTCAGAAGTTAGCCAGTTTGGGATTCCAGCTGGTAACCCTGTGTTTGCCAATGGGGTACTACCTTTTTCTTAGCAAAACGAAAACTTTAAAGCTTTTGCTGCTAGGACATATATATAAACCTTTATGTCTTGCTTAATAATATACAGCTTCCTGCTACATGGCTCCATAGGCCTTCCTTAGAGGAGACTTACATATATTAATAAGGAAGTGGGGACTTTGCTATTAATGATAATGACAGAGTCAAACTAGCAGTGGGATCACTGCTTTTCCAGTCTGCAGTGATAGGCAGGGAGCCATTTTGTACTCTTTCACATACAGGATGGCACAACTAGTGCTGCATCCCTGAATGGACACACTGCCTTACATGCCCTGGGTACCAAATACTAGGTTTATAAGCAAGTCAGTACTTGCAAATTGGCGACATCCAATTTGACATACCTTTTCTAATGGGTCAGAACACTGGCACTGAGGTCTGGACAGCAGGCCTCAGTGCACTCTCAAAGTAAAAAAAACAGCAGCTAGTAGTCCAAATGGGGGCAGAAAGTGTGGGTAAACCTGCAAAAAACCTGTTTCCTTACACCCATATTTTTCCTTTTGGCTGTCTGGGCAACTTTAACACCACAACCAATGGTCTAAGGGGCCGATTACGATGGCGGGCGGACTTGAGTCCGCCCGCCATCGTAGCGGGATCGGGACCGCCTGCCTGTAAGGCGGCGGTTCCGCACCCCTAATTACAATGCGACCGCCACCGTGGCGGTCGCATCCAGCAATTTAACATTGAGGCGGGTGCTGCTGTCTGCAGCACCCGCCGCAATGTTAAATGGCCATGTTGTGCATTGCCCTGCACAGCGTGGCAGGCACCACGCGGTGCCTGCCACCTTGTGCATGGAAATGTAGGGGGATACCATTGGTACCCCCCCAGTGCACAACAGGCTCCCCAACACAGAGGGGGCACGCAACGGGCCCCCGAATCCAGCCTCTGCCAGCCTTTCCATGGCGGTTCCACCACCATAGAAAAGCTGGCTGATGCCGGCATTGTAATCGGGCGGGCGGTGCCTGCTAGGCACCGCCACCCTATCCCCGGTCTTATCCGCTCCGCCAGGCAATCGTAACGATTGCCTGTGGCGGAAGCGTGGCGGGCGGTCTTTGTGCCCGCCAAGCTTGCAGAACGATTCTCCCCGCCATCCTAATGTGGCGGGGGGTAATAGGCATTCAGATGGCGGCGGGTCCGCCATCGTAATCAGCCCCTAAGATTGGAGGGGGAGTACTTAGGGGCTCAAGACTCACTTAGGCTCGGGCCAGGTCCGTTTTCAAGATGGTTGGAGCCTTTTCTGTCCCTGAGGCTCTGATCGGGAGGTCAGACAGCTAGCCCTTGGAGTCACTCTGGTATTCCTGGGTTCAAGTGAAAGAACATGGCTCAACAGCAGGGCAGGCCTCTGAAAGTCCAAGGCAGACTCCATGCAGCAAAGCAGTCCTTCCAGGTGCTGCAAAGCAGTCTTGTTGAGTATACAGCAGGCCACAGCAGCAGGCAGTCCTCTGAGAGGTGTTCCTCAGGTCCAGAAAGTGAACTGAAGAATAGGTCTGAGGGTTCAATTTAGATACCTGGTGCCTTATTTGAAGTAGGTGAAATTTCTAGAGACTTCCGTTTGAAGTGCTTGAAGTTTCCTGCTTCCCCTGCCCTGGCTTCAAGCTGGCTGCATGAACAATATAGGGGTGACAAGTTCTTGGTGTGAAGGCAGAGCAAAGCCTATTCAGTTACAAGTGGGGCTGTGCCCAGCTGCGCCCCACAGTTACCCCTAATCTCTCCATTGTGTGGCTGTCACCCAGTCATTTGACATAGGACAGACTGTAGGCATCAAATAGCTAGGGATGGGAAAGGTCCACTTTCTAAAATTGGCATTTTCAAAATTGTAACTTAAAATCTGATTTAACCATTAAAGAGTATTTATCATTAAAATTTCTCAAACATAAAATGTTAACCTGTTCCCAATCAAAAAATAGCACTTATTAAATGTAATAAGGAAATCCAATGTTATCCTATAGGAGAGGTAGGCCTCATTATTGAACAACGAATTTGGGAGTTTTTAACTACCAGGACATGTAAAACTTAAACTACCTTGTTCCATCTTTTAACTACAATGCACCCTGCCCTATGGGCTACCTACGGCCTACCTTAGGGGGACATCTATTCAATAGAATTGGCATGTCCAACATATACTGTTTCCTGCTGCTGCAAGGGGGTGTTACTGACCGCGCTGCTCATGCACCTGTTGTTTAATGCGGAAGTTGTAAATTCTTTTTAGCAAAACTATCTTTTACTTTTACTGAATTTTTAATCTAGCATTTTACTGGTTTTAAAAAACGTGGAGGGCAAGTGAGGATTTTCAGTTGGGTACCTGCTCATTTAGAGCTGCCGTTTTCGAATGCGCTCTAGTTGCCATGTCCGGCCTGCCTTAAATGAAGGATGTGGTGCAGATGCGCAACCAACAGACATTGCTTCCTGCTGCTGTGGGGGGTTGATACCGACCGTGCTACTCTTTCGCCTCTTGTTTAATGCGGAAATTGTAACATTTTTTTATCAAAACTACCTTTTAATTTTGCTGAATTTTTAATCGGTCTTTTTACTGGTTTTAAAACTGCTGCTACTTGTTTTAATCTTCTGCGGGGATTGTATTGTTCGGGGGGTAAAACTGCAGCTCGGGGGAAAAACTGGTGCAGGGAATCACTTTGTGGGGAACGAGAACGTGGAGGGGAAGTGTGGATTTTCAGTTGGGTACCTGCACATTTAGAGCTGCCATTTTCTAACGTGCTCTAGGTACCACATCTGGCTCACCTTAAATGAAGGATGCGGTGTGGGCACGCAGTGGACACACCAAAGGCACACCAAAGGCAAGTCCGTCTGCGCCCATCTGTGCCCTTCCGGCTGCCCCTTTTTCAGCAGATAAGGTAACATATTCTTCAGATCAACTGTTAGCACTACATACTTCACTACCCGACCCCTGTATGCACTCCATTGACCCAACCCAACCCTCATGGTGCTGCAACCATTGTGAATGGCCAGCTCAGTCAGACCTGAGTCAGCATCACACCGTCCACACAGCCCCACCTTTAATTTGGCCTTTTTGCCTGGTAAACTGCCGCTCCTTGGCTGCCCACAAGTTTGATATCTTTAGTTTTCTAACTGAGTCTAGCCTGGATGTACTATTTCTCTCCGAGACATGGTTATCAGAGGACTCTGGCCCTGATGTGGTTCAAGCCCTCCCCTCTGACTATTGCATCTTAAGGCTAGACAGGCAGGGCAAAGGTGGTGGGAAATTAGTGATTATATACAGGGAATCGCTAAAATGCTAAACTTCGGCACTCAATATTACGAATTGCGAAAGTCTGCTCTACTCGCTAACACTCTGTCCCACCCTCACATTCTCTGGTGTACTTGTGTACAGACCCCCCGGTCCATATGCACAATTTTTACAAGCCCTTCCAGCAGTGATTGCTGGGATAGCTAGTGACAGGCTCAATTTCACCTTACTTGGTGACTTCAATCTTCATGTGAATGATATGAATGATTGCGCAATCAAAGCTCTTTTCCACGATATGGCCTCCATACCGTTAAGGCAGTTGGTGGAGAGCTCGACTTATGACAAGGGTCACACCATCGACCTCGTCTTCAGCAATATTCATAACCTTCAAGTCCAGACCCCCCCTAGCTCTAACTTGGTCGGACCATTTTCTGATCCCATTTACTCTTACCCAGTCTCCTCTACGTGTACCTCCTACTCCGGTCAGACTGTTGGAATGACCCTGGCCTAAACTCAATCTGGAAAATGGCTACAGGTCTTGGAAGCATCTAAAGCGGAGCGGAGAAAATCTATTAGGCTCCACCATGCAGAAATAAAAACTGCTCAGGCCGCTTTTTTCTCCACTATAATAGCCAACTACTCCAACTCTCCCAAAGAGGTCTTTAAGATCCTCAAAGACATTAATGAGCCTACAACAATTAGCTCTCCTCCAGTCACTTCTGTTGAGCATAATAATGTTCAGTCTCTTTTCTACAAGAAGAAAATCATGGGCATCTATTGCTTTTTCCCCAGATAGGCCCAATCTGGTGGCTTCCCTCTGCAGCGAATCCCTCTTTGAATGCCTAAAGGGTCCTCTCACAGTATTTCCAATGCTCACTGTGAACCTGGTAAATGATCTCCTAAATGAATTAAAATTTGGTTTTCCCCTGGACCCTGCCCTTTCTCATATCCTAAGGCAAGTTTCGGAATGCATTGCCCCCATCCTGACAGAGCTGTTAAACCTCTTCCTCTCTTGTGGGTGGTATCCCCAGTAGTGGAAAATAGCAATAGTCAAGCCACGTCTTAAAAACTCAATCTGGATCGCCTCTGTTTGAGCAACATCAGGCCAATCTCCTTGCTACCCGGAGTCTATAGCTTTTAGAAAAGCATATTAATAGAAATCTTTCTGCCTTCCTCGAATCGAAGGAACTTCTCCACCCCACCCAAATTGGTTTCTGACTGAAACACAGCACTGAAACAGCACTGCTGACAGTGGTAGGGGAGCTCAGGTGTCTCCTTGATCAAGGAGGATTGACGGCCATCATCCCGTTAGACCTTAGTGCAGCCTTTGATACTGTGGATCATCATACCCTCATTCAGAGATTCTAAAGGGTATGTATTGAATGCAGAGCACTAGAATGGCTTGCCTCTTTCCTGGGAAATCATTCCTTCCAGGTTCTGGATCAGTCTTGCTACTCAGCCATTCTCCCCTTTAGCTATGGGGTCCCTCAGGGCTCCTCTCTGAGCCTCACCTTATTTAAACTTTACATGCCTCCCCTTGCCGAGATCGTCTACTCATTCGGATTTTCATTGGTCTCATATGCCGATGACACTCAGCTCGTCATGTCAATCTCTCCATACCCCAGCTCTAGTCATTTATCCCTGACCCCCTGCATTAAGGAAGTAGCCAGTTGGATGGCTGGTAGCAAACTAAAACTTATTGAGGCAAAACAAAAGTGATGCTGCTAGGTAATAACTTCGACAGCAATCTCGTGAGCCCCTTATCCGACATCCTGAGCATGCTGCCTTCCCCAAAAAACTTGATAAAGAGCCTTGGGATGTGGCTGAATGCCAGCCTCATGATGGTCCATCAAGAGGAAAAATGTGCGGCTACCGGCTGTGGCACCATGAGACTGTTGAAAAAGGTTCTCAATCTTCTCCCATTCACAGCTAGAAGAGTGATTGTACAGGCCCATGTGCTGTCTCGCTTCGATTACGGTAACATCTTGTATCTTGGCTCGCCCTACTATGTCATCAGAAGGCTGCAGTCTGCAGAATGCCACTGCTCGACTTTTGATGTACATCCCCAAATACCAGTCTGCTAGCATGGATCTCAGGGATCTCCACTGGCTTCTGGTGGAACGCTGAGTGCAGTTCACGACCCTTTGCAGTATGCACAGGGCAATTAACAAAAAAGGCCCCTATCTTCTGAGACCACTAGCCTCTCCATACTTGCTGGGGAGAACCCTCAGATCTTCTTCAGCCCCATATACTGAGGGTTCCCAGGATCAGAAGATCCCGATGGGGGGGCTGCTCCACCCTGTTTCTGGCACCGACACTCTGGAACACCCTGCCCCTGAATCTGTGCCTAATAGAGCCTGAACTTCCTTTTCGTAAAGCTCTGAAGACTTGGCTTTTCGAAGTCTGATTCTCTGGCAGCTTTATCATATTACAGTGTCTGTTGCAGCACTGGGAGGCTTACGGGTAGCCTTGCGCTATATAAAAGCTCTAGACTAGACTAGTTTAAAACGGCATTTAGACTGCAATGGCAGGACTAGGGAATGTTTTAAGAGGCTACTTAAGTGGGAGCTGGAGCTGCCTACCCCCTCCCCCCCAGCGCCTTTAAACCCTCACGGGTGAGTAGCGCGCTTTATAAACCCCCTGATTGATTGATTGATTGATTGGGTGGCATAATACGCACTGCAGGCCCACTACTTGCATTTAATTTACAGGCCCTGTATATATGGTATACCTTTCTACCAGGGACTTATAAGTAAATTAATTATGCCAATCAGGTGTACGCCAATTTACCCATGTTTAAGGGAGAGAGCACAATCACTTTAACACTGGGTTGCAGTGGTAAAGTACACAGAGTCCTAAGGCGCAAAAAACCGAATTTCAGTGAAAAGTGGAGGCAAACGCAAAACATTTGGGGGAAGACCACCCTAAGGCCTAACATGGATATTTCTGTATACCCTCAGGGAACTCCGCACCAGACCGGAACCTTATTTTGGAATGCAAAGAAGAACTGGCAGTCTTCCTGCAATGGGGTGGAAAAGAATCGTTGGTGCAAGACTATGAACGACTCAGAGTCACATGGAATCTGGAACAGTATTACAGCTGGATTTAGAACCACAGGACAACAATGAGGTGGGAACAAAAAGATGCAAAAAAAACTAAAATGGTGACAGAGAGAAGGAAAAAGAAGAAAACAAGTAGGAATGCGTAACAAAAAAGAAAAATGGAAGGAAAGAACGAAAGAAGGAACACAGAAAATAAAATTAAATAACAGAAAACATGTGAGATGAAAGGAAGAGCAGTGGACGTAAAAAAGAGAGAAAATTGACAAATGGAAGGATACAAAAAGAAAAGATGGAAAGAGGGTCTGAAGGAAGGACAGGGGCATGATAAGAATAAAGGAATAAGAAGAATAGAAATCTAGAAAAAAGAGACAGATGGCGTAGAGAGGACTGGACAGAACAAAAGAAAGATGGAAAGAAAGAAAAAAGACAAAAAAAGAAGAACAAAAAAAAGCATAAAAGGAGAGAAAGAAGATAGAAAGGAGCAAAGAATAAATGGGATAAATAAATTGTAAATGTGTGGTTTGTAGTCAAAGTCCTTTAAAATCACGCTGCAATAGCCATAATTTTGCACCCTTTTCTGCAAATTTTCTACAGCAGTACAATTCCCATAGCACTTTGTAGGAAGGGTCAGGATTGCTCACTTTACTCAGACATTTAGCACTATATATGGTTCAAAGTGGGGGGCATTTTATTTTTCTGGCTACTCCCTTGCCTAACCTACCTTTCTGAATCAGGGCCTTTGTTCAGATTTCAGTGCACAACTTACCTGTTATGTTCTGGTGCGAGACTTTATAAACCCACTCCTATCATGTTCCATGTCTTGCTTGGAAGAATAGGATCCTCTGTTTTTTCTGTAACATTCAAATCCATTTGTATACATTTCACTGGTAAGCACAACGCCTGGGGTCACTCTCTTTGAGATGGGGTTCCCAGATAGAATACCTACACTTATTCAACTTGTGTTTCAGACAAAACAGGTCCTGAACATCCACATCTCAGCCCATGGCACTTTAGCCTCATGTGTCCCAGGGTCTGTTCTACTTTGGCCCTGCAAACTCGGCCAAGGGCAACCCCTTTAGCACTTGACTGTCAGTGGTAGGGATGGTGAGCAATCAGAGGCTTCTCAGGGCCTTTAGTGTTGGGGAGCACAACAAGCTCTGCACTCAACAAACATCCAGCAGCGTAATAACTGTTTGTCCAGCACAGTGCTTGTCTTTTATAAAAAAAAAGGTATTTTCATACACTTTGAAAAACAATATTACACACTACAACATGCAGGCACTCTAAGTCTCTGGTGCAGGGCACAGTACCTTGGGCAAGTCTACTCCCTATTTTCACCCTCCACGTCCCCTCTTCTATAGGATAGGGCAAGCCTAGTGTAGGTCTTAAGCATATGTGCAATGTTACAATCAGAGAGAACTTGGAATTGTAACAAGTCGGTCAACAGGCTCCCACTTTTATACAGGTATAGCAGACAGGGGATGTGCATTCTCTGTCCATACCTTCACAACCGGTTTGGGTCAGTTCTCATTTATTGTGTCCTTCACAGTCTATCCTCCAGACACAGCCTTTGTGTAGAAGATGCACCTGACGTCAGGGTTGTCTCCAAGCTGGATCACCCACAACAGAGACACAAGAAGGTATGAGCATGTTACACTTGGCTATCAACAGTCACACTGACAGTGATCAAGTAGAAAGAGAAAAGACTGGCCTCAAATAAAGGACCCACAACACTCTAAACAACACAGAATGCAGCCCCACCCTTCACCCCGCCCCATTAACCAAATGTGCAGTGCTCAGAAAGTCTAATCAGCAGCCCTCTGCAGCTAAAGAACCTAATTGAAATTTCTAAAGGCAATGTTGACACCTCTTCTCTCCCTTCAGTGTTGATGTCCCCTCCCTTCAGTCTCAGGAATGTCAGCAATACACTTCCATTGCTTAGGAACGCAAACTTACCTCCATCTTGTGCACCTGAACACCAGTCCAAGGGTTTCCAAAATGGAACCAGCAGGCCACCTCCACTCTAGTTCACTCACACACCTTTCATGTATGTATTGCGGAGATCGCACACATAAACACAAGCATACATGCATGGAATGATAGTGCTAGGATTTGAGTACGCCTGTAGAAGAGGGACTTTCCACAGGAGAGACGATAGGGTCTCTCTCCTACAACACAGGTAAAGGTGTCTGGTTATGATTATTGATTCACAAAAACATGATGTTGTGTCATCACCACTCTATATGCTAACTCCTGACACGGATGGATGGTAGTCCTCTGTCACAAAGAAGAGTGCGCTTGATGCACCCCTCCAGGTCCAGAACCTCACTCATGTCAAGGGAGAGGCATGGGCTTCTACTCGCACACTAGATTAGCATGATGCTGGGTCAAAATCTAAACACCAAGATATTAGATACTCACAGTTGGGCAGTCAGGGCATGGGACACGACTCTACATCATGCAGGGGACATTTCAGTCCCAACACCAGTCCCCACTGGATCCACATGATCCTTCAGATTGTTCGTTATGTGATGGTATGCTTGTGGTTGTGGGGTCACAGAGTGTTGGATGCTGTACTCCAGTGAGGAGAAATGATAAAGCAATAACTGGAAAATGTATTTAAGTTAAATGTTTTTTTGTGTGGGTCTAATTGTTTATCTGAATATGTAGAGCACCTGTGGTCCTTCCTATACTAAGAAATGTTTCTAAGACAAATGCATTGCTCTATTTATAGTTCTAATAATGATTGACGAGCAAACTGTTACTGAACAGTGCTGTTTGGTTTAAATGAACAAATTACAGAATAATGTAGTGATGCTCTGAAGAATAATTTGCTTTGCTCGCCTTTGCAATAACCCTGTTACTCTGGCTGTGGAGTTTGGTAGCATATACTTTCTTCCCTGGTACCATTGTGGCACACCGTCAATTTAAGTCTCTATCCATACTGGATGAAAATCCTGGGCTAGGACTTGGTTCATGTCAGGTCTCTCACAACTTAAGAGCTTAGCCTTTTGTGTAATGTTCCCCTACTGAACATTGGTAAGGCAGTGCAGACTGCAGCTTGCCTCTAGCCTTACCTATTTCTATTTTACCTATTATTTGTGAGACCCATCCCAATCTGGCCCATGAAGATGGAACCAAAGAAATGAGCTTGTCATAATATTCGAGCTATGGAGAGGACTCATGGCAAGGGCCCAATGTTCAGAATTAGCATCTATCGCTTCTGCAAGGAGAAGAAAGCATAACCAAAATTTAGAACGGCATACACGGTATGTTAATATAATAATGAGTGACCAGCAAAATAACAATTTTAAAACTAGATATTAGAAGGATGGGGCCTGAACCTTCCCTTTTTAATCCTATACATATTCAAGAATATACTTGGCACCTCTTGTACCTTATGTCAGTTTATATTGGGTACATGGAGAATCGGGACCATTCAAACTCTTAAATCTTAAGAAATGCCTCTAGGCCCCAAAAAAACAGAATGAAAAGCCCATGTCCATTACCTTTGGAGAATACTCATTCCTATATCTGGACATAGGTCACTAGCAGCGGACCTATGCCTATATTATTGGCTCTTTTTGGGCTTATAGCTGCAACATTTTATTTTTGCCAAGCAACCACAACAATATTTCCCGAGGGTGGTGGAGATGGAAGGGGCTTCTATTTTGATCTGTGATGTAATTATTCAGAATATACGACATCAACCATGTTTAGTACTACCGAATCACAAACTCCCCATCACAGTTTGTAATCTGGTCTCAATCAGGTTGCCAACATGCAACCATCATTTATTGCTTCTGCCACAGCAGCAACTAAACAGGAAATGTGGAACACAGTAACGTTCTATAAACCATTAAAACCAGAGAACATACAGCTATTTTTAGAACTACATGAGCTGGATAATATTATCCTGTGTGTGTCTAATAAAATCTGGATTTCTGCCCCTCAAGCTGTGGAACATCTACATTTTATGGTGAGTCAAGGAGGCCAACATTTTATGAAACTTGAAAATCTTGCCAGCAAAGAACTCACAGGAATCTATACTGGTTTAAAACAAAAGCATTTAAACATATATCCACTAAACCAGTCAGCTAATCTCAAGAAATTCTGGTATCTACCTCCCATTATGTAGGCCTTTGATACCCCTGCCCCTCTCCCAGAATGTGCTCCAAACCTCCTAATATCTATCCCTGCCTCTCTCATCATATCCTTAACCCACCTACATAAAGGTTTTAGGAGGGCTAGTGGATAAATGGTTTCATGCCCAGTGGTTGCACCACTTGCATTCTTTTCTCTTACTCTTTCAAAGATAGCACCACAAACATCTCGAAACATTGGTTAAAATGTTGATAAAAACTGGAGGGCTTAGTTTTAGCTCTTCTTGCAAAGTGAAAACAAACTCCTTGAGGAGATGCTTCTACATCAAGTAAAGATATTCTCTTTAAAATACATTGCTGTTGCTTGGGATAATTCTGTCTTTAGTAGATACCAACTACAGGTTTGCATTTCAACAAGCACTTTCACGAATAAAAGACCAGACCAATTGGCTTTGTCAATGCTTGTTAAAAATATAACCGGAATGTCGACACAGAATGACTTATTGACAACACTCACCATCATAAAAATTGAAAATGAGCCACTAATAAAAATGCAACTGGAACACATACCTCCTGTGTCATTTAAAATACCACCTGATAATGATGTCCAAGAACACTCAGGGGCATATTTGTGAGCAGCCCCTTGCATAGCCGGAGCGTCAAGTTTTGTGACGCTCTGGAGCAGCAAACTACAAAATCATATTTATGAGGTCACAAAAAGCCACTTTGCATGGCTTTGAATGGCCTCATAGATATGGAGTAAGACAGGGCAGTGCAAATCGCTGCATTGCCTTACTCTGCGCTAGGGAGGCTTTCCAATTGGTTTTCCCACACAACACCCATCAATTTGGATGCTTGCCTAGATTTACAAAACCATGTAAACCTGGGGATGCACCAAAACCTTATACCTCTCTAGGGGAGGCGCAAAGAGGGAAAATAACTTTATTTTGCCTTGTTTTTTCCACTTTCCATGGGTGCAGCATTCTGCAGCACACAGAGCAGGGGGAAAAAGCCTCCAAGGATTGTTTTTGTGCAGGAAGGAGCCTCTTCCTGCACAAAAACAAACCTGCCAACAACACAGGCACCCTTGTACCATGATGCAAGGGTGCCTGCATTGGTGCTAGGCTGCAGAAATAGCACCAGCAAAGGGGGAAGGACAGGAGTGCACTGCATTGGATAAATACGCTGTATTCTAGCCCTTTCACTTTGATATAGGGCAGTGCAGCAAGGCGACTTGCTGCGCTGCCCTACGCCAAAACCCAATATATGAGGCCCCCAGTGCCTGCAACTCTACCGATATGTGCTGTAGACCACCGGAATCAGCCTACCACCTACTTTGCAAATACTCTGCACACATTGTTTTCACTTTGTTTATCCAGCCTTTGTAAAAGGTGCACTAGCAAGTAACATGTATACCTTCCTTGAGGCTCGGTCTGGTATAGGCTCTCTTCTGTCTTTTGCTGTTCATAGATGCCACCAATGTAGCAGCACAGATAGCAACCCACGATTCCAAGGGAGGCCTGCAGATTAAAAATATGAGTAGAAGCCTTCAAGCTGTGTGGGTTGTGAGCACATTGTCAGAGACCAGTTAATAGGATCATTCCTTGACACAAACAAGAATTGACCTAAACAACTCTTTGATTTGATCAAAACCGTCAACAGCCCTTCCTTGCTGACTTCCATCAAATTTTATGACCTATCAAAGAAAACAGAAGAGTTTGTACCATTCTTTGATTCCAAAGTGAAATCACTCCTATGCCAAGATGAATGTCCTACTCTTACCATGGTTTGCAAAGTCAAGAACACCTGGCAAATCATTGACATAATCGGGGAGGAAGACCTACTTGAAAACCTCATGAAAACCAAACCCTCAAAACACTTTACGGACTCTATTCCGAATAACATTGCCAAGGACCTTTACACACATATGCTCTCTTACTGGACAAAACTGGTGAATCTCTCAGCAAAGAAACATTCCCTGATTCCTTCAAGACCACACAAGTTACCCCACTTCTCAAAAAACCCTCCGCAGATGCGAACAACTTTCGCCCTATCTCCAAGCTGCATTTTCTTGCAAAAGTCATTGTAAGATGTGTAGCGGAGAAACCCACCCAAAACCTCAAAGACAACAACCTACTGGACGAATTCCAATCCGGATTCAATCAATGGTGCAGCACCGAAACAGCACTGCTTCAGATAGTCGATGATGCTCTTCGAGTCCTAGACTCTGGCAGTTCCTGCCTCCTGAGCCTTCTCGACTTGTCTGCAGCTTTTGATTCAGTAAATCACTGTATACTTCTTGACACATTAAAAAAACAGATGGACATTTATGGTGTGGTCCCAAAATTATTTGAAGCCTTCCTCATGGGTGGGTCATAGAGGAGTCCCACAGGTTCTATCCTTGCTCTGACCCTGTTCAAACTCTATATCGAGTCTCTGGGAGCCCTGCTAAGAAAGATTGGGATTGTCTACCAGCTGCATACAGACAGCACTCAACTCTACTTGAAGGTTTCCTTCACAAATGCCATCTTTCATCTCGCCGCCTCCCTAAATTGCGTTAAAAACTGGTTGACTTCTCATAAACTGAACTCCTCCTCAGTCCTTCTTTGAATTCACCACCCCATATACAAGCCTTGATGGATACTCTCAAGATCCTTAACAGCAAACCCACCATAGTTGACAGTGGCATATCCCTTGGAGTCACTCTAGATAAAAGGATCAACCTTCATACCCACATCAGCACCGTGGCCAGGAATACCCAATATTAACTACGTCTTCCTTGGAGAATCCACTGCTACATTCCTAAGCAAGATTTGGGACCTCGTGTTCAATCACTGGTGCTCTCCAACATCGACTATTGTAACTCAAATCAAAAACCATCTTTATTCAGTCAAAAGTTGACCATAAAAGAATAGAATAAAAACTTTTACATCTTTAAAAACATAAATAACACGCATAAATATAGTGTATCATTATAGTGCATAGGTTCTTTTCAATTTGATGGCAGCAATGATACAACTAAGAGCAGCAGTGCAAACATCAATTGATGGTAGACTTTGCAGATAAAGCAACCCCTCTTTAAAAGAGTTAAATTGCTTGTTCAGAAGAACGGGACGTAAAAGTGCAGTCTAAAAGAGTCATATAAGGTACAGGAAAACATAAAATACCCGGTGGGTTGAAAATTAACAGGGTCACAAGGGCAATACGGGAGGGAGGCAAACCAGTGACCCTCTGATGGAAAAGCAACTAGGAAGTGAACTGTATTTAATCTCAACCTAGTGAGATAAAATTTATGCTGTAAATTTGTTATCTATTTTGGGTAAGGCTCCATATCAGAGTATGTAGAAATGTGCATATATCTTGTTGTAACTGAGGGCATACCAAGGGACTTTTTTAGTCTAAATCCCTCTTTATACTATTCATAGCTTCCTTTGACTTTCATTTTAAGGTCAGGACTAATAATTTGCGGTGAACAAAAAGATGACTGTACCCCAGGCTGTAAAAGGTGTTTCGTACATAAGCCAGCCATGGGATAGCAGTCATGTTATCTAGTTTTAAACAATCTATCAACACCTTCCTTGAAAAGTCTGCCTTTGGGGAGCTCCATAGCTTTAACCACAGTAATATCGGTGCCATTGAAATCTGATCCACCATGAACCCTATACCCAATTTCAGGTGTGCAATGAGGCTCAAAGAAGTTCTGAGAATGGCCAGAAGCCTGTACAAGAACCTACTCTCGACTACTTGAAGTTTCGTGCAGGGAGGACAGCCCCAAACTCCAGCACCATATGTGCCCACCGATAGGCACTTGCTTTTAAAGAGTTGAACCATTGCCTGGATCAGCTTGTAGCCTAACCTTTTTGCAAATCTAAATATTGCATCACCTACTGCACAAATGTTTCGGGCCCTTTGAGTAAGTAGCCTATCCTGCACCCCATTTGCATCCAGCAAGATACCAAGGTAATTAAAAAACAGAAGCTTTTTCAATTTGTGCCCCCACTATATAAAATGTTTTTGACTTGGTATGTTTTGGGCCGCAGGTCATAATAAATGATTTTGACTGGCTCACCTTAAGTTTTAATCTAAGCATAAAATCATTGAAGCCGTTTTGGAGGTTTTGGGGTAATTTGCGGTCAGAGCTAAGAGAACCGCGTCATCAGCATAAAGCAACACAGGAACTGCCTGCATACCAATCCTAGGGACATCATCACTACAAACTCTTAAAGCAGTCTCTAGAGAATCAATATATATAATAAAAAGAGGGAAGGGACTAAAATGCAAACCTGCCTCACCCCTCTGTCCACATTTTTGGGGGCTGTACAGTCCCTATTCCTTGTGAAACGCCCACCACCAGATTTAGAGGCCTGATACAAGCGTTTTACAAGATCCAAAAGAGGGGCGTCAATTCCCACCTGCTCCATTAAGTCCCATAAAATGCTCCTATCTAAAAAGTCAAAAGTGCAGGAGAGGTCCATAAACGCCATATGTATGGCCTATCTCCTGGCTTTGACATATTTCCCCAGGATGAGTTAGCGTAAAGTCCGCATCTCTCCCCCCAGTGCATTGAGACCCTCACAGGTGAGTAGTGCGCTCTATAAATCCCTGATTAATTGATTGATTGATTGAGCGTTTGCTCTACAGTCCCTAAGCCTTGTCGAAAGCCATACTGGGCAGGCCAAAAAAAGAATTAGCCTCTGCCCAATCCTCTAATTTACCCAGAATTACCTGACCCAGGATCTTTGCCGTAGAGTCAATCAATGAGATTGGGCAATAATACGCAGGGCAATTGCGATCCCCTTTCTTAGAAATGGGCACAATGATGGCACACTTCACTGCAGCTCTCAATACATTTGTGACAAGGGGGCGCAGAATTATAAATTTTTCTTAAAAAGGCCAATTGGAATCCCGTCCCAGCAAGGGGCTTTTCCGCTTGCAGCTCTCATAATGGCTATTGTAACTCTATTTTGACACGTCTCCTCAAGACCCACTTCACCACTCTTACTTTCAGTGGCACGTTTCGTCTATGGGGTTAAAAAAAACAACACATCTCACCTTTGATGGTTACTCTTCACTGGCTCCCCTGAGAAGTCAGGGCAAAATATGAGGCTGCCTGTATCACTCACAAGGCTTTACATACATTCACTCTTTGCTATCTAGTGAACTAAATAAAGCTATCTGGAAGTACAGGACCATTTAGATGCTCAAGCTTTGTTATTACAACCTCTGACCTTTGAAAAGAAAAGACTCATGGCACAAGCCTTCTCAGTAACTCAACCAGAATATAGAAATCCTTACCCCCAAACCTATGCACCACCACCTCATTGACTATCTTCAAAACAGAACTGAAAGCTCTTCTCCTTTCAAGACATTTTTTCTAAATGTCCCCTTAGCCAACCTCCCCAGTGGTAATGTACCCTCCCCGAGGCTGAGATTAACAGCGTTATCTCTGTATTAGTTGACTTAATCATACTGCTACTACCTATACCACCTACATAATCTAACAAGAGTAAGTCTGTGCCTTTTGTAAAGATTGTAACAAGCAAATGTCCCTAAGCATCTACCAACCACTTTGTGCCTCTTTGTAATGATTGTAAAGAGCAACTGTCCTTATGTAATGACCCACCCCCTCACTTTCTAACTTTGAATCTCTTGTAATTAATCTTGTTTTATTGTAAAGCGCTCTAACATCGTTGGGTAATGCCCATGCTATATAAAAATGCATAAATAAACAGGAAGAAGCTTCCACTTCTTGTTGAGATTGTTTAAATCCAAGCAGTGGGCTAGTGGGTGGGTGCAGAACAAGATACCAAGACTGCATAGTTGCAGTACAAGGAACAGCTCATAAGTTCGAAGCAAAGGGGTGGACAAAGAAGGAATGAGGAGGGAGGGAGGATGAAGAGTGAAGGTTAGAAAGAAGAGATTAGAAGAAATAAATAAGAGTGAATGAATTCAAAAGAAGGAAGAAGAAGAAGCAAGTTGAAGGGCTGGTGAAAAGAAATGAGCAGATCTAAGTAGTGAAAATGAATGGGGCTAAAGAGATAAAAAATGAGAAGTACTGGTGGACAAAGAAAGAGGGCCAGGGGCTGACAAGAGAAGAGGTGATGAAGAACATAGAGAGTGTGGGACTGAAAGAAAGAAGATGAGAACTGCAGCAGGAAGTATGGAGGGGCAGTGAAGGGATTACCAGAGCTGAAAAAGAGAAGGTGGCAGAAAGACGCCCATGATGAGATTGGAATGTACGAGCTAGAGGGAACAGGGATGGCATGGATCCACGTTGGTTAAGTAGAGTGAAGGTTAGATTAGGGCTAAGGGGAAGAGGAACAGGGAAGACAGAATGTTGAGGGACTGTGAATGAGAGTCAACAATGGATGGAGAAGAATAAAGGGAAGGTGAATGACTGACGAGAGAGGGCAAGATGGGCTGAGTTGTGGGGGATGAGGGAAGACACTGCTGAAGGGAAAATCAGGAGTGGAGAAGTAGAATGCAGGGCTAGAGGTAATGAAAATGTTAATGGAGGAAAAGAGGGAAAAACTGCATCAGGTAGCGAGGAAAAAGAATAATGGTAAATGGCGCAAAGATGATATTGAGTGGAAGTGCTGACGAAAGAGAGTGAGTAAAGTTTGAGCAGGAGAATGAGATGATTGAATATGCTCACCAGAGGATACGGGTAGTGGTAGAGGAAAGGTACCATGGGAGGGGGCAGAGATAAAGGGTAGGGAAAGAGGCTGAACGGGAGAACTGGCTGGAAGAAGATGGGAATGTCCATCTAAAGAGAAGGGCTGCAGGGAACAAGATGAGGTTAGAGGGATGGTTAAGAGCAGGAAAATAAGGTGGAGAAGAAAGACTATGAAGGGGAAGATGAGGGAAGTAGAATTGAATGGTGGAGAAAGGAAGTGGTTACCAGATGATTCCATTTCACCAGGGATGTAAGTCTACAGCCCTGGTTGTAAGAAATTGGATTATTGGTTGAGGTGGATGGAAGCCCCACACAGGCAACAAACACAATCATTGTCAGGGTGAACCACAAAAATCACTAAATTAACCCGTGCTTAACCCTCTGATAGCCTGGCACAAAAACAGTCAGACTTAACTTACGGACAATGTGCAAAGAATGTATGCAGCACACAAAAAGCAATAAAGTGAAAATATAACAGAAGACAAATCCTAAATCAATATAGAACAATAAAGTACATTTTAATAAATAAAATGATGCTAGAGTGACAATAATCCAATGAGTAGAGGCAAAAATATAAAATGTTAAAGTTTTTAGTAAAATTAGCACCTAAAAGCACAAAGCCGCACTCGTGGTCATCTGGTCATGCTAGACCAGGGGAAAGTTCAGACCGACTGTGATGGAGTGCAGGTTGGATACAGAGGCAAGGTTAGTCCAGCTGAAAATGTTAAGTTCAGAGTCTCGCACAAAGAGTTCCGATTCTGGTGAAGGAAGCCGCGGGGAGGAGATAGAGTGCTGTAGATGGCTGTCTCTGTACGGCAAAAAGCAGGCTGGGTGTCACAGTCTGTTGTGGCTATAATGCAAAGAGCCGGTCGGGCGTTGCAGAATGGTTGTTGCTGTAGCTTCGTGCTGACAGTTGACGCGGGCTGTCATTGCTGTAGACCAATGTGTAGCTCTAACGTTGCAGGTCGTCGCTGGTGGTCGTTGTATCGCGAAGAGCAGGTCTCACTGGAGGTTTGCATTGGCAGTAGTCATGGGTGGCAGAGTCTCAGTGCGTACGGGCCCAGGCACGATTGTGAGGAGCCCAAACTTCAGGAACTTCACCTTGTTTTGCAAAGGAGTACACTCTGGTGGCAGCCCAGGTTCCAGGACCTGGGGAAGCACCTCTTGGGGATCAGGGACTCAATCCAGCAGAGACCAGCAGGGCTTTGACAGGTCTAGGCAGGTATAGCTGCAACAGGTCAGCTAGGCAGTTGCAGGGATGCATCTGAAGCGTGTTGTGTGCCCATAGCTTACGCAGGAGGTTAGCCAACTGACCCTTGGGGCCGTACTGGGTTAGCCTCGGATGATAATAAGCAGGTCCAGTCTTCCTTCTCAGACACCAAGGAAGTCCTCAGCAGCTAGGCAGCAGACAGTCCTTCTGTTACTTCCACAGGTTCAGGAGTGTTCTGATGAGTGGCTCTGGAGGTCCATTATTTATACCTGGTGCCAGCCTTTATGTTGGGTGATCCATGTCCTACCCCCACTCCTAGTTTTGGAAAGTACTCCCCTTCCCCTGTCAATGCTCCAAACTGTCTGGGAGTGACAAAAGACAGGGCAGGTCTGGTGTCAGGTTACTTTGTGTGTGTGCAGGAGGGAAAGCCCTCTATAGCTCCTCCCCAGTCATCCTGCCAGCTTGTTGTGTCCCTGTAGCTCACACAGTAGGTCAGCCAACTGACCCTTGGATTCACTCTGGGTTAGGCTGGGTTGACGGTAAGCAGGTCCAGTCTTGATTATCAGACAACAAGGACATCCTCAGTAGCAGGGCAGTCCTTCTTCTGTAACTTCCACAGGTAAAGGAGTGTTCTGATGAGTTCCTTTGGAGGTCCAATATTTATACCTGGTGCCTGACTTTATGTTGGGTGATCCTTGTCGTACCCCACACCTGGTTTTGGAAAGTTCTCCCCTTCCCCTGTCAAGGCTCCAAAATGTCTGGGAGTGACAAAAGACAGGGCACATCTGGTATCAGGTTACTTTGTGTTACTGTCTAGAGGCGATACACAAACCCCAACAGCAGAGCCATTCACAGTCATGACCCAAGACACTGGCAGAAGACACAAATGGGTGGGAAAAGAAAATGCAAACTTTCTCAAAGTGGCATTTTCAGAACTGTGACTTAAATCTGACTTTACCATTAAAGAGGATTTAAAATTACAATTCATTTGAGTGTAAACACGATCTCTCTATCTGCTCCCAATTAAACGTTATCACTTATTAAATATAATGAGATAACCCACTGTTTGACAATAGGAGAGATAGGCCTTACAGTAGTGAAAAATTACTTTAGGGGTTCTTTGACTACCAGGATATGTGAAACGTAGGTACACTTGTCCTACTTTTTAAATGCAATGCACCATGCCCTATGAGCCTTTAGGCCCTACCTTATGGGTAACGTACGTGTGTTATAAAAGAAGGTTTAGGCATTGCAAAAGGTTTATTTTGCAGATCCAAATGACAGTTTAAAACTGCGCTACAGTCTCCAGTGGAAGGCCTGAGACGTGTTTTTAAGGTGCTGCTTTAGTGGGTGGCACAATGAGTGCTCCTGCCCACTAGTAGCACATAACTTACAGGTACAGGCCCTAGGAACCTGTGGTACCATATACTAGGAACTCACAGGTAAATTAAATGTACCAATCATGTAGATGCCAATTGTAACACGCAACGAGTACAAGCCCTTTACACCTGATTAGCAGGAAAAAAGTGGACTGAGTCCTAATACCAACAAAAACGGGTTCAGCAACAGAAGGCAAAAATCTGGGGAAGACCCTGCAAAAAGGGGCAGGTCCAATATGACCCCCCCCTCCAGCCAAAAGCTAGGGTAGACTAATCAATATGTTGATGGACATCTCTGCTTAGGTGATAGAACTTGGACAATGGCCCTCTTTTGCAGTGACACTTGTCAGTTCTATGCCCATATAAGCCTAACTGTATCCCCCTGGCATTATCCTCTGGGGTCACAACACTAGCCCATGGGGAACCCTTCTCCTGATCTGTGGACCTCATTTGTGAAGCTGCTGACCGCAACTTGCTCCCTGATGCATCCCAGTAGACAGATAGTATGACCATGGCCAACAAGGTGATGTGGTCCATTCCACCCCTTGGGACCAACTTCTGTCCTCAACCCAGGGAAATCTCTACCCACAAAGACAACAACCAGCAGAGACCACTGACTGCTGTCAGTGTCAAGAGCCAGGCCCGGGCTATCCACTGCCAAGTGAAGGCTCCAAGCGGGTTTGAGAAGTTGGCCTGGTATATGATGTCCACTAATTAAAGTGGGCACCTTGCACCAGTCCAAACGACCCTTATGATGTATGAGGTCAAAGGTAACCTTTAGAAAGCTATCCTAGTGGTAGCTGTGGAGAGCAGCCTTCCGGCTTAGTCTTGAAGGAACGTAAAGCAGCTTGTTTTACCAGAATATCACCTCCTGAATTAACTAAATGAAGAAGAACCACACAGTAGTTATATAAAAATATGTATTTATTAATATAACACTCTCTACTATCCTCTACACGAGGATAGAACACAAAGCACACAATTCGAGTTCAATAGAACAGTTGTAAGTAGCACAATACACAGTGGGCTCCAGGAGGAGACCAAACCATATACTAAAATAGTGGTATAACAATCACGACTGGGATCAAGACAAGGTCTGGAGCACGTAGAATCGCTGGGACCCCAAGGAACCACCCCAGGTGAGTTGCTAGGGACCCCACGGAGGACAGGTGCAGTGTGCTAACACGACCGCGGGCTCCGTACAATTCTATGGGGAAGTCGCCGTTGCAATTTTAAAGTTTAAGGACCCTTCTAGGAGGACTTCAAGCAAACCCTTTGGAACTTAAGAGGTTAGAGAGCCACCCCACCCGTGGATACCGTAGTGTCAGAGTTACCTATCCCAGAGGAGCCGGGGGGCATAGGTCTGAAGTGGGTGTCGGAAACCGCCGTCGTTCTCAACGGAGGGCTGGGAAGAAGTACTGCTACCTTGAAGGTGAAAAGGGTCCGGAGGAATCCAAGCCTGGATTCTGGAAGGAACCTGAAAGCAGAGGGGACAAAGTCTGGGTCACTTCAGGGTGACCAGGGGCTCGGTAGACGAATGCCCACCGATGTCGGGTGCTTCAGGTGTGAAGAAGGGATGCTTGACTCTGCAGCCACGAGGACCAGGAGACGTCGAGGATGACCAGGAGCCAGATGCGCTGCCCCACGAAGGATGTCGAGTGCTGAGGGGTCGGTGTCCGGCTGGTCACCAACAAGCCTTGGCAAAAGCAACCCACTCAGGAAGGTCAAGCAGGTTAGGGTGTAGACCAGCAAGGTCCAGGGGACTCACCAAGCAATGGGGAGTCAGGGCACGTCTGGAGCAACCATGAAAGCCCAAGAGAAATCAAGATGACCCTCAGGACGACCCACAGGCCGAAGGACCAGGAGTCGCGAGGGGACCTTGAGCAAGATTGCAAAGTACCAGCCCACGGAGCACTCGGTGCGAGGAGGCCAGAGTTCTTCGGTGCAAATACTGCTCAGGATCAGGACTACACGGAGTCCAATGCACAAGCTCGGGAATTGCCTACAAGCATATGCAACTGCAAATGGACGCGGTGCACAGGGATTTGGGTTATGCAGTCCCCACAAGGGATACTGGCCTCAAACTTGGTGAGAGGGCAGATCGACCTCAGGGACCTTCAGAAACCCACCTCCTGTGTTGCTGAAATCTTTGGAGTCTGCAGGAGCTCAGGAGCAGCAGACCGGTCAGTTGCATTAAGGTGCCTACTAGGGCAGGGGAGTGACTCCTTCACTCCAAGGGAGATTCTTCAGTTGTCTTTAGTGCACCACATGTCCTGCACAGAGCCTGTATGGAGCAAGGGCACAAACTAAGCTTCGGACGGAAAGGGGGACGAAGTCGAGCCCAGTCGAGGTCCAGCGAAGTCCAGAGTGTCTGGACGGTCGAAGGTCAGTGGTTTCTTCTTGTAGAATCTTGTCCACGTAAAATCTAAAGTCTTACAGCCAGGTAAGCCCTTTTGTACCCACGGGAGAGGGTTGGACATTCAGGGGACCCTCCTAGGGGAGGGCCAGGACAGAGGGGAGGTTACTCCCATGTCCTTTGTCCAGTTTCGTGCCAGAGCAGGAGGCAATGGCTCCCAGAACTGGTTTGAACTGGACTATGCACAGGGACACCAAATGTGCCCCAGGTGCAGACTTTGAGGCACTCTCAGAGGGCACCCACCCAGCCCCAATACACTAAACCCTGTCTGGGAGGTGGTCACACCCCCCTGTGACAGGATGCCTATTGTGCTGCCTTACTCAGCTCGAGCTTGGCTCAGCAGCAGGAGGGCAGAAATGTGTCTCTGGTCGGCAGCATCCATTTTGTGCTGACCGGGTCGAGAAGGCTGGCACCGGATAGACCAGTGACCCCACGAAGCTCGCTTCCGAAGGGTGGAATCATACCTCCCACACTGGTTACCGGTATGGAGGTATGATTCCAAGGTGTTTGATACCAAACACGATATGTTTCTATGCAGCCGTTTTCGAGATAGCATTTACCGCGCGGTTATAATGCACCTCTACCTATATGTCCGGCTGAGTCACATACAACCCGGGAGAATGGTCTCCGAAGGCTGCAGAGAGGCTCTGCTCATGCAGGGGCACCCTCTCACATAAAACCCAGCACCCTGCCTTCAGGATTGATAAGGCCTGCTATAGGGGTGACTTATAAGTTTAAAGTGTAGTGACCAATAGATATAGTGAACCTATATCTAAAGTAAGTGGTGCAAGCACCAGCTTACACAGGCTGCAGTAGCAGACCTGTGGTTCCATTTTGCATGGCCTCTCATGGGTGGCATAATACATGCTTCAGCCCATGGGAGGCCTCTGGGGTACCTATGCCCTGGGTACATGGGTACCATATACTTGGGAATTATAAGGGTACCCCAGTATCCAATCTGGAGTGTACCAAAGTACATGTATGTCAATTTAAAGGAGAAAGCAGATACATTGGGGTCCTGATTAGCAGGATCCCAGTCAGACTAGTCAAAACCAGTGAAACATCAAGCAAAAAGTGGGGGTAACCATAAGAAGCAGATCCTACTTTCCTATATGACCCCCTCAAATGAAAGGACATGAGACTAACCTTGACCAGTTGAGTCTTCATTTTCTAAGTGGAAATATCTGGAGAGTCCATCTGCATTGGCATGGTTACTCCCAGGTCTATGTTCCACTGTATAGTCCACCCCCTGTAGGGAAATGGACCACCTCAAAAGTTTGGGGTTTTCACCCTTCATCTGTTTTAGCCATAAGAGGGGCTTATGGTCTGTCTGAACATATGCTTGAGCCTGTTCACATGGAGCACCCTGTGGGGGCTCTTGGGAGTTCCAAGGTCCACCAGGTGGTGACCTCTCCCTTCTGCTCAAGAATGGTATGGGGTCCACTCCACTTGTCTTGGAGAGCTGCTGGGGCCACAGGCTCCAACACCCATACCTTCTGTCCTGGCTGGTACACAGTCCATACAGCCTTTTGGTCATGCCAAGCTTTCTGTAATTCTTGGCTAGCCTCAAGGTTTTTAGTTGCCTTCTTCATATACTCAGCCATCCTGGAGCGGAGACCAAGTACATAGTCCACTATGTCTTGCTTAGGTGGTTTGAGAGGTAACTCCCATCCCTCCTTCACAAAACACAAGGGACCCCTACCTGGATGTCCAAACAGAAGTTCAAAAGGGCTGTAGCCAACCCCCTTCTGAGGAACCTCTCTGTAGGCAAAGAGAAGGCAGGGCAACAGAACATCCCATTTTCGCCTAAGCTTTGCTGGGAGGCCCATGATCATGCCCTTCAGGTGTTTTGTTGAACCTTTCAACTAACCCATTGCATTGTGGGTGATAGGGTGTGGTGAATTTGTAATTCACTCCACACTCCTTCCACATAGCAGTTATGTAACTAGACATGAAGTTTGCATCTCTGTCAGTTAAGACCTCCTTAGGGAAACCCACTCTGGAAAAAATTCCCAGGAGGGCCCTGGCCACCACAGGAGCTGTGGTAGTTCTAAGGGGTATGGCTTCTGGGGACCTAGTGGCATGGTCCTCCACCACTAGAATATATCTGTGCCCAGATGCAGTTGGAGGATCCATGGGACCAATTATGTCAATCCCAACCCTCTCAAAGGGAACCCCCACCACAGGTAGTGGTATCAGGGGGGCCTTTGTGGTACCACCTGCCTTATCACTGGCTTGACAGGTGGTACAGGAGCAACAAAACCCCTTTGTGTCCTCTGACATGTGAGGCCAGTGAAAGTGAGGGACAAGCCTGTCCCAAGTCTTACTTTGGCCTAGGTGTCCTGCTAAAGGGATATCATGTGCCAGTGTCAGTAGGAAGCCCCTAAACTTCAGAGGTATGACCAACCTCCTGGTAGCACCAGGCTTGGGGTCTCTACCCTCTGAGTAAAGGAGTCCTTCATCCCAGTAGATCCTGTGGGACCCACTGGCACTCCCAGCAGCCTCAGCAGCAACTTGCTGTCTGAGGGGTTCAAGAGAGGGGCAGCTGTGCTGCTCCAGACTCAGATCTGCCCTGGAAGGGCCCCCTGTCCCCAAGAACTAAACCTGGTCAGGTTCAAGTTCCTCTGAGACAGTTCCTTCACAGGGACTGGGATCATCTTCCTCAGGAGACTGATCCTCACTCTGACTCTGGGGGGAACACACTGCCTTACCCCTACTGCTCCTTCTCCTGGAAGGCACCTGGTCCATTTTTCCAGGATCCAGGGGCTGTTCAGTGGAAGACAGTTTGGCCTGTGACCTAGTCACAGCAAACACATCTGCAGAGATGCCCAACATTGATGCATGTGTCCTGAGTTCCACTTCAGCCCAGGCTGAAGTTTCCAAATCATTGCCCAATAAGCATTCCACAGGGAGGTCTGAGCTAACCACAACCTTCTTAGGGCAGTTAACCCTCCCCAGCTGAAATTAACAACTGCCAAGGAATGACCTGTCCTTGTAGAAGTAGACCTCACCAAGGCCTACCGGTGCTAGGGGTTCGCCCTTCTTTGCGCACTAGTCCTCAGACCAATAAATAGAGATTGGCAGAGAAGCTGGAATATCAAAACAACAGTTTATTAAACCTCATGAGTGGAACTACATCTATACAAAACCCTCAGGCAGTGTATGAGGTAGGACAAGGAACACAGAAACTGTGGGTCTTTTATACCCACTCAAGAGCTCAAAAGTAGGCGGTACAAGCACACACAAGAATAGCTATTCACATGTATGGACATACAGAAAATGCTCAGTCAACAAAGTAGGAGGAGAATGAAGTTGCTGACATCAGTTAGAGCAGCCTGACATTTACAGACTAAGACAGGTGCATGAGCAGCTACAGACTTTTCTGAGCATGTGCAGTGTTACAGGAGCTAACTATAGATAGTTATTCTAGTAAAGCACAAGGGTAGGCAACAGCGAAGACGGAAGGAGCACATGGCGAGCACATGGTCAACTAAAATGGCTGCCAAAAACAAAATGGCTTCAGCTCATGCTAAGAGTGATCTCTGCCAAACTTCCACATCCTGACATTGTTAGCATTGGTCACTTGGTACATCTCACCAAATATGATCTGGTCAGGGCCCACACGATCTTTTGTCACCATTGTGACACTTGCTCCTGTGTCCCTATAGGCCATGGCCTCCTTACCATTGATTAAAGGCTGTTGTCTGTATTTTCCCAGATTACTGAGACTCACAAATAGGGAGGCAATATCCATGCCTCCATCACAGACTAAAACAGCCTGAGCTGGAGTTCTGACTAGGCCAGAACCCATCTCAGATCCCAGGGTTAACCCTACTATACCCTTGTTCCCTGTACCACCACTTTGAGCTAAACTAGGGGGAACAGTTGCTTTAGGCGCAGTGGTGGTGGTAGGAGGATCCTTGGCCCTTGAACAATTGTCATTTCTTGTCCAATGGGTTTTCTCCTTACACATGAAGCACCATGGCTTCTTTCTGCCTTTACCTTTGTTAGACTGTGACTCCCCCCCAGATGCAGGTTTTTGGGGCCCTGATGAAGACTTCTGTTCTTTACCCTTTTCCCCACCCTTATCTGAAGGTTTAGCATCTTGCTTCTTCTGGTCACCACATGTGGTCTGGTTTTTCTGCTTCACCCTGGTTCTGACCCACCTATCTGCCTTCTTTCCCAATTCTTGGGGAGAAGTCAGATCAGAGTCAACCAGGTACTGATGCAACAACTGATTTTCGCAATTATTAAGGATCTGCTCCCTCATAATAAAATTGTACAATCCTTTGAAATCATTCACTTTGCTGCCAAGTAACCAGCCTTCCAGAGCCTTAGTAGCACAATCTACAAAGTCTACCCAGTCCTGAGTCTGTGTCTTCTGGGTGTCTCTGAACTTAATCCTGTACTGTTCAGTGGTTAAGCCAAACCCATCAATGATAGCACTCTTCAGGACTGAATAGTTGTCAGCATCCTCTTCTCTAACAGTGAGGAGCTTATCTCTACCTTTGTCAGCAAAGGAGAGCCACAAGATAGCTGCCCACTACTCTTGAGGGACCCTCTGTACCTTACAGGCCCTCTCTAAAGCAGTTATCCATTTGTGGATGTCATCCCCACCATGGTAGGGAGGGACTATCTTGCTCAGGTTCCTATGGTCATAAGTATACTCCTTAATCCTAGGGACACTGTTGCTGCCACCATGGGACTCTAGTCCCAATCTTTTCCTGGCCTTCTGGAGTTCTAAGGATTCCTTATCTAGGGCCAATTGCTCTTGCCTGAGCCTAAGCTTGACTTTCTCAAGCTCTAGAAATTGGCACTGTCTGTCATAAGAGTTGTCTCTCTTATGTGATATGGAGGTCCCTATAGAATGTCCTGAATGGTCAGATTCTGCAGAAGGAGATCTAGATCTCCTGAGTAAACTCTGCACTCTCCCAGGAGGAGTAAAGAGAGGGCCACTGGGGCCTTCTCCACCCTCTTCCTGAACATCTAAGTTGTCCAGGTGGGAATCATCTTGATCCTCCTGGCCAGGGTTTGATTCTAGGTCAAAGAAGGTTTCACTTCCTGGCCTGTCCTCATTCCCTGCCCCACCCACTCTTTCTACCTCATCTGACCCTGGGGTCTTCCTAAGGTCATCTAAGAGTAACACCTCAATGAGACGTTGGGTGTTGGCATTTCTCCCTGTCTTCAGCTTCCTAGAAACACACATGGCTTTCAATTCCTGAAATGTAAGACCATTGTACCTAGAAGGCAGAGAGCCACTGGCATCTCCTCTAGAAGACATAACTAGTGTGGTGTGGTGTATGCACCTACCTAACCTAGTGGGAACTAAACTCTCTTAGGTTGGAGAAAGGGTGTGCTAGACCCTTAACTTACCCAACCCTAAGTTCAGTAGAACTTACTTATTCTAATCTTGAAGTATTATATGTGCCTAATACTTTAGTGGTTTTCAGTTAATCAATTCAAAGAGATTTATCTGGTAAAACAATGCAGGCTTGAATCCCAACCGCTGCACACCAATGTGAGAAGTTGGCCTGGTATATGATGTCCACTAATTAAAGTGGGCACCTTGCACCAGTCCAAACGACCCTTATGATGTATGAGGTTAAAGATAACCTTTAGAAAGCTATCTTAGTGGTAGCTGTGGAGAGCAGCCTCCAGGCTTAGTCTTGAAGGAATGTAAAGTAGCTTGTTTTACCAGAATATCACCTCCTGAATTAACTAAATGAAGGAGAACCACACAGTAGTTATATAAAAATATGTATTTATTAATATACACTCTCTACCTTCCTCTACACGAGGATAGAACACAAAGCACACAATACGAGTTCAATAGAACAGTTGTAAGTAGCACAATACACAGTGGGCTCAAGGGGGAGACCAAACCATATACTAAAATAGTGGTATAACAATCACAACTGGGATCAAGACAAGGTCTGGAGCATGTAGAATCGCTGGGACCCCAAGGAACCACCCCAGGTGAGTAGCTAGGGACCCCACGGAGGACGGGTGCAGTGTGCTAACACGACCACGGGCTCCGTACAATTCTATGGGGAAGTCGCAGTTGCAATTTTAAAGTTTAAGGACCCTTCTAGGAGGACTTCGAGCAAACCCTTTGGAATTTAAGAGGTTAGAGAGCCACCCCACCCATGGATATCATAGTACCAGAGTTACCTATCCCAGAGGAGCCGGATGCATAGGTCTGAAGTGGTGTCGGAAACCGCCGTTGTTCTCAATGGAGGGCTGGGAAGAAGTACTGCTGCCTTGAAGGTGAAAAGGGTCCGGAGGAATCCAAGCCTGCATTCTGGAAGGAAGGAACTTGAAAGCAGAGGGGACAGAGTCTGGGTCACTTCAGGGTGACCAGGGGCTCGGTAGACGAATGCCCACCGATGTCGGGTGCTTCAGGTGTGAAGAAGGGATGCTTGACTCTGCAGCCATGAGGACCAGGAGACATCGAGGATGGCCAGGAGCCAGATGCACACTGCCCCATGAAGGATGTCGAGTGCTGAGGGGTCGGTGTCCGGCTGGAGCACCAACAAGCCTTGGCAAAAGCAACCCACACAGGAAGGTCAATCAGGTTACGATGTGGACCAGCAAGGTCCAGGGGACTCACCAAGCAATGGGGAGTCAGGACACGTCTGGAGCAACCAGGAAAGCCCAAGAGAAATCAAGATGACCCTCAGGAGGACCCACAGGCCGAAGGACCAGGAGTCACGAGGGGACCTCGAGCAAGATTGCAAAGTACCAGCCCACGGAGCACTCGGTGTGTGGAGGCCGGAGTTCTTTGGTGCAAATATTGCTCAGGGTTAGGACTATACGGAGTCCAATGCACAAGCTCGGGAATTGCCAACAAGCTTATGCAACTGCAAATGGACGCAGTGCAAAGGGGTTCGGGTTATGCAGTCCCCACGAGGGATACTGGCCTCAAACTTGCTGAGAGGGCAGATCAACCTCAGGGACCTTCAGAAACCCACCTCCTGTGTTGTTGAAATCTTCGGAGTCCACAGGAGCTCAGGAGCAGCAGACCGGTCAGTTGCATTAAGGTGCCTGCTAGGGCAGGGGAGTGACTCCTTCACTCCAAGGGAGATTCTTCAGTTGTCTTTAGTGCACCACAGGTCCTGCACAGAGCCTGTTTGGAGCAAGGGCACAAACTAAGCTTCGGACGGAAAGGGGGACGAAGTCGAGCCCAGTCGAGGTCCAGCGAAGTCCAGAGTGTCCAGACGGTCGAAGGTCAGTGGTTTCTTCTTGTAGAATCTTGTCCACGTAAAACCTAAAGTCTTACAGCCAGGTAAGCCCTTTTGTACCCACGGGAGAGGGTTGGACAGATTCAGGGGACCCTCCTAGGGGAGGGCCAGGACAGAGGGGAGGTTACTCCCATGTCTTTTGTCCAGTTTCGCGCCAGAGCAGGAGCCAATGTCTCCCAAAACTGGTTTGAAGTGGACTATGCACAGGGACACCAAATGTGCCCCAGGTGCAGACTTTCAGGCACTCTCAGAGTGCACCCACCCAGCCCCAATACACTAAACCCTGTCTGGGAGGTGGTCACACCTCCCTGTGACAGGATGCCTATTGTGCTGCCTTCCTCTGCTCAAGCTTGGCTCAGCAGCAGGAGGGCAGAAATGTGTCCATGGTCGGCAGCATCCATTTTGTGCTGACCGGGTCGAGAAGGCTGGCACCGGATAGACCAGTGACCCCACGAAGCTCTCTTCTAAAGGGTGGAATCATACCTCCCACACCGGGTACCGGTGTGGAGGTATGATTCCAAGGTGTTTGATACCAAACACGATATGTTTCTATGCAGCCGTTTTCGAGATAGCATTTACCGCAAGGTTATAATGCACCTCTACCTATATATCCGGCTGAGTCACATACAACCCGGGAGAATGGTCTCCGATGGCTGCAGATAGGCTCTGCTCATGCAGGGGCACCCTTTCACATAAAACCCAGCACCCTGCCTTCAGGATTGATAAGGCCTGCTATAGGGGTGACTTATAAGTTTTAAGTGTAGTGACCAATAGATATAGTGAACCTATATCTAAAGTAAGTGGTGCAAGCACCAGCTTACACAGGTTGCAGTAGCAGACCTGTGGTACCATTTTGCATGGCCTCTCATGGGTGACATAATACATGCTTCAGCCCATGGGAGGCCTCTGGGGTACCTATGCCCTGGGTACATGGGTACCATATACTAGGGACTTATAAGGGTACCCCGGTTTCCAATATGGAGTGTACCATGGTACATGTATGTCAATTTAAAGGAGAAAGCAGATAGACTGGGGTCCTGATTAGTAGGATCCCATTCAGACTAGTCAAAAACTGAAACATCAAGCAAAAAGTGGGGGTAACCATAAGAAGCAGATCCTACTTTCCTACAGCTGGGACCTAGGACAGGCCTCATCTACAGCCTTACCTCTGTTGCTTTTCAGAGTGGGGGCAGCAGCCCCGTGTGTTAGGCACCCTACTTCCACTCTTCCACCAGTTCAGGGGGGTCTCCTGAGACTAAGCTCTCAGCCCAGGTTCTGAAACCTGAGACTTAACTGGTGCCTGGCAAGCTAGGACTTCCAGGGGGAAACACCACCCACCTCAAGAAGGATACACTCTGTATGTGTCATGCAGGGGCCTGCCTGGTGCAGTTCTCTGGCCTCTGCGGCAGTGCAGGCAGCACCTCCAAGTCAGAATTGGCCTCACCATGGTCAGTCTTGTGGTGCTCTGTTGTCAGAGCTAGCAACCAGTTATCCACTGGTCTTCCCACTGTGGACTGTCTCCGCCTCCTGTCCCCCATGCTTTCCTTTTGGAAGTACTACCCTTAAAAACCTGGACTTTCAGGGCACCCTGGGCGGCCACCCCTTCCAGCTCTTCTAACACTGGTTGTAACTCATTTCCCAGAATGCAGTGAATGGGCAACTGGGGACAAACTATGACCTTACTCAGGAACACTTCCCACCCCATTCCAGGGCTACCATAGTCATAGGGTGGACAAAGTCCTTCCCAAGGGCCTGGCTCACCCTATACTCCTGTCCTGGAAGGTACTAATCTAGAGAAACCAGTCTTTCCAATACCACAGTTTGTCTAGCACAGGTATCTCTCAGAGATCCCATTCACTGTGATCTGATGGAAGTGGTGACTTTCACCCTTAGGGATCACAAGCCTACCCTCTGAGTCTATCTCCTAACTAAAGGAGAATAGGGCATGTTTTACCCTCTTCTCTGGGGGACTACTTCTTCCCAAGGCCACAGTAACCCTAAGGGGTTGCCACCAGTTGGTGGTTTCTTAGGACAATTCAGCTTGCGTTCTAGCTGGGAACACTCAAAGCAATGGGGTTGGAAATGGGGGATCTTTGGCCAGTGCTCATCTGCCCCCCATTTGACAGAAGGGGCAGGGGAGCTTTTTGTCCCAACCTTTTTCTGGGAAATGTCTGTGTCACCCTGGACCTTCCCCTCACTCTGTAGGAGGGTCCTGAACCACCCTTCTTGGAGCCACTCTCAGGTACATTCTTGTGGACCCTGGTGCTGAGCCAGTGGTCCGCCTCATTGGAAAGCTACCTAGGACTACTGAGCTTGACATCTATTAGGTGTTGGCGCAGCTCTGCAAAAACAACATTGAACATGTGCCCTCTGGCAACCAAGTTGTACAGCCCATTGTAATCATTGACATCACTGCCCTTCACCCAACCACTCACTGCCTTGCAGACGTAATCCACATAATCTACCCAGGACTGGTGGGGCTGTCCCTGAACGTCAGCCTATATTTCTTAGGGGTGAGTCCAAACTTCCTGATAAGTGCTTCTTTCATGACGGGATATTACATCCTGTCCTCCTTCCCTAGGGCCAGTAGTGATTCCTTCCCCTCTTTGGGAATATGCCTCCAACAACTGGCTCCCCATTCTGCCTTGTGCATTTCTAAGGCAACCTCATGAGACTCAAATCACTTGTCGATGTCTTCCCTCGCAACAAAGATAGCTACCAGGTCTTTAGGGATGTGGACCCTAATGGATTCTTGCTGCCACCATTACTGTTAAATTCTCTTTGCTGTTTTACCTTGACGCTCAGCTCTTTCTGACTCATCTCATGAGCCGGGGTTACCTGTGTCCCTCAGACACTGGGCATACAATTACAAACTACAAGTGGTTCTTTTGGGTGACGCAACTCTTCATCATGAATTGCGAACAATTCTATTCATTAGGCATAGATATACAGGGTCACAAAATGATCCCGTCCAGACAGAATGAAAAAGTTTTGTTTAGAGTTGAATCAAACAAACCTTCAGCAACAAAAAGAATTATATAAACAATGTAACACGACATGGAAACAATTTCTTGATTCAATATATTATTCAGCTGCCCATAACACACAGAATATATACAAAACATTAAATACACTAACATACATCACATGAAAAATCAAATATTCCCAGTGCTTACACGTACAAACATGAAGAAATGAAAATCAATATGCACAAGCATGGTAAAGCAGCATATAAGGATATCATGAACTTGAAATGATAGGACATTTGACTGTATATGTTTTCATTTTTTTAGAAAAGAAGGGGCCCCCTGCATACAAATGGCTTGCCAAGGGCAGGGAAAAACAACTACAATTTTGAATAAATTTTTTAGCAAGAAATATTACATTAAAATGAGCGGGCATATAGATATTAGCTTAACATCCAAAAGTACAATGGACATAAATTATAATAAAAAATAAGACAAACATTTTTTTTGCTTCTTATTCAAAGTAGCAAAAAATATTTTATTTATAATACAATATTCAAAAAGTTAAGATGTCATTAGAAGACTAATTAAGCAGCTGGTTAAGAATGTCCTTAACACTCATTCATACATAATTGTATATCAGCGATGCATATGATAAAGCAGTTTAGTATAGATACAAAAGAGAAAACATCATCTTAAGTATAACATGAATTGTTTTTGTATTTGACTGAAGACAGTCATTGATAACCATTCTATATCAGACATGATAACAAATCATATTATGGAAGGCTTGAAGATGTAGTTACTACGCGCGTTTCAGCAAAAATGCCTTCATCAGGAAGCCGTCACATTAATATCTTTCCATGGATGTGGGAGATGATTAATTGGGTCCAATGTTTCTTAGGGGCAAACTTGAGTTGTAATCTTGGACAATGAAGATGATCCCACGTTACGAGAATGATGCAGGTTTGAGGGATACACCAATAATGTGTATTTCATCACTGTATGTAGCAGCAATGTCTATGAATATAGGCACTTGCACTGGAAAGATGCATGTTACAAAAGTGCTGATAAAGATGAGCACTGGCGCTTGAAGGCAGGTACTTGTTTTCTCCTGTGTACTGCAAAGGGATCTGGTGGAGGCAGAATCCCTCCCAATAATACAGACACACTTCTATTGCGACATACGGAGGCTGATACTCCCACCAATCCTTGTCAGGGTGAACCACAAAAGTCACTACATTGTTCTTCACTTTACCCATCAGAGCCATTCACATTCATGTGACCCTGGCAGTAGGCCCAAATGGTTGAGACGTGAAAACAACAAATTTCTAAAAGTGGCATTTTCAGAATTGTGACTTAAAATTCGAATTTACGATTAAAGAGGATTTTAAACTTATGTTTTAGGGAGAGAGCATAAGCACTTTACCGCTGGTTAGCAGGAAAAATGTGCACAGAGTCCTAATGCCAGCAACAACAGGTTCTGCAACATAAGGCAAAAATCAGGGAGAGACCCTGCAAAAAGGGCCAGGTCCAACAGGGAGCAACCTGAATCTTTGCCCCAGCGCCAATGCATCTTCGCTGATCGGCTCGGCAGGTTTTTGTCCTGATCCTCCAGAAGTCTTTGGAGGAAAAAGGTTTCTAAGTCCCAGGTTTCTAAGGATTTTAGGAGGAGTACACTTTGACAAAGCCAAGCATCCCAGGACCTCAGGAACAGCACTTGGAGGTAAAGGCTCCCTCTAGCAGAAGCCACCAGCAGGGTCCATGGCAGGTCCAGTTGGAACTGGTCAGCTGAGCTCTTCAGGAAATGGGGCTTCTAGCAGCTTGTTATGTACCTATAGCTCAACAGGAGGTCAGCCAACTGACTCTTAGAGTCAACATCTCATTCCCCGGTACAAAAGTGGGAACAGGTCCAGCCTTTCAGGTTTCCTCACAGGTTTCAATATTACGTACAGTTCTTCTTCTGTCTTCCAGAGGTCCAGCAGTGTTCCCGGGGGTGTGTCACATTTATGCCTGGCACTAGACTGTGTGTGGGGGTGACTCCTGGCCCCTCCCTAGGCAATGGTGAATAATTTCTTAGGGGTAACCTTACCCACTTTTGCAGCAGTCCTGGGTGCCCAACTGCAAAAAATCCCATAGTGCCCTTGCCTACCAAAATCTAACATGGCAGAAGCTGTTGTTCACTGTGCCGAGCTCCTGTGCCCAGTGGCGTAGCTAGGCACTCTGCCGCCCGTGGCGGTCCCTGCCTTTTGCCGCCGCCGCCGAGCGCCTAAGAGCGGGGGGGGGGGTGCTGGCGATAAATTTACCTGCCGCCCTGAAATCTCGTGCCGCCCCCTCCGCCCCCCCCCCTTGCTACGCCAGTGCCTGTGCCCACCTGAGAGGTGTGGCCAGGGACATGGTCAACAAACCCCCCACCTACTAAAGGGTGACATTAATATTTAAAATGACGGTTTAGGCCTGTAAAAAGAGGTTATTTTGACAGGTCAAATAGCAGTTTTAAAACTGCACAGACAGGCTGCTTGGTGGGTGTAAAATCGTGTATACACTGTCACTGTAGTGGGCGGTACAATGAGTGCTGCAGTCCACTAGTGGCAATCAACCTGTAGGGCCTGGATACATTTTTGTACCACATACTAGGGACTAATAGGTAAGTTACATAAGTCAATGAATAGTACAGCTATTTTAAACATGTTATAGAGGTCACAGCACATGCCGAACTGTTCTAATTGAAGCTGAACCAAGACTGATTTGCATATGGCTGGGTCCAATCTGAGATGGTATTGTGAGCAAAACAGTGATAGGGTTGAAATGCTACCCCAAGTGATTGCCAGTGGTTAGACATATTGCAAGCATTTCTCATTTCACCTTTTGTGTGTTTGACGTAACACCCTAAATGGCAAGGTTATGCCCAGACATGGGACCTGTGCTTACAGTGCCAATGGAACCAAGCTGCACCTGACTGAGGGGCCCCAATCAGGGCAAAACTAGCCTTGGGTTGCTTGTGTTCCAGTTCGGAGAGGACCTGACTTCGCAGTTTGGACTGGACTGTTCCTATAGGAGCATGACCGTTACAACCACTTTCAGTGGGTCACAGGGCACGCAGGGGCTATTGGGCCCAACCGTTGTGAGTGAGGCCTTTTACTCCTGATGTCCCAGGCCTGATTTACTATGCATCCTTAGCAACTGAGCCAAATACCACTTCTGCATTTGACTCTCAGTGGTAGCTGAGGATGAGCAATCAAAGGTTTCCTTGGTGAGGGGAAAGTGTGAATACAGATTAGTGAACACGACTCATAACTTAAAGAGCGCACACAAGTGTCAATAAATCAATGTCCAGTCAAATACTTATTTTTATAATAAAAAGAAGTATTTTATTTCTAACTCTATGCATTCAATGTTATGACATGGATAAACAAAAACACATCCCCCATGAGTTAGAGGCTCTAGTGTTTTACTAGCAACTCCCTGTTCCACTGGCTCTTCATAATGTGGAAGAGGTTATTTCCCATTCACTGGTGGCCTCATCCAGGGAATGCTCACTAGAAAGCCTTAACTCAAGTGTCCACTCCGACTCTTAGAAATTAGTCCAAAGTGTCTTGGCACTGCAGCCCTCTTTGCATCGAGTCCCCCTGCCCGATAGGCCCGTAATCAGTCTTACTTGCTCCAGCAGCATGGCAGGGTCTTAGCAGATGCCCCGTCAGTGGGCACTCGCAAGGCTCCGGTCCTGTTAGGACCGCCGGCTGATCACAGGAGGTGTGGCAGCTTGCACCAGGTTTAGGCTCTCCTATGAGCATACACGGTCGGCTCCAACAGCGATTGCAGGTGCTCCAGTGCTCCTCCTGCACTGTTCGTTCTGCACCCCCCAACTGGGGAGAGGAGGTTGGTTTCCAATGCTCCTGGTCAGGATCCTAGTGATGTGGCAATGCTCACACAGCATCCTCCTAAGTTCACGTGGGCAACTTGGATGCAGACCTTAATGCTTCTTTGTGACCTATGGATCATACTTCACAATTCTCCGGCAGCAGCCCGATCCACCACAGAACTCTTGATACTGGCAGCCCCTCCTGGAATACGGGGTTGCTGTAACACTACCAACCGAGGTGATGGCCCTCACCGCATGTTAGTCCGTACCACAGTGGCAATTCCTGGCATGCGGACGGAGTTGCTGCTAAGGTTCTGCACAGGCTTTGGCCCTCGCTATCGGGCAGTATCTTCCACAGCGGTTCCTCCTGGCATATGGGGTCACTGCAATGAGGTTGTACAGGCATTTACTCTTCCCTCACTGCATTTTCATGGTGGCCCTCTCCTGGCATACGGGTGTTGCCGACTCAGATCTGCACACGAGCAATGACCCGTTCGGTGCACAGCTGTCTCCTTACACTTCACATTGGGAGTTCACTTGGCAGGGCTTCCTACTGGACCTCACTCCCTCCAATGCTCTTCTCTTCCTCCCAGGGCACACTGGTCTTCTGTTCTTGGCAGGCAGGCACTGGTGCTCCAGGCTTCAAAGCAGGTGGTCTTGGTTTCCCTGGGTGATGTCCCCTCACCCTGCGGGGAGACTAACAAGACTTGGCCCTCAGCCCTGGTCACAGGCAGAAGTCTTGCAGAGCTTCTCCTCCTCATACAACCTGTCTGGCTGCTTGGCACATGACAATTTTTGGGGTCTCAACCTCTTCTTCAAAGTTTTATGTTGGAGTTCTGCTTCTTGTGAAGTACATACTTCTCCTCTCCCTCTTCCTCTTGAAAGACTGTCTGTCACAGCATTAGAGATTCTGAAGCTGGTAGTCCCAAAACACAGGTGGTTGTGGGAGTGACTAGAGTTCACACCTGGATGCCAGCCACAGTGATAAGTGCATCAAAAGGTTAATCCTGGTTCCCAGCCCTCCTCTTTATGATTCACTTATCTGCCCCATCTCCTTCCTAAGATGTGTCCAGGCCCCTTTCTTGTGATAGGTTCCCTTCCTTGCGATCACTCACTGAATCAAAGAGCACCATTTTCAGTGTGTCCTACCCAACTTACAGGAATGGAGTATTGCACAAATCTGTCTGGAGGGATTCCTCTACCTTCTCATGTCTTCGCTAGGCAGGACTGGGATTCCCAAAATGGAACCCAGGGTCCTCCATGTAATGTACCATTACAGGCACACTTGTACGCAGTGTATGCACATAGCACACACTCTGTCCAGTACTGTTACCTTCATGTATTGTGCCACCTCAGGTGCGCATACATTGATGACACACAGTCACTCTGTGCACGTATATTTGTAAACGCTTGCTTACGTTTGTTTAAAAAGATTAAATCTGACTTTTAATGCACCTCTGTGTGTATACATCTATATATAGTCCAAACAACAAAAGAGTGTGCCTTCTCAGGAGAAGAGCTAGCGTAGAGAATCAAATTTGATTCTTATAAAGCCCTCACTCACCAACCTAGTTGGTGACATGCTTCATCATCGGGCCCCACCAGGAAGGTCGAGTACCTCCCCGGTGTGCTTCAACGCCAGAATTACTGCGGAGCGGGTTAAAGTGGCAAGTGCACGTGATTGTGAAGTGATTTAAAAGTGACTAGGCTGTATCCGAAAATGATTTTATTCGTCGGTCAGTCAGGCACAAAATAAAAACAATGTGAGTGATATGATCGCTGGAAAGATTGGTCAGCTAAATCTCACTGTGTGTGGTCAACATGTTTCTGCCTCTATGATGCTACTAGCTAGGCATTCGTCAGGACCAAGGTGAAGACCCCGGCGGTATGAGCACGCTAAGGCTCACCTAACCTGGAGGTCAAATACGTGAAAAAGTAGGAAAAAATGTCTTTAAAAACCTACTATCACTGCGGGATCCTTCTTACTTATTGGGACCCTGCAGATCTCTGAAATGAAAGAACAAGAACGAACAAACACACAAACATAAATACATTCAGTAAGCATGTGGTCATAGGACGTTCATTGTTCCAGTTTCAGCATACATAAGTGCTCTTCTCGAAGTGCACCGAAACTATATCTCAGGAAGCTATCGTGCAATAGTGAGATATGAATGTGCACATATTTTTGAAATTTATTGAAAGTGGCAAAAGCTGAAACCACTATAAATAAAAATGGTATCACATTTATAGCGCTATTTTACCTACACGCCTACTGTGATGTGGAAAGCCACAGAGCGTCAATGTCAGAAAACGCTATCGTGACTACAACGGGCTCGTCAAAGCGGTATTGTCAAGTGAATAACAAACAAAAAGAAAGGAGGTCTTACATATAGGGTGATCACTAATCACACCCTGGGTCTCGGGAGGGGGTGGTGGCTGATTGGCACACCCTATAGAAAGGTAGAGACAAAAATATATAAATAAATATATATAAATATACAGGTCCCAAAACAGCAAGCTGGTCACTTATCTGTATAGTAGGGCTGCTCGAAAAACACTCACGCCGACAAAGCCAAACACCCGCTTGGTACCTGGTCGAACCCTCTGAAAACCGGACCCCGTCGATAGAAGGGCCGGTGTTCCACGTGTTTATATAGGGGGTGGGTATGGGAAAACAACCAGGAACCTCGGTTTGAGCGTCGGTGTCCCGGAGAGCCCTAGTAGCTACGTCATTACGTGTACGGCATCACAGGGGCCAATCAGAATGTAGAAAAATTAAATCATGTGGCCCGCAGCGTCACCAGAAAAGACTAGGACGCTGACTTCAGTAATACCGCTGCGATAAAGAAACGCAACAAAACTTTATTCAAAGAGCGATAGGCACCCAATGTCAAATGCCAATTACGCTACGATTCAAAGGGAACAGACTAAAGCAAGGGTATTAGTTGGCAAAAAAGCAAAGGACATTTGCCCTCTCTCGTATATAGAGGTTAGGTCTGTCCTCTTATGTGCATTGCTTGCTTGTCATGTCATGTGGCTGTGTCAGTTCATGAAGATGTAGAACACTTCTATAGATAGTAGAATGTACCAGATGGTGTACCAGATAGTGTCAACAGGGAGTGTCTATAAAATACACATACCGGAGATATAGATCAAAAACAATCTCTGTGGGGGTCATGCGACTAAACGGAAAAAATGAAAATAATTCTGTTAGCTTCTGAGTACAGTGCTCCAGGGAATATGATCATTCAGCCCCTCTTTATCTGTGCCCAGACGATAGACCCACCTCTGTTCTTTCTCAAACAGGGACTGCGGTATGTTTCTACATGAGGTCACCTGTTCAATGACTGTCCACTGTAAGTCATTCGTAGTGTGATTATGGTGTATGTAATGTTCACTAAGTTTTGTCGTGATTCTCCTGCACCGGATGTTGCTTCTATGTTCACCAATACGTTGTTTCACCTTCCGAGTCGTCATCCCTACATAACGCAAACCACAGGGACAGGTGATCAAGTATACCACATTTGTGGAATTACAGTTGGTGTGAGTGCGTTGTATCCAGGTTTTCCTGGTTCAAGATTGAGGGCCTTTGTGTGTGTAGTCAGATGACAGATACTACAGTTGGCGCAAGGAAAATGGCCCACTATTCTTGGTAGACCCCATGCTGCAGTTATGGATGGAGTGCCAATCGATGCCTCAATTTTGGGTCGTGTGTGGACCAATGAATCTCTGAGACTGCGGCCCCTTTTAAAAGAAAAAAGGGTTTCTCCCATGACCGATTACTACTTGTAATTATTCTCCAATGTTTGTTAATCGCTTTCTTAACTGTAGTAGAAGCAGTACTGTATGTAGTAACACAGGTAAGGGGAATGTCTTTCTTCATTCGGGGATGTCTTCCAGAAGAGCCTCCCTTGGTTGGTTCCGGGCTCTTTTATAGCTCTTACTAAGAATTCTTTCTGGGTAACCTCGATTCTTCAATTTGGAGGTGAGGTTTGCTGATTGATTGCGGAAATCATCCAATTTGCTACAGTTCCTTCTTAACCGAAGGTATTGTCCATACGGTAGGTTTTCCCGTAGGGGCCTAGGATGAAAGCTAGAAAACTCAAGTAGGTTATTTTTGGCAGTAGGTTTGTAATGGGTCTTAGTAGTGAGGCCTCTCTCTGATTTTGTGATAACCACATCCAAGAATATCACCTCATGTTGATTACAGGTGTGGGTAAATTTGAGGTTCAAGTCAAGGGTATTAATCCAGGAAAGGAAATCATTAAGAACGCACTCTGGTCCTTTCCATATCATTAGGATATCATCAATATACCTTTTCCAAAATACTATGGAAGAGGCGTATGGATTATCGCCAGAGAGGATGAATCTGCGTTCAAAATTGTAGACGTACAGACCCGCCACACTTGGGGCAAAGGTGCTGCCCATCGAAGTTCCAGTTGATTGCAAGAACAGATTATTTTTATACTCAAAAAATTCTTTTGAGAGCCAGAGTGGCACATCCCAGAATAAATTCTTTAGGGGTCTGGTAATCCCAGACTGTTTCATCCAGTGCCTCACCCAGGACCCTGATGGTGTCGTCCTGGGGAATGCTGGTATATAGACTCTCTATGTCAAGTGTCACTAGTATGGTTGAAGCCTCCTCAATGGTCACTTCTTGTAAAGACATAGAAGACTCTTGGTGTCTTTAAGGTACGTAGATGTCTGCTGTACAAGTGGTTTTAAAAGAAGTCACAAAACCGTGACAAAGGCTCGAGTAAGGAACCGATACCCGAAACGATGGGCGTCCTGGAGGAGGTATCCTGTTTTTGTGCGTTTTGGTAATGTGTAAAAATAGGGTATAACGCCTTCTCCCTCAGTCAGGAAAGCAGCCTCTTTACTGGTGATGTAACCATTCTGTTCTGCCTCTTTACCAGATGCTTAATTTCGATCTTAAGTTCTAGGGAGGGTCAGTAGGAAGGGGGTATAGTTCTTCCTATCATCAAGGAGACGTTGACATTCTTGCTCGTAGTCCCCTTTATTCTGAATTACCACCCCTCCACCTTTGTCAGCTGGTTTGATGGTAATTGCAGTATTTGATTGCAAACCTTGAAGCGCTTGATATTCCATTTTACTGAGATTTTTAAACGTGTTGCCCTCTTCAAAGTTCTCTATTTCATGAAAAACTGCCTGTTCGAAAGTTATAATTTCAGCCGGTACCCCATAAGGAGGGGGTGAAAGATGATTTCAACCTCAATCCTGTATTAGCTGGATTCTCCTGTGGTTCACTGACTTCTTTACCCTCAAAATAGGCTTTCAGTTTGAGCTTTCTGAAAAATTCCGCTAGCTCACAATGTAGTTTAAACTTGTCTAGGCGGGCTGAGGGAACAAACCCTAAACCCTTTTCTAAAACCCGTTTCTCAACTGGGGACAAAATTACATCGGAGAGATTGGTGATTAAACTCTCCTCTCCTCTCAGTGCCAGGAGAGTTTAATCACCAATCTCTCCGATGTAATTTTGTCCCCAGTTGAGAAACGGGTTTTAGAAAAGGGTTTAGGGTTTGTTCCCTCAGCCCGCCTAGACAAGTTTAAACTACATTGTGAGCTAGCGGAATTTTTCAGAAAGCTCAAACTGAAAGCCTATTTTGAGGGTAAAGAAGTCAGTGAACTACAGGAGAATCCAGCTAATACAGGATTGAGGTTGAAATCATCTTTCACCCCCTCCTTATGGGGTACCGGCTGAAATTATAACTTTCGAACAGGCAGTTTTTCATGAAATAGAGAACTTTGAAGAGGGCAACACGTTTAAAAATCTCAGTAAAATGGAATATCAAGCGCTTCAAGGTTTGCAATCAAATACTGCAATTACCATCAAACCAGCTGACAAAGGTGGAGGGTGGTAATTCAGAATAAAGGGGACTACGAGCAAGAATGTCAACGTCTCCTTGATGATAGGAAGAACTATACCCCCTTCCTACTGACCCTCCCTAGAACTTAAGATCGAAATTAAGCATCTGGTAAAAGAGGCAGAACAGAATGGTTACATCACCAGTAAAGAGGCTGTTTTCCTGACTGAGGGAGAAGGCGTTATACCCTATTTTTACACATTACCAAAAACGCACAAAAACAGGATACCTCCTCCAGGACGCCCCATCGTTTCGGGTATCGGTTCCTTACTCGAGCCTTTGTCACGGTTTTGTGACTTCTTTTTAAAACCACTTGTACAGCAGACATCTACGTACCTTAAAGACACCAAGAGTCTTCTATGTCTTTTACAAGAAGTGACCATTGAGGAGGCTTCAACCATACTAGTGACACTTGACATAGAGAGTCTATATACCAGCATTCCCCAGGACGACACCATCAGGGTCCTGGGTGAGGCACTGGATGAAACAGTCTGGGATTACCAGACCTCTAAAGAATTTATTCTGGGGTGTGCCACTCTGGCTCTCAAAAAGAATTTTTTTGAGTATAAAAATAATCTGTTCTTGCAATCAACTGGAACTTCGATGGGCAGCACCTTTGCCCCAAGTGTGGCGGGTCTGTACGTCTACAATTTTGAACGCAGATTCATCCTCTCTGGCGATAATCCATACGCCTCTTCCATAGTATTTTGGAAAAGGTATATTGATGATATCCTAATGATATGGAAAGGACCAGAGTGCGTTCTTAATGATTTCCTTTCCTGGATTAATACCCTTGACTTGAACCTCAAATTTACCCACACCTGTAATCAACATGAGGTGATATTCTTGGATGTGGTTATCGCAAAATCAGAGAGAGGCCTCACTACTAAGACCCATTACAAACCTACTGCCAAAAATAACCTACTTGAGTTTTCTAGCTTTCATCCTAGGCCCCTACGGGAAAACCTACCATATGGACAATACCTTCGGTTAAGAAGGAACTGTAGCAAATTGGATGATTTTCGCAATCAATCAGCAAACCTCACCTCCAAATTGAAGAATCGAGGTTACCCAGAAAGAATTCTTAGTAAGAGCTATAAAAGAGCCCGGAACCAACCAAGGGAGGCTCTTCCTCGAAGACATCCCCCGAATGAAGAAAGACATTCCCCTTACCTGTGTTACTACATACAGTACTGCTTCTACTACAGTTAAGAAAGCGATTAACAAACATTGGAGAATAATTACAAGTAGTAATCGGTCATGGGAGAAACCCCTTTTTCTTTTAAAAGGGGCCGCAGTCTCAGAGATTCATTGGTCCACACACGACCCAAAATTGAGGCATCGATTGGCACTCCATCCATAACTGCAGCATGGGGTCTACCAAGAATAGTGGGCCATTTTCCTTGCGCCAACTGTAGTATCTGTCATCTGACTACACACACAAAGGCCCTCAATCTTGAACCAGGAAAACCTGGATACAACGCACTCACACCAACTGTAATTCCACAAATGTGGTATACTTGATCACCTGTCCCTGTGGTTTGTGTTATGTAGGGATGACGACTCGGAAGGTGAAACAACGTATTGGTGAACATAGAAGCAACATCGGTGCAGGAGAATCACGACAAAACTTAGTGAACATTACATACACCATAATCACACTACGAATGACTTACAGTGGACAGTCATTGAACAGGTGACCTCATGTAGAAACATACCGCAGTCCCTGTTTGAGAAAGAACAGAGGTGGGTCTATCGTCTGGGCACAGATAAAGAGGGGCTGAATGATCATATTCCCTGGAGCACTGTACTCAGAAGCTAACAGAATTATTTTCATTTTTTTCCGTTTAGTCGCATGACCCCCACAGAGATTGTTTTTGATCTATATCTCCGGTATGTGTATTTTATAGACACTCCCTGTTGACACTATCTGGTACACCATCTGGTACATTCTACTATCTATAGAAGTGTTCTACATCTTCATGAACTGACACAGCCACATGACATGACAAGCAAGCAATGCACATAAGAGGACAGACCTAACCTCTATATACGAGAGAGGGCAAATGTCCTTTGCTTTTTTGCCAACTAATACCCTTGCTTTAGTCTGTTCCCTTTGAATCGTAGCGTAATTGGCATTTGACATTGGGTGCCTATCGCTCTTGAATAAAGTTTTGTTGCGTTTCTTTATCGCAGCGGTATTACTGAAGTCAGCGTCCTAGTCTTTTCTGGTGACGCTGCGGGCCACATGATTTAATTTTTCTACATTCTGATTGGCCCCTGTGATGCCGTACACGTAATGACGTAGCTACTAGGGCTCTCCCGGGACACCGACGCTCAAACCGAGGTTCCTGGTTGTTTTCCCATACCCACCCCCCCCTATATAAACACGTGGAACACCGGCCCTTCTATCGACGGGGTCCGGTTTTCAGAGGGTTCGACCAGGTACCAAGCGGGTGTTTGGCTTTGTCGGCATGAGTGTTTTTCGAGCAGCCCTACTATACAGATAAGTGACCAGCTTGCTGTTTTGGGACCGAACTTTATATTTATATATATTTATTTATATATTTTTGTCTCTACCTTTCTATATGGTGTGCCAATCAGCCACCACCCCCCTCCCGAGACCCAGGGTGTGATTAGTGATCACCCTATATGTAAGACCTCCTTTCTTTTTGTTTGTTATTCACTTGACAATACCGCTTTGACGAGCCCGTTGTAGTCACGATAGCGTTTTCTGACATTGACGCTCTGTGGCTTTCCACATCACAGTAGGCGTGTAGATAAAATAGCGCTATAAATGTGATACCATTTTTATTTATAGTGGTTTCAGCTTTTGCCACTTTCAATAAATTTCAAAAATATGTGCACATTCATATCTCACTATTGCACGATAGCTTCCTGAGATATAGTTTCAGTGCACTTCGAGAAGAGCACTTATGTATGCTGAAACTGGAACAATGAACGTCCTATGACCACATGCTTACTGAATGTATTTATGTTTGTGTGTTTGTTCGTTCTTGTTCTTTCATTTCAGAGATCTGCAGGGTCCCAATAAGTAAGAAGGATCCCGCAGTGATAGTAGGTTTTTAAAGACATTTTTTCCGACTTTTTCACGTATTTGACCTCCAGGTTAGGGTGAGCCTTAGCGTGCTCATACCGCCGGGGTCTTCACCTTGGTCCTGACGAATGCCTAGCTAGTAGCATCATAGAGGCAGAAACATGTTGACCACACACAGTGAGATTTAGCTGACCAATCTTTCCAGCGATCATATCACTCACATTGTTTTTATTTTGTGCCTGACTGACCGACGAATAAAATCATTTTCGGATACAGCCTAGTCACTTTTAAATCACTTCACAATCACGTGCACTTGCCACTTTAACCCGCTCCGCAGTAATTCTGGCGTTGAAGCACACCGGGGAGGTACTCGACCTTCCTGGTGGGGCCCGATGATGAAGCATGTCACCAACTAGGTTGGTGAGTGAGGGCTTTATAAGAATCAAATTTGATTCTCTACGCTAGCTCTTCTCCTGAGAAGGCACACTCTTTTGTTGTTTGGACTATTATTTGGGGGACCAAGAGTGCTCCTTCTAAAAATTCCCTCTCTCTCCTATTGTTTATTGAGGTTCACATCTATATATAGACATACACGGGCACACACAGAGTCCAGATTAAACATTTTGGTTACTTCGATTGCATCAAACTATCAGTCGCTGCTTAGCAGTGAAAGATAGTTGGACTAATTGTGTGTGGCAAGGAGCAATATTTTTTGTATGTCTCCTCCCAGCAAATCCAATAGCTGTGGTGATAAGGCCCATTGAGAAGGGTAGGGCTGAGCAAATGAAGGTGGGACATGCCACTCTCACCAACCCTGCCACCTTTACCTCCCCCTCCCACTGCCACCTCTCATCTCTCTCTCGCACTCCCACTGACCCAGTCATCTCTCAATTGCAATCCCACTGCTACCTCTCATCTCTCACTCGTACTTCCACCAACCCTGTCTTCTCTCCCCCACACTCCCACTGTCCCTCTCATTTCTCTATCACACTCACACTCCCCCCTCTCATCTCGCACTCCCACTTCCCCCTTCCACCCCTTCCACCCCTTCCTCACACTCCCTCTCTCCTCTCTGTTCTGCCTGCTCACACATGCTGCCTCGCTGTGCACTTGCCATCACTCCCCCCCTCTGGGTGCCCCTCCCACTCATCTCAGTGCTGCTCTCACTTATACTCAGAAACTGGAAAATGTGCACAGCCTGTCTCTTTCCTTGCTCTCTCTGTCAGCTCACACTCCTCTTTCAGTCTGATGCCCATCCTCGGTGCCCTGCCGTTAGCTGGGGGGGGGAGGGGTGGGTCATTGCCTCTCTAAACACTTGCCTTACTTTGAGGTTAATAAGGTTTCTTTAGGAAGAGCAACCAGTCTTTTTCTCTCACTCGTACTCTCTCTCACTCCTCTCTCTTACTCTTTCACTCACTTTTCCAACCTCTCTCAAGTGGTTGACTTCAGGTCTTCTAGCACAGTTTCTTTCCTGTGCATTTTCAAGGTTTCCGTCCCTCAATCCCAAGCTCTCCTCCTCTTCTTGGGGTGTCTTCTGCACACACAGGCGTTCCCTCTTTATACTTCTGTTGCCTATTCTCCCCTTCTTTCTCTCTTTCTCAGACACTCTTTCTGCTCCTCTGTCTGGAGTTCATTCAGCATTCGTGCACAAACTACCTATCCCTTTCTGTCTTCCTGTCTATTTATTCTGTGCAGCTCCCACCCCGATCTATTTTCCATGCCACATAATTCCACTACACAAATCCACTCTACACCACAAAATTTCACCTCTCAAAATTACACAACTAACAATTCCAATCCAACCCACATAATTCCACTCCACACCACATGCATCCACTCCACTCCAAACCAAAACACATGGGTAAAAGGCATTGTCAATACCTGAAACTCTTGCAAATGCAAAAACTATTGGCTATCAGGCCCCCAGTGCACAGTGCCAGAGGGTCCCCCTGCACTGTGGAGGGTGCAGGGGCTAGTGTTATGCCACTATGGCTCTCCTGTTGTGAGTTGCATATTGCTTCCATATATTGAGATATAAGAAGCCTAGGTGTGAGGGGAGTGTCTTCCTGGCAGGATGGCTGGAGAGGATCTGTGCTCTGCCCTACTTATACTTTAAAGTGCCATGCCTGGGGCACACAAAAAGGAACTTGACACCAGGCCTGCTCTTGCCTTTATCATGCTAAACAGTTTTGAGTCAGGATTGGGGGAAGGGAAACTGGCCAGAACCAGCTTTGGGGGAAAACTAGAGCTGGCACCAGGTATAAAAGTTGCACATTCAGAACCTTTCATCAAAACACTCCTGGATCTGTGGAAGATTCAGAAGAAGGACTGCCCTACTGCCCGAAGAAGATAGATTGAATCTGCTTGCCTGGAACCTAGACTCTCCAGACTCGCCATGGGTCAGTTGTCTCACCTCCTGTTTGAGCTACAAGCTCATAACAAGCTGTCAAAGACTTCCCTGCAACTGCCCAGCACCAACTGGATCTGCCTGAAGCTGTAGGAGACCTGCAGCTAGGCTCTACTGCAGTGAATCCTGATACCCAAGAGGTGCCACTAGGTCCTGGACCCTTGGCAGGCATCAGACTGTACTCTTATAAAGAAAAGGTGAAAGTATAGAAATCTGGGCCCCTTGCGAGTGTTGCGTGACCTCATCACACAGAGAATTGACCGCCTGGGATGACTGCTATTTGGAGATGCATCAAATAGCCACAACAACTTCTGAGAACAGCATAAACTCCTTTATTCAGGTTTCCAGGAACAGAGACCCCAGACACAGCTAGAGACACGCAGCTCCCAGCTTCGCCTGCCAACTGCCTTTCAAAGAATCCTCACCTTATATTCCAGTGTTGATGTACTGGTTACAGAGAAACACATCATCCCATGGCAACAGAACACTATCAGATTGAAGAACCCCATATCCCGCAGAATCTGTTACCTAAGATATGACAACCACCAAAACGAAGCTCAAGTGAAACCTGCTTTTCGTGTCAACTGTGATAGAGCAGAGATTACATTAAAAAGATTTCTGACAAAACAAATGATTTATGACACCTTCTCGAAAGAGATTAGCAAACATGTGAAATTTCACACAGAGAGAAATGACACAAATATATACGAAGATTAGTTACTGCATTGTAAAAGCATGTAGGCAAGATGGCGTCAGTGTGATTTCTCGCCACTCAGCCGCCCATGCCGTGTAGGAAAGTATCGGCGGTCGGCTACGTTGCCTGGCCCCGGGATGCAGTGTCTGAACGCACGGGGAACGCAATTGGAAGCCCGACTCTGCAAGCAGACTGCTCTGGACGTCTTGGATGCCAGAAACGGCTGCTGTTTGTTTACTCTGGGGAAAAAGACTCAGGACGCTCTCGCTTGTTGGTCGACTACTGTATTCATTGTTGCGGTCCGCATTGAGACTCTATTCCGTTCTAAGAGGAGGCGGACGTGGAGCATGTCGACTCGGGGAGTAAGAGGTCCCAAATTCAAAGCTGTTCCTGTCAGCGCCGGCCAGGGAGAGGCTGAGGGGCCGGATACCACTCTAAAAGGTAAACGCGAGACCGGGGGGCTCAAAAAGACAGCGAGGAGACCCGGGGGAGGAGGAGCTCCAAAGGAGGGTATATGTCCTCAGCCCTCTATTGTCAAACACTTTATTACTGCCAAATTACCGGCCCCTACTGATGAAACTACACCGCTCCCAGAGGGTGAACTTGGCGGCTTACTGTCGGTAAAACAAGGAAATCTTAACTTACTGCAATTGGGCGAATCTATAAGAGAAAATCACGCCCTTGCCCAGACTGAGGAGATCGTGACATCCAGGGATCAATCACCTGGCACAGAGGGCCCTATCAGCTTTATTGACATTATTAAACCAGCAGACCCCCCCTTGGCTTCCACCAATGGGAATACAAATTTAACGATCCCGCCTGCCCCCAGTGCCTCTGCTTCAGCCTCTAGCTCTAAAAAGCTGGAACCCAAACTCCAAACAGCTGGAGCTACAAACCACGTCCAAAGCTCGGAAAACAACCCGGGGTGCCAGGCTCCCCAGACTCCCGAACCTGCTGGCAAACTTTTGTTTTCAGTGTCGGATGGTTCTGACTCTGCGACAGAAGACTGTTTGACTAGTTCAAGTGATGATGATCTCTCTAACAACAATCCCTCCAAAGATACAGGAACTGTTCAGCGCCAGAAAAAGTTGCGCAACAAGGCAAAAAGATGCAGCCAGCTTAAGTGGGATTATTCAGACTCTCAGCTTTCTTTTCCCCATGATGAGGAAGCTTTAAAAGCCTCACACTGGGAGAATACAAGAGTTGTACCAGAACCCATGGAAGAACCCTCTTTAACTTCCATACTGGCCTCTATTAAGGAGTTTCAGGAAGAGGTCCGTTCTGATAATTGTCTCGCCAAAGGGGCTGCCAAAAATTGCATGGGGGCATGAGGAAGCTAAGTAAATTCTGCACTGACATCGGCGATCGGGTTACTATGGTTGAAGGTCGTACAGAAAATTTGGAAACCGAAGTTACCACCTTAAAAGATCAAGGTTCTTCCCAAGCTGCATGTCTAACAGATTTAATGGCGAAGATGGAAGAGCAGGAGAACAGACAGCGCCGGAATAATCTCCGCCTACTAGGGATTCCTGAAGGGGTGGAGGGGGACGATCAACGGCGCTTCATTGTGAAACTCCTGCGAGATGCTTTTCCCAAACATTCGAACTGGAATTGGGATCATGAGGTCCAGAGGGCACACCGCTTCCCATTCAACTTAAGGAACGCCACGATGGCAGCAGCTACAGCGGGGAAAAACCCAGGGCCTTTCTGGTGTTTTTTGGGAACTTTTTGCTTAGACAGCTGGTTTATGATCAGGCGGTCCCAATTCCCAGAAAGGCTCTAATGGGGTGTCAAGCCTGATTTCTGTCACGCTACAGAGGACCGGAGGTGGCGCCTTCGCCAGTTAATTGTCCCCTTCCAGCAGCAGGGCGCCCAGGTGTTCCTAATGAACCTGGCCAGACTGAAGGTTATTCTGAACGGGACTGCTCGTATCTTTTTGTCAGAGATTAAGGCAGAAGAATTTCTGGGGGAAATTAAGGCAAGAAAGGGGCATAGCTAATCAGCATTCTATCTGACAAAGATTAACACTCTAATGTCTGTCGCTCCCTCCTTCTTTTCTATTCCTCTCTTTTTTATTATCTGCCTTTTGGAGGGATTAGGTCAGGGGCCCTGGTAGGCTCTTTATTGGGGGTTTCTCTCTTCCACTTGCCGGTTATACCTTAAAATCTTTGGCAGATAAATACGGCATGGATGGGCGGCGGGGACTTACATTAGACGACCATCATTCAGGGTTTTCCTGATTGCTCTAATTGTGGGGGAGGGTGGGCAGGGGGGGGGTCGGTCAAGTAAAATAGTGGTGGGGGACACTGGGTGCTTACTATATTGTTTGCTTTAGCTACTTTGAGGTTGAACCTAGCGGCAAAAGTGCAAATGGCAAAAAAAAAAAAAGAGGGAAAAAAACAACAAAAAAATGTGTTGGAGAAGGCAAAATAATTTTTTATGTATTATTGCATACAGGATAATTATATTTTTAGTACCCAGAAGGGCGTGGTAGCCTTTGTCAGGTCTCTGATTTGTTCTGACTGTATTTCTTATGCAATCCGTATGAGGTTTAATGTCTGGAAATCTGATCAAGCTTTAATATGAATAAGATAACTAATCTTAGAATCGTATCAGTAAATATCTGCGGTTTGAATGATGCTCAATAGAGACAGAAGGTGGCACTGGGGCTGCGCTTGCTGGGGGCTGACATTGCTACCCTCCAGGAAACACATATCGAGGGATCGCAGAGACATCTTTTGAACTCGTTGGGGTATAGAGTAATTGGGGGGACATCTCAGGGTGCGCGTGTGAGAGGCATAGGGATCATGATCCAACGGAATCATCCACTTAAATCTGTTCGCGTGAAGTCTGACTCTCTTGGAAGATGGGTTATAGCAGAATGCCGTTTATCGCCCGTCTTTTTTTTTTACTTTATGTTCCATTTATGGAAGTAATACTGATGATCCCGGGGTAATGAACTGGATCACAGGAGAGTTAGGCCATTGGCCTCTTCCAGTCATCATCTGTGGCGATCTTAATATTAACTTACCTAGTAATTGGAGAGCGAACAACCAGTGGAACTATATAGGCAGGAAGCCAAAAGTATATCAGGCCTTAATAAATTTAATGCACACTCATGGGCTTAGTGATGTGTGGGCTAATTTAAAACCGAATCAACCAGGTTTTACATACTACTCAGCCCTGCACCTTTCCTTAGCAAGGTTGGACTATTTTCTGGCTTCATCTTTTTTGATTCTGGACTGTGCTATCGATATTGCCCCGCGATTTATGTCGGACCACAATCAACTTATCCTAAACATAAATGGGTTGGGCTCCTGTGGAGAAATCTCGCCCTGGAGCTTCGAAAGAGCGCTTTTGTATAATGTTGGATACCAGACGTATATGAGAAGCTGGATCCAGGAGTTCCTTGAGATAAACTTAGGGTCTGCCCCAGCCACGGTGGTATGGGATGCACTGAAAGCGTGTATCCGTGGGGAGACCTTACGGTACTCCATAAGGAAAAATAAACAAGAAAAGACGCAGATTTTGAAACTACAGGACAAGATGGCAAAGGCAGAAGAGAAACTAACTGGGGCAGTTCAGATGGGGGCTGAAATTGAAGCAGCACAGTTCGAAGTGGCAGCCATCAAAGCCGAAATTGGGTCGATACTTGCAGAGAAGGTTGCCGCAAAATGGGCCTCTGCTCGAGAAAAAACCTACGAGTGCAGTGAGCTTATCGGCCATCAGTTGGCCATTAGAACCAGGCAGCACGTTTCCTCTAACGAAATACTCTCGATACAAGTCTCTACAGGGGAGATTACTAACGACCCGATTAAAATCCAAGGGGCATTTCGAGTGTTTTACAAAGGCTTATATACAGAGGAGAACATCAGTTTACCGGATTCTAGAGAGGCAGAGATCTTCAACTATCTTAATGCAGTCTCGCTGACTCAACTTAGCGCGGACGCCCATGACCAACTAGAAGACCCTCCGTAATGGGAAGAAATTGCTACAGCTCTAGCAAATCTACCAGATGGTAAAGCGGCTGGTTCCGACTGTATCCCGGTGGAATTTTATAAAATGTTTTCCTCTCAAATAAAAGACCTTTTTACAACACTGGTAGTTTCCATCTTTAACGGGGCCCCTCCACCCACTTCATTTACATCAGCTAAGATCGTAATCTTTCCTAAGAAAGATAAATCACCGCTGGAAATGGGTTCTTATCGGCCAATCACGCTCATTAACTGTGATTCTAAAGTTTACTCAAAAATCTTCGCATCCAGATTATCTTCCAGAATTGAGCACTATGGGGCTTATTTACAAGCCTCTTGCGCCACTTTTGCGTCATTTTTAACATGGGAAAAGTGACGTACGGGTGGCGCAAGGGGCTTGTAAATAAGCCCCCTTGTGTCTAAGTGGCAACAAGGGTTCATTCCTAAAAAAGGTACTACAGAACATATTCGGCGGACCATCACCTTGTTTGACGCTGCTCAGGTTTCAGGAGACCCGATTGCGTTAATTCTACTTGATGCTGAAAAAGCATTTGATCGGGTCTCCTGGCAATTCCTCTGGTGCGTCATGAGGAAGATGTATTTTGGGCCTAAGGCGATCCAGGCTATCCAAGCCTTATATCTAAATCCTACAGCCAGAATTTCAATAAATGGGAAATTAACGGAGCAGATTGAAATCTCACGGGGGACTCGGCAGGGTTGCCCCTATTCTCCGCTGCTCTTTGCCATATATATAGACCCGTTTGTCAAGAAAATTGAAATCAATCAAGAAATTCTGGCTGTGAGTAGATTTGGTCTAGATACTAAAATCATGGCCTACGCCGATGATCTTGCCTTGGTTACTCCGGACCCTGAGACAGCTATTTTTAGCCATAGAGCAGGAGGCTCAAGAGTTTGGGAAGATTTCTTGATATGCTCTCAATAAAGGAAAGACACAGATTATCCTAAATAAGGAAATTAAGTGGTCAGATAGCAGGGTTGTCCATAAGGCTAAATATCTAGAGGTAAACATTGTGTCCGACACTGACCTAATTGTTAGTGAGAATCTGATCCCGCTGGCGGCAGAAATTAAGAGAGCGCTTAATCGGATTAATAACCTACATTTGACCATAGTGGGTAGGTGTAACGTCCTCAAGATGACTTTCTTCCCCAAACTTCTTTATTTTTTTTAGGGCTATCCCCCTGGAATTTAGTAAGATAATGCTTCAGAGATTTGAACAACTTTTTTCTCAATTTGTCTGGGTATACTCTCAGCCAAGGAGATCTTTTAAGCTTTTATCCCTTCCTCGGGAAAGAGGGGGTGGGCGCTCCCCAATTTAAGACTCTACTATTGGGCCACGGCCCTGCAGAATTGCACTATATTGCTGCATGAACAACCATCTATTATAACAACAGGGCTCCCGTCTCCCTTTGAATTATTACTTGGGGCTGAGGCCCGGGGCTGCCTATAGCAACAGCTCGAATACGGGTACTACAAGCGGGTCAGATTTAAGACCCTGCTGGGCGCTTTTAGGGTCTTCTCCAATTTGCGCAAACTTTTAGGTTTAGGCAGACTGAACTTTTATACCCCTATAAACAATAATGCTAATCTGCCCGATATCTTCTGGAGATCATATCTCCAGAACTGGTACAAGGCGGGCATACTAAAACTGGGAGATTTGTTTTCTACCGAAGGAATCCGGCCTTTCAATGATCTTAGGACTCAATTTAACCTGAGCCATAATGAGGCTTTTAAATATGTTGCCATCAGGGACTTCTTGGTACACAAGGCCGGCGGGCCTATGGGGTTTGCACAAATTGACCTTATCGATAAGCTAAATGATCCTATCTCGCCCCGCATTGGGTATATATACTCTGCACTGAATAGACAAATGCCTGATGACATGGCTAAGATTGCAAGTAAATGGCAACAAAAATTGGATATTCCCAATAATATTTTCTATCTTGCCCTGCGATCCGCCCAGAGCGACCTGTTATCTGCCAAATTGCAGGCACAGTTTTACAAAACCGGCTTTTTTCTGTACATTACTCCCAGTAGAATTGCAAAATGGGGGACAGGCAAAGGAACATTCTGCCCTAGATGTGCGGAATTTAGCGCAGACTCTGTCCATATGTTTGCCACCTGCAAAAAACTTGAGCCACTACTTAATAAAATACAGAACTTTCTAAGAGTACTCTTATCCCGTGATATCCAGCTAACCCCCACGATTATCTTGCTGGGTATACAAGATATGATTGATAGGAAGAACGGTGGGGCGCTAATATTAGTGGCTATGACCATTCTCAGGATCTGTATAACTTCTGCTTGGATAGACCCAAATCCCCCTTTATTTTCCCAGTGGTTGGCCCAATTGGTAGCGACATGCAACCGTGAGAAGGCTATTTATGCAAAAAAAGGCATTTGGGCAAAAAAGAAGGGATTAGTCATCTGGGAACCTCTATCCAGGTGGCTAGATCAGAAGAACTCCTAGGGTTTCCTCTTTTTAAATTAATTTATCGAATGTTTGCACTACAATTTGTTAATATGCTCTATATATACAGATATTGTCATTTATTTATCCTGTATGTTGTACTATGTCTGCGATTTGTGCACAGAGGCACGATTCACTTTATCATCAATAGATTCTTTGTGGTGGTATCATCATGCTCATGGTCCTAAAACCTATGCACTGGCACTTTATGTACTAAGTGCTCAAACTTCTGTATATAGAACTTCTCTTTCAGTGATATTTCCGTCACAAAGGATATATAAGTTCCTACTTCTCTCCGTGTATTAATGGTAAAATTGTCACGGCTGTCTTGGCCAGTCATCAATCAAAATTAGTGCACCCTGTGTACGGGGATTATTTGTAAAATACGAGCACGCACGACGAGAGATGGACTGACTGTTCTTATGTCCCAGGACGGGATTGCCAATAGATATCCCCGTATTTAGGGCAGTGCTGGCCTACGGTTTATTGTTTGAGAGGCCCACGTCATAATCACGGCGTAATCGCTAGACGGCCGTTCTGGGACAGGCGTATTTTATGAATAATCCCCATACATGGGGTGCACCAATTTTGATTGATGACTGGCCAAGACAGCCGTGACGATTCTACCATTAACACATGGAGAGAAATAGGAACTCATACATCCTTCCTGACGGAAATATCACCTAAAGAGAAGTTCTATATACATAAGTTTGAGCCTTGAAGAAGTCGCGGGACAGTGTGCCCAACTGGCGACGAAACACGTGTTGGCTAAGGAATTAGAACAACGAAAAGAAAAAAAAAGAGAAAAAAGAACAATAAAAGAAGATAACATGATTGTCGACACTGGCATTTAATTATGTGTGGATTGTAATTTTGCATGTGCTGGGGATTGTGTTTTTTATGCCTATATTATTCATTTAACTTATATAAATGTGATTCTTTTAATGAAAATATATCATTAATGTGTTAGTATGTGTAAAAAAGGTAAATTCTTCACGTTATGGAATTTATCGATAATCAACTTGATATTCATATAGTAGTGTGAAAATTAATGAAACTAAAATGAAACAATATGAATTAACTTGATTTTATGTGAAAAATATATGTGAGTGGAATTGCATGTAAGAACGTATACACCAAAATGACAAAAGAAAAGTAGTTGTTACACACACATAATTAACTGTGCTTTCATGAAACTTTTCTAGAATGTATTTCATATATATATTAAAATTTTTGATAATAAACCAGAATGTTTAGACAAAATATGAATTATATGTACATGCTGATGTTTTTAAAATGTTATGAGTACCCAATACTTATATGTATTGATTTTAACCATACTGCAACACATTATTAGTGCATTAATGATATCTTTGTACTTTTATGCTTCAGTTTTCTTTAAATGCATAATATGACTTGCTGTATTTTAGCTTAAATTCATAGGCCTTATACTTGAAATGAAATTGTCGACTAGAGGAACCAAAGCCTATGGGAACATTCCACACTATTGCCAGTAGTATTGAATTATATAACTGTTTCTTTGACTTCTCTTGTCTTGCACACAGCAATTGTTACAATTATTGCAACTGTTTACAAACAGCTGACGGGGAAAGTGCCCTTATGAACTTGCTGTGTCTTTTCCTCAATGTGGCATTGTTCAATGTGTCACATGCTGAATAATGTGAGGAACTGCGTGATAGAGCCACCTATTTTTCCGGATTTGTGTCTTCTTTATTGTCACATCATACTTACCCTATATGAACTGACCAATGGACTCAGTGGTCTGACAAATTGGAGTGATGCCAGGAGGTGCCATCCCAGAACTGACTGAGCGTAATTGCCCTTCCTAAATGGCTTCTTGAAACCTTTGTGATGATTTTGGTGGAGATTCTGTGACTCTTGCGGAGAGCTTCGTTCGTGCTGCTGTGACCTCTGTGGTTACGATGCCAGACAAGGACAGATCCCTGTCTATTGGACTGGACTGGCTACTTCGAACTTTGCTGAACTTTCCTGTACAAGTCTTTCCTGAAGGCTTACCTGGCTATCTATCCAACTGACACATACGCTGCTGTGCACCTGGGGGTCTCCTTCGGCTGAGAGAGACCGACCCCTCTGATCTCTTTCATTTTCCTGAGTTCTGAGCTTTGGTATTCATTAAATTAATCTAATCGAAATTCAAATCTGAATGCTAAATTACTTAATGGTATTGCTTCCGTTTAATCGGATAAACTAATTGAACACATTTGATTGGACTCTGCTATTCTGATTTATTATCCTTTGTGAATGTGCATTATCATCTGGGTTACCATTTGACTAAACCTAAATGCAAGAGGAAAGTCTATGATTATAAAATCCTAATGCTTGTTTTCTTTCTTGCGATAACAGAACTTTTGGTTTGCATGATCCTTGCTCGCCTACGTTTCTTTAGGAGACTTGGGTTTGCAGTGATCATATTTTATGCTTATGCCATTATCATGAGAATTATCCATATGAGCTTAATGTTGAGCTTGTGAATACAGTTATCCTATTCCTGGTCCTCATTGGGTAACTGTCAGTCCCCTAAATATCCAACCCCTCTCTGCACAGATCAAGATTCATTGGAGGACCAATTGAGGGGCTCATTTATGAGCCTTTGCGACACTTTTGCGCTGCCAATGCATCACTTTTTGTGACGCACCGGTGGTGTAAAGAATGCACACATGCTGAGCCCTATTTACAAAGTGACACATCTAGGCAGATGTGTCAACTTGTAAACCCCTCCGCTACATTATACCTTCGTCAGGTATAATGTTTTCAGGGTGGACGTTTCCCCGCATCCAAGCCTCGTAGAAGTGGCGCATTGAAATCTATAAGATTTCAGTGCACCACTTCCAGGACGCATTGCGTCAAATCCTTACTCCTGCCTTATAGCAGGCTTACGGGTGACCCAGGGCTATATTCAAAGCCCTCCCCCTGCATTGCTGGAGTTGCGTCAAGCTTCCGACACAACTCCAGCAATGCGTCAATTTTGCGTCGACAGATACATCAGTAATATGGACGTATCTGTCATTCCTTGCGACATGATGCATCTTACAGTAAATATGACCCAGTCATCATGTCGCAAGGAGGGCGCACTGAGAAGTGATGCATCGCTGTTTTCATGCAGCGATGCATCACTTCTCATAAATAAGGCTCTGAGTGAGCAAATGAGAAAGTAAAGGGCCCAGAAAATGCTACAGCAACTGCTAATGTAAATCTCCAGGTCTCCAGCGACGGCCGGCTCTTCAAGCTACAGCATCGACCGTCTGCAACACCCGACTTGCTCCTTACTCCAACAACCTCCTCCTTCTGGACAATGTGAAAAGCACTTTTTGCGCAGACTTGAGAAGGTAGCACTTCAGCGGCACAAACCTGGTCCCTGTATATGACCCGTGCTCAATTGCAGTCAGCCTGAACTTGTGACTTTCCCCCGGTCCAGCATGACCACATAACTGCGAGTGGTACTTGGTCTTTTTGACGCTATTTTCACCTAAACTTTAAAAAATCATATCTCTGGTTCTACTGATGGGATATGTGGTGTCATTTTATTTATTACATTTTAGCTTGGAGCTAAGGGTGATTAGATTGTAAGCACAACCATCGGTGAAACAACTAATTTAAAATAATTTACATCATTACCTGTCATAATATATCTGCTTTTCATTATGATAAAAGAATACATTCAAATAGTTGAATAAGAAGCCTCAATCATTTAGCGATATCAATTATTCACAGAGTTGTCTGCTGCATCATCTTATGCCAGATGTCGTTCTAGTAGTAGAATGCCCTTTCATCATAATTATCAAGGCTACTATGAAGAAAGCTATCAGGGATGACGTTCATCTGTAATTTCACACTTGTGTCAGAAACTGTACATTTTTACTAGCAGGGATATATGACTCGTTATAACATTTTTGGTATCACTGGATCAAAGGAAGGACATGAAGAACCCGCAATTATATCTGTTCGTGCATCTGAAACTTTGATTTATTATATAAGAATAACAATGATTTCTTCAAATTCATTAGATACAGAGAATAACGTTAAACTAAGCATTACATGAAGACAGAGCAGGTGTCTGCAGATCTAAAGTAGATTACGTTAATATTCTTATAGTAACAAAAATGTATTTGTTTCAAAGAATTTTAATTTTATTTTGTACATTGGAGTTTATAAAACAGATCAACAACAGTATAAATAGCAACAGGTGCAAGTTTGGTTGATTTGTGTTTTATCGCAATTACAGTGTTGTACACTCCTGACCTGGCCCACTCAGCCTGTACTTTCCAGATAAATTTAGTATCACAACAATGGATAAAAACAACACTTCTAATTTACATTGCTCAGAAAGTGCAAAACAGGCGTATTAAGCAATGTACAAAAAAGAAGTTATTATTATTGCAATTAGCATAGTAATAGGGCATTTATATATTTGATCACGTGTCCTTCAAATAAACAGACATTTACAGCTCACGATGTAATTCACCTTGTGTACCATTCAATAAGATATTCATCCTAAATATGAATGGCGTCCTGGTCTTGAAGTGTTTTTGTTTTCTATGCCAAAAAAGGCTGCTCTAGTTGGACCTGGGAACACGTGATGGCCTTCATTACAATCCACACTTCATGGCCTTCATTACAATCCGAATGAACTCCTCTTGCTCCACTATTAATACCTCTTTTCCTGCCACGGATCAAAACGTACAGCCTGAATTAGAGTTTGGTGGTAATGGAAAACCTCGGATTCGTGAAGGAAGAGTGTATACTCTGCTGGTGAATTCTCTTCCGGTGATAAAAGCGGATGTCAACGGGAACAAGTTCAGTTAGTAAAGAGGTGTAAATCACTGTGATGCTAAAATGGCCCTAAAACTGTTTCAGTTCATTTTTCCGCTTGGATCCCACCTGAGCCTATGAGTGCACAGCGCATGCAGTTGACTGCACGGATATGGGTACTGTTTAACCATTTCAACATTGAACCACTGATGGCACTGACTGCTGGAGCCTTAATGGACTCCTACATTTAAAGAAACCACAAGCGAACCCATGGGTAAGAAGATAAGCAGTAGAAAAAGCCAATGTCAACAGAATATTTAGGGTTGCCGGGCAAAACCCACAATTTACTGCAGTTCGAGGACACTTAAGAGATTTCTGGAAAGAGACGAAGTACCACATTTTAATTTGGATAGACAGCCTAAATGAGAAAAAAATCATCACATTTCGTCAAACACCTGGTTGCGAAACAATTACTGATACAATGGATTGAACACCTCACCCCCTCTTATACATGACAAAGACAAATGACCTGAAAAAACAAAAATAGTTGTTTCAATCAGTTGACTCAAAGCAATTTGTTGCTCTTCCACCATTTGCAAAGGAGTGAAAGGAATATTTATTTTAAATTTCTTTGCTCCTCAAACATTTAAAAACATTGAACGGAGTAAATTAGTTTCCTTTGACAGCGTCCGAGTTTTTAGATTTCCATCTGAAACTGCCTCACGGATCTGACCTGAAAAAATAGAAAAATCAATAAATTTCTATTCAGAATGTTTTCAAAAGTTATATAGGCCTGATGATCTAGAACGTTATTTATATTTATCATTAACACACGCCAAAGCCTTCCGGGGCTTTCCAAGAGCATATCACAAAAAATATGGAAACATTTTTGTAGGACACCACAGATTGTTAGACCACAGAAAAGAGGCAACAGTCTTCCTGTGAATGAGCTATCACATGGTAAAAACACAGGTTTCTGTAAGAATCCCCAGCTTAACCATGGTAGTTTGCCTCTAACAGCAACAGATGTAAATCTGATAAGGGAGTCGGGAAATATTTAAAAAAGAATTGCTATGGTTACATGCTTTTATATCATAGGCAGTTGATAGGAGAGGAATGATTGAGAGGAATGATTTTAAAACTGAACAGTTTTTAGGAATTTTGAAATCTAGCAAATGTTCATGTTTAAAATGAAAGCAAACGTCACGATCTTACAAAACTTGCAGCAGTTTTTTTTAGCCTTTTAGCCTTTTGTCTGGTGTTCTAAATAGGGGTGAGCGTAACCCATGGAGTTTCACTCTGCAGAGTTCAGCAGAGTCACCCAAAAACTCTGCGAGATTCTTCAGAGTTCTGCGAGCTGCAGAGTTGTGGTACGTCGCACTACACAAGCTGATTTCTAGCACCGGCAGCTTGTCCGGCACTGTAAAATCAGCACAAACTGCACCATGCGGCACGCCAGAGGGCCCTGCTTTTTTCTGACGCTCGAGCAGCTTTTCTACTAGAGCGGCAGCTTTTTCACCAGGAGTGGAAGCTTTCTTAATGCGAGCGGTTGCGGCCCGTGTTGCGAAATTTAGCCGGGAGGCTGTCCAGAGCTCCATTTTCTTGCTCACCCTTGCCAACTTACCATTGGTGAGCCACGCACAAGAAAAAACTCTGCTGCACGACAGTTGGTGGAGTTTTTCTGAAACTCGGCCCTCCAAAGGGAGCGAGGAGTGGGCAAAACTCCACAAACTCTGCCGGTGGAGCGGAGTTTAGCACCCACCCCTAGTTCTAAGCCTTGCCAAACATCCAGAGAATGTTCCTTGAACAGCAGCGCCATCTGGCTTTACTGTCTTTTTTTCTTACATGCTAAGAGAATGAATTTCACGTATGTGTCTAAGCTAAAAGCTTTTGCCACTGCACAAGTTTAAAGTGTGCAGACCCACCTGCAAAGTGCCATTCTAGCCAATGTTACCATTTTATACTTGCAAGTGGTTACAGTTTACATTTTTTAATTTGATCACTATGCAGCTGGTCCTTTTTAAATAAGATACAAGGATGGATACCTTCCATTGTGCTAACAATTACTTTTTAATTGCAAAAATGGGTGAATTGTGTGCCGTAGGTGTCTCTATCTCATGTCATCAGGTTTTCTCCCCATGAGAGAAGAGTAATTATTGCTGTGGCTAACAAGCATTATTTGATTTTTATAAATAATTATATGGTCAAAACATTTTGCAGGATATTCACCACCCTATAAACATGCGCAAACCTACTCTTGACACAAGCAGAAATTACTATAGTTTCATGGCGAGGAAGCAAAGGGAACACTATCCTCTTTTTTTAAGAATGTAGGGAAAGGGGCTTCTCCACCGGGAAAGGAAATTCTCCTGGAGAGTAAAAAAACAAATAAGATAAATACATGTGCAAATGCAAATTCTCTTCACAGTGGTGGCCAATTTACTAGATGATACATGGAGAATCAGTTGTATCGATTGAAATGTACACCTAGAAGTTTAATGTTTAGTCTCCAATTAGCCAGATACTTTTCAGACTTTCTGGGGTAGTTCATCCTAGACACTATGCATTTATACGGCTCCCAGGACCTCAATGCCAGCCCTTCGGGGAGAGTCAGACTCAACAGAAGCCACCAGCAAGGTCTTATTCAGTTCCAGTTGTAACTTGTAAACTGGTCACTCCAGGAACAAGCATTTGCAAAGCAATCGGTCTCGCCTTTGGGACCTTCTATGTATTTAGCTATGCAGCACATTAGCCTGGGTGCTGAAACATCTACTGTTCTTTAACATGGAGGGAAAGTAAGCACCAAACTACATGACATGCCTGGTATGGGAACACATGGAGAGAAATATTGCCTTTCAGCGGAAAATGGTATAGTCCAAAGCTCTGCTTTTAATATAAAAGCAGGGCCTTCGGTGGTCATATCACTGAAAATACAAGATTTGTAAAAAATATTATTGCCTACGGGTGCTCGTGGAGGACAATGTCTATGGACCGGAATCTAGAGAATGCTAAAGTGATTCTGGTATTGTACTGACCTCTGCTGGTCGTTTTCTATCAAGAAAGTTAAATAGAGGCAGTTGCCCGAAAAAAAAAAAAAGTAAGTTCCTCAGCACAAAGCAATTCTGGTATTTTACTGCCCTCTGCTGGTCGTTTTCTATCAAGACAGTTAAATAGAGGCAGTTGAACAGAAAAAAAGTCCCTAAGCGGAAGCAGACAAGTCCTAGGGCTGATCTCCAGAGCCCACAAAGTGCATACACATATAAGTATATACTAAAGTATATATATTAAAGTATGTACGAAAGTATATACAAGAGGTCTCGAATGCTCGACCTAAAAAGGTATCTTGCAGCTTAAATCCCTGTACCACACAGGAGGTCAGCCAAACTGACCTTTGCAGTCCACCTTTTAGTCTTGGGTACAAGTGGGAGCAGGTCCACCTCTCCAAAGGTAAGAGGCAGCAGGTCCAGTCCTCTTCTGTTCAACTACAGGTCCAGAATGTGTTCTGAGGAACAGGGGGTGAGGTTCTACGTTTATTCAATTCACTAGCCTCACGGCAAACTGTCCCTCAGTGCACCATTTTCATTAAAATCCAAGATGGCAAAATCCTTCTGCCCCTGGGGAGAGCTTGTGGCACACCTGGCAGTGTGTTTAAGGTAATGAGCAGTCCCATCCCAGTCAAAGACTCCAAACTGGTTCTGGGGCCAGCTCCCTCCTCCACTGAATCCAAAGCCAGGATGATAACGTTATTTTTGGGCTCAAAAGACCTGTCTTCGTCAGGATACCCCAATGAAAACACGATAAAAGTACAGGTCTCCCCCGATCCTGTTTAAGTTTGTGAAGTTCCTGGATACTCCTGACCTGTTCTGCTTGGGTAAAGCTCTGAGAGCAGTATTTTATACCACATCAAAGCAGCACTGACGGACCAGCTGCAGGTAGGCCTAATAGCCTGCAGGGGCTCAGGTAGTAAACTATAAAGTCACTTTTCCTGCATGTTTATCCAATATCCAACTTCAACACTGAGTTGGATTTTTAATAAATATTAAAATGAGTGGCTGACCTGTCGCTGTAGTGTATTCCAAACCAAATATATGGAACTACCATATTAACCGTACCGTAGCTTTTTCTTTATAGAACCAGCTATAGTAATTTTAGGGACAGGGCACCCTACTTTGTGGGCTATAAGGCCTACTAGGTGGGAGGGGGGGCTTGCTTAATATTTAAAAGTGTGGTTTCCCTCTTGTCAAAAGGTGTATTTTAACGGCTCTGCACACAGGATTAATTTAAAAGCTGCAGAAGTCAGGCTACACATGTAGACCTGAAGCCATGCTTCCTAGTCAGCCTAGTGAATGGCACAATAGGTGCTGCGGTCTGCAGGTGACATTTAACTTATTAAGTGACTGGTGCATTTTCTTACACCATATACTATGGGCCTACTGGAAAGTTAAATATGCTAAATAAAAAATGAGCCTATTTTGCTAAGTTTTAGGGGGCATAGCACATGCACTGAGGACTGGACAGCAGTACCCAAGTGCACAGAGTTCAACAACCAGCAGCATCAGTCCTCAAAAAAGGGGAGTAACCACTCAAAAAGAAGCACTTTCCCAAAGTATATCCTCAAACCACAAAGTGAATTGAAGTTAGCACATCCTGGTAGCTGCTTTTAGTATCTTGGGCCTCAAGTCCCATCTTTCACATTTGAAAAGTGGCAGTTGTTTATCTTCATTTCTAATAAAGCAAATGCAGCAAAAATAATGTAAAATCACTTTTCTCCATTTGTTGCCCGCCCAAACACACTGTTTGCTCCTAAACGCATTACACAAGAAGCAAAAAAAAGGTGTGCAAAATTGGTGCTAAATTGTGAAACAAATAGGTGCTTTTTTGCATCAACACAAAGACTCTGTGATAAAACCCATGAAGTCTCCTGACAGCGCCGAAAGGAAGACTACTGAAGTACAGAATGTAGCCCTTATTTTACGGAGCATCTCATATTAGCTAGAAAGGTACTCTAGCTCTGAAGAATAGGTTCTCCTTCCATGCAAAGACAATCTCGGCATAAGCAGCGTTATTATTTGCACAGGGAATTGTGGCTACCACCAATAGACGTTTATGATTTTAGAATTTAATTTGGTTTCTTTATTCATGTACTTTGGAGGGATTATATTCTGAGCAACAGCAATCAAATGTTCAGCAGCCTAAAATCTCCCAAACATAGAAGCCATAAATCAAATGCAAACACAGTTGAATTAGTCATCTAATGAACAGTGGCGTAGCTGGGGGAGGGCGGTCCGTCGCAGGCGGCACTTTTTTGGGGGCGGGGCGGCGGTGAGCGCAGGGTAAGTTTTCTTTTTTTAAAACTTTTATTTTCCCTCCTCATCGTCTCCTCCCCGCTCCCCTGCTCTTACCTGCACTGGCCATCACTGGTCGGCAAACTCAGGCTCAGGGACCGCCCTGGGCGGCAAAATCCCTAGCTACGCCACTCCTAATGAAGCTAATTGGTGTGCATTTCAAGCAACAGTGGTCTCGAGGGCAATATGTACTTTTGAATAATTCAGCACCTCTTTTCGTTTTACAACAATGCAATTGTTCTACTTTCTAGTTTTTAATGTTTACTGGTGCAGACAGAATTAGAGAACTGACTCAAACTGTTCAAGCCAAACTTAAGTATAATTTATTATGACTACCTTTTGCTTCATTTTAAAAAAATCAAATAATGTGCCTTACTTTATTTTCTCTTTCTCTTCTCTATTACTTGTCCCTATATCTCTCACTTTTTTAAATTTCAGAATGAGGTTTTATACCATTATAATGATTTGTTTCATATTTACAAACATGTTTTACTTCTATGAAATGTTATCTATCACCATATGATGATAATTCTTTATATTCATTTTATATTATTTATGCCTGTATTGTCTTCTCTTGTAACCTCAATACCATTTTATTAAACTGAAATAGTGACACAAGAGGTGACTCTGTTCTGATTTTACATTTTTCGCTCACCATTTACCCAAAAAGCAGTACCACTTACCTTCAGAGTGTCCCTAGTAACAATCCAACGATCAGAACTACCACCTGGAAGGCAAGACCACTTCTGACACCCAAGGCAGAACTGAATGTGTCCACGACAGCTATGGGTTTCTTTGTTGTGGTTGTGGGTTTGGTTGTAGTTTGGCTTGTTGTTCCTACTGCTGAGGTTTTTGGATCAAAAGATCTGGTTTGTGCAGAAACTTTGTTCAAAGAAAATTCGATCTTGAAATTTGAGCCTAAAAAACAATCCAGACATAACATTAGCATTTTGCAGTCGTCGTTTAGATGTGCAGCCAGGATCATAATCAGGTGGCAAGTACATTTAACAACCTGTCTGTCCCTGCATTAAATGTATTATCAGCCTCAATGCACCTACATTTGGATACAAAAATCTAAATACTGGGCATAAATGCATCTTCATGAGGCTATGTATTGAGGCGTGAGCATTGAGAGAAAATGCCCTGTATGGACAGCCGTATGGTATAAGACGTACACAGCATGAGTACTTGATATTTAATGCAGTGTGCTCACAGAATTAAAGAGGTTACATAGCATACTGAGCAGAAAGGATCTGTCCATGTCTTACCTCTATAAAATAGGAAAAGTCTAATGCCATTTTGTACCCATTGTTTCATTGGAACTAAACGTGTTGTCCAGTGTATAGGCTGAACTTGTATACCGCTTTATGATGGAACATTGAACTCAGAAAATGTGCATTGTATGTCTATGACCAGTCATGTAAAACTCTGATTTATGATAGCACCCCTTCTGACACCTACGACTCTACACATACATATTTTTCTTGTGTAGGGTACATAAAGCCTAAACAGCACTCATACTGTAGTCCACCATAGGATATATTGTTAAAAAACAAACAACATAGAAATTGCTAAGCTTTCTATCACTGTGCCTTAAATTTAGCTCACATGTGTAATAGCCTTTTTATGTGTGCAAAGCCACTTTTGGAATTCTCAGAAGTTGGTTTTGCACTCATAAAAGGATTCATCCACAGGAAAATTATTCACAAGTAAATTTACTCACAAGGTTGCACCTGGGTTGGAATGTCCTGCGAGATTGTGCATATCTACAAACGTCAACATTTGTGGGCATTTACAAATCCTTTTTAATCCTGTCCCACCTGTTAAAATGTTGGTATTTACTCCAGGCAAGGACAAGAGAAAATACCTTTCCAGAGTGGGAAGGGAAAGGGAGCATCCCTAAAATTGATGGAGGTCCAGTGGAACTGGATTTTCAATGGGGAAAAATATTATTTTCCTAATAGAGAAAACACAAAACAAGATAACGCGCAAGTTCACTTCCAGATGTTCTCAGGAGCAACTTTACATTTGTGTATGTGCTCATGCAAAACTGGAATTCACTAAAGATTTCCCAGCATATTCTGATACCTGTATGGATCGCAGGCTTCGAGGTATACTTCTGGACAATTGAGTCAATTTTTGAAAGACGTAAATCTGCGTCCATGTAATGTAGTATACCTGCAGTTGCAGATTTACATCTTTCTTTACAAGCTTTGGCTCAAAGACCTTTATTGATAGGATAACTGTTACATCCATTTGCACATGTTTGTTTGCCTTCCCCCGAGGTCCCAAAATGCTCACGCAAATCAGAGGACTTAGCTGACGGCGAATTCTCCCCATGATCACAACTTCTCTCAATGTACTCTTTTTCCCATCTCTCACTGACACATGTAGTGGATAGGGACAGTGTTCTGGGTGAAGTGTAGTGTAGGCCCAGCCCCAGAGTGAGCGTGAGATCCTTCTTGGATCTCAGTTGTGCATTCTCTTCCTGACCAGATTAGTGGCTTCTCCTCACATTCTGCTTGCTGCTCACCTCTTCCAGGGAGATGCTGCTACTGTCCACAAGCACCACTTATACTAGACCAAATAGTGCTCACCTTTGGGCATTCTACGCTTTGATGGCATCAGACCAGTCCACCCACTGCCTCTCTAAGAAACACAGCACAGACTGCCTCTGTAGAGAAGGGGTGCGGGAGACACTTCTAGGCAGTCGCCTGGAGCCTCAATCTATGCAGCATGTGCAGCAGCTGCAGTGTAAATCTTGGTTGCCACCAATCACTCCCATCTCATCTTCCCCCAGTAGTCTTCTGTGTGCCACAGGTTTGCTGTTTTATGCTGCCTTCTGGTCGAGGCTCCTGTGGATCGGTGCTGTTTTCAGCCAAAGAACGTGTTTGAGGAATAAAGTTAGCTCATCTAAACATTTCCTCATCGGTGCACTGGAGCAGAATCAGACAATCTCCTGCTGAGAAAGGGAATGTTGAAAGATCCAAGCTTTTCTTTGCTATACTTTTAAAAGTTTTTCCGTGTGACCTATAGTCAGATGTTTAGCAACTGTTGAGCGAGTATCGGCCTGTAAAATTGTATCACGTTAAAATGAAATTTTTTTCTCAGACATTGCTAAAACTGTAAATTTTTTATTAAGGGTTAAAGATGTAACATTTAAGTTTGTAAAAGTGCACCCCTTTTCTGCAAAGTCATATGAAAACTCCAGCACTTTAAATAAAGTTAATCTTCCATAATGGCTGTGGAAGATTTTGCTTTAGATTCACCCTCTGCTATTCATGATGAACTGGAAGAACCTCAGCATGTTTTCAGAGGCTGAGGGCCATATGTACAATGAAGTAGCGGAGTGAGGAGTTAGCCGTCATGGCTTAACGCCTCTCTCCACCACTTCTGAAATGCAAGGCTGCACAAATTTACAAGAATGTGGTGCAGCCTTGCATTTCCCCCTGCGATGGCGCTAAGTTTAGCAACTTAGCGCCAACGCAGGCACCCTTGCACCATAATGCAAGGGTGCCTGCGTGCAGGGGAGGATTGTTTATGTGTAGGAAGGTGTCTCTTCCTGCACATAAACAATCCTAAAATGCCATTTTGTCACTGTCATGAGTGCTGCTTCATGCAGCACACATGAAAGTGGCAGAAATGCATTTTTTTTTAAAGGTTTGATTATGTACAGGAAGGGACACCTTCCTGTACATAAACAAACCATGGCATTTTGCTTTTTCCATGTGTGCTGCACAAGGCAGCAAACATGGAAAAAGCAAAAACAAGGAGAAATAATGCATTTCTCGCTTTGGCCAACTTAAGACCAGGATTTACCTGGTCTTAATTTTGGCGCTGCCTCCTATTTACGCCACCCTTGTACATAGGGGGCAGAGTCAAAATGAATGGGTGTTGCGGTGGAACGCCCACGCAACACCCACTGCCCACCCCTTTCATGCTAAGTATAGCGTGAAAGGGGGCATTATGTACAAGGCAGAGTTAAGCCACGTTAAGTTACTTAACGTTGCCTTGTACATAAGGCGCAACCCCTATCGCCACCATAGCGTCAATATAGGTGACGTTGTGGTGGCGATAGGGGCTTGTACATATGCCCCTGAGTGTGTGACACTTTTCAGACATTTCTGCACTGTAGGCCAAAATCCCATACATCCCGTAGCTTTAAAGGTCATTTAAAGGGGGAAAAATTGATGTCCCAGGAAGCAAAGTAATGTTTCCAGGAAAGGCCAGCACTGAACCACGTGAAACGTGACATGGGTTCATTAGTGAGCTACACATTGACACCAGGCCATACTAAGTTGATTTATTTCAGCTAGTTTTAGAAGAGACAGGTCGAGATATACACTTAGGGGCATATTTACTGGAATCGTGGTGCAGGGCAGCGCAGCAAGTCACCATGATGCGCTGCCCTGCTGCACAGGGAAAGGGCAAGAATGCATCGTATTTATCTAAGACAATGCATTCCTGTCCGTTCCCTCTACGCTGGCACCATTTCGGCAGCCTAGCGTAAAATTCAGGGCATGAGTTACAGGCAGGATTCTTTTTGTGAAGGAAGGGACACCTTCCGGCACACAAAACAATCCATAGAGGCCTGGTAACACCCACTGCAATGACCATGGAACGCCTCCCTTGCTCAGACAAAGCCAATGCAGCAATTGGCGCTGTGTTGCATTACTCCATATTTGTGAAGCCATTCAAAGCCACACAAAGTGGCTTTGTATGGCTTCATAAATATGACTGAGAGGTTTGTGTCGTGTATGTACCATGTTGCATGGTGCAAGCATGACACAAAGCCCTCATAAATATTCCCCTTAAGGCCATATATATGGCCAAGTTGCGCAGTGCAGCAAGTCACCTTGCTGCACTGCACTGCGTGACAGGGAAAGGGCAGGAATATGACGTATCTGAGTCAATACAGCGCATTCCTGCCTTTTCCCCTGGGCCATTTTGGCTGCCTAGCTCCAACGCAGACACCCTTACGCCATGGTGCAAGAGTGCCTGCATTGTAAGGAGGATTGTTTTTGTGCAGGAACGGGCACCATTACAGCATAAAAACAATCCCCTGAGGCTTTTTCCTCTTTTTATATGTGCTGCAGAATGCAGCAATGTAAGAACTAGCAGCTATCTCTTTATGTGATATATCAAAAATCTGATAAACCATGCAAAGGCCTTGCTATGCAAAATGCTCTGTTAGGGGGTAGTGTGGTCGAGCAACCTTAGGCTTAACACAGAGGAGTGAAAGACATTTGCAAATACACATAATGATTAATTAATGACCCACATGACTCAAGAAGGAGATCCAAACCAATTTAGTAAAATACCAAGTACCTTTATGTATGATTTGGCATCAGAGAAAAGTTGTTCAGGTAAGTATGTTTTAACATATAAATTCTTTCCACTTTATAAAGTGGACACAGTGCAATTTTTGAGTTCTGCAATGTTAACCTATGGAAGGAGGAACAAGTTCTGCAAACAGGTACAGCACATCGACTTACAGGACCAATCTCCTGGAGTTAAGGTGAGTGGTGGGCAAGGTCCAAGGCAGCACCAGCAGTAAACAACCAGCTCTGGGTGTAGGGTGCAAATCAGCGTCGGCAGCCCAATGCGGATCGGTCACTGTAAAAAGCGACTGCAGGCTCTGGCTAGGAGGCCAGTCGGGCTGAACCAACAAGTGTGCTCAGGCCTTGCGATGCTCGGGGAAGGGGGGACACCTTTGGTTCTCTTCTCCAAGGCCCAGGGTTGACGGGTGCAGGGGTGTCCTTAGGCGTCGAGTTTTTCCTTACTGGAGCAGTCGCAGTTGAGGGGGTCTACGTGCAGAGGCTGAAGACTATGTCAGCGAGTCTAGAAGGGGTGAAGCACAATGGACTTGAGATATGAAGAGCTGGGGAACATTATTGGCACCAGTGGCCCACTTACACTCGGGCCAGAGACGACAGGTTCAGTGGTGGCTTTGGGTGTCAGGCTTTGGCAGTTGCAGAGGCCTCAGAGTCTTCTCTTTTGGAGATTCTTTAAAACAGGTCCGCTGTTCAAGGGAGGTCTTGAGTCTTTTTTGAAAGCAGGCAGTTCTCCCAGGTTTCTGCAGTCAACAGCTGCAGGACAAGTCGACTTTGGCGCAGTTTCGACGAGGGATGAACACGGGCCGGCAGGGCTGGTACCAGGTCAGCTGCTTCTTCTCCCCTCTATGCTTTTCTCTTCTTAGGTCTTCATGATCTGCTTCTCTGGTGCCAGGGACTCCCCTAAATACTGAATTTAGGGGTGGTAGGGGAGTGTAGGGTAGTAGCCAATGGGCTACTGACCCTTGGGGTCACTCTTCCCCCTATATGACTACTTGCAGTGGGAAGTGGGCATAACCCTGTCCCAGAATTCCTAAGTATGCCATCACAAAGCTGTCCAACTCACAGTAGCCCACCTTAGGGGTGGGACTAGTCTGGAGGTGGCAAACCTACGTCACTAGCTAATTTTCCCACCTGTCCAGGGGCCAAGGGGGCTGTGGACAGGGACAGGGGGTGGCTTCCTCTTTTTTGAGGGGAGCCAGATTTGCATTCCAAAGGCAGTAGCTTCTTTGAAGCTCACCAGCCCAAGGAGGATAATCAGCAGGTCAACCTGTGGGAGGGGTGTTACACCCTCTTCCCGGACAGGCTTTTGTTCTGGGTCTACATTAAACATACAAGTATCCCACCTAAGACCACTGGTGTGGTCCTTAGAAGAACAGAGGGGCAGAGGGAAAAGGGGTGGGTCACCCTGAGTGGGTACAGTAGCTCCTCGCAACTAGTGCAGGGAAGGAAAAAATTCATTTTTTTATATATAACCCTCACACACTCTAGGAGTGCCATGCTTCATCATTGGGTTCACCCAACTCCTAAAGGTCAGGGTGGGCTCGACCGTATTCCAGGGAGCACCCGCAATCTTTGGGTGTCATGTATCTCAGGGGCGGGAGCGGGGCGCCCTGTAGTCACACTTTCATCAAGGGTCCTGCCCCGGCTATTAGCCTAGTTTTTCACCACGTCTCCGGGCTTCTGCTCGAGGACACTACGATTGCGGGTGAAACTTCACCAAGACCACGTGCGGGGAAGTATTATCACTGCCCCATCTCACGTTATTTGGCACAAATTTGCCACTTATTAAGGTTACCATTAACCCAGGGATGAACATGTTGGCATAATACAGGGGCATAGGGCCATAATAGTCCATACTACCCACAAGATACAAGATATTGCTTTTAGTTTCCCCATCTTCTCCGCGAATAAAGGGATACCTTGGAAAAGTTGAGGGATTTTTAATCTCTAGTTTAGCTCCCTGGTCACCCTTCTTGTAAGTGCTCCTTGGAATACAGTCGAGCCCAGCCTGACCTTTAGGAGTTGGGGTGAAGGCCCATTAGTTTCACGAGGAACAGGATTAAGAAACTCGCATCACAGTTTCATCCCTTTATGTGTTCCTTCTTCTCAAAATCAGTCTCAGTTTTTGAGGCGATGTTCTATTTAATTTTATGAAAACCATAAATCATAAGGTAGCATTGTAATGTGAGCTGCTCATCATCTGTCATCGTGAAAGGTTAATATCCTGACAGGGTCAACTCTGCCTTTCATCCATTTGAGTCTAAGAAACTAAAGGGCTTATTTACAAGCCCATTGTGCCGCAGGTGCGTCACTTTTTTTGGCACACCTGCGGCGCAGAGTGCAGATTCATATCAATGAGGCCACGCAAAGCCACCTTTCATAGCCTTGTAGGGAGATGCTGCTACTGTCCACAAGCACCACTTATACTAGACCACCTTTCATAGCCTTGTAGATATGGAGTAAGGCAAAGCAGCACAAGTCACTGCATTGCCTTACTCTGCATCAAAGAGGCGTTCCATGGGCATTGTGTGGGTGTTACCACGCAACACCCATGAATTTTGACGCATTCCCAGATTTACCCTGGTAAACCTGAGAATGCATCAAAAGCCTACTCCTCCCCAGGGAAGGCGTAATGAGGAGAAATAACTTTATTTCTCCTCGTTTTTTCAGATTTCTATGTGTGCCGCATTCTGGAAAATGCCTCCATTGATTGTTTTTGTGCAGGAAGGTGTATCTTCCTGCACAAAAACAATAATGCGTACAATGCAGAAACCCTTGCACCATAGTGCAAGGGTGCTTGCGTTGGAACAAGGCAGTCAATTGTGCGCCAGCGCAGTGGAAGAGGACAGGAATGCATTGTATCTCATAGATACAGTGCATTCCTACCCTTTTCTTTTGACACAGGGCAGTGCAGCAAAGTGACTTTCTGCGCTGCCCTGAATCAAAAACTAGTAAATGAGTCCATGACCTACTGAGTTGTCAGAGTCATTGAGGGTCCATTGCTAGACATTAATTTAATATCATTATGTCTTCTGTGTGCTGTGGTTTTGATACACTTCATTTGTACAAATAACATAGCAGATTAAAATGGTTTTGCGGATAATGAACTGAAGTGTGCGAAACACAAGATCTTGTAACATTTGCCATTGTATGTGCATGTGTGATTTGGGATTAATGGATGAAGTACAATGCATTGACACAGCTGCTCAGTGCCACCTTGTCTTGTGCACCTTTGACCAGTCTGGCTTTCTAACCAACATTTATTTTCATTCTGGGCTCCTTAAGTGCCATTACCAAACCATTATGTTACAAAAACATCTTATATTGGTCTATTTATTTCATTGCATGGACACGAATGCATTATTCTAAACATGGGAAATGTCAAAGTGTCGCACATAAAGAATTAACAAGTCTCGGGTCACACGTAAGGACACCAAAAGTAATGAAATGTCACACATAGACAGACTACAACTTTGCAGCTCTGACCATAGCAACATTGGTCAATACAATATAAAGTCAATGTAAAACAAACTTAGTTTAAACCACTCTTATGTAAAGACTCTAAAACTCTGCGGGGCATATTTACAAGCCCCTTGCGCCACTTTTGCGCCGCCATTGCGTCACACATGTGACGCAGCGGTGACGCAAACCATGCGCCGCGTTGCGCTATATTTACAATGTGACGCATCTAGGGAGATGCGTCACGTAGTAAACCCCTGCGCCACATGAAACCTGCGTCAGGTTTCATGTGGGCGTACCGGCGCAGGGGCGGGCGTTCCGGCTCAGGAACGCCTCGGAAAAGTGACGTAGTGAAATCTACAAGATTTCACGCAGTCACTTTTCTCGAGCGCTGGTGCGTCAAATCCTTACGCCTGCTTCAAGCAGGCGTAAGGATTGACGCACCATGTTAGGGATAGGGAAGGTTGGAACAGTGCTGGAGTTGCGTCGCGCTTGCGACACAACTTCAGCACTGCGCCAACCTTCCGCCGGCAGATGCGTCACGCATCTGCTTATCCTTGCGCCACGATGCGCCGCATTGTAAATGCGGCGCATCGGACGTGGCTGCAAGGGTAAACTTGCGTGACGCATTTTCCCTGGCGCATCCCTGCTGATATGCAGGGATGCGCCAGGGAACGTAAATATGCCCCTGCATGTTTATTCTGACCAACGCATTCCAGTATACTATTGTGCTCTCAAACCATGGCACATTAGTGATTACTTAGCTCCCCAAATATGGTACAATCGTTAAACCAAGAAGACACCAATCACTGGTGAAACTAAAAAATCTGTTTTATGAATCAATCCTTAATCAATCTAGGAGATGTTAAATTAAAGAGGAAGCAGTATAAAACAAAAATCATACCTGCTATAAAATTGATTAAAGGATAATGGCCCCTGCAAATACCTTTGGAAATATAATCCTTAAATTTAAAAGCAAGTGTAACATATACACCTACCTCATTACAATCTAATCATCTTCATCATCCCCTACAAACATTCCCCCACCTCTACTCCATTTTATTTATTCCCCTTTGCTTGGCTAGAGTTAATGCCCATTCCCTCATAGCTCACAGAGGACCTCAGTTCTTTTCTGGGGGTATATTACAGAAAGAGCACCCGGGGCACAGCACAAGCCTGAATTATTTGCGTCCCTGGGGCACTGTCGTATTACAGAAGAGAACGCAGATACAGTATGGATCATGCTGGCACTTGATGTGCGCCAGTGCAATCATGAGGGTTGTCTCTTCATTTGCGTGGAGGCGTGGCTAATGAGGAAGCCCTTTGCTGTTGTATTCATGCCATATTACGGACATGGGGCGGTGTCTACAAAGCTGGCAGGAGACACACAGATTGTGTGCGAAGTAGAAGCTAGCACAAAGTCAGTGTGCCCCTGAGGGGGCTTGATGGGAAGGCGTTCGGGGAGATCTCTGGGGATCCCAAAGCATCTCCTACACATGGAAGCAGTAACACACTGCACCAGCCTAAGAGGGATCGCTGTCTGTTCTACAAACTGAGGCCACTCTAACCACACTGAAATTCGGAGCAGCAGTTTCAAACTGTAATCCTGTCTTTCATTAGTGCACCCTCCAGAATGCAGACTGGAACCATCAGATTTCATGTCAGCACTGAGAACAGCACATTTTCAGGTCTTGGTCTGAGCAGGACTCACCGAGTTAAAGGTGCACCACTGTCCCAACCAATACGGGCAACTGGTATATAAGTCATGCCTGGACTCTCTACTATACATTACACCCTTCATCATTCTCAGTAACCTACATTTCAACCTAAAATCCCTTCAATAACATTCGCCTCTCTATCCAATCCACACTGATGACCCAGCCCCAACCCAACAGCAGCTTTTGGTCAGGCCCTCCCTCCTCCCTCCTCCCACATACACACACTCCTGCGCATCAGAATCTTTTCTTGGATCACCACCACCATTTGCTCATTTAGGACACACATTTGTGAATCCCCCATAGGCAGCTAAAGACCAAAACACTGGACATACCTTGATGGATACTGAAAGGCCATACTTGGACTCACATCAGCCCCATAGACTGCCAAATCATGTCATTTCCAGGGCCCCATCAGCTGCTTACAATACTACATCTAATGGCTAGTTCAGCATATTATTTCCCTACGTTCCCCACATTGCCACACCTCACTAGTGTATATATATATCCTTTCGCCGATGATGGTGAGCACAAAGGAACAGCGTGTACCAGTGTTGTGAGGTGAAACTGATGCGGGGCCCCAACTTACCTGTAAACAGCGACCCAGGGGGATTAGAGACTGTTTGGGAGATAACAACAATGAAATACTACTGAGACCAGAATGCTTACAGCACACGCCCACTGAAGGCAGGACTTAAACATCACTGCGAGTGCGGTGTAAATTTCATCAGCTGTGTCCCTCTCGAGATGCCAGTGAGCAAGGGCTACGGATGCCCGAAACGCGTTTGGCGCATATCACTGCTGTTCTTGGTGTACTTTGTGCCCTGCATTCCTCCCAACAGAGAAGGTGATTAAACGCGCTGTGTGTGGCACCTCTAGCGTGAGCCTCTTTCATTTGGAATATATATATATATATATATATATATATATATATATATATATATATATATATATATATATATATATATATATATATTGTCTTCAGCTCCTAGATATACTCTGCCTAACTCAACCTCTTTTCACCCATATCTGTTGGAAAAGTAACACCTATACTCAAGTTTACGGCAACCCTTTCAGACCATCCAACTCTTGGTGTTCACCTCCAAGGTTCAACCCTGGCTGGTCACAGTCTTCCATCACTCCCTCTTTTCAGGACCCTACCTTTAATGTCCTACCACTGCTGAAGAGACTAATCAATGACCCTTCCTCACCCTTCAACTACCACTTGGCTCATATCTCCCATTATTTTGTAAAACCCTTGCACATTTTTATTTCAGTAGACACACACTCTGTCTACACACAATACACAGTCCTTAACCCTCTCCAACCTAGCTTCTGGATCCTGCACTCCACTAAAATGGATCTACTGCTTGTGCTGAACTTCATTATCTCAGGCAATCACAAGCACTTGTCCTCCATCCTTACTGCCCTTGATCGATTGATGGCATTCAACATAATAGATCATTTTACTAACAACAATACTTGTCACCGTTGAAAGAGAACGCTCTGCACTGAACTAGTTTTCATTCTACCACTCTGCTTGGTCATTCCTTGCCCTTCACCTGGCGTCCTTTCCTCCTTTAAACTACTCCTCTGTCAGTCCAAATATCTCAAGTCTCAGTCCTGGGTCTATTTCTCTTCTCTGTGTTTGCTATATCCTTGGGCACCATACATACTAACATGGCTTTCCTTTTCACTTCTACGTGGAAGACATCCAAATTTTCTTTGTCCTGTTCGTCTTTTACCATCAAAAAGAAATTTCCAACTGCTTAACGGACATTCGTCACTGGATTGCTATGGGGGCACCTTTGCTCAGCTCCTCAAAAACATAAAATCATTTTCTTCCCTGCATCATCTACTCTTGACTCTATGGCTGATTAAGAGTTTTGTAGACAGGTACTCCATCACTAAAGTGACAGATATCCTGTTCACCTTATTACAAGTGCATTATGTTCTATATCACTTGTAATAAGGCTAATGGGATACACATCACTTTGCAACAGAGTAACCCATCTGCTAAGCTCTAAATCAAGCCCTCTGTCTGACTTCAACCACTCCTCCATCTGACACCCTGAATCTATCTCCTGTATCCAAAACATCAGCATGTATTTCAACTTTAGAATGTCTTGAATATTTTAATTGTGTCACAGCCCCGTCACCAGATACCAGGTAAAGAACCTAAGTAAAATCTGACACACCTCTTTATTCTCATAGCAAAATCTGTGCGTAATTTGGTGCATTATAGCATTCTCCTGGTCAATCTTCCTCAATACTCCTTTGCCCCTAATATGTGTTGTCACATATATCCTATTTAAACTACATAGTCATATGCCTACTTTTTCTTGTGACACCATGCAACCTGGTTATATCTAACAAACAGAAATTCAAACTTCTAATGCCAGTCTTGAAAGCCACTGATGATGCAACAGCAGCTTAATTCATGCAAAGCTTTGCCTGTCATGTTACATTTGAAGATTAGAAATCCTTAAGAAGCCTCAAACCACTCTCAACGGTATACAGATTCTGTTCTACTCTGAAATTTGGTGCTCACAGTGCTAAATACCTCCACCTCCTTCGCCTCATTCAAGGTCCCACAGAGCACCCATTTGCTGCAGCTGGAGCACCAATGACCAATCGCGTCTCTGTTCTCCTCCTACCCCTAATGCTCCCTCCAAACCCCAACTTCAATTAATCTAAATAGTTAATACACTGATTGTAAGTAATGTCTTTATTTCGCTCCTATTTTATCACATATACCAAATTCATCAAGCCATTCAATGCACTCACGCAAAACAACACTGCTCTTAAGCACTATGAGGCCCATACACAAAATTGTTTGAATGCAGGAAGAAGTACTAACAGAGTACTATTTATGTACTTTTATGTGCCTTTGTGAATTGGCCCTGAAACGTTCAACTCACAATCAGTAAAAGTGCAAAGAGAGCACAGTCCTTTCTATTTGGACAAAGTGTAAATGAATAGTCCCTGAATAATTGCATTGTATTCAGTTTTAGATGTTTTGTGGACAATTCACAAAGGCTTGTAAGAGTATGTAAAAGAGTGCCACAGAAGTACTACTTTCCACGCTTCAAAAAGCCTTTGTGAATAGGCCCCTGTATGTTTACTTTGTACAGGGTTTCTATTAAAAATGCTACCTGGCCAAATAAATGCAAAGGCATACAGCACAGGCAATGGCGTTTGTACCATCTAGGCACTGCAGATGTGAATTGGTGGCAAAGTGGGATTTAAATGCTTGATGACAATCTTTGTTGCTTTTTTAACAGAAACTGGGGAGAATTTGTGGAAACACAACTTGTGATACCATCTTAGGGTGAAACATGTTTTATAGTCTATGAAAAATCATGTGAGTCTACATTCACAAACGCTTAATTGAATTTTCAAGCACAAAATGGATATACGTCGGAATATTCCCTCATCCTGGAAATTTCGTCTTACACACATCATTTGTCATATTCAGACAATCCAGCAACACTGCAGATTGTCAATATTCGTAATTAGACGAGCATGGCAGGAAAGGGGTGTTGCAGAAGACATGAAAGTGGAGGTCTTGCAATCCTGTCTCATCATAAATTAGGCGGTTTTTAGCACAATATACAAGATTTACACCTCCTTTTCTCTGCAAAATACCCCTTTCCTACTATGATCCTCTAATTATAACTACTGGTAGGACAAAAAACACAAATTCAAAAGACGCATTTTACACCTCTAATCATGATCAACGTCAGCATTTTTTGGGGTGACTGTTTTAAATTGGGTTACTGGTTGACTGAGGTGTGAGCCCTGGTCAAGCAGCAACCGCAATCTTAATCAGGGTAAGGTACAAGCAAACCCAAAAATTCACCTGTGCTTAACCCCGTGGTAGCTTGGCACAGAGCAGTCAGGCTTAACTTAGAGGCAATGTGTAGAGTAATTGTGCAACACTTCAAACTGTAAAACTGTGAAAACACCACACAAGCCCGTCTGCGCCCGTCCGCGCTTGGCCCGTGCTTAGCGCCAGGACCCATGGCAGTTTAGTGCCAGGCAAGTCCCCCTCTCGTCATTATGATAGAACAACACTGTTGGAGTTAAATGGCGAGGGTAGGGGCAGGGATTGTATCTGTCTTTCTTTGGATATGCTGCCAGCTCTCCTTCCAGAAGCTTTCCCCAAATGTAGAATGTCCCTCCCAAAAATCTTAATGCACTCTATCTCCCCAAGGGTTGATAAGATTGCAGGGCCAGTTAGAGGCACTAACCAAATACTCAAATGCATAATGCTTAATGCTAGATCATTGGTCAAGCATAGCCTCGAGTGTGCAGGGCTAATAGAGGAAGAGGAGATAAAAATAGCTTTCATTACTGAATCCTGGACGGATAATTCCTCGGGCCCAGATATAGTGAAAGCTACCCCTCCGGGGTTTTTATGCTATACGTTAGACAGGCCTCATAAGAAAGGTGGAGGTTTGGCTGTGATCTACCACGGTTTGATCAAGGCAGTTTTTCAGCCTAACATTATGGAGGCATGTGAAGCGCTATGTTTTCATTTTTATGTATCCCACCACCATACTTTTAAAAGAAGTTTACTGTACAGGCCACCAGGAAACAGAAACTCATTTATAGCCTCTCTTGGCAATGCACTGGAAGAAGGTTTATGTACAGATGCCTACACGGTTATGGGAGATTTCAATTTTTATTTAGAGGCACTTACTGACCCAGACACTTTGGCTTTGAATGACATGATGAATGGCGCTGACTCGAGGCAGCTGGTTGCCGGGCCCACTCATGCGGCAGGTCATACCTTAGATGGTATTTTTTCCAACCACCCAGGTCTCAAGTTTACGGGACTACTGCCTATCGTTTGGTCAGATCATGTCGCCGTCCGATTCGAGTTGACAATGATGGGGTTGAGCACGAGGGGGCAGTGCCCTAAAGGCCCCATAACCACTAGAGCGTGGAATAAAGTTGAAGGGACAGCGTTGCAGGAGCTTCTAATTGCCACGGCAGGTCAACTGCCAGTGGGAGTGGATGAAGCGTCTGTAGTGTATACAAATTAGCTGGAACAAGCCTGCAAGACATTAGCTCCAGTTAAGACTCTTCGCCCCAATAGATCTCAACCTTCTGCGCCATGGTTTACAGAGGATTTGAGAAATCAGAAACTCGTGTGTAAAAAGCTGGAGCGGAACTGGAGGAAGGGCTATGGAGAAACTGATAAAACACGTTATATGCTTAGTCTGCGAAATTACAAACAACTTATTTTTGCTGCCAAACAAAAGTACTTTGCAGCCCGCATTGATTTGGCAAAGAACTCAGCAAAAGAGCTATTCAGAACTGTCTCGAATCTGGCTTTACCAAGTCCGGCCAGAGTTCAGCCCAGCCAGGAACTTTGCGAAGACATCGCCAAGTTTTTCCAGACTAAAGTAGAGACCATCTTTTGTGCTTTCAGTGGGTCGAGTACTGGGGGAATATATGCAACTGCGGAGGAACCAAAGTTAACAACAGTTCCCACTGCCACGTTTGAGAATTTCTCACCAGTGTCCTTTGAAGACACTCAAGAGCTCCTCATGGCAGCAAACTCAGGGTCACCTTATGACCCATGCCCAGTGGCAGTGGCCAAGTTGGCTCCGATCCCTATTGCGTCGTTGCTATTACCAATTTTTAAGGGCATGTATGTAACCGGGCAGTTTCCCACATGCTGGAAATTAGCCTCTATCCTGCCCATATTGAAAAAACCCAGTCTGGATCCTAAGGATCCGAACAATTTCCGCCCCATTTCTAGGCTTCCACTCCCAGCAAAACTGATAGAAAAAATATGAATACACAACTCAGTGCCTTCCTAGCAGAGACACAAGCTTTGGATTCTTCCCAATATGGCTTTAGGGAAGGCCATAGCACTGAGACTGCCCTCAGCAAGGCCACAGATGAGATCAGGGGAGCTGTGGATAGGGGGGGCAAGGCAGCTTTGGTGTTGCTGGATCTGTCCGCTGCCTTTGATACGGTCCATCAAGATATTTTGATGGACCGTCTAAAGGCATGCGGGGTCCTTGGGAAAGCTTGGGACCTTTTAAGATCCTTTCTATCAGGCAGAAGACAAATTGTGGCACTTGGAGATCATCAGTCTAAACCTTTTGCACTGCCCTGTGGGGTTCCACAGGGCTCTTCCCTTAGCCCCACGCTTTTTAATGTTTATATTTCCTCTTTGGCACCTATTGTTAGGGCGTTTGGATTTGGCCTGACATCATATGCGGATGACACCCAAATTGTGGTGTCCCTGCTACCCGGAGACGAGGCAGGTTTAGACAATCGATTCCAAGAGTGTATGTTATCAGTGGGGAATTGGATGGCAGAGAACTGCCTAAAACTCAATACTGGTAAAACGGAGGTTATGTTGTTTGGCAACAATATTAACTTCTGGACTCCAAATTGGTGGCCACCTTCGATGGGTTCTCTCCCCTCGCCCACTAAGAAGGTGAAAAACCTTGGTGTGATAATGGATGAGGGTCTTACCTTTAGTCAACAGGTCAATTCTGTGGCCTCAAAAACCTTTTATGTGATAAAAACAATCAGGAAAATACTGCCGTTCCTGCCCCCAAGCAGCCGGCAAACAGTGGTCGCAACTCTCGCAATGTCGAGATTGGACTACTGTAATAGTTTGTACCTTAATACTCAACAAAGGCTCCTGAATAAACTCCAAACACTGCAGAATGCAGCAGCCAGACTGATCTCGGGCACACCTCGGTTTGCACCCATTACCAAGGAAATAAACAAACTGCACTGGCTACCGGTAAGGAATCGAGTTCGCTTCAAAGCCCTTTGTCTAGTTTTTAAGGTGCTGCATGGCTCAGGACCTGACTATTTAAAACAGTATTTCCATTGGTACACACCGAAAAGACCACTTCGTTCATTAGGGGCTAGGCTGGTCTCAGTGCCACGCATAAAAAAAGTTCGATGAGGAGGCAGAAGCTTTACCTACAATGCGGCTAAAGCCTGGAACAACCTGCCATTCCAATTAAGATGCATTACGAACCTCTTAGCTTTCAGGAAAAGCCTTAAGACTTGGCTCTTTGCCCAATAAACTTCTTCCATTCTTTTGCACAGGAGATGTAACTAGCGCCAGGAAACCTACGGGTAACAGTTGCGCTGTATAAATATCATTAACATTAACATTAACATTAACACAAAAAGATCCCACGCCTCGTTAGACTAAGGGCCCGATAATGAGTTTCGGTGGTCCTGGAGCGGGCAGCACGCAACGGCTCTGCTCCAGGACCACGGAAACTCAACGCCGCCCACCTGCCCGCCAGAATACAAGTAATTTTGTGGTCTGGTGATCAGGTGTTGTGGTGGTCCGGCAGCTGTGCTGTTTAAAGGCTCAGTGTGGGACCACCAGTGCACGTCTTGCACGGGAAGGAATGCACCATGCCACGCATTCCTTCCTGTGCAGGAAGTGGGGATGCACAGCTATAGGGGGCAAAATATGTGCCCTCACTGCATGCACCCCCACGCACAGGGGCATGAATGGGACCTGTAGCTCCCCTTTGTTGCCTCACCACCACCCTTTTCATGGTGGCGCGACTGCCATGAAAAGGGCGGTGGAGAGGCACCTCAAAATATGCTCGGTGGTACCACTGTGGTACCGCCAGCATATTTTGGCCTCGAACCGCTGCCAGACCGCCGCAGGATCCTTGATCCGTTGCGGTAGCAGCAGTTTAGTGGCGGTCTGACCGCCACACTTATAGTACTGCGGGCAGTCCTGCAGTGTGGCGGTTGTGAGAAGTTGGCCTGGCATATGCTGTCCACTAATTATAGTGGGCACCTTGCACCAGTCCAAACAACCCCTTATTGGAGATAGGTTAAAGACAACCTTTATTGAAAGCTATCCTAGTGGTAGCTATGGAGAGCAGCCTTCAGGCTAAGTCTTGAAGGAATGTAAAGCAGCTTGTTTTACCAGTCTATAATCTCTTGAGTGACCAAATGAAAGAGGACCACACCAGGTATATATTCAAAATATATGTATTTATTGCTAAACACACCCCTCTAGTCTCTTTATGAGGCTAGAGTTCGAAGTATATAAATTATAAGTTAGTTATCTACAGTAATAGCACAAATACACGTTTGAGCCCTAGGGGCGTACCAAAAAATATACCAATAAAGTGGTTTAAGAACCACGACTGAGCTAGACACAGGGCCTAGAGCCTGTATTAGTGCTTGGACCACAAGGAACCACCCAAGGTAGTGACACAGGGGACCCACGGGGGACGCGTGCAGTGTATGAACACAGCCGCGAATCGCCGTTAACTTCTATGGGGAAAGTCGCGGTTTGAATTTAAAAGAAAAGGGACACTTAGAGGAGGACTTGGAGCAAACCCTTTGAGAACTAGGCTGTTCTAGTGTCAATACCCACGGGAGCACCGGAGTACTCGAGTTACCTCACCCAGGGGAGCCGGGTGCATAGGTGTCTTTCGGGGTCGGGTTTCGTCGTCGCTTTCAATGGCGATCTGCTGCAAAGTGCTGCTGGCGGCCAAGTCGAAAGTGTTCGGGTGGATCCAAAGGTGGATCGAAGATCTGAAGAACCTGAAAGCAGAGGGGACAGAGTCTGGGTCACTAGCCAGTGACCAGGAAGGCGATGAGCAGATGCCCACCGATGTTGAGTGCTTCAGGTAGGTTGACGGTCGTCTTGACTCTTCAGCCACGAGGTCCAGGAGGCGTCGACGACGACCAGGAGCTGGATTCGAGCTGTCCCACAACGTCTGTCGATTGCAGGGGTGTCGGCGACCGGATTGGACCCAACAAGCCTTGGCAACGGCAAGTCTCATGGAAATGGAAGAAGGACAATGTTGCAGACCAGCAAGATCTGTGGGACTCACCCAGCGAGGGTAAGTCAGGGCACGCCTGGAGCAACCAGGGAGCCCAAGCAGAAGAAGATTGGCCTTCGGGAGGGCCTACTAGCCAACGGACTAGCGACCGCGAAGGAGCCTCGAGTCGATGCACGTGGAGCTGGCTCACAGGACACTCGTGGAGTGGAGGCCAGTGATCTTCGGTGCAGTTGGTGATGGAGGCTGGGGCTACTCGGAGCCCAAAGCACGACTTCGTGGGAGACCCAGAAGAGGATGCACTTGCAAATGCGATCGGTGTCCAGGGGTCACGGTTCCACGTTACCCACGACAGCTACGGGCCTCAGCTTTGCTGGGGACTCAGGGCAACCTCGGGGAAGTCTGGAAATCTACCTCTGGTGATGCAAAGACTTCGGCGTCCGGCGGGAGCTTCAGCGATCCAGACCGGACAATTGCTTCTTTGGTGCCTGCCAAGCAGGGGAGTCACTCCTTGACCCCAAGGGAGATTCTTCAGTCCTCTAATCTTGAAGTAGAGCGTCGAAGGTCCAGGATTCTGTGTCAGAGTTTCGTCCAGGTAAATCTAAAGTCCTAAGGACTGGGGTCCCATACTTATACTAAGGTAGGGGTTGGACATACTCTGTGGCCCCACCTATGGGAGGGTCAGGGCAGAGGGGTGGTTACACCCTTTCCCTTTGTCCAGTTTCGCGCCAGAGCAGGGGCTGGAAGCCCCTGAGCCGGTTTGAACTGGGGTATGCACAGGGACACCAAATGTGCCCCCAGTGCAGGACTTCAAAGCACCAGAGAGTGCTCCCGCCCAGCCCCAATACACACTATCCTGTCTGGGGAGGTGGTTACACCTCCCTGGGACAGGAAACCTATTGTCCAGGCCTCCCTGCCCGAGTTTCGGTCAGCAGCAGGAGGCCAGACTCGTGTCTGTGGCAGCGGCATCCATTTTGTGATGCCAGGGCTCTGGAAAGTCAGTACCGGGTATACCGGTGTGTACATGTCTCTCCCTCTAGAAGGGTGGAATGCTACCCCCGCCGCCAGAACTGGCAGGGGGTAGTATTCAAGATGTTTGACACCAAACACGACATGTTTCCGTGCAGCCATCCCAAAGTTAGCATTTAACTCGAGGTTATAATGCGCTTAAGAGTATATGGTCGGGCTGCACTACAAACAGCATCAGAGAAGGGTCTCCGAACGCTGCAGAGGGGCCCAGCTCATGCAGGGCACCCTCTCACATAGGAACCACGCACTCTGCCTTCAGGATTGATAAGGCCTGCCATAGGAGTGACTTATAGGTTTATATGTGTGTATGTATGTAGTGATATAGGTAGCCTATATCACAGTAAGGGTGCATGCACCACCTTACCCAGGCTGCAGTAGCACACCTGTGGTGTCATTTTGGATGGCCTTCCAGGGTGGCACAATACATGCTGCAGCCCCTGGTAGGCCTCTGAGGTACCTATGCCCTGGGTACATAGTATACCATATACTAGGGACTTATAAGGGCACTCCAGATTCAATCAGAGATGTGCCTAAGGCACATGGAAACCATTTTAAAGAGGAAGCAGCTAGGCTGGGGTTCTGATTAGCAGGGCCCCAGCCAGACTAAGGTCGAAAAACAGTGAAGCATCAGCAAAAGTGGAGGTACCCATGTGAAGCAGATCCTACTCTCCTACACAACCCCCCAAACGTAGGGACATTAAACTAACCTTGCCCAGTTAAGTCTTCATGTTCTAAGTGGAAGTACCTAGAGAGTCCATCTGCATTGGCATGGTTACTCCCAGGTCTATGTTCCACTGTGAAGTCCATCCCCTGTAGGGAAATGGACCACCTAAGCAGTTTGGGGTTTTCACCCTTCATTTGTTTTAGCCATAAGAGGGGCTTATGGTCTGTTTGAACAAGGAAGTGAGTACCAAACAAGTATGGCCTCAACTTCTTCAGAGCCCAGACCACAGCAAAGGCCTCCCTCTCAATGGCTGACCAACGTTTCTCTCTAGGGGTCAGCCTTCTGCTAATAAAAGCTACTGGCTGATCCTGACCTTCATCATTCAATTGTGACAGTACAGCCCCTACCCCCAATTCAGATGCATCTGTTTGGACAATGAACTTCTTGGAGTAATCAGGACTCTGTAGAATGGGAGCAGTGCACATGGCCTGCTTTAGGTCATCAAATGCCTTTTGACAGCTAACTGTCCACTGAACCTTTTTGGGCATTTTCTTGGAAGTTAAGTCATTCAGGGGTGTCACTATTGATCCATACCCCTTGACAAATCTCCTATAGTACCCAGTCAGGCCTAAAAAGGCTCTCAACTGAGTCTGGGTAGTTGGAGCAGTCCAGTCCATGATGGTCTGGATCTTGCTCTGCAGTGGTTGAACCTGGCCTCCACCCACAAGGTGGCCCAGGTACACAACCTGACTCTGCCCTATCTGGCACTTTGTGGCCTTGATAGTCAGGCCTGCTTTCTGCAGGGCCTGCAAAACATTTCTGAGGTGGACCAGGTGATCCTCCCAGGTGGAGCTAAAGACAGCAATATCATCTAGATAAGCTGCACTATAGGCTTCCAGACCTGTAAGGACTGTATTCACCAACCTCTGAAAAGTGGCAGGTGCATTCTTCCGACCAAAGGGCATCACCACAAATTGATAATGCCCACTAGGGGTTGAGAATGCTGTCTTTGGCTTTGCATCATCAGCTAGTCTGATCTTCCAGTAGCCAGCTGTCAGGTCAAATGTGCTTAGATACTTGGCTGAGGCCAAAGTGTCTATTAGCTCATCTGCCCTTGGTATTGGATGGGCATCAGTCCTAGTGACTGCATTGAGACCCCTGTAGTCCACACAAAACCTCATCTCTCTTTTCCCACCATTGGTGTGAGGTTTTGGCACAAGGACCACTGGACTAGCCCAAGGGCTATCTGAGGGTTCAATAACTCCCAAATCCAACATCTTCTGGACTTCTGTCCTGATACAGTCCCTGACATGGTCAGGTTGCCTATAAATCTTATTTTTAATAGGCAGACTGTCCCCAGTGTCCACTTCATGAGTGCACCAGGTAGTCTGACTGGGTGTTAGTGAGAATATGTGTCTGAACTGATTGAGCACCTGTCTGCAATCAGTCAGCTGCTGGGTAGTGAGGCTGCCTGCCAAGGCTGCACCATCCACTGACCCATCATCAGGGTTCTGTGAGAGCAGGTCAGGGAGTGGGTCACTCTCTTCCTCCTGTCCCTCATCAGTAGCCATGAGCAAGCCCATGTCTGCCCTGTCCACATATGGTTTTAACCTGTTGACATGGAGAACCCTGTGGGGACTCCTGGGTGTTCCTAGGTCCACCAAATAGGTAACCTCACCCTTCTGTTCAACAATGGTATGGGGTCCACTCCATTTGTCTTGGAGAGCTGCTGGGGCCACTGGCTCCAACACCCACACCTTCTGTCCTGGCTGGTAAACAGTCAGTACAGTCTTTTGGTCATGCCAGGCTTTTTGAAGTTCCTGGCTAGCCTCAAGGTTTTTAGTTGCCTTTTTCATATACTCAGCCATCCGGGAGCGGAGACCAAGTACATAGTCCACTATGTCTTGCTTTGGGGGCTTGAGAGGTAACTCCCATCCTTCCTTCACCAAGCACAATGGACCCCTGACAGGGTGACCAAACAAAAGTTCAAAAGGGCTGTAGCCAACCCCCTTTGAGGCACCTCCCTGTATGCAAATAAAAGGCAGGGCAAGAGTATGTCCCATCTTCGCCTAAGCTTTTCTGGGAGCCCTTTAATCATGCCCTTCAAGGTTTTGTTGAATCTCTCAACTAAACCATTGCATTGTGGGTGATAGGGTGTGGTGAATTTGTAAGTCACTCCACACTCCTTCCACATTGCTTTTAAGTATCCAGACATAAAGTTAGCACCCCTGTCTGATACAACCTCCTTAGGGAAGCCCACTCTTGAGAAAATTCCCAGGAGGGCCCTTGCCACCACAGGTGCTGTAGTGGTCCTAAGGGGAATAGCCTCTGGGTACCTGGTGGCATGATCCACTACCACCAGGATAAACCTGTGCCCAGATGCTGTTTGGGGAACCATGGGACCAACAATGTCAATCCCCACCCTTTCAAAGGGAACCCCCACCACAGGTAGTGGTATCAGGGGGCCTTTGTGAGTGCCACCTGCCTTGCCACTGGCCTGGCAGGTTACACAGGAGCGACAAAACTCCTTGGTGTCTTCAGACATGTGGGGCCAGTGAAAGTGAGGGACAATTCTGTCCCAAGTCTTGTTCTGGCCCAGGTGACCGGCTAAGGGAATGTCATGGGCTAGGGTCAATAGGAAGCCCCTGAACTTCAGAGGTATAACCAACCTCCTGGTGGCACCAGGCTTGGGGTCTCTACACTCTGAGTACAAGAGTCCATCATCCCAATACACTGTATGGAGACCACTAGCTTTCCCAGCAGCCTCAGCAGCAGCTTGCTGTCTGAGGGGTTCAAGAGAGGGGCAGCTCTACTGCTCCTGGCTCAGATCTGCCCTGGAAGGGCCCCTGTCCCCAAGAACTCAACCTGGTCAGGTTCAAGCTCCTCTGGGACAGTTCCTTCCTCCAGGACTGAGATCATCCCCCTCAAGAGACTGATCTTCCTTCTGAGCCAAGGGGGAAGGCACTGCCTTTACCCTACTACTCTTCTTCTTGGAGGGCACTTGGTCCATTATTCCAGAATCCAAGGCCTGTTCAGTGTTAGACATTTTGGCTTGTGACCTGGTCACAGCAAACACATCTGCAGGGATGCCCAGCATTTCTGCATGGGTCCTGAGCTCCACTTCTGCCCAAGCTGAAGTTTCTAAGTCATTGCCAAGCAAGCATTCAACGGGTGGGTCTGCACTTACCACAACCTTCTTAAGGCCAGTTACCCCTCCCCAGGAGAAGTTAACAACTGCCAGAGTATGGTCTGTTCTGACGTTGCTAGCATTGGTCACTTGGTACATTTCACCAAGTATAATCTGCCCAGGATTCACAAGGTCTTGTGTCACCATGGTGACACTTGCCCCTGTGTCCCTAAATGCCAAAGCCTCTTTTCCATTGATTAAGGGCTGTTGCCTGTACTTGCCCAGATTACTGGGACTCACAGAAGAGGTCACATCCATGCCTCCATCACAGACTAGGACAGCCTGAGTGAGTTCTCTGACTAGGTCAGAGCTCATCTCCTTACCCAGGGTCAACCCTACTAAACCCTTGGCTTGTGTAGTCCCACCACCAACTGTAACTGCACTAGGGGGAGCAGGTGCCTTAGGGGCATTGGTGGGGGCTGGAGTAGAGTCTTTAGACTTGGTGCAATTACTGGTCCAGTGGGTCTTTTGCTTACAGACCTTGCACCATGGTTTCCTTTGGCCTTTCCCTTTGTTAGACTGTGAATCCCCACCTGAAGAAGATTTTTGGGGGCCTTGTGAAGACTTTTGATCTTTACCCTTCTCCCCACCCTTATCAGAGTTTTTCGAATCTTGCTTCTTAGGGTCACCACCTTGGTTCTGTACCTTCTGCCTCACCCTGGTTCTAACCCATTTGTCTGCCTTCTTTCCCAATTCTTGGGGAGAGGTCAGATCAGAGTCCACCAGGTGCTGATGCAACAGCTGATTTTGACAGTTATTAAGAATCTGCTCCCTCATGATCAGATTGTACAATCCTGTGAAGTCACACACCTTACTGCCCAATAACCAACCTTCCAGAGCCTTGGCAGAACAATCAACAAAGTCTACCCAGTCTTGAGTCTGTGCTTTTTGGGTATCCCTGAACTTTAACCTGTATTGTTCAGTGGTTAGGTCAAACCCATCAATTAGAGCACTCTTTAAGACTTTGTAATTATCAGCATCCTCCTCTCTAACAGTGAGGAGCTTATCTCTACCTTTGTCTGCAAAGGAGAGCCACAAGATTGCTGCCCACTGCTCCTGAGGGACCCTCTGTACTTTACAGGCCCTCTCTAGAGCAGTTCTCCATTTGTGGATGTCATCCCCACTCTGGTAGGGAGGGACAATCTTGCTCAGGTTTCTATGGTCATAAGACCTTTCCCTATCTTTGGGGAAACTGCTGCCACCATGGGACTCTAGTCCCATCTTTTGTCTCTCTCTATAGAGATCTAGGAACTCCCTGTCTATAGCCAATTGCTGTTTTCTGAGTTCAAGCTGGGCTTGCTCATACTGAATCAGTCTCTTTCTCCTTTCATGAGAGGATTCCCTCCTATGAGAGGAGACAGAGGTCCCTATTGAGGTGTCAGAGTGGTTAGACTCCTGAGAAGGAGACCTAGACCTTCTGGGCACACTCAGTACTCTTCCTGGGGGGACAAAGGGGAGGTCATTCTGATCCTCCTCCTCCTCCTCCTCCACAGGAGGAATTGGGTTTTCCAGGACAAGGTCATTTTCACCTTCCTGGCCAGTTTCAGAGGGGGGGGCCTGGGTTTCTTCACCCCTGGCCCCTTCCTCATCTTCTGCCCCACCCTCTCTGCCTACCCCTTCAGACCCTGGGGGCCTGCTGAGATCATCAGCTAGTAACACCTCCCTGAGGTGTTGGGTGCTGGCGCTTTTGCCTGCCTTCAACTTCCTAGTATTGCATAATGCTCTCAATTCCAAGAATGGGAGTTTATCATACTTGGAGGGAAGAAGCCCACTGGCTTCTGGCAAGGACTCACTGGGTCCTGGCTTTGAAGACATTACTAGTGAGGTGTGGTGTATGCACTACCTACTCTAGTGTGGCCTACTAAACTCTCTTGAGTTGTAGAAAGGGTGTGCTATCCCTTAACACACAACTCTAAGTTCAGTAGAACTTACTGTATTACTAAGCTTGATTTATATGTACCTTAGGTACCCTTAGTGGTTTTCAGTTGATCAATTCAATTGAGATTATCTGGTAAAACAATAGCAAGCTGGAATCCCACACGCTGCACACCAATGTGAGAAGTTGGCCTGGCATATGCTGTCCACTAATTATAGTGGGCACCTTGCACCAGTCCAAACAACCCCTTATTGGAGATAGGTTAAAGACAACCTTTATTGAAAGCTATCCTAGTGGTAGCTATGGAGAGCAGCCTTCAGGCTAAGTCTTGAAGGAATGTAAAGCAGCTTGTTTTACCAGTCTATAATCTCTTGAGTGACCAAATGAAAGAGGACCACACCAGGTATATATTCAAAATATATGTATTTATTGCTAAACACACCCCTCTAGTCTCTTTATGAGGCTAGAGTTCAAAGTACATAAATTATAAGTTAGTTATCTACAGTAATAGCACAAATACACGTTTGAGCCCTAGGGCGTACCAAACCATATACCAATAAAGTGGTATAAGAACCACGACTGAGCTAGACACAGGGCCTAGAGCCTGTAGAAGTGCTTGGACCACAAGGAACCACCCAAGGTAGTGACACAGGGGACCCACGGGGGACGCGTGCAGTGTATGAACACAGCAGCGAATCGCCGTTAACTTCTATGGGGAAAGTCGCGGTTTGAATTTAAAAGAAAAGGGACACTTAGAGGAGGACTTGGAGCAAACCCTTTGAGAACTAGGCTGTTCTAGTGTCAATACCCACGGGAGCACCGGAGTACTCGAGTTACCTCACCCAGGGGAGCCGGGTGCATAGGTGTCTTTCGGGGTCGGGTTTCGTCGTCGCTTTCAATGGCGATCTGCTGCAAAGTGCTGCTGGCGGCCAAGTCGAAAGTGTTTGGGTGGATCCAAAGGTGGATCGAAGATCTGAAGAACCTGAAAGCAGAGGGGACAGAGTCTGGGTCACTAGCCAGTGACCAGGAAGGCGATGAGCAGATGCCCACCGATGTCGAGTGCTTCAGGTAGGTTGACGGTCATCTTGACTCTTCAGCCACGAGGTCCAGGAGGTGTTGACGATGACCAGGAGCTGGATTCGAGCTGTCCCACGACGTCTGTCGATTGCAGGGGTGTCGGCGACCGGATTGGACCCAACAAGCCTTGGCAACGGCAAGTCTCGTGGAAATGGAAGAAGGACGATGTTGCAGACCAGCAAGGTCTGTGGGACTCACCCAGCAAGGGTAAGTCAGGGCACGCCTGGAGCAACCAGGGAGCCCAAGCAGAAGAAGATTGGCCTTCGGGAGGGCCTACTAGCCAATGGACTAGCGACCGCGAAGGAGCCTCGAGTCGATGCACGTGGAGCTGGCTCACAGGACACTCGTGGAGTGGAGGCCAGTGATCTTCGGTGCAGTTGGTGCTGGAGGCTGGGGCTACTCGGAGCCCACAGCACGATTTCGTGGGAGACCCAGAAGAGGATGCACTTGCAAATGCAATCGGTGTCCAGGGGTCACGGTTCCACGTTACCCACGACAGCTACGGGCCTCAGCTTTGCTGGGGACTCAGGGCAGCCTCGGGAAGTCTGGAAATCCACCTCTGGTGATGCAAAGACTTCGGCGTCCGGCGGGAGCTTCAGCGATGCAGACCAGACAATTGCTTCTTTGGTGCCTGCCAAGCAGGGGAGTCACTCCTTGACCCCAAGGGAGATTCTTCAGTCCTCTAATCTTGAAGTAGAGCATCGAAGGTCCAGGATTCTGTGTCAGAGTTTCGTCCAGGTAAATCTAAAGTCCTAAGGACTGGGGTCCCATACTTATACTAAGGTAGGGGGTTGGACATACTCTGTGGCCCCACCTATGGGAGGGTCAGGGCAGAGGGGTGGTTACACCCCTTTCCCTTTGTCCAGTTTCACGCCAGAGCAGGGGCTGGAAGCAACTGAGCCGGTTTGAACTGGGGTATGGACAGGGACACCAAATGTGCCCCCAGTGCAGGACTTCAAAGCACCAGAGAGTGCTCCCGCCCAGCCCCAATACACACTATCCTGTCTGGGGAGGTGGTTACACCTCCCTGGGACAGGAAACCTATTGTCCAGGCCTCCCCTGCCGGAGTTTCGGTCAGCAGCAGGAGGCCAGACTCGTGTCTGTGGCAGCGGCATCCATTTTGTGATGCCAGGGCTCTGGAAAGTCAGTACCGGGTATACCGGTGTGTACATGTCTCTCCCTCTAGAAGGGTGGAATGCTACCCCCGCCGCCAGTACTGGCGGGGGGTAGTATTCCAAGATGTTTGACACCAAACACGACATGTTTCCGTGCAGCCATCCCAAAGTTAGCATTTAACGCGAGGTTATAATGCGCTTAAGAGTATATGGTCGGGCTGCACTACAAACAGCATCAGAGAAGGGTCTCCGAACGCTGCAGAGGGGCCCAGCTCCTGCAGGGGCACCCTCTCACATAGGAACCATGCACTCTGCCTTCAGGATTGATAAGGCCTGCCATAGGAGTGACTTATAGGTTTATATGTGTGTATGTATGTAGTGATATAGGTAGCCTATATCACAGTAAGGGGTGCATGCACCACCTTACCCAGGCTGCAGTAGCAGACCTGTGGTGTCAGTTTGGATGGCCTTCCAGGGGTGGCACAATACATGCTGCAGCCCCTGGTAGGACTCTGAGGTACCTATGCCCTGGGTACATAGTATACCATATACTAGGGACTTATAAGGGCACTCCAGATTCCAATCAGAGATGTGCCTAAGGCACATGGAAACCATTTTAAAGAGGAAGCAGCTAGGCTGGGGTTCTGATTAGCAGGGCCCCAGCCAGACTAAGGTCGAAAAACAGTGAAGCATCAGCAAAAAGTGGGGGTACCCATGTGAAGCAGATCCTACTCTCCTACAGCGGTGGTCAGACCGCCACCACGACTACGATGGTCCCATGGACCACCCTAGTATTAATAAGGCACTAAGAGAGCAAAATGTAATAAATAAAGCCAGACCAAAACGTCAAAAATCCCATTAGTAGAAATGGAGGTACTGAATTTGAAAGTTTTTAGAGTAAATAGCAGCAAAAGGCATAAAGCTCCAACTGTGGCTATCTGGTCGCATGGGGCCAGAACAAAGTCACAAGTTCAAGCCGAATTCAATGGAGTGTGGGCTGGCTACAGAGACCCAGTTAGGCCCGCTGAACATAGTACGTTAAATCCTGGTTTGCGGAGCGTTGCATGGATCTGTCTCGCTCAGCAGAGGCGATGTGTTGGTTCCGGGACGCGGCAAGACTGCGTTGTCATCGAGGCATCCTGTTGACGGGGCTTGAGATACAAAGTCCGGCAACAAAGATGTGGCACGCACTCGGGGAAATACGTCAGTTCCTAAGAGCTGAAAGTCTGTGATTCGGAGTCCAGTGACACAGTCAATGCTGCCGTCGATGAGAGATGTAAGGGCCTATGCTGAGGATGCACTGCACAGTGGCAGTTCCGTAGGCGATGCTTGCAGTGGCAGCAATGCGAGTCTTTGTGACGGTTCTAATCAACGCAACAGCGGAGATGCGCCGCTTCTGTTCAGGATTGCACCGCACAGCGGAGGAGATGTGTTTGAAAAGAGGCTCTCTAGTTGGCAGTGGCATACAACATGTCCAATTAGGGACCCTTATTCTATTCAGGGTAAGGGAGTTACACACCCAAGAAAACCCCTTCTCACCCCATTGGTAGCTTGGCACAAGCAATCAGACTTATCTCAGAAGCAATGTGTAAAGCATTTGTACATAAACATATAGTAACACAGTGAAAATGCTACAAATGGACACCATACCAGTTTAAAAAATAACCAAAATTTATCTAAGTAAAACAAGACCAAAATGACAAAAATCCAACATACACAGGTAAAGATATCACTTTAGAAGGTTTGAACAGTTCAGTTCATAGAAAAATATGGATGCGTCACTTTTTAGTGCAAAGTTCCTGGGATGCGTCAAAATTAAAAGACAAAAACAGAATCAGGGGAGATGAGGCGCCGAAAACAAAATGATGTGTCGATTCCTTACTCTCAGGGGAGGTGATGCATCAATTCCTTACTGCCAGAGGAGATGATGCATCGATTCCTTGCTGCGGTGCAGAGGAGATGATGCGTCGATTCCCTGCTGTCAGGGGAGGTGATGCATTGATTCCTTTCTGCAAGGGGAGTTGATGTGTCGAGTTTCGGACACACGGCCTCGTTTCCTTATTTCTGGGCAACATTGATGAAGACTTGGCGCACAGGTGCGATGCGTGTAAAATCCGGTTATGCTTAGTTGATGTGGCGGCAGCGTAACAGGCGCTGCATCAATTTCCCAGCCATGATGCAGGTAATACGTCGAAACTTCAGCCGCACAGCAGGGCCTGCGCTGGAATAGAAGCAGGTGTCTCAGACGTCAGAGACATGGTGCTCGGGACTCGTTGATTCTTCGGCCGCACTGCGGTGATGCTTTGGGTTTTCAACCGCATTGAATGACTGTGGTGGGAAAAATAGGTGCTGATGGTTGGTGCATGAATTTTATTCTCTTCTTGCAGCAGAAGCCACCTCCAAGGGCCCAGAAATGGAATTGGCACCACTTGGCCAAGTCAGAACGCTCAGGAGAGGAGTTCAGGGGCTGCAGATAAAGTCATTGATGGCCTGAGACTCCTTAACAGGAAGCAAGCACCCACAAGCCCTTGATGAAATCAAAGTCCAGTCCTTTCACTCTCTAAGACAGAAGCAGCAAACAGCAGGCCAGTCCAACACAGCAACAAGCTGGCAGTTCCCTTCCTACAGCTTATCCAGCTATTCTTTTTGGTAGAATCTCCTCTTAGTCCAAAAGTTTTCTAAAAATGTAGGGTCACAGCTCCAGTTATTATACCAGTTTTCCAGAAGTGGGCAAAGTTCAAAGGATAGTCTTTGTAGTGCACAAGACCCTGCCTTTCCATGACCTTGCTCCAAACACACTACAGGGCAGTGTAGACAGCTTTGTGTGAGGGCCGGCACAGTCCTATTCATGAGTCAGTGACAAATCCTCCCACCACTGTAGCTCAAGAAGACCCACAAGCCTGGTGATGGTACATCAGGGTATGCAGGCCACACTTCAAGTCCCTTTGTGCGACTGTCTAGAGTGAATGCACAAACAGCCCAACTGTCAGCCTAAACCAGATGTTGATTCCACAGGCAGGCAGAGACACAGAATGGTAAAGCAAGAAAATGCCCACTTTTTCGAACACACAATTTAAAAAACAACTTCACTAGAAGATACATTTTTAATTTCTGAGTTCAGAGAGCCCAAACTCTAAATCTCTATCCCTTCCCTAATGCAAGTTACACAAGATGTAACAAGGCAGCTCCAATGATAGCCTATGGGAGAGATAGTCCATGCAATAGTGAAAAATAAAATTGGCAGGATTTCACTATCAGGACATATAAAACACACCAGCACATATTCTACCCTTTAAATACACTGCACCCTGCCCATGGGTCTACCTTGAGCATAACTTAGGGGTACCTTGCATGTAGAAAAAGGGGCAGATTAGGCCTGGCAAGTGGGAGCACTTTCCAGGATGACATGGCAGTTTAAAACAGCACTCACAGACACTGCAGTGGCAGGCCTAAAACATGCTTGCAGGACTACTAATATGGGTGGCACAATCAGTGCTGCAGGCCACTAGTAGCATTTGAATTACAGGCCACGGGCACATATACTAGGGACTTACCAGTAAATCAAATATGCCAATCATGAATCACCAATCATAATCACAATTTACAGAGTGAGCACTTGCTCTTTAGCACTGATAAGCAGTGATAAAGTGCCCAGAGTTAAAAAAACACACCAAAATGAAATCCAGCTCATGGTCAAAAACAGGTGGTAAGCAGCAAAAAAGACAGGAGAAAAACGCGCCAAAGATGCCAGTTCTAACAAGATGTGTCGGTCCCACTAGTACCACAGAGGCTGGCAAAGAACCTTAAGCCAAGTTCTAAGGCTCCAGGACTGGGGTGGCACAACTTGGTAGGGTAGACTCACAGATGGCAGAGTCCAGGTGCAGATGTAAGGTTGTTGAAATCCTGTTATGTCCCTGAGGCTCAGATCAAGAGGCCAGCCAACTAGTCCTAGGAGTCACTCTGGTTCTGGGTTCGAAAGATGCAGGTCCAGTGCTTCTCACCCAGGCAAGAGGGCAGCAGGCTGCAGATCAGCAGTTCTTTCACAGCAGCAGTCCAACAGAGTGGCAGTCCTTGTAGCAGCACAACAGTCCTTCTTCCTGGCAGAGTATACACAGGTTCAGAAGTGTACTGAAGTGGTGGTGTCTGAGGTCCTTCTTTGATACAAAGATGTGCCTTTGAAGTGGGGACAAGCTTCTAGCGGCATGCCTTTGAAGTGCACTGATGCCCTGCCTTCCCTGCCCTGACTCTAGACTAACTACAGGGGGTATGCAGCCCTTTGTGTGGAGACAGGGCACAGCATATGTAGGTGTAAGTGAGGCTGGGCCCAGCGCCTCCCTCCCATACGGGAAGTGATGGCCCATTCAGTCACACCTAAGCTCAGATTGTGTGTGGCTGTCTAGGAGGAATACACAAAGCCCAACTGGGAACTAAACACAGTCATGTGACCAGAGACAGGCTACAGGCACCAAATGGCCAATGCAAGAAAATGCCATCTTTCTAAAAGTCAAAAACAACAATTGCCAATACTGACTGACTCTTTAAACACACTCAATTTTTAATAACATCTTTCTAAAAGTCAAAAACAACAATTGCCAATACTGACTGACTCTTTAAACACACTCAATTTTTAATAACAGTGATCATCAAATATCATTTTACATATTAATAATGTCACTTTACAAATTCATCATATACAGGAGCTTATTACAACCAAATCATGTATACTCAGTACATAAACCCACCCAACATACATGAACAGAAACTGTTACACACAATAATGAACAAAAATAAATACAAATATGCACATCAGTTATGACAATACAAATCGACACTCACAATTCTGGAATATATTTGCCCAAACAGGAGAACACCTAAGTTAACATACATTTTAATTACTTGTCTACTCCTGAACAAATGGGCCAAGCAACCTCACAATGCACTGCTCTTACAGCCAGGGGTTGATTTGTCAAATGTGTTATTATTTTCCTGATTACAATGCCTTATTAATCGCTTGTAGGTTGTGCTGTTGTCGACGTGTTTCTAACCCGTGCCTTTATTTATGGGTTCTCGTCAGGACTTGGAACTGATAAACACTTGGGTTCCTAGATCAGTTTGCTGTATACTCGCAAACAACCATCTGCACTTCTCCAGTCACCAAATGTAATTCACCAGGACCAGTCCATATGCATCAGCTCTCTGGCCCCTCTATGCCGTTACTGCATAGAGGGGCTAGAGATCCGATGCATATGGACCTAACGCCAGCAAAACCGAAGTCAGCAAAAACAGGAGAGTTGAAGCCAAAAGTTAGGGGGAAACCACACCAAGGGTCTGTTTGAAAATGAAAAAGGGCTATCTGATAGATGACCGGAAGCCTGTACATATCTTTCAGTGTCCAACTTACAGTCTTGTATCCTTCTTGAACCAAGAAAGATTGTTTCCCCTTAACAAAGAGACATTTTGAAAGGCTCAGCAAGTTAAGCTTTCGGTTCTGACACTGGAGTGACCTTAGAGTTATGAGGCTGAATAAGACAAAGCCTGGATGAAACTCTGCCTTTCATCCATTCATTGCAAGTCATTATATCCGGTAATAGAAACATTGTATTATGGTAAGGTGTTTAGCACTGGTCTGCACTGCTGCGCACCTTTGACAAGGTGCTCCAAGTGGACACCGGGGCACTGGGCCTCTTCACCATCAGTAAGTCGCCCCCAGTGCATTAGTGAAAGACTGGGTGCCTGTTTGTAGCAGCTGCTCTGTCTCTCACTGTGCACATTGCACCCACCTGCACTTCAAAGGGATACAGAGATCTCCCTGCGGGCAGGTGCAGTGAGCGACTGCACACATGCAGGCGGGGTCTGTGGGGTCCTTGAGACCCCCTAAGCCTCCCAGAGGGCTGCCTTCAGGGAACACACTGACAGTGCACTACTTCTTTGAGGAGTAGTCAGTGCACCTCTGATGGCTTCTTTGCCTCTGCGTCCAAGTCCATAGTACAGCACAAGCGCAGAGGCAAAGTGTTTCCCTCTCTTGCATGGGGCCACACCCCATGCAAATGTGGGAACACCCTCTTAAGAGACTGCCAGCGCTATCAATTTTACAGAAAGGGGCACAGATGTGTCTACAGCCCTTTTTGTTCTAAATGGCTGTGTGCCCTAGGGGAACTTTCTGTAATGGGGCCACTGGCATTTCACGCGTTTAGAAAAGGCAAAAACAGATAGGCAGATTGTTAACATGAAATGACTTGAACAATAACTTGGACAAATTTATCATATGAAAAATGGTACCAACAATTTTGAATTGTAAGATAGTATGAAGATTTCACTTCAATATCACTTTTTGCAACAATATCTACATACTACGCATATCACAACCTAACTAAATAAATCAATGCAGTAGATTAAGAAAGATTCTTACCAGATGGAACCAAAACAAGATCAGTGTAGTTGGCCCAGCAGCTGCTGAATGGAATCGTGGTATTTCCTGTGAGTCCATCAGCAACATATGCATTTGCTGAGTTCATAAGTTTGGCTGTCAAGGTCAATGCACTAGCATCAACAGCCACGCAGTTGTTCTGAAACACAAAGAATGACATTAGTTTTTGTCTTCTTTTTCTCATTGTGCGCTTAATGGAAGTAACTCATGATCATATTTTACATAACAGATTTACATCAGAAAGTGTCATAAGGAGTCATTTCATATTATACCCTTCTTTTGCGCTGATTCTCGTGTGACACAACTCTTGGTAAAATAAAAGCATTAACCAGATTTCCCATGCAACATTTTGTTGTGCTAAAATGATGGCGTCAATGTGTAGTGTCCTGGTCACAGCAGGTACAAGTTTACCAGCCACTCCCTTAAGGGTTGGCCATACACTCACCTCACACCCATCCACTACAGACGTCAAAGGTGACGTGGGCCTGTTAATAAAAGGGCCCGAGTGCATGTGCTCGAGGCCAGTTCAGTAACATACTGCTAGAAATGGGATTTCTGGTTGGCTAGGGCAAGCGCCTAAGACAGGCAGAAACCACCACTCTAGTCAGGGCAAGGGAGTTACACACTGAAGATAACCCCTGCTCACCCCCTTGGTAGCTTGGCACGAGCAGTCAGGCTTATCCCAGAGGCAATGTGTAAAGCGTTTGCGCAACACACTCACACAGCAGCAACACACTAGGCACACTACAAAAGAGACTCCACACAAGGTTATATAAAAAATAGCCTATGTATTATCCAAAACACATTAGCATCATAATCACACATATACACTGTGCCAACTGGCACCAGGTCATAATTTACAGGGGATTATATACATGACAGGGCCACTCAGGCCACTGTCAGAACCATCACAAAGCACAAGTAGCACATATAAAACACAACCAGTCACCACTGGTACAATACTGTACTTAGTCTTATCACCTGCAACATAAACACATTATGTCTGCATCACTTTGGCCTGAAACACATTATGCATAAATCATCAACATAAACACATTATGCATAACCACTATAGAATAACATTAGGCATCAACACATGGTGCATAAATCATCAGCATAAACACATTATGCATAAACACTATAGCATAACATTAGGCATCACATTAGGGCCTTGCGCCCTACCAACATAAAACTGACCCCAGGCCAACTGGCCTTTCACTGGGGCCCAAAGGCCCTTTGTCCCAAAAATGTCAGGGCCACCAAGGTGTGCAATGCGCTGGGGGCAGGGAAGTGTAACTCACCCCCTCCTCATCATGAAAACCAAAATGCCCCCGTGTTGCAGCTGCCCGCGCTTCTGCGGTGCAGCTGGGGAAATGAGGCCTGGCACAACTGTGCCCCTTAAACCCCTCGGGGACTCCTTAAGCAAACGGTGCCCAACGAGGAACCAGCACTGGCACTAACAGTGCCTTAGGGAGCCCCGTCCACTGGGCTCCTCTCAGTGCACTCGGATAGCACCAACAATGCACCATTCCAGCCCCCCTCACCGGGGCTGTTCTTCTCGAAATCGGCACTACCGGCGTGCCTCGGGGAGCCCCACTCACCAGGGCTCTGTTGTGGACTCCTTCCGGTCTCCTCTGGTGCCGCTCCCGGCACCCGCAATGCTCACTTCTAGCCCCACTCACCGGGGCTCCACCGATGACGGCGTCAGGCCCTCCACAGGCCTCTGGACGGGACACGGTGGTGGCGGGACACGGAGCGAGGTCTCCGTCGGTGTCGTCCCCGACGACTCTCCGCCTCAGCCGCGGGGCTTCCTCCGGCCACGGAAGCCGCGCCTACAAACAGGCACGAGCTCGCCTGACTTCCGGCCTCCCCATAGGCGATTGGCTGCTCCCGCAGGCCCCACCTCTGGTCAGGCTCTTCCGGACTTGCCTGGCTTCCGGTTTCTCCTTTGCCGGTCCGGGCTGCTGGTGGCGGCGATCTTTCTCCTCACTGGAGTGCGGGGTAAGCTCCCACCTTAACATACACACTACTGCGGGGTGGGCTCCACTTCCCAAAGGGGATGCACAATGCGGGGTAGTCTCCCGCCATTAAAAATGCATGAACGCGGGGTGGGCTCCCGCTCTTCTCCTCAGGACACCACAGTGCGGGGTGGACTCCCGCTTCTCGTAGCATAAAGGCGGGGTGGGCTCCCGCCTCTAAACACACACCTAATGCGGGGTAGGCTCCCGCTCTTCTAAGCAGCGGCAATGCGGGGTGGGCTCCCGCTCCTTCCAGCAACTCGGGGGAATCCCTACGCCGGGATTCCCTCTAAATCCTCACGCAGCACAGTGCTGCAGGCCACTGACGCTCCTTCCGTCTTGGGAGAAAATATAGCGCTCACGAGGCGCTCAGCCCAAAGTTCCAGGGCAAAAGGCTGGGCCCAGGCAGGCCAGCTCACCGGGCCCTCCAGCAGGGAGGCAAGGCCTCGTGGCGGTTCCTCCTGGGGCCCAGCAGCCGCAAGTCCCCAAGTATCACAAGGAAGCACAACCTTTTCATGGGGTCACAGCCCCAATATTTATACTACATTTTCTTTGTCTACCCTGGCACAGGGCTTGGGGAACCAGTCTGAACTGGTTCCTGTTTTTTTTGGAGCACTCTGTTTACAGGGCTCCTCTTCCCCATTGTCAGGTGGGGGCTCGGTCATCAGACCACCACAGGGGGGCGGAGCCAGCATTCACCCAGGCAGGCACAGACCTATTCAGGGTCAGGGGACTACTCCTCCCACTACTCCAAATGCAGATCTCCCATTCAGCCTAGCGCTGACTCACCCTGCCCTCCCTGGAGCCACACACACCTCACCAGCCCCTGTCACTCCAAAGCCAGACATGCAATCCACATCAGGCAGGCAGACACATAGCACACAGAAATGCCAACTTCTAAAAGTGGCACTTCTAAAATAGTGATAATAAATCTGCGCACACCATTGCGCAGCATTTATTATTACTATTGCAACCATACCAAACTTGACCATGCTGCTCCTCTCATATCAGGAATTACCACTGAAACACTTATCAGGGAATCCCCAATGCATTCCTATGGGAGGACAGCCTCACAGCAGTGAGAAACCAAAAGGGCTGTTTGTCACACACTTAAGGTACATGTCCTACCTTTTACCTACAATGCACCCTGCCCATAGGGCTAGCTGGGGCCTACCTTAGGGGTGACTGACATGCAGTAAAAGGAGGGGTCACAGACATGGCACACACTTTAGGTGTCACGTCACAGTGGCAGTAACACTGCGCGCACAGGGCCTGCAATGGCAGAGGCCTGAGACAGGTTTGAAAGGCTACTTTAGTGGGTGGCGCAATCAGCGCTGCAAGCCCACCAGTAGCATTTAATTTACCGGCCCCGGGTATCTGAGATACCACTTTACAAGGGACTGACAGGTAAATTAAATATGCCAAACAGGTGTAGACCAATCTTTACCATGTTTACCACAGAGAGCACACACACTTTACACTGGACAGCAGTGCTAAAGTGCCCAGAGTCCTAGAACCACCAACACCATGTCAGAAAATAGGCTAGGAGGAAGGCAAAAAGTTCAGGGATGACCCTGCAAAAAGGGCCAATTCCAACACATACCAAGCAGTGTCTGTGTCATTATTTCTTAGCATGCTGGCCTAGGGCCCACAACATTACACAAAGCACATAACAAAACTGCACTGCCTCACATAGTGCGAAACCTCTGTCAATGTACGCAAACACTGTCGTAGCTAGGGGGGCGGGGGGGCGGTGCGCCCAGGGCGGCACGAGTTTTGGGGGCGGCAGACTCCCTCCGCTCTTACCTGCCGTCTCCGGGCGGCAATCGCCCCCCGCTCTTCAATTGGCCACGAGCGGCGGCAAATGCAAAACATCTCACCAGCACCCCCCCTCGCTCTTTAATGCAGCAGGCGGCAAACACGGGGACCGCCACAGGCAGCCAAAGTGCTTGCTACACCACTGTATGCAAAACAGATGTAATGCGGGGACCAGCGAAAAACACCTTTCCATGCAAGGCCAGTTCTCTTAACACAGTATGAACTGGCTTTAGTGAAACCTTAGAGCAAACGAAAGCATGTGAAGTATATGTAATTCCCTCTTAAGCAGTTGTCTGCTCGTTGAACAAATACATACAGTAGAAAACGCCTGTAAGATGCCTTTTGCTCACCTTTGCACAATGACACTAGGTTGTACTTGCTTATGTAAAACTGCTATATGCTATACGTGCTCATGCAAAAACAGCTTTTTTGTGTGACAGCCATTGATAATTTTAGCGAATACCTCTTTTTGAATACGGTGCCCTAGAATTGTTAAACATTTACAAAATGCTGGTTGCAAATTTTCATGCAGTGCTGCTCTGCTCAAAGTTTAGTAAATCTGGGCCTCATTCTCATTTGTGGTGTTCCAAAACAATCTGCAATAAACAAGCATGTATGATGGGTGTATTATAACAAATATCAGGCAAGACGTAAATAGCTATCTTAGGCCTGAAGGAAGAAACGCAACTTGCATTGGTTCCCTGAACTGACAAGAGCAGGGGGGACATTTGCTCCTAACTTTCAGAGAGCTGCATTATTCTCTTCCAAAGAATGGGCAAAGTAGGCATCAGCACAGCAACCATGCCTCCACTTACATTTGTTCAGAGAGCCTACCTGACTTGCAGATAAGTAGGTCCAATTCTTTGCAAGTCCTTACAATCTAAGGATCCAATTCAGCAACATCTGGCTACGAGTAGATATGACTTGCAGAGATCCCCACAACCATAGATGTGTGCCAGTACCTAGGAGTAAATCTCTGCCTAGATGCAATTTACAAACTCCCGGAGGAGATTTACACCTCGTACAACCCTTAAATTACTACTTGTAATTTGCTGGCCATATTTTAGGTGTACATCACAGATATATTTCTATATTGCATACGTGGAAATCTCAGCCTAATCCATGTAGAACTATGTTTTGAAAAGAAGAGGGAAATAGGCCTCACCAGAAGAAAATAAAAACACACCTGACAAACAATGAAACTGGAAGCTTGTAAAGCCTACACCTCCGGCTCTGACCTCTTGCTGTGTGCTGCGGGACACCACGGAGCCATATATCACCTATGTTTGTGGTGCGTGCCTGTGTGTGTGTTTGGGACCAGCAATGCGTTATGATGTTTCTTTGAGTGTGTGAAGCATGGTGTTAGATGTGCGATGTCATATATTTGTTTTAATTAATTAGCAAAGTATATATTTGTAATGTTCAATATGTGTGCATCTATTATGTTGACATTCTATAATGTGTTTTATTCAAGTATCTGCAGTTTTTGGTTATAATACTTTTTGAAAATATTTTTTAATGTTTGTAAAATGTGAATTGTATGAGGTCTGCAAATGTTTACATCTATATGACTATTTTTATTCAGATTTTTATATTATGTTTATGTTATTATTGTTTAATTTTTGTGGAACATGGTGCATATGGGTGTCTGCAATGTCTCAGGCTATATAACTATCTTTGTCTTTTCTTTACTTTATTTTTTTGTCCTAATGTTAGCCTAGACATTTTGATTTAAAAAAATAAAATGTGATTTAAAAAAAATATGTATGATGTACTTACTTATAGGGGCTTTCATCCATTGTTCATTTATTGTGCCTGTGCAATTCAAACTGTTCTTCCTTCCACTACAGCATACAGCATGGGAAAATGAGTCCGCACATTTTTGAGTTATGACAATCTGCTCTTTCACAAAAAGCACATATGCACAAAAAGTAATTTCCTTCAATGCTAGGGACTACTATTGCAATGTGTGCATTTTGAGAACAAACTAAATATTTTTGCTGTTAACCATTTGAATATTTGTGAAGGCCTGGCAACTTACCCAACAACAAAGTGTTAGGAGATGTGACAGGTGGGTATAAAGGATATTTTGTAATTATTCTCACCTATCTTATTACCACCTATCTCTAATTAAAGCCTTCTTGATCATGGGTGCTGCACTGCAAGAGCAGTGGAGGCTTCAGCCAGTTGCAGCCTGCCTGCTATATCTAAAATCCCCTGCCTCATCTGCATGTTTTTTGTTCTTCAATGGGAGCTGCCTTGGTGATAAACAGTGTTGCTACAGTGACATGGCAAACCTGCAGGCATTTTGCTTTCCGAAGACAGACCCCCAGAGCGAGAGAAAAATGTCCCTCATCCACTGGAAGCTTTTTTCTTAGTGCGTGGGGTAAATTTGTTGTGTCTTACTCAGTCTGTACTGCCATAGTATACCTAATGGACCTGTATAGGAAATAAACAGGCAGGAATCATATCAGAGGGGTGCTTTACATTGGGTGGCCTTTCAGATGCCTATTACTTCAGCTCCACTGAAAGGATTTTCAATTCATCTCACACTTTCAATTATAACTTACACTTCTATTTTCACAAAACTAAATATATACATGTATATTTGCTCACATGTATATTTTCTTCTACATCTATATATAACTCTCCATTTTTTTGCTTTTCACTATTTCCGAGTGGAGATTTACACCTAAGTCTAGATTTACATGTCTCCACCCATCAAATGAAGGGGTGGCATCTACTACAACAGAGTTTATGAGTGTAAAGCTACTACTAGTAACTTTTTACCCTACTGATGGACATCTCGACCAAATGGGTGGAGATCTCCCTATGGAAAAGTATAGAGTAATATAATAAAGTTTAGAATATTTAAAAAAATATATATATTGTGCAAAATAAATTGGAATTAATTTAAATTATTTTTTATTACTCTGTATGTAATAAAAAATTTTTTACAGCACATTATCTCATCAAAACACCTGTGTTAAATAAAAAAATCAATATCATTTGTAAATATTTATTTTCAAACAATAATTTAAACAAAACAATTACTCGCCCTCATTAGTATTTTTATTTACTCTTTAGTAAACATGGCTGAGAAGTTATATATTTGATGAATTTAACACATATATATTTTTTTAAATGTTTACATTTTTTTCAATTAAGTTGATTATTACATTTAAAATAAATCAATAATTACGTTTTTAGCACTTATAGAATTTTAAATGTGGAATTAATTTATTTTATTTAAAATGTGTTTCTATTGGGTGTTAATTAATTCCCTATCTCCAATATTTTCTATGGGAGTGTTTTGCAGTCCCAGTTGTAGGCCATATGTGGTGCTTGGCTTACTCCTAGGCTGGCCTGGAGTACATTTAAGCCTGATCTAATACCTTAAGGGCTGTAGTAATGTTAGAAGTATATTTTGTGAACTGCAATTGTCTTACTATTTTTGAGGTGTGTGTTTGTATTGTCATTTCTCTCTCAAACTCCACTTTACATTTTTCTAACCCCCTCCCAATTATTGAACATTTTCCCAACATTCTCCTGGACCCTTTCACATTAATGACTAATTCACAGACCTACATTTAAGGAGATATCCACCACTTTAGCGCAGATCTCCACATAGAAAAGCTAGAGGCAGAAGTATCTGGCTGTAGGTTGGTGAACTGCATTTTGTAGTAGAACTACACTATCTATTGAAGTCCCCAGTCAGGTTGGTGTATCTGAAAGATCCTTACAACATCTAAAGGTTTTCAAAGTTTAAAGTACCCTCTCTAAAAAGTCAATGCAGAATGAAAGAGTGGACGTAGAATCCACAGTAAGTAATTCTGCGTATTAACTCCTCTGTGGCATGTTCTCTGTTTGGAATGCATTAACTTCTACCATCCCACTGATTCTCAAAGAAATGTTAGCAGAGCACGTTTCAGTGACATTCAAGTCAAATTCTCCATTTGTGTCAAACTAGTTTTAAAGACTCAAGAGGTGATTTAATTTGCGATGCTGGATATTGGCAATTGAACATGTTAAAGAAATCCCTGATGTGTGAAAGAAAAACGGGAGTGTTTTTGTTTTTTGGGCCTATTTAGAGATGGGTAGTAAGTCACCCATTTCTGGAGGAAACTCTATTAACAAAGTAGGATCGAAAGGCTGAATTTCCTCCATCATACAGAGTTTGCCTTAGAAATAGGAGGATTTTCAGTTAACACCAAATTGACAGTCTCCCGTTATGATTACCAGGACAATGAAATGGAACAAGACTGAAACAGCACGTCAGAGAGCAATTAAATACTGTTTAGAGTGAGTGCGCTTACGTTATCATCCACCGCCTGTATCGAGGGTTGTTGAGTAAGCAGTGCCCCTGGTAATCCTGCCTCAGGCTGGGTGACGACAATGAGTTTGGTTACGGTAGACACAAAACTTGCTGGTGCTTCGGTTCTTTCTGTTACTTCACTACTTGCCATCTGGAAACACATAAAATCATTTATTTATATGAGGAACTTTTACAAAAACACCACATATTAATCTCCTACTTTTTTCAGATTGGAAGCATTTCATTTTCTATTCCCACACACCCTTTCATACCATTTACAACTGTGCGTCCCAAGCATGATTTCTGTGGTAGAAGATATTGGAAATTACAATCCCACTGACCCCGATGCCATCTACATTGGTTTACAGCATACATTCATCGCTTGAGCCAGGCTGTGCAGGAGCCACGTATGGCTCTTCTCTCTGTTTATCTATGTGCCCCCTCTTCTTTAGAATTTCTCCCTCCGTACTAATTTGCAGCCTCCTCACAGCTGCAGAGGCTCCAGGGCGTTGCAATTGTACACAGACCAGACTAAAAGGTAGTTCAGAAGGTTGGTTTGGGGGGCAGCCGACCGAAGGGAGGTCTCCCCCCCGAGCATTTTGGCAGGGATGGGGGGTCCTTCCATTTTGTAGCTCATTGGGCTACATATTTGTAGCCCAACCGTAGCCCAATGCCCATAAGGTTTGCAGGCAAGGGCTCCCAGCCACCATTTTAGGTTTGGTGACCTGGTATCTGGGAGCTTAGCGTAGTGGGGATAAAATATGTCCCCTCCCACCCATCCCTCTTTTTCAGTGATTGGTTTTTTATGGTAGTTTTGCTCTGGGTTTTTTGCCCTCGTTGTTAGAGACAGGTGCACAAGGGTATAGTTGTATTGTCGCTGGAAACAGGTGCCGTGCAGGGTTCTAGAAGTTTGCCAGGGTTGGCAGAAGTTTTTGGGTTGCCGTTGAAAGTTGGGATCTTGGGCAGGGAAAGGGTAGGTAAGCAATTAAAGGCTCAGTTGTAGAACATGGGTGATTTTATAGTTTTAGAGAGGCAGGCATAGGATGTTGGTTAATAAAACTGTATATTTTAATTGCAATACATTGTAATTTTGTTTATATGTTAATGACAGGGTGGTGGCATGTTGAGGGCATCGTAGGGGCGGGAGCGGGGTCAGGGGTCAGTTATCGGATGTTTAGAGAGGTTTTAGTTTTGTAAGGCAGTTGCCAGGTATATGATTGTAATGTGCACCTGTTTTCACGTGTTAAAGCGGCCTTTTTCACACAACAAAATGGTTATGTGTCTGGTCTGCCCCTCCCCCCAAAGAGAAACTCTGGTGAGGGCTGTTGAAACACATCCTTTGAGCAGTGAGTCCATTTTGGCCTGCTCATGCCTCTATTCGAGGAAAGCAATGTGCTGATGTAAAGGAATATCTGATGAATATTAAGACTGTGCTATTTGGTCAGTTAGTTTGTCAAAAGAGCAAACAACACCCGGCTAAGTCCACGCATCGCTGACCACTTGTTACAATATAATGAAAGTAGGTTTCTTGATGTGCACTACTTACCTTTCAAATGGAAGGGGAGGGAAGGTTAGTGATAGTGTCCCTCATACAATAAAGATAATTGCAGGTATTTGCTGTTATCAACCTAAGCATCACATATAAACAAAGATAAGACCAAGTATTTTTAGAGACCACCTCAGAGGAGCATGTCGCTTTGGTCACTGCCCTGAAACATGACAGGGAAACAGGATGGGGAGGAGCTCTAGCGTGTCATTCAACACATTATTTAACGCCAATCAAAGTACCAATACGGCTGCACTTACACATTGCTGCGTGTTTTGCTTAAGATATGCAGAGAGCTGTATCACATATATATATATATATATATATATATATATATATATATATATATATATATATATCTTACTGGCGGTCGCCAGTGGATAGTTATAGTTAGGACCACGTTTCCATAGGAAAAGCGTTTTTTTGATTTGCTTATAACTTTGGCGTTGTTTGACGAATTTTCCAAAAAACTTCTCTTTTCAGATGAGCTCCTATGTTGAAAGTTTGGGGGTGATTCATCAAGGGGGCTGAGAAAAAGGGGGATCCCAAAACGTGTTTACTCCATGCAATTTCCATAGGAAACTTTAGACAAGGCTACAGGTCAAACTGCTGAACGGAATTACGTCAAATTTGGCAGGGAGAAAGGTCTTGGTCCAGAAAGCACGCTTTTGTTTAAATGGGGTAAGTCCATTCAGTAGTTTTAGAGAAATATCAAAATTTACAGATATCGATATTTGAGAATTCGGACATCTGATTGGCTGAGGCGTTGCGAGCACGAGCTTGCAGCTCATTGGCTGCGAACTGTTGAAACTAGGAAGTGTTGGCAGCCATTTTGTGACTGAGTTGAAAGGCGTAGGGGGAAAAATAAGAGAATAATTGTATGAGTGTATAGTAGAAACACTGTGGTCTTTGTTTAAGCAGTCTGTACGGTGCAGAGGCAGGGAGTTTGAATGTTGCGTAGGCCGTGGAAATCACGTCCGCAGAACAACGGTGCGTGGTATTGCGGCAAGGTTGCGTAGGCTCTGGAAATCCCGTCGGGAAAGCAATGCGCCGTATTGCGGCAAGCAGTGTGTAGGGTGCACACACAGGTAGTGTGAATGTTGCGTAGGCTGTGGAAATCACGTCCGCAAAACAACGATGCGCGGTATTGGGGCAATGTTCAGTAGGCTGTGGAAATCATATCGGGAAAATAACAATGCGCCGTATTGCAGCCTTCCTTTAATATAATGTGCAGTAATGTTTACTTATAATGCGGTGTTCACTTTTATCACGGACAGTGAACAAAATTAACGTTTAATTGGCTGAGGTGTTCCAACAACGAGCTCAATGTTCATTGGCTGCGAACCATTAAAAGTAAAAGTGTTGCCAGCCATTCCCTCCCCCTGCGCGGAGTAGCAAGGACATCTGATTGGCTCACATGTTCCAAGCAGGACCTTCCAGAGGTTAATGTTCATTGGCTGCGAACCATTGAAAGTAGAAGTGTTGCCAGCCATTTCCTCTCCGTCCGCGGAGTAGCAGGGACATCTGATTGGTTGACGTGTTCCAAGCGGACGTTCCCAAGCTTAATGTTCATTGGCTGTAAACCATTGAAAGAGGCAACAGGGATGCAGAAAGAGGCAAGAGCAGTGCAGAAAGAACCAAGAGAAGTGCAGAAAGAAGCAACAGTGACTGTGAGAGTGGCTGTATGGATGAGTGTGTGCTTGTATCAGTGAGTGTATAAGAGAGTAAGTATGTGTTAGTATTTGTATAAATGAGGTGGTCTGTGTATAACCGTATAGGTGAGTAAATGGGTGTGATTGATTCTTTGCATGACTGACTAGGTGTGTGAGTAAGTCTATGGATGAGTGGCGGTGTGTGAGTGTATGTATAGGTGCATGAGTGCATATGATAGTGCTGTATTGATGAGTGACTGCATGTATGAGTTACTGTATGGGTGAATGAGTGGATGTGTGTGTGTGTAGACCTAGGAATCACTGATCAGGTATGTAGTAACTGCTATTGGTCTGTCTATGGTTTCGATATTGGTAGTCTGTATTTTAGAGTGGGTGTATAAAAGGTTTTATTAGGGTGTGAGGAGGTGCATCAGATTATCACATGGATCATGTCATCAGTGATGTCATCAGTGATGTCATTTGAGATGTCATCAGTGATGTCATGAGTGATGTCAATGACCATGTCATGAGTGATGTAATATGTGACGTCATCAGCAGTGCATTGCGGGGGCGCAAGTTATTGTTAGCTCTACTAACTATAACGGCCGAATTTCTCTGGTTTTGTACGAGTGAAATGTCCAACTAACTATAACGTCCCTGAAACCTGTGATTTTTTCAGTGAATTTCTAAGGGTTTTTAAATGCTAATTTCTAACTATAACATCCCTGAAACCTGAGGTTTTTTCAGTGAATTTCAAAGGTTTTTTAAATGCTAATTTCTAACTATAACGTCCCTGAAACCTATGGTTATTTTGATCGAGCATATATATATATATATATAATAAACAAAGTTTGAGAATAATTTATAGTCAGCAAAACTATATTCATTTAAAAAAAAAATTATTATACAGAAGTCGCGCGACTCTACTCGATGAGTGCGTGCACCTTGCTAGCGCGCATTTTAGAAGTCGCGCTGGGGTTGCGACTTCGGCGTAATTTGAAAAGTATGAAATATCATTAAAGAAATTATCAATAAAAGTTTTGGTTAAAGTGGTCGACTAATTTAATTTAGAAATCTATTTATAAACTATTTTTTTCAGTGTAATATTAACGATACGAAATTTCACGACAGCGCGACGTATGCGCGTACGGTGCGGGACCCCTCCCCGCACGTATTTCCGGGGTCGCACCGGGATCGCGCCGCGGTCGCGACTTCGGCGTATTTTCAAAGTTTGAAATATTGCTATTGAAAGTTAGAATATCAAATTGGAATAAAGACTTTTACTAATATCCCTTTTAAAATATTGTATAAACATTTATTTACAGTCTATAATTATGTATACAATATTTTACGGGTGCGCGATGCATAAGCAACGGGTGCGCGCACCCTACGCGACTTCGTGTCAGCAGGAAAAGCAAGAATCTGATTGGTTTAAATCATTTTCATTCTGTAAGAGGGAGGATCCATCCTTATTATATTCCTCTTATTATTTGGCTGTCTTGCTGGCAACACCTGCTTTTTGTTGCTCTGTACTTTTTTCCAGTTTTTGTGTGTTTTGATTTCTTTAAAAACATTATGGCATCCAGTCATGGAGACATCGATCCATTGGATCTGGAGGAGGACGAGATCGTAGAGCCTGTTAAAAAAAGGAAGGAGAGTGTTGTGTGGGCCTTTTTTACGGTGCCAGAGGGCGAGAAGAAGGTGAATGCTCGCAAAGTGACATGCACCATCTGTCAGCGGATTTTGTCAAGGGGCTCAGACAAGAAATATTCATGCAGGACATCCAGCATGAAGAAACACCTTGAAACTCTCCATCCTGTACACTTGGCCAGAGAAGAGAGGAGAAGACAACTGATTGAAGCGGCACAGCAAGACCCGAAGGCCCCTTCTACCTCTTCTCAACAAGTTCCTCCTGCACCAAGGCCCCATATCGTTCCTGAACTGTTTGAAGTGGCCATAGTGTGCAAAAAGTGTGATGCCAAACTGTGCATCGCGGAGCAGTGCATGGACGTTGTTACGAGTGCCATAAAAGCACATAAATGTTAAAAAAAAATTATACTGTGCTCCAAAATGTCCTTTTCTTTGCTTTTTGTTAAACAGCTCGTTTGCTGTTTTCAATCTTCTTTTGTTTAAAAAAAATCAAAAACACACAAAAAAAGAAAAAAGGTTAAAAAAAATAAAAACATTTAAAAAAATTGTTTAAAAAAAAACCCGGTTCTTACGGAACCACATCTATTGGTTAAAAAAAGGAAAATTACCTGAGTGATTGCCTGAGAGCAAGGACACTGTGTGGGTGATTGGAGAAGTGCAAAGGTACTGCATGTGTGATTGCATAAGTGCATGGGTAATGTTTGGGTTATTGCATAAGTACATGGGTAGTGCTCGGGTGATTGGGAGAGTGCATGGGTAGTGCCTGGGTGATTTCATAAGTGCTTGGGTAGTGGCGGAGTAATTTCATGAGTGCTTGGATACTAACTGGGTGATTGGAGAATTACATGGGTACTGCATGTGTGATTGCATCAGTGCATGGGTAATCCTTGGGTTATTGCATGAGTACATGGCTAGTGCTTTGGTGATTGGGAGAGTGCATGGGTAGTGCCTGGGTGATTTCATAAGTGCTTGGGTAGTGGCGGAGTGATTTAATGAGTGCTTGGATACTAACTGGGTGATTGTAGAATTGCATGGATACTGCATGTGTGATTGCATCAGTGCATGGGTAATGCTTGGGTTATTGCATGAGTACATGGGTAGTGCTTGGGTGATTGGGACAGTGCATGGTTCGTGCCTGGGTCATTGCATGAGTACATGGGTACTGACTGGATGATTAGAGTACTGCAAGGATAGTGCATGGTGAATTTATAAGTGCTTGGGTATTGGCGGAGTGATTGGATAAGTACATGGTACTGGCTGGGTGATTGGAGAAGTGCATGGGTAGTGACAGGGTGATTTCTGGAGTGCATAGGTACTACCTGGGTAATTGAAGGAGTGAATGAGTAGTGTCTAGGTGATTAGAGGACTGCATAGGTAGTGCACAGGTGATTGGAGCACTGCATGGTTAGTGCCTGGGTCATTGCATGAGTACATGGGTACTGACTAAATGATTAGAGTACTGCAAGGAGAGTGCATAGTGAACTTATAAGTGCTTGGGTATTGGCGGAGTGATTGGATTAGTACATGGTACTGGCTGGGTGATTGGAGGAGTGCATGGGTAGTGACAGGGTGATTGCTGGAGTGCATGGGTACTACCTGGGTAATTGAAGGAGTGAATGAGTAATGTCTAGGTGATTAGAGGAATGCATAGGTAGTGCACAGGTGATTGTAGCAGTGCATGGTTAGTGCCTGGGTCATTGCATGAGTACATGGGTACTGTTTGGATGATTAGAGTACTGCAAGGATAGTGCATGGTGAATTTACAAGTGCTTGGGTATTGGCGGAGTGATTGGATTAGTACATGGCACTGGCTGGGTGATTGGAGGAGTGCATGGGTAGTGACAGGGTGATTGCTGGAGTGCATGGGAACTACCTGGGTAATTGAAGGAGTGAATGAGTAGTGTCTAGGTGATTAGAGGACTGCATAGCTAGTGCACAGGTGATTGTGGCACTCCATGGTTAGTGCCAGGGTCACGGCATGAGTACATGGGTACTGACGGGATGATTAGAGTACTGCAAGGATAGTGCATGGTGAATTTACAAGTGCTTGGGTATTGGCGGAGTGATTGGATTAGTACATGGTACTGGCTGGGTGATTGGATGAGTGCATGGGTAGTGACAGGGTGATTGCTGGAGTGCATGGGTACTACCTGGGTAATTGAAGGAGAGAATGAGTAGTATCTAGGTGATTAGAGGATTGAATGGGTAGTGCACAGGTGGTTGTAGCAGGTCATGATTAGTGCCTGGGCCATTGCATGAGTACATGGGTATTGACTGGATGATTAGAGTACTGCAAGGATAGTGCATGGTGAATTTATAAGTGCTTGGGTATTGGCGAGTGATTGGATAAGTACATGGTACTGGCTGGGTGATTGGAGGAGTACATGGGTAGTGACAGGGTGATTGCTGGAGTGCTTGGGCACTACCTGGGTATTTGAAGGAGTGAATGAGTTGTGTCTAGGTGATTTGAGTTTTGCATGGGTAGTGCACAGGTGATTGTAGCAGTACATGGGTAGTGCTTGGGTTACTTAATCTTACCTTTTTTGAAGTAGATATGAAAGTCATTGAAACTATTTTTTCAGTTGTTTTATTATAATCTAAATTTAAAAATATTTTCAAACTTTAGAATTAGTGCCTGTAAAAGAGAAGATAAAATACAGCTATTACATATAATATTATAGTTTTAAGAACACATCATTTTACAATTACATAACATATTCAGTTTGCCTTTTTGCTGTTTTCAGATTCTATTGAATTTCACCATGCACAGTGATTTCAATGTTGATCATCATGTAAAGCGGGCAAGAAAATACAATCAATAAGATTGTTAAAAAAAAACAAATCTGTGTTCAAAATATTTACAACAAACTCAACTATCTGTTTATATTTTCAAAAATAAACACCCTCAATAACATTGCATATAATACAAAGATCAAATATATGAACTGTTCTTTCAAAAACAATTTTCTAAATACAATATCAAAGAACAGAAACGGTAATTGAAACAGTAATTGTTGACATCTTCCCTATAGGCCGAATGATGTTTCCGAAATCATTTGCATTGAAAATATCCAAAATAAACTTCTTAATTCATATTGACATCTTCCCAATAGGCCAAATGATGTTTCTGAAATCGTTTGTATTGAAAAATATCCAAAATAAACTCATTAATTCATGTTGACATCTTCCCAATAGGCCGAATGATGTTTTCAGAACTTTGGCATCAAAAATATTAGATATGAATTTGGTAATTCATAAGGCAACCGACATTTGAATTCCAAATGGGCATCATTACAATGTGTCCATCCTTTATTGCACTTTAAATACACAGTATAGTGTCCAGATGTTGTAGAAGGTCCATCGTGGAAAATAATTGCCACTGCTTTGAAAGTTCTTCCTGAAATTGACAGTTGACTTGCCACAAAATTTTTAATTTTAGTTTCCAATTTTTTTCCATCTGCTCTACAACGTTGTAGCATTAAAATTACATATTGTCCAAATCTTTCTATAAATAATGTTGATAACATTTCAGATTTGCAGTGAGTACATTCCATATTTTGATTAGCTGAGTTTACTAATTTGTTAAAAGACACTGTTTTGCAATCTGGTATTGTCAAATATATGAATCGTTCAGTGTCTATTTCAGTGGTAGAAGAAAATGAACAATCTTCACATTTATGATCCCATCTGTAACGAAGTCCAAACAGATTTTCAATTTGTATTCCTTCATCTTCCAATACTGCAAGCATAAACATAAGAAATTCTTGAGCATCTTGCTGTACATTAAGTGTAAATTGTGAAGAACCAGAACATATATCCAGAAGATGCCGAATGCCAGAAGCACTTTGGATTTTAGCTTTATCGGTTGTCAATTTTTCAAAAATATAATGCAAAAAAGAACAAAACCTTTTTTCTCGATTCTCCATAATTTGTTGTTGAAGATTTTCTAGAAAAAATATGACGTTCACAGCTACATTAGCATAGCAGTTGATACCTGAACTATTTTCTAACTAATATCCTACAATATCATCAACAGTGTCCATTTTCTTTTTGTTTGGAGCCTCAACATTCTCTTGATTTTTTTTCTTATTTCCAACCTCACTACAGAGTTTCTCATATGTTCGTTTTCGACATACTACACGCTTTTCATATACAGGATATTCACCTAAGTTGGGAGCATACAGTTGTGAGAAGTTGGCCTGGCATATGCTGTCCACTAATTATAGTGGGCACCTTGCACCAGTCCAAATCGACTCTTATGGTAGATAGGTTTAAGACAACCTTTTAAAGAAAGCTATCCTAGTGGTAGCTGTGGAGAGCAGCCTTCAGGCTAAGTCTCGGAGGAATGTAAAGCAGCTTGTTTTACCATATAATCTCTTGAATCACCAAATGAAAAGACACCACACAGGTATATATATCAAATATATATGTATTTATTTCTAAATAACTCTCTACTAATCTCTTTATGAGATTAGAAGACAAACATATGCACAAATCAACGTTTCTCAATAAGTTAAGCACAAAATATGGCTGGGGCCCTAGGGGCGTACCAGACCATATACTAAGTAAGAGACTTAGAAACAACGACTTGCAAGGAGACAAGGCCTAGGGCCTTCAGAAGTGCTGGGGCCTCACAAAACCACCCAAGGCAGGTAAGTAAAGGACCCACGGGGGACGCGTGCAGTGTGGATACACAGGCGCGAATCGCCGTTAACTTCAATGGGGCAAGTCGCGGTTGGAAATAAAGAGTTTTAGGATACTTCGGGAGAACCTACAAGCAAGTCACTTACAGGGTAAGTAGTTCTAGGGCCCACACCCACAGGAGCACCGTAGTGCTGGAGTTACCTCACCCAGGGAAGCCGGGTGCACAGGTGTCCTTTGGTGTCGGGTCGCGGCGTCGTTTTCAATGGCGAACAAAGAAGACTTGCTGCTTGCGGGAGCTGAAGAAGTGTCCGGTGGAATCCAAGCCTGGATTCTGAAGAAGGATGACCTGAAAGCAGAGGGGACAGTGTTCAAAGTCACTTGGCAGTGACCCGGGGCAAGGAAGATGGATGCCCACCGTCGTCGGTCGCTTCAGGTCGGTTGCAGGTGCCTTGACTCTTCAGCCACGTGGTCCAGGAGGCGTCGACGACGACCAGGAGCTGGATTCGGTGTGTCCCTCGACGTCTGCAGCTGACTGCGGTGTCGGCAACTCGATCGGAGCCAACAAGCCTTGGCAGCCGCAAGTCTCGGGGAGATGAAGAAAAGTCGATGGCGCAGACCAGCAAGGTCTGTGGAACTCACCCAGCGAGGGTAAGTCAGGGCAGGCCTGGAGCAACCAGGGGAGCCCTTTGGTTTCTTTAGGAAGTCTTCTGGGGACCCACAAGCCAGCGGGCAAGGGATCGCGAAGACACCTCGGGCGGAATCACTCAACAGGGGCCCACGGTCACTCGGGACGGTGTAGGCCTCTGATCTTCGGAGGGATTCCTGCTGGAGGTCGGGACCACACGTGGTCCAAAGCACAAGTTCGTGGAACGTTGTGAAGGGGTTGCACTTGACAATAGTGCACGGTACCCAGGGGTCGCGGTTCCTCGTTACTCGTGGGGTCCACTTGCCTCAGCTTCGCTGGGGACTCACGATGGCCTGGGAGAGGTCAGGAAATCCACTTCCTGGGCTGCAGGGACTTCGGACTCCGGCGGGAGCGGCGTAGTTTGCGACCGTCGTTGTCGTTTTTGGTGCCTGCCAAGCAGGGGAGTCACTCCTTGACTCCAAGGGAGATTCTTCTGTCTTCCAAAGGTAGTGGAACGTCGAAGGGCCAGGATTCTTCTGTAGAGCGTCGTCCAGGGGTTATCTGCTTTGCAATGGCAAGGTTCCCCCTCTTATACTAAAAAGAGGGGAAGGACTAGCTCTATGACCCCACCTATGGGAGGGTCAAGGGAGGGGGTGGCTACACCCACTTCCCTTTGTCCAGTTTCGCGCCAGAGCAGGGGCAGGTAGCCCCTGAGCTGGTTTGAACTGGCATATGCACAGAGGAGCCTTCTGCTCCCCCAGTGCAGGACTTCAAAGCACTCTAAGAGTGCACCCACCCAGCCCCAATACACTAAACCCTGTCTGGAAGGTGGTTACACCTCCCTGTGACAGGATGCCTATTGTTGGGCTTCCTCCACTGCGAGTTTCGGTCATCAGCAGGAGGGCAGCCCAGTGTCTGTGACTGGTGGCATCCATTTTGTGATGCCAGGGCTCTTTAGGATTCTACCGCGTTTCCACAGCAGGTACATGTCTTATCCTCTAGAAGGGTGGAATGCTACCCCCGCCGCCAAGATTGGCGGGGGGTAGTATTCCAAGATGTTTGACACCAAACACGACATGTTTTGATGCAGCCATTCCAAAGTTAGCATTTACCGCGAGGATATAATGCACTTAAATAGTATATGGTTTAACCGCATCCACAAACAGCACCAGAGAATAGACTCTGAGAGCTGCAGAGGGGCCCTGCTCAGGCAGAGGCACCCCCTCACATAGAAGCCAAGCACCCTGCCCTCAGGATTGATAGGGCCTGCCTTAGGGGTGACTGATAGGTTTATATGTGTGTGCAGGAGAGATATAGGAAACCTATATCTCAGTGAGGGGTGCTAGCACCACCTCACCCAGGCTGCAGTAGCAGGCCTGTGGTGTCAGATTTAGACTGCTTCCCAGGGGTGGCATAACACATGCTGCAGCCCCTGGTAGGCCTGTGAAGTACCTATGCCCTTGGCACCTAAGGTACCATATACTAGGGACTCATAAGGCACCACAGTATCCAATCACTAGTGCACCTAGAGTGCACTCCATGTCGTTTAGAGAGAGCAGATAGACTGGGGCCCTGAATAGCAGGGTCCCAGTCCAACTAAGTCATAAACCAGCAAAACACCATAAAAAAAGTGGGGGCAACCATATAGTCAGATTCCACCTTCCTACATAACCCCCCCCAAACGAAAGGAGATAAGGCTAACCTTGGCCAGTTGAGCCTTTATTGACTAAGTGGCCATATAAGGAAGCACCTGCACTAGCATGGTTGCCCCCTGTCTTATGGTCCACTAAGCAATCCCTCACCCTAAGGGTATGAGAGGGTCTCCACCATGGGGAATCACTACCTGTGGTGTGCTTTGGTAAAGTACCAGGCTGGTGAGGTGTCTGAGTAGGGAAGTGTGGCCCTAGGAATGTTGGCCTCAGCTTTCTCAGCTCACTGGTCACCATGTATGCCTGTCTTTCCATGACTGAGTGGTACTCTGCTCTAAGGGTCAACCTTGACTGCCTACAGCCGGGGGTTGGGTCCCTTTGGGTGGAACACTGGAGGGACATGGCATGTTTGGAACCTTTTGGTCCCAGGTTTGCCCTTGCCTAACAGAGTCCTTCTGGGGGAGGTCCCTACATAAAGGTATGGGGGATCCCTCAGTGGGTTGAGGAATTTCTACCTGGCTAGGGCTACTAGCCTGGGTGCCCCTAATCTGCTGATGGGGGTTCCTCTGGACAGGGGGCCCTGGGGGTCCACTGACCTCCCTGACCTCTGCAGCCCTGGGCTGACTGAGGCAGGGTAGAGAGGGGCAGGTTACCTGCTCCAGACTGGGTACCACCTTGTAAGGGTCCTCTGCCATCAGGGGGTGGCCAGGCCAGGCCTGACTACCTCTGTGGCAGTTCCTTCACTAGGGGTAGGGTCAGTTCCCTGAGGAGGCTGACCCTTACCTACTGTCTGGAGGGAAGAAGACTTTTCTTCAACCCTTGTGCTCTCTTCTGGGGAGAGTGGGCCATTCTTCCAGGCTCCATCTCTCCAAAATCTTGGGCTGGGGCTGTGGCCATCACAGCCCCACTAACCTTTACAGGGACACCCAACATCTTCAGATGGGTTTGGTGTTCAATTTCAGCCCAGGCTGAAATTTCCAGATCATTGCCCATCAGGCAATCTACAGGTAAGGTTGGGGACACTGCCACTCTTTTGGGCCTGTGACCCCCTCCCAGCTGAGATTGACTATGGCCATGGGGTGATCTGTTCTGACACCATCAATGTTGGTCACCTGGTATTTAAACTCAGGTAAAAGCTGGTGAGGGGGACTAGTTTCCCTGCCACCATGGTGACACTAGCCCCTGTGTCCCTAAATGCCACAGCTTTCTGACCATTAATTATTGGCTCCAGTCTGTACCTGCCCAATGCTGTGGGACCCACGGTAAAGGTGGCAAATCCTATACCACCATCAGAATCTGAGGAGTCTGTTGAGGGGGTCCTGTCTAAACTAGGGCCCACCTCTGTTCCTCTTGCAAAAGCACCTAACTTTTGGGTGCACTACTCCCAACTGGAGGATTACTACTGGTAGTACCAGGAGGGGTGGTAGTAGTTGTTGGAGGAACATTTTCTTTATTGCCATTCCTGGGACAACTGGGATCAGATTTCCAGTGCCCAGGCTTTTTACAGACATGGCAATAGGGTTTCTTTTCAGGAGAGGAAGGAGTTTGGGACCCACCCCCAGAAGAGGAATTTTGGGGCCCTGTAGTGGACTTATCCTTGGATTTATCCCCACCTTTCTCTTGGGACTTGGTAGAATCTTTCTTGTGGTCACCACCCTGATTCTTAGGCCTTACTCTGGTTCTGACCCATTTGTCTGCCTTCTTTCCCAATTCTTGGGGAGAGGTCAGATCAGAGTCCACCAGGTACTGGTGTAAAAGCTGGTTTTGACAATTATTAAGGATCTGTTCTCTCATCATTAGATTATAAAATCCTTTGAAATCAGTAACCCTACTGCCAACCAGCCAACCCTCCAGAGCCTTGGATGCACAATCTACAAAGTCTGTCCAGTCCTGAGTCTGTGCCTTCTGGGTATCTCTGAACTTCAACCTGTACTGCTCAGTGGTTAAGCCAAACCCATCTATCAGTGCACTCTTCAGGACCTCATAATCATCAGCATCCTCCTCTCTAACAGTGAGGAGCTTGTCTCTTCCTTTATCTGAAAAGGAGAGCCACAAGATTGCTGCCCACTGCTTTTGGGGGACCTGCTGTACTCTACAGGCCCTCTCCATAGCAGTTATCCACTTGTGGATATCATCCCCACTCTGGTAGGGAGGAACAACCTTGCTCAGGTTCCTATGGTCAGGAATATATTCTCTGCCTCTAGGGACACTGTTGCTGCCACCAGGGGGTTCTAAACCCTCCCTTCTGGAAGCTCTCTGGATCTCCAGGGCTTCTCTATCCAGTGCCAACTGCTTGGTTCTGAGGGCCACTTTGGCTTCCTCATACTGGAGCAGTTTGCACCTTCTCTCAGAGGAGGTCTCTCTTAAGTTAAAGTATGAGCTCCTCTCTTGGACAAATTCTCTGCCAGAGTGATAAGAGTGCTCAGATTCCCTGGAAGGGGATCTGTGCCTCTCATCCACTCTGCCAGTTCTCTTAGGGAGAACTCCTCTGTCCTGTTCAGGCTCCTTGAAGCCTGGCCCTTCAACCACAGAGTCTTGGTCATTCGGATTGTCCTCATCTGACCCAGATACTATGATTGACCCACCCACTGATTCAGACCCCTTAGCTCCTAGAGCCAATCTAAGGTCATCTGCTGTCAGCAGATCTATCAGGTGCAGGGTTGAGGGACTCTGTCCTAGTCTCAGGTGTCTGTCAACACACATGGCTCTCAAGTCAGAGAAAGCCATGTCCTTATACTGAGGCTGAGTGGATCCACTGGGCCCACCCTTTAAGGACATTCTAGTGTTGTGCAGTGTTGTACTACCTACACTAGTTTGTGGCCTACTGATCCTAGCTTGAGCTGTGGAAAGGGTGTGCTATCCCTTGGAACACAGCTCTAAGTTCAGTAGAACTTATTGATACTAAGCTTGACTTTATATGTACCTTGAGTACCTATAATGGTTTTCAGTTAGTAATTCAAATAGAGATTTTCTGGTAAAACAATGGCAAGCTGGAATCCCACACGCTGCCCACCAATGTGAGAAGTTGGCCTGGCATATGCTGTCCACTAATTATAGTGGGCACCTTGCACCAGTCCAAATCGACTCTTATGGTAGATAGGTTTAAGACAACCTTTAAAGAAAGCTATCCTAGTGGTAGCTGTGGAGAGCAGCCTTCAGGCTAAGTCTCGGAGGAATGTAAAGCAGCTTGTTTTACCATATAATCTCTTGAATCACCAAATGAAAAGACACCACACAGGTATATATATCAAATATATATGTATTTATTTCTAAATAACTCTCTACTAATCTCTTTATGAGATTAGAAGACAAACATATGCACAAATCAACGTTTCTCAATAAGTTAAGCACAAAATATGGCTGGGGCCCTAGGGGCGTACCAGACCATATACTAAGTAAGAGACTTAGAAACAACGACTTGCAAGGAGACAAGGCCTAGGGCCTTCAGAAGTGCTGGGGCCTCACAAAACCACCCAAGGCAGGTAAGTAAAGGACCCACGGGGGACGCGTGCAGTGTGGATACACAGGCGCGAATCGCCGTTAACTTCAATGGGGCAAGTCGCGGTTGGAAATAAAGAGTTTTAGGATACTTCGGGAGAACCTACAAGCAAGTCACTTACAGGGTAAGTAGTTCTAGGGCCCACACCCACAGGAGCACCGTAGTGCTGGAGTTACCTCACCCAGGGAAGCCGGGTGCACAGGTGTCCTTTGGTGTCGGGTCGCGGCGTCGTTTTCAATGGCGAACAAAGAAGACTTGCTGCTTGCGGGAGCTGAAGAAGTGTCCGGTGGAATCCAAGCCTGGATTCTGAAGAAGGATGACCTGAAAGCAGAGGGGACAGTGTTCAAAGTCACTTGGCAGTGACCCGGGGCAAGGAAGATGGATGCCCACCGTCGTCGGTCGCTTCAGGTCGGTTGCAGGTGCCTTGACTCTTCAGCCACGTGGTCCAGGAGGCGTCGACGACGACCAGGAGCTGGATTCGGTGTGTCCTCGACGTCTGCAGCTGACTGCGGTGTCGGCAACTCGATCGGAGCCAACAAGCCTTGGCAGCCGCAAGTCTCGGGGAGATGAAGAAAAGTCGATGGCGCAGACCAGCAAGGTCTGTGGAACTCACCCAGCGAGGGTAAGTCAGGGCAGGCCTGGAGCAACCAGGGGAGCCCTTTGGTTTCTTTAGGAAGTCTTCTGGGGACCCACAAGCCAGCGGGCAAGGGATCGCGAAGACACCTCGGGCGGAATCACTCAACAGGGGCCCACGGTCACTCGGGACGGTGTAGGCCTCTGATCTTCGGAGGGATTCCTGCTGGAGGTCGGGACCACACGTGGTCCAAAGCACAAGTTCGTGGAACGTTGTGAAGGGGTTGCACTTGACAATAGTGCACGGTACCCAGGGGTCGCGGTTCCTCGTTACTCGTGGGGTCCACTTGCCTCAGCTTCGCTGGGGACTCACGATGGCCTGGGAGAGGTCAGGAAATCCACTTCCTGGGCTGCAGGGACTTCGGACTCCGGCGGGAGCGGCGTAGTTTGCGACCGTCGTTGTCGTTTTTGGTGCCTGCCAAGCAGGGGAGTCACTCCTTGACTCCAAGGGAGATTCTTCTGTCTTCCAAAGGTAGTGGAACGTCGAAGGGCCAGGATTCTTCTGTAGAGCGTCGTCCAGGGGTTATCTGCTTTGCAATGGCAAGGTTCCCCCTCTTATACTAAAAAGAGGGGAAGGACTAGCTCTATGACCCCACCTATGGGAGGGTCAAGGGAGGGGGTGGCTACACCCACTTCCCTTTGTCCAGTTTCGCGCCAGAGCAGGGGCAGGTAGCCCCTGAGCTGGTTTGAACTGGCATATGCACAGAGGAGCCTTCTGCTCCCCCAGTGCAGGACTTCAAAGCACTCTAAGAGTGCACCCACCCAGCCCCAATACACTAAACCCTGTCTGGAAGGTGGTTACACCTCCCTGTGACAGGATGCCTATTGTTGGGCTTCCTCCACTGCGAGTTTCGGTCATCAGCAGGAGGGCAGCCCAGTGTCTGTGACTGGTGGCATCCATTTTGTGATGCCAGGGCTCTTTAGGATTCTACCGCGTTTCCACAGCAGGTACATGTCTTATCCCTCTAGAAGGGTGGAATGCTACCCCCGCCGCCAAGATTGGCGGGGGGGTAGTATTCCAAGATGTTTGACACCAAACACGACATGTTTTGATGCAGCCATTCCAAAGTTAGCATTTACCGCGAGGATATAATGCACTTAAATAGTATATGGTTTAACCGCATCCACAAACAGCACCAGAGAATAGACTCTGAGAGCTGCAGAGGGGCCCTGCTCAGGCAGAGGCACCCCCTCACATAGAAGCCAAGCACCCTGCCCTCAGGATTGATAGGGCCTGCCTTAGGGGTGACTGATAGGTTTATATGTGTGTGCAGGAGAGATATAGGAAACCTATATCTCAGTGAGGGGTGCTAGCACCACCTCACCCAGGCTGCAGTAGCAGGCCTGTGGTGTCAGATTTAGACTGCTTCCCAGGGGTGGCATAATACATGCTGCAGCCCCTGGTAGGCCTGTGAAGTACCTATGCCCTTGGCACCTAAGGTACCATATCACTAGGGACTCATAAGGCACCACAGTATCCAATCACTAGTGCACCTAGAGTGCACTCCATGTCATTTAGAGAGAGCAGATAGACTGGGGCCCTGAATAGCAGGGTCCCAGTCCAACTAAGTCATAAACCAGCAAAACACCATAAAAAAAGTGGGGGCAACCATATAGTCAGATTCCACCTTCCTACAACAGTCTTCTTAACCGATTATACTCGCTTACACAATTTGCATCTGCACTAATCTTTCTCTCATCAAAATCAATCAAATACAATCCAGATAAAGTTCTGACTCGGGACAATGCAACATATGCCATGCCCTCTTTAAACACGGTACTTCCAATGTTTACCAAAGCACTGTCTACACTTAAACCTTGAGATTTATGAATGGTCACCGCATATGCTAAAGAAAGAGGAAACTGTTTTCTACGAACATACAAGTCTTTAACAAGCAAAAACGAACAGCACAACGTCCAATCTGTTTTACCTCTTCAATCTGATCAAATTTAATCTTCAAAAATTCAATTCCATCTCTATTTGGATAATTAACAAAATCAACAACTTTTCCCATTGCTCCATTTACTAAACCTTTTCCCACATCAAAATTACGCCGTAAAATTACCCGACAGTTTTCACATACATATAAATTCTTTTCTAAACCAGCAGTCTTAGATATAGATTTTTCCAAAGAATCCAATTTTGATTTTAATTTTTCGGACAAAATATTAGTAATTCCTTCATGTTCTATTTTATCAATGGCTTCCATTTTAATTATTTGTTGTTTTTCCAACTTCAAAAGTTCTTGATCGAATGTAGAACACTCTTGCAGTGTTGGCATTAGGCAAATTATAGATTTCTTTTCTCCAATTTTTTGTATATTATTTCCGGAGGAACATTTTCATTTGGAAACAAGTTTATAAGTAGTCGACTTTGCAAAGCTTCTTTACCATGTTCTGTCAATACACCAATTCTTATATCTTGAAGAATGCTTCCATAATCTTCATCACTTGCCTGTCGCATATTCTTAAACAGTTCTTTATATTCAAAATATGACCAAATGTTGACATTTCCAATACTTCCCAAAGATTTCCTGGTGTCTTCATGCACAAGTGTTTTGAAAACTGGTTGCCCTTTTACAGGAGTAAGTTGCAGTAGATCGCCGAAAACAATCACATGGTTTCCTCCAAATAAGACATCATAATCTGTTTTTAAAATTTGCTGCATTCATAAATGTACAGAGGCAAGCATTAAGTTTGAGACCATGGTCACCTCATCAATTATCAGAAGTTTCATTTTCTTTAGTACTCTTGAAACTTCATAACAAGCTTCTCCAGATAGCTTGTGATATTCCAACTTGTTTTCATGATCAACAGTTAGCATCAGTAAACGATGTAATGTAATCCCTTTAATGTTGTGTGCTGCTAACCCAGTTGGAGCGGTTACAACACAAGATAAATGTGATTCAGTGGTTTTCTGTCGATAACTGGTCAAAACTTTAATTAAGAAACTTTTTCCTGTACCAGCTTGACCACTGATATACATTCGAATAGGTTTAAATGATGTGCAGTTGCATTCTTTATTTTCATGAAGTATACCATGGTCCATCTGTTGTGTAAATTGCTGATACATTTCTTTCTGTTCAATATTTAGTTGTTCTTCCAAGCTTCCCAACTCCATAATATCCTGTTGAGCTTGATGCATTGCTGTTTCTACTTCACTCATGGCTATTGCTGCTTAATTTTCAAGAATGGATCTTGACTCAGTGGAGCAGAACTTTGACTATCTTGAGAACTGTCTCTAGCAATCTCAGCTGTAATAGTAGCTTCTTGTTCAATTTCTTCATTCAACATTTGTAGATAATTTGGAAAACTGTGCATTGAATGCTATCTTTACATGCATTAAAAGAATCTTCATAGCACTGAAAATCTCCAAGTAATTCCATTTCAGTACGCCAAGGCTTGAAGAGTTGCAGAAGTGCTAAATAGAAAAATTCCCTTTTATCTGGAGTATCGCAACTCAGTTTCCTGTGAGTAATGAGATTTCCTTTAGTATGTTTCATCAAACATCCATCAGAACCAATCACTGCATATTTCTCTTCATTTATATCTTCTATAATATTTGTCTTAAAGCTGTAATATTTCAGTACTTCATAGAGACATATGTTTTCAAGATAGGGACTTCTTTTAGGATAGTACATATCCAACATGTTTGTTTTAACAATATCTGTGCTTTCCGGTTCATTTAATGCTAAATATTCAATTTCTTGTACAGATTTCAATACTCGATTTCGTGTTGCAGCAAGACCTAGACTAACCCAAATGATTCCTCTTGACTTTGAATATAAACTTGCAGAGGACAACCGATCCGAACATTCATAGGATCCAATCTCTCGGTGGGACAGCATCTTCAAACTAAAGCTGTACAATTTGTTACTAAGAGTCTTCTCTTGTGAAATTTCTTCCCACATTTCTTTCAACTCCGTCTTTTCAGATTTTGTTATTTATGACGTAACATAGCGAGCAACAGCTTAGCATAACAAACCATGTAGGGGTTCCTAAGTTCCTTAACATACATTTAAGTTCTCCATGACGACGATACCAATACTCATTAGTACCACGTTCACATGCCATCAAATTAATCAATTGAGATTCTAAATGATCGTCTCTCTGTTGTACTTTGTCCATGAATTCCTTTGCAGAAACATGTTGAAGATGAACTCCTGTTTTTAATATGTGGTTCACTGCATATGAAAGTCCAGACAAGTCACTTTCAAACAAAAAATGAAATATATATGGAATACATTGTCGAAATCTTGTATCTTCTGAGTACAATCTTGTTGTACGATATTCTGACGCTGGAATCTGTACTGGTCGTTCGTCATATCGTCCACCTTTTCCAGTGGGGAAGAGCTGTGGAAAACAACGAGCTTCCAAACTTCTTTCCCAAACACTCACGGAGTTCCCTTCGCTTTCTTCATTTGGAATAATTCAATAGTATTTCCAATCACTTCCTTTGAATGTAAAGGATGTACACTATAATGTTCATAAATTTCTTCACTTTTGGAGATGTCCACTTTTTCAATTTGGCCACTTGAAATTTCGCTATCATCTCCTAAAACTATTTCTTCTTCTTCCCTTCCTACACATTTTTGTAATAAAGATTGTTTTTTATGAGATATAACGTAGCCTTTTGCACTTTGGTGACATCTACTAATTCTTGCCATATTTTCCGACTCTTCGTAGGAACACCATTAACTAGAATAACTACAGGTTCAGTTTCCTCTTTCTCTACACCAATAGTTTCAATATTTTTCTTTAAATCTAAAGGTAAATACACAACTTTTCCTTTTAATCCTCTTTGTAAATCTGTGGGAGGCAACTTACCTGTTTTAGGCTCCATACGAACAATAGCCTGAAACGGGTGCACAGATTGAATCAGAATGGACTCATACGTATTTAAATCTACCAGTTCTGGAGGAATACCTACCAACTCTAGGTTATTAAATACAGCTCTTGCTGGCATTTTGTTCTCCTCTAATTAGCTATAACAATATTTACAAATACGTTGATCACTACCCAACTCAAAGCAATCTTCCACCAACAAATAAGCTCCAAATTCCTTCCACTTATTGTTTTCTTTTCACTTTTTTATACAGATCAACATTCCTAGTTTGATTTCTATAGCTAGTACATCGACAACAAATACAAACATAGTTTGGTCTTTCACAACAAATTACCTTAAACTTCGTGAATTTCTTCTTCAAACTTCTCAGTACTACTATCTTCCACCTCTTCTTCAACACCTACACTTATCAAACTCTCACTTTCTCTACACTCCTGTTCAGGACCAAAGAAACGAAACTCTATATCATCACAAACTTTTTTTACATCCGATACTGACCCATGCAAAAGAGCAGTGTTTAAGTCACTTAAAATTATTGCAGGACTGTTTACATAGTACAATCTTCTTACTAACTTCCGCATTGCAGAGTGATGTACTGCTAACATTCTCAAATGATGAAAAACACTTTGACACACTTTTCTAGAAAGACAAGCCAGAGAATGACCTTGCAAACCAGTATTTGTCCTCACTTTACAAGGATCTAGTCCTTGCAACATCTTAATCTTTTGTTTAATACTTTTTTTACTATACTCTCGTAAGAAATTTCATAAAATATCAATAGACTCCTGTCGTATACTACAAATACTACTACAATCCCAAGTATACACTGGGGCTTTAGAACGTCTCCCTAGAACTTCATCAGCTATCGCTTCTTCTACATTTCTAGGAACCATCTTTTCTTTTGCAATTGCGCAACCGTTCTTCACTTCATAAGCACGACCACTGGTATCAACTGCGTGAACTAATGTATTGTTTTGAAAATAGCTTTCAATGTTTTTACAGAAGTTAGTTCTGTTAATTAGTCTCTTCTTTTTACTTTTGTCCTTCATAGAATGCATTGGTTTATCTAATGTTCGCATTCTGTTTAAAACTAAAATGAACAATTTTCTTTTTATTTCAAAAGCCTTTTTGACTATAGTTTCAATGTTTTTTCTTTTTATAAAATGCAGATCTTCTTTTATATTTCTTGCCATGTTTCAATAAATTTTGTAGCACTCTACTTTTATACATACGTTTCCTTATATCATAAAATTGATTCATCCTTCTTTCAGCATAGATTGTTTTATCAGAACGTGATTTGCCATTAATTTGTCCTTTTTTCACTTCATTCTTCTTTGTTCTAGAGCTATTCTTTCTATTTTCTACATTGTCAAAACCCTTTCTAGTCCTTGAAAGTCTTTTAATAAATTCTTTTGTTCTCTTACCGCAAGACTTTTTCTTTTTTGCCACATGTTGTAGTTCATCTAATTCCTGCTGTTGTCTTTTCTTTAAATAGTATTGTTTCTTTTCTTGGTTTCTCTTTTCTGTTTTTTTGTCATGGTAAGTCTTTCTTAATAATAATGAAGAATATCTGAAAAAAAGAATATTTAAAATGAATTTAATATTATTAAAATAATTATATCGAAATATACTAATCTATTACTAAAGAAACACCTTCTATTTAAAAGCGACAAACAAGTGCATATATGGTTTTCGGAATATATTCACAATTACACATGAGCTGTAAAATAAGTGAAGAGAGTTGTACAAAAAGAAATGCAGCAGTAATGTCTGAATGATTTCAGTACTAAATATCTAGTGCCTGCATCATTGTCAGGGTCTAAATCCCTTTTGCTGTCTGAACCACACAGGAGCAGAATGACGCTAGGTCCCAATACCCTTCTCAGAACCAACCCTGCTAGGTCTTTTAGTATTCCATTGCAGGTAAGTTCTAAGGGGGAAAAGGGGTTGGGGACAGAGAAGAGACTGCTCCAATATTCTGCCTGTTCAGCTACGTCTTCTTCTTCTTACTGGACTGCAACATTAACATGTAAAAAACCTTTATTTATTGTGCCTTTTAACTTACTGTTTTTTCTATGGTGTATAAATAACTTATCTTACCAGAATGTTTACTGAAGCTTACTTCTCTTCTACTTCTCATGTATTGTTTGCTAGGTTGTATGAGAAGTCTTCACTCAGATCTCTTTCCTTTTCGTTCTCAGGTACAATCTGCACTTGATCCTGCTATTCCTTAATGTAAGAAAGATAAGGTAAGTATTTATTTCTGTATTCCTAATTTATGTATTATTTGGGTTTCTCTTTCTTTCTATTAACTCACTGTTAAGAGACTGGAGTGGGCCTTGAACTGGGGTTTCTGTAGTAGGATGACTGGTTTTCTGTCTTTAATTAGTTTTTTAAACAATGCTTCAGAACTTAGGTTAAATGTTAAAAGGAAGCGTTCCTTTTATTCAGGCCTTTGGTTTTAATGTTTGCTGGAAGCACTGCCATACGTGAGGAGAACATTACTGGAGTTCTTTAACACATGGCATGAGAAAGAAACATGCCGGGCCTTTGACCCTGACTTCACCTTTTAATTAATTCTCAGAAGAGTGAACAAGTTTCAGTCTAAGAAGACACTGCGTGTTGAAAGGTCACGCCTGCGTCTGACAGATTCTGGAACAGCTGAAAAAGACAGCTGATTCAAAAAGCTTTTTATTTAATCTTCTCAGCTAAGAAAAGCAATTACTGAAAAAAGTATTTCCAGTTTTCAAACGAAGGAAAATATATTCTGACTTGTTTCCTTTTTTCTCTTTAAATAGAAATTTACCTCTGACACAATAACCTTTTCTCACAGAATGTTTTATATTAGCTACAAGTTTAACACTAACCTGATTAGTGAGGGAATGTAGTTCCGACGAAGCTAACCCCGATTTTATCGCAACTACCCTAACTGACTTCCACGACGCTGGGAAAACAGGTGCTCTTCAAATTATTTCTTCAGTGAAGTGCACAGTGGAATGTTGAAGCACACTTCACCTGATGTCATGAAGCCTAAAAGACTAGACTGCTAACAGTGGTGTGCTGTCGCAGTATGTGCATGTTGGCAGCCATCTTGGAGTTCCATCGGTGCCAACAAGCACTCCAGCTTGAGGGATTATCTGACTTTTGGTAAGTTTGTAGGGGGAAAATGGTAGCCAGCATACAGTTAGAAGGAGGAAACCTCCCGTGAGTCCTGACAGTACCCCCTCCCAACGGGGTTTCCTCCGGTCGTGGTTTGGCAGGGAATTTGGCATGAAAGGCTCTAATTAAACGGGGGCATGGACATTAGTACTCTTTTCCCAGGAACGTTCATCAGGTCCATAACCTTGCCAATCAATGAGGTAGAAAATTTCATTGCGGATGAGTTTTGAATCCAAAATTCGTTTAACTTCGTACTCCGCCTCACCATTAACCATCAGAGGATCAGGAGGGAAACCCTACGCAACCCCGGTTGAATTGGTTTAAGGAGAGAAACATGAAATACTGGATGAATTTTGGTAGAACCAGGAAGAGATAGTTGATAAGTGACTGGATTTATGACCTTCTCAATTGGATAAGGACCCATAAAACGAGGCTGAAATTTACGGGGACCTTTGAGTCTGAGATTTTTTGTACTCAACCAGACTAAGTCTCCTACATGAAGCTCAGGTTCTTTTTTACGTTTTCGGTCAGCGAAGTGTTTGTAACGATCCTTCGCAATCGACAAATTCTGGGTTACTGAGTGATGAATTTTAGTTAACTGTCGGGCAATATCTTGAACAGCAGGAACATTAATATCATCAAAATTAGCATGAGAATTGGGATGTCTGCCTGAGTTTATAAAGAAAGGGAGTGGCCAGTGGATACATTTAGAGCATTATTGTGAGCATACTCCGCAGTCCATAAGTGGTCAGGCCAGTCACCCTCCTCATCTAACAAATAAAGTCTGAGGTGTTGTTCTAGGTCTTGGTTAATGCGTTCAGTCTGACCATCAGTTTCTGGGTGAAAACTGGTGGAATAACGATGGTCAATATTAAGGCCTTTGATGTAAGCCTTCCAAAATCGTGATAGGAACTGAGAGCCCCTGTCTGAAACGAGGACCCTAGGAATCCCATGAAGGCGAATAACATGTTGATTGAAAAGTTGGGACAATTGTTTAGCAGTGGGTGTACCTTTGAAGGGTATATAATGTGCCATCTTACTAAAAGTGTCGACAACTACAAGAATGGTATCATACCCATGGGAAGAAGGTAGATCAACAATCAAATCTAAGGAGACTGTGTGCCAAGGATATGGGGGGTTGGCATGGGTTGTAGGAGACCTTTAGGAGCTTGTCTGTCCGATTTTCCCGTGCACAAATTTCACAGCCTAACACATATTGACGGACGTCTCGGCACATGTATGGCCACCAGAAACGACGTTTGAGTAATTCTTCGGTTTTCACAACACCTTTGTGGCCAGCCAGAGGGTTGTCGTGACATTCCTGCATTGCCTTCAGCTGAAGCTCCTTGGTGGGTAAATACAGGGTGGTACCTAAATAGGGAGGCCATTGCGAATGAAACGTTGTGGATCTTCTGTGGCCCAGTTCTCCATTTCAAGGTCGGTCATCAAATTTCGAACGTGATGTTCAAAAGGTTCTAAGGAGATAGTTCCAATGAATTTTCCATCAGGTATGATTTGCTGGTTTTCAATGACTGAAGTTTGATTTTCTGTGTCGAGTCTAGAGAGGACATCAGCCTTTCCATTCTTGGATCCGGGACGAAAAGTGATAACAAAATCAAAGTCCGCGAAGTAAAGAGACCAACGCAGCTGACGTGGTGTGAGAGTTCGAGCAGATCGCAAAAATTTTAGGTTGCGGTGGTCCGTAAACACCGTTACAGTGTGTTTTGCCCCCATTAAGTAATGCCTCCAATCTTTGAAGGCATCTTTGATTGCCAAGAGTTCTTTTTCTGTAATCGTATAGTTGCATTCCGCAGGGTTGAGTTTGCGGGACCGATATGCCACCGGGTGTAACTGTCCCGTGTCCTTGTGCCTCTGAGAAAGTATTCCCCCGATGGCTAGGTCCGATGCGTCTGTCTCCAAATAAAAGGCTCAGAGGGATCTGCATGAAGCAGCACCGGTGCTGTGGTGAAACTGTCCTTCATCAACTGAAAAGCTTCTTCTGCTTCTTCTGACCATTGGAACGGAACTCCTTTCTTCAGAAGACGAGTCAGCGGAAGTATCTTATTGGAGAATCCATTAATGAATCGTCTGTAAAAATTAGAGAATCCGATAAAGCTTTGAACCTCTTTGATACTGGTAGGAGATTTCCAGTCTGTTATCGCCTTCACTTTTTGCTCATCCATTCGAACTCCTGCAGGTGATAACACAAAACCTAGGAATTCTACTGTATCTGTGTTGAAGAGGCATTTCTCCAATTTAACGTATAGAGAGTTCTCTCGTAGACGTTGTAAAACTGCTCTGACCTGGTTGTGATGTTCTTCAACCGTGTTGGAATAAATCAGGATGTCATCTATGTATACTATAGCGCATCGGTCAATGAATTCACTTAAAACATCATTGATAAAGTACTGGAAGGCCGCTGGTGCGTTACAGAGACCATATGGCATCACAAGATACTCATAAAGGCCAAATTTGGTCCTGAACGCAGTCTTCCACTCGTCGCCTTCCCGGAGTCTAATCAAGTGGTACGCTCCTCGTAGGTCTAGGCGAGTGTATATCTTTGCTTCCTTCACTTGATCAATTAGTACTGAAATGAGAGGCAATGGATAACGATTCTTCACAGTTATCCTGTTAATCGCTCTAAAGTCAATACAAGTCCTGAGATCTCCCCTTTTTCGGCACGAAAAAAAGTGGGGAAGAGACAGGGGACTGCGACGGTCGGATAAATCCGTTCTCCAGATTCTTAGCTAGGTATTCCTTCAAATGGATGTTTTCCTTCTCCGTTAATGCGTAAACTCTGCTGCATGGTAGATTAGCCCCTGGTTCTAGATCAATTTTGCAGTCATAGGGCCTGTGGGGGGTAACGTCTCTGCCTTTTTCTCATCAAAGACGTCTGCAAAGTCTTGGTATTCATCTGGTATCATGGTAGTTTGGATCGCACATACCGAACCTCCACCTTCACACAATTGGGTGGCAGCGCAGATTACAGAAGAATGTGTCTGGTCGTCGAAACAATTTTTGGTGCAGTAGTCTGAATTTAATTGAATAGTTCGGGCTCCCCAATCAATTAACGGGTTGTGTTCCGTTAGCCATGGTAGACCTAGAATCAGTTGAAATTGGGGGCGTCTATTAAATTAAATTGCAAGGTCTCTTGGTGTCCTTCGACAGTAGTCATGTGTACCAATTCAGTATGACTGGTTATGGGCCCTGAAGTTAAATCCGTACCATCCACCGCTCTGACCTTCTCACTTTTCTCCTTCTTGATAGCTTGTAAACCGATCAGGCTAGCGAATTTGTGGTCGGAGAAATTACCTGTTGCCCCAGAATCTACCATGACGATGATTCCTGTCAAAACCACATCTCTAAACCTTAAGGTCACAGTCATAACCAAATGGGGAGAGGAGACTTGTAGTGTGTTTGCCAATTGGTGATTTGTTGGAGTCGTTTTTCCATTCGCATCCACAGGTCCAACTCCCTTACCTGTGGTGCCTCTAGTTTTCCTTCTCCTTAGCAGGCAACTTTGGTCTTTTTAAGCAATTCTTGACAAAATGTCCACTTCTTCCACAATATAGGCACAGTTTGTTCAGCCTTCTCTTTTCTTTTTCTTCTTTAGAGAGAGGACCTCTGACTACACCGATTTGCATGGGTTCAATTCCCGAAGAACTCTCTACTGTCCGTGTGGATTCTGTTTTGACACGGTCAAAACAAGGAACACTTGGTCTAAGCTCCTTCCGCCGTTCTCCTTTCCGCTCACTTTGCCGATAATCGATCTCTAAGGTTAAATCCACTAAGGCAGAGATGTCGGTGGGTCGATTAGGGATTTGAGATAGAGCGTCCTTCAATTCCTCTCGCAATCCTCTATAGAATACTGCTGCTCTTTTATCCTCGGGCCAGTTGGTCTCGACCACTAGTTTATTAAATTGGGCTAGGTAAGACACGAGTTCTCGGTTTCCTTGCTTTAATTCCAACAGTTCGTTGTCTGAAGCTTGAGATGCTGTTCTTCTATCAAAAATTCGGAGAAATTCCTTCTTGAAGTCATCTAAACTGTACAAAATTGGGTCATCCTTGGTTACTAGTGGCATGGACCATGAGGCGGCGTCCCCACTAAGGTAGGACAAGATAAACGCCACTCGGGATTGAGCATCGGGGAAGATCGTTGGACGGCACATAAAATGCAGAGAGCATTGGGTCAAAAAATTTGCGCTTTCTGCGGGTCTCCATTAAATCGCTCTGGAGGGGCAAGAGGAATTACTGGGGATAATGAGTGGATTACTTGTGTGGGGGCAAAGGATGAAGTGCTGATGTTAGGACTCTGGGTTTCAAAGGATGCGGTGCTTGGCCTAGATCCCAAAGCTGGTGTTCCCGTTTTAAAGGTTATTATCTCCTGTCTTAGTATTTTATTTTCCTCTCTGACTGCCTCCAAGTCCCTTTGTATATTACTCAAAATCTCGCCCAAATTTTTTAAATCAAGTCCTTCTGCCATTCTGCTCAGGTGCTTGTACCAACGTGGGCACTTCACTCTGTCAGGGTCTAAATCCCTTTTGCTGTCTGAACCACACAGGAGCAGAATGACGCTAGGTCCCAATACCCTTCTCAGAACCAACCCTGCTAGGTCTTTTAGTATTCCATTGCAGGTAAGTTCTAAGGGGGAAAAGGGGTTGGGGACAGAGAAGAGACTGCTCCAATATTCTGCCTGTTCAGCTACGTCTTCTTCTTCTTACTGGACTGCAACATTAACATGTAAAAAACCTTTATTTATTGTGCCTTTTAACTTACTGTTTTTTCTATGGTGTATAAATAACTTATCTTACCAGAATGTTTACTGAAGCTTACTTCTCTTCTACTTCTCATGTATTGTTTGCTAGGTTGTATGAGAAGTCTTCACTCAGATCTCTTTCCTTTTCGTTCTCAGGTACAATCTGCACTTGATCCTGCTATTCCTTAATGTAAGAAAGATAAGGTAAGTATTTATTTCTGTATTCCTAATTTATGTATTATTTGGGTTTCTCTTTCTTTCTATTAACTCACTGTTAAGAGACTGGAGTGGGCCTTGAACTGGGGTTTCTGTAGTAGGATGACTGGTTTTCTGTCTTTAATTAGTTTTTTAAACAATGCTTCAGAACTTAGGTTAAATGTTAAAAGGAAGCGTTCCTTTTATTCAGGCCTTTGGTTTTAATGTTTGCTGGAAGCACTGCCATACGTGAGGAGAACATTACTGGAGTTCTTTAACACATGGCATGAGAAAGAAACATGCCGGGCCTTTGACCCTGACTTCACCTTTTAATTAATTCTCAGAAGAGTGAACAAGTTTCAGTCTAAGAAGACACTGCGTGTTGAAAGGTCACGCCTGCGTCTGACAGATTCTGGAACAGCTGAAAAAGACAGCTGATTCAAAAAGCTTTTTATTTAATCTTCTCAGCTAAGAAAAGCAATTACTGAAAAAAGTATTTCCAGTTTTCAAACGAAGGAAAATATATTCTGACTTGTTTCCTTTTTTCTCTTTAAATAGAAATTTACCTCTGACACAATAACCTTTTCTCACAGAATGTTTTATATTAGCTACAAGTTTAACACTAACCTGATTAGTGAGGGAATGTAGTTCCGACGAAGCTAACCCCGATTTTATCGCAACTACCCTAACTGACTTCCACGACGCTGGGAAAACAGGTGCTCTTCAAATTATTTCTTCAGTGAAGTGCACAGTGGAATGTTGAAGCACACTTCACCTGATGTCATGAAGCCTAAAAGACTAGACTGCTAACAGTGGTGTGCTGTCGCAGTATGTGCATGTTGGCAGCCATCTTGGAGTTCCATCGGTGCCAACAAGCACTCCAGCTTGAGGGATTATCTGACTTTTGGTAAGTTTGTAGGGGGAAAATGGTAGCCAGCATACAGTTAGAAGGAGGAAACCTCCCGTGAGTCCTGACAGTCATTGTAAGACTGCATAACAACTCCTTTGGTGTTTTTATAATTGCATGAGACAGGTGCAGAAATTTGCATTAGAGATGGAGAAAGAAGTAACAGTAGTGCAAAAGAAGCAACAGAGCTGCAAAAAGAGGCAATTGAGGTACAGAAAAAGTCAAGAGAACTGCAAAAAGAATTAAGAAAGTTATAGAAATAAGCAAAAAAGGTACAGAAAGAGGGAGCAGATGGGCAGAATGAAACAACAGAGGTGCAGAAAGAGAGAACAAGGGTACATAAAAAGGGAAGAGGGATGGAGAAATTCAAAACAAAGGTACAGAAAGAACACAAAGCAGTGCAGAAAGAACGAACATAGGTTTACAAAGAGGAAAGATGGCTACATAAAAAGGCAAGTGAAGTGCAGAACGAAGCAAAAGAGATGCAAAAAGAAGCAACAGAACTGTAAAAAGAGACAACAAGAGTGCATAAAGAGGTAGGAGATGTGCAGAATGAGGCAAGAGGGCTACACAATGAGGGAGATGGGGTGCAGAAACAGGAACAGAACTGCAGAAAGAATCAACAGAGGTTGTGAAAGATGCACGAAGGGTACACAAACAGAAAAAGCAACAGTTGTGCCTGGGTGATTATATAACTGCATGCGTTATACCTCAGTGATTGCATACGTGCATAGATAGTGCCTAAATGATTGCATCTGTGCAACAGCAATGGCTGAGTAATTAGAGCACTGCATATGTTATTCATGCATCATTGTAAGACTGCATGGCGAGTACATGGGTGTTTTTATAAGTGCATGACAGTTGGGCCTAACCAAATATAAAGCTGCACACTATTACATGACTCATCTATAAGTGTCACCATATTGTTAAAAGCACACATACATATGGCTCTACCTTACCAAATTATCATGATATCTAAAAGAAATATATATTCAATATTTCTGAAATATAGGAAAACCTAGAAACTGAGACATGTACTACATCTGCCTGAGTGATTCCAAAACTCCGTAGGTAGTGCTTGGGTGATTGAGAGCAACGGTAGTCACTGGATGTTTGCAGGAGAAGATAGATAGTGGCTAGCTAATTGCCTGAGTGCATACATACACATTGAATGCATGGTTAAGTGTATAAATAGCACCTGAAGGGATCTATGAGTTAGTGAGTACTGCCTAGGTAAATAGACGAATGCAAGAGAAGGGCATGGGTGATTCTACGACTGCAAGACTATTGTGTAGGTTATTACATGACTGCATAGGTACAGCCTGCATGATTGCATGACTGTAGGGAAACTACATTACTAGACCCTGGATAATGACATACTTGCAAGGCTAATTTCTGGAGGATTACTGAAGTACATAGCAAGTGAGTGGAGGATTTTATAAGTTCATGAGTACCGCCTGGATGCTTAGTGAACTATTAAGATGGTGCTTGACCGATTACAGGAGTGCAAAGGTAGTGGCTGGGTGATTTTAAAACTACATGAGTAATGATTGACTGATTCCATAAGTACAAGAAAAGTGCATATGTGATTGAAAGAGAAGAAAGAGATTAAAGGAGTACATGGGTAACACCTCAGCGATTGCATAACTGCAGGGATAATGTCTGTGGATTTACATGACTACATAGCAAGTGACTGGGAGATTTTGTAAGTGCATGGGTACTTCTTGGATAATTGCAGGACTACTGAGGTAGAGCCTGAGTAACTAAAAGACTCCAAAAGTAGTGACTGGATGATTTCATAACAGCATAACTACTGGCTGAGTGATTACAAGAGTAGAAAGATACTGCCTCCGTTATTGAAGGAGTGCAACAGTAGTGCCTGGGTGATTATATAACTGCATGCGTTATACCTTAGTGATTGCATAAGTGCACAGATAGTGCCTAAATGATTGCATCTGTGCATGAGCAATGGCTGAGTGATTAGAGCACTGCATATATTGTGCCTGCATCATTGTAAGACTGCATGGCGAGTACTTGGGTGTTTTTATAAGTGCATGACAGTTGGGCCTAGCCAAATATAAAGCCGCACACTATTACATGACTCAACTATAAGTGTCCCCATATTGTTAAAAGCACACATACATATGTGTCTACCTTCCCAAATCATCATGATATGTAAAAGAAATATATATTCAATATTTCTGAAATATAGGAAAACCTAGAAACTGAGACATGTACTACATCTGCCTGAGTGATTCCAAAACTCTGTAGGTAGTGCTTGGGTGATTGAGAGCAAGGGTAGTCACTGGACTTTTGCAGGAGAAGATGGATAGTGGCTAGCTAATTGCCTCAGTGCATACATACACATTGACTGCATGAATAAGTGTATAAATAGCACCTGAAGTGATCAATGAGTCATTGAGTACTGCCTAGGTAAATAGACGAATGCAAGAGAAGGGCATGGGTGATTGTACAGCTGCAAGGGTAGTGTATAGGTTATTACATGACTGCATAGGTACAGCCTGCATGATTGCATGACTGTAGGGAAAGTAAATTACTAGACCCTGGATAATCACATGCTTGCAAGGCTAATTTCTGGAGGATTACTGAAGTACATAACAAGTGAGTGGATGATTTTATAAGTTCATGAGTACCACCTGGATGCTTTGTGAACTATTAAGATGGTGCCTGACCGATTACAGGAGTGCAAAGGTAGTGACTGGGTGATTTTAAAACTACATGAGTAATGATTGACTGATTCCATAAGTACAAGAAAAGTGTATATGTGATTGAAAGAGAAGAAAGGGATTAAAGGAGTACATGGGTAACACCTCGGCGATTGCATAAGTGCAGGGATAATGCCTGGGGATTTACATGACTACATAGCAAGTGACTGGGTGATTTTGTAAGTGCATGGGTACTTCTTGGGTAATTGCAGGACTACTGAGGTAGAGCCTGAGTAACTAAAAGACCCCAAAAGTAGTGACTGGATGATTTCATAACAGCATAACTACTGGCTGAGTGATTACAAGAGTAGAAAGATACTGCCTCCGTGATTGAAGGAGTGCAACAGTAGTACATGGGTGATTATGTTACTGCATGAGTTATACCTTAGTGATTGCCTAAGTACACAGATAGTGCCTAAATGATTGCATCTGTGCAAGAGCAATGGCTGAGTGATTAGAGCACTGTATATGTTGTGCCTGCATCATTGTAAGACTGCATGGCGAGTACTTGGGTGTTTTTATAAGTGCATGACAGTTGGGCCTAGCCAAATATAAAGCCGCACACTATTACATGACTCATCTATAAGTGTCACCATATTGTTAAAAGCACACATACATATGGCTCTACCTTCCCAAATCATCATGATATCTAAAAGAAATATATATTCAATATTTCTGAAATATAGGAAAAGCTAGAAACTGAGACATGTACTACATCTGCCTGAGTGATTCCAAAACTCCGTAGGTAGTGATTGGGTGATTGAGAGCAATGGTAGTCACTGGATTTTTGTAGGAGAAGATAGATAGTGGCTAGCTAATTGCCTGAGTGCATACATACACATTGATTGCATGCTTAAGTGTATAAATAGCACCTGAAGGGATTGATGAGTCATTGAGTACTGCCTAGGTAAATAGACGAATGCAAGAGAAGGGCATGGGTGATTCTACGACTGCAAAGGTAGTGCTTGGGTGATTGGCAGAGTGCATGGGTAGTGCCTGGGTGATTTCATAAGTGCTTGTATAGTAGCGGAGTGATTTCATGAGTGCTTGGATATTAACTGGGTGATTGGAGAATTGCATGGGTACTGCATGTGTGATTGCATAAGTGCATGGGTAATGCTTGGGTTATTGAATGAGTACATGGGTAGTGCTTGGGTGATTGGGAGAGTGCATGGGTAGTGCCTGGGTGATTTCATAAGTGCTTGGGTAGTGGCAGAGTGATTTCATGAGTGCTTGGATACTAACTGGGTGATTGGACAATTGCATGGGTACTGCATGTGTGATTGCATCAGTGCATGGGTAATGCTTGGGTTATTGCATTAGTACATGGGTAGTGTTTGGGTGATTGGGAGAGTGCATGAGTAGTGCCTGTGTGATTTCATAAGTGCTTGGGTAGTGGCAAAGTGATTTCATGAGTGCTTGGATACTAACTGGGTGATTGGAGAATATGGAATCAGTCAATCATTACTCATGTAGTTTTAAAATCACCCAGTCACTAACTTTGCACTCCTGTAATCGGTCAGGCAGCCTCTTAATAGTTCACTAAGCATACAGATAACTGTACAAATACAATCTGAAGACATAGATGAGTCATTACGTATTACCTAGTTGAGTAGATAAGTGCAACATGCCTGCAAGGGTAATATGTGGTGGTTTACTTTTCAGCTACATCTTCACCATTCTGTCTAAAAATATGCGACATCATTAAACAATACCTTTCAACAGACTTAAAATAGAAGGCTGATTAACAACACCTTTTATGAGCATTTTTAAAACCACACTTTTATTGTGCATTTTCACCTTTCTATCTAAAACTATGCGGCATCATTCAACTATACCTTTGTTCAGACTAGAAAAAGAAGCCTAATTAACAGCACCTTATTTCTGCATTGTTTAAACCACTGTTTTGTGCTGCATCTTCATCTTTTTCTCTAAAATTATGTGGCATCATTTAACTATACCTTATTCCAGACTAGAAAAAAAACCTAATTAATAATACCTTATATGACCATCCTAGAAAGCACACTTTTGTGATGCATCTTCACCATTCTATCTAAAAATATGTGGCATCATTTAACTTTACCTTTGTACAAACTAGAAAAAAGAAACCTAATTAATAACACCTTATATGAACATCTTTCAAACTACACAGTTGTACTGCATCTTTACCAAACTATCTAAAATTATGTGGCATCATTCAACTATACTGTGATGCATCTTCACCATTCTATCTAAAAATATGTGGCATCATTTAACTTTACCTTTGTACAAACTAGAAAAAGAACCATAATTAATAACACCTTATATGAACATCTTTCAAACTGCACAGTTGTGCTGCATCTTTACCAAACTATCTAAAATTATGCGGCATCATTCAACTATACCTTTGTAGACACAACAAAAAAGAAGCCTAATTAATTACACCTTATATGAACATCTTTCAAACTACATATTTGTGCTGCGTCTTCAACCAACTATCTAAAATTATGCGGCATCATTCAACTATTCCTTTGTACAGACTAAAAAAACAAGCCTAATTAATAACATCTTATATGAACATCAGTAATCCATCTTAAAAAACACACATATTACTGTACAGACTCTTTTTTAAACAACATTTAAGTACAATAAAACAAACTACAATATACATCTCTACATTTAATAATATATTTCAAACAACAAAGTTTTTGAATAATGTTAAAAGTTTAAAAATAAACCTCACAAATTTATAACTCACCTTGCAAATAAATGTGTTGAATTTAAAATCTCACAAACTCTGACAGGATTTTCTTTTATACACAATCAATATAATGTACCAGACTCAGCAAGGTAAAACCAGTAATGGCAAAGTTTCCCTCTCTTCCTCCACACAAATACATATAACTAACAAATCACATTGCTTCCTAGATTTCTTCAAATTGTAAAACACATTTCTATTGGTTACACATAATAACCCTTAGCAACTGACTTCTAAAGGTGCCCAAACTGTTTCAACATTTTTTTTTAAGTCGCGACCCCATCGTGCACCACCGCGATGGAGTCGCAAATTCATACGGGAGTTCAAAAAGATATAACAAATAAATTCAACACTATTTTTTAATTAAACACCACTTCTAAATATAGTACTGACTTGGGAAATATCATTGAAAAAAATATTACTTATATATAAATTACAATTTCACATTTTAAAAGCACAGTTAAATTTCAAACCTTCCCCCATTCTGCTTCATGCCAGTTTCCATAGTAACAGTTCATGGAACATTCAACTGAACAGGTCACAAGTTCACCATATTTTCAAGTTCACCACACAATGTTGCAAATGCAAACAGCAGGTGTGGTTGACTTGGCAAAATATGATCTTATCCTTTCTATTGTACCTTTCAAACATTTTTTACTAACCAATAAGAAAAATGCTTTAAAAAAAAAAGTAAAATGCACCCTATTTGTGAATATAGAATGTTCTTAAACAGTCAATCAATTCTCATTTTTTTTTTAAATTGCATCTTGTCCACCATTTTACATACCTCTCATTCTACCAACTGACTACCTCAGCTACAGACATCTCTTCATTACTTACAGACATCCAGTGGCGGCTCCCCCATTGGGGTGTGGGGGCGTCGCCCCACTGCTTTCTCGCAGTGCGAGAAGGCAGAAACATAAATGGTAAAAACTACCATTTTATGTTTCTGCTTCTCGCAGTGCGAGAAAGCAGAAGTGCCTGGTTGGGGGCGGGTGGGTGGGCGGTCCTGCTCGAGGGCAGGGGGGGAGTGGCTTGCCCACTGTTGTGGGTACTGACTGTTTGGTCAGCCCAGCACGACTTCATCCGTGTTTTTAAAAAGAAAATGCTTTTCTTGGCCCTGGGGGTCCCTCTGGGACCCCCTCAGCAGGCCTAGGGGGTCAGGGTGTTTCTACCCTGCCCCCTTTTCTTGTTTTGTAACCTCCTTTTCACTGTTTTCTTGTGACTCGGTTCTACCGAGTCACAAGATGGCTGCCAACACTTCCTGGTTTGGAGTGTTGGCAGCCAATCAGAGTGAAGCTCGAGCCTGGGAGGAGTCGCGACTCCTCCTCGGTGTTCAGATATCAATATTTTTCTTTTTCTAAATTCTCAGGAACTACTGAACGGATTTACACCATTTAAAAAAAAGGGCTCTTTCTGAACCAAAAGCTACCTTTTTGCCAAATTTGGTGTAATTCCGTTCAGCAGTTCGGGCTGTAGCTTTGTCTAAAGTTTCCTATGGAAATTAACATGGGGAAAACGCATTTTGGGACCCCCCTTTTTTCTCGGCCCCCGCTTCACGAATCACCCCGAAACTTTCAAGACAGGAGCTGACCGGAGCGCCCCACTAGTTTTGAAAATTTCGCGAAGATTCGTCAAACGGCGCCAAAGATATTGGCAAAAGAAAAAAACGCTATTTGAAAAGAAACGAGGTCCTAACTATAACTACCTACTGGCGACTTCCAGTAGGTAATATATATATATATATTCACACACGGGTAACTTACCGTGCTCTCCGCATTTGCCTCATATTTCCACGGTTTTAGGACTCATGAAACCTTATCGCAAACGCAGTGGCGCCACAAAACACATAGTCAGGCAACTTCTGCAACATGCACAGCCGTTCTAACGCTCATACCTTCCCACATACACAAGCGTTACAGATGTCTTCTATCTCCATGTAGATATACTGCACAGTGCCTGGTTAACTGATGACTCACCTGCAGCAGTAAACTATCACTACAGTAAAGTAGCTTACTGTAGTAAAATTGCCAACTCATGTGGTAAAATGTTAAACACTGTAAAAAGACTACTACTCACCACCTATGTATATAAAGCACCCTTTCACATGCAGTGCACTATGTGAACAAGGCCGCATGTCTGGCGGCCGAAACGCATCATTTGGGACATTGATACTTAAATAAAGACACTTTGCCATCATCATTGCTTTGGAGTCTGTGCCCTAGTGTTGCGCCGCTGTGGCTGGATACTTTGGGATTCACATGCTGATTTCTATGCAGAGTCAGGCTAACTCTGCCACACAGACCCCCTCTTCTGACATTTCTTGGGCCAAAGGGATCCTCAACAGCCACCTTATCGTATGAACTCCGGGAGGAGATACACAGGATCACGGCCCCCTGATTGCTGGATTTTTGCACGCCAGGAAAACCATCGTGCCTGAGGTTGAAGTTGAGTCGGAGGACCTAGCTGCACATCAAGCACCGAGTGGTGAGTAAGAGCTGCATGTAGCAACTGATCAGGTTTAAGAGGAGCGCTGATGGTGCCTGCACAAGCACACCGCATTTGCGAATCAGTGTTTGCTTGTCGGCGACCAGGTATACACATTTACAGCTAATCATCATGTCCAACGAAGCGCTGCGTGAAAGGGAAGCAGCGTTAGAAGCATTATTTGACAATTTGCCCACTGTCCACAATCAGCCACGAACGGCTAATGCGCAATACGACTCAGCCAATGAAAACTACAAAAGCAAACTCAAAGTACTGGAAAAGTTGTTACGAACTGAAATCACCAAATGGTGGGAGTCAAAATCACTGCAAAAATACAGAGATGCGGGCCGAGTCCCCCGTGGACTTAGAATAATATTGGCGCCAAGCTCTGACAACCCTAATCCTGACATGCTCAAAGAATGGGCGGAGAGCAACTTGGAGGCATCTATGAGGTTGGTCAACATCCTGATCAAATACGCTGAAATCGATCGCTCAAAAACACTTACAGAGATTGAGTGCATCAACGCTGAGCTCAGCAGCTGTGAACAACAGGAAGCAATAACAAAAGGCAGAGAGGAGATTGCTTCGCGCCTCAAAAACACGAGGAAACCATTAAAACGCTAAAGGTATTTAAATTTGCCCGCGATAAAGCGGACTATGAATGCGGGCAAATATTCACCTTTGCCAAACGCTACGACAACATCAGGAAACAAAGACTTAACAAATTGCCTCAGCAAAATGCGCAAATAACAACTCTTTCTATCGTTGAAGGCACAGACTCCGCATCGATGTCAGATCTGAGCTCAGCATTGGGAAGTGGCTCAGAATCAGATGACGGAGGATTCAGGGGCACCACGACTGATAGAGCGGGTGCCAGCTTAGCTCAAGAACTTGATTTTTTAGTCCTGGACCGAAGGCAAACACTCAGACCAAGGGCACCAAAGAATCAAAGCGCAGACGCAACCGCAGGAGGCGCGAAAGGAGAAAAATCAGAAAAACCCAAGCAAGGAAACAAGAGGAGAGGAAACTGGAGGCGTTAGGCAGCACAGACACCAAGACAATTATCAACCTGAGCAACATCAATCTCACGGAGGCGGAAAAACAACTTCTCTCACTTGGTCTCACTTTTTGTCCGGAAAGTAGCTTTGATTATTGCAGCACCCGCATTGATGTATATAAATTCATAAGAAAACTCAAGCTCATAAAATTCTTCAAACAAAAAGTAGCGGCAACGTCCAGAATACACCTAGTAACCCGTTACCCTCTGATACAATCCTCACAGTCTCTGACATTCCAATCATACGTACTCTAATTGAGCTAGAGTCCGCTGAAGGAACAACTGCCACGCAACAAAGCTCCAGCGATGTAAGCATCACAGATACCGTGAGAGTACCAAGTCCTTTCAAACCGCACTCTACCTTTACACCAATGATGCCAAGAGATGCGATTGACATTTTCAGCGACGTCATCACTGATGAATTAAAATCCCTGCATCTCAGGAAGAAACGCAAGCGACACAGAAACACCCGCCCAGAGATTAATCAAGGTTATCACAACCTAATGAGAAAACTGCAAAAGAGAATGAAGTGATCATCAATAAAGCGGACAAGGGGGGTAATAATGTCCTGTGGCCACGACATTTGTACCTCGCAGAAGCTGACAGGCATCTTACAAAACTTCAAGCCATAAAGAAATAGCCACAAGCAATAAAGATCTAAGAAAGCACCTCAACTCCTACAGAGCGCAAGGGATTATCAGTAAAGATGAATTTTCTTTCCTAAACACAGATTCCCCGGTGCTCCCGATCCTGTACTTCTTACCCAAAGTACACAAGAACTCAGATCCCATACCTGGGCGTCCCATCATCTCGGCCAAAAAGAATATGTGCGAAAACATCTCCAGATATGTTGACTACTTCCTACAAGATATGGTCTCAAGCCTACCAACATACCTTAGAGACACGAGTGACTTTTTATTGAAAATCAAAGATATCCCATGGTGCAATGACTATCTGCTCATGTCGCTCGACATCACCTCGCTTTATACAAGCATCAGCCACAGTGATGGATCGCAGCATGCAAGCACTTTCTGGATTAAAAAACGATAATCTGCTATAAACACAATGAATTCTTGCTCTTCCTCATTGAATGGTGTTTGTTCCACAACTACTTCCTATTCAACAAAAAAGTGTGCCATCAATTAAGGGGAGTGTCCATGGGAGCATGCTTTTCGCCGAGCTACGCTTGTCTACATGTAGGAGCTTGGGAGGAGCAGACTCTGAGGGGACACCTGCACGAAACCTGGAATAACAATGTAATCACCTGGTTAAGGTTTATAGATGATGTCTTCGTCATCTGGAAGGGGGACACCATCAGTGCAAAAGCGTTTATTGAAACAATCAATTCAAACACCCTCAACCTTGAATTCAATGCCAACATCAGTAAAACATCTATTGAATTCCTTGATGTAGAGTTATTTGTGGGAGGTGGCAAACTGAACTCTAAACTACATAGGAAGCCAACGGCAGGGAACTCAACACTTCATGCCGCCAGTTTTCACCCTAAACACCTGATTGCGAGCATCCCCTATGGAGAAATGCTACGCCTGCGTAGGATCTGTAGCTCACCCACTGATCTAACACATTGTCAGGAAGATGCATTCCAACGCTTTAGAGCTAGAGGTTACTCTATAGCCAACATCAGAAAAGCCATGAACAGAGCCAACTTAATTCCTAGGGAAGACCTCCTTACAGTAGGTCGCGAAGTTGACACTAACATCCCCATTCTAGAGCAGAAACAAAGTATCACTACCAGGCTCATCACAACATTCAACACAGAAGCCCGCAACATCAGATCAGTCATTAACAAACACTGGGGCATCATTAGATCCTAGGCCCAATAGTGACACACCAGCCTGATATTACTTACAAGCGTGCATTCTCAATGCACGATACCCTGGTGAGAAATAGTCCAGAGGTCATATCGAAAGGTAACTGGCTGACAGATACCAAAGGATTTGTCAAATGCAATAGCTTCAGGGCTTGCAAATTTGGTAAAAACATTACCCAAGTTGATTCAGCTTTCAGACAGAATCCCCTCATCATTAAACATCGCCTCACATGTAAGACTGAGTTTGCTATCTATCTGCTTGTCTGTTCATGCAACCTTTGGCACATTGGCAGCACTAAGCTACCAGTACACCAACGCATCCTACAACATCTCAGGGCCATAGTCAATAATGACTCATTATACCCTGTAGCGAGACATTTCAAGGAAAAGCACAGTAACAACCTTAACCATCTACATTACTCAGTAATTGATTGCATACCAGCACTTATGAGGGGTGGCAACCGGGAGAAGCTCCTGCGACAACTAGAGAGCAAATACATCATTGAATTTAATACTAAGTGCCCCGCAGGACTGAACATCAGTGAGGATATGCACAACTTCCTATAAAACGGAGTCACACATGATGTTTAAACTAAAACATCCCATATCATCTAATAGCATTTAGGACTATGGTGTCCACTTTAACTAACTAAATTCATGAACCCATTTAAAACATCTCAGAAAAATCGGAACTACATCTGTCTGTAACCTTGGCTCCCATCTCTGAAACCCTATACTATTTGTGCATTTGTGCCATGAATTTTGTATAACCTAACTTCTTTTTCAGTACACTGATTAACTTATGTTTTGTATGCATATGATTTAATATACTTTAATTTGAGCATGTCATTTGTAACCTACTACTATGAAAACCCATGCGTGATTGTGCCAAGTGGACTTTGTTAATAATTTAAACAATTTTAGTTTCTTGATTACACATATACCCTGTGTGTGAATATCCATTTAACACATTCGACCATACTGCTCCGCCCAATTTTGCCAACTAGTATTCACACATAGTCTCACTCTTTTAACCCAGCACTCCCCTCCCTTTCACATTACACATTATTAGCACCCACGTATGAGTAGTACCAGTTGACTTTTTAACATTTTTTTCCCACACCTGGCACCAAGCGGTAAGAAACATATTATGGCTGGCATATATATAGCTTCCACAAATAAACGTGATTTTCAACCTACCTGCGTGTGGCTCTCCCAAATGGGAAAACTCTTCTTGGTTGGATATGTTACGGCTGTCCCGGTCATGGGGGAAGCCCCGCCGCACGAATGCGGACCGATGGTGATGTCACATGATGATCAACATGAAGGGCAGGAGGTCGTTTCTGGAAGTTATAAAGTGCAACGCGGCGAGAGCAGGACTCTTTCCTTACCCACTGGGGTTTTATTTACTTGAATTTGTCGCAATGTTAAAGCAACTCACTGGAGCAGTACAAACGGCACTACAGCTACCATCAGGCTCAGCGAGAGCCGACGCCCACTGGGGCAGGTGGCAGGATTAAAAAAGCAGTACCGTAATGCCTTGCGCTGCGACTGAACTATGCCTTTGATAAAGTGCGAGTTGGCACGAAACGCGTCAGGCTGCTGAACTTCAGGCAAGATTTCCTGTCAAACTGTGCTGCAGCTTCCACAAATAAACGTGATTTTCAACCTACCTGCGTGTGGCTCTCCCAAATGGGTAAACTCTTCTTGGTTGGATATGTTACGGCTGTCCCGGTCGTGGGGGAAGCCCCGCCGCACGAATGCGGACTGATGGTGATGTCACATGATGATCAACATGAAGGGCAGGAGGTCGTTTCTGGAAGTTATATAGTGCAACGCGGCGAGAGCAGGACTCTTTCCTTACCCACTGGGGTTTTATTTACTTGAATTTGTCGCAATGTTAAAGCAACTCACTGGAGCAGTACAAACGGCACTACAGCTACCATCAGGCTCAGCGAGAGCCGACGCCCACTGGGGCAGGTGGCAGGATTCAAAAAGCAGTACCGTAATGCCTTGCGCTGCGACTGAACTATGCCTTTGATAAAGTGCGAGTTGGCACGAAACGCGTCAGGCTGCTGAACTTCAGGCAAGATTTCCTGTCAAACTGTGCTGCAGCTTCCACAAATAAACGTGATTTTCAACCTATCTGCATGTGGCTCTCCCAAATGGGTAAACTCTTCTTGGTTGGATATGTTACGGCTGTCCCGGTCGTGGGGGAAGCCCCGCCGCACGAATGCGGACCGATGGTAATGTCACATGATGATCAACATGAAGGGCAGGAGGTCGTTTCTGGAAGTTATAAAGTGCAACGCGGCGAGAGCAGGACTCTTTCCTTACCCACTGGGGTTTTATTTACTTGAATTTGTCGCAATGTTAAAGCAACTCACTGGAGCAGTACAAACGGCACTACAGCTACCATCAGGCTCAGCGAGAGCCGACGCCCACTGGGGCAGGTGGCAGGATTCAAAAGGAGTACTGTAATGCCTTGCGCTGCGACTGAACTATGCCTTTGATAAAGTGCGAGTTGGCACAAAACGCGTCAGGCTGCTGAACTTCAGGCAAGATTTCCTGTCAAACTGTGCTGCAGCTTCCACAAATAAACGTGATTTTCAACCTACCTGCGTGTGGCTCTCCCAAATGGGTAAACTCTTCTTGGTTGGATATGTTCCGGCTGTCCCGGTCGTGGGGGAAGCCCCGCCGCACGAATGCGGACCGATGGTGATGTCACATGATGATCAACATGAAGGGCAGGAGGTCATTTCTGGAAGTTATAAAGTGCAACGCGGCGAGAGCAGGACTCTTTCCTTACCCACTGTGGTTTTATTTACTTGAATTTGTCGCAATGTTAAAGCAACTCACTGGAGCAGTACAAACGGCACTACTGCTACCATCAGGCTCAGCGAGAGCCGACGCCCACTGGGGCAGGTGGCAGGATTCAAAAAGCAGTACCATAATGCCTTGCGCTGCGACTGAACTATGCCTTTGATAAAGTGCGAGTTGGCACGAAACGCGTCAGGCTGCTGAACTTCAGGCAAGATTTCCTGTCAAACTGTGCTGCAGCTTCCACAAATAAACGTGATTTTCAACCTACCTGCGTGTGGCTCTCCCAAATGGGTAAACTCTTCTTGGTTGGATATGGTACGGCTGTCCCGGTCGTGGGGGAAGCCCCGCCGCACGAATGTGGACCGATGGTGATGTCACATGATGATCAACATGAAGGGCAGGAGGTCGTTTCTGGAAGTTATAAAGTGCAACGCAGCGAGAGCAGGACTCTTTCCTTACCCACTGGGGTTTTATGTACTTGAATTTGTCGCAATGTTAAAGCAACTCACTGGAGCAGTACAAACGGCACTACAGCTACCATCAGGCTCAGCGAGAGCCGACGCCCACTGGGGCAGGTGGCAGGATTCAAAAAGCAGTACCGTAATGCCTTGCGCTGCGACTGAACTATGCCTTTGATAAAGTGCGAGTTGGCACGAAACGCGTCAGGCTGCTGAACTTCAGGCAAGATTTCCTGTCAAACTGTGCTGCAGCTTCCACAAATAAATGTGATTTTCAACCTACCTGCGTGTGGCTCTCCCAAATGGGTAAACTCTTCTTGGTTGGATATGTTACGGCTGTCCCGGTCGTGGGGGAAGCCCCGCCGCACGAATGCGGACCGATGGTGATGTCACATGATGATCAACATGAAGGGCAGGAGGTCGTTTCTGGAAGTTATAAAGTGCAACGCAGCGAGAGCAGGACTCTTTCCTTACCCACTGGGGTTTTATTTACTTGAATTTGTCGCAATGTTAAAGCAACTCACTGGAGCAGTACAAACGGCACTATAGCTACCATCAGGCTCAGCGAGAGCCAACGCCCACTGGGGCAGGATTCAAAAAGCAGTACCATAATGCCTTGCGCTGCGACTGAACTATGCCTTTGATAAAGTGCGAGTTGGCACGAAACGCGTCAGGCTGCTGAACTTCAGGCAAGATTTCCTGTCAAACTGTGCTGCAGCTTCCACAAATAAATGTGATTTTCAACCTACCTGCGTGTGGCTCTCCCAAATGGGTAAACTCTTCTTGGTTGGATATGTTACGGCTGTCCCGGTCGTGGGGGAAGCCCCGCCGCACGAATGCGGACCGATGGTGATGTCACATGATGATCAACATGAAGGGCAGGAGGTCGTTTCTGGAAGTTATAAAGTGCAACGCGGCGAGAGCAGGACTCTTTCCTTACCCACTGGGGTTTTATTTACTTGAATTTGTCGCAATGTTAAAGCAACTCACTGGAGCAGTACAAACGGCACTACAGCTACCATCAGGCTCAGCGAGAGCCGACGCCCACTGGGGCAGGTGGCAGGATTCAAAAAGCAGTACTGTAATGCCTTGCGCTGCGACTGAACTATGCCTTTGATAAAGTGCGAGTTGGCACAAAACGCGTCAGGCTGCTGAACTTCAGGCAAGATTTCCTGTCAAACTGTGCTGCAGCTTCCACAAATAAACGTGATTTTCAACCTACCTGCGTGTGGCTCTCCCAAATGGGTAAACTCTTCTTGGTTGGATATGTTCCGGCTGTCCCGGTCGTGGGGGAAGCCCCGCCGCACGAATGCGGACCGATGGTGATGTCACATGATGATCAACATGAAGGGCAGGAGGTCATTTCTGGAAGTTATAAAGTGCAACGCGGCGAGAGCAGGACTCTTTCCTTACCCACTGGGGTTTTATTTACTTGAATTTGTCGCAATGTTAAAGCAACTCACTGGAGCAGTACAAACGGCACTACTGCTACCATCAGGCTCAGCGAGAGCCGACGCCCACTGGGGCAGGTGGCAGGATTCAAAAAGCAGTACCATAATGCCTTGCGCTGCGACTGAACTATGCCTTTGATAAAGTGCGAGTTGGCACGAAACGCGTCAGGCTGCTGAACTTCAGGCAAGATTTCCTGTCAAACTGTGCTGCAGCTTCCACAAATAAACGTGATTTTCAACCTACCTGCGTGTGGCTCTCCCAAATGGGTAAACTCTTCTTGGTTGGATATGGTATGGCTGTCCCGGTCGTGGGGAAGCCCCGCCGCACGAATGTGGACCGATGGTGATGTCACATGATGATCAACATGAAGGGCAGGAGGTCGTTTCTGGAAGTTATAAAGTGCAACGCAGCGAGAGCAGGACTCTTTCCTTACCCACTGGGGTTTTATGTACTTGAATTTGTCGCAATGTTAAAGCAACTCACTGGAGCAGTACAAACGGCACTACAGCTACCATCAGGCTCAGCGAGAGCCGACGCCCACTGGGGCAAGTGGCAGGATTCAAAAAGCAGTACCGTAATGCCTTGCGCTGCGACTGAACTATGCCTTTGATAAAGTGCGAGTTGGCACGAAACGCGTCAGGCTGCTGAACTTCAGGCAAGATTTCCTGTCAAACTGTGCTGCAGCTTCCACAAATAAATGTGATTTTCAACCTACCTGCGTGTGGCTCTCCCAAATGGGTAAACTCTTCTTGGTTGGATATGTTACGGCTGTCCCGGTCGTGGGGAAGCCCGCCGCACGAATGCGGACCGATGGTGATGTCACATGATGATCAACATGAAGGGCAGGAGGTCGTTTCTGGAAGTTATAAAGTGCAACGCAGCGAGAGCAGGACTCTTTCCTTACCCACTGGGGTTTTATTTACTTGAATTTGTCGCAATGTTAAAGCAACTCACTGGAGCAGTACAAACGGCACTACAGCTACCATCAGGCTCAGCGAGAGCCGACGCCCACTGGGGCAGGATTCAAAAAGCAGTACCATAATGCCTTGCGCTGCGACTGAACTATGCCTTTGATAAAGTGCGAGTTGGCACGAAACGCGTCAGGCTGCTGAACTTCAGGCAAGATTTCCTGTCAAACTGTGCTGCAGCTTCCACAAATAAACGTGATTTTCAACCTACCTGCGTGTGGCTCTCCCAAATGGGTAAACTCTTCTTGGTTGGATATGTTACGGCTGTCCCGGTCATGGGGGAAGCCCCGCCGCACGAATGCGGACCGATGGTGATGTCACATGATGATCAACATGAAGGGCAGGAGGTCGTTTCTGGAAGTTATAAAGTGCAAAGCGGCGAGAGCAGGACTCTTTCCTTACCCACTGGGGTTTTATTTACTTGAATTTGTCGCAATGTTAAAGCAACTCACTGGAGCAGTACAAACGGCACTACAGCTACCATCAGGCTCAGCGAGAGCCGACGCCCACTGGTGCAGGTGGCAGGATTCAAAAAGCAGTACCGTAATGCCTTACGCTGCAACTGAACTATGCCTTTGATAAAGTGCGAGTTGGCACGAAACGCGTCAGGCTGCTGAACTTCAGGCAAGATTTCCTGTCAAACTGTGCTGCAGCTTCCACAAATAAACGTGATTTTCAACCTACCTGCGTGTGGCTCTCCCAAATGGGTAAACTCTTCTTGGTTGGATATATATATATATATATTTACACAAACACACACATATATGTACATTTTGCTTAACTTTGTATGTATGTATTTAAAATGTATATTTAGATATAGATATATAGACATACATGTGGAGTCAGATTTAAACATTTTAAGCAAATAACACTGCTTTCAAGTGAAAGGTATTTGGACCACATAATGTGCCTGGCACGGTGCAGTGCCTGTTTGTTTTTTCGGTACTTCCTCCTGCCACATCTAGCAGCTGTGGTGGTGGGGAGCAAGATGGGGCTAGGACAAACAGCGCTGGGGAACCGCCCCATATTGCCGCCCTCTAGAGATGATAGTGAGCCTACATATGCGCAGTCAGCAGATCATTTAATTAGCAATGAATCCCTGGGCTGGCTCTAATGTATTTATAAACCAAGAAGCTGCAATAACCATAGAACTCCAGCTGTTAGCACAAGAGCCTGCATGGCACCTTCTATTCTGATGGGCTCTCGTCCCAGTCAATGACACAGCTTTGATAGCATGGTATTATTTCACAGCCTACGGACTCCAGTGTGTCTCTTTTATAGACAAATTTGAATGGAGCTGCTTGTTCCTTCTTGTCATGTCAGTACACTACAGCAACATTTACATTACTTTATTCAGGGCCTGATTTAGTGTTTGGTCAATGGTTGCTATGTCACAAACGTGACGGATATCCTGTCCTCCTCATTATAAGTGTATTATGATAAAATGCACTTGTACAAAGGCGGACTAGATATCCGTCACATTTGTGATGGAGTGCCCATCTGCCAAATCCTGAATGAGGTCTTCAGACCCTTCTTGCCAGAATGTGTTCCTAAACTGTGGCCATTGCATTCTTATGCCCTGCAATTAATTGTGAAGTCTCACTGGATACTTTTTTCAAATTGATTAGCTATCGTTATCCTGTAGCAGGTATGATTTCATCACCAACGCTGACCTTCTTACAAATTAAACCAGGGCCGGCTCTAGCGCTGGTGGCACCCGGTGCGACAATCATTTTTGACTCCCCCACTTCCCATGACCGCCTCCTCGAATTCTCTCACTACCACCGGGCAAAAGTGCCTCTCATCTCTCCAATCATAAGTTATTACTAAAGATAGCATCCCCCCTGAGGTTAGCGCCCCCTCCACAGGTCAGCGCAGAGTACGGCTGCACCAGTCGCCCTGCCCTAAAGCCGGCCCTGAACTAAACGATGCAGCCGAGTGACTGACATGGGTAATGATAGCGCATTCCTGTGTGCAGTGTGACAGACTCTGCTTTAATGAGTTCATAGTGGACTTGTTCTGTTTTGGTGATAATAAGATCACTTGGTCTTTACTACAGCCGACAGAGCCTGAAGCATCTGATAAGACCAATTACTGGGGTCTACAAGCTGTGAAACATTTAAGATTCAAACCTTCACATCACATACAGGTGTGAAAAGTGCTCTGAAGCACACTCAGTGCGATGAAGCACTGAATGCACATTTAAAATATAATTAACCATGATAACAGATTAATGTATGCTCCTACTGAAGGTAAAAATCGGATCCTGTACAAATTAAATGCTTCACACCGGTGTGAATTATTAGACTAACTAAACGAATTAATGTTAATTAATGAATTACGTAAAAAGATAATTAAGTAATATACCTTTATAGTTCTGAAAACCAAAATACCTCTGTAATGAGTTGGCAAACACAACAAGAGGATGGATGGAGTGGTGAAACTTTTCAACCACTCACCCCCAGTCAAGAGATCTGGGTTGAATACATCATTATTTTGCTCACTATGCCACCCCAGTTCAAACCCATCCATATGCAAATCAGTCTTGACCCTGCTCCTCTTGGCAACAGTCCAGCCCATACTGCCAGGCCGGGTCCTCCCTGGACCAGAAACAAACATCCTGGGACCGGTTTCAGGGTTTAACCCCACATCAGCCAAGCTAGCTTCAATCCAGTGGCACTGCGAGCAAGGGACCCACGGCTGGGCATACCCATGGCCACTTAGGGCTAACATAGCAAATACAACAAGATGATGGACAGAGTGCTGAAACTTTTCAATCACAATAAGACCAAAATGAGAAAAATCCAATCAGTAGACCCGGAGTTAATAATTTTAAAGAATAAACTGCAATATAGCGCCTAAAAGCATAAAGCACCAACCGTGGCAATCTGGTCACACTGGACGGGGTCAAAGTCAAAAGTTCAGATGTGGGTCGGACACAGTCCCTGATTAGACCCACTGATGTTGCCTTTGTGCCAAGAGTCCTGTTCGCGTTGGAGAGGGTCGCAAGGAGAGCGTCGCAGACAGAAGTTTGCCTGGTGCGAAGAGCAGACCGGGCGCGGTGAACGGGCAGGCTGGAGTTTCGCATTGGTGGCCCCCCATGGGCTGTTAATGCTGCTGTGCGCTGAGACGAGCTGGCAGCGGCTCACGCTGATTTTCGGAGTGAACAGTGATGTTCGGGTGCGAATGGGCCTGTTTTTGGTTGCAAGTAGCCCAGGGGCTTGATTTCAAGTGCTCCTGAGCTACACCAAGGGTCCAGAACACAAAAGGCACCACTTGGGGGTCAGGAACTCACTGAAGACGGGTCCAGAAGCTGTTGGGAAGCCTTATATGTCCCTGATGCTCAGATCAGGAGGCCGGCAGCCTAGCTCTTTGAGTAAATCTGGAGTCTGGGTTCAAGATGGAGTAGCAGGTACAGTTTTTCTTCCCCAGGCAAGAGGGCATCAGGCAGCAGGTCAGCACAGCAGAATAACAGTTCCTTTAGAGCAGCAGTCCAGGAGAGTGGCAGTCCTTGTGGCAGCACAGCAGTCCTTCTTCCTGGCAGGATATCCACAGGCCCGGAGGTGTACTGAAGAGTTGGCGTCTGAGGTCCTTCTTTTATACAGTTGAGCCTTTGAAGTGGGGAGAAGCTTCTAGAGGCATGCCTTTGAAGTGCAGAAATGCCCTGCCTTCCCTTCCCTGGTTCCAGACTAACTACAGTGAGTATGCAGCCTTTTGGGTGGAGTGGGGCTGTGCCCAGTTCCTCCCTCCCATCCTGCTAGTGATTGGCAATCTAGTCACACCTAAGCTCCTATTGTGTGTGGCTGTCTAGGAATAACAGGCAAAGCCTAACTGTCAACCAAATCCAATATTGTGACCTAGAGACAGGCTGCAGGCACCAAATGGCTAAGGCAAGAAAATGCCAACTATCTAAAAGTGGCATTTTCAGATTTTTTATTTCAAATCTGACCATAAGTTAGGATTTCACATCCGGATTCCAGAGACACCAAACATGAACTGCTTATCTCATCCCATTTGGAAAATTACACTGATCAGATGTAATAAGGCAACTCCAACATTACCCTAGGAGAGATAGGCCTTGCAGTAGTGAAAAAGGAATTTAAGAGTTTTTCACTACCAGGAGATGTAAAACTTAAAAGTACATGTTCTACCTTTTAAATACATTGTACCCTGCCCTCTGGGCTGTCCAGAGCCTACACTAGGGGTGACATATATGTATTAAAAAGGAAGGTATGGGCATGCCAAAAGGTTTAGTTTAGTTTCCTCCTAGTGATGAAGGCTACAAGTTGACGGAAGCCCTCTACATTTAACTGTGAGAGCGTGGCCCCTATGCCATGCTCTGAGGCATCCGTCTGGACAATGAATTCTTTGGAAACAGCCCTGGGAAAAGGTAGCCTAATTTACTATTTCGCTGTCCATGTCCATATTGTTTCCTTGTATTCAGGAGGTGCCTGGCTCCCTGTGCTTAGTAGTGCCATGTCGCAAGGGCTTCACCCTATTGTGCTTCAGATCGCTTGGTCTTTTAATTGATTTTATGCTTTTGTGTTTGTTACTCCCATTTTTGTTAATTAGTTTTGCTATACCAGTAATTGCCTACCAGCAGGGGAACGTGTAGTAGGCAAGAAGGGGTTGCTGGTCCCCCATTTTTTTTTCTATTTTCTCTCAGGTTTTTTAGTTTACCGATCTAGCTCTAGTGCTGATTAGCCACGCCCCCGACACCTCCCCCCTCAATCCGGCAGCTCAAAATGACGTCCGCAGCACGTCTGCGCAGCCCTGGGAAAAGGTAGCCTAATTTACTATTTCGTTGTCCTTGGCCATGTTGTTTCCTTGTATTCGGGCTCCCTGCGCTTAGTAGCGCCATTTTGCAAGGGCTTCGCCCTATTGTGCTTCAGACCGATTGGTCTTTTAATTGATTTTCTGCTTTTGTGTTTGTTATTCCCAGTTTTGTTAATTAGTTTTGCTTTACCATTAGTTGCCTACCTGCAGGGGAGCCTGCGGTAGGCAACAAGGGGTTGCTGGACCCCCGTTTTGTTTTCTGTTTTCCCTCACAATTTTTAGTTTACCGCTGTAGCGCTGAGTGGCCACACCCCCTGACACCCCACCCTCATTCCAGAAGCTCAAAATGACAGCTGCAGCGCGTCCCTGCTGCTGGCGCGCTAAAGACATGCCAAAGGCAAGCTCGTTGGCGCCCGGAACGCGACCAGTACCAGCCGCCTGTCCATTTTATACCAGATCTTAACACAAAATATTCTTATACAAGCGAATCCCTGCTATCGTTATGCCCGGCAGGTAAGTCACTGCAGTGCAGGACTCTGCTACCTCGGGACCATGCTAACAACAAGGTCTGTACGGCCTGCAAACTCACCTTGAGCGATGAAAAAATAAAAGAGACAGCTTCCCTTAACAAAGAGGTGGTCACTAAGAAACCACACAAACCTATAAAATGTCTGCTACTGAACTCCAGATCCCTAGTTAAGAATAGCCTAGACTTCCACTTTTTTATCAAGCAACATCTTATCGATGTAGCTTTTTTAACGGAAACTTGGCTAAACACTCTCTCAGGACCAGATATCACCAAATATTCAATTGTTAGGCTAGATAGACCGATGTGCAGAGGTGGTGGTATCGCCATCATTTTTAAAAAGATTTTTTCGATTAATAGTATGGCTTTCCCCTTTAATGAGGACTATGAAGCACTTATTTTCAAACTAAACTTGAATGCTAAAAACACTTTGAATGGCATTCTCATGTATCGCCCTCCTACGAACAAAACACAGTTTTCTAAATTTATTGACACGTCTCGAATCCAGATTCTGCCACACAAATCTTACCATTCTTGCCGATTTTAATTATCATTTGGAAGATACCTCTGGTAAAGAGGCCTGTTATCTTATTGACATAATGTCCAGCTTCGGCCTGGAACAAATCGTTAGCTGCCCCACCCATAAGGCAGGACACACTCTGGATGGAATCTTTACAGATCACCCTCTCTCTCTTCGGTAAAGCTCTCCCTCTCACCTGGTCCGATCAATCAGCCATTCTTTTCGACGTCAGTATCGGAAATATAAATCCTACTGCTTCTTCTTCCTCTCAGAAAACAATAAGGCTTTGGCATAAAATAGTTCCTGAACAACTCAATAGAATCCTACTATCCTCCCCTCCAGCTAATGGGACGGACTCAGACAGTATGGCCATAAACTATCATGTGTGGCTTACAAATGCCACAATGCTTTTAGCCCCTTTGGACATTCACATAAATAATAGAAGAGCATTCTCAGAACCTTAATACACAGCAAATCTTAAAATTCAGAAAAAGAAATGTTGGAACTTGGAACAAAAATGGCAGAAACATTATTCGGCCCTCGATAAAATTGAATATAGCAAGGCCCTCTCTACATACAAGACCATGATTCTACATGAAACAATAATCTATTTTACTCAAAAGATTGAGCTTGCAAAAAATTCTACCAAAGAATTATTCAACACTGTTAAATTTCTGTCTAATCCACCTATCCTAGCTAATGACAATATAAATCAATCTTTCTGCGACCTGCTCGCACTGACTTTTCAATCTAAAGTTTTAAAGGTTTTTTTGGCATTTACTGTTGGGACATAATGCACCACTGGGATTTTAAACCATAGCCAACCATCTGGAACCCTAAATAAATTTTCCTCTCTCACCACCGAACAAGCTCTCCCTATTATTCTGGGCACCAAATCAGGATCACCAGACGACTTCTGTCCTCCCAAAACTCTCCATCAGGTTGGAGAAGCATCGACTGAGCAGCTGATTCATATATTTAATAAGATCATCAATACGGGAATTTTTCCCACTTGCTGGCAAAAAGCTTCTATTGTACCTTTGATAAAAAAAGCACCTTATCCTCTTCAGATCCCACAAATTATCGTCCCATCACACGTCTGCCCCTTCCAGCCAAGGTGATGGATAAGGCACTTAATCTTGAGTTATCAGATTTTATTAATACACATAATCTCTTCGATGCTGATCAATTTGGTTTCCGCAAAGAACACATCACCGAAACTGCCCTTATCATGGCAGCAGAGAATATAAGATCCATCACTGACCGAGGTGACAGCGCGGCCCTTATCTTGTTAGACCTGTCTGCAGCCTTTGATATTGTCAACCACAAGATTCTCATCAATCACCTGCATGATCTTGGCATTAGAGATACTGCTCTATCTCTCCTGACTTCTTTCCTATTGGAGAGGAAAGAGCAAGTCGCCATAAATGGCTACACATCCCAATCTTTTTCTCTTCCGTGTGGCGTCCCCGAGGGTGCCTCCCTCAGCCCTACTCTTTTTAACCTTTACATCATTCAATTAATTAAGCTGATCAAGATGTTTCTGTTTCACTGTAGCATCGTATGCTGATTTTAAGAAAAAGGGGCCCCCTGCGTACAATGGCTTGCCAAGAGCAGGGAAAAACAATTGTCAATTAGAAAATATTCTTGGGCAAAATATATTTCATGAAAGTCTAAGGGCATGTAGATATGCAAAAACATGTCACATTATTTACTGATCAAAGGTATACAATAAATGCCATTTTACAAAAATAACATGTATGATATTTATTATTTACACAATATATGAAAAACACTAAAATGAGAGAGTAAAAGTTTTGTTGAACAACAGTATAGAAACTTTTTGTTGTACCCTTAAATGCTAGATTCAAACAAAAGAATAATAATGCTGGCTCTCACCTTATAAGACAGCCTATAAATTTTGCTCTTCACAGGTGTGCTGTCCCCAGTATCAATATAATGGGTACACCATGTGAAGATCTGCCCCCAACAACTGGCAGCAGTCTCTCTGTTGGTCTAGGTTCAGTGTAGGGAAGAGAATGACATCCTCCACCGACCCATCCTGCTCCTTGGAGGAAAGGAGGTCGACAGGAGGTTCACTCTCCTTTTCCATCCCATCATCTGTGACCAGACGGATGGTCAACTCAGACCTCTCAAAGTTGGGTTGGAGGCGATTGACCTGCAGGACTCTTAAAGGGTTCCTAAGAGAGCCTTTTGCTATCAGGGCATGTAAAACATTTAATATAACATGTCCTACTTATTAAATACACTGCACCCTGCCCTCTAGGCTGTCCAGGGCCTTACCCTTGGGGTGACTTATATATATTAAAAAGGAAGGTTTGGGCCTGGCAAAAGGTTTATTTTGCCAGGTCAAAATGGCAGTTTAAAACTGCAGACACAGGTACTTCAATTGCAGGCCCAAGACATGTTTAAAGGGCTACTTACGTAGGTGGCACAATCAGTGCTGCAGGCCCACTAGAGCATTTCATTTATAGGCCCTGGACACATGTTGTGGTACTTTAGTAAGGACTTATACATAAATTAAATATGCCAAGTGGGTGCAAGCCAATGTTACCATATTTTAGGGAACGAACACAAGCACTTTAGGACTGGTTAGCAGTGGTAAAGTGCACAGAGTCCTAAGGCCAGCAAAAACCAAGTCAGCAAAAACAGGAGGTCTGAAGGCAAAAGGTTAGGGAAAAACACACCCAAAGATGCCAGGTCTAACAGCCTCAATACGATTTGTGACTTAAAAGAGTGGCTGCAGGGATAATGAAGAACAGGTGAGTGTGTAGTGTGAGGTCGGTAGTCCAAGTTTCATTATTGCAGTAACTATTTCCCTTCTGGCATTCATGAACTTCAGAGCATCTGCCTCATTCAAGATACAGCTCTTTAAAGGGGAAAGACCCAAAGTAGGCTTTGGGTGAGCACATATTTTCAAGACATGTTGAGTTTTATTTTTGGAGTGGGATGTGTTCAGGATTTGTTTCCTGTCCCTGGTGATTAGACATTGAAGTACGGATATAAGGGTGAACCCACTGGAGGGTTAATGGGATTGCCTTTCAACTAGCAGCAGAAAACCTCTGCTTTTTCAGATGGATTTTGAAGTGTCTAAAACAAAGGCCTAACTAAAGGGCCATCAACCCTTCTTTTGTTCAAGTATCATCCTGGCTGGAAGCCATTTGGAGCCTAACACCAAGATTCCAATTCAATGGAAGGGAACAAAGACACACAGCTTATCACTTCACTAGTACTCCAGAGAAACTATGATTTGGAGGCAGGTTTTTGACTTTGTTCAACCCTTCTACGTAAGAGATTTGCTCGCACTATAAGGATGCTAGGTGTATGTGTGCATGAGTAAATGCACAAATAAATATTTAAACAGCACTTACTAATTTATTTTTTATATAATTCTTTTACAGCACTACTCATTCCATTGTAAGTTGTCAGAGCGCTTTACATCACACACAAAAACATAATAAGTAATTCAACTGTGTAAATCAATGTACAGAAAATGGTACATAAGACACCAAGGGTTACAAGGTGTAGGAGTTACATATCATCAATACTTGTAGACATTATATGTACATGGTCGAGAGAAACACAAAGTAAGAATTTAAAATGTAAATTGATGATTGGGGGCTGTCTGTACTAACAAGACTTTATTACTACCCAAAGGAACTCTTATTTGCAAACTTAGAATAGTAACAGACTGAGAAAAAAGACAATAAGGACCTAAACCCATGACTTGCAGTATGCATGCAGCTTGATGCAGATGTGTTGGAAATTCGCCCTTCCTGTAGGGTCACCTGGCATTTATTTGCCTTTTTACTGAGCTCTATTTTTGTTGGCTGTATAACCCTGTGCATTTTACCCCTGTTACCTAGAGGTAAAGTGCTTGTACACTCCATTTTTAACATATTAAAATTGGCATATCCCTCATTAGCAAATGTAAGTTACTTGTAAGTCATTCGTAAATGGTACTATTGTACCGAGGGCCTGTGTATTAAATACTACTCGTGGGTCACAGCACTCATTGTGCCACCTTCTAGAGTAGCACTGCAAAACATGTCTCCAGGACTACCACTGCTGCCTGGCTGGGCAGCTTTAAAACTCTCATTTCGACCTGGAAATCAAATCTTTTGCAGGCTTAACCCCTTGCATGCGCGGCCGATTTTCGCCCTGTGCGGGGCTTTTCATTAAGCGGGCGGGATCATGACGAGCTCAGCTCGTCATGCGCACACGAGCACTGCGCAGCATGACGAGCTGAGCTCGTCATGAGCATGGAAGGGGTTAAACTTCCTTTTTAATACTTATAAGTCACTTCTGAGGTAGGCCCTAAATGCTCACAAGGCAGCATCCATGGTATTTAAAAAGTAGGACGTGTAAATGTAATGTTTTATACGTCTTGGCAGTGAAACACCTTCTCAGTCTTTTTTCAGTGTGGCAAGGCTGGCTTCCCATACATAAACACTGGGTTACATATTAAAAACTGATCATGCTTAATTTCACTTAGGGTGCAGCTAGACTAATGCTTCAATGACTCATTTTAATAGCAATGTGAAATCTAACTTAATGGTAAAGTTGTATTATATATTACTGTTTTGGAAATGACATGGTTAGAAAGTTGTCATTTGTGTTGCCTATAACCAAAAGGCTTTCCAGCCAGTGTCCAGCTGTCACCTGGACACAGGGCTCTGGTTGTGGGGAAAGGGTCTTCTCCCTTGACAGGGTCACTAGGGTGCAGTGGCCAGTCCCTTTCTGAGCTTCATTTGATGTCTACCCTGTCACTGGCAGAGGAAGCTCACACCTAGGCCTGCCTCTTTTTTGTCTCTCTAGTCAGGCTGACTCCAACAGCAGATGTAGGGAGGGGAGGAACTGACAAGAACAGGTTTAAGGATGGACAAAGAATTTTCCTCCACCCAAATGCTGGCACTGGGCATAAATGTGGACCCCACAGACCTCTCCTCAGAAAACATCTAGACCTCTGAAGAATTAGAAAAAGCCCAGCCCTGCTGTCTAAAGGACCTGAAGGAAGTTGGATCTGCTTAACTGGAACCCAGGACCCCGCAACTGACTCCAAGGGTCAGTTGACTGACCTCCTGTTTGAGCTACATGGACACAAAAAGCTTTCGGAAGTCCTTTCCCTGAAACTGCCCAGCTCACCATAACCATTTGGACCTGCCCTGGACCTTGCGTTTGGCCTCTGTTGGAGCGAGTCCTAACCCCCCAAGTGGTACCCACCAGGTCCTGGACCTGTGGCTGGTGTTAGAGTGTCTTCTTCCTGTTGCCAAACTGCAAGAAGTAGAACTTATAACATTTTTGCCAACTTTCTGCCTGGATAACCGACGGAGAGAGGCATTGCTGTTGAAGTCGGAGCCATTGACTAGCTGGTCTGCCTCAGCTTGCTGGTTTGTCCAGGTGAAGGAGATCTAACTTCCAGAAAAAATTCCAAGTCCGAACACAGAGGGCTTCATCAGGACAGACGTTGAGCAGCATTCAATAGAAGTCGAGGCCTTTCTTGGTACAGACTTCACCCGCTCAGAGCTTTCTTGCCTTTATCAATGTCAACACTGGGACCCCATTCTTCAGCAACTCGCTGTCATCAAGCCCTGTTTCAAATCCAGCTTGCGGTTGCCCTCTGAGGACTTGTCGACGATCCTGTTTTCTCTATAAAAGTTTCTAAGTCAGAAGGTAAACATTACACCAGAATGAACATGGTGTCTGTAGCTGACCTGTGCTCCTTCGCGGTTGCCCTTAACATTTGAATTTGACACGGTCTAGCATGACCAGATAAAGGTGGTTGGCACTTTGTTCTGTTTGGCACTATTTTTATTTCAAACTTTAGAAATTCATATCTCCGGCTCTACTTCATGAATTGTTGTCTCCTTGGTGTCATTTTATTTATTACAATTTACTGTATTTTTCTAAATTGTTATTTTTGTTGTTGTATTGAGCTTTCAATTTATTACTGTTTGAGTGCTGCATATATACTTTACACATTGTCACTAAGTTAAACCTGACTGGTTTGCTCCAAGCTGTCTGAGGGTTAAGCACAGGTTTACTTAGAGACTTTAGTGGTTCACTTTGACGAGGGTTTTGATTATTGTTTGAGAAGGGTTCTCACCCCATCAACTAATATTTCAATTTGTTACACCAGTTGATAGATCACTGTGCTACGTAAGAGAGATTGCAACTTAGGAACTAGATGTAACAAAAAGATCTCTGTGTCAAAAGCAGTAACTCACCTATCTACTTAAAATACAAATCTGCATATCACACAATATGCTTTGTAGCAGGCACATCAAATCTCTATGCTACTTTAAGAGTCAGAACTATGACTAAAGAAAAAAAAAGATCTTGTGAGCAAGTGCATTAACCATCAGAGTTATCTTCCAATTATTATTAACCCCCATCATTTTCTGCACACACAAAGATTGCAGCAGCAGATGCTGTAACTCATAAGATACCTTAAAATTCAGCCTCTTTGTGACTAATGAATTAAGCAGAACATATTTACTCTCATATTTGTCCTTCTTGCCAATTTTGTTGCAGCACATTTAAAATAAATAATGTATACAATGACTCTGCTGCTTCTTATGACTCTGCTCCTTGTGACTCCTTTTTCTTCTGCCACAACTTGAACCCCAAATTCTGGATTCCCAGAGTAAAACTTTTCCAATTCCAGCACTGACTGCATTATAGCCCCATAGTTCATTAAACTGGTTAATTATTTCAGCCATAATTATGAATGGTTATTCCCCATTGCCTGATGTGATACCTGCTGCCAATTAGGGTCATCTGGAGGTGGAGCCGGCTCTTTCATCGCCACTGATCCAACACTAACATTGAGGCTACTACTGAGGTTCCCAGTTACTGCGGCTGCAGCAATAGTTTTGGAAAGGACTTGAAGATCCGAGTATTGTAGTTGCCCTGCAGAACACCAAAAAAACAGTGTTAAAAAAATAGCAGATTGTCCCAGGGAACAGAGGCTCTCATTTAATTAATTTTAGGTCTGACCTAGAGTTAACCTAATGTCATGCTAGCTTCCTTTACACACACATGCACACATGCACATCTCCCCTCTCTCTCTCTCTCTCTCTCTCTCTCTCTCCATCTAGTTCTCTCTCTCTCTCTCTTTCTCTCTTTTTATGCACTGTAGCCAGTCAATAGTTGCACAGTACTGAATGGCTATTACCTGACTATGTAGTAGTCACTAATAATCGAAAGCTGTACATTGTAAACCACTTCCAGGTTAACCTGTACAGCCAGGTCAGAGGTCTCATAACTAGTCCTGTGAGGGCAACTTGCCAACGCCACTCTGGCAACAAGCACTGTCCGACCATCTCCATTATCAATTTTCAGGAAACGAGGACCTCACCTTAAACTAAATTTCAACAGACCATTTTATTAATTGAGCTTAGCAATGCTTGAACAACAGTACTAATTAAAGTTGAGCAACCTTTAAACAGTGTAGCGCACACTACTTAAGTTCTTACCGCCTCATACCCCTTAGTAGAAAAATCCTTAATATAGTTTAAGGGTTATCACGTAACAAAAATATTAATATGATTTCTATTGTTTCACTGTCTTCTCAACTGCTGACCTGTTAAGTGAGGAGTAAACATGTACGTCTCATAAACTTTGCATAGGAAGCTACGGCCATCCCAAATATTAGCTAAAATAACAATCAGCATATCTCAGACACCCAGCATTCTGTCACTTGGTCGCTTAGCCTGATTTGTCCATGCTCCTATATCTATTTAACCAACCTTCATCCTTGTCTGCCATTAAGGTATTTCAGTTGATGGGACAATATCACTTTGTGGGTAATATTCACATTGTTTGGGACATGGGCAACTTTCTCAGAAGATCCGCCTACTTTGCGACTTAGAAGAAACCATGCTTTTCACAGGAAATTTGATAAAGTACCTCATGGCCTTCACAGTAATGTCCAAAGCCTAGACTTTGTAAACAGTTGTGTGATTCCACTTGAGTCATTCTCAGACAAACAGGGCAGGGGGTCATGCCCTTTGTGGTGGGATTATAAAAGTGAGCTCTGTGTGGGGGCATTTGACATCTGGATGTCTGCTTGGCATGGTTCCCCAGCTGCAGGGATATGGCACAAGTGAACTGTTGTCTTCGGCTCCCGTCCAAAGCACCACTTGCGCAGAATCACATACCATTCCTAACATTTGTTCATGGTTAGTGTCATTGCCTGTGCTACGACTACTGAAACGCATTTTAATAAAATAAATGACACTTGCCTGTGGTGTTGGTACTGTTGCTTGTCGTCAAAGCTGGAGGCTCTGCAATTTGTACAGTAACAGACAATCCGGTTGCCCTCTTTCTGCGCTTACTGGAAGCTTCAATGATCTTTGTGATGTGGATTTTATTTGCTGGGATCTTTAGGAAAAGCGCAAGATTTTTCACCAAGTTGTTCCCTTTGTAAAACTCATTTGTAGTCATGGCGGGGAGGTTAAATGAAATCACGAGCAGTGGGGACGTGCGAATTTCAACAGGTGTTGATCCTCTTAGCAAGATATATAGCATCTGATAGGTACTATCAAAGTAGGTTTCACCAGGAGTAGTGGAGTTCAATGCTGGGACATACTGTCCTGGGGAAATAGGAACAAAACGCAGACACTCAGAGGCCTACATTCTAGTACGTATCAATAAAGTGAAGCTGTAATAAATAGTAAACATGCATTATAAATCAATCTAACTGCAATCACTTTAGGATGATTTATGATTAAAGTGGTAAACCCTATGCTATCTATTTTGATAGCTGTCTTCTACAACCTGTCTCATTGACCACCTGTTTCTTCATCCAAACTAAGCATTTAAGTAACTTATCTAACTATTTAATACACATTTACAGTTGTTATTCATCCACCCAACTACGTATCAACCAGACAACTATCTAATCTTCTGCCCACTCATCAGTACAATCATCCATCCATCCATCCATTCACCCATCCATCCATTCATCCATCCATCCACCTTATATATTCGGCTGACCATTAGCGCCATGCTTCTCTACTATCAAATTGACTCTAATTTTTACAGCGCCATATTTCAGAAGTCCAAGTGGCTTGCGGTACGTTGAAAACAGCGCCGTCCACCGGCAACTGAAATTTCACAAGACTATGGGCTCGATTACGATGTCGGACAGACCTGAGTCCGTCCGACATCGTTTGGGAACTGGGACCAAACAACCTCCTGCCGTCTGTCCCAACTCAGCAATTAGGATGAGACCGAACACTGTTCGGTCGCATTCCTATTCTTTACAATGGGAGCATGCATTCCGACTGGAATGCATGCTCTCATTATAAAGAGCTGAGGTGCAGTTCATCCCTGCAGCTGGTGGCAGGCACCTCATGGTGCCTGCCACCTGGTGCAGGGATCAACAGGGAGGCACAATAGATGCCCCCTAGGCTGCCATCCAGAGGCCTTGCACCCAGGGGGGCCCTGCTGGGGGCCCCCAAGGTTGGATTCCCACAGCCTTGCTGTGTCGGAAAGGCCGGCACAGAAAGGCTGTTGGAATCTGCCATCGTAATCCCTCGGGCGGAAAGAGCCGCACGAGGGATTACTGGAGGTTTTCCGAATGGCAGACGAGCTCTCCGAGCCTGTCGGAGGCCATTTGGAAATCCAGTTCAGATTCCTTTATGACCGACCCCATCAAAATGGGTCAGTCAGAAAGGAATCCGAACAGCTGATTACGATGCCATAGGAACGGCTCCAACCGAGGGTCAGAGCCTTTTCCTATGGCATCGTAATCGGGCCCTAAGTCTGATGGCTAATCTATTTATATCTGAAGAAAAATGGGCAGGCCAGAAGTCAGTGCAAGCACCTACCTGCATATTCTGTTTTGTTTAATGTAAAGTCGGTCCTGTCAGCATTCCACTGGGCATTATTAGGGCCAACAAAAGAATTGTTAACATACACGTCCAAGCGCTGGGGATTTGAATAGTAAATTGCCACTCGAACAACCTAAGAAACAAAGTAAGACGTTACACCACCCTTTTGAGACATTAGCGATGGCAAAACATAAAAGGACTTTCTTGAGCACATGAATATCTGCATGGCAGTGTCTTCTAAAACACTGCACCTATTATATGACCAAAGCAGGTCAACAACCATCTCTACACTTGATAAGGAGTTCCTATTTATTTAGAAAAGGAGCTAAATGTGATCTGTAGATAGATTTCCTCAACTAATCTTGGAAGGAAAAGTTCCATAGATAGCTCTACACCACATTACACACACAAAGACATCAGAACTGGAAAAATAGTAATTATAGCTGATCCCACACCCATGGACATAGTGTACTCCTTGGTACACAATTCCACTAACAACACCCGTATGAAATAGGGCACTGTGAGCCAACGTCAGATTAGATCATATATCTACCCTCGGTGAGAAGTGCAATATATGAGATATTACTATGCCTTCTGGTGCATGGATGTAAGAGTATGAATATTAAATAGCCTGCTTGAGCATAGTTGCGTCATATGGGTCCCGGAGATTATAATGGATGCACCTGATGATTCCTTTCACATGTGTGTTAAAAAGAGAGCTTCTCTGACAGCAAGATTAAAACATGTGATGAGAGGACAGGAGTTTTTACAGGAAAGATGAACTAATGTATATATTGATGAGCAGTGCTAGCAGATGCATGGGATGAGTGTTGACTGGAGAGAAGGTGACGGCTGGCTGATGCCACATAGGATTCTGTAACCATCTACTTGTACAATCAACCAGCTATTAGCTTTAAAGCTTTACAGACTAGCCCTCATGCACCTTTACCATACATCCATATTTGGGTGGCTATAATCATGCCTGTGCCTTCCTGGCAAATATGGCCCAAAACACACAGGTGCATTGCTAATGAAAGATCAATTAGCAACCAGATCCCTTTGATATATAACCTTATACTTTAACTGGGCTTAAAAGACTTGCCCTAGCCACGGTGGTTGTTTGGATGAATTCACACCACCCAGAGTTTGATTTGTTCAGACATTTCACTCGTACAAAACCAGAGAAATTCAGCCGTTATAGTTAGCTGAGCTAACTATAACTCGCGCCCCCGCAATGCACTGCTGATGATGTCACATATTACATCACTCATGACATGGTCAGTGACATCACTGATTACATTTTAAATGACATCACTGATGACATCACTGATGACATCATCCAGTGACTGAGTGCTTCTAAAAAGTTTAAGAATGTTATATATATATATATATATATATATATACATATATATATATATGTATATATATATATATATATATATATATATATATGCCAAGGTGTATTGAAGAATGAGTGGGTGTATGAGTGTCTGTATGGATGATTTAGTGGGTGTGTGACTGACTGTATAAGTGAGTGATTGAACGTGTCTTAGTGAACCTATGGGTGAGTGACTAATCTGTGTGAATGTGTGTATTAGCCTGTCAGTTGGTGTGTAAGTGGCTGCATGGGTTGATGAGTAGGTACATGAGTGTCTATATGGGTTATTGATTAGCTGTCTGAGTACCTGTATGGGTGCCTGGGTGTCTGTGTGGGTGGGTGGGAGGGGTGACTCCCTGCATGGATGTGTGAGTGGGTGATTCACTGGGTGTATGGGTTCATGAGTGCACCTGTGATGGGCTGTATGGGTGAGTGAGTGTGTGTATGGCTGTGTTGGTGTGTGAATGGATGTCTCAGTGGTGTATGTGTGAGTAACTACATATGTGAAAGGCAGTATATGTGAGTGTTGTAGTATATAAATGACTGTATGTAAGAGTGAGTGATTGTGAGAGTGGCTGTATAGATGAGTGTGTGCTTGTGATTGTATAAGAGAGTAAGTATGTGTTAGTATCTGTATGAATATGTGAGGTGGTGTGTATATAACTGTATAGGTGAGTAAATGGCAGCGTGATTGACTCTTTGGGTGACTGACTAGGCATGTGAGTAACTCTATGGATGAGTGCCAGTGTGCAAGTGTCTGTATTGGTGTATGAGTACATATATCAGTGGCTGTAAACATGAGTGACTGCATGTATGAGTGACTGTATGGGTGAGTGAGTGGATGTGTGTGTAGAACTATGGATCAGTGAGTGGGTATGTACTAACTGGTATTGGTGTGTCTATGGTTTCGGGCATGGTACTCTGTATTTTAGAGTGGTTGTATGAAAGGTTATATTAGGGTATGAATAGGTGCATCAGAGATTAAGTGGATGATGTCATCAGTGATGTCATCAGTGATGTCATTTGAGATGTCATCAGTGATGTCATCAGTGATGTCATTGACCGTGTCATGAGTGATGTAATATGTTACATCATCAGCAGTGCATTGCTGGGGCGTGAGTTATAGTTAGCTCAGCTAACTATAACGGCTGAATTTCTCTGGTTTTGTATGAGTGAAATGTCAGCCTAACTATAACATCCCTGAAACCTGTGGGTTTTTCAATGACTATCTAAGGTGTTATAAATGTAAATTCCTTACTATAACGTCCCTGAAACCTGTGTCTTTTTCCAGTGATTTTTTAAGGTTTTTTAAATGCTAATTCCTAAATAACATCCCTGAAACCTGTGGTTTTTTCAGTGAAGTTCTAAGGTTTTTTAAATGCTATTTCCTTACTATAACATCCCTGTAACCTTTGGTTTTTTAAGTGAATTTCTATGGTTTATTAGCTAGTACTCGCGGTTGCAGAGTGGTGGAGAAAAGGGGCGGGGCTTCTGACCAGCTCTCAGGAATATTGCTGTTTTGGAATTGGGAGGCAAGAGAAGTGCAGAAAGAAGCAACAGAACTGCAGAAAGAAGAAGAAAGGTGCAGAAAGAGGAAGAAAGGCACAGAAAGAAGCAGGAGAAGTGCAGAAAGAGGCAAGTGAGGTGCAAAAAGAGCCACGAGAGGTGCAGAAAGAGGCAAGAGAGGTGCAGAAAGAAGAAGGAAGGCCCAGAAAGAAGGAAGAGAGGTGCAGAAAGAAGCAACAGAGGTGCAGAAAGAGGCAAGAGAAATGCAGAAAGAAGCAAGAGAACTGCAGAAAGAGGCAAGAGAAGTGCAGAAAGAAACACGAGAACTGCAGAAAGAGGAAAAAAGGCACATAAAGAGGAAGAAAGGTGCAAAAAAAAGCAAGAGAAGTGCATACAGAAGCAAGAGAGGTACAGAAAGAAGAAAGAGAAGTGCAGAAAGAGGCAATAGAAGTGGAGAAAGAGGCGAGAGATGAGAAAGAAGAAGAAAGGCACATAAAGAGGCAAGAGAGATGCAGAAAGAGGCAAGAGAAGTGCAGAAAGAGGAAGAAAGGTGCAGAAAGAAGCAAAAGAAGTACAAGAAGATGCAACAGAGGTGCAGAAAGAGGCCTACTTAGACTATACCTTTCCACAGACTTATACAAAGTAGCATAATCACTAATCCTTCTCCCAAGATGTCTTAAACTTCACTTTTCTCTTGAAGGTTCACTATTCATCAACTGCTTAGAATGTTAGGCCTACCAAATGTAAAACAGCAATCCTAACCATAACACTGTTGTAAGTCTCACCAAGTTTGTGAAGGTATGCATGCGTGTGTCTGTGCTTTTACCTAGTGACATGTTACATAAAAATAAACATACAAATACTTGAATACCTGTGTTTCAAACAGCATACTCTGTACATTTGTGCACAAGAAGGTGTATGTATTTCTTTCTGCTCATAATACAGGGCACATGGGTATTCAATAGTATATTTGAGGGGCTCTATAACACCTACATACATAAGACATGTCTGCCTGTGCAACCGAATGACAGAGCAGAACTGAGAAGATTTGACCACCTTAGGAGAAGCTACCAGCTTTTTAAGCTACCATCTTCAGATGCATAACACATGTGAGAATACATGTACAAGTAGACATATACCCCAGTCACGAGAGCACACAGACCTTTAAACTTGACAGCTTGCACTTCCCATTTGAGTACAGAAAGAGGCAAGAGAAGTACAGAAAGAGGCAAGAGAAGTGCAGAAAAAAACAAAAGAGGTGCAGAAAGAGGAAGAAAGGTGCAGAAAGAGGCTAGAAAGGTGCAGAAAGAAGAGAGTGAGGTGCAGAAAGAGGCAAGAGAGGTGCAGAAAGAAGAGAGTGAGGTGCAGAAAGAGGCAAGAGAGGTGCAGAAAGAAGAGAGTGAGGTACAGAAAGAGGAAAGAGAGGTGCAGAAAGAAAAGAGTGAGGTGTGAAAAGAAAAGAGTGAGGTACAGAAAAAAGAGAGTGAGGTGCAGAAAGAGGCAAGAGAGATGCAGAAAGAAGAGAGTGAGGAGCAGAAAGAGACAAGAGAGGTTGAGAAAGAGGCAAGAGAGGTGCAGAAAGAAGAGAGTGAGGTACAGAAAGAGGCAAGAGAAGTGCAGAAAGAGGCAAGAGAGGTGAGGAAAGAGGCAAGAGAAGTAAGAAAAGAGCAAGAGAAGTGCAGAAAGAGGCAAGAAAGGTGAAGAAAAAGAGCAAGAGAAGTACAGAAAGAGGCAAGAGAGGTGCAGAAAGAAGAGTGAGGTACAGAAAGAGGCAAAAGAAGTGCAGAAAGAAACAAGTAAGAGGCAAGAGAGGTACAGAAAGAGGCAAGAGAAGTGCAGAAAGAAGCAAGAGAGGTGCAGAAAGAGGCAAGAGAGGTACAGAAAGACGAGAGTGAGGTGCAGAAAGATGGAAGAGAAGTGCAGAACGAGGCAAGTGAGGTGCAGAAAGAGGCAAGAGGGGTACATAAAGATGCAAGAGGTACAGAAAGAGGCAAGAGGTACAGAAAGAGGCAAGAGAGGTGCAAAAAGAAGAGTGAGGTGCAGAAAGAGGCAAGCAAGGTACAGAAAGAAGAGAGTGAGGTGCAGAAAGAGGCAGAAGTGCAGAAAGAGGCAAGTGAGGTGCAGAAAGAGGCAAGAGAGGTACAAAAAGAGGCAAGAGAGATACAAAAAGAAGAAAGTGAGGTGCAGAAAGAGGCAAGAGAAGTGCAGAAAGAAGAGAGGGAGGTGCAGAAAGAGGCAAGTGAGGTGCCAAAAATGGCAAGAGAGGTACATAAAGAGGCAAGAGAAATACAGAAAGAGGCAAGAGAGGCACAGAAAGAAGAGAGTGAGGTGCAGAAAGAGGCAAGAGGAGTGCAGAAAGAGGCAAGTGAGGTGCAGAAAGAGGCAATAGAGGTACAGAAAGAGACGAGAGGTGCAGAAAGTGGCAAGAGAAGTGCAGAAAGAAGCAAGAGAAGAGCAGAAAAAGGCAAGAGAGGTGCAGAAAGAATAGAGTGAGGTGCAGAAAGAGGCAAGTGAGGTGCAGAAAGAGGCAAGAGAAGTGCAGAAAGGGGCAAGTGAGGTGAAGAAAGAGGCAAGAGAGGTACAAAGGCAAGAGGTACTGAAAAAGGCAAGAGAGGTTCAAAAAGAAGAGAGTGGGGTGCAGAAAGAGGCAAGAGAGGTAGAGAAAGAAGAGTGAGTAGCAGAGAGAGGCAAGAGAAGTGCAGAAAGAGGCAAGTGAGGTGCAGAAAGAGGCAAGAGAGGTACAGAAAGAGGCAATGGAAATGCAGAAAGAAGAGAGTGAGGTGCAGAAAGAGGCAAGTGAGGTGCCGAAAGAGGCAAGAGAGGTACAGAAAGAAGAGAGTGAGGTGCAGAAAGAGGCGAGTGAGGTTCAGAAAGAAGAGAGTGAGGTGCAGAAAGAGACAAGAGAGGTACAGAAAGAGGCAAGAGAGGTGCAGAAAGAAAAGAGTGAGGTACAGAAAGAGGCAAAAGAAGTGCAGAAAGAGACAAGAAAGGTGCAGACAGAAGCAAGAGAGGTACAGAAAGATGCAAGAGAAGTGCAGAAAGAGGCAAGAGAGGTGCAGAAAGAGGCAAGAGAGGTGCAGAAAGAAGCAACTGAGTTGCAGAAAGAGGCAAGAGAGGTACAGAAAGGAGAGTGAGGTGCAGAAAGATGCAATAGAAGTGCAGAAAGTGGCAAGTGAGGTGCAGAAAGAGGCAAGAGGGGTACAGAAAGAGGCAAGAGGTACAGAAAGAGGCAAGAGAGGTGCAAAAAGAAGAGAGTGAGGTACAGAAAGAGGCAAGAGAGGTACAGAAAGAGGCAAGAGAGGTGCAAAAAGAAGAAAGTGAGGTGCAGAAAGAGGCAAGAGAGGTACAGAAAGAAGAAAGTGAGGTGAGGAAAGAGAAGTGCAGAAAGAGTCAGGTGAGATGCAGAAAGAGGAAAGTTAGGTGCAGAAAGAGGCAAGAGAAGTGCAGAAAGAAGAGAGTGAGGTACAGAAAGAGGCAAGTGAGGTGCCGAAAGTGGCAAGAGAGGTACATAAAGAGGCAAGAGAAATATGGAAAGAGGCGAGAGAGGTACAGGGAGAAGAAGAGAAGTGCAGAAAGAGGCAAATGAGGTGCAGAAAGAGGCAAGAGAGGTACAGAAAGAAGAGAGTGAGGTACAGAAAGAGCCTGGAGAAGTGCAGAAAGTAGCAAGTGAGGTACAAAAAGAGGCATTAGAGGTACAGAAAGAGGCAATAGAAGTGCAGAAAGTGGCAAGAGAAGTGCAGAAAGAGGCACGTGAGGTGCAGAAAGAGGCAAGAGCGGTACAGAAAGAGGCAAGAGAAGTGCAGAAAGAGGCAAGAAAAGTACAGAAGAGGCAAGAGAGGCGCAGAAAGACAAGAGTGAGGTGCAGAAAGAGGCAAGTGAGGTGCAGAAAGAGGCAAAAGAAGTGCAGAAAGAGGCAAGTGAGGTGCAGAAAGAAGTAAGAGGGGTACAGAAAGAGGCAAGAGAAGTGCAGAAAGAGGCAAGAGAGGTGCAGAAAGAGGCAAGAGAGGTGTAGAAAGAAGCAAGTGAGGTGCAGAAAGAGGCAAGAGTGGTACAGAAAGAAGAGAGTGAGATGCAGAAATATGCAAGAGAAGTGCAGAGAGGCAAGTGAGGTGCAGAAAGAAGAGGGGTACAGAAAGAGGCAAGAGGTACAGAAAGAGGTAAGAGAGGTGCAGAAAGAAGAGAGTGAGGTGCAGAAAGAGGCAAGAGAAGTGCAGAAAGAGGCAAGTGAGGTGCAGAAAGAGGAAAGTGAGGTGCAGAAAGAGGGAAGAGAGGTGCAGAAAGAGGCAAGAGAAGTACAGAAAGAAGAGAGTGAGGTGCAGAAAGAGGCAAGTGAGGTGACGAAAGTGGCAAGAGAGGTACATATAGAGGCAAGAGAAGTACAGAAAGAGGCAAGAGAAGCACAGGAAGAAGAAGAGAAGTGCAGAAAGAGGCAAGTGAGGTGCAGAAAGAGGCAAGAGAGGTACAGAAAGAAGAGAGTGATGTGCATAAAGAGGCAAGAGAAGTGCAGAAAGAAGCAAGTGAGGTACAGAAAGAGGCATTAGAGGTACAGAAAGAGGCAAGAGAAGTACAGAAAGAGGCAAGAGAAGGGCAGAAAGAGGCATGTGAGGTGCAGAAAGAGGCAAGAGCGGTACAGAAAGAGGCAAGAGAAGTGCAGAAAGAGGCAAGAAAAGTGCAGAAGAGGCAAGAGAGGTGCAGAAAGAATAGAGTGAGGTGCAGAAAGAGCAAGTGAGGTACAGAAAGAGGCAAGAGAAGTGCAGAAAGAGGCAAGTGAGGTGCAGAAAGAGGCAAGAGAGGTACAGAGGCAAGAGGTACAGAAAGAGGCAAGAGAGGTGCAAAAAGAAGAGAGTGAGGTGCAGAAAGAGGCAAGTTGGGGTACAGAAAGAAGAGTGAGGTGCAGAAAGAGGCATGAGAAGTGCAGAAAGAGGCAAGTGAGGTGCAGAAAGAGGCAAGAGAGGTACAGAAAGAGGCAATGGAAATGCAGAAAGAAGAGAGTGAGGTGCAGAAAGAGGCAAGTGAGGTGCCGAAAGAGGCAAGAGAGGTACAGAAAGAAGAGAGTGAGGTGCAGAAAGAGGCGAGTGAGGTTCAGAAAGAAGAGAGTGAGGTGCAGAAAGAGACAAGAGAGGTACAGAAAGAGGCAAGAGAGGTGCAGAAAGAAAAGAGTGAGGTACAGAAAGAGGCAAAAGAAGTGCAGAAAGAGACAAGTAAGGTGCAGACAGAAGCAAGAGAGGTACAGAAAGATGCAAGAGAAGTGCAGAAAGAGGCAAGAGAGGTGCAGAAAGAGGCAAGAGAGGTGCAGAAAGAAGCAACTGAGTTGCAGAAAGAGGCAAGAGAGGTACAGAAAGAAGAGAGTGAGGTGCAGAAAGATGCAATAGAAGTGCAGAAAGTGGCACGTGAGGTGCAGAAAGAGGCAAGAGGGGTACAGAAAGAGGCAAGAGGTACAGAAAGAGGCAAGAGAGGTGCAAAAAGAAGAGAGTGAGGTACAGAAAGAGGCAAGAGAGGTACAGAAAGAGGCAAGAGAGGTGCAGAAAGAAGAAAGTGAGGTGCAGAAAGAGGCAAGAGAGGTACAGAAAGAAGAAAGTGAGGTGAGGAAAGAGAAGTGCAGAAAGAGTCAGGTGAGATGCAGAAAGAGGAAAGTTAGGTGCAGAAAGAGGCAAGAGAAGTGCAGAAAGAAGAGAGTGAGGTACAGAAAGAGGCAAGTGAGGTGCCGAAAGTGGCAAGAGAGGTACATAAAGAGGCAAGAGAAATATGGAAAGAGGCGAGAGAGGTACAGGGAGAAGAAGAGAAGTGCAGAAAGAGGCAAATGAGGTGCAGAAAGAGGCAAGAGAGGTACAGAAAGAAGAGAGTGAGGTACAGAAAGAGCCTGGAGAAGTGCAGAAAGTAGCAAGTGAGGTACAAAAAGAGGCATTAGAGGTACAGAAAGAGGCAATAGAAGTGCAGAAAGTGGCAAGAGAAGTGCAGAAAGAGGCACGTGAGGTGCAGAAAGAGGCAAGAGCGGTACAGAAAGAGGCAAGAGAAGTGCAGAAAGAGGCAAGAAAAGTACAGAAGAGGCAAGAGAGGTGCAGAAAGACAAGAGTGAGGTGCAGAAAGAGGCAAGTGAGGTGCAGAAAGAGGCAAAAGAAGTGCAGAAAGAGGCAAGTGAGGTGCAGAAAGAAGTAAGAGGGGTACAGAAAGAGGCAAGAGAAGTGCAGAAAGAGGCAAGAGAGGTGCAGAAAGAGGCAAGAGAGGTGTAGAAAGAAGCAAGTGAGGTGCAGAAAGAGGCAAGAGAGGTACAGAAAGAAGAGAGTGAGATGCAGAAATATGCAAGAGAAGTGCAGAGAGGCAAGTGAGGTGCAGAAAGAAGAGGGGTACAGAAAGAGGCAAGAGGTACCGAACGAGGTAAGAGAGGTGCAGAAAGAAGAGAGTGAGGTGCAGAAAGAGGCAAGAGAGGTGCAGAAAGAAGAGAGTGAGGTGCAGAAAGAGGCAGAAGTGCAGAAAGACGCAAGTGAGGTACAGAAAGAGGCAAGAGAGGTACAGAAAGAGGCAAGAGAGGTGCAAAAAGAAGAAAGTGAGGTGCAGAAAGAGGCAAGAGAGGTGCAGAAAGAAGAGAGTGAGGTGCAGAAAGAGGCAAGAGAAGTGCAGAAAGAGGCAAGTGAGGTGCAGAAAGAGGAAAGTGAGGTGCAGATAGAGGGAAGAAGGTGCAGAAAGAGGCAAGAGAAGTACAGAAAGAAGAGAGTGAGGTGCAGAAAGAGGGAAGTGAGGTGACGAAAGTGGCAAGAGAGGTACATATAGAGGCAAGAGAAGTACAGAAAGAGGCAAGAGAAGCACAGGAAGAAGAAGAGAAGTGAAGAAAGAGGCAAGTGAGGTGCAGAAAGAGGCAAGAGAGGTACAGAAAGAAGAGAGTGATGTGCATAAAGAGGCAAGAGAAGTGCAGAAAGAAGCAAGTGAGGTATAGAAAGAGGCATTAGAGGTACAGAAAGAGGCAAGAGAAGTGCAGAAAGAGGCAAGAGAAGGGCAGAAAGAGGCATGTGAGGTGCAGAAAGAGGCAAGAGCGGTACAGAAAGAGGCAAGAGAAGTGCAGAAAGAGGCAAGAAAAGTGCAGAAGAGGCAAGAGAGGTGCAGAAAGAATAGAGTGAGGTGCAGAAAGAGCAAGTGAGGTACAGAAAGAGGCAAGAGAAGTGCAGAAAGAGGCAAGTGAGGTGCAGAAAGAGGCAAGAGAGGTACAGAGGCAAGAGGTACAGAAAGAGGCAAGAGAGGTGCAAAAAGAAGAGAGTGAGGTGCAGAAAGAGGCAAGAGGGGTACAGAAAGAAGAGTGAGGTGCAGAAAGAGGCATGAGAAGTGCAGAAAGAGGCAAGTGAGGTGCAGAAAGAGGCAAGAGAGGTACAGAAAGAGGCAATGGAAATGCAGAAAGAAGAGAGTGAGGTGCAGAAAGAGGCAAGTGAGGTGCCGAAAGAGGCAAGAGAGGTACAGAAAGAAGAGAGTGAGGTGCAGAAAGAGGCGAGTGAGGTTCAGAAAGAAGAGAGTGAGGTGCAGAAAGAGACAAGAGAGGTACAGAAAGAGGCAAGAGAGGTGCAGAAAGAAAAGAGTGAGGTACAGAAAGAGGCAAAAGAAATGCAGAAAGAGACAAGTAAGGTGCAGACAGAAGCAAGAGAGGTACAGAAAGATGCAAGAGAAGTGCAGAAAGAGGCAAGAGAGGTGCAGAAAGAGGCAAGAGAGGTGCAGAAAGAAGCAACTGAGTTGCAGAAAGAGGCAAGAGAGGTACAGAAAGAAGAGAGTGAGGTGCAGAAAGATGCAATAGAAGTGCAGAAAGTGGCAAGTGAGGTGCAGAAAGAGGCAAGAGGGGTACAGAAAGAGGCAAGAGGTACAGAAAGAGGCAAGAGAGGTGCAAAAGAAGAGAGTGAGGTGCAGAAAGAGGCAAGAGAGGTACAGAAAGAGGCAAGAGAGGTGCAAAAAGAAGAAAGTGAGGTGCAGAAAGAGGCAAGAGAGGTACAGAAAGAAGAAAGTGAGGTGAGGAAAGAGAAGTGCAGAAAGAGTCAGGTGAGATGCAGAAAGAGGAAAGTTAGGTGCAGAAAGAGGCAAGAGAAGTGCAGAAAGAAGAGAGTGAGGTACAGAAAGAGGCAAGTGAGGTGCCGAAAGTGGCAAGAGAGGTACATAAAGAGGCAAGAGAAATATGGAAAGAGGCGAGAGAGGTACAGGGAGAAGAAGAGAAGTGCAGAAAGAGGCAAATGAGGTGCAGAAAGAGGCAAGAGAGGTACAGAAAGAAGAGAGTGAGGTACAGAAAGAGCCTGGAGAAGTGCAGAAAGTAGCAAGTGAGGTACAAAAAGAGGCATTAGAGGTACAGAAAGAGGCAATAGAAGTGCAGAAAGTGGCAAGAGAAGTGCAGAAAGAGGCACGTGAGGTGCAGAAAGAGGCAAGAGCGGTACAGAAAGAGGCAAGAGAAGTGCAGAAAGAGGCAAGAAAAGTACAGAAGAGGCAAGAGAGGTGCAGAAAGACAAGAGTGAGGTGCAGAAAGAGGCAAGTGAGGTGCAGAAAGAGGCAAAAGAAGTGCAGAAAGAGGCAAGTGAGGTGCAGAAAGAAGTAAGAGGGGTACAGAAAGAGGCAAGAGAAGTGCAGAAAGAGGCAAGAGAGGTGCAGAAAGAGGCAAGAGAGGTGTAGAAAGAAGCAAGTGAGGTGCAGAAAGAGGCAAGAGTGGTACAGAAAGAAGAGAGTGAGATGCAGAAATATGCAAGAGAAGTGCAGAGAGGCAAGTGAGGTGCAGAAAGAAGAGTGGTACAGAAAGAGGCAAGAGGTACAGAAAGAGGTAAGAGAGGTGCAGAAAGAAGAGAGTGAGGTGCAGAAAGAGGCAAGAGAGGTGCAGAAAGAAGAGAGTGAGGTGCAGAAAGAGGCAGAAGTGCAGAAAGACGCAAGTGAGGTACAGAAAGAGGCAAAAGAGGTACAGAAAGAGGCAAGAGAGGTGCAAAAAGAAGAAAGTGAGGTGCAGAAAGAGGCAAGAGAGGTGCAGAAAGAAGAGAGTGAGGTGCAGAAAGAGGCAAGAGAAGTGCAGAAAGAGGCAAGTGAGGTGCAGAAAGAGGAAAGTGAGGTGCAGAAAGAGGGAAGAGAGGTGCAGAAAGAGGCAAGAGAAGTACAGAAAGAAGAGAGTGAGGTGCAGAAAGAGGCAAGTGAGGTGACGAAAGTGGCAAGAGTGGTACATATAGAGGCAAGAGAAGTACAGAAAGAGGCAAGAGAAGCACAGGAAGAAGAAGAGAAGTGCAGAAAGAGGCAAGTGAGGTGCAGAAAGAGGCAAGAGAGGTACAGAAAGAAGAGAGTGATGTGCATAAAGAGGCAAGAGAAGTGCAGAAAGAAGCAAGTGAGGTACAGAAAGAGGCATTAGAGGTACAGAAAGAGGCAAGAGAAGTGCAGAAAGAGGCAAGAGAAGGGCAGAAAGAGGCATGTGAGGTGCAGAAAGAGGCAAGAGCGGTACAGAAAGAGGCAAGAGAAGTGCAGAAAGAGGCAAGAAAAGTGCAGAAGAGGCAAGAGAGGTGCAGAAAGAATAGAGTGAGGTGCAGAAAGAGCAAGTGAGGTACAGAAAGAGGCAAGAGAAGTGCAGAAAGAGGCAAGTGAGGTGCAGAAAGAGGCAAGAGAGGTACAGAGGCAAGAGGTACAGAAAGAGGCAAGAGAGGTGCAAAAAGAAGAGAGTGAGGTACAGAAAGAGGCAAGTGAGGTGCCGAAAGAGGCAAGAGATGTACAGAAAGAAGAGAGTGAGGTGCAGAAAGAGGCAAGTGAGGTTCAGAAAGAAGAGAGTGAGGTGCAGAAAGAGACAAGAGAGGTACAGAAAGAGGCAAGAGTGGTGCAGAAAGAAAGAGTGAGGTACAGAAAGAGGCAAAAGAAGTGCAGAAAGAGGCAAGAGAGGTGCAGAAAGAGGCAAGAGAGGTGCATAAAGAAGCAAGTGAGGTGCAAAAAGAGGCAAGAGAGGTACAGAAAGAAGAGAGTGAGGTGCAGAAAGATGCAAGAGAAGTGCAGAAAGAGGCAAGTGAGGTGCAGAAAGAGGCAAGAAGGGTACAGAAAGAAGAGAGTGAGGTGCAGAAAGAGGCGAGAGGTGCAGAAAGAGGCAAGAGAGGTGCAAAAAGAAGAACGGGAGGTGCAGAAAGAAGCAAGAGAGGTGAGGAAAGAGGCAGGAGAAGTGCAGAAAGAGTCAAGTGAGGTGCAGAAAGAGGAAAGTGAGGTGCAGAAAGAGGAAAGTGAGGTGCAGAAAGAGGCAAGAGAAGTGCAGAAAGAAGAGAGTGAGGTGCAGAAAGTGGTAAGTGAGGTGCCAAAAGTGGCAAGAGAGGTACATAAAGAGGAAAGAGAAGTACGGAAAGAGGCAAGAGAGGATCAGGGAGAAGAAGAGAAGTGCAGAAAGAGGCAAGTGAGGTGCAGAAAGAGGTAAGAGAGGTACAGAAAGCCGAGAGTGAGGTGCGGAAAGAGGCTAGAGAAGTGCAGAAAGTAGCAAGTGAGGTACAGAAAGAGGCATTAGAGGTACAGAAAGAGGCAAGAGAAGAGCAGAATCTAGCAAGAGAAGTGCAGAAAGAGGCACGTGAGGTGCAGAAAGAGGCAAGAGTAGTGCTGAAAGAGGCAAGTGAGGTGCATAAAGAGGCAATTGAGGTGCAGAAAGAGGCAAGAGAGGTACAGAAAGAGGCAAGAGAAGTGCAGAAAGAGGCAAGAGAGGTGCAGAAAGAGGCAAGAGAGGTACAGAAAGAAGCAAGTGAGGTGCAGAAAGAGGCAAGAGAGGTACAGAAAGAAGAGAGTGGGGTGCAGAAAGATGCATCGGAAGTGCAGAAAAGGCAAGTAAGGTGCAGAAAGAAGTAAGAGGGGTACAGAAAGAGGCAAGAGGTACAGAAAGAGGCAAGAGAGGTGCAAAAAGAAGAGAGTGAGGTGCAGAAAGAGGCAAGAGAGGTGCAGAAAGAAGAGAGTGAGGTGCAGAAAGAGGCAGAAGGGCAGAAAGAGGCAAGTGAGGTGCAGAAAGAGGCAAGAGAGGTACAGAAAGAGGCAAGAGAGGTGCAAAAAGAAGAAAGTGAGGTGCAGAAGGAGGCAAGAGAGGTGCAGAAAGAAGAGAGTGAGGTGCATAAAGAGCCAAGAGAAGTGCAGAAAGAGGCAAGTGAGGTGCAGAAAGAGGAAAGTGAGGTGCAGAAAGAGGCAAGAGAGGTGCAGAAAGAGGCAAGAGAAGTGCAGAAAGAAGAGAGTGAGGTGCAGAAAGAGGCAAGTGAGGTGACGAAAGTGGCAAGAGAGGTACATAAAGAGGCAAGAGAAGTATAGAAAGAGGCAAGAGAAGCACAGGAAGAAGAAGAGAAGTGCAGAAAGAGGCAAGTGAGGTGCAGAAAGAAGCAAGAGAGGTACAGAAAGAAGAGAGTGAGGTGCAGAAAGAGGCAAGAGAAGTGCAGAAAGAAGCAAGTGAGGTACAGAAAGAGGCTTTAGAGGTACAGAAAGAGGCAAGAGAAGTACAGAAAGAGGCAAGAGAAGGGCAGAAAGAGGCATGTGAGGTGCAGAAAGAGGCAAGAGCGGTACAGAAAGAGGCAAGAGAAAAGCAGAAAGAGGCAAGAAAAGTGCAGAAGAGGCAAGAGAGGTGCAGAAAGAATAGAGTGAGGTGCAGAAAGAGGCAAGTGAGGTACAGAAAGAGGCAAGAGAAGTGCAGAAAGGGGCAAGTGAGGTGCAGAAAGAGGCAAGAGAGGTATAGAGGCAAGAGGAACACAAAGAGGCAAGAGAGGTACAAAAAGAAGAGAGAGAGGTACAGAAAGAGGCAAGTGAGGTGCCGAAAGTGGCAAGAGAGGTACATAAAGAGGCACGAGAAGTACAGAAAGAGGAAAGAGAGGTACAGGAAGAAGAAGAGAAGTGCAAAAAGAGGCAAGTGAGGTGCAGAAAGAGGCAAGAAAAGTGCAGAAAGAGGCAAGAGAGGTGCAGAAAGATGCAAGAGAGGTGCAGAAAGAAGCAAGTGAGGTGGAGAAAGAGGCAAAAGAAGTGTAGAAAGAGGCAAGAGAGGTGCAGAAAGAAAAGAGTGAGGTACAGAAAGAGGCAAAAGAAGTGTAGAAAGAGACAAGTAAGGTGCAGAAAAAGTCAAGAGCGGTACAGAAAGAGGCAAAAGAAGTGCAGAAAGAGGCAAGAGAGGTGCAGAAAGAAGCAAGTGAGGTGCATAAAGAGGCAAGTGAGGTGCAGAAAGAGGCAAGAGAGGTACAGAAAGAGGCAAGAGAGGTACAGAAAGAAGAGAGTGAGGTGCAGAAAGAGGCAAGTGAGGTGCCAAAAGAGGCAAGAGAGGTACAGAAAGAAGAGAGTGAGGTGCAGAAAGAGGCAAGTGAGGTTCAGAAAGAAGAGAGTGAGGTGCAGAAAGAGACAAGAGAGGTACAGAAAGAGGCAAGAGAGGTGCAGAAAGAAAGAGTGAGGTACAGAAAGAAGCAAAAGAAGTGCAGAAAGAGGCAAGAGAGGTGCAGAAAGAGGCAAGAGAGGTGCAGAAAGAAGCACGTGAGGTGCAGAAAGAGGCAAGAGAGGTACAGAAAGAAGAGAGTGAGGTACAGAAAGATGGAAGAGAAGTGCAGAAAGAGGCAAGTGAGATGCAGAAAGAGGCAAGAGGGGTACAGAAAGAAGAGTGAGGTGCAGAAAGAGGCGAGAGGTGCAGAAAGAGGCAAGAGAGGTGCAAAAAGAAGAAAGTGAGGTGCAGAAAGAGGCAAGAGAGGTGCAGAAAGAAGAGAGTGAGGTGCAGGAAAGAGGCAGGAGAAGTACAGAAAGAGTCAAGTGAGGTGCAGAAAGAGGAAAGTGAGGTGCAGAAAGAGGCAAGAGAAGTGCAGGAAGAGGCAAGAGAGGTGCAGAAAGAGGCAAGAGAGGTGCAGAAAGAAGAGAGTGAGGTGCAGAAAGAGGCAAGTGAGGTGCAGAATGAAGAGAGTAAGGTGCAGAAAGAGGCAAGAGAAGTGCAGAAAGACGAAAGTGAGGTGCAGAAAGAGGCAAGTGAGGTGCAGAAATAGGCAAAAGAGATGCAGAAAGAGGCAAGAGAGGTGCAGAAAGAAGCGAGTAAGGTGCAGAAAGAGGCAAGAGAAGTGCAGAAAGAGGCAAGTGATGTGCAGAAAGAGGAAAGTGAGGTGCAGAAAGAGGCAATAGAGGTGCAGAAAGTGGCAAGAGAAGTGTAGAAAGAAGAGAGTGAGGTGGAGAAAGAGGCAAGTGAGGTGCCGAAAGTGGCAAGAGAGGTACATAAACAGGCAAGAGAAGTACAGAAAGAGGCAAGAGAGGTACAGGAAGAAGAAGAGAAGTGCAGAAAGAGGCTAGAGAAGTGCAGAAAGTAGCAAGTGAGGTACAGAAAGAGGCATTAGAGGTACAGAAAGAGGCAAGAGAAGTGCAGAAAGACGCAAGAGAAGTGCAGAAAGAGGCACGTGAGGTGCAGAAAGAGGCAAGAGAGGTGCAGAAAGAAGAGAGTGAGGTGCAGAAAGAGGCAGAAGTGCAGAAAGAGGCAAGTGAGGTGCAGAAAGAGGCAAGAGAGGTATAGAAAGAGACAAGAGAGGTGCAAAAAGAAGAAAATGAGGTGCAAAAAGAGGCAAGAGAGGTGCAGAAAGAAGAGAGTGAGGTGCAGAAATTGGCAAGAGAAGTGCAGAAAGAGGCAAGTGAGGTGCAGAGAGAATAAAGTGAGGTGCAAAAAGAGGCAAGAGAGGTGCAGAAAGAGGCAAGAGAAGTGTAGAAAGAAGAGAGTGAGGTGCAGAAAGAGGCAAGTGAGGTGACAAAAGTGGCAAGAGAGGTACATAAAGTGGCAAGAGAAGTACAGAAAGAGGCAAGAGAAGGTGCAGAAAGAGGCATATGAGGTGCAGAAAGAGGCAAGAGTGGTACAGAAAGAGGCAAGAGAAGTGCAGAAAGAGGCAAGAAAAGTGCAGAAAGGGGCAAATGAGGTGCAGAAAGAGGCAAGCGAGGTACAGAGGCAAGAGGTACAGAAAGAGGCAAGAGAGGTGCAAAAAGAAGAGAGTGAAGTGCAGAAAGAGGCAAGCAAGGTGAGAAAAAGAGGCAAGTGAGGTGCAGAAAGAGGCAAGAGAGGTACAGAAAGAGGCAAGAGAGGTACAGAAAGAAGAGTGAGGTGGATAAAGAGGCAAGTGAGGTTCAGAAAGAAGAGAGTGAGGTGAAGAAATAGACAAGAGAGGTATAGAAAATGGCAAGAGAGGTGCAGAAAGAAAAGAGTGAGGTACAGAAAGAGGGAAAAGAAGTGCAGAAAGAGGCAAGTAAGGTGCAGAAAGAGGCAAGAGAGGTACAGAAAGAGGCAAGAGAAGTGCAGAAAGAGGCAAGAGATTGCAGAAAGAGGCAAGAGAGGTGGAGAAAGAAGCAAGTGAGGTGCATAAAGAGGCAAGTGAGGTGCAGAAAGAGGCAAGAGAGGTACAGAAATAGGCAAGAGAAGTGCAGAAAGAAGAGAGTGAGGTGCAGAAAGAGGCAAGTGAGGTGCCGAAAGAGGCAAGAGAGGAACAGAAAGAAGAGAGTGAGGTGCAGAAAGAAGCAAGTGAGGTTCAGAAAGAAGAGAGTGAGGTGCAGAAAGAGATAAGAGAGGTACAGAAAGAGGCAAGAGAGGTGCAGAAAGAGTGAGGTACAGAAAGAAGCAAGAGAAGAGTAGAAGGAGGCAAGAGAGGTGCAGAAAGAGGCAAGAGAGGTGCAGAAAGAGGCAAGCGAGGTGCAGAAAGAGGCAAGAGAGGTACAGAAAGAAGAGAGTGAGGTGAGGAAAGAGGCAGAAGTGCAGAAAGAGTCAAGTGAGGTGCAGAAAGAGGAAAGTGAGGTGCAGAAAGAGGCAAGAGAAGTGCAGAAAGAAGAGAGTGAGGTGCAGAAAGAGGCAAGTGAGGTGCTGAAAGTGGCAAGAGAGGTACATAAAGAGGCAAGAGAAGTACGGAAAAAGGCAAGAGAGGTACAGGGAGAAGAAGAGAAGCGCAGAAAGAGGCAAGTGAGGTGCAGAAAGAGGCAAGAGAGGTACAGAAAGAAGAGAGTGAGGTGCAGAAAGAGGCTAGAGAAGTGCAGAAAGTAGCACATGAGGTACAGAAAGAGGCAGAGGTACAGAAAGAGGCAAGAGAAGTGCAGAAACTGGCAAGAGAAGTGCAGAAAGAGGCATGTGAGGTGCAGAAAGAGGCAAGAGCGGTACAGAAAGAGGCACGAGAAGTGCAGAAAGAGGCAAGAAAAGTGCAGAAGGGGCAAGAGAGGTGCAGAAAGAGGCAAGAGAGGTACAGAAAGAAGAGAGTGAGGTGCAGAAAGAGGCAAGTGAGGTTCAGAAAGAAGAGAGTGAGGTGCAGAAAGAGACAAGAGAGGTACAGAAAGAGGCAAGAGAGGTGCAGAAAGAAAGAGTGAGGTACAGAAAGAAGCAAAAGAAGTGCAGAAAGAGGCATGTGAGGTGCAGAAAGAGGCAGGAGCGGTACAGAAAGAGGCACGAGAAGTGCAGAAAGAGGCAAGAAAAGTGCAGAAAGAGGCAAGTGATGTGCAGAAAGAGGCAAGAGAAGTGCAGAAAGGGGCAAGTGAGGTGCAGAAAGAGGCAAGAGAGGTACAGAGGCAAGAGGTACAGAAAGAGGCAAGAGAGGTGCAAATAGAAGAGAGTGAGGTGCAGAAAGAGGAAAGAGGGATACAGAAAGAAGAGTGAGGTGCAGAAAGAGGCAAGAGAAGTGCAGAAAGAGGCAAGTGAGGTGCATAAAGAGGCAATTGAGGTGCAGAAAGAGGCAAGAGATGTACAGAAAGAGGCAAGAGAACTGCAGAAAGAAGAGAGTGAGGTGCAGAAAGAGACAAGAGAAGTGCTGAAAGAGGCAAGTGAGGTGCATAAAGAGGCAATTGAGGTGCAGAAAGAGGCAAGAGAGGTGCAAAAAGAAGAAAGTGAGGTGCAGAAAGAGGCAAGAGAAGTGCAGAAAGAAGAGAGTGAGGTGCAGAAAGAGGCAAGTGAGGTGACGAAAGTGGCAAGAGAGGTACATAAAGAGGCAAGAGAAGTATAGAAAGAGGCAAGAGAAGCACAGGAAGAAGAAGAGAAGTGCAAAAAGAGGCAAGTGAGGTGCAGAAAGAGGCAAGAAAAGTGCAGAAAGAGGCAAGAGAGGTGCAGAAAGAGGCAAGAGAGGTGCAGAAAGAAGAGAGTGAGGTGCATAAAGAGCCAAGAGAAGTGCAGAAAGAGGCAAGAGAGGTGCAGAAAGAGGCAAGAGAAGTGCAGAAAGAAGAGAGTGAGGTGCAGAAAGAGGCAAGTGAGGTGACGAAAGTGGCAAGAGAGGTACATAATAAGGCAAGAGAAGTATAGAAAGAGGCAAGAGAAGCACAGGAAGAAGAAGAGAAGTGCAAAAAGAGGCAAGTGAGGTGCAGAAAGAGGCAAGAAAAGTGCAGAAAGAGGCAAGAGAGGTGCAGAAAGAGGCAAGAGAGGTGTAGAAAGAAGCAAGTGAGGTGGAGAAAGAGGCAAAAGTGCAGAAAGAGGCAAGAGAGTTGCAGAAAGAAAAGAGTGAGGTACAGAAAGAGGCAAAAGAAGTGCAGAAAGAGACAAGGTGCAGAAAAAGGCAAGAGAGGTACAGAAAGAGGCAAAAGAAGTGCAGAAAGAGGCAAGAGAGGTGCAGAAAGAGGCAAGAGAGGTGGAGAAAGAAGCAAGTGAGGTGCATAAAGAGGCAAGTGAGGTGCAGAAAGAGGCAAGAGAGGTACAGAAAGAGGCAAGAGAAGTGCAGAAAGAAGAGTGAGGTGCAGAAAGAGGCAAGTGAGGTGCCAAAAGAGGCAAGAGAGGTACAGAAAGAAGAGAGTGAGGTGCAGAAAGAGGCAAGTGAGGTTCAGAAAGAAGAGAGTGAGGTGCAGAAAGAGACAAGAGAGGTACAGAAAGAGGCAAGAGAGGTGCAGAAAGAAAGAGTGAGGTACAGAAAGAAGCAAAAGAAGTGCAGAAAGAGGCAAGAGAGGTGCAGAAAGAGGCAAGAGAGGTGCAGAAAGAAGCAAGTGAGGTGCAGAAAGAGGCAAGAGAGGTACAGAGAGAAGAGAGTGAGGTACAGAAAGATGGAAGAGAAGTGCAGAAAGAGGCAAGTGAGATGCAGAAAGAGGCAAGAGGGGTACAGAAAGAAGAGTGAGGTGCAGAAAGAGGCGAGAGGTGTAGAAAGAGGCAAGAGAGGTGCAAAAAGAAGAAAGTGAGGTGCAGAAAGAGGCAAGAGAGGTGCAGAAAGAAGAGAGTGAGGTGAGGAAAGAGGCAGGAGAAGTGCAGAAAGAGTCAAGTGAGGTGCAGAAAGAGGAAAGTGAGGTGCAGAAAGAGGCAAGAAAAGTGCAGGAAGAGGCAAGAGAGGTGCAGAAAGAGGCAAGAGAGGTGCAGAAAGAAGCAAGTGAGGTGCAGAAAGAGGTAAGAGAGGTGCAGAAAGAAGAGAGTAAGGTGCAGAAAGAGGCAAGAGAAGTACAGAAAGAGGCAAGTGATGTGCAGAAAGAGGAAAGTGAGGTGCAGAAAGAGGCAATAGAGGTGCAGAAAGAGGCAAGAGAAGTGTAGAAAGAAGAGAGTGAGGTGGAGAAAGAGGCAAGTGAGGTGCCGAAAGTGGCAAGAGAGGTACATAAACAGGCAAGAGAAGTACAGAAAGAGGCAAGAGAGGTACAGGAAGAAGAAGAGAAGTGCAGAAAGAGGCAAGTGAGGTGCAGAAAGAGGCAAGAGAGGTACAGAAAGAAGAGAGTGAGGTGCAGAAAGAGGCTAGAGAAGTGTAGAAAGTAGCAAGTGAGGTACAGAAAGAGGCATTAGAGGTACAGAAAGAGGAAAGAGAAGTGCAGAAAGACGCAAGAGAAGTGCAGAAAGAGGCACGTGAGGTGCAGAAAGAGGCAAGAGAGGTGCAGAAAGAAGAGAGTGAGGTGCAGAAAGAGGCAGAAGTGCAGAAAGAGGCAAGTGAGGTGCAGAAAGAGGCAAGAGAGGTATAGAAAGAGGCAAGAGAGGTGCAAAAAGAAGAAAGTGAGGTGCAAAAAGAGGCAAGAGAGGTGCAGAAAGAAGAGAGTGAGGTGCAGAAATTGGCAAGAGAAGTGCAGAAAGAGGCAAGTGAGGTGCAGAAAGAGGCAAGAGAAGTGTAGAAAGAAGAGAGTGAGGTGCAGAAAGAGGCAAGTGAGGTGACAAAAGTGGCAAGAGAGGTACATAAAGTGGCAAGAGAAGTACAGAAAGAGGCAAGAGAAGCACAGGAAGAAGAGAAGTGCAGAAAGAGGCAAGTGAGGTGCAGAAAGAGGCAAGAGAGGTACAGAGAGAAGAGAGTGAGGTGCTGAAAGAGGTAAGAGAAGTGCAGAAAGAAGCAAGTGAGGTACAGAAAGAGGCATTAGAGGTACAGAAAGAGGCAAGAGAAGTGCAGAAAGAGGCAAGAGAAGGGCAGAAAGAGGCATATGAGGTGCAGAAAGAGGCAAGAGTGGTACAGAAAGAGGCAAGAGAAGTGCAGAAAGAGGCAGGAAAAGTGCAGAAAGGGGCAAGTGAGGTGCAGAAAGAGGCAAGAGAGGTACAGAGGCAAGAGGTACAGAAAGAGGCAAGAGAGGTGCAAAAAGAAGAGAGTGAAGTGCAGAAAGAGGCAAGCGAGGTGAGAAAAAGAGGCAAGTGAGGTGCAGAAAGAGGCAAGAGAGGTACAGAAAGAGGCAAGAGAGGTACAGAAAGAAGAGAGTGAGGTGCAGAAAGAGGCAAGTGAGGTTCAGAAAGAAGAGAGTGAGGTACAGAAAGAGGCATTTGAGGTGCCGAAAGAGGCAAGAGAGGTACAGAAAGAAGAGTGAGGTGCACAAAGAGGCAAGTGAGGTTCAGAAAGAAAAGAGTGAGGTGCACAACGAGACAAGAGAGGTATAGAAAATGGCAAGAGAGTTGCAGAAAGAGAAGAGTGAGATACAGAAAGAGGCAAAAGAAGTGCAGAAAGAGACAAGTAAGGTGCAGAAAGAGGCAAGAGAGGTACAGAAAGAGGCAAAAGAAGTGCAGAAAGAGGCAAGAGGTGCAGAAAGAGGCAAGAGAGGTGGAGAAAGAAGCAAGTGAGGTGCATAAAGAGGCAAGTGAGGTGCAGAAAGAGGCAAGAGAGGTACAGAAAGAGGCAAGAGAAGTGCAGAAAGAAGAGAGTGAGGTGCAGAAAGAGGCAAGTGAGGTGCCGAAAGAGGCAAGAGAGGTACAGAAAGAAGAGAGTGAGGTGCAGAAAGAGGCAAGTGAGGTTCAGAAAGAAGAGAGTGAGGTGCAGAAAGAGATAAGAGAGGTACAGAAAGAGGCAAGAGAGGTGCAGAAAGAAAGAGTGAGGTACAGAAAGAAGCAAAAGAAGTGCAGAAAGAGGCAAGAGAGGTGCAGAAAGAGGCAAGAAAGGTGCAGAAATAAGCAAGTGAGGTGCAGAAAGAGGCAAGAGAGGTACAGAAAGAAGAGAGTGAGGTGAGGAAAGAGGCAGGAGAAGTGCAGAAAGAGTCAAGTGAGGTGCAGAAAGAGGAAAATGAGGTGCAGAAAGAGGCAAGAGAAGTGCAGAAAGAAGAGAGTGAGGTGCCGAAAGTGGCAAGAGAGGTACATAAAGAGGCAAGAGAAGTACGGAAAGAGGCAAGAGAGGTACAGGGAGAAGAAGAGAAGCGTAGAAAGAGGCAAGTGAGGTGCAGAAAGAGGCAAGAGAGGTACAGAAAGAAGAGAGTGAGGTGCAGAAAGAGGCTAGAGAAGTGCAGAAAGTAGCACGTGAGGTACAGAAAGAGGCATTAGAGGTACAGAAAGAGGCAAGAGAAGTGCAGAAACTGGCAAGAGAAGTGCAGAAAGAAGCATGTGAGGTGCAGAAAGAGGCAAGAGCGGTACAGAAAGAGGCACGATAAGTGCAGAAAGAGGCAAGAAAAGTGCAGAAGAGGCAAGAGAGGTGCAGAAAGAATAGAGTGAGGTGCAGAAAGAGGCAAGTGAGGTGCAGAAAGAGGCAAGAGAAGTGCAGAAAGGGGCAAGTGAGGTGCAGAAAGAGGCAAGAGAGGTACAGAGGCAAGAGGTACAGAAAGAGGCAAGAGAGGTGCAAATAGAAGAGAGTGAGGTACAGAAAGAGGAAAGAGGGATACAGAAAGAAGAGTGAGGTGCAGAAAGAGGCAAGAGAAGTGCATAAAGAGGCAAGTGAGGTGCATAAAGAGGCAATTGAGGTGCAGAAAGAGGCAAGAGATGTACAGAAAGAGGCAAGAGAACTGCAGAAAGAAGAGAGTGAGGTGCAGAAAGAGGCAGGTGAGGTGCCGAAAGAGGCAAGAGAGGTACAGAAAGAAGAGAGTAAGGAGCAGAAAGAGGCAAGTGAGGTTCAGAAAGAAAAGAGTGAGGTGCAGAAAGAGGCAAGAGAGGGATAGAAAGAGGCAAGAGAGGTGCAGAAAGAAGAGTCAGGTACAGAAAGAGGAAAAAGAAGTGCAGAAAGAGACAAGTAAGGTGCAGAAAGAGGCAAGAGAGGTACAGAAAGAGGCAAGAGAAGTGCAGAAAGAGGCAAGAGAGGTGCAGAAAGAGGCAAGAGAGGTGCAGAAAGAAGCAAGTGAGGTGCAGAAAGAGGCAAGAGAGGTACAGAAAGAAGAGAGTGGGGTGCAGAAAGATGCAAGAGAAGTACAGAAAGAGGCAAGTGAGGGGCAGAAAGAAGAGGGGTACAGAAAGAGGCAAGAGGTACAGAAAGAGGCAAGAGAGGTGCAAAAAGAAGAGTGAGGTGCAGAAAGGGGAAAGAGAGGTGCAGAAAGAAGAGAGTGAGGTGCAGAAAGAGGCAGAAGTGCAGAAAGAGGCAAGTGAAGTGCAGAAAGAGGCAAGAGAGGTACAGAAAGAGGCAAGAGAGGTGCAAAAAGAAGAAAGTGAGGTGCAGAAAGAGGCAAGAGAGGTGCAGAAAGAAGAGAGTGAGGTGCAGAAAGAGGCAAGAGAAGTGCAGAAAGAGGCAAGTGAGGTGCAGAAAGAGGAAAGTGAGGTGCAGAAAGAGGCAAGAGAGGTGCAGAAAGAGGCAAGAGAGGTACAGAAAGAGGCATTAGATGTACAGAAAGAGGCAAGAGAAGTGCAGAAAGAGGCAAGAGAAGGGCAGAAAGAGGCATATGAAGTGCAGAAAGAGGCAAGAGTGGTACAGAAAGAGGCAAGAGAAGTGCAGAAAGAGGCAAGTGAGGTGCAGAAAAGGCAAGAGAGGTACAGAGGCAAGAGGTATAGAAAGAGGCAAGTGAGGTGCAGAAAGAGGCAAGAGAGGTACAGAGGCAAGAGGAACAGAAAGAGGCAAGAGAGGTGCAAAAAGAAGAGTGAGGTGCAGAAAGAGGCAAGCGAGGTGAGAAAAAGAGGCAAGTGAGGTGCAGAAAGAGGCAAGAGAGGTACAGAAAGAGGCAAGAGAGGTACAGAAAGAAGAGAGTGAGGTGCAGAAAGAGGCAAGTGAGGTTCAGAAAGAAGAGAGTGAGGTGCAGAAAGAGGCAAGTGAGGTGCCGAAAGAGGCAAGAGAGGTACAGAAAGAAGAGTGAGGTGCAGAAAGAGGCAAGTGAGGTTCAGAAAGAAGAGAGTGAGGTGCAGAAAGAGACAAGAGAGGTACAGAAAATGGCAAGAGAGGTGCAGAAAGAAAAGAGTGAGGTACAGAAAGAGGCAAAAGAAGTGCAGAAAGAGACAAGTAAGGTGCAGAAAGAGGCAAGAGAGGTACATAAAGAGGCAAAAGAAGGCAAGAGGCAAGAAAAAAAGAGGCAAGAGGTGCAGAAAGAGGCAAGAGAGGTGGATAAAGAAGCAAGTGAGGTGCATAAAGAGGCAAGTGAGGTGCAGAAAGAGGCAAGAGAGGTACAGAAAGAGGCAAGAGAAGTGCATAAAGAAGAGTGATGTGCAGAAAGAGGCATGTGAGGTGCCGAAAGAGGCAAGAGAGGTACAGAAAGAAGAGAGTAAGGAGCAGAAAGAGGCAAGTGAGGTTCAGAAAGAAAAGAGTGAGGTGCAGCAAGAGGCAAGAGAGGGATAGAAAGAGGCAAGAGAAGTGCAGAAAGAAGAGAGTGAGGTACAGAAAGAGGCAAAAGAAGTGCAGAAAGAGACAAGTATGGTGCAGAAAGAGGCAAGAGAGGTACAGAAAGAGGCAAGAGAAGTGTAGAAAGAGGCAAGAGAGGTGCAGAAAGAGGCAAGAGAGGTGCAGAAAGAAGCAAGTGAGGTGCAGAAAGAGGCAAGAGAGGTACAGAAAAGAGAGTGGGGTGCAGAAAGATGCAAGAGAAGTACAGAAAGAGGCAAGTGAGGTGCAGAAAGAAGTAAGAGGGGTACAGAAAGAGGCAAGAGGTACAGAAAGAGGCAACAGAGGGGCAAAAAGAAAAGTGTGAGGTGCAGAAAGGGGAAAGAGAGTTGCAGAAAGAAGAGAGTGAGGTGCAGAAAGAGGCAGAAGTGCAGAAAGAGGCAAGTGAGGTGCAGAAAGAGGCAAGAGAGGTACAGAAAGAGGCAAGAGAGGTACAAAAAGAAGAAAGTGAGGTGCAGAAAGCGGCAAGAGAGGTGCAGAAAGAAGAGAGTGAGGTGCAGAAAGAGGCAAGAGAAGTGCAGAAAGAGGCAAGTGAGGTGCAGAAAGAGGAAAGTGAGGTGCAGAAAGAGGAAAGAGGGGTGCAAAAAGAGGCAAGAGAAGTGCAGAAAGAAGAGAGTGAGGTGCAGAAAGAGGCAAGTGAGGTGCAGAAAGAGGCAAGAGAAGTGCAGAAAGAAGCAAGTGAGGTACAGAAAGAGGCATTAGATGTACAGAAAGAGGCAAGAGAAGTGCAGAAAGAGGCAAGAGAAGGGTAGAAAGAGGCATATGAGGTGCAGAAAGAGGGAAGAGTGGTACAGAAAGAGGCAAGAGAAGTGCAGAAAGAGGCAAGAAAAGTGCAGAAAGGGGCAAGTGAGGTGCAGAAAGAGGCAAGAGAGGTACAGAGGTAAAAGGTACAGAAAGAGGCAAGAGAGGTGCAAAAAGAAGAGAGTGAGGTGCAGAAAGAGGCAAGCGAGGTGAGAAAAAGAGGCAAGTGAGGTGCAGAAAGAGGCAAGAGAGGTACAGAAAGAGGCAAGAGAGGTACAGAAAGAAGAGAGTGAGGTGCAGAAAGAGGCAAGTGAGGTGCCGAAAGAGGCAAGCGAGGTACAGAAAGAAGAGTGAGGTGCAGAAAGAGGCAAGTGAGGTTCAGAAAGAAGAGAGTGAGGTGCAGAAAGAGATAAGAGAGGTACAGAAAGAGGCAAGAGAGGTGCAGAAAGAAAGAGTGAGGTACAGAAAGAAGCAAAAGAAGTGCAGAAAGAGGCAAGAGAGGTGCAGAAAGAGGCAAGAGAGGTGCAGAAATAAGCAAGTGAAGTGCAGAAAGAGGCAAGAGAGGTACAGAAAGAAGAGAGTGAGGTGAGGAAAGAGGCAGGAGAAGTGCAGAAAGAAAAGAGTGAGGTACAGAAAGAGGCAAAAGAAGTGCAGAAAGAGACAAGTAAGGTGCAGAAAGAGGCAAGAGAGGTACAGAAAGAGGCAAAAGAAGGCAAGAGGCAAGAAAGAAAGAGGCAAGAGGTGCAGAAAGAGGCAAGAGAGGTGGAGAAAGAAGCAAGTGAGGTGCATAAAGAGGCAAGTGAGGTGCAGAAAGAGGCAAGAGAGGTACAGAAAGAGGCAAGAGAAGTGCAGAAAGAAGAGAGTGAGGTGCAGAAAGAGGCAAGTGAGGTGCAGAAAGAAGAGAGTGAGGTGCAGAAAGAGACAAGAGAGGTACAGAAATAGGTAAGAGAGGTGCAGAAAGAAAAGAGTGAGGTACAGAAAGAAGCAAAAGAAGTGCAGAAAGAGACAAGTAAGGTGCAGAAAGAGGCAAGAGAGGTACAGAAAGAAGAGAGTGAGGTGAGGAAAGAGGCAGGAGAAGTGCAGAAAGAAGCAAGTGAGGTGCAGAAAGAGGAAAGTGAGGTGCAGAAAGAGGCAAGAGAAGTGCAGAAAGAGGCAAGTGAGGTGCCGAATGTGGCAAGAGAGGTACATAAAGAGGCAAGAGAAGTACGGAAAGAGGCAAGAGAGGTACAGGGAGAAGAAGAGAAGTGCAGATTGAGGCAAGTGAGGTGCAGAAAGAGACAAGAGAGGTACAGAAAGAAGAGAGTGAAGTGCTTAAAGAGGCTAGAGAAGTGCAGAAAGTAGCAAGTGAGGTACAGAAAGAGGCATTAGAGGTACAGAAAGAGGCAAGAGAAGTGCAGAACTGGCAAGAGAAGTGCAGAAAGAGGCACGTGAGGTGCAGAAAGAGGCAAGAGCGGTACAGAAAGAGGGACGAGAAGTGCACAAAGAGGCAAGTAAAGTACAGAAGAGGCAAGAGAGGTGCAGAAAGAATAGAGAGAGGTGCAGAAAGAATAGAGTGAGGTGCAGAAAGAGGCAAGTGAGGTGCAGAAAGAGGCAAGAGAAGTGCAGAAAGAGGCAAGAGAAGTGCAGAAAGAGGCAAGAGAGGTACAGAGGCAAGAGGTACAGAAAGAGTCAAGAGAGGTGCAAACAGAAGAGAGTGAAGTGCAGAAAGAGGCAAGAGGGATACAGAAAGAAGAGTGAGGTGCAGAAAGAGGCAAGAGAAGTGCAGAAAGAGGCAGGTGAGGTGCATAAAGAGGCAATTGAGGTGCAGAAAGAGGCAAGAGAGGTACAGAAAGAGGCAAGAGAACTGCAGAAAGAAGAGAGTGAGGTGCAGAAAGAGGCAAGTCAGGTGCCGAAAGAGGCAAGAGAGGTACAGAAAGAAGAGAGTGAGGAGCAGAAATAGGCAAGTGAGGTTCAGAAAGAAAAGAGTGAGGTGCAGAAAGAGGCAAGAGAGGGATAGAAAGAGGCAAGAGAGGTACAGAAAGAAGAGAGTGAGGTACAGAAAGAGGCAAAAGAAGTGCAGAAAGAGGCAAAAGAAGTGCAGAAAGAGACAAGTAAGGTGCAGAAAGAGGCAAGAGAGGTACAGAAAGAGGCAAGAGAGGTGCAGAAAGAGGCAAGAGAGGTGCAGAAAGAAGCAAGTGAGGTGCAGAAAGAGGCAAGAGAGGTACAGAAAGAAGAGAGTGGGGTGCAGAAAGATGCAAGAGAAGTGCAGAAAGAGGCAAATGAGGTGCAGAAAGAAGTAAGAGGGGTACGAAAGAGGCAAGAGGTACAGAAAGCGGCGAGAGGTGCAAAAAGAAGAGAGTGAGGTGCAGAAAGAGGAAAGAGAGGTGCAGAAAGAAGAGAGGGAGGTGCAGAAAGACGCAGAAGTACAGAAAGAGGCAAGTGAGGTGCAGAAAGAGGCAAGAGAGGTACAGAAAGAGGCAAGAGAGATGCAGAAAGAAGAAAGTGAGGTGCAGAAAGAGGCAAGAGAGGTGCAGAAAGAAGAGAGTGAGGTGCAGAAAGAGGCAAAAGAAGTGCAGAAAGAGGCAAGTGAGGTGCAGAAAGAGGAAAGTGAGGTGCAAAAAGAGGCAAGAGAGGTGCAGAAAGAGGCAAGAGAAGTGCAGAAAGAAGAGAGTGAGGTGCAGAAAGAGCAAGTGAGGTGACGAAAGTGGCAAGAGCGGTACAGAAAGAGGCAAGGGAAGTGCAGAAAGAGGCAAGAAAAGTTCAGAAGAGGCAAGAGAAGTGCAGAAAGAGGCAAGTAAGGTGCAGAAAGAGGCAAGAGAGGTACAGGAAGAAGAGAGTGAGGTGCAGAAAGAGGCAAGAGAAATGCGGAAAGAAGCAAGTGAGGTACAGAAAGAGGCATTAGAGGTACAGAAAGAGGCAAGAGAAGTGCAGAAAGAGGCAAGAGAAGGGCAGAAAGAGGCATGTGAGGTGCAGAAAGAGGCAAGAGCGGTACAGAAAGAGGCAAGGGAAGTGCAGAAAGAGGCAAGAAAAGTTCAGAAGAGGCAAGAGAGGTGCAGAAAGAATAGAGTGAGGTGCAGAAAGAGGCAAGTGAGGTACAGGAAGAAAAAGAGAAGTGCAGAAAGAGGCAAGTGAGGTGCAGAAAGAGGCAAGAGAAGTACAGAAAGAAGAGAGTGAGGTGCAGAAAGAGGCAAGAGAGGTGCAGAAAGAAGCAAGTGAGGTACAGTAAGAGGCATTAGAGGTACAGAAAGAGGTAAGAGAAGTGCAGAAAGAGGCAAGAGAAGGGCAGAAAGAGGCATATGAGGTGCAGAAAGAGGCAAGAGCGGTACAGAAAGAGGCAAGAAAAGTGCAGAAGAGGCAAGAGAGGTGCAGAAAGAATAGAGTGAGGTGCAGAAAGAAGCAAGTAAGGTACAGAAACAGGCAAGAGAAGTACAGAAAGGGGCAAGTGAGGTACAGAAAGAGGCAAGAGAGGTACACAGGCAAGAGGTACAGAAAGAGGCAAGAGAGGTGCAAAAAGTAGAGAGTGAGGTGCAGAAAGAGGCAGGAGAAGTGCAGAAAGAGGAAAGCGAGGTGACAAAAAGAGGCAATTGAGGTGCAGAAAGAGGCAAGAGAGGTACAGAAAGAGGCAAGAGAGGTACAGAAAGAAGAGAGTGAGGTGCAGAAAGAGGCAAGTGAGGTTCAGAAAGAAGAGAGTGAGGTGCAGAAAGAGGCAAGTGAGGTGCCGAAAGAGGCAAGAGAGGTACAGAAAGAAGAGATTGAGGTGCAGAAAGAGGCAAGTGAGGTTCAGAAAGAAGAAAGTGAGGTGCAGAAAGAGACAAGAGAGGTACAGAAAATGGCAAGAGAGGTGTAGAAAGAAAAGAGTGAGGGACAGAAAGAGGAAAAAGAAGTGCAGAGAGAGACAAGTAAGGTGCAGAAAGAGGCAAGAGAGGTACAGAAAGAGTCAAAAGAAGTGAAGAAAGAGGCAAGAGAGGTGCAGAAAGAGGCAAGAGAGGTGCAGAAAAAAGCAAGTGAGGTGCAGAAAGAGGCAAGAGAGGTACAGAAAGAGGCAAGTGAGGTGCACAAAGAAAGTGAGGTGCAGAAAGAGGCTAGAGAGGTCCAGAAAGAGGCAAGAGAGGTACAGAAAGAGGCAAGAGAAGTGCAAAAAGAAGAAAGTGAGGTGCAGAAAGAGGCAAGTGAGGTGCAGAAAGAGGAAAGTGAGGTGCAGAAAGAAGCAATAGAGGTGCAGAAAGAGGCAAGAGAAGTGCAGAAAGAAGAGAGTGAGGTGCAGAAAGAGGCAAGTGAGGTGCAGAAAGTGGCAAGAGAGGTACATAAAGAGGCAATAGAAGTACAGAAAGAGGCAATAGAGGCACAGGAAGATGAAGAGAAGTGCAAAAAGAGGCAAGTGAGGTGCAGAAAGAGGCAAGAGGGGTACAGAAAGAAGAGAGTGAGGTGCAGAAAGAGGCAAGAGAAGTGCAGAAAGAAGCAAGTGAGGTGCAGAAAGAGGCAAGAGAGGTATAGAGGCAAGAGGTACACAAAGAGGCAAGAGAGGTGCAAAAGAAGAGAGTGAGGTGCAGAAAGAAGCAAGAGGGGTACAGAAAGAAGAGTGAGGTGCAGAAAGAGGCAAGAGAAGTGCAGAAAGAGGCAAGTGAGGTGCCAAAAGAGGCAAGAGAGGTACAGAAAGAAGAGAGTGAGGTGCAGAAAGAGGCAAGTGAGGTGCAGAAAGAAGAGAGTGAGGTGCAGAAAGAGGCAAGTGAGGTGCCAAAAGAGGCAAGAGAGGTACAGAAAGAAGAGAGTGAGGTGCAGAAAGAGGCAAGTGAGGTGCAGAAAGAAGAGAGTGAGGTGCAGAAAGAGACAAGAGAGGTACAGAAATAGGCAAGAGAGGTGCATAAAGAAAAGAGTGAGGTACAGAAAGAGGCAAAAGAAGTGCAGAAAGAGGCAAGTAAGGTGCAGAAAGAGGCAAGAGAGGTACAGAAAGAGGCGAGAAAAGTGCAGAAAGAGGCAAGAGAGGTGCAGAAAGAGGCAAGAGATTAGCAGAAAGAAGCAAGTGAGGGGCAGAAAGAGGCAAGAGAGGTACAGAAAGAAGAGATTGAGGTGCAGAAAGAGGCAAGAGAAGTGCAGAAAGAGGCAAGTGAGGTGCAGAAAGAAGAGAGTGAGGTGCAGAAAGAGGCAAGTGAGGTGCCGAAAGTGGCAAGAGAGGTACATAAAGAGGCACGAGAAAAACAGAAAGAGGCAAGAGAGGTACATGAAGAAGAAGAGAAGTGCAAAAAGAGGCAAGTGAGGTGCATAAAGAGGCAAGAGAGGTACAGAAAGAGGCAAGAGAGGTGAAGAAAGAAGTAAGAGGGGTACAGAAAGAGGCAAGAGGTACAGAAAGAGGCAAGAGAGGTGCAACAAGAAGAGAGTGAGGTGCAGAAAGAGGAAAGAGAGGTGCAGAAAGAAGAGAGTGAGGTGCAGAAAGACGCAGAAGTACAGAAAGAGGCAAGTGAGGTGCATAAAGAGGCAAGAGAGGTACAGAAAGAGGCAAGAGAGATGCAGAAAGAAGAAAGTGAGGTGCAGAAAGAGGCAAGAGAGGTGCAGAAAGAAGAGAGTGAGGTGCAGAAAGAGGCAAAAGAAGTGCAGAAAGAGGCAAGTGAGGTGCAGAAAGAGGAAAGTGAGGTGCAAAAAGAGGCGAGAGGTGCAGAAAGAGGCAAGAGAAGTGCAGAAAGAAGAGAGTGAGGTGCAGAAAGAGCAAGTGAGGTGACGAAAGTGGCAAGAGAGGTACATAAAGAGGCAAGAGAAGTATAGAAAGAGGCAAGAGAAGCACAGGAAGAAGAAGAGAAGTGCAGAAAGAGGCAAGTAAGGTGCAGAAAGAGGCAAGAGAGGTACAGGAAGAAGAGAGTGAGGTGCAGAAAGAGGCAAGAGAAATGCGGAAAGAAGCAAGTGAGGTACAGAAAGAGGCATTAGAGGTACAGAAAGAGGCAAGAGAAGTGCAGAAAGAGGCAAGAGAAGGGCAGAAAGAGGCATGTGAGGTGCAGAAAGAGGCAAGAGCGGTACAGAAAGAGGCAAGGGAAGTGCAGAAAGAGGCAAGAAAAGTGCAGAAGAGGCAAGAGAGGTGCAGAAAGAATAGAGTGAGGTGCAGAAAGAGGCAAGTGAGGTACAGGAAGAAGAAGAGAGGTGCAGAAAGAGGCAAGTGAGGTGCAGAAAGAGGCAAGAGAAGTACAGAAAGAAGAGAGTGAGGTGCAGAAAGAGGCAAGAGAGGTGCAGAAAGAAGCAAGTGAGGTACAGAAAGAGGCATTAGAGGTACAGAAAGAGGTAAGAGAAGTGCAGAAAGAGGCAAGAGAAGGGCAGAAAGAGGCATATGAGGTGCAGAAAGAGGCAAGAGTGGTACAGAAAGAGGCAAGAAAAGTGCAGAAGAGGCAAGAGAGGTGCAGAAAGAATAGAGTGAGGTGCAGAAAGAAGCAAGTAAGGTACAGAAAGAGGCAAGAGAAGTACAGAAAGGGGCAAGTGAGGTACAGAAAGAGGCAAGAGAGGTACACAGGCAAGAGGTACAGAAAGAGGCAAGAGAGGTGCAAAAGTAGAGAGTGAGTTGCAGAAAGAGGCAAGAGGGGTACAGAAAGAAGAGAGAGGTGCAGAAAGAGGCAGGAGAAGTGCAGAAAGAGGAAAGCGAGGTGACAAAAAGAGGCAAGTGAGGTGCAGAAAGAGGCAAGAGAGGTACAGAAAGAGGCAAGAGAGGTACAGAAAGAAGAGAGTGAGGTGCAGAAAGAGGCAAGTGAGGTTCAGAAAGAAGACAGTGAGGTGCAGAAAGAGGCAAGTGAGGTGCCGAAAGAGGCAAGAGAGGTACAGAAAGAAGAGATTGAGGTGCAGAAAGAGGCAAGTGAGGTTCAGAAAGAAGAGAGTGAGGTGCAGAAAGAGGAGAGGTACAGAAAATGGCAAGAGAGGTGTAGAAAGAAAAGAGTGAGGGACAGAAAGAGGAAAAAGAAGTGCAGAGAGAGACAAGTAAGGTGCAGAAAGAGGCAAGAGAGGTACAGAAAGAGTCAAAAGAAGTGAAGAAAGAGGCAAGAGAGGTGCAGAAAGAGGCAAGAGAGGTGCAGAAAAAAGCAAGTGAGGTGCAGAAAGAGGCAAGAGAGGTACAGAAAGAAGAGAGTGAGGTGCAGAAAGATGCAAGAGAAGTGCAGAAAGAGGCAAGTGAGGTGCAGAAAGAGGCAAGAGGGGTACAGAAAGAAGAGAGTGAGGTGCAGAAAGATGCAAGAGAGGTGCAGAAAGAGGAGAGTGAGAAGCAGAAAGAGGCAAGAGAGGTTCAGAAAGAGGCAAGTGAGGTGCACAAAGAAAGTGAGGTGCAGAAAGAGGCAAGAGAGGTCCAGAAAGAGGCAAGAGAGGTACAGAAAGAGGCAAGAGAAGTGCAAAAAGAAGAAAGTGAGGTGCAGAAAGAGGCAAGTGAGGTGCAGAAAGAGGAAAGTGAGGTGCAGAAAGAAGCAATAGAGGTGCAGAAAGAGGCAAGAGAAGTGCAGAAAGAAGAGAGTGAGGTGCAGAAAGAGGCAAGTGAGGTGCAGAAAGTGGCAAGAGAGGTACATAAAGAGGCAATAGAAGTACAGAAAGAGGCAATAGAGGCACAGGAAGATGAAGAGAAGTGCAAAAAGAGGCAAGTGAGGTGCAGAAAGAGGCAAGAGGGGTACAGAAAGAAGAGAGTGAGGTGCAGAAAGAGGCAAGAGAAGTGCAGAAAGAAGCAAGTGAGGTGCAGAAAGAGGCAAGAGAGGTATAGAGGCAAGAGGTACACAATGAGGCAAGAGAGGTGCAAAAAGAAGAGAGTGAGGTGCAGAAAGAAGCAAGAGGGGTACAGAAAGAAGAGTGAGGTGCAGAAAGAGGCAAGAGAAGTGCAGAAAGAGGCAAGTGAGGTGCCAAAAGAGGCAAGAGAGGTACAGAAAGAAGAGAGTGAGGTGCAGAAAGAGGCAAGTGAGGTGCAGAAAGAAGAGAGTGAGGTGCAGAAAGAGGAAAGTGAGGTGCCAAAAGAGGCAAGAGAGGTACAGAAAGAAGAGAGTGAGGTGCAGAAAGAGGCAAGTGAGGTGCAGAAAGAAGAGAGTGAGGTGCAGAAAGAGACAAGAGAGGTACAGAAATAGGCAAGAGAGGTGTATAAAGAAAAGAGTGCGGTACAGAAAGAGGCAAAAGAAGTGCAGAAAGAGGCAAGTAAGGTGCAGAAAGAGGCAAGAGAGGTGCAGAAAGAGGCAAGAGATTAGCAGAAAGAAGCAAGTGAGGGGCAGAAAGAGGCAAGAGAGGTACAGAAAGAAGAGATTGAGGTGCAGAAAGAGGCAAGAGAAGTGCAGAAAGAGGCAAGTGAAGTGCAGAAAGAAGAGAGTGAGGTGCAGAAAGAGGCAAGTGAGGTGCCGAAAGTGGCAAGAGAGGTACATAAAGAGGCACGAGAAAAACAGAAAGAGGCAAGAGAGGTACAGGAAGAAGAAGAGAAGTGCAAAAAGAGGCAAGTGAGGTGCATAAAGAGGCAAGAAAAGTGCATGTGAGAAGTTGGCCTGGTATATGCTGTTCACTAATTAAAGTGGACACCTTGCACCAGGGCAAATCGACTCTTATGGTAGATAGGTTTAAGACAACCTTTTAAAGAAAGCTATCCTAGTGGTAGCTGTGGAGAGCAGCCTTCAGGCTAAGTCTCGGAGGAATGTAAAGCAGCTTGTTTTACCATATAATCTCTTGAATCACCAAATGAAAAGACACCACACAGGTATATATATCAAATATATATGTATTTATTTCTAAATAACTCTCTACTAATCTCTTTATGAGATTAGACGACAAACATATGCACAAATCAACGTTTCACAATAAGTTAAGCACAAAATATGGCTGGGGCCCTAGGGGCGTACCAGACCATATACTAAGTAAGAGACTTAGGGACAACGACTTGCAGGGAGACAAGGCCTAGGGCCTTCAGAAGTGCAGGGGCCTCACGAAACCACCCAAGGCAGGTAAGTAAAGGACCCACGGGGACGCGTGCAGTGTGGATACACAGGCGCGGATCGCCGTTAACTTCAATGGGGCAAGTCGCGGTTGGAAATAAAGAGTTTTAGGATACTTCGGGAGAACCTACAAGCAAGTCACTTACAGGGTAAGTAGTTCTAGGGCCCACACCCACAGGAGCACCGTAGTGCTGGAGTTACCTCACCCAGGGAAGCCGGGTGCATAGGTGTCCTTTGGTGTCGGGTCGCGGCGTCGTTTTCAATGGCGAACAAAGAAGACTTGCTGCTTGCGGGAGCTGAAGAAGTGTCCGGTGGAATCCAAGCCTGGATTCTGAAGAAGGATGACCTGAAAGCAGAGGGGACAGTGTTCAAAGTCACTTGGCAGTGACCTGGGGCAAGGAAGATGGATGCCCACCGTCGTCGGTTGATTCAGGTCGGTTGCAGGTGCCTTGACTCTTCAGCCACGTGGTCCAGGAGGTGTCGACGACAACCAGGAGCTGGATTCGGTGGGTCCCTCGACGTCTGCAGCTGACTGCGGTGTCGGCAACTCGATTGGAGCCAACAAGCCTTGGCAGCAGCAAGTCTCGGGGAGATGAAGAAAAGTCGATGGCGCAGACCAGCAAGGTCTGAAGGACTCACCCAGCGAGGGTAAGTCAGGGCAGGCCTGGAGCAACCAGGGGAGCCCTTTAGTTTCTTTAAGAAGTCTTCTGGGGACCCACAAGCTGGCGGGCAAGGGATCGCAAAGACACCTCGGGCGGAATCACTCAACAGGGGCCCACGGTCACTCGCGATGGTGTAGGCCTCTGATCTTCGGAGGGATTCCTGCTGGAGGTCAGGACCACATGTGGTCCAAAGCACAAGTTCGTAGAACGTTGTGAAGGGGTTGCACTCGACAATAGTGCACGGTACCCAGGGGTCGCGGTTCCTCATTACTCGTGGGGTCCACTTGCCTCAGCTTCGCTGGGGACTCACGATGGCCTGGGAGAGGTCAGGAAATCCACTTCTTGGGCTGCAGGGACTTCGGACTCCGGCGGGAGCGGCGTAGTTTGCGACCGTCGTTGTCATTTTTGGTGCCTGCCAAGCAGGGGAGTCACTCCTTGACTCCAAGGGAGATTCTTCTGTCTTCCAAAGGTAGTGGAACGTCGAGGGGCCAGGATTCTTCTGTAGAGCGTCGTCCAGGGGTTATCTGCTTTGCAATGGCAAGGTTCCCCTCTTATACTAAAAAGAGGGGATGGACTAGCTCTATGACCCCACCTATGGGAGGGTCAAGGGAGGGGGTGGCTACACCCACTTCCCTTTGTCCAGTTTCGCACCAGAGCAGGGGCAGGTAGCCCCTGAGCTGGTTTGAACTTGCATATGCACAGAGGAGCCTTCTGCTCCCCCAGTGCAGGACTTCAAAGCACTCTAAGAGTGCACCCACCCAGCCCCAATACACTAAACCCTGTCTGGGAGGTGGTTACACCTCCCTGTGACAGGATGCCTATTGTTGGGCTTCCTCCACTGCGAGTTTCGGTCATCAGCAGGAGGGCAGCCCAGTGTCTGTGACTGGTGGCATCCATTTTGTGATGCCAGGGCTCTTTAGGATTCTACCGCATTTCCACAGCAGGTACATGTCTTATCCCTCTAGAAGGGTGGAATACTACCCCCGCCGCCAAGATTGGCAGGGGGGTAGTATTCCAAGATGTTTGACACCAAACACGACATGTTTTGATGCAGCCATTCCAAAGTTAGCATTTACCGCGAGGATATAATGCACTTAATAGTATATGGTTTAACCGCATCCACAAACAGCACCAGAGAATAGACCCTGAGAGCTGCAGAGGGGCCCTGCTCAGGCAGAGGCACCCCTCACATAGAAGCCAAGCACCCTGCCCTCAGGATTGATAGGGCCTGCCTTAGGGGTGACTGATAGGTTTATATGTGTGTGCAGGAGAGATATAGGAAACCTATATCTCAGTGAGGGGTGCTAGCACCACCTCACCCAGGCTGCAGTAGCAGTCCTGTGGTGTCAGATTTAGACTGCTTCCCAGGGGTGGCATAATATATGCTGCAGCCCCTGGTAGGCCTTTGAAGTACCTATGCCCTTGGCACCTAAGGTACCATATACTAGGGACTCATAAGGCACCACAGTATCCAATCACTAGTGCACCTAGAGTGCACTCCATGTCGTTTAGAGAGAACAGAGAGGCTGGGGCCCTGATTGGCAGGGACCCAGCCAGACTATAGCCAGAAACCAGTGCTAACATCAGAAAAAAAGTGGGGGCAACATAAGAGGCAGATCCTACTCTCCTACACAACCCCCCCCAAACGCAAGGACACTAAACTAACCTTGACCAGTTGAGTCTTTGTGTTCAAAGTGGAAATACCTTGAGAGTCCATCTGCATTGGCATGTTGGGTCCCAGGCCTATGTTCCACTGTATAGTCCATCCCCTGTAGGGAAATGGACCACCTCAAAAGTTTTGGGTTTTCACCTTTCATCTGCTTTAGCCATAGGAGGGGCTTGTGGTCAGTCTGAACTATGAAGTGAGTACCAAACAAGTATGGCCTCAGCTTCTTCAGGGCCCATACCACAGCAAAGGCCTCCCTCTCTATAGCTGACCAACGTTTCTCTCTAGGGGTCAGCCTTCTGCTAATAAAAGCTACTGGCTGGTCTTGACCTTCATCATTCAGTTGAGACAGTACAGCTCCCACACCCAGCTCAGAAGCATCTGTTTGGACAATGAACTTTTTGGTGTAGTCTGGACTCTGTAAGATGGGGGCAGTGCACATGGCCTGCTTCAGGTCTTCAAATGCCTTTTGACAGCTAGCTGTCCACTGAACCTTTTTGGCATTCTCTTTGAGGTCAGATCATTCAAGGGGGTCACTATAGATCCATATCCCTTGACAAACCTCCTATAGTACCCAGTCAGGCCTAAGAAGGCTCTCACCTGTGTCTGGGTGGTTGGAGCAACCCATTCCATTATGGTTTGGATTTTGCTCTGTAAAGGCTGAACCTGGCCTCCACCCACAAGGTGGCCCAGGTACACAACCTGACTCTGCCCTATCTGGCACTTGGTGGCCTTGATAGTGAGGCCTGCCTTTTGCAGGGCCTCCAAAACATTTCTGAGGTGGACCAGGTGATCCTGCCAGGAGGAACTAAAGACAGCAATATCATCTAGATAAGCTGAGCAATAAGTTTCCATCCCTGCCAGAACTTTATTCACCAACCTCTGAAAAGTGGCAGGTGCATTTTTCAATCCAAAGGGCATCACCACAAAGTGGTAGTGCCCACCAGGGGTCGAAAATGCTGTTTTGGCTTTTGCATCATCAGCTAATCTGATTTGCCAGTAGCCAGCTGTTAGGTCAAATGTGCTTAGATACTTGGCTGAGGCCAAAGTATCAATCAGCTCATCTGCCCTTGGTATGGGATAGGCATCAGTCCTAGTGACTGCATTGAGGCCTCTGTAGTCTACACAAAACCTCATTTCTTTCTTACCACCCTGGGTATGAGGTGTGGGTACCAGGACTACTGGGCTAGCCCAAGGGCTATCTGAAGGCTCAATCACGCCTAACTCCAACATTTTCTGGACTTCAGTCCTGATACAGTCCCTGACATGGTCAGGTTGCCTGTAGATTTTATTCTTGACAGGCAGACTGTCCCCAGTGTCCACCTCATGGGTGCACCAGGTAGTCTGACTAGGGGTCAGGCTAAACATATGTCTAAACTGTTGCAGAACTTGTCTGCACTCAGTTTGCTGATGGTCAGTGAGGCTGCTTGCCAAAGCAACACCATCTACTGACCCATCATCAGGGTTCTGAGAGAGCAGGTCAGGGAGAGGGTCACTCTCCTCCTCCTGGTCCTCATCAGTTGCCATGAGCAAGCCCATGTCAGCCCTGTCAACATATGGCTTTAATCTGCTGACATGAAGAACCCTTAGGGGGCTCCTGGGAGTTCCAAGATTCACCAGATAGGTGACTTCTCCCTTCTGTTCAACTATTGTATGGGGGCCACTCCACTTGTCCTGGAGGGCGGCTGGGGCCACAGGCTCCAACACCCACACTTTCTGTCCTGGCTGGTATACAGTCAGCACAGCCTTTGGTCATGCCAAGCTTTCTGCAATTCTTGGCTGGCCTCCAGGTTTTGGTTGCCTTTTTCATGTACTCTGCCATCCGGGAGCGGAGACCAAGTACATAGTCCATCACATCTTGTTTGGGGGCTTGAGAGGTAACTCCCAGCCCTCTTTACCAAACATAGTGGACCTCTCACAGGATGCCCAAACAGAAGCTCAAATGGGCTGTAACCAACCCCCTTCTGTGGAACCTCTCTGTATGCAAACAACAGGCAAGGAAGAAGAAGGTCCCATTTCCGCCTAAGCTTCTCTGGGAGTCCTTTAATCATTCCTTTCAAGGTTTTGTTGAAGCGTTCAACTAAACCATTGCATTGTGGGTGATAGGGGTGGTGAACTTATAAGTTACACCACACTCCTTCCACATTGCTTTCAGATATCCTGACATGAAGTTGGTACCTCTGTCAGAAATGACCTCCTTTGGGAAACCCACTCTGGAGAAAACTCCAATGAGGGCTCTTGCCACCACAGGGGCTGTGGTGGTCCTCAGGGAATTGCCTCTGGGTACCTGGTGGCATGATCCACTACCACCAGGATAAATCTGTGCCCAGATGCAGTCTGAGGGTCAAGGGGACCAACAATGTCAATCCCTACCCTTTCAAAGGGTACCCCCACCACTGGTAGTGGTATCAGGGGGCCTTTGTTGTGCCACCTGCCTTACCACTGGCTTGGCAAGTGACACAGGAGCGACAAAACTCCTTTGTGTCCTCTGACATATGTGGCCAATGAAAATGTGGGACAAGCCTGTCCCAGGTCTTGTTTTGGCCCAAGTGATCTGCCAAAGGGATATCATGTGCTAAGGTCAAGAGGAACCCCTAAACTTCTGAGGTATTACCAACCTCCTGGTGGCTCCAGGGGCTGGGTCTCTACCCTCAGAATATAGGAGTCCCTCATCCCAATAAATTTTATGGGACCCACTAGCACTCCCAGCAGCCTCAGCAGCAGCCTGCTGTCTGAGGGGTTCAAGGGAGGGGCAGCACTGTTGCTCCTTACTCAGATCTTCCCTGGAAGGGCCCCTGCCCCCAAGAACTCAACCTGGTCAGGTTCAAGTCCCTCTGGGGCAGTTCCTTCTTCAGGTTCTGCTTCACTTCCCTCTGGAAGTGAATCTTTGATCTGAGACAGAGGGGAAGGCACTGCCTTAACCCTACTGCTCCTCCTCTTGGGAAGCATCTGGTCCATTGTTCCAGGATCCAGAGCTGGTTCAGTGTCATGCATTCTTGCTTGTGACCTGGTCACAGCAAATACCTCTGCAGGGATGCCCAACATCTCAGCATGAGTCCATAACTCTACTTCAGACCAGGCTGAAGTCTCTAGATCATTGCCCAATAGACATTCTACAGGGAGGTCTGCACTGACTACAACCTTCTTGAGGCCAGTTACCCCTCCCCAGGAGAAATTCACAACTGCCAGACTATGGTTGGTCTGGACATTGCTTGCATTGGTCACCTGGTACATTTCACCCAGGATGATCTGTCCAGGGTCCACTAGGTCCTCTGCCACCATGGTGACACTAGCACCTGTGTCCCTAAATGCCAAAGCCTGTTTGCCATTTATCAAAGGCTGCTGTTTGTACTTGCCCAGATTACTGGGGCTTACTAGGAAGGACATATCAATGTTTCCCTCACAAATCAGCATTGCCTGAGTGGTCACTCTGACTAGGTCAGAATCCACTTCAGAACCCAGGGTCAACCCTACTACACCCTTATTCTGCGTACCACCTCCACCAGTAGCTGAGCTAGGGGGCACAGCTGCCTTAGGGGCAGGAGTGGTGGTGGTTTGGTCTTTGGACTTGGTACAATCAGAAGTCCAGTGCCCTTTCTGTTTACAGAATTTGCACCAGGGCTTCTTTTGGCCTTTTCCCTTGTTGGACTGTGACTCCCCACCAGATGCAGATTTTTGGGGCCCTTGTGAAGACTTCTGGTCTTTTGACTTATCCCCACCTTTCTCAGAGCCTTTAGGATCTTGCTTCTTAGTGTCACCCCCTTGGTTCTGGGTTTTCTGCCTCACCCTGGTTCTGACCCATTTGTCTGCCTTCTTTCCCAATTCTTGGGGAGAGGTCAGATCAGAGTCCACCAGGTACTGATGCAACAACTGGTTCTGGCAATTATTTAGGATCTGTTCTCTCATCATCAGATTATACAATCCCTTGAAATCAGTAACCCTACTGCCAACCAGCCAACCCTCTAGAGCCTTGGTTGCACAATCAACAAAGTCAGTCCAGTCCTGAGTCTGTGCCTTCTGGGTATCTCTGAACTTCAACCTGTACTGCTCAGTGGTTAAGCCAAACCCATCTATCAGTGCACTCTTCAGGACCTCATAATCATCAGCATCCTCCTCTCTAACAGTGAGGAGCTTGTCTCTTCCTTTATCTGAAAAGGAGAGCCACAAGATTGCTGCCCACTGCTTTTGGGGGACCTGCTGTACTCTACAGGCCCTCTCCATAGCAGTTATCCACTTGTGGATATCATCCCCACTCTGGTAGGGAGGAACAACCTTGCTCAGGTTCCTATGGTCAGGAATATATTCTCTGCCTCTAGGGACACTGTTGCTGCCACCAGGGGTTCTAACCCCTCTTTTCTAGAAGCTCTCTGGATCTCCAGGGCTTCCCTATCCAGTGCCAACTGCTTGGTTCTGAGGGCCACTCTGGCTTCCTCATACTGGAGCAGTTTGCACCTTCTCTCAGAGGAGGTCTCTCTTAAGGAAAAGTATGAGCTCCTCTGCTGGACAAATTCTCTGCCAGAGTGATAAGAGTGGTCAGATTCCCTGGAAGGGGATCTGTGCCTCTCCTCCTCTCTGTCAGTTCTCTTAGGGAGAATTCCTCTGTCCTTTTCAGGCCCCTTGGAGCCTGGCCCTTCAATCACAGAGTCTTGGTCATTCTGATTTTCATCATCTGACCCAGATACTATGACTGACCCACCCACTGATTCAAACCCTTTAGCTCCTAGAGCCAATCTAAGGTCATCTGCTGTCAGCAGATCTATCAGGTGTAGTGTTGAGGGACTCTGTCCTAGTCTCAGGTGTCTGTCAACACACATGGCTCTCAAGTCAGAGAAAGCCATGTCCTTATACTGAGGCTGAGTGGATCCACTGGGTCCACCCTTTAAGGACATTCTAGTGTTGTGCAGTGTTGTACTACCTACACTAGTTTGTGGCCTACTGATCCTAGCTTGAGCTGTGGAAAGGGTGTGCTATCCCTTGGCACACAGCTCTAAGTTCAGTAGAACTTATTGATACTAAGCTTGACTTTATATGTACCTTGAGTACCTATAATGGTTTTCAGTTAGTAATTCAAATAGAGATTTTCTGGTAAAACAATGGCAAGCTGGAATCCCACACGCTGCCCACCAATGTGAGAAGTTGGCCTGGTATATGCTGTTCACTAATTAAAGTGGACACCTTGCACCAGGGCAAATCGACTCTTATGGAAGATAGGTTTAAGACAACCTTTTAAAGAAAGCTATCCTAGTGGTAGTTGTGGAGAGCAGCCTTCAGGCTAAGTCTCGGAGGAATGTAAAGCAGCTTGTTTTACCATATAATCTCTTGAATCACCAAATGAAAAGACACCACACAGGTATATATATCAAATATATATGTATTTATTTCTAAATAACTCTCTACTAATCTCTTTATGAGATTAGAAGACAAACATATGCACAAATCAACGTTTCACAATAAGTTAAGCACAAAATATGGCTGGGGCCCTAGGGGCGTACTCAGACCATATACTAAGTAAGAGACTTAGGGACAACGACTTGCAGGGAGACAAGGCCTAGGGCCTTCAGAAGTGCAGGGGCCTCACGAAACCACCCAAGGCAGGTAAGTAAAGGACCCACGGGGACGCGTGCAGTGTGGATACACAGGCGCGGATCGCCGTTAACTTCAATGGGGCAAGTCGCGGTTGGAAATAAAGAGTTTTAGGATACTTCGGGAGAACCTACAAGCAAGTCACTTACAGGGTAAGTAGTTCTAGGGCCCACACCCACAGGAGCACCGTAGTGCTGGAGTTACCTCACCCAGGGAAGCCGGGTGCATAGGTGTCCTTTGGTGTCGGGTCGCGGCGTCGTTTTCAATGGCGAACAAAGAAGACTTGCTGCTTGCGGGAGCTGAAGAAGTGTCCGGTGGAATCCAAGCCTGGATTCTGAAGAAGGATGACCTGAAAGCAGAGGGGACAGTGTTCAAAGTCACTTGGCAGTGACCTGGGGCAAGGAAGATGGATGCCCACCGTCGTCGGTTGATTCAGGTCGGTTGCGGGTGCCTTGACTCTTCAGCCACGTGGTCCAGGAGGTGTCGACGATGACCAGAAGCTGGATTCGGTGGGTCCCTCGACGTCTGCAGCTGACTGCGGTGTCGGCAACTCGATTGGAGCCAACAAGCCTTGGCAGCATCAAGTCTTGGGGAGATGAAGAAAAGTCGATGGCGCAGACCAGCAAGGTCTGAGGGACTCACCCAGCGAGGGTAAGTCAGGGCAGGCCTGGAGCAACCAGGGGAGCCCTTTAGTTTCTTTAAGAAGTCTTCTGGGGACCCACAAGCCGGTGGGCAAGGGATCGCGAAGACACCTCGAGCGGAATCACTCAACAGGGGCCCACGGTCACTCGGGACGGTGTAGGCCTCTGATCTTCGGAGGGATTCCTGCTGGAGGTTGGGAACACACGTGGTCCAAAGCACAAGTTCGTAGAACGTTGTGAAGGGGTTGCACTCGACAATAGTGCACGGTACCCAGAGGTCGCGGTTCCTCGTTACTCGTGGGGTCCACTTGCCTCAGCTTTGCTGGAGACTCACGATGGCCTGGGAGAGGTCAGGAAATCCACTTCTTGGGCTGCAGGGACTTCGGACTCCAGCGGGAGCGGCGTAGTTTGCGACCGTCGTTGTCGTTTTTGGTGCCTGCCAAGCAGGGGAGTCACTCCTTGACTCCAAGGTAGATTCTTCTGTCTTCCAAAGGTAGTGGAACGTCGAAGGGCCAGGATTCTTCTGTAGAGCGTCGTCCAGGGGTTATCTGCTTTGCAATGGCAAGGTTCCCCCTCTTATACTAAAAAGAGGGGATGGACTAGCTCTATGACCCCACCTATGGGAGGGTCAAGGGAGGGGGTGGCTACACCCACTTCCCTTTGTCCAGTTTCGCGCCAGAGCAGGGGCAGGTAGCCCCTGAGCTGGTTTGAACTGGCATATGCACAGAGGAGCCTTCTGCTCCCCAGTGCAGGACTTCAAAGCACTCTAAGAGTGCACCCACCCAGCCCCAATACACTAAACCCTGTCTGGGAGGTGGTTACACCTCCCTGTGACAGGATGCCTATTGTTGGGCTTCCTCCACTGCGAGTTTCGGTCATCAGCAGGAGGGCAGCCCAGTGTCTGTGACTGGTGGCATCCATTTTGTGATGCCAGGGCTCTTTAGGATTCTACCGCGTTTCCACAGCAGGTACATGTCTTATCCCTCTAGAAGGGTGGAATGCTACCCCCGCTGCCAAGATTGGCGGGGGGGTAGTATTCCAAGATGTTTGACACCAAACACAACATGTTTTGATGCAGCCATTCCAAAGTTAGCATTTACCGCGAGGATATAATGCACTTAGTAGTATATGGTTTAACCGCATCCACAAACAGCACCAGAGAATAGACCCTGAGAGCTGCAGAGGGGCCCTGCTCAGGCAGAGGCACCCCCTCACATAGAAGCCAAGCACCCTGCCCTCAGGATTGATAGGGCCTGCCTTAGGGGTGACTGATAGGTTTATATGTGTGTGCAGGAGAGATATAGGAAACCTATATCTCAGTGAGGGGTGCTAGCACCACCTCACCCAGGCTGCAGTAGCAGGGCTGTGGTGTCAGATTTAGACTGCTTCCCAGGGGTGGCATAATATATGCTGCAGCCCCTGGTAGGCCTTTGAAGTACCTATGCCCTTGGCACCTAAGGTACCATATACTAGGGACTCATAAGGCACCACAGTATCCAATCACTAGTGCACCTAGAGTGCACTCCATGTCGTTTAGAGAGAACAGAGAGGCTGGGGCCCTGATTGGCAGGGACCCAGCCAGACTATAGCCAGAAACCAGTGCTAACATCAGAAAAAAAGTGGGGGCAACATAAGAGGCAGATCCTACTCTCCTACAGTGCAGAAAGAGGCAAGAGAGGTACAGAAAGAGGCAAGAGAGGTGAAGAAAGAAGTAAGAGGGGTACAGAAAGAAGCAAGAGGTACAGAAAGAGGCAAGAGAGGTGCAAAAAGAAGAGAGTGAGGTGCAGAAAGAGGAAAGAGAGGTGCAGAAAGAAGAGAGTGAGGTGCAGAAAGACGCAGAAGTACAGAAAGAGGCAAGTGAGGTGCAGAAAGAGGCAAGAGAGGTACAGAAAGAGGCAAGAGAGATGCAGAAAGAAGAAAGTGAGGTGCAGAAAGAGGCAAGAGAGGTGCAGAAAGAAGAGAGTGAGGTGCAGAAAGAGGCAAAAGAAGTGCAGAAAGAGGCAAGTGAGGTGCAGAAAGAGGAAAGTGAGGTGCAAAAAGAGGCAAGAGAGGTGCAGAAAGAGGCAAGAGAAGTGCAGAAAGAAGAGAGTGAGGTGCAGAAAGAGCAAGTGAGGTGACGAAAGTGGCAAGAGAGGTACATAAAGAGGCAAGAGAAGTATAGAAAGAGGCAAGAGAAGCACAGGAAGAAGAAGAGAAGTGCAGAAAGAGGCAAGTAAGGTGCAGAAAGAGGCAAGAGAGGTACAGGCAGAAGAGAGTGAGGTGCAGAAAGAGGCAAGAGAAATGCAGAAAGAAGCAAGTGAGGTACAGAAAGAGGCATTAGAGGTACAGAAAGAGGCAAGAGAAGTGCAGAAAGAGGCAAGAGAAGTGCAGAAAGAGGCAAGAGAAGGGCAGAAAGAGGCATGTGAGGTGCAGAAAGAGGCAAGAGCGGTACAGAAAGAGGCAAGGGAAGTGCAGAAAGAGGCAAGAAAAGTGCAGAAGAGGCAAGAGAGGTGCAGAAAGAATAGAGTGAGGTGCAGAAAGAGGCAAGTGAGGTACAGGAAGAAGAAGAGAAGTGCAGAAAGAGGCAAGTGAGGTGCAGAAAGAGGCAAGAGAAGTACAGAAAGAAGAGAGTGAGGTGCAGAAAGAGGCAAGAGAGGTGCAGAAAGAAGCAAGTGAGGTACAGAAAGAGGCATTAGAGGTACAGAAAGAGGTAAGAGAAGTGCAGAAAGAGGCAAGAGAAGGGCAGAAAGAGGCATATGAGGTGCAGAAAGAGGCAAGAGCGGTACAGAAAGAGGCAAGAAAAGTGCAGAAGAGGCAAGAGAGGTGCAGAAAGAATAGAGTGAGGTGCAGAAAGAAGCAAGTAAGGTACAGAAAGAGGCAAGAGAAGTACAGAAAGGGGCAAGTGAGGTACAGAAAGAGGCAAGAGAGGTACACAGGCAAGAGGTACAGAAAGAGGCAAGAGAGGTGCAAAAAGTAGAGAGTGAGTTGCAGAAAGAGGCAAGAGGGGTACAGAAAGAAGAGTGAGGTGCAGAAAGAGGCAAGAGAAGTGCAGAAAGAGGAAAGCGAGGTGACAAAAAGAGGCAAGTGAGGTGCAGAAAGAGGCAAGAGAGGTACAGAAAGAGGCAAGAGAGGTACAGAAAGAAGAGAGTGAGGTGCAGAAAGAGGCAAGTGAGGTTCAGAAAGAAGAGAGTGAGGTGCAGAAAGAGGCAAGTGAGGTGCCGAAAGAGGCAAGAGAGGTACAGAAAGAAGAGATTGAGGTGCAGAAAGAGGCAAGTGAGGTTCAGAAAGAAGAGAGTGAGGTGCAGAAAGAGACAAGAGATGTACAGAAAATGGCAAGAGAGGTGTAGAAGGAAAAGAGTGAGGGACAGAAAGAGGAAAAAGAAGTGCAGAGAGTGACAAGTAAGGTGCAGAAAGAGGCAAGAGAGGTACAGAAAGAGTCAAAAGAAGTGAAGAAAGAGGCAAGAGAGGTGCAGAAAGAGGCAAGAGAGGTGCAGAAAAAAGCAAGTGAGGTGCAGAAAGAGACAAGAGAGGTACAGAAAGAAGAGAGTGAGGTGCAGAAAGATGCAAGAGAAGTGCAGAAAGAGGCAAGTGAGGTGCAGAAAGAGGCAAGAGGGGTACAGAAAGAAGAGAGTGAGGTGCAGAAAGATGCAAGAGAGGTTCAGAAAGAGGCAAGTGAGGTGCACAAAGAAAGTGAGGTGCAGAAAGAGGCAAGAGAGGTCCAGAAAGAGGCAAGAGAGGTACAGAAAGAGGCAAGAGAAGTGCAAAAAGAAGAAAGTGAGGTGCAGAAAGAGGCAAGTGAGGTGCAGAAAGAGGAAAGTGAGGTGCAGAAAGAAGCAATAGAGGTGCAGAAAGAGGCAAGAGAAGTGCAGAAAGAAGAGAGTGAGGTGCAGAAAGAGGCAAGTGAGGTGCAGAAAGTGGCAAGAGAGGTACATAAAGAGGCAATAGAAGTACAGAAAGAGGCAATAGAGGCACAGGAAGATGAAGAGAAGTGCAAAAAGAGGCAAGTGAGGTGCAGAAAGAGGCAAGAGGGGTACAGAAAGAAGAGAGTGAGGTGCAGAAAGAGGCAAGAGAAGTGCAGAAAGAAGCAAGTGAGGTGCAGAAAGAGGCAAGAGAGGTATAGAGGCAAGAGGTACACAAAGAGGCAAGAGAGGTGCAAAAAGAAGAGAGTGAGGTGCAGAAAGAAGCAAGAGGGGTACAGAAAGAAGAGTGAGGTGCAGAAAGAGGCAAAAGAAGTGCAGAAAGAGGCAAGTGAGGTGCCAAAAGAGGCAAGAGAGGTACAGAAAGAAGAGAGTGAGGTGCAGAAAGAGGCAAGTGAGGTGCAGAAAGAAGAGAGTGAGGTGCAGAAAGAGGCAAGTGAGGTGCCAAAAGAGGCAAGAGAGGTACAGAAAGAAGAGAGTGAGGTGCAGAAAGAGGCAAGTGAGGTGCAGAAAGAAGAGAGTGAGGTACAGAAATAGGCAAGAGAGGTGCATAAAGAAAAGAGTGAGGTACAGAAAGAGGCAAAAGAAGTGCAGAAAGAGGCAAGTAAGGTGCAGAAAGAGGCAAGAGAGGTACAGAAAGAGGCGAGAAAAGTGCAGAAAGAGGCAAGAGAGGTGCAGAAAGAGGCAAGAGATTAGCAGAAAGAAGCAAGTGAGGGGCAGAAAGAGGCAAGAGAGGTACAGAAAGAAGAGATTGAGGTGCAGAAAGAGGCAAGAGAAGTGCAGAAAGAGGCAAGTGAGGTGCAGAAAGAGGCAAGTGAGGTGCCGAAAGTGGCAAGAGAGGTACATAAAGAGGCACGAGAAAAACAGAAAGAGGCAAGAGAGGTACAGGAAAAAGAAGAGAAGTGCAAAAAGAGGCTAGTGAGGTGCATAAAGAGGCAAGAAAAGTGCAGAAAGAGGCAAGAGAGGTACAGAAAGAGGCAAGAGAGGTGAAGAAAGAAGTAAGAGGGGTACAGAAAGAGGCAAGAGGTAAAGAAAGAGGCAAGAGAGGTGCAAAAAGAAGAGAGTGAGGTGCAGAAAGAGGAAAGAGAGGTGCAGAAAGAAGAGAGTGAGGTGCAGAAAGACGCAGAAGTACAGAAAGAGGCAAGTGAGGTGCAGAAAGAGGCAAAAGAGGTACAGAAAGAGGCAAGAGAGATGCAGAAAGAAGAAAGTGAGGTGCAGAAAGAGGCAAGAGAGGTGCAGAAAGAAGAGAGTGAGGTGCAGAAAGAGGCAAAAGAAGTGCAGAAAGAGGCAAGTGAGGTGCAGAAAGAGGAAAGTGAGGTGCAAAAAGAGGCAAGAGAGGTGCAGAAAGAGGCAAGAGAAGTGCAGAAAGAAGAAAGTGAGGTGCAGAAAGAGCAAGTGAGGTGACGAAAGTGGCAAGAGAGGTACATAAAGAGGCAAGAGAAGTATAGAAAGAGGCAAGAGAAGCACAGGAAGAAGAAGAGAAGTGCAGAAAGAGGCAAGTAAGGTGCAGAAAGAGGCAAGAGAGGTACAGGAAGAAGAGAGTGAGGTGCAGAAAGAGGCAAGAGAAATGCGGAAAGAAGCAAGTGAGGTACAGAAAGAGGCATTAGAGGTACAGAAAGAGGCAAGAGAAGTGCAGAAAGAGGCAAGAGAAGGGCAGAAAGAGGCATGTGAGGTGCAGAAAGAGGCAAGAGCAGTACAGAAAGAGGCAAGGGAAGTGCAGAAAGAGGCAAGAAAAGTGCAGAAGAGGCAAGAGAGGTGCAGAAAGAATAGAGTGAGGTGCAGAAAGAGGCAAGTGAGGTACAGGAAGAAGAAGAGAAGTGCAGAAAGAGGCAAGTGAGGTGCAGAAAGAGGCAAGAGAAGTACAGAAAGAAGAGAGTGAGGTGCAGAAAGAGGCAAGAGAGGTACAGAAAGAAGCAAGTGAGGTACAGAAAGAGGCATTAGAGGTACAGAAAGAGGTAAGAGAAGTGCAGAAAGAGGCAAGAGAAGGGCAGAAAGAGGCATATGAGGTGCAGAAAGAGGCAAGAGCGGTACAGAAAGAGGCAAGAAAAGTGCAGAAGAGGCAAGAGAGGTGCAGAAAGAATAGAGTGAGGTGCAGAAAGAAGCAAGTAAGGTACAGAAAGAGGCAAGAGAAGTACAGAAAGGGGCAAGTGAGGTACAGAAAGAGGCAAGAGAGGTACACAGGCAAGAGGTACAGAAAGAGGCAAGAGAGGTGCAAAAAGTAGAGAGTGAGTTGCAGAAAGAGGCAAGAGGGGTACAGAAAGAAGAGTGAGGTGCAGAAAGAGGCAAGAGAAGTGCAGAAAGAGGAAAGCGAGGTGACAAAAAGAGGCAAGTGAGGTGCAGAAAGAGGCAAGAGAGGTACAGAAAGAGGCAAGAGAGGTACAGAAAGAAGAGAGTGAGGTGCAGAAAGAGGCAAGTGAGGTTCAGAAAGAAGAGAGTGAGGTGCAGAAAGAGGCAAGTGAGGTGCCGAAAGAGGCAAGAGAGGTACAGAAAGAAGAAATTGAGGTGCAGAAAGAGGCAAGTGAGGTTCAGAAAGAAGAGAGTGAGGTGCAGAAAGAGACAAGAGATGTACAGAAAATGGCAAGAGAGGTGTAGAAGGAAAAGAGTGAGGGACAGAAAGAGGAAAAAGAAGTGCAGAGAGAGACAAGTAAGGTGCAGAAAGAGGCAAGAGAGGTACAGAAAGAGTCAAAAGAAGTGAAGAAAGAGGCAAGAGAGGTGCAGAAAGAGGCAAGAGAGGTACAGAAAAAAGCAAGTGAGGTGCAGAAAGAGACAAGAGAGGTACAGAAAGAAGAGTGAGGTGCAGAAAGATGCAAGAGAAGTGCAGAAAGAGGCAAGTGAGGTGCAGAAAGAGGCAAGAGGGGTACAGAAAGAAGAGAGTGAGGTGCAGAAAGATGCAAGAGAGGTGCAGAAAGAGGAGAGTGAGAAGCAGAAAGAGGCAAGAGAGGTTCAGAAAGAGGCAAGTGAGGTGCACAAAGAAAGTGAGGTGCAGAAAGAGGCAAGAGAGGTCCAGAAAGAGGCAAGAGAGGTACAGAAAGAGGCAAGAGAAGTGCAAAAAGAAGAAAGTGAGGTGCAGAAAGAGGCAAGTGAGGTGCAGAAAGAGGAAAGTGAGGTGCAGAAAGAAGCAATAGAGGTGCAGAAAGAGGCAAGAGAAGTGCAGAAAGAAGAGAGTGAGGTGCAGAAAGAGGCAAGTGAGGTGCAGAAAGTGGCAAGAGAGGTACATAAAGAGGCAATAGAAGTACAGAAAGAGGAAATAGAGGCACAGGAAGATGAAGAGAAGTGCAAAAAGAGGCAAGTGAGGTGCAGAAAGAGGCAAGAGGGGTACAGAAAGAAGAGAGTGAGGTGCAGAAAGAGGCAAGAGAAGTGCAGAAAGAAGCAAGTGAGGTGCAGAAAGAGGCAAGAGAGGTATAGAGGCAAGAGGTACACAAAGAGGCAAGAGAGGTGCAAAAGAAGAGAGTGAGGTGCAGAAAGAAGCAAGAGGGGTACAGAAAGAAGAGTGAGGTGCAGAAAGAGGCAAGAGAAGTGCAGAAAGAGGCAAGTGAGGTGCCAAAAGAGGCAAGAGAGGTACAGAAAGAAGAGAGTGAGGTGCAGAAAGAGGCAAGTGAGGTGCAGAAAGAAGAGAGTGAGGTGCAGAAAGAGGCAAGTGAGGTGCCAAAAGAGGCAAGAGAGGTACAGAAAGAAGAGAGTGAGGTGCAGAAAGAGGCAAGTGAGGTGCAGAAAGAAGAGAGTGAGGTACAGAAATAGGCAAGAGAGGTGCATAAAGAAAAGAGTGAGGTACAGAAAGAGGCAAAAGAAGTGCAGAAAGAGGCAAGTAAGGTGCAGAAAGAGGCAAGAGAGGTACAGAAAGAGGCGAGAAAAGTGCAGAAAGAGGCAAGAGAGGTGCAGAAAGAGGCAAGAGATTAGCAGAAAGAAGCAAGTGAGGGGCAGAAAGAGGCAAGAGAGGTACAGAAAGAAGAGATTGAGGTGCAGAAAGAGGCAAGAGAAGTGCAGAAAGAGGCAAGTGAGGTGCAGAAAGAGGCAAGTGAGGTGCCGAAAGTGGCAAGAGAGGTACATAAAGAGGCACGAGAAAAACAGAAAGAGGCAAGAGAGGTACAGGAAGAAGAAGAGAAGTGCAAAAAGAGGCAAGTGAGGTGCATAAAGAAGCAAGAAAAGTGCAGAAAGAGGCAAGAGAGGTACAGAAAGAGGCAAGAGAGGTGAAGAAAGAAGTAAGAGGGGTACAGAAAGAGGCAAGAGGTACAGAAAGAGGCAAGAGAGGTGCAAAAAGAAGAGAGTGAGGTGCAGAAAGAGGAAAGAGAGGTGCAGAAAGAAGAGAGTGAGGTGCAGAAAGACGCAGAAGTACAGAAAGAGGCAAGTGAGGTGCAGAAAGAGGCAAGAGAGGTACAGAAAGAGGCAAGAGAGATGCAGAAAGAAGAAAGTGAGGTGCAGAAAGAGGCAAGAGAGGTGCAGAAAGAAGAGAGTGAGGTGCAGAAAGAGGCAAAAGAAGTGCAGAAAGAGGCAAGTGAGGTGCAGAAAGAGGAAAGTGAGGTGCAAAAAGAGGCAAGAGAGGTGCAGAAAGAGGCAAGAGAAGTGCAGAAAGAAGAGAGTGAGGTGCAGAAAGAGCAAGTGAGGTGACGAAAGTGGCAAGAGAGGTACATAAAGAGGCAAGAGAAGTATAGAAAGAGGCAAGAGAAGCACAGGAAGAAGAAGAGAAGTGCAGAAAGAGGCAAGTAAGGTGCAGAAAGAGGCAAGAGAGGTACAGGAAGAAGAGAGTGAGGTGCAGAAAGAGGCAAGAGAAATGCGGAAAGAAGCAAGTGAGGTACAGAAAGAGGCATTAGAGGTACAGAAAGAGGCAAGAGAAGTGCAGAAAGAGGCAAGAGAAGGGCAGAAAGAGGCATGTGAGGTGCAGAAAGAGGCAAGAGCGGTACAGAAAGAGGCAAGGGAAGTGCAGAAAGAGGCAAGAAAAGTGCAGAAGAGGCAAGAGAGGTGCAGAAAGAATAGAGTGAGGTGCAGAAAGAGGCAAGTGAGGTACAGGAAGAAGAAGAGAAGTGCAGAAAGAGGCAAGTGAGGTGCAGAAAGAGGCAAGAGAAGTACAGAAAGAAGAGAGTGAGGTGCAGAAAGAGGCAAGAGAGGTACAGAAAGAAGCAAGTGAGGTACAGAAAGAGGCATTAGAGGTACAGAAAGAGGTAAGAGAAGTGCAGAAAGAGGCAAGAGAAGGGCAGAAAGAGGCATATGAGGTGCAGAAAGAGGCAAGAGCGGTACAGAAAGAGGCAAGAGAAGTACAGAAAGGGGCAAGTGAGGTACAGAAAGAGGCAAGAGAGGTACACAGGCAAGAGGTACAGAAAGAGGCAAGAGAGGTGCAAAAAGTAGAGAGTGAGTTGCAGAAAGAGGCAAGAGGGGTACAGAAAGAAGAGAGAGGTGCAGAAAGAGGCAGGAGAAGTGCAGAAAGAGGAAAGCGAGGTGACAAAAAGAGGCAAGTGAGGTGCAGAAAGAGGCAAGAGAGGTACAGAAAGAGGCAAGAGAGGTACAGAAAGAAGAGAGTGAGGTGCAGAAAGAGGCAAGTGAGGTTCAGAAAGAAGAGAGTGAGGTGCAGAAAGAGGCAAGTGAGGTGCCGAAAGAGGCAAGAGAGGTACAGAAAGAAGAGATTGAGGTGCAGAAAGAGGCAAGTGAGGTTCAGAAAGAAGAGAGTGAGGTGCAGAAAGAGACAAGAGAGGTACAGAAAATGGCAAGAGAGGTGTAGAAAGAAAAGAGTGAGGGACAGAAAGAGGAAAAAGAAGTGCAGAGAGAGACAAGTAAGGTGCAGAAAGAGGCAAGAGAGGTACAGAAAGAGTCAAAAGAAGTGAAGAAAGAGGAAAGAGAGGTGCAGAAAGAGGCAAGAGAGGTGCAGAAAAAAGCAAGTGAGGTGCAGAAAGAGGCAAGAGAGGTACAGAAAGAAGAGAGTGAGGTGCAGAAAGATGCAAGAGAAGTGCAGAAAGAGGCAAGTGAGGTGCGGAAAGAGGCAAGAGGGGTACAGAAAGAAGAGAGTGAGGTGCAGAAAGATGCAAGAGAGGTGCAGAAAGAGGAGAGTGAGAAGCAGAAAGAGGCAAGAGAGGTTCAGAAAGAGGCAAGTGAGGTGCACAAAGAAAGTGAGGTGCAGAAAGAGGCAAGAGAGGTCCAGAAAGAGGCAAGAGAGGTACAGAAAGAGGCAAGAGAAGTGCAAAAAGAAGAAAGTGAGGTGCAGAAAGAGGCAAGTGAGGTGCAGAAAGAGGAAAGTGAGGTGCAGAAAGAAGCAATAGAGGTGCAGAAAGAGGCAAGAGAAGTGCAGAAAGAAGAGAGTGAGGTGCAGAAAGAGGCAAGTGAGGTGCAGAAAGTGGCAAGAGAGGTACATAAAGAGGCAATAGAAGTACAGAAAGAGGCAATAGAGGCACAGGAAGATGAAGAGAAGTGCAAAAAGAGGCAAGTGAGGTGCAGAAAGAGGCAAGAGGGGTACAGAAAGAAGAGAGTGAGGTGCAGAAAGAGGCAAGAGAAGTGCAGAAAGAAGCAAGTGAGGTGCAGAAAGAGGCAAGAGAGGTATAGAGGCAAGAGGTACACAAAGAGGCAAGAGAGGTGCAAAAGAAGAGAGTGAGGTGCAGAAAGAAGCAAGAGGGGTACAGAAAGAAGAGTGAGGTGCAGAAAGAGGCAAGAGAAGTGCAGAAAGAGGCAAGTGAGGTGCCAAAAGAGGCAAGAGAGGTACAGAAAGAAGAGAGTGAGGTGCAGAAAGAGGCAAGTGAGGTGCAGAAAGAAGAGAGTGAGGTGCAGAAAGAGGCAAGTGAGGTGCCAAAAGAGGAAAGAGAGGTGCAGAAAGAAGAGAGTGAGGTGCAGAAAGAGGCAAGTGAGGTGCAGAAAGAAGAGAGTGAGGTGCAGAAAGAGACAAGAGAGGTACAGAAATAGGCAAGAGAGGTGCATAAAGAAAAGAGTGCGATACAGAAAGAGGCAAAAGAAGTGCAGAAAGAGGCAAGTAAGGTGCAGAAAGAGGCAAGAGAGGTACAGAAAGAGGCGAGAAAAGTGCAGAAAGAGGCAAGAGAGGTGCAGAAAGAGGCAAGAGATTAGCAGAAAAAAGCAAGTGAGGGGCAGAAAGAGGCAAGAGAGGTACAGAAAGAAGAGATTGAGGTGCAGAAAGAGGCAAGAGAAGTGCAGAAAGAGGCAAGTGAGGTGCAGAAAGAAGAGAGTGAGGTGCAGAAAGAGGCAAGTGAGGTGCCGAAAGTGGCAAGAGAGGTACATAAAGAGGCACGAGAAAAACAGAAAGAGGCAAGAGAGGTACAGGAAGAAGAAGAGAAGTGCAAAAAGAGGCAAGTGAGGTGCATAAAGAGGCAAGAAAAGTGCAGAAAGAGGCAAGAGAGGTACAGAAAGAGGCAAGAGAGGTGAAGAAAGAAGTAAGAGGGGTACAGAAAGAGGCAAGAGGTACAGAAAGAGGCAAGAGAGGTGCAAAAGAAGAGAGTGAGGTGCAGAAAGAGGAAAGAGAGGTGCAGAAAGAAGAGAGTGAGGTGCAGAAAGACGCAGAAGTACAGAAAGAGGCAAGTGAGGTGCAGAAAGAGGCAAGAGAGGTACAGAAAGAGGCAAGAGAGATGCAGAAAGAAGAAAGTGAGGTGCAGAAAGAGGCAAGAGAGGTGCAGAAAGAAGAGAGTGAGGTGCAGAAAGAGGCAAAAGAAGTGCAGAAAGAGGCAAGTGAGGTGCAGAAAGAGGAAAGTGAGGTGCAAAAAGAGGCAAGAGAGGTGCAGAAAGAGGCAAGAGAAGTGCAGAAAGAAGAGAGTGAGGTGCAGAAAGAGCAAGTGAGGTGACGAAAGTGGCAAGAGAGGTACATAAAGAGGCAAGAGAAGTATAGAAAGAGGCAAGAGAAGCACAGGAAGAAGAAGAGAAGTGCAGAAAGAGGCAAGTAAGGTGCAGAAAGAGGCAAGAGAGGTACAGGAAGAAGAGAGTGAGGTACAGAAAGAGGCAAGAGAAATGCGGAAAGAAGCAAGTGAGGTACAGAAAGAGGCATTAGAGGTACAGAAAAAGGCAAGAGAAGTGCAGAAAGAGGCAAGAGAAGGGCAGAAAGAGGCATGTGAGGTGCAGAAAGAGGCAAGAGCGGTACAGAAAGAGGCAAGGGAAGTGCAGAAAGAGGTAAGAAAAGTGCAGAAGAGGCAAGAGAGGTGCAGAAAGAATAGAGTGAGGTGCAGAAAGAGGCAAGTGGGGTACAGGAAGAAGAAGAGAAGTGCAGAAAGAGGCAAGTGAGGTGCAGAAAGAGGCAAGAGAAGTACAGAAAGAAGAGCGTGAGGTGCAGAAAGAGGCAAGAGAGGTGCAGAAAGAAGCAAGTGAGGTACAGAAAGAGGCATTAGAGGTACAGAAAGAGGTAAGAGAAGTGCAGAAAGAGGCAAGAGAAGGGCAGAAAGAGGCATATGAGGTGCAGAAAGAGGCAAGAGCGGTACAGAAAGAGGCAAGAAAAGTGCAGAAGAGGCAAGAGAGGTGCAGAAAGAATAGAGTGAGGTGCAGAAAGAAGCAAGTAAGGTACAGAAAGAGGCAAGAGAAGTACAGAAAGGGGCAAGTGAGGTACAGAAAGAGGCAAGAGAGGTACACAGGCAAGAGGTACAGAAAGAGGCAAGAGAGGTGCAAAAAGTAGAGAGTGAGTTGCAGAAAGAGGCAAGAGGGGTACAGAAAGAAGAGTGAGGTGCAGAAAGAGGCAAGAGAAGTGCAGAAAGAGGAAAGCGAGGTGACAAAAAGAGGCAAGTGAGGTGCAGAAAGAAGAGAGTGAGGTGCAGAAAGAGGCAAGTGAGGTTCAGAAAGAAGAGAGTGAGGTGCAGAAAGAGGCAAGTGAGGTGCCGAAAGAGGCAAGAGAGGTACAGAAAGAAGAGATTGAGGTGCAGAAAGAGGCAAGTGAGGTTCAGAAAGAAGAGAGTGAGGTGCAGAAAGAGACAAGAGATGTACAGAAAATGGCAAGAGAGGTGTAGAAGGAAAAGAGCGAGGGACAGAAAGAGGAAAAAGAAGTGCAGAGAGAGACAAGTAAGGTGCAGAAAGAGGCAAGAGAGGTACAGAAAGAGTCAAAAGAAGTGAAGAAAGAGGCAAGAGAGGTGCAGAAAGAGGCAAGAGAGGTGCAGAAAAAAGCAAGTGAGGTGCAGAAAGAGACAAGAGAGGTACAGAAAGAAGAGAGTGAGGTGCAGAAAGATGCAAGAGAAGTGCAGAAAGAGGCAAGTGAGGTGCAGAAAGAGGCAAGAGGGGTACAGAAAGAAGAGAGTGAGGTGCAGAAAGATGCAAGAGAGGTGCAGAAAGAGGAGAGTGAGAAGCAGAAAGAGGCAAGAGAGGTTCAGAAAGAGGCAAGTGAGGTGCACAAAGAAAGTGAGGTGCAGAAAGAGGCAAGAGAGGTCCAGAAAGAGGCAAGAGAGGTACAGAAAGAGGCAAGAGAAGTGCAAAAAGAAGAAAGTGAGGTGCAGAAAGAGGCAAGTGAGGTGCAGAAAGAGGAAAGTGAGGTGCAGAAAGAAGCAATAGAGGTGCAGAAAGAGGCAAGAGAAGTGCAGAAAGAAGAGAGTGAGGTGCAGAAAGAGGCAAGTGAGGTGCAGAAAGTGGCAAGAGAGGTACATAAAGAGGCAATAGAAGTACAGAAAGAGGCAATAGAGGCACAGGAAGATGAAGAGAAGTGCAAAAGAGGCAAGTGAGGTGCAGAAAGAGGCAAGAGGGGTACAGAAAGAAGAGAGTGAGGTGCAGAAAGAGGCAAGAGAAGTGCAGAAAGAAGCAAGTGAGGTGCAGAAAGAGGCAAGAGAGGTATAGAGGCAAGAGGTACACAAAGAGGCAAGAGAGGTGCAAAAAGAAGAGAGTGAGGTGCAGAAAGAAGCAAGAGGGGTACAGAAAGAAGAGTGAGGTGCAGAAAGAGGCAAGAGAAGTGCAGAAAGAGGCAAGTGAGGTGCCAAAAGAGGCAAGAGAGGTACAGAAAGAAGAGAGTGAGGTGCAGAAAGAGGCAAGTGAGGTGCCAAAAGAGGCAAGAGAGGTACAGAAAGAAGAGAGCGAGGTGCAGAAAGAGGCAAGTGAGGTGCAGAAAGAAGAGAGTGAGGTGCAGAAAGAGACAAGAGAGGTACAGAAATAGGCAAGAGAGGTGCATAAAGAAAAGAGTGAGGTACAGAAAGAGGCAAAAGAAGTGCAGAAAGAGGCAAGTAAGGTGCAGAAAGAGGCAAGAGAGGTACAGAAAGAGGCGAGAAAAGTGCAGAAAGAGGCAAGAGAGGTGCAGAAAGAGGCAAGAGATTAGCAGAAAGAAGCAAGTGAGGGGCAGAAAGAGGCAAGAGAGGTACAGAAAGAAGAGATTGAGGTGCAGAAAGAGGCAAGAGAAGTGCAGAAAGAGGCAAGTGAGGTGCAGAAAGAAGAGAGAGAGGTGCAGAAAGAGGCAAGTGAGGTGCCGAAAGTGGCAAGAGAGGTACATAAATAGGCACGAGAAAAACAGAAAGAGGCAAGAGAGGTACAGGAAGAAGAAGAGAAGTGCAAAAAGAGGCAAGTGAGGTACATAAAGAGGCAAGAAAAGTGCAGAAAGAGGCAAGAGAGGTACAGAAAGAGGCAAGAGAGGTGAAGAAAGAAGGAAGTGAGGTGCAGAAAGAGGCAAGAGAGGTGCAGAAAGAAGAGAGTAAGGTGCCGAAAGAGGCAAGAGAAGTGCAGAAAGAGGCAAGTGATGTGCAGAAAGAGGAAAGTGAGGTGTAGAAAGAGGCAATAGAGGTGCAGAAAGAGGAAAGAGAAGTGCAGAAAGAAGAGAGTGAGGTGGAGAAAGAGGCAAGTGAGGTGCCGAAAGTGGCAAGAGAGGTACATAAACAGGCAAGAGAAGTACAGAAAGAGGCAAGAGAGGTACAGGAAGAAGAGAAGTGCAGAAAGAGGCAAGTGAGGTACAGAAAGAGGCAAGAGAGGTACAGAAAGAACAGAGTGAGGTGCAGAAAGAGGCTACAGAAGTGCAGAAAGTAGCAAGTGAGGGACAGAAAGAAGCAATAGAGGTACAGAAAGAGGCAAGAGAAGTGCAGAAAGAGGCAAGAGAAGTGCAGAAAGAGGCACGTGAGGAGCAGAATGAGGCAAGAGAAGTGCAGTAAGAAGAGAGTGAGATGCAGAAAGAGGCAGAGTGCAGAAAGAGGCAAGTGAGGTGCAGAAAGAGGCAAGAGAGGTATAGAAAGAGGCAAGAGAGGTGCAAAAAGAAGAACGTGAGGTGCAAAAAGAGGCAAGAGAGGTGCAGAAAGAAGAGATTGAGGTGCAGAAAGAGGCAAGAGAAGTGCAGAAAGAGGCAAGTGAGGTGCAGCAAGAGGAAAGTGAGGTGCAGAAAGAGGCAAGAGAGGTGCAGAAAGAGGGAAGAGAAGTGTAGAAAGAAGAGAGTGAGGTGCAGAAAGAGGCAAGTGAGGTGACAAAAGTGGCAAGAGAGGTACATAAAGAGGCAAGAGAAGTACAGAAAGAGGCAAGAGAAGCAAAGGAAGAAGAAGAGAAGTGCAGAAAGAGGCAAGTGAGGTGCAGAAAGAGGCAAGAGGCAAGAGAGGTACAGAAATAAGAGAGTGAGGTGCAGAAAGAGGCAAGAAAGGTGCAGAAAGAAGCAAGTGAGGTACAGAAAGAGGCATTAGAGGTACAGAAAGAGGTAAGAGAAGTGCAGAAAGAGGCAAGAAAAGGGCAGAAAGAGGCATATGAGGTGCAGAAAGAGGCAAGAGCGGTACAGAAAGAGGCAAGAGAAGTGCAGAAAGAGTCAAGAAAAGTACAGAAGAGGCAAGAGAGGTGCAGAAAGAATAGAGTGAGGTGCAGAAAGAGGCAAGTGAGGAACAGAAAGAGGCAAGAGAAGTGCAGAAAGGGGCAAGTGAGGTGCAGAAAGAGGCAAGTGAGGTACAGAGGCAAGAGGTGCAGAAAGAGGCAGGATAGTGCAAAAAGAGGCAAGCGAGGTGACAAAGAGGCAATTGAGGTGACAAAGAGGCAATTGAGGTGCAGAAAGAGGCAAGAGAGGTACAGAAAGAGGCAAGAGAGGTACAGAAAGAAGAGAGTGAGGTGCAGAAAGAGGCAAGTGAGGTTCAGAAAGAAGAGAGTGAGGTGCAGAAAGAGGCAAGTGAGGTGCCGAAAGTGGCAAGAGAGGTACAGAAAGAAGAGAGTGAGGTGCAGAAAGAGGCAAGTGAGGTTCAGAAAGAAGAGAGTGAGGTGCAGAAAGAGACAAGAGAGGTACAGAAAATGGCAAGAGAGGTGCAGAAAGAAAAGAGTGAGGTACAGAAAGAGGCAAAAGAAGTGCAGAGATAGACAAGTAAGGTGCAGAAAGAGGCAAGAGAGGTACAGAAAGAGGCAAAAGAAGTGCAGAAAGAGGCAAGAGAGGTGCAGAAAGAAGCAAGTGAGGTGCAGAAAGAGGCAAGAGAGGTACAGAAAGAAGAGAGTGAGGTGCAGAAAGATGCAAGAGAAGTGTAGAAAGAGGCAAGAGAGGTGCAGAAAGAGGAGAGTGAGGTGCAGAAAGAGGCAAGAGAGGTACAGAAAGAGGCACGTGAGGTGCACAAAGAAAGTGAGGTGCAGAAAGAGGCAAGAGAGGTCCAGAAAGAGGCAAGAGAGGTACAGAAAGAGGCAAGAGATGTGCAAAAAGAAGAAAGTGAGGTGCAGGAAGAGGCAAGTGAGGTGCAGAAAGAGGAAAGTGAGGTGCAGAAAGAGGCAAGAGAGGTGCAGAAAGAGGCAAGTGAAGTGCAGAAAGAAGAGAGTGAGGTGCAGAAAGAGGCAAGTGAGGTGCAGAAAGTGGCAAGAGAGGTACATAAAGAGGCAAGAGAAGTACAGAAAGAGGCAATAGAGGCACAGGAAGAAGAAGAGAAGTGCAAAAAGAGGCAAGTGAGGTGCAGAAAGAGGCAAGAGGGGTACAGAAAGAAGAGAGTGAGGTGCAGAAAGAGGCAAGAGAAGTGCAGAAAGAAGAGAGTGAGGTGCAGAAAGAGGCAAGAGAGGTGCAGAAAGAAGAGAGTGAGGTACAGAAAGAGGCAGAAGAGGTGCAGAAAGAAAAGAGTGAGGTGCAGAAAGAGGCAAGAGAAGTACAGAAAGAGGCAAGTGAGGTGCAGAAAGAGGAAAGTGAGGTGCCATAAGTGGCAAGAGAGGCACATAAAGAGGCAAAAGAAGTACAGAAAGACGCAAGAGAGGTACAGAAAGAAGAGAGTGAGGTGCAGAAAGAGGCAAGAGAAGTGCAGAAAGAGGCAAGTGAGTTGCAGAAAGAGGTAATTGAGATACAGAAAGAGAAGAGAGGTGCAGAAATGTGCAAGAGAGGTACAGAAAGAGGCAAGAGAGGTACAGAAAGAAGAGAGTGAGGTGCAGAAAGAGGCAAGAGAAGCGCAGAAAGAAGCAAGTGAGGTACAGAAAAAGGCATTAGAGGTACAGAAAGAGGCAAGAGAAGTGCAGAAAGAGGCAAGAGATGTGCAGAAAGAATAGAGTAAGGTGCAGAAAGAGGCAAGTGAGGTGCAGAAAGAGGCAAGAGAAATGCAGAAAGGGGCAAGTGAGGTGCAGAAAGAGGCAAGAGAGGTACAGAGGCAAGAGGTACAGAAAGAGGCAAGAGAGGTGCAAAAAGAAGAGAGAGGTGCAGAAAGAGGCAAGAGAGGTACAGAAAGAAGAGTGAGGTGCAGAAAGAGGCAAGAGAAGTGCAGAAAGAGGCAATTGAGGTGCAGAAAGAGGCAAGTGAGGTACAGAAAGAGGCAAGAGAGGTACAGAAAGAGGCAGGAGAAATGCAGAAAGAGGCAAGAGAAGTGCAGAAAGTAGCAAGAAAGGTGCAGAAAGAGGCAAGAGAGAGGCAGAAAGAGGCAAGAGAGGTACAGAAAGAAGAGAGTGATGTGCAGAAAGAGGCAAGAGTGGTGCAGAAAGAGGCAAGAGAGATGCAGAAAGAGGCAAGAGAGGTACAGAAAGAAGAGAGTGAGGTGCAGAAAGAGGCAATAGAGGTGCAGAAAGAGGCAATAGAGGTGCAGAAAGAGGCAAGAGAGGTGCAGAAACAGGCAAGAGAGGTGCCAAAAGAGGCGAGAGGTACAGAAAGAAGAGCGTTAGGTGCAGAAAGAAGCAAGAGAAGTGCAGAAAGAGGCAAGTGAGGTGTAGAAAGAGGCAATAGAGGTACAGAAAGTGGCAAGAGAAGTGCAGAAAGAGGCAAGAGAAGTGCAGAAAGAGGAAAGAGAAGTACAGAAAGAGGCATGTAAGGTGCAGAAAAAGGCAAGAGAAGTGCAGAAAGGGGCAAGTGAGGTACAGAAAGAGGCAAGAGAGGTACAGAAAGAGGCAAGAGAAGTGCAGAAAGAGGCAAAAGAAGTGCATAAAGAGGCAAGAGAGGTGCAGAAAGAAGAAGGTTAGGTGCAGAAAGAGGCAAGTGAGGTGCAGAAAGAGGCAAGATATGTACAGAAAGAGACAAGAGAAGTGCCGAAAGATGCAAGTGAGGTGCAGAAAGAGGCAAGAGGGGTACAGAAAGAGGCAAGAGAAGTTCAGAAAGAGGCAAGAAAAGTGCAGATAAAGGCAAGAGAGGTGCAGAAAGAAGAGAGTGAGGTGCAGAAAGAGGCAAGTGAGGTGCAGAATGAAAGAAGAAAGGTACAGAAAGAAGCAAGAGAGGTACAGAAAGAGGCTAGAGAAGTGCAGAAAGAGGCAAGTGAGGTGCAGAAAGAAGACAGTGAGGTGCAGAAAGAGGCAAATGAGGTGTAGAAAGAAGAGAGTGAGGTGCAGAAAGAGGAAGAAAGGTGCAGAAAGAAGCAAGAGAAATGCCGAAAAAGGCAAGAGAGGCGCAGAAAGAAGCAAGAGAGGTTTGTTCACCATTAGTACCAATTTAACACCCACATTTAGCAATAAGTAACACTTGACCATTCCAGCTTTGCAAAGGGCCTTCTACCACACTGTAACACATGCCACTGCATTTTTGGTAACATTTCAGGCGTTTGAGCTAGAAACAATTTTTTTTTGTTCAAATCTGCAGAATATGCGGTAGATGATGGATTATGTGGCAAATGCGGTAAATGTTTAATTATGTCGCATAATTCCAGCGGCCCTCCTCATACCTCTGACTAAGTCCAGAAGTGCACCTCTGGTTTCTTCTTTTTTTGTGTCTCATTGAGTTTATACTTTAAAGTCTATGGAAATGAGGAAGACTAAACCTGAAGTTACCACTCCACAACACAGACTACCATACCACATAATTACTCTCCATAACATAATTCCACTCCACATAATTCCTATACACAAAATACCACAGACTTTCTATCCACATAATTTCACTGCACAACATACCACATAATTCCACTACACACAACGTACATTCAGTCCTCTCCAAAAACATTAGTAAAAACCTTTACATTTACAACAACAATAGCTCTAACTCTTGCAAATGCGAGACCTATTGCATTGCAAATGCTTGTTTAACCAGTAGTCGTGTTTGCCGAGGGTGGAGAAAGGGGGCTGGGCCTCCAACCAGTGCTCAGGAATTCCACTGTGTAGGACTTACAGGAGGTACCAGGAGGGCTTCTTGGCCCCCAAAGTCCCTCAGGAGTAAAGTGGACTTCATCCCCCAACCAGTAGTGCGCCAGGAGGCGTGTTTGCAGAGTGGTGGAGAAAGGGGGGCATGGCTTCCGAAGACCTCTTAGTAATCCCACTGTGTGGGACTTACTGGAGGTAACAGGAGGGGTAGTTGGCCCCCAAGGACATTCTTGGGGGCCAACTACCCCTCCTATCACCTCCAGTAAGTCCCACACAGCAGGATTACTGAGCTGTGATACCAGGCCACGCCGTCTTTGTCCACCACTCTGCAAGCACGCCTCCTGTCACGCTCTTGGTTGGGGGATGAAGTCCCCTTCGCTGCTGGGGGTCCTTAGGGGCCAGCTAGCCTACCTGTTACCTCCAGTAAGCCCCACACAGTGGGATTGCTGAGAGGTGGTCACAGGCCACGCCCCCTTTCTTCACCACTCTGCAAACGCGCCTCCTGGCATGTTCTTGGTTGGGGGATGAAGTCTCCTTCCTTCTTGAGGGTCCCTGGGGGCCAACTAGCCCTCCTGTTACCTCCAGTAAGCCCCACACAGCTGGATTAATGAGAGGTGGTCAGTGGCCATGCCCCCTTTCTCCACCACTCTGCAAATGCGCTACCTGGCGCACTGCTGCTTGGGGGATGAAGTCCACTTTAGTCCTGATGTCCTTAGGACACAAGGGGGCCTCAAGGCCCCACCAGCAGTGCGCCAAGAGGCATGCTTGCAGAGTGGTGTAAAAAGGGGCGTGGCCTGCGACCATCTCAGCAATCCCACTGTATGGAGCTTACTGGAGGTAACAGGTGGTCAAGTTGGCCCCTAAGGACCCTCAGCATTGAGGGGGACTTCATCCCTCAACCCTGAGCGTGCCAGGGGGCGCATTTGCAGAGTCTTGCTGGGAGGGGGTGGGGCCTCCACCGAGATGGCGGCTTCTCTTTTCTTCCCTGTTTTAAGAAGGGGGGCTGTGTGGCCCCCCTTCCCTTAATCCTTTTTGGGCCCTGGGGACCCCATCCCCCAGGGCCTGACCCATTTGTTTTTACAAAAATGAAAAAAAACGGGAAGGGGGCCACCTGGGGCTAGGCCTTTTTTTCTTTTTTTTTAAAGGGGAGGGGAGACGTGCGGCCCCCCTCCCCAGGCTGATTTCACCCCGGGGACTCCATCCCCTGGGGCATGACCATTTCTATTTTTTTTAAACTATATTTAAAGAAGGGGGGCCACGCAGCCCCCCACCTGAGGCCAATTTTGGCCCCTGGGACCCCAACCCCCAGGGCTTGCCCATTTAAAAAAAAAAATAGTTGTCTAAAGGAGTGGGGCACGCAGCCCCACTCCCCAGGCCGATTTCGGCCCCTGGGACCCCATCCTCCGGGGCCCTGCATGGCCACTTCTTTGGGGACCACAGGGGGAGCCCCGATGCCCTGCGGTCCCTGCTGGCTCTCCACCTCCTGTGGAAGCCGGCATTTCTTTTGGGCAAAGGGAGCTGCTAACATGCAGCTCCCTTTGCCCAAAAGCAATTCTGCTTTGCTTCATGGAAGCGAGAGCAATTTTCCTGCTCTCGCTTCCATGAAGCAAAGCAGAAGTTTGCTTTGGCATGGCGGGAGCAGTGCTCCCGCCATGCCATAGCAAACTGCAATGTCCCGGGGGTGGGAACCCCGGGACATTGCTGGAGCCAGCCCTGGGGGGTGGCGGTCTCCAGGGCCATGGATGGATCCTGGAAGGGGGCAGCCTCCCATAGTCATAGTCATAAGATTTTATTAAGCACACATATCACCCGAGGGTCTCAAAGCCCTGGCCAAAACCATAGCCGGGAAGGAGAGACAACAGCAGAAAAGGGAAAAGATCAAAAGAGACAGGTTTTTAGCCTTTTCCGAAACTGGTTGTGGTCAATGACCATACGTAACTGCAGGGGGAGTGCGTTCCACAAGGTAGGTGCGAGATGTGAGAAGGATATGCCACCATTCCTGGCGGTATGGATCCTAAGAGGAGTAAGTAGGTTTTTGGTTCCCGATCTGAGGGTTCTCTTGGGCATGTACCAATTGAGGTTTTTTTTCAGATAACTTGGACCGTTCCCATGAATGGTTTTGTGTACCAGGCTAATGATCTTAAAACGGATTCGTTTCCTGATGGTAAGCCAATGGACAGCTCTCAAACTTGAGGCCGACGGGGACCGAGACGGTAGATTTAATACTAGTCTGGCGGCGGTATTTTGTAGCACCTGAAGTTTAGTGAGAAGCTCTCCATCGATGGAAGCCATCAGGGCATTCCCATAATTGAGCCTGCTAATGATTAGACCCTGCACAAGCGGTTTCCTTGACTCAATCAGGATCCACTGGAAGACCTTGCATAAGCTACGCAATAGTCCATAGCAAATGCCTGTTACATGATTGACATGGTCTTTCATGGACAGTTTGTTATTGATCATCATTCCTAGGTCGCGAACTACGAGTTTAGGGGAAGGACAGGGGCCGAGATTCTGAGACCACCAGTCACTGGACCAGTATTCATTGGCCTTCCAGAAGTGGATAATCTCCGTCTTGCTGGCGTTGAGCTCAAGGTGGTTGGTTTGCATCCAAGTTCTGATATGGGCCATGTAATTTATAAATCTGAGTTTAGTGTCCGATGGATCTGCACCCATAGTGATCGATAGTTGCGTGTCATCTGCATACGATACGCAACTATCATGTCAAACCCATGGGATCTGGGTGCCACATAATGATTAAAAAAGCGTGGGACTCAAGATAGATCCCTGGGGGACTCCCTTATCCACCTTCCGGCTTTGAGAGACGTAGGAACCATTTCGGACCATCGAAGTTTGGTCTGTTAGATAGCTTCTGAGCCAATTTAGGGTGTTTCCCCTGATAACCATCTCCCACAGTCGATGTATTAGAATTTTGTGGGAGATGGTATCAAACGCAGCTGACAGATCAAGGAGGACAAGAATAGCTGACTGCCCGCTGTCCTAGGCAAGTCTAATATCAGATTTAAAGCCCCGGGGAGGTGATGGTCCCTGGGGACGGGGGTCCACAACGGACCCCTGCATTTAAATAAAGTGTGCCCTGGGGAGGTGGTGGTCCCCGGGGCAGTGTGGGGGGCCGTATAGCCCCCCGCACTTAATCATTAAAGCCCTGGGGAGGTGGCAGGCTGCGTGGGGGGGCAAGAGCCCCCCACACATTTTTTTAAAAAAAAGAAGCCCCGGGGAGGTGGCAGTCCCCAGTGCCACGGGGGGCACATGCCCCCTCGCATTTCATGACTATCGCCCTGGGGAGGTGGCTGTCCCCAGGCCAGCGGGGGCCCGCTCTGGCCCATGAATGATAATGTGGCATTGACCCAGGGATCTGGCCCACCCGGGGGCTTAAAAGAAATGAAGCGCAGGAGACCACGCTTCGTTTATTTAAAAAATGTCTGTCTGATTTGCGCACCCAGCACGAATCCCGCCCCAAAAAAATGCTTTTTTTTACCCTGGGGGTCCCTGTGAGACCCCCTAAGCAGGCCTAGGGGGTCAGGGTGTTTCTACCCTGCCCCCTTTTCTTGTTTTCAATGCTTTTTTACCTTTTTTCTTGTGACTCGGTTCAACCGAGTGCCAAGATGGCTGCCAACACTTCCTGGTTGGAACTGTTGGCAGCCAGTCAGATCTCAGGCACGAAATCGGGAGGGTTCATGGATCCTTCGCGGCCACAGTTGTATATCTGAAAAATCTTAAAATTTCTCAGGAACAACTGAACGGATTCACACCATTTAACAAAAAGGGCGCTTTCTGAACCAAGAGCTACCCTTTTGCCAAATATGGTGTAATTCCGTTCAGCAGTTCGGGCTGTAGCCGTGTCTAAAGTTTCCTATGGAAATTAACATGGAGAAAACGTGTTTTGGGACCCCCCGTTCTTTCTCGGCCCCCGTTTGATGAATAACCTCGAAACATTCAACACAGCAGTTGAAGTGAGTGGCCCACTAGTTTTGAAAATTTCGCGAAGATTCGTCAAAGTGTGCCAAAGATATTGGCAAAAGAAATAAAGATTTTTGAATAAAAACAAGGTCCTAACTATAACTATCTGCTGGCAACCGCCAGTAGGTAATATATATACACACGTATATATATATATATATATATATATATTCCACAGCTCTCTCACCAAAACAGAGAAGAGTATATCCCCAGGCAAGAATCACGGCACTACTGCAGGATAAAGTAAATTCGCTTTATTTCTTTTTACATGCACACCCTGTGCAAAAATAGCAAAAGTGGACGGTCTCACGCGTTTCGGCTACCACTAGCCTTCTACTGGACCATAGAGTCCCTTGTGTCTAGACAACATTTTATAAAGTGCAACGTGCTTAACCCCTTGTTTGTGTCAGTCATTTTAAACAACTAGACTAGCAACCTCAATCACTTTTGGTGGAGTAATTTTGCCACCATTTTTTCTTTCTTTCTTTCTTTCTTTTTTCTTTTTCTTTTTTCTTTTCAGTCACTGTAAAGTACATTCTGTCACTTAAAGTAAAGTGCAAATAGTGCATATATCCTATAATTACAATAAATAGACCTTCAAATCATAATGATATTACAAAATGAATGTTATCCCACAAAGGCGTACTCAAAAATTATACATTCAGCTTTCTTGTATTTGTATGTGTCTTCATAAAGTAAGGTGAGAACTGCACAATTTAAAAGATAGTTTTCAAATAATCCACTATTTCCATCATCATTCCTGGTAAATCATTAATATAAGGTGAAGTTAATTTTCGATGGTTCATTAAAACAATTTAAAATATTTTCTTAAAAATATTTCCAAAAAGTGTAATATTACTAATAAAAATGCTAAAAACCTACTGCCAGTTGCTAAGAAATGCTAATAAACTTTTTGTGTAAAGTACACAAATATAACATTTTTTACCATTTCATATATTTACAATATAGCAGCATTTATACATTTTTTATACATCTCACCACATCAAGTTATTCTAACCAGGGATTTAATCATTTTTTTATCTTATCTGGAAGGATCTCTAAGATATGTTCTCAAGATCTTTCCACGTCATTCCCTTCCTTCCATTCTAATCGGACAATCTATATAATTTGTGCAGTCTATTGCCAGTATAGTCCTAAGACACTACCAAATCAACACCAATGCCTCTATGCAATTTATGAGCAAACGCATTTATACTTCATAGCTGGTGCCCACCATCTGCGACACCAATTTGTTAGATTATTCTGTCTATACATTGCAACCATTTCATTCTAAGGCACCATCTATACTTTTTAAGATGACAGTCAACATTAATTCTAAAAGGATTTTTTTGGGACAAAGTTTTTTAAGGCACATATACAAGTATATCAATGTGGGGAAAAATATGTGAGAGTCAGATAAAGAGTGAAAGATGATTAAAACTAGAGGTCAAAGTCAATATCAGTGAGGGAAAATCACAGAAGAAATTTCATCATATATACAACTACATATTCAATATAAAAGCTTGTTGAAAATCAAACACTAATCTTATCAGATTCATTAAATTCATTAAGTAATTTCTCGGCAAAAAACCATCTTTTGACCACAATAGAGTTAGTTCTTATCTTATTTTCACAGATGTACATGCAATTCAGCATCTTGATTGTGGCCATAGGGATGTTCTGTACCAATTGCCAATATCATTCTGGATTCTGCTCGTCTTAATTTCAAAGTTCTATCTCCACCCCTTTCCGTTAGTTTGGCAATTTTTAATCCAGAGTATTTCAAAAGGTTACAGTCACTTGAGTGAGAGTCAAAGAAATGTTTTGAAATCGGGTAGCTAAAATCCTTGTTCTTTATGGCACGCAAATGCTGTAAAATCCTTAATTTCAATTTATTAATAGTGCTGCCAATGTAATGTTTTCCACATGGACAGGTTAGTCTGTACATTACATACTTTGATTCACATGTGATATGATCTTGAATCAACTCTGTTCGTCCATTCTGTAGGTCAAAAGATGTGATATTAGAGCCATGTTCACAGGCCCGACACTTTGAGCATTTCCAAAAGCCTGGAGTTGAGAGCCACAACTTGGACCTCACTTCTCGTGTTTTTAAATGACTTTGCGTTAAAATGTCTGCTAGAGATGCTGTTTTCCTAAACGTAATGCTGGGATATGATGTTAATGTCGTTTTCAGTGTCTCATCCAGCATTAAAATTTTATATATATATATATATATATATATATTCACTGAAAAAAACCATAGGTTTCAGACACGTTATAGTTAGAAATTAGCATTTAAAAAACCTTTGAAATTCACTGAAAAAACCATAGGTTTTAGGGACAGTTATAGTTAGTTGGACATTTCACTCGTGCAAAACCCGTGAAATTCCCCCGTTATAGTTAGTTCAGCTAACTATAACTCGCGCCCCCGCAATGCACTGCTGATGACGTCACATATTACATCATTCATGACATGGTCAGTGACATCACTGATGACATCACTGATGACATCTCAAATGACATCACTGATGACATCATGCAGTGACTGTGTGTTTCTGTAAAGTTTAAATATTTTTAATATATATAGGGAAAGGCGTATTGAAGAATGAGTGGGTGTATAAGTGTCTGTATGGATGATTTAGTAGGTGCGTGACTAACTCTATAAGTGAGTGATTAAACATATCTTACTGAATGCATGGGTTAGTGACTAAACTGGGTGAATGTCTGAATCCGTCTGTCTGTTGCTGTGTAAGTGGCTGCATGGGTTTGTGAATAGCTTCATGAGTGTCTATATGAGTTATTGATTGGTTGTCTGAGTATCTGTATGGGTGCCTGAGTGTTTGTGTGGGTGGGGTGTGTGCGACTCTGTGCATAGATGTGTGAGTGGGCGATTCACTGGGTGGATGGTTTCAAGAGTGCATCTGTGATAGACTGTATGGGTGGGTAAGTGTGTGTAAGAGTGTGTTAGTGAGTGAATGTATGTCCCAGTGGTACATGTGTGAGTAACTACATATGTGAAAGGCAGTATATATGTGTGTTGGAGTATATAAATAGCTATAAGCGAGAGTGTGTGATTGTGAGAGTGACTGTATGGACGAGTGTGTGCTTGTATCAGTGATTGTATAAGAGCGTAAGAATGTGCTAGTATTTGTATGAGTAAGTGAGCTGGTGTGTGTATAACTGTATAGGTGAGTAAATGGCAGTGTGTTTAATTATTTGCATGACTGACTAGGTGTGTGAGTACCTCTATGGATGAGTGGCGGTGTTTGACTGTCTATATAGGAGTATGAGTGCATATGATAGTCCTGTACTGAGTGACCGTAAGTATGAGTGACTGTACGGGTGAGTGAGTGGATGTGTGTGTAGACCTAAGAATCAGTGAGTGGGTATGTAGTTATTGGTGTTGGAGTGTCTATGGTTTTGCGAATGGCAGTCTGTAATTTAGAGTGGGTGTATCAAAGGTTATATTAGGGTGTGAGGAGGTGCATCAGATTATCACGTGGATGATGTCATCAGTGATGTCATCAGTGATGTCATTTAAGATGTTATCAGTGATGTCATCAGTGATGTCACTGACCATGTCATGAGTGATGTAATATGTGACGTCATCAGCAGTGCATTGCGGGGCGCGAGTTATAGTTAGCTGAACTAACTATAACGGGGGAATTTCACGGGTTTTGTACGAGTGAAATGTCCAACTAACTATAACTGTCCCTAAAACCTATGGTTTTTTAGTGAATTCCAAAGGTTTTTTAAATGCTAATTTCTAACTATAACGCCCCTAAAACCTATGGTTTTTTCAGTGAATTTCAAAGGTTTTGTAAATGACAATTTTTAAATGTATTAATTGTTATATTTATTTTTTTGATACTGATTTACTACATTTTTTAAAACTATTTATTTTTAGATATTTTATTTTTTAAATTACATTGTAATTACATTATACATTACATTACAAAATATACTTTCTCAGAATGAATTACTTTAGTTTAAATACTTTGCAAATAGGCAATAGACTTTTAAGTACAGTAGTTACAGTTGTTGCAATGGGCAACACAATTTCAAACACAATGCAACATTCAGCTCAATGTGAATTTCTAGTTAAATGCAATTAGTTACTTTATGGATTACTTTTCTAACCACAGGACTGGATCCTAGATTCAGTCCTGGGACATCTCCTGTAAACAGTTGAGTAAAAGCGTTTTGGTTACAGTAGTGATTTTTAAGGGATATTATTGTATTTTAAAAGTTGACACTTAGAAACTTTTTCACATAGAATCACCAAAGTTATCCTATGGGAGGAAATTCACTTAGCAGGTAAGTAGTGTTATCGTTACTTTTTCTTACTCAGTGGTGGATCCTGGATCCAGCACTGGTGCATCTCCTGTAAACAGTTGAAAGAATGCGTTTAAGTCATACAGGCGATTTTTAAGGAATATTTGTAGTTTGTGAAAATCGACACTTTGAAACTTTTCTGCTGAAAACCAGACAATGGATTCCTACGGAAGGAAATACAAGTTACTGGTAAGTACGGTTAGAATTACTTTTCAGGGTCAGTGCTGGGCTAAAAGATGCAGCACTGGGTTCTCTCCTGATAACAGGTGAGTAAATCGGAATTCGTAGTTCGGCTGATTTTAGAGGACTAGTATAAAGTTCCAAAACTCCACACTTAGAAGAATTTCCAAGTGAAACCAGTCAATGTTAGCCTATGGAAGAAAATTCAAGTTACTGGTAAGTACGGTTAAAATTACTTTTCAGGATTAGTACTGGGCTCAAAGATGCAGCACTGTGGTCTCTCCTGATAACAGGTGAGTAAATCGGAATTCGTAGTTCGGCTGATTTTAGAGGAATATTATAAAGTTCCAAAACTCCACACAGAAGAATTTTCAAGTGAAACCAGTCAATGTTAGCCTATGGAAGGAAATTCAAGTTACTGGTAAGTACGGTTAAAATTACTTTTCAGGATCAGTACTGGGCTCAAAGATGCAGCACTGAGGTCTCTCCTGATAACAGGTGAGTAAATCGGAATTCGTAGTTCGGCTGATTTTAGAGGAATATTTGCACGATGGTGAAGGAAGGGGGTGGGGCCTGAGGTGGCATGTCTGCAAACACGCCCTGTGGCGCGTTTTAAGTTGGAGAATTAATTCCTCCTCAATCCCGAGGGACCCTAGGGGCCAACTAGCCCACCAGGTACCTCCAGTATGCGCCAGAGAGCTGCGCTGCAGAGAGGTGTTCAGAGGCCACGCCCCTTTTTACACCTCTCTGCAACGCAGCTCTGTGGCGCTTTCTGGACGTACCTCGTGGGCTAGTTGGCCCCCAGGGACCCTCAGGATTGAAGGGGATTTAATTCCCCATCTTAAAACGCGCCACGGGGCCTGTTTGGACACATGTCACCTGAAGCCCTGCCCCTCCCTTCACCACTGTGCAAATGCGCCCCGTTGCGCGTTTTAAGTTGGGGGATTAACTCCCTTGAATCCTGAGGGTCCCTGGAGTCCAACTAGCCCACCATGTACCTCCAAAAGCGCCACAGAGCTGCGTTGTAGAGAGGTGTAAAAGGGGCGTGGCCTCTGTACACCTCTCTGCCCCCTGGCGCATATTGGAGGTTCCTGGTGGGCTAGTTGGCCCCCAGGGACCCCCAGTATTCAAGGGGAGTTCTTTCCCCATCTGCAAACTCGCCAGGGGCGCGTTTGCAGACTGCTGCAGCGAGGGGCGGGGCCTCCGACACGATGCCGGTCTTTTTTTTTTACTTTTTTTTGTATGGGAGGGGGGCTGCGTGGCCCCCTTCCTCGGCCACTTTTGGCCCCGGGGACCCCATCCCCGGGGCCTGAGCATTTTTTTTTTTTTTTAAACTGTAAGGGGGCCGCGTGGCCCCCTTTCCTGGGCCTCTATTGGCCCCGGGGACCCAATGCCCTCTTTTTACATTTAAAAATATTTGGAGGGGTCTGCGTGGCCCCCTCCTCAGGCCATTTAAGGCCCAGGGGACCCCATCCCCGGGGCCGGCCTTGCCCTTTTTTATTTTTTTTAATTTAATTTGTTTTTTTGGGGGAGGGGGGCTGCGTGGCCCCCCTCCCGGGCCACTACTTGCCCCGGGGACCCCATCCACCCGGGGCTGGCCCTATCCTTTGGGGACCATGGGGGGACCCCAACTCCCCCACGGTCCCGCCGGCTCCCCGCGTCCTGCGGGAGCCGGCATTGCTTTTCCACATGGGGAGCTGCTAAGATGCAGCTCCCCGTGTGGAAAAGCAATTTGCTTTGAATTTTGGAAGAGAGAGCAGGTTTCATGCTCTCTCTTCCAAAATTCAAAGCAGTTTGCTATGACAGGGCGGGAGCCGCGAGGCTCCCGCCCTGCCATAGCAAACTACAGTGTCCCGGGGGTAGGCACCCCGGGACACTGCAGGAGCCGGCCCTGGGGGGTGGTGGTCCCCAGGGCCATCATGGGCTCCAGGAGGGGTGCCACGCGGCCCCCCTCCCAACAGGTTGAAAGCCCCGGGGAGGTGGTGGTCCCCAGGGCTCTGGGGGTCCGTAACGGACCCCCATATTTAATGATTTAGCGCCCCGGGGAGGTGGCAGTCCCCGGGGCGTGTGGGGGGGCTGGAGCCCCCCCACACAACTAATTATAATTTAAAAAAAAGAAGCCCCGGGGGAGTGGCGGTCCCCGGGGCTGCGGGAGGGCTCAGAGCCCTCCCGCACCATTTTGTTTAAAGCCCCGGGGGGCGGTGGTCCCCAGGTCTTGGGGGGGCCTTAGAGGCCCCCCATATAATTATTAATGATCCCCCGCATGCCCCCGGGACTTGGCCCACCCGGGGGCCAATTAACCACGAAGCGCGGGAGGCCGCGCTTCGTTTTTTTTTTTATCGGCAGGATCCGCGCACCCAGCGCGTTTTTTGCCGATTTTTAAAAAAACAAATAATAATTTTGAGGCCCTGGGGTCCTTGTAGGACCCCTGAGCAGGCCTAGGGGTCAGGGTGTTTCTACCCTGTCCCCTTTTTGCGTTTTGCGCAGTTTTTTACTGCTTTCTTGTTCCTCGGTTCTACCGAGGAACAAGATGGCTGCCAACACTTCCTGGTTTGGAGTGTTGACAGCCAATTAGCATGCAGCTCGTGATCGGAAGGGTGCGCGGATCCACCGCAGCCATAGATATCGAAACTTTTATTTTGGATTTTCTCAGCAACTACTGAACGGATTTACACCATTTTTAAAAAGGCTGCTTTCCGAACCAAGCACTACCTTTTTGCCAAATTTGGTGTAATTCCGTTCAGCAGTTTTGGCTGTAGCCTTGCATAAAGTTTCCTATGGGAAATTGATTTTTTCACTCTTATTTTTTGAATTTCTCCGCAACTACTGAACGGATTTACACCATTTTAAAAAGGTCGCTTTCTGAACCAAGCGCTACCTTTTTGCATAATTTGGTGTAATTCCGTTCAGCAGTTCAGGCTGTAGCCGTGGCTAAAATTTCCTATGGGAATTAACATGGAGAAAACACGTTTTGGGACCCCCCTTTTTTCTCAGCCCCCGCTTGATGAATCACCCCGAAACTTTCAAGACAGGAGCGGACCGGAGCGCCCCACTAGTTTTGAAACTTTCGCAATGATTCGTCAAACGACGCCAAACTTATTGGGAATAGAATGCTATGAATTTCGTATGGGTAATAGGTCCTAACTATAACTATCTACTGGCGACCGCCAGTAGATAATAAATGTACATATATATATATATATCATTTGTCTTTGTAATATTTTACATGATCAAAATATTTTTTTTTAAATGGAGGAGGTAACAGCTACTAAATTAATTCCAATTCAAAACCAATGTTTAAAACTGAATACTTAAAAAAAGTCTAACGCACTATTGCAACTTCAGTCCAGCAAAAAATTAAGGAAAATGCATGCACTCATTAAGAGGGTTAGAAAGCAGATTTTCTACTTTAACTCCAGCCCAACAAACCCTGGGGAAAGTGCATATGTTTGGGTGGGGGCAGATTAACTATTCTAAATCCAGTCCATCAAGCATTGTGGAAAGTGCTTATATTTACAAGAGTCAGACTCACTATTCAAAAGTGTGCATACATTCCATGCACTATTCCAGTCCAATTAACACTGGGAAAGTGCATATATTTGGAAAGGGGGCAGATTTTCCTCCAGTCTAACAAACATGGAGAAAAATGTATATGTTTGAGGGGGATAGATATATTATTCTAAATCCAGTCAAAGACACTTTAGGGAAAAATCATTTATTTTTAAAGGGTAGGGTTTCCTATTCTTACTTCTGTCCAACAAATACTGTGACACATGCATAAGTTAGGGAGGGTATCAAATTTACTATTATAATTCTAGTTGTTTGCCCAACAAACATTTGGGAAAGTACATATTTTGGGGGTTAGGGATTGTAGCTACTAATGCCAGTCCAACAAACATAGGTAGAACAGCATGTATTTGGGGGAGGAGCAGATTTAATATTCTTATTCATGTCCAACAAATATTGGGAAAATGTATATATTTGAGGGATCAGGCTTACTATACTAACTAACTCTAGCGCATATTTACCATTAGTACTCAGTCCAACAAACACTGAGCAAAGAACATATATTTGAGGACATCATATTTACTATGCTAACTCCAGTCCAACAAATAGGGTGGTCAGGGGTCAGATTCACTGTTCTAAATCTAGTCAACAAACATTGAAGAAAATAAATATATTTTTGGTGGGGGTGTCATATTTAATATTCAAACACTGAAGAAAGTTAACATATTTAGGTCGTCAGATTTACGATTCCTAATCTAGCCTAACAAATACAGGGGAAACTGCATATATTTAGAGGATCGAATTTACTGTTTAACTCCAGCTCAACAAGCATTTTGGAAAATACATACACGGGGGAAGGGCTAACCATACTTCATTCCCACAAAAGTTGTTTATAATACAATACGTCTCTCCAACAATAGTTGTTTATAATAAATACTTCTAAAACCCCAAAAACACAAATCCCTAACAAAAAACTAATACAATCAGTTATAATTTAAAGCAAATACACAACCCTTGCATAGTTAACAATTAATCATTAAAAACACTGCACAACCAATCATCCAATAAACCCCTCAACCCAATATACAAAGTGCAAAAGTGAATAAACTAACAAATATTTCACCAACAAATATTTTTAAATTAACAAGAAAAATCTAAAAACACACCTAATAATTAATATATAATTCCCTAAAACACTATTCACCCACACAAAAGCCCTGCATCTCAACAAATTAAATATTTTAAAATAAAAATGCCCTAAAACATAAATATTCAATTACATAATTAGCAATTATAAAATTTAAATAATGTAAATTTATTTAATATGAATGTAATGTAATTAAACCACTACCCACCCAAATCCCCAATTAATCACACAGCCTAAAACGAATGCTGCTAGAATAATTCAGAAATAATTATTCATATAAGCAAATAAATAGCAATGAAAAATATATAATTGACATATTAATCAATCAACATTAATAATACATACTTTAAAAACACCTTCCATCCAGTCCCCAAATAAACCCAACAATAAAAAAGTGTACATTACTATAATATTATTGTAAATTAATTTAATGTAAATGTTACCTAAAATATAAGTAAAGAAATGAAAACATACATCTATTCATTGTAACTATATACTAAAAATGCTATTATAGTAAATACAATTTTAAACTTTGATATTATTAAGTTAAAAAGGTACAATTGCGTTCACAAATTTTGCCTGTGATATTTTTGTAGTCACAACCCTTTGACTACGATATTATAGTCAGATGATACTGAACCAATAATCTGGTGGAATACTTCTGAGCCTGTGGTTATGATGTCAGTAACCAAGTAAACTATCTTATCTTTAGACAGTTTGAAGTTTTATAATCATCTGTGCTCACTAATGCGTCAGAAAGTAAATCAGTTAGACTGCACTATTTCTAGAGGGCTTTTCACTTTAACAGCAGAAAGTGTCTTAGTCTGACCATACAGTATTGTTTTTCTTCTGTAATTTTCTAATTCCCACCAGGAGTCTGGCAACTTGAGACTGGCTAGCTTCCAAAACCACTGGCAGGTGGATAACCTTTTTTCAATTAGATTGGGGACAGCAGATGAGAACTTGTAGGCTTTCCTAAAACCTTTGAATTTTAGACTAACCATTTGTTCCTTCAAGGTTTTGCAGTAATGGACAAGCTAAATATATGGGTAACCCCTTATTTAACCAGGGAATTTAAGAACTAAGGCTAGGATGTGGATGGTCGGAGAGCAGCTAGAGGACAATGGAGACACTCAAAGGCAAACAGGCATGGTGAAGAAACGAGCAACAGTGGTTAGTAGTGCAAAGGTAGTGCTGTACCATCCATGCTAATCAGAGCACTCTGGCGTTCTTTAAGATCTTTACTAAGGTCACAAAGTCTGAATGTATTAGCTCAATCTTACAGATTTGGTGAATGAGCTGGGATCATTCTTTGGGGAAATGAATGAGAAACTCAGGATGGTGAATGAGCTCTTTCCATCACCTGGCTCTAGGTTGTTTGGTTCTTGGTCATCACCCAGTGAGAGGTGAGTTCTTGGACTTTTCATTGATCTCATTCCAGATGATGGGATCTTGGATCAAGACAAGCAAGTTCTCTGCTCCACCTGCCTGGCGACAAAGTAAAAGAGCCCTGCCCTGACACCGCTGATGAAGAGTCTTGTTAATCAACCATTAGTTGATATAGTAGTTACATTTCCACTGAAACATGCTATATTTACCCCTTGCTAAGAAATTTGATCTTCTTCCACAGTGACCAAACAAATGTTAGGTCCATTTAAAGCTTCCTTGCTGGCCAAATGTTTGGACGGTGTGGTGCAGCTGCAGCAATATTTTCTGAATATGCCACAGATGGACAACTTTCAATCTAGTGTTTGTTTAATTATCTGTCCAGAATTAGATCTTTTTGCTATATGAAAACAAATTTTATCGACTAGAGTTCAGGGGCAGCCAGCTTGCCTTGTTTTGTTGAAAATGTTAGAGTTGGAGGAACTAGTAATGCTTGGCTGACATCTTTCTTGGCACAGAGAGCACTCTCACAGTAAATGTGGTACATATAGACAGCTGAGATATAGAGACCTACAAACCTTGGCATTTGCCCCTTTTCTTTTCAATGAGTGCAAGTTACCACTTTGTAAGATGATATGGGCCTCTGGCCTTAAATACCAACTCTAGGCTGATGACAACCAGATAACGGTCCATCTAGAAAAGGGCAGCAGGAGAAATGAATGGATAGCCACAGCCTCTCAGAAACCTTTAAGTGAATGTGAAAAGCAATTAGTCCATAACTGTGGGAAAATAGAAGTCGTATTGTTTGGGGTGTCTATACAATTATCCTTCCCATTGGGTGAGCTTCATTTTATAAGTACTGTAGTCAAGAACTTGGGAGTTTACTTGAATGAACAATTATCTAATTCATGCACAGTTAACTGCTACAGTGAAAGGCAATACCTTTCAACCTAGACTGGCAAATTATGTTGTCCCATATCTTGATAAATTAGACACAGCTGCTCTCCATTAAACCGGCTGGATTATGCAAATATACTTTATTCTGGGTGCATTGCCACACATTTCCAAAGGCTCCAAAGATCCGAACTGAGGTTCAGGAATCATGCAAAGGATGAATATCAAAGGTGCAGATGTTTCTGATGGTAAATTGGCTTCTAATGAAACAGAGAATTGACTTTCATATTGCCCTAAAATAAATTTGGTGTCAAATTACTTGATTAGGCTTATTTTGTATTGGGTCAACACAGCAAGGTCTGGTGGCATGTTTCTTGCCACTCGGGGGATTTCTCTATGGAACTTCACCAGCCACCCCATCTCATTGATAATTTCACTGGCAATTCAAAAATGCCCTGAAGAATTGTTTGTTAAGCAAGCAACGTTTATGAAGAGCCTACTAGGATGAACGGTGGGTACTGCAGAGTCCCACGCTTTGAAGTGACCACTATCCTGTATGAAGCATGGTACATAAAATTCCTTCAACATTTACTCAAATAAAACATGATATGCCTCTTCTGTATAAATTATGAATTGGGAAAATAATACAAACACAAATTATTTCTAATGAATAAAGGACAAAAGAGAAATTTGAATAATTAACAGCAATTGTCATTCGTTTGAACCTTCTTGCTCCCGTCATGGTACAAATCAGGCACTTGTCTTTCACTGGCAAGTCTTGGCAGACAAATTCCCTGCTTTTGGCAACACCACTACAGCAGCAAAACTTAAAAGTATCCAGTGCCTAGTGACAGTCATGCTCACTAACGTGTATGCTGTCTCCTTTAGCAGCAAACCAGATTTTGGGTTACTGATGTTTTTTCGACCATGATTTGGCTGGCACATGCCTTTCAGGGCCTGATTACGAGTTTAGCGGTGCGGCGCCGGGTCCGCCCAGCCGCTGCACCGCCAAACCCAAGTCCGGCCGCCCGCCACATTACGAGTGTAACTTGTGTCTGGCAGGCTTTGTTTAGACATTCCCACGGCAGTGCCCTGAAAATGGGCACCACAATGGGAACACCAAAAACAGTTCCTGCACACGGCATGGACTAAAGTCCATGCTGTGCAGGAACTGGGGTGCATGCTTACAGGGGGGCTCATGTTGTGCCCTCCTGAATGCACTGCATGGTGCAGAGGCACAAGGGGACCCTACACCTTTGTTTCCTCTCTGCCAAGGTTTTTATGGAGGAGGAACCGCCATGAAAACCGTGGCAGAGAGGAAACTCGTAATATGCTTGGCGAGACAGCGGTGGCCCCACCTAGCATATTGTGGCCTTCTGACTGCCAGGGAACAGTGGTTCTCTGGCGGCTGCGGCGGGGCAACGGCGGTCCGACTGCTCTTATCATAATAGGGGCTGTCGGGAGACTGCCGCGCTCCCACAAGTCTGGCATTCCATGGACCGCCAGACTCATAATTAGGCCCAAAGTGTAGACACTGTGCATTTATATTGCTGACATATAGAGGTGTGTTTATAAATTATCTGATGTCTCAGTGATACCTTGGTTTCCTGTTTTGATCAGGACATGTCCCCAGTATGGGAGCTATAATAAAACATGCATTTTTATGCAGGGTATCAGCCTGGGAAATATTTAACTGGCTCACACCTATATTCGTGTTCAAATAAATAGAGGTACAAATGGAAAACAAAGAAATTCTTCACCCATTCCTTTTGTGCTACACAAAAATTGTCCTTTAAAGAAAAGAAATTAACTGATTTTGCTACATAATGTTACGCCAATGGTATTCATTAGTCAATATCCATAAACCTTACACTACATCGAATCTAAAATTAACAGAGTTCATTATTGCTAACATACAAAAAAGTACAATTTTGGGAATTGTAATATAAATTCACTATCCAATTACGGTAATTGCTGAATATGGGGAGAAAGTTGCCAAATATAATAATATGTTGTAGAAGCAAAAATAAAATGTAAATGATTTGTAATAACTTATCAGTCTATCATAACTGTAGTATGTTCATAATAAGGTTTCCTTTATGTGTTTACTGTTATGCAGTTTCCATTTTATATCTTATAATCTATTTTCAACAACCTGTAATGACTTATAGCATTGACTTACACATCATTTTAATGTTCAAATTCAAAATTATAGATACATATTGATAGGTGGGATAAGCCTTACTTTTGTGTCATCGACATTCAGGAGCATTAATCGAAGATTCTGAGGGCTGGTGCTTGTGAAAAAAATATCAAAGTGTTTGCCGCTTGCTACAATGCTGTGAAACAAAGAAACTCTCTTCTGACACGTGTATCCTGAGCACCAGCCGTGGTCCTGTGGACCTACAAGAAAATACACAGAGAGATATTAAAACACTTGTGGGCCACTGACAAGTGCTACACTACATGAAGATGCCCCAAAGTGTTTTACAGTGTAAGGACACAAAAAATAGCCCCACCCATTGGATCTAGGAAATCGAAAATGGTTTCACTCTTATCAGAGGGCTTGTGTTAGGATTTAAGTCACTTAGATAAAAAGCGTAGTTTTGCCGCCACTATAGTGACAAATGGGAAGCATGCTGCTGTTAAGGCCTGTCTAATGTTGCTTTTCTAATAGAATAATAGTAAGAGTGAAAGACTAACTGATTGATAAATACTTTGGGTCAAGCATGGACACCCCCCTGGGACTGAGGCCACCACAGTACTTTACTGGATTGTAGGCTGTGGCATGAAACCTTAAGGTGAGCAAGTACGCAGGAACACATGCTTGCTGCTTGCCCTCTCTTCTCCTGTTTCTCCTAAATATTGATGGTGGTAACATTAACCTTTTGAGGCCAGTCGTTTTCCTAGGCAATCCCATGCCTATATCTTTATAAGAAAAGCATTACCGGACTATGAGAATACCAGGCATTTACACTCTACTGAAGAGAGTAGAAGTAAGGTAAAGATGTATAGGATAGACCAAGTGACATTGATTATAACAGAGCAGTGAATCTGAGGCCGGGGAACAGAGGTGTATGGTATACAGATGTTTTAAATAAGGGTGGTGAGCTCATTCGCGAGGGGGCACAGGAGGGTCAGGTATCACTGTTTATGAGGAAAGAGGGTGCATAAGAGCTCAGGAATTAAAGGAAGGACACCGTTGAGCAAAGATCAAGAACTGCTCTAAGTAGGAAGCTATATACAACTGTTTCATGGCAGTGGTTATACATTTGTGCTAAGGGGGGAGAGAAATCATAGACATTAGTTTTCGTAGTGTGGAAAAGGACTCTTTTTCGGTATATTTTGGTATGCATAGGAAATGCCAGGAGCACTGGAGGGAAGGAAGGTGCTCTTGTGGTTGGATTGTTGTAAATATTTGGTATTAATGTGTGGGATCGAAGAGAGGAAAGAAAGTGTTTTGGCACATTTATGCTGGAGAATAAAGGAGAGGGTACACATTATTTTTGGGGAAGTGCAGGAGAAAGTAAGTTTCCTGACAGTGCTGCAGAGGCCTATGTTTGTTGTTTTGCTTATTAATGGGAGGTTGTGTACTTTTATGGGTAAATGCTGCAAAGACAGAATCTTCTTTTTTGCTAAGACACTGCATGAAAGACAGGATTATCTAGCTTGACAAGAAAAGGCCTAAGATGCACCAGACCGTTTTGAGATGATACACAAAAGGCCAGTTTGAGAATAGGTCAGATACATCTATACGGGAGCATTTAAGGCTTCCAGAGTCCTTGTTATAACTGATGGGAACAGGAAGCATGATACAGTGAGTCCTAGGAAAGTCCTCATCTGAGTCTAGGCTTTGATAACCTCCCAATCCATGATGATGTGACTCTTAGGCATTTAATATGAGTGGACTGGTTAATTGTGATGCGTGGTAACTTATTTTCTGGCACGTATCACAATTTGGAGTTTAGCAGCTAATACTGCACCCCCGACATATCTAACCTGCCAAAATTTATCAGAGAAAAAATGCCCAATAATTACCGGTCCCTATGGATTTCGGGGAATTAAGCACCAAAATCCACATTAGTCCCCGTTATTGTGGATACATTTGTAATATGGAGTTTTTTGTTGAACCCAATGAATTTCTGTTGGAAAGTGGATTATTGGTAGGGGCAAATGTAGGTCTGCCACTGGCAATAAGGCCACTAACACATGATAGGACTCAGCATAGGTCTCAGAAAATTATTCCTATGCTCAACCCCTGGTAACGTGGCTGCGAGCAGACAGGCTTAACTTCAAAGACAGGTATGTAAAGCATTTAAAAACACCAATTCAGTAAATAATTAAGACACAACACATAATAAAAATCCAACACCAATTTATAAAAATAGGAAATATTTTTATCTTTAAAATGACACCAAAACGACAAAGATCCAATGTAGGGAACCGGAGATATGAATTTTCAAAGTTTAAATAAAATATAGCACTTAGAAGCATATAGCACCATATTGGGACATAGGCTCGCGATAGACCGGGCCAAAGTCAAAGTTTAAGGCCGACCGCGATGGAGCCCTGAGCGGATACCCCACGCGGAAGGTCCCGGTCAATGTTTTTACCTTCGCACTTAGAAACTTTTCTGGCGCTTTTCTCCTCGAGGCCCCTCGACGCTCTCCGTCAGTCCGGATCCGGTGCGGCTCCGCCCGGATAGCCTTTCGACGATCTCCCGGTGAACTTCCCTGGAGCGGACTTAGAAACTTTTTCAAGATCGCTTCAGCGGGGCAATCCAACAATCCAGGCCGACACGCGATGGAAGGCAGGCGGATTGGCGCTCGCGGTTGTTCCCGGTCGACTTTCTTACGAGCGGACTTAGAAGCTTTTCTGGAGCTTTTTCTCGTGGGGTCCCTCGATGCTCCTCATGTAGCCGGATCCGGTGAGGGTTCGCCGGCTTCAGATTTTCGCTAATCCCGGTCAATCTCTGGAAGTCGATGCGATGGAGCTTTTAGCGGGACGAACCTGGTGGTCTTGGCCGGCTCGCGGTTGAAGGCAGGCGGCTTGGCTGACCAGGATGAGTCGGTCCCCCTATGGAGCTTTTTTCAAAGTTCCTCCAAAGTTCCCCAAACTTCCTGAACTTCTTCCTGAACTTCCTCAAAGGGTCCCAAAGTGTCTCAAACTTACTCCAAGGGTCTGGAAGCTCCAAGATGGTCCTTGAAAGCTGAGGACTTCAATTCCCACAATGCACTGGACGTCACCCTTACAAATCCACTGGTAGCTCCCCAGATTGGTGATTCTTGGTGGTGAGGGTCCAGATGAGCTCTGTTAACCTGTAGCTTGCAGGGAGTCCACTCTTGACTTCTTTTACTCAGCACAGTTAGTCCACAAAGCTGTAGTTTCAGGTGGTGCAGTCTCCAGAGGTCAGGCCTTAGAAGTCTTTGCACAGCAGAAGTTTTCAGCAGGGCCAGTCTTGCTTTCTTCAGTTTCAAGCAGCAGATCTGAGGGGCTCGGGCCTCTCTCAGATACTTATTCCACAGTCTCTGGGTCATCCAGGAGGTCAAGCTTCACCAATAGGAGTAGGGTAACCTCCCACTTGAGTGACTCCTTCCTGCAGAGTGTGGCATTATTCTATCCCATGAGTGCAACAAAGCTTCCAAATCCATAATGGCTGATTTTCCAGCAAGGAGGTAAGAGCTGGCTAAACACTCCCACTGAGTTGGCTAATTAACCTAGCCTCTCCTCCCTACATCTGCACATATCTTCCTTAATCCTGCCATCTGGCTGAGGTGGGGGTTCAAAGCTGTTAATGACACTGCTCTGGGCTCTGCCCCTTTGAAGCTCATTGTTTACGACCCCTCCCCTGGCCTGGCATTCCTGCAGAACAGCTCACTGCCCTCCCAGTCCATCTGGCTGGCCCCAGGGGATCTTTATCACCTCTTCAGGCAGGCTGGCTAATCCCCTTAACTCTGACCAATCAGGGCAGAGCACTGGAAGGCTGGATTTGGAACTAAAACCCAGAAAGTGTTATAACTTCTTGTCTGTTCACTTTGGGAAAAATTCAATAACATCATATTGTAGGATTTATCAATACCATTCTAGTGAGTCTTTGAATGGAATCTTTATCCCTCTCCTATCAGAAGTTATTGTTTAATAACTTTCCCCCATGTTAACCTATGGGGCAGGGGGTTTGCAATGGGAAAAATGATATGGGCCATTTTTCCAGCACCAGGACTTACAAAAACATATTTTATAAGTACTTGGCTTATTTTCACAGGACCCCCACCCCATAGGTCACCTAGGGAGACCCTAGGGGTGCTGAATCTGTAAAAATATTGCAGATCCTCCATGCCCAGTGCCCCCAGCATCAAAGTCGAATTTGGGCAGCACTTTACACAATGGGGAGAGTGAAATGTGAATTTCACTTAACCCAGGGCATATATAAGCTCATTTTATAAGGGTCTACCTTATAGATACCTGACCCCCCACCCCTGGGATACCTAGGGGAGACCCTGGGGGTCATTATTATGCCAAAACATTTTAGGTTGACCAGTTTTAAGTGCCCCAAACCCCAAAGTCGAGTTTGGCCACAATTTACATGTTTAAGAGCAATCCTGGCGCCCAGGGCTGCTTTTAAACTGATCCACAGGCTTCAGCAGGGCACACATGCAAGTGCAAAAAGGCTGCTGGCCTCTAAACTGCCATGCCCCAGGATACTGGGGACTTCTAGGTAGTTTCAATCCCCTGCCCTATTATATACTAGGGGCGTATGGGGTAGGTCATGCCAATTACAGGGGTACCCCAACCCAAAGTGTACCCTAGTGTATGTAGGTGCTTTACTGTTATCTAAGTGTTTCAGCATGGCACTGGCCCTGGGCCTGGTTAAACAGAGCCCAGGGTCAGTCAGAGTCAGTTACCACCAGTTCCAGTCAGCAAAAAGTTGGGGGTGCCCAGGGCACAGGATGACTTTACAACATAGCCCCCCCAAACGAAAGGTGAGGGGTTACTAACCTACACCCTGGTAGTCCTCCTCAGCTAAGTGGAAAAACCTGGAAAGTCCATCTGCATTGGCATGGGCAACCCCAGGTCTGTGTTCCACTGTAAAGTCCATTCCCTGTAGGGAAATGGACCACCTTAACAGCTTGGGATTCTCCCCTCTCATCTGCATGAGCCATCTGAGAGGCCTGTGGTCAGTTTGAACACGAAAGTGAGTCCCAAACAAATATGGTCTCAACTTTTTCAGTGACCACACCACAGCAAAAGCCTCTCTCTCAATGGCACTCCATCTCTGCTCTCTGGGAAGAAGCCTCCTGCTAATAAAGGCAACTGGCTGATCAAGGCCCCCTTCATTTAGCTGTGACAACACTGCCCCAATCACTTGCTCTGAAGCATCTGTCTGAACTACAAATTCTTTTGTGTAGTCAGGGGCCAGTAACACTGGTGCTGAACACATAGCAGCTTTCAGAGTGTCAAAAGCCTTCTGACACTCTGGGGTCCAAGTCACCTTCTTGGGCCTCTTTTTAGAAGTCAGTTCTGTGAGGGGCCCCACAATGGTCCCATAATTTTGAACAAACCTTCTATAGTACCCTGTCAGTCCAAGGAATGCCCTGACCTGAGTCTGGGTAACAGGTGCTGTCCAATCCAAAATAGTTTGGATTTTAGCTTGGAGAGGCTGTACATGGCCCCCACCTACCAGGTGGCCCAGGTACACCACAGAACTCTGCCCTATTTGGCACTTGCTTGCCTTAATAGTCAGGCCTGCCTGCTGCATGGCCTGAAGCACTTCCCTTAGGTGGCTTAAGTGATCTCCCCAGGTAGAACTATACACAGCTATGTCATCCAGGTAAGCTGCACTGAACTGTTCCAACCCAGACAAGACCCTGTTCACCAACCTTTGGAAGGTGGCAGGTGCATTCTTTAAACCAAAGGGCATTACCTTGAACTGATAATGTCCCTCTGGGGTGGAGAATGCTGACCTCTCCTTTGCTCCATCAGTGAGGGCAATCTGCCAGTAACCTGAAGTCAAATCAAAAGTACTCAGGTACTTAGCAGCCCCTAACCTATCAATGAGCTCATCAGCTCTAGGTATAGGGTGAGCGTCAGTCTTTGTGACTGCATTCAATCCTCTGTAGTCCACACAGAACCTTAACTCCTTGGGTCCCCCCTGAGGATTAGGTTTGGGTACCAGCACCACTGGACTGGCCCATGGACTCTCAGACGGTTCAATTACCCCCAAGTCCAGCATCTTAGCAACCTCAGCTTTAATGCTGGCTCTGACATGGTCAGATGTCCTGTACAGTTTATTCTTGACAGGTAGGCTGTCACCAGTGTCAATGTGATGCACACACCACTCAGTGATGCCTGGGGTCAAAGAGAACAGGCCAGCAAACTGCTCCAGCACTTGCTTACAGTCTCTGTGCTGCTGGTCTGTCAACTTGGGAGAGAGTATCACCCCCTCCACTGACCCATCTTGCACATTAGTGGAGAGGAGGTTGGGCACAGGCTCAGTTTCCTCCTCCACACCCTCATCAGTGACCAGTAACATGGTCATGTCTGCCCTGTCATGGTGGGGTTTCAATCTATTCACATGCAGGACCCTATGAGGGTTCCTGGGGGTGCCAAGGTCAACCAAATAGGTAACCTCACCCTTCTTTTCTAAGATTGGATAGGGCCCACTCCACTTGTCATGGAGGGCCCTGGGAGCCACAGGCTCCAACACCCACACCAATTGTCCTGGAGTATACTCAGGCATAGTAGCCTTCTGATCATACCAGTGCTTCATGAGCTCCTGGCTGGCCTCCAGTTTCCTGTTTGCCTTGTACATGTACTCTGCCATTCTAGATCTCAGGCCTAGCACATAATCAAGCACATTGTCCTTAGCTTCTTTAAGAGGCTTCTCTAGAGACTCTCTTAGCAGGCTCAATGGCCCCCTCACAGGGTGTCCAAACACCAACTCAAAGGGACTGAAACCAACCCCTTTCTGTGGCACCTCCCTGTAGGCAAACAGTAAGCATGGGAGGAGAACATCCCATCTCCTCCTGAGTTTCTCTGACAACCCATTTATCATGCCCTTCAGGGTTTTGTTGAATCTCTCAACAAGACCATTTGCTTGTGGGTGATAGGGGGTGGTGAACTTGTAGTTGACACCACACTCATCCCACATAGCAGTCAGATAGCTGGACAGGAAGTTCGTGCCCCTATCTGACACCACCTCTTTTGGAAAACCCACTCTGGTGAACACACCAAGTAGTGCTCTAGCCACTGCAGGAGCATCAATGGTTCTAAGAGGTATGGCTTCAGGGTATCTAGTGGCATGGTCAACTACCACTAAGATATACCTATTCCCTGATGCAGTAGGTGGGTCCAGGGGACCAACAATGTCCATCCCCACCCTTTCAAAAGGAACCCCAACCACTGGCAGTGGTACTAGGGGAGCCTTTGTCTTGCCCCCTGCCTTGCCACTGGCCTGACAGGTGACACAGGAGCTGCAAAACTCCTTTACCTTTTCAGACATATGGGGCCAGTAGAAATGGTTCACCAACCGGTTCCATGTCTTTGTCTGTCCCAAATGTCCTGCCAAGGGGATGTCATGACCCAAAGTCAGGATGAACTCTCTGTACCTCTGGGGCACCACCAACCTCCTGGTGGCCCCCTCCTTGAGGTTTCTGGCCTCAGTATAAAGCAGTCCATCTTCCCAGTAGATTCTATGAAACCCACTGTCATCCCCTTCCTCTTGCTTAGAAGCAATCCGCCTCAAGCTCTCAAGGGTGGGACAGTCACGCTGTCCCTGACTGAACTCCTCTCTGGAGGGTCCACCTGCTCCTGTCAGTTCTGCCAAATCTGACAGCTCTGGCAGGGATGGAGTCCCTCCCTCCGAGGCCAGATCCTCCCCAGCAGGGTTGGATTCTGCCTGCACCTCTGGAGTTCCCTGGGCTGGCTCACCAGGCCCAGTACCCTTGTCCATGGATGCTTGGCCCTTTGTTCCAGGGTCCAAGTGTCCAGCCCCTCCCTTCTGGCTAGTCTGTGACCTAGTCACAGCACATACCCACTCAGGGAGCTCCAATATTTTCATATGGAGTCCTCTCTCCACCTCTGACCACGCAGAGGCTTCAAGGTCATTGCCCAGTAAACACTGGACTGGGAGCACCTTTGACACAGCTACCTTCATAGGGCCTGTCACACCTCCCCATTCCAAATCCACCACAGCCATGGGATGGATTTTGATAGTGCTGTCTGCATAAGTCACCTGGTGAAACTCACCAGGTATCACCCTCTCTGAAGGCACCAGCTCAGCCAGGACCATAGTTACACTAGCCCCAGTGTCTCTGATAGCCTCAACCTCAGTCCCATTCACTTTAGGTCTCTGCCTGTACTTCTCCATGTTTGGAGGTAAGGCATCCAGGGTTGCAATATTCACCCCACCCAGGGACACTAAGGTTGCTGCCCCTACTGGAATACCCCCTTCTGGTGTACCACTCTCCACCCCTACACTCACACTGGCAATCCCTGTAGATGGCCCCTTATGGGGAGCTTCTTAGTGCAGACAGCATCTCCCTGCTTGTGCCCTGGCTGATTACAGTCAAAGCACTTACCCACTTTTGAGGGATCAAAGAACCTACCATTCTTTCCTTGAATCCACCTCCCTTTGGATTTGGGTTGGCTTGGGGCCCCCCCTCCTTGTGCAGGTTTTTGTGGGTCTTTGGAGGACTCCTTAGGTTTTTGACCTTCATTTCCCTGGGCTTTCCATTGGGGAGGGACCTGTCCTCCTTTCTTCTGGTCACCCCCTGGTGCTGAATGGAAACCCGGGTTCTCACCCACTCATCAGCTGACTCCCCCAACTCTCTGGGGTCTGTCAGCTTAGAGTCCACTAGATACTGGCGTAACTTCTCTTCTGCACAATGAGTCAAAATGTGTTCTTTCAAAAACAAATTATACAATCCCTCATAAGTGCTCACTTTGTTACCACAAATCCAGCCTTCCAGTGCCTTCACTGAAACATCCACAAAGTCTATCCAAGACTTGGAATTCAATTTCTGGGTGTTCCTAAACTTCACCCTGTACTGCTCTGGAGTCAGACCAAACCTCTTGACTAAGCAGGCTTTCATCTGCTGGTATGATTCTGCATCCTCTCCCTTCAGGGTCAGGAGCCTATCCCTCCCAGCTACTGGAATCAACTCCCACAGGAGTGCACCCCAATACCTAGAGTGAACCCTACTCATCTTAAGGGCCCTCTCAAAAGCTGCAAGCCATTTGTCAATGTCATCCCCCTCAGTGTACTTGGGCACAATACCCTTTGGAAGTTTTGGTTCAAATCTGCCACCCCTGGACATCTCAGCATCTTCTTCGCTTTCGCTGCCACCATTTCTCTTCTCCTCCTTCTCCCACCTCTTCTCAGCCAAATCCAGTTTCCTTTGCTCTAAAGCTATCAAAGCTAATTGAGCCTGAAGCTGTCTCTCTGCAAGGGACCGTAGTGGTTCCTGAGTAAGGGACCCTTCCCCACTCCCACCATCAGGATTCTGTTGGCTTACACTAGTTATAATGGAAGAGGCATCATCCTCAACCTCCTCCCTCTCTTGGGGGAGGTAGGGGGGGACACCCTCTATCCCCTCTTGATTCCCCTCAGCTGCCTGGTCATGGGCTTGTATAAACTGAAACAACCCTGCCTTCCTATACCTCTTGGAAGCAGGCAGCCCCCTAAGCCTACACTGTTCCCTAAGCTCAGCCAACTTACACTGGGACAGTTTAGCCAGGTCCAACTCCATGGTTCCCTAGTTTTGGGTCACAACACTAGGCACAGTAGACTTAGAACAATTTGGAAAAATCAAAACAATGGATTAAAAACAGTTTAGTCCAAATTCCAAAAATCAAACTCAAAAGTTTTGTTCTAAGGCAATTTAGAGGATTTTTATAATCTTCATTCATTCACTGAAAGGTGTATTTTTTAAACACAAGTCCACATCCACACCGCTGAGCACCAAATGTTGGAAAGTGGATTATTGGTAGGGGCAAATGTAGGTCTGCCACTGGCAATAAGGCCACTAACACATGATAGGACTCAGCATAGGTCTCAGAAAATTATTCCTATGCTCAACCCCTGGTAACGTGGCTGCGAGCAGACAGGCGTAACTTCAAAGACAGGTATGTAAAGCATTTAAAAACACCAATTCAGTAAATAATTAAGACACAACACATAATAAAAATCCAACACCAATTTATAAAAATAGGAAATATTTTTATCTTTAAAATGACACCAAAACGACAAAAATCCAATGTAGGGAACCGGAGATATGAATTTTCAAAGTTTAAATAAAATATAGCACTTAGAAGCATATAGCACCATATTGGGACATAGGCTCGCAATAGACTGGGCCAAAGTCAAAGTTTAAGGCCGACCGCGATGGAGCCCTGAGCGGATACCCCACGCGGAAGGTCCTGGTCAATGTTTTTACCTTCGCACTTAGAAACTTTTCTGGAGCTTTTCTCCTCGAGGCCCCTCAACGCTCTCCGTCAGTCCGGATCCGGTGCGGCTCCACCGGATAGCCTTTCGACGATCTCACGGTGAACTTCCCTGGAGCGGACTTAGAAACTTTTTCAAGATCGCTTCAGCGGGGCAATCCAACAATCCAGGCCGACACGCGATGGAAGGCAGGCGGATTGGCGCTCGCGGTTGTTCCCGGTCGACTTTCTTACGAGTGGACTTAGAAGCTTTTCTGGAGCTTTTTCTCGTGGGGTCCCTCGATGCTCCTCATGTAGCCGGATCCGGTGAGGGTTCGCCGGCTTCAGATTTTCGCTAGTCCCGGTCAATCTCTGGAAGTCGATGCGATGGAGCTTTTAGCGGGACGAACCTGGTGGGCTTGGCCGGCTCGCGGTTGAAGGCAGGCGGCTTGGCTGACCAGGATGAGTCGGTCCCCCTATGGAGCTTTTTTTCAAAGTTCCTCCAAAGTTCCCCAAACTTCCTGAACTTCTTCCTGAACTTCATCAAAGGGTCCCAAAGTGTCTCAAACTTACTCCAAGGGTCTGGAAGCTCCAAGATGGTCCTTGAAAGTTGAGGACTTCAATTCCCACAATGCACTGGACGTCACCCTTACAAATCCACTGGTAGCTCCCCAGGTTGGTGATTCTTGGTGGTGAGGGTCCAGATGAGCTCTGTTAACCTGTAGCTTGCAGGGAGTCCACTCTTGACTTCTTTTACTCAGCACAGTTAGTCCACAAAGCTGTAGTTTCAGGTGGTGCAGTCTCCAGAGGTCAGGCCTTAGAAGTCTTTGCACAGCAGAAGTTTTCAGCAGGGCCAGTCTTGCTTTCTTCAGTTTCAAGCAGCAGATCTGAGGGGCTGGGCCTCTCTCAGATACTTATTCCACAGTCTCTGGGTCATCCAGGAGGTCAAGCTTCACCAATAGGAGTAGGGTAACCTCCCACTTGAGTGACTCCTTCCTGCAGAGTGTGGCATTATTCTATCCCAGAGTGCAACAAAGCTTCCAAATCCATAATGGCTGATTTTCCAGCAAGGAGGTAAGAGCTGGCTAAACACTCCCACTGAGTTGGCTAATTAACCTAGCCTCTCCTCCCTACATCTGCACATATCTTCCTTAATCCTGCCATCTGGCTGAGGTGGGGGTTCAAAGCTGTTAATGACACTGCTCTGGGCTCTGCCCCTTTGAAGCTCATTGTTTACGACCCCTCCCCCTGGCCTGGCATTCCTGCAGAACAGCTCACTGCCCTCCCAGTCCATCTGGCTGGCCCCAGGGGATCTTTATCACCTCTTCAGGTAGGCTGGCTAATCCCCTTAACTCTGACCAATCAGGGCAGAGCACTCGAAGGCTGGATTTGGAACTAAAACCCAGAAAGTGTTATAACTTCTTGTCTGTTCACTTTGGGAAAAATTCAATAACATCATATTGTAGGATTTATCAATACCATTCTAGTGAGTCTTTGAATGGAATCTTTATCCCTCTCCTATCAGAAGTTATTGTTTCATAACTTTCCCCCATGTTAACCTATGGGGCAGGGGGTTTGCAATGGGAAAAATGACATGGGCCATTTTTCCAGCACCAGGACTTACAAAAACATATTTTATATGTACTTGGCTTATTTTCACAGGATCCCCACCCCATAGGTCACCTAGGGGAGACCCTAGGGGTGCTGAATCTGTAAAAATATTGCAGATCCTCCATGCCCAGTGCCCCCAGCATCAAAGTCGAATTTGGGCAGCACTTTACACAATGGGGAGAGTGAAATGTGAATTTCACTTAACCCAGGGCATATATAAACTCATTTTATAAGGGTCTACCTTATAGATACCTGACCCCCCACCCCTGGGATACCTAGGGGAGACCCTGGGGGTCATTATTATGCCAAAACATTTTAGGTTGACCAGTTTTAAGTGCCCCAAACCCCAAAGTCGAGTTTGGCCACAATTTACATGTTTAAGAGCAATCCTGGCGCCCAGGGCTGCTTTTAAACTGACCACAGGCTTCAGCAGGGCACACATGCAAGTGCAAAAAGGCTGCTGGCCTCTAAACTGCCATGCCCCAGGATACTTGGGACTTCTAGGTAGTTTCAATCCCCTTCCCTATTATATACTAGGGGCTTATGGGGTAGGTCATGCCAATTACAGGGGTACCCCAACCCAAAGTGTACCCTAGTGTATGTAGGTGCTTTACTGTTATCTAAGTGTTTCAGCATGGCACTGGCCCTGGGCCTGGTTAAACAGAGCCCAGGGTCAGTCAGAGTCAGTTACCACCAGTTCCAGTCAGCAAAAAGTTGGGGGTGCCCAGGGCACAGGATGACTTTACAACAATTTCAATCTAGCGAAGTGAGATTTTAGAGAACCTGGTGAATCAGCTCAAACACCTGGCTACACATAATGAAGGCATCAGTTGAAGAGACTGCATGTTCTACTACCACCAGGTGGCTGAGTTATACGACAGATCTCCTCTCTGTTTGTCTTCAACTGACCTTGATGGGCCTGCCGTGCAGTGCAAGTGGCAGTTTCTCAACGCACAGCAGATGGTTCATCCAACTGGAGCTGTAAAGAGCATTGTCATCCAAATAGCTGGCAGTGAAGCCTTCCATCATGCCAAGACCTGGTTAGTAGGACCACTTTTAAGTAAATATAACATTAGATTAAACTGAAAGTGGGTACACGGGTTCCACAATCTACCAGTTCTGTGTCATCAAGTCAAATGTGCTAAGAAACTTGGCAACCCCTATCTGGTCAACGAGCATACTAGTTCATGGTACCTAGTATGAGTCAATTTTGTAATTGAGTTAAGAAACTTTAGAGAATCCATGGTTCTAGTAACTCTTTTGGGTGGGTTTTTGTACCAAAAAGACTGGACCGCATCTTCAGCTATTGATGTGTCCTCCTTACTGCTAGTTCTAACCTTATCTGACAGTCGATAGATTTGTTTAGACAAACATGCTGCCACTTGTATTAAGAAATAAATGTAATGAGGTGTGCACAAAGATAATGGTTTCATTTGCTATACAAAACTAATTGAGCTTTGACTATGCTGTGATAACGGCCTACCTAAGTAGAGGCATACTAAAAGTCCTGACACAATGTCAACCAAATAGGCTAACAATTGGCGATATCTTCCACCTTGACTTTTCTTTCAACACACTTGTATAAGCTTTATTTGTGCTATAGACACAGCAACTGGTGGGCCCTGATATCATAGAAAAAAGTCAGAAAACTGATGAGCCACTCGTCTGCAGTTTTTCTATTATTTTGTCAATTTACATGAGAGAATCACTGAGCCTCTCTTCTATTTGTTGTCCAGTCAGGGAGGGGTTAACCTGTCACTGTTCATATCACAATGACATATTATGAGGTTTAAGGCAGTTAACAGATATAACACTGTAGTGTTGCCGCAGAATTTTAAGACCACACAAGGTAACTCACCTTGGTAACCTTTTCCAGCTCTATGTAAAGCATAGTTCACTTGTCTTGGAGAGCGGGGTACTTTACAGACACCCTCACCTAGCCCTTGTACAAGGTCTGGTTCTTAGTGTGCCTTTCTAGTTGTACAATCTCTTGCTTATTTTATGATTGGTAATGTGTAATTTTTGGATTTGAAATCCAACACATGGTCTACTATGCAAGGTTTGGATGCAAAGGGATTTTTCTCCAGCACTCCTGCAAGACTTAGATTACCTCTGATGTTGCCCAGAGGCACAACAGGGTTAAATTCTATTCATTACTGTTTCACCTCCCATAAGCAGCGGCAGCCAGCATAGATAAATGCGGTGAAGTGGGGCGGTGGGAGGGGGGGAAGTCGACAGACGACGGAATAGGTATAATTAAATAAACAAATAACACCTATTCCGTCGTCTGTCGACTTACTCCCGCCGCGCCCTGCCCCACGGCCCCACCACACTTACCTGTGCCGGCCGCCGCCACCTATAAGTCCTCTTTCATTCCCCAGATCATGTCTTTCAGGGTATTGCCAATCTCTTAACAAGCCTGTTAATGTTTGGGTGAAATGGAGTAGGCAGCACATAAGTTACACTACACTCTTCCCACGTAGCCATCATGAAGACTGACAGAAAGTGAGATTATCTGTCAAAGAGCCATCTCCTAGGGGATCCCTACTATGGAAAAATATAAAGGAGTGCTATAAGTATACTTGGTAATATACCTGGTAACAGACCTGAGGGCAGGACCTCAGGGAATCTTGTGCCACCAGGTCTCAAGGATCTGTCAATGCCAATCATAACCTTCTAAACAATGTCACCAGAGCTAGTGTTGTAAAGAGGGTTCCCTGGATTGTTTGCCTTCATAACCTACCAGTAGCTTGGCAAGTTGGACAGGATGTGCAAAAGAATTGTTAGTATTTGTACTGGCTTCCCACCCCTTATGGGTGTTTAACACTCTATGTTGCTCATTCAGGGAGATAGTGTGAGCTATTTCCAACATGAATTTCCAGGATTCAACTTCCAGCATTTTGTAGTTTGCAAAAACTCAGCATGCTCAGGCTAGTTCTCTGTAGCGAAAATTTTGTTGCCTGACTCAGGGACTTATTCCTTTGGAAAAAGTACCTTCAGTATACTCCTGAGCATCATGACGTCATAACTGGTCGCTAATACTCAGAGAAGCCACACCAGGAGACCTCTGATTGACTGACTGCACCTGAGTATCAGGAGCAGTCCATTCAGATTTTGACAAATCACTGCCCAACAAACAGTTTACAGACATGGAGTGGCTAATAGGTCCCTTTCTATCATCAGAAAGCCTTTTATTCCAGTGAAGGCAGTGCTACTAGTCTTATTCAGACTTCATTGTGGAAACTGACAATTGTATAAAATTTTCAAGGGAAGTATTGCTCCGGAATATCTGTTCTTTATCTACTATGGTCTGGCAGTCTAGTGTATTCTGCACTAGCTATAACTTTGCTGTGGAGCCCAGAAAGGGAGGGAGCTTCTTTGAGCAAGTATACATGCCATCTTCTAGGTACAGAATTCTGTTAGTCCCTGAGGTTCTCCCTCAGACTCTACCTCATACTTCCTTGAGGCGTTACTGGCTCACACTCCCTCTATTAGCCATATCTTTGGAGCCTTCTGAAAAATTATATTTTGTTTGCATCTTTGGTTTTAGTTCACTTTGGTTAAGTTGGTGTGGGCCTGATCTACTCTACTTATGGACTACCCTATGTGCTCCTAAGCAACCAAGTTTCATGAATCTCCATAAGTGAATACACTGCTACTGTTCATCCAAGCATTCAGTAACTCTCCTGGAATCTCCCAAGCTGTTTTTTCAGATATCAAACCATACTTTCTAGTTAGAGCATCCTTAGTGGATATGCATTGCCTGCCATTTCTGGCTTCTATTTTCAAAATAGCACCACTGGCATCTGAGGTAATCTCTCCAACACTATAGACTTGCTAATATTCTGCTTACTAGTGCAAGTAACAACACCTATCAAATATCTCCAGCCAAGTATGCCCTATCAATATCATTACAAGCTACCTCTTTTTCTGGAAGGTGGTGTTTACATTTTTTCAGGCTTAAAGCTCCACTTCAACAATTGCCACTGCCATCAGGTGAGCCATCAGCAGAGCTTAGATCTGAGTTAATATGAACCTTCAGCTCCATCCTCTTCAAGCTATCAGCATGAGACAGGCCAGTCATTTTCCCTTGCAGAATTACATATTCTTGGGACCTTTCTTGGCTAGTTGAAACTCCATTAAGTCCTATTGTAGAGGTACTGAATCTTACATGGAATTGTTTCCGGGAAGACTGAAGAGTTGGGCATCCTCTGCCTTGTTTTTCTCTATCCTACTTCTCATATGCTGGGCCCTCTTCTTTCCTAAGCAGAGACCTTATAGCGTGAACATTTCTCTCATGCCTCGGGCTGACAGACAAGACAAGCAAAACAGATCAACCACCAAGCTTACAAATATCCAAATGTGAGAAACTGGTATTTTGGCTGTGTCCTGTAGTCAATTCCACAGAGATAAAGATATTTCCTTAACAGTTCTTAGGCCCATCCATGATAGCAGCACAGTTAGGAAATAAGGAGTGGAGATGTGCATTACATTTTTACGTTAAAAAGATAACAACTGAACAAGACACAAATAAATGGTATAGAAGGTTGTGCAAGGATTCAAGAATAGTGAGGGGGGATATGTCAATAAAAATAAAATAAATGAAAGCAAAGTGGGTGAAAAGTTCATAAAAGTGACATGTCATGAAAAGCCCATGAAATGCCACAGATCCTGTGTGTAAATATTTGAAGGTGTGTGCTCCATATTGCTCTATGAAACTTGGTAATTGGGCCCATCTAGTTTGGTGGTACTAGTTTTGGAGGCATTCTTCAAACCCGGTTTTGCAAAATGTACTTTATTTTTACATAAGTAATTTGAACTATTTGCTGATTTACACTTCAATAGGGCATATTCCCAATATTATAAGTATGTCTATCGAAGAGACCTGTTGTAAACTCCCTAAGGTGTACACCTTTGAAAAAAAGTATTTTAATTATGGATCTTTGTAGATCTGTGCCATTGTGCCATTTTGTAATAATGTTATTTAGTTTTATTTATTGGTGTTTTTATGATTTATTTAAATGTTATGTATTGATGAATTGGAAAATGTATGTGATATTTCTGTATGAATTTATTTCTTAGAAATAAAATATTTGACTGACTGACTGACTAAAGGATAAAAGGGATCTAATACCTTCTTCCTTGCAAAGCTTTCATTTTGAATATTGGCTGACCCAGCAGAAGAGGATTACTGAGGCTTTTTAATACGATTTTGGTGATTTGAAGTTTATTGCTCTGGCTCAGATACTTCAAACTTTAGCTCGAAGAAATTGACATGTCCAATGGGAAGATGTCAAACAGACTGTGGGCTGAATCCTGGTATGCTACTTACTGATGCAATATTAACCCTGCAGCAGATTTAGCCAGCACTCAGCTTGAACCTCTGGCCTCAAGACATCAAACCCATGTCTTGGAGTTATCACACAGCAAGCATTGCTGTGACAGGAACCTCCAACTAAACGGAGTGCATGTACTGCAGCGTTTCAGTGGTCAGAACACCCTCTGGCTCCAGGATCTTTGCAGTTTTTAAGGCCACAATTTCTTGTTAATGAGGAGAGCTGTGATGTGAAAGTAGGGCACACAGCCAGAGGTGTAAATAGGTGTCAAAAGGATTCGGGAACATTTGTGCTACTCATGGGTCACCGCATTTGGATTAAGCACATAATATCCCATTTGTCAAAAGTCCCAAAAATAAATCTGAGGACGGGTGTGGGGTTTCAGGGCAAATTGCACTTGGGACAAATGATTGGTGCTGATCGCATTTATCAAAATTGAGATACATATAATTCAATAGCGATCTAACATTTTATTTAACAGAGGTCTGCAGCAAAGCTTTCAGAGTTTAAATGTGTCCATCATGATCACTGGCAAGGAGCAAACTATGGTGATGATTTACACCACAGAGATTTATGTAACTGATCCTCAGCAACAAGACTTCACTAGCACTACTGACTTAAAAGGAATGAGATATTCAGATTTACACAATTCTTGCACATGTCAGAGTCAAGATTGGCCTATAATAGTAGAACTATACTAAGCAGACAAGGGTATGCTCTTTTTACAGTGCACATGTATTTGAAAGTAGCTCCCAGCTGATCGGAGACCCGCCTACTGCTTTGCTGCTGAAAATAACTTGTGGAGCTGCAGTGCTCCCTCTAAGTACATTTGAGAGAGTCCAATGTAGGAGAGTTATGATGGTTTTCAGTAGGTGTCAAGTTGCTGGGTAGAAAGAGTGGACCAAAACTAAGTTTCAGGCCTCAACCTTGGCTGGACTGGGAACTTAACACCTGATGTGACTGGGAAAAATGGCTGAAGGCTGTGCAGGTCACACTCATAAGATATAAGCGATGTGGAAGAGAAATATCTGTGGCGTTGAACTTCATGACATCTCAGTCCAGGGTGAGGTAAATGTGCACAAAGTATGCATCTTGCACAAAACATCATTTTGTGAAAAGAGGAAATGTGCAAAATATAGGCATCCAGGCAAATTTAGGACTGCATACCATATCCTGGAAGAAATACCTCCAGTGAGCTGCTGTAACGCAAATATCTGTGCAGAACTGCTGTGTTTTGGTATAACCACTGGTAAATGATTATATTCTGCACTGATCAGTAAAATTAGCTTTGGAGTCATACAATCAAAATCTTCTTAAATTGCATTTCTATAAATAAAATTACATATCATAGTTTTGACTTAAATGAATTCAATATGTCATTGTTGCTTCCATACCATTGAGAAGATCAATGTAAGCATCCCCCAAAACAGCCACTGGTGATAATCTTCTGGTCTCTGTATCAGAATCAAGGCTCTCAATAACCAGCATCTCATAATCAAGTCCTGAGCAGTTGTAACCTTCCCATGTGGACATATAGACACATGTGGAATCTCTGATAATGCCTAGAAAATAGACACATATTTAAGAATTATAAAAAAATAATATAAAGTCATAGTCAACACTGAGATCTACATCAGAACCAAAGGGAAAGGATACACAGCACCTTTTATTGTATCACTTATTATTCTTTATGCACTATGAAGCCCTGCTGAATACTTGACCTAATGTATACCTCCACATTCCAGAATGTCTTTGAATAAGGTAAGAACCTTAAGGAGCCATTCGGTTAATGGTGTCACAATATATCGCAAAACCCCTGCTGACACCATCAAACAAAGGGACATTATTTATATTTATTGTTGTCAGTAAAGCAAGATTGGGTACAAAGAAAGGCTCTTTCTCTTCCCTCACCTTTAATTGCACTGAATTGTTTCAGTTAAAAGAATATCTTGCAATGTCTTGCTCATTGTTGAACCTTTTATGAGCCGGTCTCTACACACTTGGCAGCCCATTTTGCGAAAAGTCTCTGAGCTGATTTGAGGCTGAGCACAAGGGCATATGGGCTGATTTGAGGCTGAGCGCAAGTGTATTTCAGATACTGATTGTGGTTCAGATAGATAGGAATGTGTACATACATTTTCTAAAGTTCCAGAGATGTCATCAATTCCCCTTAATTCAGTGGAGAGAAGGCCCCTGAAATTTGACCATCCTGAAGGACTGTAACCTTAAGAACTGTCGAAGATGGTTCTGCAATCGCCACTTTTATTCTTTACTAGAAAAACATTGAGTGGAAAATCTGAAATTGGCTTTTGGGTACCTTCTCTATTGCTCTATTACTGAGGAGCAAGGCTTTATTTGTGAGGGTCTTGTTTTTATGCTTGTAAACGTCCCAGTCTTTTTTGCATTGCTTTGTCGTGGTTTTGTCTGTAAGACCTGGAGTATTCTTTATCATTACAGGATTGACGATTCATATTGTGAGGAGACTTTTTGTATGGCTGTGGCCTTCATGAAACTCAAAATTCAGAGGGCTTGTGAAACTTAAGTACTCCTAAGGAAGTGTGCAATGTCGGTGTTCTGTCTTGATGCCCCTAAGGGCCTCATCCACGATTTGATGAAGAATATTTAACCAGCAGAGCGCATAGCCAGATCTTTTCCCTACACTTCCAGATGAACATAAATGCTATCCAGCCATCCTAGTCAATGATAAACAATTGCTGCCAGAAACCAACATTGGGCACACCCATTGCATCATTAATAACAGAAGCTGGGGCATTTTTGCATTCTCTCAAGATTGTATTCACAGTGTCCCATTTGCCATCTGGAAGGAGCTTAAGTAGTGGAGTGATGTCACTTCACAACTGTTTGGGCAACTGTTTTGGAGACGGCATCAATGTGTCTGCATTCCCTATCAGGAGGAGTAGAAGCAGGAGTCATTGGGTTGCACATTCTGTTGGGCAGCTGCAGCAAAGACAGAGTCTGGTCAAGGATGACATTTCCCGAATGCCATCATATATAGCAGAGAAATTGAAGAGATGGCATTTGATTATATGGTGGCAACAATGGTCAAGTAACCAATGCCAAGGTGGCAGTAGATGAGAAGGTAACCATCAATCAGGGGACCATCAACAATGAGTTGTCATCTATGATGAAAGGGCTGTTAATGATGAGGTGAATGAAGAGGTGTCTTTCAACCAGGAGGAACCACTGAGCGATAAAACAGCAGCTGAGGACGAAATGACTGTTGAAAATGTGATGGGCATTTTGGTAAGACTACTGTCAAGGATGGCTTTTCAGCTGACAGGATTTTACATTTGGGTGACAGTTTTGGCTGTAAAGGAGACAGACCACCTGCCACAGTTTATTTTCACATCACTTCTGCAGCTGAAGAGTGAGAACGGTGGATGGATGCATCATGAGAGGTGGCAGATTGTAATCTGTCAGTGTCTCCTTACTTCTAGCATATCCAAATGTTTCTTTTACTCATTTTTGCGGAATTTGTTAGCAGGGCATTTCTCGTAGAATCATCCATTTAGTATGGGGCATCACCAGAGATGGGAGTATCTCTCTAGTGCCCTCGTAAGAACAAAGGTAGGAAACTGTATCTGTCATGAAGCATCTTAGAAATGAAAGTCTTTCAGATGTCACACCTGGATACCTTCAGATAAAGGCAGTAAATGCATTTAGGATGCAGGTCACTCACAAACTTTTTAATGCACATGCCAAACAGGCCTTAAAGTGGTATTTGAGGAGATAATGGCAATATGACTGTTAGAAATTTGGTTGTTGATTGACTGGGGTATGAGCTGTGGTCAAGCAGCAACCACAATCCTAGTGAGAGTAAGGAACAAGAAAACCCCAAATTAACCTGTGTTAACCCCCTGATAGCTTGGCATAGAGCAGACAGGCTTAACTTAGAAGCAATATGTAAACTATTTGTGCAACACTTCAAACAGTAAAACAGTGAAAACACCACACAAAAATATCCCTCTCCAGGTGAGAAACAAAGAGCTCAATTTAATAAATAAAACAAGACTAAAGTGAAAAAAATCCAATTAGTAGAACCGGAGATATTGCATTTTAAAGTTTTAAAGCAAATAGCACCAAAAAGCATAAAGCGCCAACTGTGGATATCTGGTTGCACTGGAAAGGGACGAAGTCACAAATTCAGGCCGTCCACAATAGAGCACGAGCCGGCAAAAGGGACCCAGTTAGGCATGCTGAACATGGAACCTTAAATCCTGGTTTGTGGATCGTTGCATTACGTAGCCGAAGCAATGCGCAGGTTCCGAGATGCAGTGAGGCTGCGATGTGTTGAGGATCCCTTCGATGGGCTTGCGATAAAAAGTCCTGTGTTGAGGATGTGGCATGAAGTTTGGGCGATGAGTCTGTTCCAGAAAGCTGGGAGGCTGCGATTTGGAGTCCGGCGTCATTGTCAAGGCTGCCGTCAACGAGGGATTCGAGGGCCTGTGCCAAAAATGCATGGCACAGTTGTGGTTCTGAAGGCAATGAGGGCAGCGACAGCAATGTGGGTCTTTGCGATGTGTCCAATCCACGCAGCAGAGAAAATGCGTCTGTTCCGCTGGGCCCACAGAGGCTGGTAAGCACCTTAAGCCCACTTCCAAGGGTCTAGGACTGGGGTGGCACCACTTGGCAGGTTAGACTCACAGATGACAGAGTCCAGGTGCAAGGTTGTTGGAATCCTGTTATGTCCCTGAGGCTTAAGATCAGGTTGCCAGCAAACTAGCCCTTGGAGTCACTCTGGGTTCTGGGCTCAAGTGATACAGTTCCAGTCCTTCTCACCCAGGCAAGAAGGCAGCAAGCAGCATGTCAGCACAGCCAGGCAGCAGTTCCTTCAGAGGAGTAGTCCATCAGAGTGGCAGTCCTTGTAGTAGCACAGTAGTCCTTCTGCCTGGCAGTATATCCACAGGTCCAGGAGTGTACTGAAGTGGTGGTGCCTGGTGTCCTTCTTTTATACACAGTTGTGCCTTTGAAGTAGAGGGAAGCTAATAGAGGCATGTTTTTGAATTGCACGGATGCCTTGCCCTCCCTGCCCCGGCTCCAGACTAGCTACAGGGGGTATGCAGCCCTTTGTGTGGGGACAGGCCACAGCCTATTCAGATGTAAGTGAGGCTGGGCCTATCTCCTCCCTCCCATCTTATCAGTGATGACCCATCCATTCACACTTAAGCTCCTATTGTGTGTGGCTGTCTAGGAGGAATACACAAAGCAGAACTGCCAACTACACTCAGTCATGTGACCAGAGACAGGTTTCAGGCACCAAATGGCTAAGGCAAGAAAATGTCAACTTTCTAAAAGTGGCATTTTCAGAATTGTAATTTGAAATTCGACTTCACCACAAGTTAGGATTTTAAATTAGAATTCCAGAGACACCAAACATGAATCAATTATTTCTTCCCATTTCAAAATTAAACTTATAAAATGTAATAAGGCAACTCCAATGTTATCCGATGGGAGAAATAGCCCTTTCCATAGTGAAAAACGAATTTAGAAGTTTTTCACTACCAGGATATGTAAAACTGAAAAGTACATGTCCAACTTTTTAAGTACACTGCACCCTGCCCTTGGGGCTGTCTAGGGCCTATCTTAGGGGTGGCTTTTATGTATTATAAAGGAAAGTGTGGGCCTGGCAAAATGTTTATTTTGCCAGGGCGACATGGCAGGTTAAAACTGCACAGACAGGCTCTGCAATGATAGGCCTGAGTCACGTTTAAAGGGCTACTTAAGTGGGTGGCACAATCAGTGCTCGGAGCTCAGGCTCTGCAATGACAGGACTGAGACATGTTTAAAGGGCTGCTTAAGTGGGTAGCACAATCAGTGCTGCAGGTAGCATTGAATTTACTGGCCCTGGGCACATGCAGGCACTTTACTGGGGACTTATAAGTAAATTAAATATGCCAATTGGGTATAAGCCAATGTTACCATATTCTAGGGAAATAGCACAAGCACTTTAGCACTGGTTAGCAGTGGTAACGTGTGCAGAGTCCTAAGGCCAGCAAAAACGAAGTTAGCAAAAACAAGAGTGCTAAAGGCAAAAGTCAGGGGGAACCATGCCAAGGATGTCTGGTCTAACAATGCAATAACCTCTTATGGTCCAGAAAAGAACATGTCCCAAAACACACTCACTGTGCTGCAGTGAGTGTAGATGGATCTGGCATTTATCCATGTAAGGTAATAATGAGAAATCCTGAAGTTCTGTTAGAATTAGTACAGATACAGCATATCTCTGTCTTGGGACTCCTTCACAGATGTCATACAATAGGAAATCCAAACTATGGTGGCCTCTAGGGGAAGTGAGAGTGGTTGGTGCTTTTATCTCATTGGTCAAAGTTGTGGTGGTTTTAAATGAGATGAATGTGCTACTAAAGAAACACTGTTCAAAGGCATATGCCCAGTTTTACAATGTTTATTGCTATTTTAAAGTCTTAGGCTTGCCCAGACTAACCTGAAGGAATAATGCAAGCATGTGAATCTATGGAAATATGAAAAATACCTGTGGGTCATTATATTTGAATTCATCACCTTGAATTGGCCCATAATGACCTGCAACCATGAATGCATCACTTGTTAGCAAAGGGATGCACCTCGATTGCATTGTAATCTGGCCCCTAACCAGGAAGCAAGACTGAAATACAAGATATGAACAGTTGGTATCTGGTGGAGTGTAGCACGCATGGAAATGAAGTCAAGGAACAACACCAAGGATACAGGTTTGCAAACCCCTCTCCACCATGCTAGTAAAAGGCACAATCAACATAGGTGGCTGCACCTAGCATAGCAGCTCAGATTGTAAGAACAAAGGTGAACAGAGGAAACTCAGGAGGAGGGATTGTGAACTCCAGGACCCTGATGAGCTGTAGCAGTGGGACATGCTGAGAGTCAAATATCTGTGCTGAATTCACTTAGATTCCTTCATAGGAGAATGTCCTACAAGTAGCTCAAAGAATGAACAGTTTGTTACTTCTACCTTACAAATGAAGGCAGTTTATGACAGAAACATGTAAATTCTTCTCAGCGTACAACAAATACCAAACAAGTTATTCTTCAAACCTTTTTTCGGGGCTATTTGATTCACAGGTATTCGGCTGCCATTGAGGTACGTTAGCATCACTTTAGGAATTCGATTGTCTCTAATTCCATAAGCTTGAACTCCATCCCACTGGTACTCAGACTGAGCTACCACAGAGCCTGGGCTTCCAAGGAGAGATCCGTCGAGGTCCTTCAGTAGAGCTTTCCTCTTTGCATCGCAAACCATGTCCATGCAGTCGGATGGATTTGCTTTTCTGCATAAATCAGAAGAGGTGAAACGTTACGTTAGGTTTAACAAAAGCTCACATTTTCAAGAAGTACTGTCAGTCTATTTCTGGAGCAAGAACAAAAGATTGAAACAATGCGAAAATGCTTACATAAAGCAATGTACCTCCCCTCTGCTAGCATAAATTCTCCCGTCTAAAACTTTGCTGCATAAAATTTCTGTTTACACGAACCAGGGAGAGGCAGAAGAATACAAACTTAGAAACAAATACAAAGAGATTAAAAGGAGTGGAATCAAAGGAGTGGAAACAAAATTGATTAAATCCTAGCAATCATAGATAGATATGAAACGTTTACGTGCCTGATGTGGAAGATTCTTTGGTGCGTTTTGCTAGTTTACATTCGATATGAGAGGAAAAAAGCAGGTTTGAGGAATCAAGACATAAAGTGAGGAGTGAAGGAAGTAAGTCAGGAAGCAATTTCAAAATCCTCATAAAGAAGGCATTCTCCTTATAGTAAAGCCATAAAAAGGAAATTAAAGTACAGCATGGCTGAAATTTTTTTAAAGTATGCTTCAGCGATTCCGGTAGCTCTAAGGCTCAAGTCCTGCAAAAGATCAGCTTGTATAGGATGAATAATCTGTTGAAGAAAGGGGTTATGTCCAAGCACTTGAAGTCTTTCTTAAGGCCAACCTATCCCTAACCCATCAGATGTCTATAAAAAGAGTCATCTGAAAATTCTGATAAACCTTAACTGGCAACTACCCTACCCCCATCCAGTAACTGTTCTTAATGCCTATATTTTACCAAGGCTAGACTAGCACAGTGGAACATAGTTAGGTCTCCTGCCTGTGCCACTCAGTGTCTTCAAAACATTCAAAATGTCAGTGAGGGCCCCTTTTGGACTATGAGGGTTTGACCATGTTTCACCCCTGCTGCATGCTCTTGACTGGCTCTCTGAACCAAAACGTATGTTCTTCATGGCTGCTTGTGTTATACATAAAGGTTTCTAGCATCAGGGACCAGCCTTTCAGAAGATGTATTTTCACAAATATTCACCCTCCCACACACTGCTATTGACATAAAAATTCTATTGACCTTACCCGCATTCAAGGTTTTCTAAAGTAAGAGGCAAATCCCCATGTGTCAGATAGAAATACTCTGGAAACTGGTCTAGACTCCATGCAAAAGGAATCAACTACCTTTAACTCAAGGAGAATCTCAAAACTTGGTTCTCCCACAAAAACTCCTCCCTTCACTTTTTATCATAGCTTTAGCCTAGGTTCTTGAATTCTTATTACATCATTCTACTGTAGTGCCAGAAAAGTTAATATTACAAAAACAGTTTACTTGTCCTTCATTTCATGACCATGATGTGATGCACGATTCATCTACACTAATAATTTAGTCAGGCTTAACAAACAATTTTATATAGATAATAGAAAAACAAAATGAAGAACCTATTTTTGACATGTATTCAAAAATAAAAAAATACTATAGAATTAATAATTGTTAGCCTTCAACAAAATAAACACAGGCAGTATCTGTAGTAAAATCATGACAGACCATGGCAATTACCCACCAAGTCAGAGAAAGGGAGCTGATTAAAATGGAATAGCATGTGTGTTTTTCTTTGCTCAAAATGTAGAGAAAACCGACAATATGTAGACAATACATTTACAAGAACCAACAATCAAAAGGAAAACAAGAATATGAGTGTATGTTCCTGATACGAGCCTTATGTTTGTTAATAAACGACTGGTTAATTGTTTTTGTAAGTTTTAACAAAGTTTGTTCCTGTCACTGTTAGGTTAAGCAACGTATTCTACAATGAGATATCCACTGTCCATTGTAGTTATCACTCCAGTCCATAGATCTTAGTTAGATCTTTGCCACACAAAGAAAGAAAATTATTTGGAGTTGTCCCTTTTCTATTTCAAATAAAGGGTTTATCATACATTGGAGACAACACACCTTTGTGGAGCAGATCATCAACTGTAGGAAGATTCCCTTGATGGGCATAGCGTATCAGAGGTCCAATGCTTGATTAAATGCATATCCTACTGTGCTCTCCAGCAACTTGCCCTTCCCTTAGCAGAAAGTGGTTGATCCACTTATTAGGTATTGAAGAAACTTTGCTGTATAGGACTTCTTAACAGTTACAAATATTGATCTCCAATGGTGTTGCTAAATTGCATTAGTATATTCCCAACTGCTTTGGACATAGATCGTTTAGAGCAGCTGTTCCTAACTTTTTTAATTCTGCGGACCGCCACTGAATCATTAAGGGAATCTGACGATGACTACTGAATCAATACTGGAATCAGAGGAGCCCACTGAGTCAATAATGGAAGCTGGGGATACTGGCCTAAGCAATTTCTATGACTTAAACCTGAAGTCAATACACAGAAATACAGAAATAGGTAGATATCAAACATACGCAAATAATGAAATATTTTATTTAACTCACAAACATAGAAAAATAGAAATTTAAATTGTAATGGGAAGGTTGGAGCTTTTATAAATGTGTCTTTTAATTCTAAAAGATGTAGCCATATGCATAACTCTAGCATATAACTTTGTCCTCTTTGCTCTTTTTGTTGGCATTTTAATTGAGGCCGCCCATCCTCCATACTATTTTGTATCTGCTATACTTGCACTGCTCCAACAAATCAGACTAATGATACCAACATACGTTTTAGCCTCAAGTTTCTAATTCCTTCCCATTAACAGAATTTTTTAAAAAGTTCAGTTTATGAGTTTGTTTCTTTCTTTATATACACTTTACTAATCTGCTAATATTTTCTAATTTTCCATACAGTTGTGGACCCCCAGAGTAGGGGTTGTGGACACCTTAGTTCCACAGACCACAAATTAAGAACCGCTGGTTTATAGAATTGCAATGACTTCCATATATATGGATTACTGATAATTATTCCCTAGTATTTGTATTGATTACCAACTTCAAGTTGAGCACTTTATATGAGTACCACCAAAGTTTTGCAGCGTGCTCCAAATCTCAACAACTTGCTTTCTATAGGTTTGCAATAAAATAATTAGTACCACAATAAGTGCTTTCTTTACAGGATACATTTCTACCCCAGGGTATGCTTAAGTGCCTCATCTAGAGGATGACAAATGCTCACACTGTAAATGTTGCAGCACTCTTGAATCATTTATAGATGTGGCAACCACAAGGTTTCTGCCCACAAAGCTGAAAATAAGTTGAAATCCTTCGCCTGATGAACCGGTTATATATACCCAGTAATGTCGACCCATCTTTTGTAGTGTGGATGACCATCACTGATTTGCCCTGCCCTCATCGCATTGCAGTCCCAGGCATGGAATACAAACAATTGCTCTGACATGCACAGACAAACCTTCCAGCGCATCAGGGACATTGTCTTTTTGTTTTACTGAAACAAACTCTAAAGTTGGGAGTTTGTGTCAAAAAAACAAAAAGAATGCTGAATGGGTCTAAAAAACATGGCATTTTCCTCTATCCTTAGGGAATTCATAGCACCTGCAACATTGCAAGACAAGTTGGTATTAGTATTTTGTTACTAGGAATAGTTTGGACCTGGGCAGCTATGTACAGCATTTCCTATCCAGGATTCATCTAAGAAGGTCTTTTGACTAGAATTAGCGTCTCCAGTAGAATTTAAACTTTATTATATTTTTTCTGAAACTTCGCCAGAATATTCATTATCTATTTTGACCGGTGCCTTTTATGAACATTGGATAGCATTTAGAATGTCACCTATTCCTCTAAAGTGTGCAGACTTCCAGACATTGATCTTGGAAATAAGATTGCCAGGCAGCACTCCAAACTTCTTTCCAAACTATCCTGATCTTCGAAGTGTCTTTAAAAGAGGGCAATACATCATAGCCCTTGGTTCATAATTGGCTACATGTTTGAGGATTAGTTCAAGCAGAACATAATTTCACAGGAAAGACCCAACAAATTTATGCCCAAATAGCCTTTAGAAATGTTCAATGTTAAAGGACTGAAATGTCTGAAACTGTGGTGTGGAGCCTAACAGAGCCCATAAGCATGCCCAGTTTAAGAAATATGAGCGAGATGTAGATGGAAAGATTTAATTGATTTAGTGCTAGCTTAATTGGTAGTAAATATGATTCTAAATCTATCTCATATCTATTGAAGGGGCGGTTCTTCTATATGGGTGTGGGGGAGTTGAACACCTACTGTGAGCCCCCACACCGGAGACAGACTCATGACTTTAACCTAAATATATCCCTCATACTGCCTTTGGGCTACAGCAGTCTCCCTCCCGGATTGATTGTGACGACCAGGAGCAGCTGAGGCGGTGTTAACTGGACTGCGCACGTCATATTGGCCGGTGTTTTTCTGTGGACAGCCCAACATGCGCAGTTCAGGCTTCCAGAAGTAATGCTATCAGGGATTTTGAACAGCAGAGACACGGCCCCATCAGACTCCGACAGAGCGTTGTGGTTGCCTGACCCAGCCAGTTCTGCTACTGCTCTTATGCGGTTTACAATTATGAGCAGCATTAGAGTAGTGCTTGGATTTCCTAGGAAGCCTGGAGCTTTATTTTCTGTGGGACCAGCATACACATATTACAGCCAGGCAGTGCGATGCAGGAGAATTTACCCTCGCGTGTACAGGTTTGCAGTTGCAAGCTGAAGCTATGGTGAATCCAGATGTCAAGGTAAGATTATGTATATTTTTGACGGTATAATGGACGGTAAGTGCCTTATAAATAGAATGTGTCCCGATTCGTAAGGCAGAAGTGACTGGGGCACATTCTATGTATTAAAACATTTACTGTCTGTTATAAGCATTTTTGACTTTTACACGCCCCACCACTTTCATAAATCACCAGTTGCCACTGATCCATTGAGCTTCAATGTGGAGTGCATTTGTGTGTTAAATGCTGCTGAAAAGTATGTCTTCCTTTTAGTCCTATTACAGTGAATATTGCTCAGTGCATCAATTGTACATAAACAGGATGTTGGCATAGCTGCATGCCTATGCCCAAAACATAAGTCATAATCCAAGTATTTGGAGGGACGGCAGAACACAAGGCCATTTGAAGGGCGTATGAAAAGATGCACAATTCATCCATTATTGGGTAGTACATGAGTCTTCCCTGGGACCTATTAAGGAAAATGCATGCGTGGAATTTGTTTCTTTCTGTGGATGACCTTTCACTTTATGATTTGTATTTTCCAAAGAGATCTCTGCCGAGAAAAACTATCATTGTGCCCCTTGCGAACGCTGAATCTAAACAACATGCGTTTTGGATTAATAATTAGCAAAATAAACCTGAGGACTGTATTGCAAGAGTGCTCACAAGAAGTGGATTAAAAATACCTTCTCTTGATGTTCCTAGTAACTCCTAGGGTATACCTGGACTTATTAGGGCCCAAATCTCAGCCCTTGACACCATCGAACCTGGTATCTAATACTTGCTTATGCACCTCGACAACATGTCCAAATCTGCTACTACTTTTGATATAATTCCTTACCCTACATCAGGTCTGTGTATGAATATCTTTGCCTCGTTCGCAGTGTCAGCCATCTGTATCCCTGACACGTGCACCGGGTGCTGGAGGTCTTCATTCAGTGGATTCGTGATGAACATCACATTTGTTTCGCCTGAACAGACATTCTTAAATCCAACGAAGAGAGAATCTAATAACAGGCAAATGCGTTGTTTGTTTATATGTTGTACAGTACTTATACAGCATGTTGTTTCAAAGTAGTTATGCCATCAGAACAGAAGATATTTATTTGAACTATAACACACACGTTGATCAATAGAATTTTCAGTTAGTATTTTTTTTCATTGTTAAATAAGTGACAAGAGTACATTTCACTTTTACAAACGTTCAATAATTTTTGTTGTTGTTGTTCAAACTGATCTTTCAATTTAAAATCAAGCTTTGATGGTTACTAGGGAGAACGGATAAATGTAGGGCCCATAATATTAGAAATATGGTAGCTCCAGAGGGTGGTAGGCGTTTATGTAATTTGCTAACGTACATCAAGGATATATATAAATATATTCTCACTGGAAGCCAAAGGTTAAAGTAACGTTATAGTTGGGCGTTGAAATAAGTCTTAAGCTTGTCATATGTCCCATGCAGGCCCATTGTCGTTTTCCCTATGTTACCATGAGCACAATGCAGACTGCCCTCTGCTTTGCACACGTTACTCTACAGACACATTTTGCTTTGTGCCACACTGTACTTTCACAGAGAACACACTGTTGTTTTTGCGTTCTGTTCTTCCTGGGATTTAGTCTGAACATGTAGACAAGGCCGAACAACAATGCCCCTTGTTATTCTGTTCTGGTCAGGCCGTAGCACCTAGACAAAAAACACGCAAATGCAGCTGTTGTTTGGGAACACGCACTTTTGTCGCATAGGTATGCACAGATGGGTAACACACACTTGGAGACGGACCTTTCCAGGAAAAGATCGTGACAGCACCTGAAATGTAGAACTTTCATCTGTGTATACTGAGGTACGGGATCTACTGCTAACACCTAGAGATCTTCTGAAATATAATAATTTTGTTTCTGTAGAAGGGGAGGGAGGTTAGGTTACACTATCGTATATAATGACAGCTCCATTTATGATTTACGGACTACTTACTATGCTAACCATATTTGCGTTAGGCATTTTCCTACTTGTTGTGGCATGTATACTGCATCCTAGAGCAGGATAGTTAAAATAAACATTTTAAACTTCCTTTGTGTCTCTGACAGAATTTATTGTGGACTAGTACAAGTGTGAGAGCGAAAGGGTGTTTCCTGTAACCGGGTTTCTTGAGAGGGTCAGGAGAGTTGTGTTCTGGGTTGTCTAAACACTTGCTCCTCTGTGAGTGAGTACGAGGGCAAGTGAGATACTATAGCTAGTCGGTCCCGGGCTCCTGGGTACTCCGATGGTAGGATAACTCAGTCCCTGCCTACTAAGATTCTATGATCCCAAGCATAGTTCTGTGACTCGCAGAATCCCTGCAACAAGCTAATGTTAAGAAAACAAAAACATCCACTTAAATTTACAAGTTACGGTTTATTGAACAAACTGTAACTTGCTCCCTGCCATGCACTGCTTATGACCTCACATATTACTTCACTCATGAAATGTTAAATGACATAACTTATGACATAACTGATGACATCTGAAATGGCATCATTGATGACATCACTGATAAAAACACAGAGTTACTGAATGTACATGTGTTGGTCCCTAGCATGTAAATAGCGTAAGCCCTGCAGGCAAGTGTGGTTGTGCATGTTGAAGGTTATATGGTGCACCGTTTAAAAATCATTACAGTTTGCGTTGCAGGTATTACTCCATATTAAAGACTTTGGCTGAGGGCAGCTGATCTGTGTTGCAAAGGTATGTTTCAAGGTAGGTACTGGCTTAAAGCCAAAGCCTATTGCTAAAGATCGGTGATTAAGGCCTAAACGTTTGTTGACAGTATGTTATCTAGTGTATATCTGGGCATGTTCTGTGCTAAAGAGTTGTAATAAAGAGCTCTAGACAAATTCTGTAAAGTGAGGACATTTATAAGGTATTTTCAGAAATTCTCTGATGATTCTAACACACTCCAGAATGTTGAATAAAGTAGAATGCAGAGGTGTCCCACATAGAGGTGGTTTATCTCACACTGGTGTTGTAAGTTTGGCTCTTCGGCTGTATGCCATTCTGCCATCTCAGGATTGTGTAAGGTGTATTTTCTAAACTACAGAGGGTTGTACATAGGGCCTGGCAGAAGTCATTTTTTCAGTGGCAAATGCATACCTTTCAACCTCTTGACTACAATTGGCGGTCATGCAAAGTCTTTAAGAGGGTAATCCCATTGTGGTGAATAGAAAATTGGCCACAGCTTTAGCGTGTTGAATTACTTCAAGTCCACAAATCCTATAAGACGGTTTCATAATGATTGCATGATATCATCAGTGATGTTTTGCTAAATTTGTTTTTGCAGGCTTTAAGACTTTAACTAATCATGCCGCAGATGGCTACCCCTGCTGCATACAGTTGAAGGCTGAAGGCGCAGTGGGGGTTGACCATAGGGGCTGGCGCCTGGTGAAACCCTGCACCCAACCCCTGCTATGGGTGACCAATCACCCACTGTGAATGGCATTCAGCCCAAGCCCCTGTGAGCGGCCAACACCCCTGCTTCATACAGCCTTTGTTCTCACGGAACTGTAGTGGCCAAAGAGTAAAAGTGCGCTCAGCCAATCAAAGAGCCCTAAAGTTTTAATTTGCTATACTGCCTAACTCCTGTGGGACCAACCGTTCAGATACACTTAACTTTTTAACCTCTTCAAACCCAACCGATCATCTTGTCCTGAGTTCCCTTTAGAGCCCACCTAGTTCTCCCTTATTTTAGCCTAACTGCACGTTGTGGGATGCTTTGCTTTGCACACGTTACACACAGTACATTGTTTTTGTGCCACAATATTATTTCAGAAATACACTGCACAAGTTTTTATTATTCAGTTTTTTTCTGGGACTCAGACTGAACATTTTGTACAAGGTCGAACACCATGCCCGCTTTTTTCTATGATTGCCTAGCAACTTAGCTTGGCATTTAGGCACAACACAGAGGAACATCTTCTGTTTTCAAATGATGCACCTCTTATCATATACACTGAGACTTGAGGAGAATTCTTGCAGAGTGAAGGGTCCCAGGATGGATGCGCTAGCCTGCGCAGCCTGGGATGCAGACCACCTAACTACAAATGCCAGGTATGGGGGCTGGTTCTAATCCCAGAGATCTTAGACATATCACTGTCCGCACATAGTGAGGATAGGCTAAGGCAGAGGCATCCTTCACCATAGTAGGGCTTCTCATTGTATACAGTTTATTCGTAATGCTGATTACTCTGCTCAGTAACATATGTTTTCTAATTGCAGCACAGTTGCTTCATAGTAGAGCACAATAGTTTCAATAAATATTGTAAACTTTCCTTGTGTCTTTTTTTTGTTAATTATGGACATGCATGAGTGAGAAAATGAGAGGTGACAATCTGTTTCCACGGTTCCCCCTGGGGGCTAAAGAGTTGTGTTCTGGAATGATAATTTACCTGTTACTCTGGGAAAGTTAGGAGAGCAGGTAAGGCACTATGAGCGTGTCAGATTTGGGCCCACAGGTGCTCTGTGGCATGGTGACTCACCCCTACATTCTGACGTCCTTTTACGGCATAGTTCTGTTTCTAAACAGAATCCCTACAACAATCTCTTTAAACATGAATTTCTCCACAACGGCTGAACAGATTTACACCAAACCACAAATTTCACAATATCTGAGTAAAGTTCAAACTTTTTGCCCAATTTGGTGTAATTCTGTTATGTTGTTTTTTCTGTATGAGAGAGCAGAATTTCATATGGAAATTAAAATGTGAAATCAAAATTTTTGCCCCATCCACTTTTTCTTGTCCCTGCTTGATGGATTGGTACACAATTTTCCAGGAAGGAACAGAGGTGAATTCATTTTTTGGAGGGTTTTGTGCAAGTTTATGAAACAGCTCTGTTAGAAATCGGGTTATTAGTTGAGGTGGAGGAAGCCCACTCAGCCAAGAACCGCAATCCTTGTCTGGGTGAACCACAAAAGTGACTAGATGAACATGTGTTTAACCCTCTGGTAGCTTAGCATAAAGCAGTCAGGCTTAACTTAGAGGAAAGGTGTAAAGTATTTATGCAGCACATAAACAGCAATACAGTAAAAACACATCACAACAAGAATCCAAAACCTATTTAGAAACAGTAGAACCGTAAATATTCACTTTTACATTTTTGTGTGAAAATTAGTGCCTCAAAGCACAAAGAACTACTTGCGGTCATCTACTTGCGCTAGACCAAGGGAAAGTCACAAGTTCAGGTGGAGTGAGGGTCAAATACAGGGACCAGGTTAATCCCGCTGAAAAGTTAACCTTCTCAAGTCTGGAAAGAAGAGTTCCATTTGCATTGGAAGAGGCCACGAGGGTAAAGCTGAGCATTACACACGGTTGTCACTATGGTGTAAAAGCAAGCTGGTTGTCACGTTATGGTCATCGCTATTGCGAGAAGAGCCGATCGGCGTTGTGGACGGTCATTGCTGAAGCTTTGCTTTGGCAGTCGCCGCAAGCTGTCATTGCTGTGGCGCAAAGTGCAAGCCTCATGTTGCTGGTTACTGGGGACAGTCAATGTCGATGCAAAGAGCTGGTCTCACTACACCTTTGCATTGCTGGTCATAGCAGGTGGCAACGTCTTGGCACGAACTAGCCTGTTTGCGCTTGTGAGCAGCTCAAACTTCAGAATTTTCACCATTTTCACTAGGAGGAGCCTACGTTTATGCCAGCTAAGGGTCCAGGACCTCTGGAGGCACTTCTTGAAGATAAGGGCCTCACTCCAGCAGAGGCCAGCAGGTTTCAGGCAGGTACAGTTGCAGGTCCAGATCCAGGTAGGTCCAGTTGCAGCAGGTCAGCTGGGCAGTTGCAAGGAGGTCTCTGAAGTTTGCTGTGTCCCTGTAGCTCACACAGGAGGTCAGCAAACGTATCCTGTCAGTCACTCTGGTAAGCCTGGGATGAAGAAAAGCAGGTCCAGTCTTCCTTCTCAAACTGCCTTCATGCAGCAGGGCAGCCCTCTGCCAGCAGGGCAGTCCTTCTTCTGTACCTTCCACAGGTTCAGGAGTGTTATGATCAGTGGCTCGGCAGGTCCAATATTTATACTTGGTGTCAGCATTTGTGTGAGGTGACTTCCTGTCCTACCCCATATCTGGTTCTGGAAAGTTCTTCCCGTCAAGGCTCCAAAGTCTCTGGGGGTGACCTAAGGCAGTGCAGGCTTGGTGTCAGGTTCCTTTGTGTGTGTAGGAGGCAAAGCCCTTTGAAGAGTAAGTGGGGCCGGGTACAGCACCTCCCCAATAATACTGCCAGGGCCCATCTTGTCCACATCCAAGCTCAATTTTTGTCACTGTCTGGAAGCAATATACAAACCGCAACAGCAGAGCCATTCACTGTCATGAGACCCAGGACACTGCCAGAAGGCATAAATGGTTGGGACAAGAAAATACCAACTTTCTAAAAGTGGAATTTCAGAAATGTGACTTAAAATCTGACTTTAACATTAAAGAGGATTTTACATTACTATTCATTTTGAGCATAAACAGCATATCTCTGCCTGCTACCAATCCAACGTTACCTTATTAGATTATTACATGTAATAATGTAATCTAGTGTTAGTCACTTATGACAGTGAAAAACTACTTTGTCACTGCTAGGGCATGTAAAACTTAAACCCAAATGTCCTACCTTTAAATACTGTGCACTCTGCCCTCTGAGTGGTTAGAGCCCACCTTAGGGGTGATTTATAAGTTATAAAACTGAAAGTTTAGGCCTGGCAAAATGATTCTTTTGCCAGGTCGAAATGGCAGTTTTAAAACTGTACTACAAGCGGCAGTGGCAGGCCTGAGACATGTTTTACAGGGCTACTTTAGTGGGGGCACAATGAGTGCTGCAGGTCCACTAGTAGCATTTAATTTACTGGTCCTCGGTACATGTAGTACCATATACTAGGGACTTACAAGTAAATTAAATGTGCCAATTAGGTTTGTGTAGGCAAATGTTACCATGTTACCGGAGAGCACAAGCACTTTAGCACTTGTAGCAGTGGTAAAGTGCAGAGACCTAACGACAACAAAAACAAATTCTATCTCTGAGTTCAATATATATATATATATATATATATATATATATTCACTGAAAAAACCATAGGTTTTAGGGACAGTTATAGTTACTTGGACATTGCACTCGTACAAAACCCGTGAAATTCCCCCGTCATAGTTAGTTCAGCTAACTATAACTCGCGCCCCGCAATGCACTGCTGATGACGTCACATATTACATCACTCATGACATGGTCAGTGACATCATTGATGACATCACTGATGACATCTCAAATGACATCACTGATGACATCATCCAGTGACTGTGTGTTTCTGTAAAGTTTAAATATTTTTAATATATATAGGAAAAGACGTATTGAAGAATGAGTGGGTGTGTAAGTGTCTGTATGGATGATTTAGTAGGTGCGTGACTGACTCTATAAGTGAGTGATTTAACGTATCTTACTGAATGCATGGGTTAGTGACTAAACTGGGTGAATGTCTGTATCCGTCTGTCTGTTGCTGTGTAAGTGGCTGCATGTGTTTGTGAATAGCTACATGAGTGTCTATATGAGTTATTGAATGGTTGTCTGAGTATCTGTATGGGTGCCTGAGTGTTTGTGTGGGAGGGGTGTGTGCGACTCTGTGCATAGATGTGTGAGTGGGTGATTCACTGGGTGGATGGTTTCAAGAGTGCATCTGTGATAGACTGTATGGGTGGGTAAGTGTGTGTAAGAGTGTGTTAGTGAGTGAATGTATGTCCCAGTGGTACATGTGTGAGTAACTACATATGTGAAAGGCAGTATATATGTGTGTTGGAGTATATAAATAGCTATAAGCTAGAGTGAGTGATTGTGATAGTGGCTGTATGGATGAGTGTGTGCTTGTATCAGTGATTGTATAAGAGCGTAAGAATGTGCTAGTATTTGTATGAGTAAGTGAGCTGGTGTGTGTATAACTGTATAGGTGAGTAAATGGCAATGTGTTTAATTATTTGCATGACTGACTAGGTGTGTGAGTACCTCTATGGATGAGTGGCGGTGTTTGAGTGTCTATATAGGAGTATGAGTGCATATGATAGTCCTGTACTGAGTGACCGTAAGTATGAGTGACTGTACGGGTGAGTGAGTGGATGTGTGCGTAGACCTATGAATCAGTGAGTGGGTATGTAGTTATTGGTGTTGGAGTGTCTATGGTTTTGCGAATGGCAGTCTGTAATTTAGAGTGGGTGTATCAAAGGTTATATTAGGGTGTGAGGAGGTGCATCAGATTATCACGTGGATGATGTCATCAGTGATGTCATTTGAGATGTCATCAGTGATGTCATCAGTGATGTCACTGACCATGTCATGAGTGATGTAATATGTGACGTCATCAGCAGTGCATTGCGGGGCGCGAGTTATAGTTAGCTGAACTAACTATAACGGGGGAATTTCACGGGTTTTGTACGAGTGCAATGTCCAAGTAACTATAACTGTCCCTAAAACCTATGGTTTTTTCAGTGAATTTCAAAGGTTTTTTAAATGCTAATTTCTAACTATAACATATCTGAAACCTATGGTTTTTTCAGTGAATTTCAAAGGTTTTTTAAATGCTAATTCCTAACTATAACATGTCTGAAACCTACGGTTTTTTCAGTGAATTTCAAAGGTTTTGTACATGACAATTTTTAAATGTATTAATTGTTATATTAATTTTTTTCATACTGATTTACTACATTTTTAGAAACAATTTTCTTTTACATATTTTATTTTTTAAATTACATTGTAATTACATTATACATTACATTACAAAAAATACTTTCTGAGAATGAATTACTTTAGTTTAAATACTTTGCACATAGGCAATAGACTTTTAAGTACAGTAGTTACAGTTGTTGCAATGGGCAACACATTTTCAAACACAATGCAACATTCAGCTCAATGTGAATTTCTAGTTAAATGCAATTAGTTACTTTATGGATTACTTTTCTAACCACAGAACTGGATCCTAGATTCAGTCCTGGTACATCTCCTGTAAACAGTTGAGTAAAAGCGTTTTGGTTACAGTCGTGATTTTTAAGGAATATTATTGTATTTTAAAAGTTGACACTTAGAAACCTTTTCTCATAGAATCACCAATGTTATCCTATAGAAGGAAATTCACTTAGCAGGTAAAAACTGTTATCGTTACTTTTTCTTACTCAGTGTTGGATCCTGGATCCAGCACTGGTGCATCTCCTGTAAACAGTTGAAAGAATGCGTTTAAGTCATACAGGCGATTTTTAAGGAATATTTGTAGTTTGTGAAAATCGACACTTTGAAACTTTTCTGCTGAAAACCAGACAATGGATTCCTATGGAAGAAAATATAAGTTACTGGTAAGTACGGTTAAAATTACTTTTCAGGGTCAGTGCTGGGCTAAAAGATGCAGCACTGGGTTCTCTCCTGATAACAGGTGAGTAAATTGGAATTCGTACTTTGGTTGATTTTAGAGGAATATTATAAAGTTCCAAAACTCCACACTTAGAAGAATTTCCAAGTGAAACCAGTCAATGTTAGCCTATGAAGGAAATTCAAGTTACCGGTAAGTACGGTTAAAATTACTTTTCAGGACCAGTACTGGGCTGAAAGATGCAGCACTGAGGTCTCTCCTGATAACAGGTGAGTAAATCAGAATTCGGATTTCGGCTGATTTTAGAGGAATATTTGTATGTTTCAAAAATCAACACTTAGAAACTTTTTCAGCAAAAAGCAGGCAATGATATCCTATGGAAGGAAATTCAAGTTACTGGTAAGTACGGTTAAAATTACTTTTGAGGATCAGTACTGGGCTGAAAGATGCAGCACTGAGGTCTCTCCTGATAACAGGTGAGTAAATCGGAATTGGTATTTCGGCTGATTTTAGAGGAATATTTTAAAGTTCCAAAACTCCACACTTAGAAGAATTTCCAAGTGAAACCAGTCAATGTTAGCCTATGGAAGGAAATTCAAGTTACTGGTAAGTACGGTTAAAATTACTTTTCAGGACCAGTACTGGGCTGAAAGATACAGCACTGAGGTCTCTCCTTATAACAGGTGAGTAAATCGGAATTCGTATTTCGGCTGATTTTAGAGGAATATTTGTATGTTTCAAAAATCAACACTTAGAAACTTTTTCAGCAAAAAGCAGGCAATGATATCCTATGGAAGGAAATTCAAGTTACTGGTAAGTACGGTTAAAATTACTTTTCAGGATTAGTACTGGGCTGAAAGATGCAGCACTGAGGTCTCTCCTGATAACAGGTGAGTAAATCGGAATTCGTAGTTCGGCAGATTTTAGAGGAATATTTGCACAATGGTGAAGGGAGGGGAGGGGCCTGAGGTGACATCTGTGCAAACGCGCCCCGTGGCACGTTTTAAGTTGGGGGATTAAGTCCCCTTGAATCATGAGGGTCCCTAGGGGCCAACTAGCCCACCAGGAACCTCCAGTATGCGCCAGGGGCTGCGTTGCAGAGACGTGTAGAGAGGCCACACCCCTTTTACACCTCTCTGCAACGCAGCTCTGTGGCGCTTTCTGGATGTACCTGTTGGGGTAGTTGGCCCTCAGGACCCTCAGGATTGAAGGGGATTTAATTCCCCATCTTAAAACGCGCCACGGGGCCTGTTTGCACACATGTCACCTGAAGCCCCGCCCCTCCCTTCACCACTGTGCAAATGTGCCCCGTGGCGCGTTTTAAGTTGGGGGATTAAGTCCCTTGAATCCTGAGGGTCCCTGGAGTCCAACTAGCCCACCATATACTTCTAAAAGCGCCACAGAGCTGCGTTGCAGAGAGGTGTAAAAGGGGCGTGGCCTCTGTACACCTCTCTGCAACGCAGCCCCTGGGCATACTGGAGGTTCCTGGTGGGCTAGTTGGCCCCAGGGACCCCCAGTATTCAAGGGGAATTACTTCCCCTTCTTAAAACGCGCCAGGGGCGCGTTTGCAGAGTACTGCAGGGAGGGGGGCGGGGCCTCCGGCACGATGCCGGTCGTTTTTTGTTTTTTTTAAAAAAAAAATTTTAAAGGGAGGGGGGCTGCGTGGCCCCCCTTCCCTTGCCCACTTTTGGCCCCGGGGACCCCATCCCCCGGGGCCTGGGCATTTTTTTTTTTTTTAAATGAAAAAAAAAAAAAACGGGAAGGGGGCCGCGTGGCCCCCCTGCCCTGGGCCTGTATTGGCCCCGGGGACCCCATCCCCTGGGGCATGCCCTCAATTTTTTTATTTGGAGGGGGGCTGCGTGGCCCCCCTCCTCAGGCCATTTAAGGCCCCGGGGACCCCATCCCCCGGGGCCGGCCTTGCACTTTTTTTTTTTTTTACTAATTTGGGGAGGGGGGCTGCGTGGCCCCCCTCCCTGGCCACTTATGGCCCCGGGGACCCCATCCCCCGGGGCCTGGCCTCTGGTTGGGGACTGTGGGGGGTCCCCAATCCCCCCACAGTCCCAGCCGGCTCCCCGCCTCCTGCGCGAGCCGGCATTGCTTTTCCACATGGGGAGCAGCTAACATGCTGCTCCCCGTGTGGAAAAGCAATTGTCTTTGGATATTGGAAGCGAGAGCAGCTTTCCCTGCTCTCTCTTCCAATATCCAAAGCAGTTTGCAATGACAGGACGGGAGCCGCGAGGCTCCCGTCCTGTCATTGCAAACAGCAGTGTCCCGGGGGTAGGCACCCCGGGACACTGCAGGAGCCGGCCCTGGGGGTGGCGGTCCCCAGGGCCATCAAGGGCTCCAGGAGGGGGGCCGCGCGGCCCCCCTCACTTGAATTGCACAGCCCCGGGAGGTGGTGGTCCCCGGGGCTCGGGGTCCGTAACGGACCCCCACATTTATTTTCTATGTGCCCCGGGGAGGTGGTGGTCCCCGGGCGTGTGGGGGCTGGAGCCCCCCACACATTATTTTAAATTTAAAAAGAAGCCCCGGGGGTGGCAGTCCCCGGGGCTGCGGGAGGGCAGGAGAGCCCTCCCGCACCATTTTTTAATTAAGCCCCGGGGGGTGGCGGTCCCTGGGGCTTGGGGGCCCTTAGAGGCCCCCATACATAAAATAAACCCCCCCAGCATGCCCCCGGGACTTGGCCCACCCGGGGGCAAATTTACATCGAAGCGCGGGAGACCGCGCTTCGATTTTTTCCGGCAGGATCCGCGCACCCTGAGCGCATCCTGCCAATTTTTTTAAAAAAATGCTTTTGCCCAGGGGTCCTTGTGGGACCCCCTGAGCAGGCCTAGGGGGTTAGGGTGTTTCTACCCTGCCCCCTTTGTGCGCTTTGCGCACTTGTTTCTGTCCCTCGGTTCTACCGAGGAACAAAATGGCTGCCAACACTTCCTGAATTGGAATGTTGACAGCCAGCTGACAGCCAATTAGCATGCAGCTCGTGATCGGGACGGTGCGCGCAGGGTGCGCTCAGGGTGCGCGGATCCTCCGTGCCCATAGATATATATGTACTTTTACTTTTGATTTTCTCAGCAACTACTGAACGGATTTACACCATTTAACAAAAAGGGTTCTTTCTGAACCAAGAACTACCTCTTTGCCAAATTTGGTGTAATTCCGTTCAGCAGTTCGGGCTGTAGCCGTGTCTAAAGTTTCCTATGGAAAAATGAATGGGGAAAACGCGTTTTGGGACCCCCCTTTTTCTCGGCCACTGCTTAACGAATCACCCCGAGACTTTCAGGGTAGGAGCGGACCGGAGCGCCCCACAAAGTTTGAAAATTTCGCGAAGATACGTCAACCGGCAAGAGAGTTATTTCAAATAGAATGTCGCGGATTTCCTATGGAAAATAGGTCCTAACTATAACTATCTACTGGCGACCGCCAGTAGATAATATATATATATATATATATATATATGAGGAAACTACAATCCTGACCAAACCAACTCCTCGGCGGCAGCAATCAGGTACGGACCACAGCGTGCAGTTCAATAAAGTGCTTTTATTCAAATTCGTGGCATCAGTAAATAATGATGTGGCAAGTGCCCAGCAATACGCGTTTCGACCGCGAACCGCGGTTTTGATCACATCCACCTGAGGGTAACTCTTGTTTGCTGATATATATATATATATATATATATCCAAAAAACTCCAACCTTAGCTCAGGCTGTCAAACAGAGCAGGAACAGGAGCACGGACCACAAAGTAAGTGCAGATTTAAAATGTATTTCACTCCAGTAAAATCACTCAGCATTACGCGTTTCGACCTCAAAGGGCCTTGATCACATGACACGCAACACGGGATACAATTGGCTTAAATACCCTACAATGCCATTTCCTGTTTTTTTGTGTTTTTCTTTTTTGTCATTTTTTTAAAATTTAAAGTGACAAGTGCCCAAATATAGTTCTGCAATTTAACACATAAATGACCATATTTAACATCCAGGTTTAAATACCCAATGCGAAGCAGCAATTGGATATACAGCTTGTGCTTGTAAACCACAATAACTGTGAACCTTGTAGTACTGTGCAAATAGAGCATATCAAAATGAAAGTATAAATATAAAATTAAATATATATATATAATTATATACACATATAACTAAATAAATCAATAAACGACACTTATTAAAAGCATTCTTAAAATCTAGTCATATATATAAATAAATAAATAATTTCATCATTGCATGTCTTAGATAGAAAATATTCATGCTAAAAAATTCATTCAGTTGATATATTACACCGTTACAGTAAGGTCTCTTGTTCTCGAATTTACTACTACTTGTCACAGTATGGAATATCGTCACAGGCTAAAGCTACTCCTTATTGTACCTAATTGGGTCTCACTAACCGTTTTGTATGGGCATTCGTATTTAATACCATTCAAAATGCGAACTTAATGTTTTGTACATTTTACTACATTTGGATAACTCAATGTGCAAAATTATTTGGTGTTTTAAAAAAAAAAAAAAAAAGAAGAACATTTTTATTTTTATTTTTCTATTTCATATTATATTAGTGTTTATCTCATGTTTGTGCATTTAAAGTGCTACACTAACAGGATTTTCTTGGCTAAAACCCTTATCTCCGTGTTTAAATAAAGATGTATAAAAGAAAAAGAAGATTTATAAAAAAGTGTGTTCCATAGATACCAGTGTTATCTCTTAACGATAAAATATACACGATAAGAGAGAATTTGTATAAATTAGTTCATTTATCTGTTTGGTTACAAATCCTGTAGCATGTAAACTACATATGAAAAATCATCTAAGGACTCAGATTGAAACTTTTTAAAACTTTTTTAAAACTTTTTTAGAGACAGGTATAAAGCTCCTCCGTCACATTAAGACCCCCGGAGCCTTGGTATCGAGGTCAAGAATGTACCTAGTCTCTAATTGTCTCAAATGTGTTTCCCGATCACCTCCCCTTTTATTTGGAGTAACGGCATCAATTAAAAAGTATTTGAGTTCACAGGGATTTGCTTTATGAACTTCTCCAAAATGCCGTGCCACCGGGTATGCAGTATCCTGGTTTTTAATAGCTCGTATGTGCTGCAGTATCCTTTTGTGCCCTTGTAGGATAGTACTACCCACATATCGTAGGGCACATGGGCACTGCAGCACATATACCACATGATCAGTTTTACAAGAAAGGGCCTTGTTAATGGGCCTTTCTTGATCACTAAAAGGGGTACTGTACGAAGTTGTGCGGATGCCATGTTGACATGCTTTGCAAGTTTTGCAAGGATAAAACCCCTTCCTTTGGGAAAGCCATGTGCCACCCGTAGGTAAAAGGGATCATTCCGTACTAATGTATCCCTCATTGATGGAGCCCTACTATATGTTATAGTGGGGTTTTGAGGAAGAAGGTGGCCAATAACTGGATCATCTTGAATAATGGGCCAATTTCTCTTAATTATGTTTTTTATGGCCTTGTCCTGTCTATTATATTCAAGGATGAATCTACATTCAATGGTGTCCTTGTTTGTGGTGTGAGTTATCTCAGTTCGTCTATTGAATAGAGTATCTCTATCTACTGTGTTGCTTTTATTAATGGCGCTATTAATACATTTTGGTGTATAGCCTCTAGCTAGAAATCTCTCCCTACTGGCCTGCTGGGCTAATTTTAATTCATCTTCGCAGCTGCAGATGCGCTTAATGCTTAGCATCTCCCCATAGGGGATGCTTTGTATTAAATGGTGGGGATGTGCGCTACCTGCATGTAATACTGCATTGCCAGCTGTTGACTTTCTATGTAATTTAGTTTCCAAACACCCACCATCGATGTACACTTGTACATCCAAAAAATTGACAGTAACGGGGCTAATAATTGCAGTGAATTGCAAATTCAGACTGTTTGTATTCAATGTTTTGATGAACTGATTAGCCTCCTCTGTAGAACCTTGCCATACAATAAAGAGATCATCAATATATCTTAGCCATTTCCTAATGTTGTTGCTTACTATATTTGCATGCTCTTTTTGGACTACCAACTCCTCCCACCAGCCCATGTGTAAACACGCATAGCTGGGGAGAAGCTGGCACCCATTGCTACTCCACGTTGTTGTAGATATAATATATTCTGAAATAAAAAAATGTTATTATGCAAACAGTATTCCACCATATTAATTAACATATTGTTGTGTTGTATACATAGTGGTGGTTTCTTAGTAAGGTAATGGTTAAGAGCTTTCAGTCCGTCATGGTGATGTATGGACGTGTAGAGTGAAGTCACATCCATTGCTATAAGTAGATAATCACTTTGCCATTTGATATTTTGGATTTTAGACAAAAAGTCTCCCGTGTCCCTTATGTAAGATGGCAATTGCTGGACAAAGTCCTGAAGATAATAGTCTACATATTGCGATGTTCTTTCCAAGAGGCTATTACAGGCCGAAATTATCGGCCTCCCTGGTGGTTTAATAGGATTCTTATGTATCTTTGGTATGAAATAGAGTATATATATATATATTTCAGCTCCCTGTACACCAGCCTGTTGCACTCACAAACGGGTGCTTGTCAAGCGGGGGTGCTCCCGCCTCTATATCTTGCTACCAGCTCCACCGGGTAATCGTACCCTTAAAGGATGACAGCACTCACGGGGGCGAGTTCCAAAGTCTTTATTCACCAAATGAACTCGAGGCACACAGACGCGTTTCGGCAACCGCCTTCTTCAATGTTTGCACGAAGCGCCAGAGCCACCATTTTTTATATATGCATTTCCTGTACACAAACGTTATCATTTTCCGGGTAGTAAAAACAATGAAAGGACCCATTAAACATGACAGTGCTTACTGAGCATAGAGAATACCGCCATCTTACAATGTCTATACCGGAACCCGGGTTTGGTGAATATACATAATATACACCGACCCAAAGACTTTATCTCATCGCTATGCTTATGTAAATTCATCAATCTGATGGAAAAGTCAAAATTAATGCCCTAAATGGGCCACATGTGATTCTGAAAACAAGTATGTTTTTCACAATTCTGTCCGTAATTTCGCCCAGAATGGGCTTAGGTTCCCAACATGATTATACCCGGATGCAATTTATGTGTATAAAATCATTAGCCAATATATCAACAGACGGCTACAAAGGCAGTGTCAAGCATAATATCTTCTAACCAAATAAGTGCTCATATACAGATTCATAGGACCGAGCAAAATTCATCAAACACATTAAATACATAATGCAAAGGACTCAAAAAAGGGAAAGAAGAAAGGAGAGAGGTGGAAGAAAGGAAGAGAGAAAGAGAAAGAAGAGCAAGTCTAAATGGGAGTTATAATCACTCCCCCAAATGTACTGCCAATCTCCTCGCTACTGTTAAGGCCAAGGGGACTCTTACTTTGTAGGTCTATTATGTAGTGGGACTCAAGCGTCTCAGCCTCTGAATTCTATCCCCTCCCCTAGGGTTAACATGGTACGTGGTCCAAGCAGTGGTATGTTAAGAGATCCCTATTGCGATTATGTTCTTTGTTGAAATGTCTCGCAACAGGGTAAGACTTGTCAACATTTACGATTGCCCTCATATGTTTTATTATGCGAACTTTCACAGGGTGAATGGTGCTCCCGATGTATCTGAGCCCACACGGGCATACTAGGCAATATACAGTGTAAGGGGTTGTGCACGTGAGGAACTTCATGATTTTCTTAGGTTTACTTAATCCTGGGACAGTGTAAGACAAAACTCGTTTGCTTCTTTTGCAGCCCTTACATTTGCCGCAAGGATAAATTCCATTAAGTGCTTTTAAAGCCGATCTTGGTGTTTCAATGTTTTGATAACTATGGACCAAATTATCTCTTAAGGACCTGGCTTTTCTAAAGGTAACCAAGGAGTTTGATGGTAAATCATTCCCTATAACGGTGTCAGAGAGCAGAATGTGCCAATTTTTCGTAGTATCCTCTTTAATTGCCCTGCATTGTCAGAGAAAGTGGTAATCATCCTAAAGGTCCCATTATTGGACTTATCACCAACCTACTCTCTGGGGCTATGTTGCTCAGCAAGTAGCTTCCCTCTTTGAGTGGAATTTACTCTTTGTAAGGCATGAGAAAGAACTGCTTCACTAGAGCCTCTCACTCTGAAGCGTTCTATGCTAGATTTAGCTGTCTTTTGAAATTCTAAATCTCTGGTGTTGTTCCTCTTTAATCTCAACAGTTCCCTATAGGAGATACTGTTGATAAGTTTCTTGGGGTGACTACTCGTGGCATAAAGGGTGGAATTCCCTGCAGTAGATTTCCTATAAAGCCTGGTATGTAGCTGTCCTTCTGCCACATATACATTCAGGTCTAAATAGTTAACTGCCTGGTTGCTCACTTCACCTGCAAACCTTAAATTGTTGTTATTAGAATTTAATATCTCTATGTATGATCTAGCCAGCTCTGGTGGACCTTTAAAATTAATGAAAAGATCATCAATATAGCGGTGCCATGCTATTATCCTGTCATTCCAGGCTTGATTGGGGCGCGGCCTGGCCACCTGCTCCTCCCATCAGCCCACAAAAGATTCACATAGCTGGGGGCGAAGCAGGTGCCCATCACAGTCCCAGAGACTTGTCTAAATAGTTGATTTTGAAACAAGAACATGTTATGATTAAGCCAGAAATGAATGAACTTAAGCAACATCCTGTTGTGTTCAGAGAACCTCAATGGACGGAACTCTAAAAAGAACTGTACGGCTTTCAAGCCATCTGCATGTGCTATGCAAGTATAAAGACTAGCAATATCTAGCACCACCAAAGAGAAGCCCTTCTCCCACTTGATTTTATCGATACGTGTAAGGAAATCCTTGGTATCCCTCAGATAGGATTTCAATTTTACCACATGTTGGGAGAGAAAGAAGTCTATATATATAGACATATGTTCAGTTAAGCTGCCTTGCGAGGCAACAATAGGCCTCCCGGGCCTGGCTCTTCCGGATATTGGGTGGTACTTGGTTGCGTTCCAATTTAAAGGTATTCGGATGTTGCTCTCAAAACCGGAGGAGTCAGCGTGGGGAAGATTGTTGGGGGAAATGGCTACAATGGAGGGTGGTGGAGGTGGAGAGGGCTTTTTGTACAAGTTTGGGGCTCCGAGGTACTTTAGCGAGTACGCCTTAAAGTTCTTAAGGCAGCCTTGGAAACATGGCATAAAGTGAGGTGTAGATGGGTGATTGGATATTATTCAGACCTTGCTCCAATATGGGACTCCCCGGTACTCCTCAATGCCTCCGGGATAGCTTGGCAGTACCTATTAAGAGGGCGGGCATTAATACTTGGTCGGAACTGTCAGATACAGAGGGGATCCATCCCTGGGAACTGCTAAAGGCCAAGATTGGTATGGGGTTCTCCAGGTTTAAGTATTTACAGCTTGTTTCCTGGTTTGAAGCAGAAAAGGAGGAGGTCAGAGGTAACTGGGAAACAGAGTTTTCTCTTCAAACACCGCATCCAATAAAGAAGGAGATTTCTTTGTGGTACAACAAGTTTTTGGATGCGGAAGACCTGGAGATCCCATCGCAGTGCTCAGTGTGGAATCACTCTCCCCTTGAACCAATCATTGATGATTTGTATGAGTCCTCCCTGAAAATATTATACAAATTTGTTAAACCAGCAAGCCTAAAAAAGAATCACTTTTTTGTTATTAATAGGCTTTATTACACGCCAGCCAAAATAGCCAAGTTTGCCCCACTACCTATTCCTAAATGCCCTAGATGTATGACTCCTAAGGCCGACGATATCCATATCTTCTTTGAGTGTCCCGAACTGAGAAAGTTTTGGAAAGGGGTGGGAGACGCTATATGTGGCACTTTTAAAGCTTTTGTTGTAGTTAACCTGTCTTTAGTGTTTTTTGGCGATGACGGATCATTTAGTTTGAATGCATCACAGCTACAGCGCGGATTGTTATTATATTTGATACTTCTCGCCCGGAGAGAGGTCTGTAAGAAATGGAAAGACCCATAACCCCCGAAGAGTGATGACTGGCTGAAGGCTGCTTTCGCTATGGTACGCTTAGACCAGGATGGTGCAGGGAAAGCACGACTAATATTTGGCAGCCGTTTTTGAGTTGGGGCCATAACCTGAGACTAATATAATCAGTCCTATGATTACACCAAGCCCCAACTAAATTCGGGCCGGTCTGGGCGACCTAAGCAAGTGCGGTAAGTCAAAGGGCGTCAAGATAGAAATATTGGCTTTGTAAGATCCGCAGAAGCTTACTGGTGAGATGAGGACAAAAAAAAAAAAACAATAGGCCTCCCAGGAGGGTTCATAATATCTTTGTGAACCTTAGGCAGGTAGTAAAATGTGGGAATAACCCATATACAGATGACAACTTTGTACCCCCAACAAATCTGAAAGATCTGGTGATACTTCAGGAGACAGTAGTTCCATTTCCAGTGACTCCAGTAATGACTCATCCAAACAGCGAGGCAGAGGACGCCAGCAACGATGGCAACAACCCTGGCACGGACCACGACAAGGACCCACCTATGGACCAACACCTTTTGGACAACCACAACATCAATACTTCAACTGGCCACAGATGTATCAGTTAGGCCCCCTCCACCATTCTTCCAAGGCAATCCTAGGCCCCCTTTTTTAGGACAAGGCCGGAGGTCACGCGGCAGAAGAAGAAACAATCAATCAGTACACTGGGCAGAAGAGGAGAATCCTGTGAGCGCAAACACTCGCAACAGGATACGGGAACCACAACCAGGCACGAGCAAACAATAACCAATGACTCGCCTCCCACTCTGGTATTCAACCTGTCCAGTACACTACTATCATCTAAGGACACTGCAGTACTCGATAAGGGCCTATCATTTGTCCCAACTACTAGATTGGACAAATTTAAACTACATGTGGAGCTTGCAGACTTCTTCAGAAAACTCAAACTGAGGGCCTTTTTTGAAAAACCAAGCACAAATGATGATAACTCCCACGGGGAGCAACAATGAGACAGGCTTGAAACTGAAGTCTAGCTTTGTACCCCCACCTACAAGTGTACCCGCGGAGATCACCACTTTCGAACAAGCTGTCTACCATGATATAGAGCAGCTTGAACCAGCTAGACCATTCAATAATCTCTCCGAAGAAGACCGGAAGATTATCAAAAACCTACAGGACAACCCCACCCTTGTCATCAAACCAGCAGACAAGGGTGGTGGCATTGTCCTACAAGACAAAACAGATTACGACAAAGAATGTCGCAGATTGTTAAGTGACACACGCAACTATAAACTACTCAAACATGACCCCACCAAGACGCTACAAGCCACCATTAATACTCTGGTGGATGCTGCCAGTAATGCGTGTTATATATCCAAACAAGAGGCCGATTTCTTGTGCACGAAAAATGCCAAAGTTCCATATTTCTACACTGTCCCCAAGGTCCACAAAGGAACGCTACCACCTCCCGGTAGGCCCATCGTTTCTGGGATCAACTCCCTCCTAGAACCGTTGTCCAGATACTGTGACCATTTTCTCAACCCCTTGGTCCAACAAACACCGACCTACATCAAGGACACAAAACATCTTCTCAACGTCATCAAAGATATTGAGTTTAACCCCATGGCCCAACTAATGGTGGGACTGGATATAGAGAGCCTGTATACCAGTTTACCACAGGATGCTACACTCCAAGTATTACATGATATATTGGAGCACACACCTTGGTCATATCATACCCCTAGAGAATTCATACTCAAATGTGCCACACTGACGCTTAAAGAAAATTATTTTGAATATGAAGGTGACTTCTACCTACAAACTAACGGAACATCTATGGGGAGCATTTTTGCCCCCAGTGTAGCAGGCCTCTATGTACACCATTTTGAACAGAGACATATATCATCAACCACCAACCCACATTCAGTAAACATCAAAGTGTGGCGCCGCTACATAGATGACATTTTCATGATTTGGGAAGGCACAACAGAATCTTTAAGTCAATTCTTAATCTGGCTTAATGAGCGTGACCCATACCTCCGATTCACTAGCACATCGAGTACAACTACCCTGGCATTCCTTGATCTTAATATTACAGCAGAGCAAGGAGTACTCACAACCACCACTTACTATAAACCAACTGCTCGGAATTCATTATTACATTTCAACAGTTTTCATCCGAGATCCTTAAGGGAAAACCTCCCTTTCGGACAATTCCTTCGTATACGTAGGAATTGTAGCCAAATTACAGATTACAAACAACAATCAGCAGCCCTTGCCTCCAAATTACAGGAACGCGGCTACCCCACACGAGTCATTGAGAAATCAAAAAGAGGGCACGCAACCAGAATAGAGAAGCTATCCTTGAAACAATAACCAAGGAACCTGGCACGCCACCCATGACATGTGTTACCACGTACAACACGGTTTATAACCAGGTCTCCAGCATCATCCGCAAAAACTGGCGGATTATTAATTCAGGCCCCAGAGAATGGGAAGAACCTCTTTTTGCCTATAAACGTGCGAACAACCTTAAAGACCAATTAGTGTCTACACGCCCTAGGCTTCCGCGGAGACCAGTCATCAACTCCGTCCTAAATGCTTGGGGCCTCCCTAATGTCACAGGACACTATCCTTGCAATAACTGTAGTGTGTGCCACCTTACAAAACATTCTAAGACACTTAACCTGGAACCAAGTAAAGTCTGGACGCAATTACACCACACAAATTGTAACTCCACTAACGTCGTTTACATGATCACATGCCCATGTGGCCTCCGCTACGTGGGAATGACGACGCGAAAAGTGAGAACCAGAGTGGTCGAGCACCGCAGCACCATCAGATGCAAAAAAAACATCAGCAGACTCACTGACCATTACCTTCAGTATGGTCACACACCCAATGATATGACATGGACAGTGATCGAACAATTCGATCTCAATCGAGATAATAATGAAAAGACCCTACTGATTAAAGAACAATGATGGATTTACCGTCTGTCTACACAACACCAGGGATTGAACGATTCCATCCCGTGGTGCTCCCTGAGAAGTTAATACCTTTATGGTCCTAATAACGTTAATGGACCTTAGCTCAGGCACACTTATTGCCTTTCCTTTGCGCCACCTCTGTTAAGTTCCCATCCGGTTCATTAACGTTCCTAACTAATCACGCTTTGGAATATACCCATTTCCTTTTATCAACATTAGCGCTTTCAGAACATTGCGCAACTACCCACAAATCTCTTAAATTTTATTTAGAATATTAATTACGTCTACATGCTCATTACATGCATATAGTCTTTCTTTGCTATTTCTCTTTCTTTACCGGGACGAACACAGGGCTCACAGCGCACTGTTACCATGCCAACGCCCACCGCGAGCGTGCTGTCTTTTTTTCCCGTGTCTTTTTTCCTTTTCCTTTACTCTCAGGGACGCTACTCACAGGTTCAACTAGCCACACCTGAGCACGCCGTAATGGTCTTTATATACCCAACACGGCACGGACCTTCATTTACGGAGATCCGTGACAGCTGAACAGGTTTCCCACAGGTACTGATCCACAAAGGCGTGAGTAATCTTGAAACCTCACCATTACCGGGTAAGCTTTCCTCTTGCAGGTCTCTCATGGCTCGTTGTGCCCTGCCCTTTATCATTACAGGGTCAGAACCTCTGCCGGATTTCTCTACGGGGGCATATACTACAAAATGCTAGCGTGAGGTTATATTTGGAGCGTGACCACATTTTACACACATGTGTATTTCTGCCTCCTAGTCCACCACACGTTTTAGCGCATAATAAGATAATTCACTTTAAACCGCACCACCAGTACGGTTCCACTTTTGCCGTGTTTTTCCGCCAGTTATGCACTTTACTACCGGCAAAGATATATCTCTGTGACTTATGCTAGTATGCTTATACTCTCCTCTGTATGTTTGTTTGTTATATGTTGTACGTCCAGTATTGCTCGGAGAGGGAATCCCCCTCCCACATATAAGGCACCTTAGCGCGTGCAACACATTTTAAACCACATTCACATAAGTGCTACACGCACTTACACATATATACTTCTTTCGGTCCTGAGGAAAGCCAGAATTAATGAAAGACCTGGCTGAAACATGTAGACCACACCCTGGATGTAGGAGTGCTTAATTCCCGCTCCATTAGCATCCACTGTCCTGCTTTTAACGCTAACAGAGGCCCAGATATTAAATGCTATGCCCTCTTGGGAACTGGGACCACTGTATAGCTTTTAAACTTTTCACTTCCACATCACTCGCACAGCACACTCAGCAATATACCAGCTCCGCTGTAAATACAGGCGTTGTAGCACACCCGGGACACATTCGGTGTCACTAGGTGGGCCCGATGATGAAGCATGCCACCAACTAGGTTGGTGGGTGAGGGCTTTACAAAAAAAACAAATGTTTTTTCCACTTCTTCATACAGTCCTGAGTCTCTAATCAGTCACAAATAGGTCAGTCCTTGTTGATTACATATAAATATCCTGGGGATACGGACTGGCTATCCAGTCCTCTCTCTCTCCTTGATAATTATATATTGAGCAGCGCAAAGCTGCGAGAGTCTTTCTCATACTTTCTTTCACCATGGCAGAACACCATGGTCTAACATACAACGAAAGTGATATTAACGAAATCCTTGCCGACCCCTCCTTTCTGGCAGACTTTAACATCTCAAACACAATAGCCCAAACTACAGACTGGGACACCTTAACAGAGAAGAAGCGCAATCGTATCAGAACCATCTTACATGGCCTTATATTGACAGAATACCTCCGGACTAACACAGCCCCCGAGGTCTCCTTGTCACAAACGCCCCCAGGATCTTCCTAGAAGATGCCATCTTTAGGAAAGACTGGGCACAGATAGCCTGCACTGCACCAGAGATTGGTTGGTGCTTATCATCAAGACTGCCAAACGCCTATCGGAGGCAATGATAATCGACATTCAAGCCACAGAGAGCCACTATAAAACAACGATTACATCATACAAGAAGAAACTTGATGACCAGAACAAAGAAATGGCTGATTACAAAGAATATCTGACACAAGCTAAAATAACAAAATTTCAAAAAGACCCCAAGAAGTTCTCCTATGTCAAAACATACCCATATACAGTTGACAACTTTGTACCCCCAACAAATCTGAAAGATCTGGTGATACTTCAGGAGACAGTAGTTCCATTTCCAGTGACTCCAGTAATGACTCATCCAAACAGCGAGGCAGAGGACGCCAGCAACGATGGCAACAACCCTGGCACGGACCACGACAAGGACCCACCTATGGACCAACACCTTTTGGACAACCACAACATCAATACTTCAACTGGCCACAGATGTATCAGTTAGGCCCCCTCCACCATTCTTCCAAGGCAATCCTAGGCCCCCTTTTTAGGACAAGGCCGGAGGTCACGCGGCAGAAGAAGAAACAATCAATCAGTACACTGGGCAGAAGAGGAGAATCCTGTGAGCGCAAACACCCGCAACAGGACACGGGAACCAAAACCAGGCACGAGCAAACAATAACCAATGACTCGCCTCCCACTCTGGTATTCAACCTGTCCAGTACACTACTATCATCTAAGGACACTGCAGTACTCGATAAGGGCCTATCATTTGTCCCAACTACTAGATTGGACAAATTTAAACTACATGTGGAGCTTGCAGACTTCTTCAGAAAACTCAAACTGAGGGCCTTTTTGAAAAACCAAGCACAAATGATGATAACCCCACGGGGAGCAACAATGAGACGGGCTTGAAACTGAAGTCTAGCTTTGTACCCCCACCTACAAGTGTACCCGCGGAGATCACCACTTTCGAACAAGCTGTCTACCATGATATAGAGCAGCTTGAACTAGCTAGACCATTCAATAATCTCTCCGAAGAAGACCGGAAGATTATCAAAAACCTACAGGACAACCCCACCCTTGTCATCAAACCAGCAGACAAGGGTGGTGGCATTGTCCTACAAGACAAAACAGATTACGACAAAGAATGTCGCAGATTGTTAAGTGACACACGCAACTATAAACTACTCAAACATGACCCCACCAAGACGCTACAAGCCACCATTAATACTCTGGTGGATGCTGCCAGTAATGCGTGTTATATATCCAAACAAGAGGCCGATTTCTTGTGCACGAAAAATGCCAAAGTTCCATATTTCTACACTGTCCCCAAGGTCCACAAAGGAACGCTACCACCTCCCGGTAGGCCCATCGTTTCTGGGATCAACTCCCTCCTAGAACCGTTGTCCAGATACTGTGACCATTTTCTCAACCCCTTGGTCCAACAAACACCGACCTACATCAAGGACACAAAACATCTTCTCAACGTCATCAAAGATATTGAGTTTAACCTCATGGCCCAACTAATGGTGGGACTGGATATAGAGAGCCTGTATACCAGTTTACCACAGGATGCTACACTCCAAGTATTACATGATATATTGGAGCACACACCTTGGTCATATCATACCCCTAGAGAATTCATACTCAAATGTGCCACACTGGCGCTTAAAGAAAATTATTTTGAATATGAAGGTGACTTCTACCTACAAACTAACGGAACATCTATGGGGAGCATTTTTGCCCCCAGTGTAGCAGGCCTCTATGTACACCATTTTGAACAGAGACATATATCATCAACCACCAACCCACATTCAGTAAACATCAAAGTGTGGCGCCGCTACATAGATGACATTTTCATGATTTGGGAAGGCACAACAGAATCTTTAAGTCAATTCTTAATCTGGCTTAATGAGCGTGACCCATACCTCCGATTCACTAGCACATCGAGTACAACTACCTGGCATTCCTTGATCTTAATATTACAGCAGAGCAAGGAGTACTCACAACCACCACTTACTATAAACCAACTGCTCGGAATTCATTATTACATTTCAACAGTTTTCATCCGAGATCCTTAAGGGAAAACCTCCCTTTCGGACAATTCCTTCGTATACGTAGGAATTGTAGCCAAATTACAGATTACAAACAACAATCAGCAGCCCTTGCCTCCAAATTACAGGAACGCGGCTACCCCACACGAGTCATTGAGAAATCAAAAAAGAGGGCATGCAACCAGAATAGAGAAGCCATCCTTGAAACAATAACCAAGGAACCTGGCACGCCACCCATGACATGTGTTACCACGTACAACACGGTTTCTAACCAGGTCTCCAGCATCATCCGCAAAAACTGGCGGATTATTAATTCAGGCCCCAGAGAATGGGAAGAACCTCTTTTTGCCTATAAACATGCGAACAACCTTAAAGACCAATTAGTGTCTACACGCCCTAGGCTTCCACGGAGACCAGTCATCAACTCCGTCCTAAATGCTTGGGGCCTCCCTAATGTCACAGGACACTATCCTTGCAATAACTGTAGTGTGTGCCACCTTACAAAACATTCTAAGACACTTAACCTGGAACCAAGTAAAGTCTGGACGCAATTACACCACACAAATTGTAACTCCACTAACGTCGTTTACATGATCACATGCCCATGTGGCCTCCGCTACGTGGGAATGACGGCGCGAAAAGTGAGAACCAGAGTGGTCGAGCACCGCAGCACCATCAGATGCAAAAAAACATCAGCAGACTCACTGACCATTACCTTCAGTATGGTCACACACCCAATGATATGACATGGACAGTGATCGAACAATTCGATCTCAATCGAGATAATAATGAAAAGACCCTACTGATTAAAGAACAATGATGGATTTACCGTCTGTCTACACAACACCAGGGATTGAACGATTCCATCCCGTGGTGCTCCCTGAGAAGTTAATACCTTTATGGTCCTAATAACGTTAATGGACCTTAGCTCAGGCACACTTATTGCCTTTCCTTTGCGCCACCTCTGTTAAGTTCCCATCCGGTTCATTAACGTTCCTAACTAATCACGCTTTGGAATATACCCATTTCCTTTTATCAACATTAGCGCTTTCAGAACATTGCGCAACTACCCACAAATCTCTTAAATTTTATTTAGAATATTAATTACGTCTACATGCTCATTACATGCATATAGTCTTTCTTTGCTATTTCTCTTTCTTTACCGGGACGAACACAGGGCTCACAGCGCACTGTTACCATGCCAACGCCCACCGCGAGCGTGCTGTCTTTTCCCGTGTCTTTTTCCTTTTCCTTTACTCTCAGGGACGCTACTCACAGGTTCAACTAGCCACACCTGAGCACGCCGTAATGGTCTTTATATACCCAACACGGCAAGGACCTTCATTTACGGAGATCCGTGACAGCTGAACAGGTTTCCACAGGTCCTGATCCACAAAGGCATGAGTAATCTTGAAACCTCACCATTACCGGGTAAGCTTTCCTCTTGCAGGTCTCTCATGGCTCGTTGTGCCCTGCCCTTTATCATTACAGGGTCAGAACCTCTGCCGGATTTCTCTACGGGGGCATATACTACAAAACGCTAGCGTGAGGTTATATTTGGAGCGTGACCACATTTTACACACATGTGTATTTCCGCCTCCTAGTCCACCACACGTTTTAGCACATAATAAGATAATTCACTTTAAACCGCACCACCAGTACGGTTCCACTTTTTGCCGTGTTTTTCCGCCAGTTATGCACTTTACTACCGGCAAAGATATATCTCTGTGACTTATGCTAGTATGCTTATACTCTCCTCTGTATGTTTGTTTGTTATATGTTTGTACGTCCAGTATTGCTCGGAGAGGGAATCCCCCTCCCACATATAAGGCACCTTAGCGCGTGCAACACATTTTCAAACCACATTCACATAAGTGCTACACACTTACACATATATACTTCTTTTGGTACTGAGGAAAGCCAGAATTAATGAAAGACCTGGCTGAAACATGTAGACCACACCCTGGATGTAGGAGTGCTTAATTCCCGCTCCATCAGCATCCACTGTCCTGCTTTTAACGCTAACAGAGGCCCAGATATTAAATGCTATGCCCTCTTGGGAACTGGGACCACTGTATAGCTTTTAAACTTTTCACTTCCACATCACTCGCTTAGCACACTCAGCAATATACCAGCTCCGCTGTAAATACAGGCGTTGTAGCACACCCGGGACACATTCGGTGTCACTAGGTGGGCCCGATGATGAAGCATGCCACCAACTAGGTTGGTGGGTGAGGGCTTTACAAAAAAAAAAAATGTTTTTTCCACTTCTTCATACAGTCCTGAGTCTCTAATCAGTCACAAATAGGTCAGTCCTTGTTGATTACATATAAATAACCTGGGGATACGGACTGGCTATCCAGTCCTCTCTCTCTCCTTGATAATTATATAAATAACAGAATTCAGGCATCTCAGAAATAAATGTTCCTCCAGTTCAAACATATTTCTTTTGTACCAGGAGGAAATCATTAGATGATAATCAGTGATGCTCTGGTTATATATTTGCTCATTTGTCTTCTCATAGCAACGAACATCTGCCAGTTGACGGTTCACCTCAGCCTTATACTGTTCTTGTGTCAATAAAACAATATTGCCCCCTTTATCTGATGGTTTGCAGACAAGAGAGCTGTCTTGGCACAGGTCATTCAGCGCTAGTTGTTGTTGCTTAGAAAAGTTCATTGTTCTCTTCTGATATTTATTGTTACGACGTAAGCGTACCAGATCTTTTATAACAGATTCCAAAAAGGTGTCAATTGCATCTGTTGGCATCTGTGGAAGAAATACGGAGGCTGGTTTGAATAGACTCAGACCCCCGCTTTGCTAGACTTCTAGTTGGGCCATTAGTTGAGTTGGGCCCATAGTTGCATCTGCCGTCTGTTGCCTCTGTTCGTAAACTTTCCAATGTTTGTAGAGTCTGAAGATCTTTGCCCGTTAGAATGTCTGTCTCAGTTCTCATGAGACCCAATTGTTTGGGTCTAGTTGTTGACGGCTTCAACTTGAAGTGCTTATGTAACTTTAGCTTACGAGTAAACTTAAAGAGATCAATACGTGTCTGTGTGAATTCCATATTCTTTTGTGGGCAGAAGGACAGACCAAGTTTTAACACTGTTTCCTCATCAGCTGACAAGATTTTAGGTGTTAAGTTTATTATCGTTAGATTGTCTTCCTCATTTACTTTCTCTTGTTAAAGGACTTCTTGCTGCGAGTGACCGGTGGTGAGCGTTCGCTTTTTGCGGCCCCCGCCCCCCGCCTCGTCTTCCTCTTGCTGCCCGTTCCGAAGGCTTCCCTCTGCCTCCCCACTGTTGTTGTTTCCGGATGAGTCTGAACTCCTCGTAAAAAGGAGTTTTGCCAGCAGGCAGTCCGCTTCCACTTTCCTCACTTGACGATTCTCCCCCCGTTACTTCCGATTCCGAGGTGTCCCGGGCATCCACTGATGACTGTGTTGTCTTCTGTTGTAACTCTTTTCTTGGATTGTCGTACTTCCTGGCAAAGGTCAATACCCTGCCTTGGCTGTAGTCTTTCTCATCACAAACAAATTTCTCTTCCTTCCGATGTTTAATCTTTTGCTCGTAGCTTTTTAATCTTTTTTTCATCAATTCCCGCTTTTCTTCCAATTTAGTTTGATCTTCTTCTTTTGATAATTCTTCCTCCAACTCCTTGATCTTTTCCAGAGCCTTCTCTCGGTCGCTCCATGCGAATCTTACGAGTATCACCGACATCCCCTTGCAGGATTGGGCCGTGTGTTCCGCCCATTCATCCAACAACAGGGGATCAGGGTTCTCGTAGGCAGGGTTCAGTATATATGCGAAGGCCCCTAGGGACCCTGTTGACCTCGATATAATTTTGTAAAGAAGTCGCCTCCCACCATTTTCTTAGCTGACGCTCATAGAGACGTTCTAGAGTGGAGAATTTGGAGGCTAAATTAGATGTCACTGATGTCCCTCCATTATTATCTGCCTTATTTGTACCGTTATGTTTCTTAAATCGCAACAGGGATCTCTTAACATACCACTGCTTGGACTACGTACCAGCTAACCCTAGGGGAGGGGATAGAATTCAGAGGCTGAGACGCTTGGAGTCCCGTTACATAATAGACCTACAAAGTAAGAGTCCCCTTGGCCTTAACAGCAGCGAGGAGTTGGCAGTACATTTGGGGGAGTGATTATCACTCCCATTTAGACTTGCTCATCTTTTCTCTTTCTCTCTTCCTTTCTTCCACCTCTCTCCTTTCTTCTTTCCCTTTTTCGAGTCCTTTGCATTATGTATTGAATGTGATTGATGAATTTTGCTCGGTCCTATGAATCTGTATATGAGCACTTATTTGGTTAGAAGATATTACGCTTGACACTGCCTTTGTAGCTGTCTGTTGATATATTGGCTAATGATTTTATACACATAAATTGCATCCGGGTATAATCATGTTGGGAACCTAAGCCCATTCAGGGCGAAATTACGGACAGAATTGTGAAAAACATACTTGTTTTGAGAATCACATGTGGCCCATTTAGGGCATTAATTTTGACTTTTCCATCAGATTGATGAATTCACATAAGCATAGCGATGAGATAAAGTCATTGGGACGGTGTATATTATGTATATTCACCAAACCCGGGTTCCGGTATAGACATTGTAAGATGGCGGAATTCTCTATGCTCAGTAAGCACTGTCATGTTTAATGGGTCCTTTCATTATTTTTACTACCCGGGAAATGATAACGTTTGTGTACAGGAAATGCATATATAAAAAATGGTGGCTCTGGCGTTTCGTGCAAACATCGAGAAGGCGGTTGCCGAAACGCGTCTGTGTGCCCCGAGTTCATTTGGTGAATAAAGACTTTGGAACTCTCCCCGTGAGTGCTGTTATCCTTTGAGGGTACGATTACCCGGTGGAGCTGGTAGCAAGATATATATATATATATATATATATATATATATATATATTCACTGAAAAAACCATAAGGTTTTAGGGACAGTTATAGTTAGTTGGACATTGCACTCGTACAAAACCCGTGAAATTCCCCGTTATAGTTAGTTCAGGTAACTATATACTTCGCGCCCCGCAATGCACTGCTGATGACGTCACATATTACATCACTCATGACATGGTCAGTGACATCACTGATGACATCACTGATGACATCTCAAATGACATCACTGATGACATCACTGATGACATCATCCAGTGACTGTGTGTTTCTGTAAAGTTTAAATATGTTTAATATATTTAGGGAAAGGCGTATTGAAGAATGAGTGGGTGTAGAAGCGCCTGAATGGATGATTTAGTAGGTGCATGACTGAGTCTATAAGTGAGTGATTAAACGTATCTTACTGGATGCATGGGTGAGTGACTAAACTGTGTGAATGTCTGTATCCGTCTGTCTGTTGTTGTGTAAGCAACTGCATGGGTTTCTGACTAGCTAAATGAGTGTCTATATGGGTTATGGATTGGTTCTCTGAGTATCTGTATGGGTGCCTCAGTGTTTGTGTGGGTGGGGTGTGTGTGACTCTGTGCATAGATGTGTTAGTGGGTGATTCACTGGGTGCATGGTTTCAAGAGTGCGTCTGTGATGGACTGTATGGGTGGGTGAGTGTGTGTATGGGTGTGTTAGTGATTGAATGTATATCTCAGTGGTACATGTGTGAGTAACTACATATGTGAAAGGCAGTATATATGTGTGTTGGAGTATATAAATGGCTATAAGTGAGAGTGTGTGATTGTGAGAGTGGCTATATGGATGAGTGTGTGCTTGCATCAGTGATTGCATAGGAGCGTAAGAATGTGCTAGTATTTTTATGAGTAAGTGAGCTGGTGTGTATAACTGTATAGGTGAGTAAATTGGAGTGTGATTAATTATTTGCATGACTGACTAGGTGTGTGAATACCTCTATGGATGATTTGCGTTGTGTGAGTGTTTATATAGGTGTATGAGTGCATATGATAGTCCTGTTCTGAGTGACTGTAAGTATGAGTGACTGTACGGGTGAGTGAGTAGATGTGTGTGTGTAGACCTAAGAATCAGTGAGTGGGTATGTACTTATTGGTATTGGAGTGTGTATGGTTTTGAGAATGGCAGTCTGTAATTTAGAGTGGGTGTTTCAAAACTTATATTAGGGTGTGAGAAGATGCATTAAATTCTCACATGGATGATGTCATCAGTGATGTCATCAGTGATGTCATTTGAGATGTCATCAGTGATGTCATCAGTGATGTCACTGACCATGTCATGAGTGATGTAATATGTGACGTCATCAGCAGTGCATTGCGGGGCGCGAGTTATAGTTACCTGAACTAACTATAACGGGGGAATTTCACGGAGTTTTGTACGAGTGCAATGTCCAACTAACTATAACTGTCCCTAAAACCTTATGGTTTTTTCAGTGAATTTCTAAGGTTTTTAAATGCAAATTTCTAACTATAACGTGCCTGAAACCTATGGTTTTTTCAGTGAATTTCAAAGGTTTTTAAATGCTAATTTCTAACTATAACGTGTCTGAAACCTATGGTTTTTTCAGTGAATTTCAAAGGTTTTTTAAATGCTAATTCCTAACTATAACATGTCTGAAACCTACGGTTTTTTCAGTGAATTTCAAAGGTTTTGTAAATGCCAATTTTTAAATGTATTAATTGTTATATTTATTTTTTCATACTGATTTACTACATTTTTAGAAACATTTTTTTTTACATATTTTATTTTTAAATTACATTGTAATTACATTATACATTACAAAAATACTTTCTCAGAATGAATTACTTTAGTTTAAATACTTTGCACATAGGCAATAGACTTTTAAGTACAGTAGTTACAGTTGTTGCAATGGGCAACACATTTTCAAACACAATGCAACATTCAGCTCAATGTGAATTTCTAGTTAAATGCAATTAGTTACTTTATGGATTACTTTTCTAACCACAGGACTGGATCCTAGATTCAGTCCTGGGACATCTCCTGTAAACAGTTGAGTAAAAGCGTTTTGGTTACAGTAGTGATTTTTAAGGAATATTATTGTATTTTAAAGTTGACACTTAGAACCTTTTTCTCATAGAATCACCAATGTTATCCTATGGAAGGAAATTCACTTAGCAGGTAAAAACTGTTATCGTTACTTTTTCTTACTCAGTGTTGGATCCTGGATCCAGCAATGGTGCATCTCCTGTAAACAGTTGAAAGAATGCGTTTAAGTCATACAGGCGATTTTTAAGGAATATTTGTAGTTTGTGAAAATCGACACTTTGAAACTTTTCAGCTGAAAACCAGACAATGGATTCCTATGGAAGAAAATATAAGTTACTGGTAAGTACGGTTAAAATTACTTGTCAGGGTCAGTGCTGGGCTAAAAGATGCAGCACTGAGGTCTCTCATGATAACAGGTGAGTAAAACGGAATTCGTATTTCGGCTGATTTTAGAGGAATATTTTAAAGTTCCAAAACTCCACACAAGAATTTTCAAGTGAAACCAGTCAATGTTAGCCTATGGAAGGAAATTCAAGTTACTGGTAAGTACGGTTAAAATTACTTTTCAGGACCAGTACTGGGCTGAAAGATACAGCACTGAGGTCTCTCCTGATAACAGGTGAGTAAATCGGAATTCGTATTTCGGCTGATTTTAGAGGAATATTTTAAAGTTCCAAAACTCCACACTTAGAAGAATTTCCAAGTGAAACCAGTCAATGTTAGCCTATGGAAGGAAATTCAAGTTACTGGTAAGTACGGTTAAAATTACTTTTCAGGACCAGTACTGGGCTGAAAGATACAGCACTGAGGTCTCTCCTGATAACAGGTGAGTAAATCGGAATTCGTATTTCGGCTGATTTTAGAGGAATATTTTAAAGTTCCAAAACTCCACACTTAGAAGAATTTCCAAGTGAAACCAGTCAATGTTAGCCTATGGAAGGAAATTCAAGTTACTGGTAAGTACGGTTAAAATTACTTTTCAGGACCAGTACTGGGCTGAAAGATACAGCACTGAGGTCTCTCCTGATAACAGGTGAGTAAATCGGAATTTGTATTTCGGCTGATTTTAGAGGAATATTTGTATGTTTCAAAAATCAACACTTAGAAACTTTTTCATCAAAAAGCAGACAATGATATCCTATGGAAGGAAATTCAAGTTACTGGTAAGTACGGTTAAAATTACTTTTGAGGATCAGTACTGGGCTGAAAGATGCAGCACTGAGGTCTCTCCTGATAACAGGTGAGTAAATCGGAATTCGTATTTCGGCTGATTTTAGAGGAATATTTGTATGTTTCAAAATCTTCACTTAGAAACTTTTTCAGCAAAAACCAGTCAATGTTAGCCTATGGAAGGAAATTCAAGTTACTGGTAAGTACGGTTAAAATTACTTTTCAGGATTAGTACTGGGCTGAAAGATGCAGCACTGAGGTCTCTCCTGATAACAGGTGAGTAAATCCGAATTCGTACTTCGGCAGATTTTAGAGGAATATTTGCACAATGGTGATGGGTGGGGGCGGGGCCTGAGGTGACATCTGTGCAAACGCGCCCCGTGGCGCGTTTTAAGTTGGGGATTAAGTCCCCTTGAATCATGAGGGTCCCTAGGGGCCAACTAGCCCACCAGGAACCTCCAGTATGCGCCAGGGCTGCGTTGCAGGAGACGTGTGAGAGGCCACACCCCTTTGCACCTCTCTGCAACGCAGCTCTGTGCGCTTTCTGGATGTACCTGTTGGGCTAGTTGGCCCCAGAGACCCTCAGGATTGAAGGGGATTTAATTCCCATCTTAAAACGCACCACGGGGCCTGTTTGCACACATGTCACCTGAAGCCCCGCCCTCCCTTCACCACTGTGCAAACGCGCCCGTGGCGCGTTTTAAGTCTGGGGATTAACTCCCCTTGAATCCTGAGGGTCCCTGGGGGCCAACTAGCCCAACAGGTATATCCAAAAAGCGCCACAGAGCTGCGTTGCAGAGAGGTGTATAAAGGGGCGTGGCCTCTGTACACCTCTCTGCAACGCAGCCCCCTGGCGCATACTGGAGGTTCCTGGTGGGCTAGTTGGCCCCAGGACCCCAGTATTGAAGTGGAATTACTTCCCCATCTGCAAACGCACCAGGGGCGCGTTTGCAGAGTGGTGAAGGAAGGGGCGGGGCCTGTGGCCCGATCGTTTTTTTTGTTGTTGTTTGTTTTTCCCCTGAAGGGGGCTGTGTGGCCCCCCTTCCTTTTCCTATTTTTGGGCCCTGGGGACCCCATCCCCCAGGGCCTTACCCCCTTTTTTTTTTCCAATTAAACGGGAAGGGGGCCGCGTGGCCCCCTCCCCTGGCTGAATCCTGCCCCGGGGACCCCATCCCCCGGGGCATGGCCACACTTTTCTTTAATTTTTAAGGAGGGGGCTGCGTGGCCCCCCTCCTCAGGCCTCCCTTTGCCCCGGGGACCCCATCCCCGGGGCAGGCCCTTCTTTACTTATTTCTGGGGAGGGGCCGCGTGGCCCCTCCCGGCCACTATGGCCCCGGGGACCCCATCCCCCGGGGCCTGGCCTCTCGTTGGGGACCCCCTACAGTCCCGCCGGCTCCCCGTGTCCTAAGGGAGCCGGCATTGCTTTTCCACACGGGGAGCAGCTAACATGCTGCTCCCCGTGTGGAAAAGCAATTGTCTTTGGATATTGGAAGCGAGAGCAGGTTTCCTGCTCTCGCTTCCAATATCCAAAGCAGTTTGCAATGGCAGGACGGGAGCCGCGAGGCTCCCGTCCTGTCATTGCAAACAGCAGTGTCCCGGGGGTAGGCACCCCGGGACACTGCAGGAGCCGGCCCTGGGGGTGGCGGTCCCCAGGGCTACCACAGGCTCCAGGAGGGGGTCGCGCGGCCCCCTCCCCACATCAGCAAAGCCCCGGGGAGGTGGTGGTCCCCGGGGCTTCGGGGTCCAAAACGGACCCCCATTTTAATTTGTTAGTGCCCGGGGAGGTGGCGGTCCCCGGGCGTGTGGGAGGCTCGAGCCCCCCACACAGGATAAAGTTAAAAAAAAAAGAAGCCCCGGGGAGGTGGTGGTCCCCGGGGCTTGGGGGGCCCTTTGAGGCCCCCCATACATAAAATAAACCCCCCCCACCATGCCCCCGGGACTTGGCCCACCCGGGGGCAGATTAACATCGAAGCGCGGGAGACCGCGCTTTGATTTTTATCGGCAGGATCCGCGCACCCTGAGCGCATCCTGAAGATTTTTTTTTAAATGCTTTTTTTGCCCAGGGGGTCCTTGTGGGACCCCCTGAGCAGACCTAGGGGTCAGGGTGTTTCTACCCTGCCCCCTTTGTGCGTTTTGCGCACTTTTTACTGCTTTCTTGTTCCTCGGTTCTACAGAGGAACAAGATGGCTGCTAACACTTCCTGGTTTGGAGTGTTGACAGCCAATTAGCAGAACAGCTCGTGATCGGGAGGGTGCGCGAATCCGACGCGGCCATAGATATATATGTACTTTTACTTTTGATTTTCTCAGCAACTACTGAGCGGATTTACACCATTTAACAAAAAGGGTTCTTTCTGAACCAAGAACTACCTCTTTGCCAAATTTGGTGTAATTCCGTTCAGCAGTTCGGGCTGTAGCCGTGTCTAAAGTTTCCTATGGGAAAATGAATGGGAAACGCATTTTGGGACCCCCTTTTTCTCGGCCCCGCTTGACGAATCACCCTGAGACTTTCAGGGTAGGAGCGGACCGGAGCGGGCCATAAAGTTTGAAAATTTCGCGAAGATTCGTCAACCGACGCAAGAGTTATTTCAAATAGAATGTCGCGGATTTCCTATGGAAAATAGGTCCTAACTATAACTATCTACTGGTGACCGCCAGTAGATAATATATATATATATATCTCTGCTACCCAGATTCAAGTCTTTTTAGATTTTTTCACTTGTTGATAGAGGACATTTGCACTTTGTACTTGTATAAGCACAGGCACTTTAGACCTTCCTGGCACTTCTCGCAGATTCTTCCCTGGAGCCCAGGAAACATGCACATTGCACCTTTCGGCAGTGTTTGTCATCTTTATTAGTATATAAATTTGAATTTAGAAGTAAGAACATATTAATAAATTTGAAACAATGTAAGGAGTGTTATTAGAGATTGAATTAAAAGAGTAGCATAATGTTTTGGGAGAGATCGAATCAATACACATAATCAACATAATACTGGAAGTCTGGGGCTCTTTTGATTATTAAGAAGAAAATGACATAAATATGAAGGATTAGATGGTGTACTTCACAAATTGATAACATGTATTTATTCATGTCACTTTGAAAAATAGAGAAAGAATGTAAAGTAAGATAAAGCTCTTCTGTTTATGTCTAAACTACACATGATTCCAATTTTGAACGTGGCTCCTTTAAGAAATTGACCTTGCTTTTTAATTGGTGGTGGGGGGAAATGAACTATGCTTCCCCTTTAAATGGACACGTTGTTAGCACACTTTGGACCCAGTAGAAGGCGCAAGCCGAAACGCGTAGGTCATCGTTTGTATGCACCCCTGCACTTAGCTTGTGAAGGCTTCGTATGAAGAGGCTCTTTGTTATATTTTAATAAAGCCCCTTTTTTGAAGTCAGTTCCTGTAAGTGCTGTGCTTCATTTTGCCTTGGTAAACGTGTGGAAAGCTGAGCCCGAGTGGAGGGCAACCATTTGGAGCAAATGTGCAATATATATATATATATATATATATATATATATATATATATATATATATATATATATATATATCTCTGCTACCCAGATTCAAGTTCAAACCCTGTGGTTCGCAAACTCTGAATAATGAAAGTTTCCAAGCTGAGCTGTATCTTTTCCTTGCTGCCTGTTAAACAAGAGCATAAGGGCAACATGAGAGAGCGCTTACTCTAGGCGTGACTTGGAAGATTTCATTTGCATAATCTTGACTTAAGACAGCAGCAAGGCTATAACATGGCAGTGCTCCCGCTCCAGCAAACTCTAACTGAACCCCAAGATATCCACCTATTCCACCCAACCTGGTCTAGGTTGATTCTGTCTGTCTGGGTTGGAATACCTGCTGTGTACTATAGAAGACCTTTAGGTCTGTACGCAGTATCTGCCACATCTTGAGGAATAATTGACTGACATATTGTGGATAAATAGATACCTCTTTGTCTTCTGAGCAGGCTGCATATTTATCATCAGCGTTCATGAACAATAAATAGTACTATCATGGTAGTGTGTCATCAAAAGTACAATTATGTAAGAATTCCCCTTCCACCTGCCCAGGCAGAAAAACTGAAAATGTTTCCTTCTCTTTCACTGGGTGATGAGATAGCACCATACACTCCAGTGGAGCCCTGGCAGAAATGATGTGCCCTGTCCTGCAGATAGGAACAAGCGTGGTACCCATATAGGCATGGGTTATTTGGTCCCCCTCAGGTTCCAAGCTGGTAGACGAAATATGCAGACAGACACACAGATGCATGCACATACACAAACACACAAATAAACAAATTATTGTGCCATGTAAGCACAGAAAAATAAAGCTAAAAGCCAGAAAAACAAGATATGTGTTACCCTTCATAGGCGCTGGACATATAAAATAAAAGCTGACAAATCTATGTAACTCACGCTTCATAACCTTAGCTTATTATACAGCTTTAAGATACATGGAACTGTTACACCTTATTCTGCCCCTTCCTCTCTTTATTTAGACATTCCTTTTCTTAACTTAATCCATTTTTAGGTCGTGGATACTACACAGCGCAAGCTCTGTCTTTTGTGTGGCTTATTGCCTTCTGTTGCCCAAGTAGTTGTCCCCACCCCCTGTTTCGCTCATCAGTGTGCTTCTCCCCATTGCCTCCCTGTGCCCTCTGTGATGCTTATCCCTACCTGTGCTCTCCTCTCTCTCCCCATTGTTGCTTCCACCCACCCGAATACTTCTTGTTGCTTTCCCCCAACCCCCATGTTGCTTCCTTGCCCCTCCTGCCCTCCCATGTGTTGCATTCACTTCTCCTATCCTCCCCAATGCTGCTCCTGGCCCCTTTGCTCCCATTCCACCACCTGGCTCGCTTTAAAAAAAGGAGGTTTTGCGTGTTACATTATTTTTTTAAATTACTAATCCATCTCCGATCAGTGCCCAATAGAAAAAAAAACACCAATATCATTTTGTAGGCACACGCATGCATGGTGTGCGCACCTACAAAATGACGCACACAGCAGAGTCAAAGGCTTTTTAAAAAAAAAAAAACTTGCCACGCTGCACAGCATTGGGGATTCAGTGCAGCATGGCTAAAATCATTGTCACAATGGTGAGACCTATTGACTTTGCCAATGTTTGTCTGTTTCAAGAATTTGGTATAACTTTTGAAGATATGTATAATGTTTACATGCAGCAACTGTTACTTCCTTTAAGGGATAAATGGTTTAGAGGTCAGTGACAATTTATCTCAGAGCACAGATGCCTATAACAGAAGAGTTATTCCAAAGTCATAGAGATATGTCCTAAGAAATGTGGTACCTAACTTTAGACAGGTCTGCAAACAATATTGCAATTCGAAATATCTGAAATGTGCCAATACTAATAAATGATGCCACATACTAATGTATAAGTGCAGAGAGTATATGAAATGTGCCAATACTAATAAATGATGCCACATACTAATGTATTAGTGCAGAGAGTATATGAAATGTGCCAATACTAATAAATGATGCCACATACTAATGTATAAGTGCAGAGAGTATATGAAATGTGCCAATACTAATAAATGATGCCACATACTAATGTATAAGTGCAGAGAGTATATGAAATGTGCCAATACTAATAAATGATGCCACATACTAATGTATAAGTGCAGAGAGTATATGAAATGTGCCAATACTAATAAATGATGCCACATACTAATGTATAAGTGCAGAGAGTATATGAAATGTGCCAATACTAATAAATGATGCCACATACTAATGTATAAGTGCAGAGAGTATATGAAATGTGCCAATACTAATAAATGATGCCACATACTAATGTATAAGTGCAGAGAGTATATGAAATGTGCCAATACTAATAAATGATGCCACATACTAATGTATAAGTGCAGAGAGTATATGAAATGTGCCAATACTAATAAATGATGCCACATACTAATGTATAAGTGCAGAGAGTATATGAAATGTGCCAATACTAATAAATGATGCCACATACTAATGTATAAGTGCAGAGAGTATATGAAATGTGCCAATACTAATAAATGATGCCACATACTAATGTATAAGTGCAGAGAGTATATGAAATGTGCCAATACTAATAAATGATGCCACATACTAATGTATAAGTGCAGAGAGTATATGAAATGTGCCAATACTAATAAATGATGCCACATACTAATGTATAAGTGCAGAGAGTATATGAAATGTGCCATATACTAATAAATTATGGCATGTATGTATGTTTGTATGTATGTGTTATTTTATTATTATCATTACATTTTCACAATAATAGAAATAAGAATTGTGAAACACCTATGATTGGTATATGAAAATATATTTTACTTACGAAAGATTAGAAACAGCCATCAGAGTGGCAGTAATAAAAGCAAGGCTAGAACAGTCCACACCTACCTTGTACAGTCATTAAGCCAGTGATAGCAGTGTAAGACATCAGGCCTGCCATAGGCTTTCCAGGGGCCCCGTTGTGTCCGGAAGCAAAGGTTGGCCAGCAGATCCCACTTCTACCGCCTATGGCGTGAGAAGAGAAACACATTTTAAGGCAATGTTTACTGATTTAAGCCCATTATTAATTCCCATTGCAAAGAAGCTCACCGTTTGGCGGTCTTGTGCTGCGGTGTTCACTGCTAAGCGCTATATTCGCATCACTGTTGGAGAGGACATCGGAGCAGTTGAAGTTCGGACTGCTTCCCACAAGCAGTGAGTTCTGAAAATAAAAATATCTGCTTGTTAAGTGCATGTATATGCCCGCCACTATAAAATTGCAAAATATACTAAGCGCACAAATACATCACAGGTCCATTTAGACATCACCCTATTTATATATAAAATGTGACATCTAACTGCACTACAACTCAACTGCAACTCGACTATTTTTTGCCAAGAAATCCAGTCCTTTCTTAAACCGCTTTTATATTTTATAATCTCCTTTTAACACTATTTATGTCGAAATAATCAGATGACATAAAACCAGCTGCAGTACTGGTGATGCGACTATAAATGCAATCCACGTTTTTAAACCCAGGTGTGTAGAGCGATTGCCATGGTTTCCAAACTACGGAGGAGCAAAATGATAAGAGTGTCATGACCTCCAAAAACTAGTGTGCACTCAGCAAGTAAACACTTTGAAGTTTCGTATTCAATAAGTACTTACGAAGTAGGCACTCCGGAAATCAAATTACGTTTCAAATCCAATTTTTTGTTAACAGCATTCATCCCAAAGAGAGGGTTATCCATTCAAGCAATTATCATTCTGGCAGCAGACGCGCTTCATTCCAAACAGAGCTTCCTCAGGGCTAACTAATCAGTAATCCTATTCTGTAAATAGGACTAGTTAGACGCCTCCAACGCTGACACCTCTTGATCGGACACATTTATCAGTGCTTCAACCTTCAAATGTGTCGTTACAGGTATCACAATATTATTTGTTTTGTGACACAAATCTAATGGCATGATATGACTAACTGGGCCCCCCCACAATCCAAAGGCTTGACGGTAATCTAAAATCAAATCCAAGACTTTTTGATTCACATGGGTTTGTTTCAAGTACTGGTAGTTTTCATACATTCCTGGAGCTGATCTGGAGTGAAAAGCGTTCAATGCTGCAGGAGTCACACCTAGTGCCGGTCACTGAATGCCTCGACAGAAAGCAGTGGTGACGCAGTATCAGTCAGCGTGTGCTACGATAGAGGTCAGTGGAGAAGTGTAGTTTACGCTTTATGCTTGTTTCAGCTTTCTTTTGATAGATTCCATAGGAGTGCATTATAGCCATGAGTAGTTTGCACTCACGTACACTTTGTGTGGCTAATTTAGGAACTAAGAGGGTTTATATTTAAGATTTCGAAGACTCTTTCATCTTAAAATGTATGTTGAGTGTATTAGAGACATATCTGACAACTTCAGACTTCACCTTAACACCCAAGAATAGTTTAACATTGAAAGTGTTGTGAAATAGTTATAATAACATTGTCACAACAATGTTGTAGAACTTGGGTATCATGATATTGTGGATAGTAAAATAACATGTTTTATGGGTCACAGATAGGTGCTTTGAAATCTGTGAAATGCTAATTTAGCAAAAGCAGTAGGCATGATTTGTATTCCTGACTCTTTTCCCTGACTAGCATTTAACTTTATTGCACTGCACTGCAGGTGGACAAGACACAGTTTGGGAAAGGGCCCATTGTTCAGTTGATAGTTAGGCCTGGGAAGGAATGCAATAACGAAGACAGAATGAATTCTCGTGGGCGATGGAGATGGCATCAAGGTAAAAGGGGAGTTTACCGTGTGAAGCAGAAGGTGGAGAAAGGAGCAGATGAACGTTGCTGGGATAATGGAAAATTACTTTAAAGTTGTGAGGTGCCAGTACTAGATGGCTGCTTTATACTAATGAAGTTAGGGACAGCTGACACTCTTCTTGCAGACCTTTCGAGGTACAGACCTCTCCTGACCACTGTCGGAGTTTCTCTTAGAAGGACTCTGATGACTGACACTTTTGTGCGTCCCTTGAACCTTATCAGTGGGTTTCCCCTCTCCTTAGTGTAGGGATAGTTAAGGTACATAGGGATTAATTTTTCCAGGACTTCAAAGCAATGTAATTTACATTTTTCCATTCTAATAACCTATGTGGCCATAACTGAACTTGTAGTTTTCTTTTTGTTATATAGGGTGAATCGGTTCTTGTGATTTGGCTTCATCCTGAGTTCTCTGTATTTCTATACTATTATGCTTGGACTGATATATATGAACCTGTTTCAAAATCTACAATAAATTGATTAACAACTATCTAGTAGTAGACATTTCTGTTTCTGCGTGGGTGAATTGAGGAGTTCCTTACCTCTCATGTTGCTTAACAAGAACAATCGACCTGGAATTGGGGAGACAAGTTTCTGCACTACCAGATGGTAGCTACAGAGGATGGTTCTGCACTTAAAGTGAGGAATGAGATATAGGTCAGTTCTAGAGCCCGATGATAGTGTCCCCTGCGTGGAACCCAAACACTAGAGGAGGAGAACGAGCGGAGTTCCACTGACGTACAGAGAAACCAGCGGCGGAGAGGAAATGAGTGTTAACAGGGAGATCACAGTGGTGGTTGTTAGAGATTGCGGTAAAGAGTCGGAGGTAGGATGTCTGGTGGAGATGTTCTGAGAGTTGTGTAAATGTGGTGATAAGTTGTTGAAGTTGTTATGGGGTCTGACGTGGCCTAAGATCCCGGGATATATAGTAAGGTGAAGAAGACATTGGGCCCGATTCTGATGCGGGTTGGAAAAGCTTCCCGACCGAGGGCCTGATTCTGATGTGGTTAGGAAGGCCTCCTAACGGCATTTGCTCCTTCCAAATCGGATCGGGAATGTGTCTTCCCGACCGAGGGCCCAATTCTGATGCGGTTAGGAACAAATGTTCCCATTGAAGTCAATGGGAGTTCAACCAAATCGTATCTGGAAGCATCCGGATGCATCCTACTCCGCCGGTCGGACTTTCCTGATCCGAGTGGGTCGGACACCATTTCCCAACCGATTCGGTCGGGAAGCTTTTCCAACCCGCATCAGAATCGGCCCCATTGTGTTGTATTTGTCTGCTGTGTTTTGTGGGGGTTTGTTGTGAGACATCATCGACGGCCCCAATTGAGATAGGGAACTTTGTGTGAATGGGACAATTGTGAATAGTGTAATGGACCTTTTGCGCAGTAGAGAAACTACGGTGATTCAGGTGATTCCCCGCAGGCCAAGGTTTTATTTATGAGAGAGTACGTTCTTGGAGTGAATGACTTCTTTCGATTCTATTAGAGGAGAAGACAATTGTTGTTTAAAGAAAATGTGTGTGTGCGAAGAGAAATTGTGACAGAGAGTGAGCCGCTGCAATGAGTGAGGAGTGACGTCAGAAGGTACAGCGCTGTGATAGTTGGATTGGGAACTGTAATTCTACTCTTGTGAGAACCCGGACGTTTTACAATTTGAAGGTCAATTACCCATATTGCGACAAAGACACAAGTGTCCCTATATTCTAAAAACGGGATCGGGAAATAGCGGCCTCCTTGCTCTAACGGACTTCCGTAATCGGGATGTATTGCGCTTCCGGGTTCCCGACCTATTTATGTTACTCGTCGGTGATCACGTGACTGACGTCACGTGGAGTGTTTAAACTTACAAAAATAGAAAATCAAGCAGCCGCTACTCAAACGCTACCAATGGCGGCCATCTTGTAATGTTAAACTATCGTTACAACAGATACTATAAGGTATCTTTCACAGAAGATTATGGCTTTAGACTGACTTAAATGCCAAAACACTACCGCAATCTACCATATTAAAATATTATAGTGTTATTCCGTGTCTCTCAACTACTCTAAATAGAGAAATTTCGAAAACACATCACACGGCTGATTTTTACTTCAGTAATTGAATGAAAAACACGTCATTTGAATTATAATGATTAAAAAACAATAATAATGAAAAAAATATATATATATTTTGAAGTTATTATATACGTGCAACAAACCTCCAACAACATCATTAGTCTAGCCACCCACATAGATCTGTATAAGGATACAGATTGATTACTGTTTTTTAGCTAGACAATTGTCTTTTTTTAGTAAACAGCTCCATTGATATTTTGATAGCACACATCGTAATAGACACTCGGTCCAGGGTGAGGTTTTTGTCCTCCCGTTTTTAGAATATAGGGACACTTGTGTCTTTGTCGTAGTTGTACCCCGTCCCTTTTTTAGATACTGGGGTGACTCCCTTCTTCCTTAATTTTTCCTTAATTTTTCAATTACCCATATTGCAAGAGAAAAGGAAAATGAAGTGTTTTAAAGTGATCAGAGAACTGTTTAGAGGAGATGTGCCCGTTCTGACTACGGTGGGGGAAGAGGCCACCCGGAGGATATGCCAGCTCACTATATGGCAATGAATGTAGGGCTTCATACTGTCATTTGAGGATAATAGATCATTTGAGGGGTCTTGTGTATGCCATGAAGCCTTTATCTAGACCTACACAGTTTGAAGAACTTGATGCAAGGATTTGTGCTGCACATGCCAAACAGAGAGATTGTTATCAAGTAAAGAAGCAAAAAGCGATGCGCGCATACCAGGAGGCACAGTGGGACGAGAAACAAAAAAGATGGATTGTAGACATGATTGAAGGAGTGAGATTGTACCCAGCACTAGTGACGGAGGAGAGGAAGGCACGGGAGGATGGTAAGAAAGAGGGGGAGGACAAAGGGCAGGAGAATAGTGACAGTGATGTTGAGGATAGTTTGCTCGAAGGGTTGTTGGTGGAGCGCTCACCCCCATATAGTCCATCGTACTCAGGGAGTGGGAGAAATCCTAAGGTTACCAGTGACCCTGCGAGTACCCCGGCACTTGCGGCTGTCAATCCGCATGTTGTAGGGAGTCTATCGACAGGGAAAGCCCAGATGGTGTTTCAGGAGCATCCGCACATTGTGAACCTGCCCTTGCCTTGAGGATCCCAGATGCCCTCACAGTACCTGTCACAATTGGCCCCATCATTACCGTGTATGACCCGAGGTCTAGTGGGACCCGAGTTCAAGGGATGCCGGTGGTGCCAGAAGGGGTTTCCACACAGGAAAGAGTGGAGGGCCCCCAGACGAAAAAGAATACGACTATAGACTAAATTTTGCGGTTTGCCAAATATTGTATTTATAAAATTGAGGTGAGGCATTAGAAGATGAAGGAGAAGTTGATGCTGGTCCAATTGAAAGTTGCGCAGACGGGAGGTCAGGGTCAGACTTACAGGGGAAACATGGCTCCTCTGACAGGAACCTACCCACAAGGAGTACAGGTGCCTCAGAGGGTAGGAGTGCAGGGTCAAGGAAGGGGAACGTGTGGCCCGGTAGACCCCAAAACAGAAATAGACGTTGCAACTCTTAAGAAAACCAGCCTGAGTCACTATTGCAACAGGGTAGAGCATTGGAAGCGCAAGTGTCATTTGAATCCTGAAAACCAGGATCAGAGTGGGGGGATCCAATCCACCCCAGGGTAGCTCTGTACCATCGCAGAACATGACTCAAACCAGATCCCAGATTATGGGAGGAATGCAGGGGCCTGTAATTCAGGTGACTCAACCTCCTGTGCCACCGCAGGCTTTCCAGAATGTTGCGTATGGGAATGCCTCAGTCCAACAGTACCCCATGTGCGAAACCTTGGTTCAGAGACAAACCTGACCTTATGACGGTGCCTGAGGGGGGAGGAAGACTGTACACTTGGCGCAGTCTTGGAGGTAGACCACAGTGGACCCTATTTCAATGCGGATGTAGATGGTCACAACGTTACTTTTCTAGTTGATACAGGTGCTACCCGCTCTACTGTGAAGACAGCAGAGGCTTCCAACCTACCCCTCTCGGGAAAAACAATCCACGTTGTAGGCGTAGCTAATAAGAGAATACTCAACCCTTTTACCGAGGAGGTCCCTGTGAGAATAGGGACCTTTGAAGACAATCAAAGTTTGTGGTGTGCGACTCAAGTCCTGTAAGTTTATTGGGACGAGACTTGCTGTGTAAGCTCAATTGTACCATATACTGTATTTCAGAGGGTATTGAGATCCAGACAAAAGATGAAGATGTAGCATTCAAACTGGTGAATCAGAAGGAAGGTGTCTCATTATTCCCTTTGTTAACCATAGAAGATCTGCCATCAGACCTCAAGGAGACCAAGGCGAAAGAAGTTTAGGATTTCATAGGGAAGGACATCGGACTCATTAAAGGGGTCGAGCCTGTTCGCATATAGAGTAAACCTAATGCAGAATATCCCAGAATGCGACCATATCATCTGACTGCTGGGATCATGCCTGTGATCGAGCCCATGATTGATCAGGGGATTTTGAAGGAGATCCTGGGGAGCCCATGTAACTCTCCCATTTTGGGTTTACAAAATCCCAATGGCAAGTACCGTATTGTGCAAGATCTCCGAAAAATCAACAATATTGTGGTTCCTTGTTGTTGCATGATACTGAATCCATCTGTGATACTGTTTCAGTTTCCATGTGAAGCTGAATGGTTCACTGTCATCGACCTCTGTCAGGTGTTCTTCTCGGTCTCTCTGCATGAATCAATTTTTGTTCACCTTTAAGCTGGGCAACTGCATCTTATCGTGGTGTCATGTCCCACAAGGGTATACAGAAAGTCATTCTATCTTCAACCAAAGCTTGAAAACAAACCTTGAATCTTTAGTCATGCCCTGCAATTCAGTCCTGATACAGTATATCGACTACCTGTTGGTTGCGTCGAATACTCAGGACGAGTGCCACACTGATACCATTGCTTTACTGAACCATCTAGCTGAGAATGGACATAAGGTATCCACAAACAAGTTACAGTACTGTCTGAAGGAAGTTCTTTATCTAGGGCACATGAGTGCAAAAGGTGTCAGCAAAGTGTCTTAAGAGAGGATCACGGCATCAGGTTAGGATGTTCCTGGGAATGATGGGCTACTGTCGTCAGTGGATACCCAGCTTTTCTCTAATGGCCAAGCCTCTACAGAGGCTGACACACAATAATGTGTCCGATTCGGTTCCTTGGGACAATGACTGCTTGAGTGCGTTCCTGGAGCTGAGAGAAAGCCTGTGCTGTGCTCCAGTCCTGGGAATGCCAGATTACAACAAAGCATTTTTGCTCTTTTTCTGCGCTCTCTCAGTGTTAACTCAGACTCATAGAGGTGTCTGTAGACCAGTTGCCTACTTTTCTGCTACGCTAGATCCAGTAGCATCTGCGTTGCCCGGATATCTCAAGTACGTTGCTGCAACAGGTGTCAGTTCGGAGAAGGTTGAAAGCATTGTAATGGGTCGTCCACTTACGGTGTACTTCCCCACTCCGTAGAGTTGCTGGTTACTAGAACACGCACGCAGCATCTCACAAACAGTAGACTTACTTGTTATTAGCAGGTTATACTGGCTGCTGAGAACGTCACCCTAAAGCCCTGCACTATAATGAAATCTGCTAATTTGTTGCCTTTGCCAGAAGGTGATGGGGGTGAGCCCGACAGAGAACATGACTGTCTTGATGTCACAGAATTATGCACCAAGCCCTGTCCTGATATTGTTGAAAAACCACTACTAGATGCTGATCAAACCCTGTTTGTAGATGGTTCATACTTAAGGGACCATGAAGGTAATCTGAGGGCTGCCTATGCTGTCTGCACAGTCACAGGGGTGGTGGAAGCTTCCTGTTTACAAGGAGTATTCTCCGCACAGGTAGCTGCGCTGATTGCTTTGACACATGCATGCTGTGTCTCTGACCAACTGAGGGTGACCATCTTTACCGACAGCCAGTATAGCTTTGTTGTGGTGCATGACTTGGGACAGTTGTGGTCTCAAAGGGTTTCAGGAATGGGGAGGTGGTGAGAAGGTTGTTGGAAGCACTTCAATTGCCCCGAGAGATGACTGTGGTCAAATACCTACTCACTGTGAGGGAAATGACTTTTGTTACCTTCGGAAACAGGTACTCTGATTAGGTCGCACGATATTGTGCTCTGAACGCCTGTACCTTCAATGGGGAATATGCAAATGGGCAAGTTGATGAGACCGACCTCAATCTTCTGTTGACAGTTGCCAAAACTTGGGATGAGGTGAAACAGTTGCAAGAGGAGGTTTCTGAGGAAGAGCAAGCTGGATGGGTATGGGCTGGATGTGTGAAAAGAGAAGATGGCATATGGGTTTCTAATGATGGGAGACAGATGTTGCCAAACAGCTTGTTACATCCTATGGCAAGACACATCCACGGACCAACACATGTGGGGGGGATGCAATGATGAGAGTGTTCAGACAGACATGGTTTAACCCTCAGTTCCGAGTGATTGCTGAAGCTCCGTGCCACTGGTGTGTGAAGTGTCAACAGATAAATGTTGGGAAAGGGACAGCAGTTACCCTGAGTCATATTGGAAAGTCAGTGGGGACCTTTTAATAGAATGCAGTTAGACTTTGTAGAGATGCCTGTCTGTAATGGGCGAAGGTACATTTTGGCAGTAGTGTTCATATTCTCTCGGTGGGTGGAGGCTTACCCAACTAGAAGTGATAGTCTGACCGTGGCAAAATTGATACTGAGGGAGCTCATTCCGAGATTCAGATTTCTAACTACTTTGGAGTCTGATCGAGAATCTTATTTTAATTATGAGATAATAAAACTGATGTGTGCAGCTTTACAAGTGGAGTAGAGGTTACATTGCAGTTATCCGACAGAGGCTTCTGGCATTGGGGACCAGATTAAGGGTACCCTGAAGTCCAGGCTAGCCTAGGTGTGTGCTTCTACCTCTCTGAAGTGGCCCGATGCCTTGCACGCTTGAGCTGATAAGCCTCCGTAGCATTCCGGACAGAAACACTGGTCTGCCACCACATAAGATCCTCATGGAGTGCACTATGAGGCTACCCGCGGTACCTGCCAACATTCTTGTTAATATTTCGGATGATCTAGTGCTCGACTATTGCAAGGGATTGGCTGATGTGGTTCCTTCTGTGTCTCACCAGGTTGACGCCGCAATTGCACAGCCTCACCAGGAGCAGTGTCACAACCTTGCCCCCGTAGAATGGGTCCTCCTAAAAAAACATGTGAGGAAGAGCTGTCTTGAACCTCATTGGCATGGCCCCTTCCAGGTGATCCTAGTGACTACAACAGCTGTGAAGTGTGGTGGCCTCCCAAACTGGGTGCATGCCTCTCATACCCACAGAGTCCCGTGTTCCCTTGATGAGATAGCTCCTCTTCCAGAAGAAATGCTAGCAGTGGTCCTGAGACCTCGGGAGAGGGTTAGCCACTGTGAGGGAACACACTGGGTCCGAAAATGCACTAGAGCAACCCGAGGTTCGACCAGGGGGTATTCAGACAAAATATCAGAATAAAAATATCGCCATACCAAAATATTGTGTCCAAAATATCGTGATGTGGAAATATCGTCAGCAAGAATATCGCTGTCAAGAATACCGATTTTAAGGTAAGTAACATTGATTTTTAAAATTTCGAAGTCATTTTTATCATTTCTAAAAATATTGGGCCCGATTACGATGGCAGAAGGCCCGCCACCGCCAGCCGTGCGGTGGCAGGCCCTCCGCCATCTGACTGCCAATTTCCCCCACCACATTACGATGGCTGGGGGAATCGTTCCGCAAGCATGGCGGGCGCAAAGAACGCCCACCACGCTTCCGCCACAGGCAATCATTACGATTGCCTGGCGGAGCGGACAGGAACTGTAAAATGGTGGCGGTGCCTAGCAGGCACATTCCGCCAGATTACAATGCTGGTTTCAGCCAGCCTTTCCATGGCGGTGAAACCACCATTGAAAGGGTGGCGGAGATTAGATTGGGGTGCCCGTTGCGGGCCCCCCGATGTGTTGGGGGGGTGGTGCACTGGGGGGGTACCCATGGTACCCCCCAACATTTCCCTGCATTAAGTGGCTCATATAATTTTAACATTGAGAACGGTGCTGCAGCCAGCAGCACCATCCGCAATGTTAAAGCCCTGGAATGTGCCCGCCATACTGGCGGGCGCATCGTAATTTAATTGGCGGGACCGCCGCATGACTGGCGGGAATCCCAACCACTGCAATGATGGCGGGCGGACTCAAGTCCGCCCACCATCGTAATGACCCCCATAGTTGTTTAAAATATTGTTTTTTAATTATTATGTATTTTAGTATATATTTTAAATGTATATGATGTAAATGTTTTGTATAATTAATGTTTATGTTTTTTAATATATTTGTTGAATTTTTAGCAGTTATTAAATGTAATTTAATAAATGTTTGTGATTTTTAGTGACGTAGCGGGCTGTGTTATTTATAGTGGCATAAATATATTCATATAATGATTATCTTTTATTTAATAATATTTATTTAATTTATATTTAATTATGTTAATTGTGCTATTATTTTATTTAATGCAAATTTAGGGGGTGATTATGATGGCGGGCAGATCGCCATCACAACCTGATTTACCCCCGCCATATTATTATGGCGGGGGGTAGCGCGGCGGACGCAAAGTGCGTCCGCCGCTTTTTTGCCGGTCGGCAATCGTTCCGATTGCCGGCCGGGCGGAATTGGGCCTCAACATGGTGGCTAGGCACCGCCATCCATATTAGGATGTGTGGGTAAACTGGCCTTTCCGAAAGGCTGGCGGGGATGTGCTTTGGGGGCCCGTTGCGGGCCCCCGGGGGGGGTGGGGGCTGCACTTTGGGGGTACCTATGGTACCCCTCTCCATTTGCATGCACAAGGTGACAGGCACCGCGCGGTGCCTGCCACGTTGTGCATGCAAATGCACACCATGACACTTTGGCAATGCGGCGGGTGCTGCTGTTAGCAGCACCCGCCGCAATGTCATAAATGCGAATGCGACCGCCAGGGTGGCGGCCGCATCCTAATTAGCGGTGCGGGACCGCCGCAGGTCTGGCGGCCGGTCCCAACACCGCGAGGATGGCGGTCGGACTCAGGTCCGCCCGCCATCCTAATAGGCCCCTAAGTGTGTGGGTTGTGGGGTTTATAGGGGTAAAGGGTGGGAAGTAATTTTTTCAAATTAATTAATTGTTGATTAATAATATTTAATTAATTGATCATTAATTATGGTAATTGTGTATTTTCTTTCAGGTGCAGGTTGTGGGGTTTATAGGGATAAAGGATGTGGAGTATATTTATTGAAATGTATTCATAATTAGTTGTTAAATACTATTAATTATTTAATTGACAATTAATTATTTTAATTGTGTATATTTTTTTTAAAGTTTGATTTTAGGTGTAGGTTGTGAGGTTTATAGGGGTAAAGGGTGGGAAGTTAATTAATTTTGATTAAATATTATTTAGTTTTTAATTAATATTTGTTTAATTGATAATTTATTATGTTAATTGTGCATTTTGTGTAAAGATTTTAGTTGTGGGTTGTGAAAGGGTGTGGGGTGGGGAGTACATTAATTGTAAGTAATTAATATTTAATATTCAAATTAATATTAACTATGAAATTGATTATTAATTATGTTAATTGTTTAAATGATTTTTTTGTAAAATTTTATGAGTGTGCTGTGTGTTTTTTGGGGGTATATAATGTGGGCAGTGAATTAATTAGAATTAATTAATAATTCATATTCAATTAATGATAATTCATTTGTTGATAAATATTTATATTAATACTGTAAATATTTTGCTTTTTTAAGTTACGTTTTAAGTGCAGGTTGTGCGTTTGGTGGGGTTATAGGGTGAGAAGTAAATACATTAAATTTATGAAATAAGTATTTTTTTGTTAATAAATAATTTCTAAATAAAAATATTTATTAGTATGAAAAGTTTTGTATTTTATTTATAATAATATTTGTAGTTATTTGTGATATGTATTTAACATTGTAGTTTTTGTTTTTAATATTAAATATATTTGCAGTTTTTTTGTACATATTTATATTTTTCTTTATTTACTTTGTTTTTGAAATAATTTTATTTTGTTCAAGAAATTGTTTGTTTTTAATGTTGCTCTGACTGGAGTGGGAATAGTACATTTTATACCTCCGCAAAATAATTTTATTTTGTTCAAGAAATTGTTTGTTTTTAATGTTGCTCTGACTGGAGTGGGAATAGTACATTTTATACCTCCGCAATCCAACATTTTCCCTACTGTTGCATTTATTGGAGGGGGAATAGTGAATTTTACCCTTCTGCAATCCAACACTTTCCCTACTGTTGTACTGACTGGAGTGGGAATAGTAAAGTTTACCCCCAGCTATCCAACACTTTCTCTACTGTTGTATTGATTGGAGTGGGAATAGTACATTTTACCCCTATGCAATCCAAAATTTTCCCTACTTTTGTATTGATGGGAGTGGGAATAGTAAATTTTGCCCCTCCACAATCCAACACTTTACCTACTGTTGTACTGACTGGAGTGGGAATAGTAAATTTTACCCCTTCACTATCCAACACTTTCCCTACTGTTGTACTGACTGGAGAGGGAATAGTAAATTTTACCCCTCTGCAATCCAACAATATCCCTAGTTTTGAACTGACCGGAGTGGGAATAGTAAGTTTTTGCATATCCGCAATCCAACATTTTCACTACTGTTGCATTTACTGGAGGGACATTTGTAAAGTTTACCAAATTTTATTATTTTTGCATTGTGTGAAGTGGGAGTAGTAACCTTTTTATATATTTATTATAGTTTGCGTAGTTTTGTATAAATTGTAGTGGGAATAGTATATGTATTACGTTTTATATTTTATCATTTATTTTACATTGTTATAATTTATATTATGTTTTTGTTTATATAAAATTATAATGTTAATAATTATTGTTTTTAATGTATAAAATATTATCACTACATTTTAAGTTGTTTACTTTTTTAATTTAGTTAGAATGGTTTGTTTTTTAAAGATTTTATGTTATTGGCATGTGTATATATATATATATCTATATATATATATATATATATATACTTGTTATATTTTTATATTAGTTAAACATTTTTAAATTATATTATAAATTAAAAGTATTAGTTTAATAATTGTTTTTTAAGTGAATATATAAAAAAATCTATATATTAATTATTATATTTGCGTGTTGACCTTTTTTTAATTATGTTTATTTGTTATATTTGTTTATATATTTATTAAATCTATTTTGTTTTTTATAATTAATATTACTATTTAATATATTTAATATTTATTATTTCAATTATATATATATTTAAAACACAATATTTAATACAATGATAATATTTTTTTCTCAAGATTTTTGTACTACCATTGTAAGTATAGGATGACGATATTTTTGACATTAATATTTTTGTCACAATATTTTGGTATGGGGATATTTTAGGGATCATATTCTGTCAGTGAACCGGGACCAGGAAGTTGACGAGTAGCAAGTGGCTCGAGAACAGCTGGTATCGAAGCTGTGAGCAAGACAGGTCCTACCTCGGAAGAGGGAATTAGTGCTATGGGTCAACAGGAGATGAAAGAAAGCTGACCGGCGGGGCTGCCAAGGAGAAGTCTGCGGTTACCCCCTTATGCAGAGCTCGTATCTGTGAAGGAAATGCCTGAGTCTGAGCAAAGTCAATCAATCAATCAGGGATTTTTATGGCGCACTACTTACCACCTGTGAGGGTCTCAAGATGCTGGGGGAAGGGGGTTCGGGCAGCTCAGGGGTCATCCAAAGAGCGAGGTCTTGAGGACCTTTCTGAAGGCTTGCAGTGTCGGGCTTCGTCTGATGCTGAGGGGGAGTTTGTTCTAGGTCTTGGTCGCGATGTAGAAGAAGGATCTGCTTCCTGTTCTGGCTCTGCGGATGTAGGGGATTTTGGCCAAGGCTAGGCCAGCAGAGCAGAGGTTTCTCTTGGGGGCGTGGAAGGAGATTCTTTCGTTGAGGTATTGGGGTCTGGTGTTGTGGAGGGCTTTGTAGGCATTAGTGAGCAGCTTGAAGGTCAGTCTTTTACCGATGGGGAGCCGGTGGAGGTCTTGGAGGTGCTGGCTGATGTGGTCATGTCGTGGGATGCTGAGGTCGAGTCTGGCTGTGGCGTTCTGGATGGTCTGAGGTTTGTGAATGAGAGAGATTGTTTGATGCTGGCGTAGAGACCGTTCCCGTAGTCCAGCCTGCTGGTGATGAGTGCGTGGGTGACGGTCTTCCTGGATTTGGGGGGATCCATTTGAAGGTCTTGCGGAGTATGCAGAGGGTGTTTAAGCATGTGGAGGATACGGCGTTGATCTGTCGGTTCATGGTGAGAGAGGAGTCGAGAACGATGCTGAGGTTGTGGGCGTGGTCCATGGGGGTGGGAGGGTTTCCGAGGGTGGAGGGCCACCAGGTGTTGTTCCACGCAGTGGGGGTGGATCCGAGGACGAGGACTACTGTTTTCTCCAAGTTGAGCTTCAGGCAGTTGTTGCTTATCCAGGATGCAACGTCCTTCATTCCTTCCTGGAAACTGTGCCTGGTGACGTTGGGTTCCTTGGTGAGGGAGAGGATGAGCTGGGTGTCGTCAGTGAAGGATACTATGCTGAGTCCATGTTTTCTGACGATGGTAGCGAGGGGGGCCATGTAGATATTGAAGAGCGTGGGGCTGAGGAAGGATCCTTGGGGCACTCTGTATCTGACCTCTGTGGGTTCAGAGAGGTAGGGTGGGGGTATTATTCTTTGTGTTCTGCCAGAGTGGAAGGAGCGGATCCAGTCTAAGGCAGCTCCCTGTATGCCGGCGTCGTGGAGTCTGGCGGCTAGTGTGCAGTGGGGGACAGTGTCGAAGGCTGCTGAGAGGTCTAGCAGGATGAGGGCTGCAGTGTGGCCTTGATCGAGGTGCGCGGATGTAGTCCGTGGCGGATAGGAGGGCGGTTTCGGTGCTGTGGTTGCTGCCGAATCCAGATTGGGATGAGTCGAGGATGTTGTTGGATTCTATGAACTGCGTTAGCTGGGTGTTGAAGATTTTCTTGGTGACTTTGGCGGCGATGGGGAGGAGATTGATGGGTCTGTAGTTTTTGAGGTCCGTCGGGTCTGCGGAGGGCTTCTTGAGGAGGGGTTTGACTTCGGCGCATTTCCAGTCATTAGGGAACGTGCCTGTTTCGAGTTGATTGTCCGTCGTAGTTCTGGACCGATGGCGGAGGCGGATCTGTGGAAGATGTGCAGCAGGCAGGGGTCAGTGGGTGCTCCGGAGTGGATGCTCCTCATAATCTTTGCGGTGTCTTCTTTGATGAAAGGGGTCCAGGTGAGTAGGGTTGACTGGGTGGCGTTGCTGGTGGATGGAGTTGGGTCGGTGGCTTGGTCTTGGTCGTCGAAGTTGCGGTAGAGTGTCCTGATCTTGTGGTGGAAGAAGGAGCTGAGTTTGTTGCAGAGGTCCTGGGAGGGAGGGACATCGGAGGTTTCGCTGTGGGGTCTGGCGAATTCTTGTATGATGTTGAAGAGTTCCTTGGAGTTGTGGGAGTTGGAGAGGATTCTGTCCTGAATTAAGTTTCTCTTTGTAGATCTGATGAGTTGGTGGTGTGTCGTCGTGGTGGCCCTGTAGCGGTGCGTGCTTCCGGGGTATTGTTCGAGATTTAGGTTTTTAGTTGGAGGGAGCTTTTGTGGACAATGGCGAGGCCTCCTCCAGGGTGGTTGGGGCGGTCTTTCCTCTGGGTCTTTTACCCATCATGGATGGCAGTTTGCTATGTCGGGAGCGGAGCTGACATTGGTCCAGGTTTCTATGAGGAAGTCGAGGTCGGGCACGACGGTGTTGAGGAGGTCCCAGATTTCTACTACGTGTCTGTGCAGGGAGTGTACATTGAGAAGGATGCAGCTCAGTGGTTTGGGTGCGCTGGTGTCTGGTGAGTTGGCGGTAGCTGTCTGGGTCCGGAGGTGGTTGAATGTGCGGTGGCAGTGACGGCAGGAGAACGCGCCTTGTGAGTTGCTCGGCATCGAGAGCAGGCAGTTGTTGTTGCGTCCAGGGTTGAGTGTGTGGAGAGTACTGGAGTCGTAGCGCGGGTGGTCAGAGGACCAGGGTCCCTGGCGCTGGTCGCGGTCAGGTCGTGGAGAGGCACAGATGGGCTTGCCTTTGGCACACCTCGGCGAAGTGAGAGCGAAGTAGAGGAATCTGGTTCAAGGAGGTCCAAAACACTGAGGGTGCCTTGTCGGAGGTACACTTCTCCTGAGCAGACCTACCTCGCTGCCAATGCCGACGAGAATGAACTCTGGAACATCAGTGCTCATCATCGATGTTTTGCTGAGGATTCCGAAGACTGAATTGCATATTTTTCTCTCATTTGCCGTTCCTTATCAACCAAGATTGGGTGGCTTGCGAAACCTAACATTGAATCACACTGTTTATCCTCACCTGAATCCAGAACAGTCCTCTGAGGAGATTGCTGAATTAAAAGCTGATTTGCTGCAGTTGCTCAGACATGAATTAGGGTCTGAATTTATAAGAGATGTTGAATGAATTTTGTTAATACTTCCTATAAGTCTGAAGAAAATACTTAGGGGTCATTATGATGGCGGGCGGATCGCCACCGCCCGGCCGGCGGTGGCGATCCGCCCGCCATCACAACCTTATTTACCCACGCCATATTATCATGGCGGGGGGTATCGCAGCGGACGCAAATTGCGTCCGACGCTTTTCCGCCGGTCGGCAATTGTTATGAATGCCGGCCGGGCGGAACTGGGCACTAATATGGTGGCGGTGCCTACCAGGCACTGCCATCCATATTAGGATGGGTGTTCTCAAAGGCCTTTCCATGGCAGCGATGCCGCCATGGAAAGGCTGGCGGGAATTGCTTTGGGGGCCCGTTGCGGGCCCCCGGGGGGGTGGGGAGCTGCACTTGGGGGGTACCTATGGTACCCCCCTACATTGCCATGAACAAGGTGGCAGGCACCGCGCGGTGCCTGCCACGTTGTGCATGGCAATGCACAACATGCCATTTTGGCACTGCGGCGGGTGCTGCTTACAGCAGCACCCGCCACAATGTCAAGATAGCGGAATGCAACCGCCAGGGTGGCGGTCGCATCCTAATCAGTGGTGCGGGACCGCCGCACGTCTGGTGGCCGGTCCCAGCACCGCTAGGGTGGCGGGCGGACAAAAATCCGCCCGCCATCCTAATGGGGCCCTTAGTTCCAAGTGAAAGAAGAATAAACTTAGGGATCCAGTCCTTTAGTAGAACATGGAGTAGTGTTAGGGAAGTCTCACGATGAATTGTATATGCATGTATATGAACTGAGCTTTATATCAAATACTGTTTTGCTTTTGCACAGGTGGAGAACCACAGAGAAGACTCTGTTGCTGCTATTTCTCTGCTGAACTTGGTCTGAGTCTAAAGTAGTATGGAGACCAATCGTTCTAATTGTAGACGTAGATGCATCCTGTGCACTTCCATAACATTTGTAGTGATTGGATTAATAGTGTTAGTTGTAGTAGTGTATTAGGCCTGCAGCTAGTATAAGTGAGTCACCTGTGTCTATAACTGCACCTTAACTTTAGGCCCAGGGAAGATCTAGTAATGTTAGAAGAGCAAAACATACATATTGACCTTTCTAGGTTAGATATTTCTTTAAACACTGATGCTAGGTTGCTTTATCAGTGGTGAACAGTCTAAATATCGAGTTTTAAATATCGACTAGCACTAATATCGAGTCTGAAATATCGTAATGCCAGAATATCGACAGTCAGAATATCGTGGACCAGAATATCGAGTGTAAGGTTAGTAATATCGTTTTAAAAAATATCAAAGTCATTAATATTGTTTGTCAAAATATCGTTGTTAAAAATATCGTTGTTTTAGTTAGTGTTATGTATTTTAGTATTTATTTTAAATGTATGTGTTCTATTTTTTTGTGTAAGTATTGCTTTTGTTTTTTAATATATGTGTTACATTTTTAGAAGTTATAATTTTTTTTTTAAGTTAATTTTGCGTTTTAGTTCCGTAGCGGGTTGTGGGTTTATAGGGGAATAGGATGGGGAGTAATTTAATTATAATAAATGTATTATTTATTTTTAGAAGTTAATAATTTTTTTTAATTAAATTTTGCGTTTTAGTTCCGTAGCGGTTGTGGGTTTATAGGGGAGTAGGGTGGGAAGTAATTTAATTATAATTAATTAATTAATATTTTTTACTAATTAATATTTATGTATTTAATATTTTATATTGTTAAATGTGGTAATTAATTTATTATTTATTATTTATTAATTGACTATTAATAATTATTAATTGTTAAATATGTTAATTGTGTCATTTTTTTAGGAGTGGGTTGTGGGTTTATAGGGGAGTAGGGTGGGAAGTAATTTAATTATAATTAATTAATTAATATTTTTTACGAATTAATATTTATGTATTTAATATTTTATATTGTTAGATGTGGTTATTAATTAGTTATTAATTGGTTATTAATAATTACTAATTAATTGTTAAATATGTTAATTGTGTCATTTTTTAAGGAGCGGGTTGTGGGAAGTAATTTAATCACAATTAATTAAATATTTTTTATTAATTAATATTTATATATTTAATATTTAATATTGTTAAATGTGGTTATTATTTTTTATGAATCCGTTATTAATTGATTATTAATAATGATTATTTTATTAGAAATTATGTTAATTGTGTCTTTTTTTAAGAGTGTGTTGTGCGTTGATAGGGGAGAACGGTGGGAAGTAATTTAATTTTAATATATTTTTAAATATTTTTGATATAATATTTATTCAATTTTATTTTATAGTGTTAATTGTGTGAACTAATTTATTACTGATTGTTTTTTATTTGTTTGTTAATTGTTATTAGTTAATTAATTGATTGTTAATTAATTATGTAAATTGTGTCATGTTTTACAACATTGTTGGTGTCATTTATAGGGGAATATGGTGGGAGGTAATTTATTTTTGAATATTTATTTGTAAATTAATGTTAATAATTTTGCTGGAGTGGGAATAGTAAATTATTTCCATTCAGTATCCAAAACTTTCCCTACTGTTGCACTTGCTGGAGTGGGAATAGTAAATTATTCCCCTCTGCTATCCAACACTTTCCCTACTGTTGCACTTGCAGGAGCGTGAATAGTAAATTATTCCCTTCCGCTATCCAACACTTTCCCTATTGTTGCACTTGGTGGAGTGGGAATAGTAAATTATTCCCCTCCGCTATCCAACACTTTCCTTACTGTTGCATTTGTTGGAGTGGGAATAGTAATTGTATTCCCTTCGCTATCCAACACTTTCCCTACTGTTGCACTTGCTAGAGTGGGAATAGTAATTTTATCCCCTCCGCTATCCAACACTTTCCCTACTGTTGCACTTGCTGGAGTGGGAAAAGTAATTTTATCCCCTCTGCTATCCAACACTTTCCCTACTGTTGCTCTCTCTGGAGTGGGAATAGTAAATTATTCCTCTCCGCTATCCAACACTTTCCCTACTGTTGCACTCTCTGGAGTGGGAATAGTAATTTTTACCCTTCCGCTATCCAACACTTTCCCTACTGTTGCACTCTCAGGAGTGGGAATAGTAAATTATTCCTCTCCGCTATCCAACACTTTCCCTACTGTTGCACTCTCTGGAGTGGGAATAGTCATTTTTACCCCTCCGCTATCAAACACTTTCCCTACTGTTGCACTTGGTGGAGTGGGAATAGTAAATTATTCCCCTCCGCTATCCAACACTTTCCTTAGTGTTGCATTTGGTGGAGTGGGAATAGTAATTTTTACCCCTCCGCCATCCAAAACTTTCCCTACTGTTGCACTCGCTGGAGTGGGAATAGTAATTGTATCCTCTCCGCTATCCAACACTTTCCCTACTGTTGCACTTGCTGGAGTGGGAATAGTAATTTTATCCCCTCCGCTATCTAACACTTTCCCTACTGTTGCACTTGCTGGAGTGGGAATAGTAATTGTATCCCCTCCGCTATCCAACACTTTCCCTGCTGTTGCACTTGCTGGAGTGGGAATATTAATTGTATCCCCTCCGCTATCTAACACTTTCTCTACTGTTGCACTTGCTGGAGTGGGAATAGTAAATTATTCCCCTCCGCTATCCAACACTTTCCCTACTGTTGCACTCGTTGGAGTGGGAATAATAAATTATTTCCCTCTGCTATCCAACACTTTTCGTACTGTTGCACTCCTTGCAGTGGGAATAATTATTTTATCCCCTCCGCTATCCAACATTTTCCCTACTGGTGCAGTTAATGCACTGTAAAATGTAGTTTAAAAAGAATAAAAATATTTTAAGATTTTAATTTATTATATATATATTTTATTTATATTTTTATGTTACAGGTGTATGTATATATATATATCAAGAACCACAATCCTGATGAAACATCCTCCTTGAACGAGAAATCAGGTACGAACCACCAGATAAATTGAATATCGTGCTTTATTTGTGGATATCAGTAGCATGACGCGTTTCGACCGAGTTTCCCCGGTCTTGATCACATATATATATGTATTTATAATTTTTTTAATGTTTGTAACATTTTATAATTTAATCAAATAATTATGTATTAATATTAAGTAAATATATATATATTATATTTTATATATGCATGTTTACTTTATTTTTACATTATATTTATTACTTATAATTTTTAACATTTTCTAATAATTGTAACTGTTTTTTTTAATTAATGTATTATTTAATTTATTTTACATTATTTTGTATACATTTTTTAAAAAACGATATTTTTAACAACGATATTTTTAACAATGATATTTTTTTCTCAATATTTTAGTACTTACCACTATAAAGATAGGATGTCGATATTCTTGACAACGATATTTTTGACACAATATTTCTGTAGGTCGATAATCTGGTGGTCGATATTATGTCAGTGATCCTTTATCAGTATGTAGATACCATGGAAGCTAGGGATTGTTATGTCTGCATACAGTTACCCGCTTCAGCAGCTGAGGGCATCACTTACCACCATTTACCTTTAACGTATGGTATTAGTTGTAGTCTGCTTCTTAGTATATTTTACAACAAAAATAATTTGGAGTACTACCTTTCGAATGTTGATTCAGTGCTTTCAGACATGCCCTCATTTAAGCATCTGAATAAGCATACAGGTGCTAAGAAAGCTGAATTTGTTGGCAGATACTTCATTTCACCCCAGTCCATAGATACCGCTTATGCACACTGACAAACTCTAACTTGGGCACTCACAGGGATTGAAAAGAAATTCATTGACCAGGTGGAATATAGGTTTAGGGCAGGGGTGGCTACTGCTGACATTGGGTTTCGCACCCAGGAGTGGACACAAGAGGAAAAGGATTGGAAAACAGCAGGAGAGACAGGGGCTTTTTCTCTAGATTGGCAAAGTAAAGGGAGATTGTGTATATACCACAAACAGACAGACCATAGTTCTATATTTGTAGGGAAGAGTGTATGAGATCATACCTTTGAAGTCCGTGGGTCATGGAAATTGTATGTGGATGGGAGAGACCCAGTGATTCCTGGAATTTATTACACATGTGGGAAGAATGCTTACTTCAAGTTACCCAGTAGATTGTATGGAACTTGTTATCTAGGAGTGGTATTTCCAAAGATTTATCATGTGAATGATTTTGATCATCCGGTTTGGGGGGAGACCTCAAGACATAAGCGTGGTCTGAGTGCTGGAGAAATTGTGGGGGATATTTTTGGAGCAATCATACCGAGTGTTGGAGTGATACTGAATGATATCAAGATTAGAAAGCTTTCTACTGTAGTTGATAAATTATCAACTAACACAGCTGGATCGCTATTACTAGTCAATGCGGAAATCGTGCTATCAGGTCAATGGCTTTGCAGAATTGTCTTGCTTTAGATTTGTTGCTCGCCAAAGAGGTCGGGGTCTGCCGGATGTTGAAGGTCCAACAGTGCTGTACTTATATCCCTGATAAGAGTAGAGACCTGCAAAAATATATAACCAACATCACGGACCTTCACCAGAACCTACATGGGTTGGCAACTGAAAGGGTTTGGGATTCAGTTGGAAATGGATTTAGTGCTATTGGCATGTGGTTTGCAAATTTGGGGAGTGGCCTAGTTGGGTCTATTCTGAAACCACTGTTTATAATTGGCCTTTGTGTGCTTACCTTTTTCCTTTTAGTGAAGTGATACCAAAAATATTGAGAAAGGAAAATAGAGAGCCAGAGAAGGGGTGAAATGCATTTGGAGAATGCCAGATATGAGTATTACATTGATCTGAAGAAATTGGAGAATTTTAAGAGAAAACTGCATGCAACCATGACGGTTTAGATTGGCCCATCAATGAGCACATCTGATAGAATGTAGAGATTGTTGATGGCTTGATACGCCATCAGAGGGGGGATTAGAGAAGCATAGTTTCTCCTTTGTTTGTTTCAGCTTTCTTTTGATAGAGGAGTGCAATATAGCCATGAGTAGTTTGTACTCACATACACTTTATGTGACTAATTTTGAAACTAAGAGGGTTTATATTCAAGATGTCGTAGACTCTTTCATCTTATAATGTATGTTGTGTGTAATAGAGATATATCTGACAACTTCGGACTTCACATTAACACCCAAGAATAGTTTAACATTGAAAGTGTTGTGAACTAGTTATAATAAAATTGACATAACAATGTAGTAAAACTTGGGTATTCATGATATTGTGGATAGTAAAATAACATGTTTTATGGGTCACAGAGAAGCTGCTTTGAAATCTCTGTGATGCTTTTTTAGCCAGAGCAGTAGACCTGAATTGTATTCCTGCTTCTTTTCCCTGACTAGCATCTAAAGTTATTTTGATGCACTGTGAAAGGATGCATGTATTTGTGTTCCCACTGCAGGTGGACAAGACATCGTTAGTTTAGAGAAGGGCCCATTGTTCAGTTAGGACTGGGAAGGAATGCAATTGTGAAGACACAACAAATTTTTGTGGGAGATAGAGATGGCACTAAGGACATGAGGGGAGTTTACAGTGTGAAGCAGAAGGTGGAGAAAGGAGCCAATGAGGCTTCTGGGATAATGGTAAATTACTTTACAGTTGGGTGATGCCAGTACCGGATGGCTGCTTTATACTTATGAAGTTAGGCACAGCTGACACTTTTCTTGCAGATCTTTCGAGGTACAGACCTCTCTAAGGGCTTGTGGCAATAGGCTACATGACCCACTGTCTGAGTTTCCCTTAGAAGGGCTCTGACGACTGACACCTTTTGTGCTTCCCTTGAATCTTATTAGTATTTTTCCCCTCTCTGTAGTGTAGGGATAGTTAGGGTACGTAGGCCTTAACTTTTCCAAGGACTTCAATGCAATCTAATTTACATTTTTGCCTTCTAATAACCATGGTGGCTATAATTGAACTTGTAGTTTTTTGTTCTATAGGCTTTTTTGGCTTCATCCTATTTTCTCTGTATTTCTATACTATTGTGCTTAGATTGAAATATCTGAGCCTGTTTCAAAATCTACAACAACTTGATTAACGACTATCTAGCAGAGGACTTGAGTTACTGAGACATTTCTGTTTCTGCGTGGGTGAATTGAGGAGTTCCTTACCTCTCATGCCACTTAACAAGAACCATTAACCTAGAATTGGGAAGACAAGTTTCCGGGCTAGCAATAGTGACATCTAGTGAGTCAGTGAATGGTTTAACTGCTAGCTGTTAGGGTATGCTTTGACATAGGACAGTGGCAACTAGTAACAGTCCGTGTATTAGTCAACAGAGGCCAGAGAAATGAGTATGGGTGTAGGCTTGGAAAGTGGGAAGTGACATATAATAGCAGTTAGTGTATGCTTCCGAGGAGGGCAGTAACACATTGTAGTAGTCAGTGAATGTTTTGCATAGCGCAGTGATATCTAGTAATAGCTGGAGATTGCTTCCGCAGGGAGTTAGGGCACCAATTAACCATTAGTGAATGCTTTTGACAGAGGACAGGGACAACTTGTAATAGTGAATGCTTTGACACAGGACAGAGACAACTTGTAATAGTGAATGCTTTGGCAGAGGGCAGGGACACCTTGTAATAGTAAATGCTTTGTCAGAGGGCAGAGTCACCTTGTAATAGTAAGTGCTTTGACAAAAGTCTGTCATTTGCAATAATAGTAAATGCCTTGGCAGAGGGCAGGGACACCTTGTAATAGTGAATGCTTTGACATAGGGCAGGGACACCTCGTAATACTAAGGGGCCGATTCCGATCTCGGTCGGAGGCGCACCCAATACCATTCGGTCGGGAAAAAAGCCATGCGAAAGCCTGTTTCCCGACCGAACCGTCTGCTGGGTCCGGCCGAGCGAGTACGACGCGAGTTCGCCGACCGACTCGTCCGGGCGACCCGACCGCTCCGACCGACTCGTACCCGGATCGTACCGCTCCGACCGACTCGGTCGGACCCGGTCCGCACCGCGCAATGGAGACGTTTTCCGGCCGGGTAAGTACGATGCGCACCTCGACCGCTCCGACCGACTCGCGCCGTCCGACTCGAACTCGCTGTCGGAGCCGTACTTTGGGGGTCCGTGTCGGACCCCCTGTACTGCAGCTACCGTGCGAGGCGCACACAGGGGGACCCATGGGTCCCCCTACCTGTGCGTGTGCGCCGCGAAGCGCGCCGCGGCGTACTCGCTGTAGAGGCGCCCTTGTCCGCCTCGCACCCATTGAGGCAATAGGAGCCCGCGTACGCGTTGTACGACCGGCTCCCATTGAGTTCAATGGAGTCCGACCGACTCGTGTCCGATAACATACGGACGCATCGGACTCGTTCGGTCGGACTGCACGGGTCCGATTCGGTCGGAAATCTCTCCGGGTCCGGCTCGGTCGGAGAAATTTCCGGCCCGAATCGGAATCGACCCCTAAATGCTTTGATGGAGGGCAGAGACACCTTGTAATAGTACATGCTTTGATGGAGGGCAGAGACACCTTGTATTAGTAAATGCTTTGAAAGAGGGCAGGGACACCTTGTAATAGTGAAGGCTTTGACAGAATAAGGGACACCTTGTAATGGTAAATGCTTTGACAGAGGGCAGAGACACCTAGTAATAGTAAATGCTTTGTCAGAGGGATGTGATTCGTAGTAATAGTGAATGCTTTGGCAGAGGGATGTGATTCGTAATAATAGTGAATGCTTTGGCAGAGGGATGTGATTCGTAGTAATAGTGAATGCTTTGAAGGAGGTCAGGGACACCTCGTAAAAGTAAATGCTTTGAAAGAGGGCTGTGATTTCTAGCAATAGTAAATGCTTTGACAGAGCGCAGGACACCTTGTAATAGTGAATGCTTTGAAAGAGGGCTGTGATTCCTAGTACTAGTGAATACTTTGACAGAGGGCAGATACACCGTGTAATAGTGAATGCTTTGACAGAGGGCAGTGACACTTTGTAATAGTGAAAGCTTTGACAGACGGTTGTGATTTCTAGTAATAGTGAATGCTTTGAAATAGGGCTGGACACTGGCTGTGATTCCTAGTACTAGTGAATGCTTTGACAGAGGGCAGATACACTGTGTAATAGTGAATGCTTTGACAGAGGGCAGTGACACATTGTAATAGTGAAAGCTTTGACAGACGGCTGTGATTCCTAGTACTAGTGAATGCTTTGACAGAGGGCAGATACACCGTGTAATAGCGAATGCTTTGACAGAGGGCAGTGACACTTTGTAATAGTGAAAGCTTTGACAGACGGTTGTGATTTCTAGTAATAGTGAATGCTTTGAAATAGGGCTGGACACCTTGTAATAGTGAATGCCTTGACAGAGGGCTGTGATTCCTAGTAAAAGTGAAAGCTTTGACAGAGGGCAGGGACACCTTGTAATAGTGAAAGCTTTGACAGGGGGCAGGGACACCTTGTTATAGTGAATGCTTTGACAGAGGGCTCGGGCAACTTGTAATAGGGAATGCTTTGACGGAGGGCAGAGACACCCTGTTATAGTGAATGCTTTGACAGAGGGCAATGGCACCTTGTAATAGTGAATGCTTTGACAGATGCTCGGGCATCTTGTAATAGGGAATGCTTTGACGGAGGGCAGAGACACCTAGTAATAGTGAATGATGCTTTGACAGAGGGCTGTGATTCCTAGTAATAGTGAATGCTTTGACAGAGAGCAGGGGCACCTTGTAACAGTGAATGCTTTGACAGAGAGCAGGGTCACCTTGTAACAGTGAATGTTTTGATAGAGGGCTGTGATTCCAAGTAATAGTGAATGCTTTGGCAGAGAGCAGTGAATCCCAAACAGAGTGAATGCTTTGACAGAGGGCAGGGACACTAGCAATAGTGAATGCTTTGGCAGAGGGCTGTGATTCATAGTTATAGTGAATGCTTTGACAGAGGCAGGGACTACTTGTAACAGTTAGTGAAATGGTATGATATGATTGATGTGATCGGATGTGATGTGATATGATAGGAAATATTTATTAAGTGCACTATCATTCAAGACTGAGAATCCTGGTGCTAGCTCAGCAGCAAACAAAGTAAACCTTCTGCTAACACAGAAGACTATAGTATTACAATCCGAAGGAAGTAAAGTAAAAACTTGAAGTCAGTCAGTCAGAGGCCTGCAGAAATAATCGGATAGAGAGAAAAGCCAGGTTTTGGGAAGTTGCAGTGTTGTAAATCTGAGTGAGTGGGACAAGAAGCTGATTCCTGATTTGGCAGAGGGCCGTGATACTCAGTAATTATTAGTGAGTGCCTCAGGCTTTTTTCAAAGGTTTCTACCAACTCCTGAACTACATCAAGGACTGCTAAAGTGCAGGACATCTTTGGCACATTTTGTAACTATTGTGCCACATTCTTCACTAATTACTTTTTACCACTACTTCCTTGGTCAGGAATTATTTAGTTGAGTCTATAGTGCTGCCTGGTAGAAACCTCTTTGCTCACTTCTCACTGCTTACACTCACTCCCTCACTCACACACTCTTCCACTCACACTCATCTCCTTTACCTCTCATGTCTAACCTAGAACTCTTTCATGCACATCCAGAGTAAGGGACAACTCAAGCAGGGCAGCCTTACTGGGCTACTCTTCTCACACCTCTTATGTGAGTGTGGATGGTAAATGATTTCACCCACCTGCTAACATAATCCTTGGCTCTTCTACTGGTGGTGCAAATAGGTAAACCAATTTTTACCTATTGTGATTATAGTTTATGGTTAGATGAGTTGGGAACTGTACAGAACCCACAGTCTTGTTTCATGTGAACCACCAAAGCTACTAAAAGATCATTGTTTGGAAGCACTGCTACTGATTTCAATAAGTTTTCAAACTAACTGAAAGGTAAAAGTCCTTTTCTCCATATGCAAACCTACACAACCAGTAATTTCTCTAAGACGAAGTCAATGATCTGACAGTTTGGAAGAAAGATAATACATTGAAGTAACACACTTAATTTTGGACTTGTTATATTTTTTTATACTTATGAAATAGAAAAATCTGGTTTTGTGACACACTGTAAAAAGTAATTTAGTAGTTGTGACATTTTAATCATTCATCATAATCAATTGACTAGTGTGAAAAAATGGTCAAAGAAAGGCCTGCTGCCTTATGACATTTTCTCGCACATGTAAGATGTCAAGTTGTTAATAACAGGGGGCTTAAAAAGTGCATACATGTCCCGATTCCTTGTGTCAGAAAGCAGCATACGCATGCACACACAGAGAGGATGAACATTTCCGGATGCATTCATGTGTGGGATGGAGGTGTGGTGGGTTTTGCAGACCTGCCAACCTGTATACATATTACTGTGTGAGGAGGGGGTGGGAACTTGTAAGGGGCGGTGCCACGTGCCGAGACCTACCTAAGAGGCACTCTGCCCTTGACCAAGCCCACCACCCCGTCCTTTCCCCCAAAAAACAAAGGGTCACTGAGGCTGTCGCCGATGTCCTGGGGTGTTTTCACACCACTTAATTGACAGTGACTGTTCAAAGCCTCAACAGGTGAGCTGGAAATCCACTCTCTGCAGTGGGTTACAGCTCGCCTTGCCTGCCACCATGTGATTTCGCCTCCTCACCCGGTGACTGTGTGAAGGAAGCCAAAATCATGTGACACACGGAGGCATTATGTGAGTTGGCAAGTCTGGTGTTGAGCAGTGATGTCTTGTTTCACTTTCTTGCTATGATCAGTAAACCTTTTTGTCGAGCCCCTGTGTGCAAGAACAAGTCGCGCTTCCAATCTCTGGAAGTGACAGGATGTGCATACTGCCCCCCTTAATGTTTTGTAGGCTGCATCCAGAAGGAGAATCCCACACACTATAGCTCTGAAGAAGTGTCTACTAGGTAGCTGGCCATTTCAGGAGTAGTTAGTGTAGAGTCAGAAAGTTGAGGGTGGAGTTGTGGTGCCCTTGGAGGGTGCATACGGACTGGAAATTGTTTCTCATCATTATGTGTTCTGCCACACAATGACAAATTTTCTTTACCTCACATGTTCCCTTTCCTTAGCATGACCATGGAAGGAACGCTTACTCGTGTATGCCAAACCCCAAACTGTTACCTTTCACTGATGTTTTAAGTTTGCTCAATTTATGGGAAACTGCTGGAATTGCTATGCTGGGGCTTATTGCTGTCAGGAATGTCATACATGAAGCTTATAAATACTGAGGAGAAAGTAATTCCACTCAATAAGCAACACCCTCTCCAAGAGCAAGGAACAACTACCTATATGTCCAGACAGAAACTTGCAACAGTGTACAAGATTTGCACCTATCTTAAGCCACTTCAAGTTGATCTCAGTTTGTTCCTCTACCCATGACTTTAATGCAGTACAATAATTTGTCAGTACTTGACAGTCTCTGATGGCAACTTTTGGTTTCATATTGCTTTGAGTGACAACATCATATTAAGCTTTGATGCATGAAATCCTATGAGTGGTTTAAACCTCCCACCCTGAGGCATTTATATCTTTAACATAAATCTCTTCAGGAAGTACATTAATGATAGTGGCTAGAACATCGACTTATATTTGACGGTTCGTTTGGTGAAATGAATGAGATTGAAGACCGCAATGGCCCTTAGAAAATATTCAAAATCAGAGGGGCCGATTCCGATCTCGGTCGGAGGCGCACCCAATACCATTCGGTCGGGAAAAAAGCCATGCGAAAGCCTGTTTCCCGACCGATCCGTACAGCACACCGAACGAGCAAGTACGATGCGCACAACAGCAAAAATCCCGGCCGAGCCGTACTCACCCAAACCAGGTCCTGTTCTCCGACCGAGGCGAATCCGGAAACGCCGAATCGAGTCGCACGGAAGGGAAAATGCAGCCCCGTCCGGCCGGACAAGTACGATGCGCTTTCCGTACGCGCCGAACCCGTCGCTACGCACGGCACGTCAAAGCATCCGGGAGAGGCGCACATAAGCTCCGAATCGCGCCACAACACGATCCACGGCTACGAGACGAACACAGCACCGACGAGGACGACGCGAGCGACGAGGACGAAGCCAAGCGACGAGGACGACGCGAAGCAACGAGAAGGACGAACGACACGAACCAACCATGAATCCCTTCGTCCCGATCATACCAATATTCTACATCTACTACCGGAACAGGCACGGACGCGTACGGCGCAGAAGGTAAGTCAGACACCAACCACAAAACACATACAACACGTACACGACACATCACACACATACACTGGGAATCTGAATATACTTACACCAGCAACAGCAGCACCATAGGGGCGGGATGCCCATCACCAATGCCACATATGCACACAGGGGCCTGAATGCGCGCCACCACCCCAACCCAGGGGGGCTGGATGCCAACCACCACAACCACCCTTAGCCAGGGGGTGCCAGATGCCCACCACCACTACCACCCTTAGCCAGGGGGGCTGGATGCCTACCACTACTACCACCCTCACCCAGGGCGGGCTGGATGCCTACCACCACCCTTAGCCAGGGGGGCTGGATGCCTACCACTACTACCACCCTTAGCCAGGGGGGCAGGATGCCCACCACTACTACCACCCCCACCCAGGGGGGCTGGATGCCTACCACTACTACCACCCTCACCCAGGGGAGTAGGATGCCCACCACTACTACCACCCCCACCCAGGGGGCAGGATGCCTACCACTACTACCACCCTCACCCAGGGGGGCAGGATGCCCACCACTACTACCACCCTTAGCCAGGGGGCTGGATGCCTACCACCACCCTTAGCCAGGGGGGCTGGATGCCTACCACTACTACCACCCCCACCCAGGGGGCAGGATGCCTACCACTACTACCACCCTCACCCAGGGGGGCAGGATGCCCACCACTACTACCACCCTCACCCAGGGGGGCAGGATGCCCACCACTACTACCACCCTTAGCCAGGGGGCAGGATGCCCACCACTACTACCACCCTTAGCCAGGGGGGCTGGATGCCTACCACCACCCTTAGCCAGGGGGGCTGGATGCCTACCACTACTACCACCCTCACCCAGGGGGGCAGGATGCCCACCACTACTACCACCCTTAGCCAGGGGTGCCAGATGCCCACCACCACTACCACCCTTAGCCAGGGGGGCTGGATGCCTACCACTACTACCACCCTCACCCAGGGGGGCAGGATGCCCACCACTACTACCACCCTTAGCCAGGGGGCAGGATGCCCACCACTACTACCACCCCCACCCAGGGGGCAGGATGCCTACCACTACTACCACCCTCACCCAGGGGGGCAGGATGCCCACCACTACTACCACCCTTAGCCAGGGGGGCAGGATGCCCACCACTACTACCACCCTCACCCAGGGGGCAGGATGCCCACCACTACTACCACCCTTAGCCAGGGGGCAGGATGCCTACCACTACTACCACCCTCACCCAGGGGGGCAGGATGCCCACCACTACTACCACCCTTAGCCAGGGGGCAGGATGCCTACCACTACTACCACCCTCACCCAGGGGGGCAGGATGCCCACCACTACTACCACCCTCACCCAGGGGGCAGGATGCCCACCACTACTACCACCCTCACCCAGGGGGGCAGGATGCCCACCACTACTACCACCCTTAGCCAGGGGGCAGGATGCCTACCACTACTACCACCCTCACCCAGGGGGGCAGGATGCCCACCACTACTACCACCCTCACCCAGGGGGCAGGATGCCCACCACTACTACCACCCTTAGCCAGGGGGCTGGATGCCTACCACTACTACCACCCTTAGCCAGGGGGGCTGGATGCCTACCACTACTACCACCCTCAACCAGGGGGGCAGGATGCCTACCACTACTACCACCCTCACCCAGGGGGGCAGGATGCCCACCACTACTACCACCCTTAGCCAGGGGGGCTGGATGCCTACCACCACCCTTAGCCAGGGGGGCTGGATGCCTACCACTACTACCACCCCCACCCAGGGGGCAGGATGCCCACCACTACTACCACCCTCACCCAGGGGGGCAGGATGCCCACCACTACTACCACCCTTAGCCAGGGGGCAGGATGCCCACCACTACTACCACCCTTAGCCAGGGGGGCTGGATGCCTACCACTACTACCACCCTCAACCAGGGGGGCAGGATGCCTACCACTACTACCACCCTCACCCAGGGGGGCAGGATGCCCACCACTACTACCACCCTTAGCCAGGGGGGCTGGATGCCTACCACCACCCTTAGCCAGGGGGCTGGATGCCCACCACTACTACCACCCTTAGCCAGGGGGCAGGATGCCTACCACTACTACCACCCTCACCCAGGGGGGCAGGATGCCCACCACTACTACCACCCTTAGCCAGGGGGCAGGATGCCCACCACTACTACCACCCCCACCCAGGGGGGCAGGATGCCCACCACTACTACCACCCTTAGCCAGGGGGCAGGATGCCTACCACTACTACCACCCCCACTCATAGGATGGACAATGCATGACACAACAAGCACACCACAACCTAGGGAATGCAAGATTAAGACATCCCCCCACCACCATGACAAGCGTGTGAGCAGGCTGTGTCAAATGCCTACAACACCGAACATGACATTGAACATACAATGTGACCCCCTAGCACATGTGCCACACATATATGTGTGTGGCACCCACAATGCAAGCAGCCCATGACCATTGTGGCAATGGGGCCTAAACCCCCATCATCACAGTGACCAAAAGGCAAGTGTGGGGTCCATAGCTGAAGCACATTTTGACCATTGTGGCAATGGGGTCTAAACCCCCATCATCACAGTGACCAAAAGGCAAGTGTGGGGTCCATAGCTGAAGCACATTTTGACCATTGTGGCAATGGGGTCTAAACCCCCATCATCACAGTGACCAAAAGGTAAGTGTGGGGTCCATAGCTGAAGCACAGTTTGACCATTGTGGCAATGGGGTCTAAACCCCCATCATCACAGTGACCAAAAGGCAAGTGTGGGGTCCATAGCTGAAGCACATTTTGACCATTGTGGCAATGGGGTCTACACCCTCATCATCACAGTGACCAAAAGGTAATTGTTGACAAAGAAAGAGCTGCAACTGCCAAACTGCATGGATCATTCCTGGTCACAGAACCAAAAACTCATCTGTGGCAAAGTAGTGTATGTGTCCCATTGCAACATAAATTGGGGGAGCCAAATACTGCAGTGCAAATGAAACATTCCTTTGGCCATGTGCAGACAAACAACACCCATGGGGGCTGAGACCGTCAACAGTCATCAATGACACAATGACAGAAGTGACCATCAGAATGCAGAACCACATATTTGCACCAATGGGCACACAAATGCAGATACCCTGTGGAGACAGCAGATGTGAGGTGAACAGATACCATACCATGGCAGCAATGGGACACACAAACCATGATCACTGTGCTGACCGATGACCTAGGAGTCCCAGGGACAGCAGGGGAAACACACCAAACAACATACAGCCAATGGCACACCCAAGATATGCCAATGCAGTGGTGCAGATGCACAAACACAAACAGGCAGACCAACACTGTCATCATACACAGCAGGTGAGGGGTGGGGGTGCCATTGTCCCCAGGCAACAACACAACACATGAGGAGAGCTGAATACCAATCATACAGATGTGCATACACTGCCACACTAAGGTAACTCATGGATCCAAATCCCCTATGTGGGCAAGCAGGCATTGACAGGTGAGAGGGAGCACAAAACACACATGTCACACAGGCACGTAGGAACAACAACTGACACAGCAAGTCACAGACACACCACAGCACCACCCCCAGGGCCCCCACAATGTGGTGACCCTGGGCTGAAGAAAAATACCACTGTGATGACAAAGCTAAATGTCGTTCACACTGTGAACCACAGTCAGGTGTCCTGAGCAACTAACTACCATCACACCTACACAAGCACAAATCAATCAGCATGGCCAGTAAGCCAAGGCCAACATGGAGGCAGGGGACTAGCCGGGCAACAACTCTCATCTGCACACACTCAAGACCACACCCCTCGACCTCCAACAATGTGCAGCAGTGAAGTACACATGCACTGGTGACATTGCACATGCACCCATGACTATTCCAGGGTGCTGGGTGGGAACCAAGGTGTAGAAACACATCACACATGGACACTCAACAAGACTCCTGAATGTCTGACACACTGCACACTACGCTGTACATGGACATGACGGCAATACCACACCGACCAATGGGATCCCAGCCACAGTCACACACCAATGAAGAAGCCAAGGTCACCCACAAAGAACACACATAGACAACAACCAACATTGCAGCCCGGACCCTAAGGAGTGCCAGCAGTCACACACACAACGTGTCACAATCACTGAAAGATAACACAAACTGGAAATCACATGACAGGGGCAAACAACAAGTGCCAAAGGGAAACCTGACTGTGACCCATCTGCGTCAGCACACAAACTCTGCCCTGACAGCAAACACACCTATGGGTGACACCCTGATGACCAGTAATGTGCCATGCACCCACATCACAGAGAACACAGGGAGAAGACTTTGGGGGAACATAGCTCAAGTCAGCAAGCATCACAAACAGGTACAACACTAGGGATCACAGCATGCGCAGATGAATGGAAGTGAACACACAGACATGCACATACAACACACACCTTGGGCGCAGGCAATGTCACACGTGTACACACTGCCATGAGGGGACTCCACTCCTGTGTGAGGAAAGCTGTGCCATATGTTGCCTCAGTAGGGCCCCATCATGTCAGCTGAGCACTTGGTCACACAATCAACAATTAGCACCAAATGAGGGCTCCCATCACATCAGCCTGGTCATGGATGTGCCAACGGAATCATCAGCACAGATCCAACACACTTGTATAGCAATGTTGCACTGACTACACGGATGAGTCCCTCCCCATTGATGCCCAAACCTGCATGTCCACTGGAGATGGCAACACGGTCATGGAAGTAGACAAATGCAACGATGGCAGGCACAACAGATGTGCAGGGGTGGAAGCCACAGATATGAAATTGCCAATGTAAGTAGGAAACCCATTGCCAAATACTGAACACATGACACCCTCAGATGCTGCTATTGATGACATGGATACACCCACATGATAGGACACATTCCCCCTGGACCACATGGGTTCCTGCACAGTAACACTTCATAATCATGAGACCAGATATCACCATCACTGCAGCAAGGGCATGGTTAGCTGCACCAACAACATGTACATCTGAAGCATGAGCACTAGAGAAAAGAAAGTTGCTTTATTCAGCATATGTGTTGAGGCCAAACGAAGTCCTGAAAAAAGAGCAAAGGCCAATGGCCAGTCCATTGTCAAAGTTCAAACAGGGTGACACTGGCAGATGTCACCCTACGCATGCCTGCACAATACCAGGGACAATCCACTAGGAGGGGCAACCGGGGGGCAGGCCAGGCACCGCAGGGACAGGATCAGGGCTCACCAGGGGGAGTCAGGGAAGGGGTGGTGGGTGCTGGAGAGCCACTGACAACTGCAGTGGAGGTGTCTGACATGGTGTGTGCCAGCACAACTGGGGGCATGACACAGATGTCGTGGGTGCCGGCACAACTGCAGTGGACCCTGCAGATGGGGTGGACAGGTCCGCCACTGCAGTGCCCAAGTCAGACAGGGCGGTAGTGGACTCCACTGCAGTGCCTACCTCCAGGGGAGGAGAATGGGGAACAGGCAAGGTGGGTTGGACAGAGGGGGGGACACCCTCACCACATCAGTGGCACAGACAAGCGCAGCGGGGGTGTGGTGCTGGGAGAGCAAGTGGCAGGGGGAGAAGGCCGGAGCATCTTGGGGATGGTATATCTGTGGGTGGGGGAACCTGGGGCAGGGTGTGGTGGGGGCACCTGTGCAGTGGGGGCCTGAGGGATGGAGGACGGAGACCTTGTGCCTGAGCTGCAGGGCGGTGGCGGGGTCTTGCTCTTAGCACTCCGGGGGGACTTGCGGGTGGGGGCCTCAGTCCGTCTGCGCCTGGGGGAGGGTGTCCGGGGGCGAGGGGCACTCTGCTCCGTGTGGGTGGGCTTCCTCTTCCCCCGGGATGCTGGAGCAGCTTCATCGGTGGGGAAGAGGCCGAGGTCACAGAGGAAGAGCTGCTGTGACTTTGGGGTTGCAGGTGAGGCAAGGGAGGGTGCTTTGGAGGGAGAGGGAACTGAGGACTGCGCAGTGCATGTGGATGCGTGTGTGTGTTCCAGGGCCCCATCCCCTGTGAGTCTGGCTTCAGTCCCCTGAATGTGCTTGCGTGTGCGTTTTGTCATTGGCGTGTGTGTCAGTGTGCTGGATGTGTGTGTGCTGGTGTGTGCCAGTGTGTGTGTGCCTGGGATGGGTAAGGTGCTGGGGAGTGTGGATGGAGCAGAGGCAGGAGGGGTGAGGGACCGTTTGAGGAGGGACACTGCTGCCGTCAGGGAGGAGTCCATGGACCTATTGCCCCTCTGTAGGTCAGACATGCCCGATGAGATGCCCTCCATGAACGACACCAGCTGAGTCAACAGCGCGGTGTGCGCATGGAGGACACTCAGCATGGCTGTCTGCCCTACATGGAGCTGGCGAAGGAGGTACACAGACTCCTCACTCAGGGCAGCAGGGGACACAGGGGCAGGGGTGCGGTGCCTGGCCCAAAGGAGACACGCTCCCGGACATGGGAGCCTCCACGGACCTGGGGAATGGGAGCCGATGGGAGGGCGGTGGTGGTGCTGGTGGTGGCGGGGACAGCAACACTAGCTGGGGTGTGGTGGCTGCTGACACCCGCCTCCACAAGGGAGTCATCCTCCGAGTTGCTCTGGTCCTCAGCTGAGGTGGATGCTGCTGAGGACTCCTCGGTGTGGCTCCCTCGCCCTCCGTGCCACTGGGTCCCTCCGACCACTCCTCGGCTGCTGACCCAGTCTGGCTCTCCGGCTCCTCCTGGTCCGTGGAGCTGTCCCCTTCCGTGGCCGTGGATGTATCTGCAAACAATGGGGAAACAGACAGACATCAGTCACCTGCACATAACGCACACACCACTGTGAGCACAGCACATCACAGAGCAAGCCCTGGCATCATTAGTTGTACATTGCTAAAAGTGCACTAATTGAACAGGAGAAGTCAATTGTCAGTCTGATGCCAAGCATGGCACTCACATCCCACATGGCCTTGCACCCATCTGTCTGGTGTCTGTTGGATTGCAACACCCCAGTGTTGACACATGCACCAAGTACACAGTAGTTGGACAGTGCAGAGAACACGGTGTGGACACATCACAGCTCTTGCCACTGAGTCAGTACAGGTTTACGGATGTAAGGGATGCCCAGAGTCAAATAGGAAATGCATGTGATGCATACCAGCGACAGACACCATGATGCACCCATGTCCTGATAGCCAGCGCCACTATGGTGTGCATGTAGCACAAGTCACTCCCCTGCAGGATCACCAATCAGTAGACACATGCCATGGCGGAGGCATGACTGCAAAGTCATACATCACTGTCTCAGTGATGTATGACTTTGCAGCCAGACAACAACACTCTGCACTGTGTCACAATAGTAGGTCATGGGGAATGCAAGTCCTGGAGCTGCACAAGTGCACATGTACATCCCCCCCACAACACATCCTCTTAACCCTCATCTGTCCAGGTCATACCTATTGGACATATGGGAGACCTGTGACACTACCCTCTGAACCTGAGCCCCTCACACTCTGCTGTGCATGGGGAACAGCTGCCTGAACTTCACATTTACATGCCCCAGTCTGCATGGGCAGCTGATCAGACACCTATGTGTCACACAAGTATCGTCTCCTATGGTCACATCTCCAGTGGCATGCTGAGCCCCTACCAAGAAACTCCACAGCAGTCCTGGCGACTAATCCACAGCACACTGACACAGAGGCAGACACCTGAGGGGCAAATCACTGTGCACAATGTGTCCTCTGATACACGGGAGTGGGAGTACAGAGTGTATTGTATGGCCTGGAGTAGGCATGACTGTCCAGCCCCACATGAATGAGGGATGAGCCCTGGACTGTAGGCAGCTGGCTAAGTATGTGTGACACACGTCATATACATACTCCTGGGGCCCAAACATTGTTCCCACCCGCAGCATGGGTGTGTGCCAGGTACCCCAGCCACATGTGGTGGATCAGCTCAGCAATTGGACCACAGATCAAAGTAACACGCTGAATACATGTCAGAATACAGGCATTGTGTAAGCAATGGACCCACCCATGATGCCCACCACAGAGTCAGGGAAACAGATGCTGTCTCCCACCTTGAGTCAAGCAAACTGCAAGGACACAGTCCTAAGTGACAGAATTCCCTGCATGTAAGGGCCACACCTGGGTATCAGATGAGGAGTGGGCAGTGCACAATAGAGGGACATGGCTCCTGGACAACATGACTGCTGTACTGTGGCAGTTCAACCTGGCCCGAGGAGGGCACATAACATGTTAGACAGAGTACACAGTGCAGTCTTTGACTCACCCCTCCTTGCTGCTCTCTGGCCTTCAGATGCCCATCCAGGTCTGGAAAGACCACTGCCAGGATCCTGAGCATGTGGGGGTCAGGGTCCGTGTTCCGCCCCTCCTGCGAGGAGGCGACAGCTTCAGCTGGACCCGTGCAATCCTCCGGGTCCAGCCCCGAAGGTCCTGCCACCTCTTTTGGCAGTTGCGGATCCGGCGCTTGTAGACCCCCACGGACCGGACAGCCCGGACGATGTCCTTCCAGATCTCATGCTTCCGATGGGCAGAAGCCTGTCAGGATGACAAAGTGATAAGGACATTACTACACATGCAACATATCCGTGCATGACACAGTTGCATATACATGTCGCAATCACAGGGGCACATGGTGTACCCAGGCAGTGCACGGCTGCCCATGGACAGTTTTCCAGAAGTCACTACATGGTATCATAGCATGGGGAGTAAAACCCTGTTCAGAAGCACTGTCACTGCACCATACCTGTCCAGTGCAAGTCACTACACACTATGGGGGTGACAACTACTCAGTGAGCCTGCTAGCCAGTGGTGTGCTGACTCTCAGCCTTGCTAGTCAGACAAAATGCACATTCAGAAAGGCAGTGCACAGAACACTCACCTGCTCCCCTGGTGTCCCATACAGCTTGCTGTACTGTGGAAGTAGGCTGTCCAGCAGGGCCTGGTTCTCTTCAAGGCTGAAGGCTGGGGCTCTCTCCACAGTACGTGCCATTGCAGGGTCCAGAGGGGCAGAGACAGCAGCAGTGCAGTGGCAGATGTCGTCCTGGAGCATGTAGTGCAGGCAAGTGGGCTCTCAGGGGAACATGCAGCAATATATATGTGCTGGAGAGGCAGATACTGTCCCTTGTGTCCAAAGTGATAGGTCCAAGTCGTTTGCATCTTCTGAATCTGGCCAATCCATGGAATAGCAGCACCAAAACACGCCCACAGCATCCTTCAAATCTTCAACTTCATGACATACATGATTTTGCAACATTGTTGTGGGTGACCAACTGATTTTCCAGCAACCGACTCGTTCGAATATTCGAAAACGCGTCCGTTGCCAGGCAAGCCCATTGTCAATGGGTGCGCACCGATCGGTCCATTGCTGTTCAACGCGCACAGGGGTACAACGCGTACCCGCACACATTGAATGCAATGGGCCGGCCGGAGGCACCGATCGGTCCATTGCTGTTCAACGCGCACAGGGGTACAACGCGTACCCGCACACATTGAAAGCAATGGGCCGGCCGGAGGCACCGATCGGTCCATTGCTGTTCAACGCGCACAGGGGTACAACGCGTACCCGCACACATTGAATGCAATGGGCCGGCCGGAGGCACCGATCGGTCCATTGCTGTTCAACGCGCACAGGGGTACAACGCGTACCCGACACATTGAAAGCAATGGGCCGGCCGGAGGCACCGATCGGTCCATTGCTGTTCAACGCGCACAGGGGTACAACGCGTACCCGCACACATTGAATGCAATGGGCCGGCCGGAGGCACCGATCGGTCCATTGCAGTACAACGCATCACTGTACATGTGACTGGCATATGTCAGCATGCCTGTCTCAGATGGACATATGCCAGCCACAGATAGCTCCCAGGGAGTGAGGGGCACACCTACATCACGACAGCCTGTCCAAACCTTATCATAAGGCATGTAAGGCTGCATTTCCTATTGTGTGTATGTTGGTGTACATGTTGTCCTGTGGGTGTCACCTGTGGGCAGCCACCCCCAGGCTGTGCACGTGTTCATGGGGACAGGATCATGGGTGTTACGTGTACGTGACCACTGTGATGTGCAACTGTTCATATCTGTGCATGTGCCATGGTCACATTTCACAGTGGTGTTTGTGTATGTCATGTCACATACCCCGTGAGTCCCATGTGGGACGGTATGTTTGAGCCAGGGTGTCCCAGTGGCACAATAGTGATGGCCCTCCACAGTCTTTGTGCATGTAGTGTTTACAATGTCTCTGATTTCATGTGCACAATGGGAGACAGTCTCCACATCCACGTTGTGTGTGCATGGACTCTGATGTTGTGCGTGTGTGTCACAGACGTCCATGGCTCTCCTGCCATGGCAAGTGTGGCCACTACCTGTGGGGGTCATGTTTGTTTTGTTGTGGTGTACACATGATACTCCAGGTGATGCCAGTGTCCATGTGGCATTACAGGGTCCCTGGGAATGTGCCTGTCGTTGAGCTGTGGTGCCTGGGGCACATCTGTCCTCACATGTCACTGGGGGGTGACTGTGACACAGCATCATGATATCCAATGGGCCAAACAGGGACAAATTGATGCCACCTGTAGGACCGTGTTGACAGATGTTGGCCATGTATGTACCATAAATGTCGTTCCGGTACTGCACACTTCATGTAGTTGTGCCTCATGATGATGTATGTTGGGATCTTGAGTGTGTTCAATGCCGCATATGTGGGGTGACTGACGATCTTGCTTACTTCTCCTCTGCACTGCAGGGCTCCTGCTGTCCATCGGCCATTCCCAGACCTGGCAACGATGGTGGAACGGGACAGCATCCGACGGTACCGCTTCACCAGGCAGCTGATTGAGGATTTTGCAGTGCAGTTGTCCCCACATTTGCAGCCTGGCCGGCCGTATCCTACAGCGCTGACCCCCAAGGTGAAGGTGATGGCAGCCCTACACTTCTTTGCCACCGGTACCTTCCAACATACTGTGGCGTCTGCTGGTGGGATGTCACAGACCATGTTCAGCCGTGTGCTCCGCGATGTTTTGGCGGCAATGTTGCTCTTCCTGAACCGGTACATCTATTTCCCTAGACTGCGACGACTCACTGACGTGAAGAGTGACTTTTATGCCCTGGGGAGGATGCCGCATGTCATTGGCTCCATTGATGGGACACATGTGGCTTTGGTACCACCACAGGCCCAGGAGCAGGCCTACAGGAACCGCAAGCACTACCACTCGGTCAATGCACTGGTGGTGTGTCTTGCAGACATGACCATCACACACGTGTGTGCCCGTTTCCCTGGTTCAGCACACGATGCCTTTGTGATGAGGAGTAGTCGCATCCCCAGGTTGATGGCACAGATGCAGAACCAGCCTGCCTGGCTTGTCGGTGTGTACTGACTTTGTGCCATTGTGTGTGATCTGATCTGTAGTATTCCGCCCACTTTTCCAAGTCAGCTGATGTGCACTTGTCTGTCCGTAGGTGACTCGGGATACCCCAACATGCCGTGGTTGCTGACACCCCTCAGGAACCCTGTGACACCTGCCCAGATGCGCTACAATGAGGCACATGGTCGGACCAGGAGAGTGATTGAGCGGACCTTTGGTCTCCTGAAGAGCCGCTTCCGCTGCCTGGACAAGACCGGAGGGTCCCTCCCATATGCCCCTGCGAAAGTGTGCAAGATTATCATCGTCTGCTGCATGCTCCACAACCTGGCAGTGCGGAAGGAGTTGCCTCTCATCCAGGATGACGATGACCAACATCCGCCACCTGTGGAGGATCCTGGCCTGGACCACGATGCCAGTGACGATGATGATGATGATGGTGATGGTGATGTCCGCACACAGCTCATCACCAACTTCTTTAGCTGAATGTGAGTATCCTGAGGTGTCATGTCAATGATGTGAGTTGGCATGATGTGTGGGTGGTGCTCTGGTGCTGTTGGAGTGTGTCCATGGGCTACTTGACAGGATGTGTGTTGCGATGTGTGGTGACAGGTGGGCTGTACTCCCCAACAGTGTTGACATGCTAACTTGGTTCTGGGTGGGTATCTTGTAACATGTATTGTGCATGAGTTTTGCTGTTCTGTCCTGTACTGCATTGCTTTTGACTGTGTGTCATTTCTGTCCTTCACAGGGTACTTTCAGATTCGTTTGGTCAACTGTGTCCACCGACGACGTGATTGCACATCCAGGCTGGTAGCTGTTGTGTCCCTACAGGTGATGTGCGCCACACCCATGGACTTCCTTCTGTCTACAGTTGTTGACTGTGTGCCCGCTACCAGGTGGGGTTACCTTGCATCTGTAGTGGTTACGGCATGTTGCTACTGTGTAATAAACCTGTGCTTCACTTAGTGATGTGCGTTGTCTGTGGTCACACATTTGACTGCCATTTGCTTACTGCACCTGTGGGCTACTTGACTACAACTGGGAATGGGTGTGGTGTCTGTGCATTGCACCGTCTTCCCTGGCAACATCAGTGTAGGCAATGAGTCAGATGGCCTAGGTGTGTATGTGTTGTGTAGCCCTGGTGGTGTGTCTCCCTCATATGTGTCACGTTGCCTGTACTCACATGCCTGTGTTGTCCTTGCTGTTGCAGTTCGCATACACTGTGTAATTTTGCAGTTCATCATCCCCATAACAGCACCCACGTTGGAATCACGACAGAGGCAAGTATGGTGTATTAGTGTGTTTATTGTGATAATAGTGCATAGGATGGATTGTGCTGTACATGAATCTTGCAATCCCAAGTTCCTAGATGAATAGAAAGTCCAGGTAGACAGGATCCCCAGTATCGGGGCCACTGTTGTCTGACACATTGTTCCAACTTATACTCCCCATGCAATGTGTGGGAGTAGTGTTGCCATCAACAGGGTGAACAGTCTGTGCACAAAGGCGAAAATCCAGAACAGGTTCAGGCTTCCTGGGAGTTGCGCTTGGCCATCAGCCTCTCACTTTCCCCTCCTCGGACGACCCCTCTTCTTGGGGGGGGCCCTCAAGTGCAGGCTGCTGCGGTGCAGGGGACTCTCCGCCAGAGTCCTCCTCCCTCCCTGTGGCAGTTGCAGTTTGTTCGGTACCAGATGTTGTTGGCACACAGGGAGGTGTGGACTGGTTGCTGTTCATCTGGCGGAGGCATTGTAAAATGTCCCTGTGCACCGCCGTCATCTCATGTAGTACATCCCACTTGGACTCCACGCGGGTCATGTGGGAGTCCACACGTGACATGTGGGAGTCCACACGTGACATGTGTGACTCCACTTGGGACATGTGGGAGTCCAAGCGGGCATGATGGGCAGCCTACTGCTGTTTGATGTCTCTGAGGAGCCCCACTACCTGGCTGAGCTCTCCGGTGCTGGACTGGTACGCATCAGCTATGCGTACCAGTTGTGGGTCTTCATGCACACCAGCAATGTCTGCAAGCAGCGACCTCTGTCTCCCACCCCTCCCACCACCCCTGCTGACATGTGCAGTGTGTGCAGTTGCACGCACAGATAACCCTGGTCCACCTTGGGGGTTGGTGGTGGTGGTGGTGTCCATGGCCCCAGGTTGGTCCAGGGTCACTGCGCTGGTGTTGTTCCTTATTCTGTCCATGTCGGCAGGGATGGTATTCGTGGTGACAGTCGTTGGAGGGGTGGGTGCAGGGGTGCAGCTGGTGGACCTGCTGGTGCTGCAGCTGGTGGTCCTGCTGGTGCAGCATGTTGACTTGCACCGGATGTGCCAGGTTGTTCATCGTCCGAGGAGGACAGAGGCTGTACGACGCCAGTGAGCTCGGCATCCTCTTGAGCCTGGGACTGGGACTCCTCAGCGTCTGCTGCTGTGTCCCTATCATCACCTGTTTTTGGGAGACACAAACAATGTATGTCATGTTTCTGCAGGCATCAGTGGTTGACACACCTGACAGTTGTGACTGTGCCTCGGGGTGCGGGCCTGTACATTGTATTGTCCTAAGTCGTCACAGTCAGGGGTTGATATTGGTGTGGCACATTGTCCTGCATTATTTGGGCATTTCTATGTATTCTCTGGGGTGTGAACATGGTCTGCATTGATTGTGTTTGGTTGACAGCCAGACCTCCTTCCCACCCACCCACCCACCCAGTCAGTTATCCCACCATGGAACGTGCTTGCATTGCAGGGAGTGTAAGTTGTCTCTCAGGATGTCAGTCAGTGGTGTCCTGCTGTTTGTTGGTGCACAGTTGGCAGCAGGGCCTTGTGCTCCCCACAGCAGTAGCCAGTGTCAGCCATCTTGTGAGTCCTTCTCCACTCCCTGTGATGTGAGCATGGTTCAGGGTGGTGTTGATGGGCCAGTTGTGAGGCTGAGCAATGTCTGTGACTACGACTCCCATCATGCTATTGCCTCCACCCCCTTCCCAGCATGCCCATGCTTCCTTCCTTTTGACTCTGCTTCCCTGTGGGGTGGGCTGGCTGTGCTGACAGGATGGCTGGGAGTGTTGTCCTGGCAGTTGTTTGGCTAAGAGTCCCAAGAGTGTCCCTGTGCTTCACACAACATAACCCAGGGTGGTGGTGCTTTGTGGGATCTTGTGTTAGGATGGAGGGCATTGCATTCTACCAGGTGGGTACTGTGGAGTTTGTGTTGGGGGGGGTGTGAGGGGAGGTGCTGGTGACTATAGTCAGTGCTGCAAGTCCCCCTTCCCACCCAGCCAGCCAGATATCCCACCATGGAACGTGCTTGCATTGCAGGGAGTGTAAGTTGTCTCTCAGGATGTCAGTCAGTGGTGTCCTGCTGTTTGTTGGTGCACAGTTGGCAGCAGGGCCTTGTGCTCCCCACAGCAGTAGCCAGTGTCAGCCATCTTGTGAGTCCTTCTCCACTCCCTGTGATGTGAGCATGGTTCAGGGTGGTGTTGATGGGCCAGTTGTGAGGCTGAGCAATGTCTGTGACTACGACTCCCATCATGCTATTGCCTCCACCCCCTTCCCAGCATGCCCATGCTTCCTTCCTTTTGACTCTGCTTCCCTGTGGGGTGGGCTGGCTGTGCTGACAGGATGGCTGGGAGTGTTGTCCTGGCAGTTGTTTGGCTAAGAGTCCCAAGAGTGTCCCTGTGCTTCACACAACATAACCCAGGGTGGTGGTGCTTTGTGGGATCTTGTGTTAGGATGGAGGGCATTGCATTCTACCAGGTGGGTACTGTGGAGTTTGTGTTGGGGGGGTGAGGGGAGGTGCTGGTGACTATAGTCAGTGCTGCAAGTCCCCCTTCCCACCCAGCCAGCCAGCCAGATATCCCACCATGGAACGTGCTTGCATTGCAGGGAGTGGAAGTTGTCTCTCAGGATGTCAGTCAGTGGTGTCCTGCTGTTTGTTGGTGCACAGTTGCCAGCAGGGCCTTGTGCTCCCCACAGCAGTAGCCAGTGTCAGCCATCTTGTGAGTCCTTCTCCACTCCCTGTGATGTGAGCATGGTTCAGGGTGGTGTTGATGGGCCAGTTGTGAGGCTGAGCAATGTCTGTGACTACAACTCCCATCATGCTATTGCCTCCACCCCCTTCCCAGCATGCCCATGCTTCCTTCCTTTTGACTCTGCTTCCCTGTGGGGTGGGCTGGCTGTGCTGACAGGATGGCTGGGAGTGTTGTCCTGGCAGTTGTTTGGCTAAGAGTCCCAAGAGTGTCCCTGTGCTTCACACAACATAAGCCAGGGTGGTGGTGCTTTGTGGGATCTTGTGTTAGGATGGAGGGCATTGCATTCTACCAGGTGGGTACTGTGGAGTTTGTGTTGGGGGGTGTGAGGGGAGGTGCTGGTGACTATGGTCAGTGCTGCAAGTCCCCCTTCCCACCCAGCCAGCCAGATATCCCACCATGGAACGTGCTTGCATTGCAGGGAGTGTAAGTTGTCTCTCAGGATGTCAGTCAGTGGTGTCCTGCTGTTTGTTGGTGCACAGTTGGCAGCAGGGCCTTGTGCTCCCCACAGCAGTAGCCAGTGTCAGCCATCTTGTGAGTCCTTCTCCACTCCCTGTGATGTGAGCATGGTTCAGGGTGGTGTTGATGGGACAGTTGTGAGGCTGAGCAATGTCTGTGACTACGACTCCCATCATGCTATTGCCTCCACCCCCTTCCCAGCATGCCCATGCTTCCTTCCTTTTGACTCTGCTTCCCTGTGGGGTGGGCTGGCTGTGCTGACAGGATGGCTGGGAGTGTTGTCCTGGCAGTTGTTTGGCTAAGAGTCCCAAGAGTGTCCCTGTGCTTCACACAACATAACCCAGGGTGGTGGTGCTTTGTGGGATCTTGTGTTAGGATGGAGGGCATTGCATTCTACCAGGTGGGTACTGTGGAGTTTGTGTTGGGGGGGTGAGGGGAGGTGCTGGTGACTATAGTCAGTGCTGCAAGTCCCCCTTCCCACCCAGCCAGCCAGCCAGATATCCCACCATGGAACGTGCTTGCATTGCAGGGAGTGGAAGTTGTCTCTCAGGATGTCAGTCAGTGGTGTCCTGCTGTTTGTTGGTGCACAGTTGCCAGCAGGGCCTTGTGCTCCCCACAGCAGTAGCCAGTGTCAGCCATCTTGTGAGTCCTTCTCCACTCCCTGTGATGTGAGCATGGTTCAGGGTGGTGTTGATGGGACAGTTGTGGGGGTGAGCTATGTCTGTGACTACGACTCCCATCATGCTATTGCCTCCACCCCCCTTCCCAGCATGCCCATGCTTCCTTCCTTTTGACTCTGCTTCCCTGTGGGGTGGGCTGGCTGTGCTGACAGGATGGCTGGGAGTGTTGTCCTGGCAGTTGTTTGGCTAAGAGTCCCAAGAGTGTCCCTGTGCTTCACACAACATAACCCAGGGTGGTGGTGCTTTGTGGGATCTTGTGTTAGGATGGAGGGCATTGCATTCTACCAGGTGGGTACTGTGGAGTTTGTGTTGGGGGGTGTGAGGGGAGGTGCTGGTGACTATAGTCAGTGCTGCAAGTCCCCCTTCCCACCCAGCCAGCCAGATAGCCCACCATGGAACGTGCTTGCATTGCAGGGAGTGTAAGTTGTCTCTCAGGATGTCAGTCAGTGGTGTCCTGCTGTTTGTTGGTGCACAGTTGGCAGCAGGGCCTTGTGCTCCCCACAGCAGTAGCCAGTGTCAGCCATCTTGTGAGTCCTTCTCCACTCCCTGTGATGTGAGCATGGTTCAGGGTGGTGTTGATGGGACAGTTGTGGGGGGGCAATATGTGTGACTGCGACTCCCATGATGCTATTGGCTACACTGACTTGGCCAGCATACACAGAATTCCTTCCTTTGAGTGGTCTTCACTGTGTGTTGGTGTTGTTGTGGTGGCTACATGTGTGGATGTGTGTGTTAGTTCTATTTGTGCCACTGCCTAGCTGTAGTTGTGGTTGTGTTTGTACATGTGTTGGCACAGTTGGATGTGACTTTTTGATGGCATGTGTTGTGTTTATCTGACTGACATACACATTTTGGGATGATTCTGTTCTAGTTGCTGTGTAATTGCTATGTGTGCATGGTTTGACTCTCCCCTTGACAGTGATGTGTGTGTTTTGTGGCAGTTTATTGTGTACATTTGTTGTGTACTCACCAGGCTCTGGGATGTTCTCTAGTCCATATACGCTCACTGGCGGAAGGATGGCCCGCACCTTCTCCTCCCAGGGCCTGAGGTATATTGGCTTGGCAGGAGGGCCACTGCCGGTATGTTGGCTGTTGATGTAGTCTATCTTCAGCAGGTCCCGTACCCTCCTGCGCACGTCATACCACCTGTTCTGGATGTCCGTCTTTGTGCGCCGACATGATGATTGGGCGTTCACCCTGTTGATGATCCTCTCCCACATCTTGGTTTTCTGCGACATGGGGGTCTGTTGGACCAGAGTGCCAAACAGCTGTGGCTCCACCCTGAGGATCTCGTCTACCAGGACTTCCAATTCACAATCTAGGAACTTGGGATTCTTCTTGGGGGCATGGTGATGGGTGGTGATGGTGAGTGATGTGTGTGTTGGTGTGCAGGTGAGGGTGTGTGAGTGTGTGTTTTGCTGGGTGTATGTGAGGTAGGTATTTGTTGGTGTGCTGATGGTGTGTGGCTTGTGTGAGGGTGAGCTGTGGGTGTGTGGTTGCTTTCTCTTGGGTGCTGGCAGTGAAATGGCATTTGCAAAGGCTCATGGTAGTGATTTGTGTCCTTTATATAGGTGGAGTTGTGGGTGTGTCTTTGTTCTCTGTCCCCACCCCCCCAGTATTTATTGGCTTGGTAATTGCTTGTTTGGCCTTTTTTTGGGTGATTTTTCCTTTGTGCTGTTTGTGTATGTTGGAAACGTTCTTGTGACCGAGTCGGACCCTGCATTGGTCTCGTACGGTGTTTTCCGTTTCGTTCACGCTGTGTTTGTGCAGTTTTGTATGCTGCGTACGCGTCGGTCGCGGTGTATTGTGTTGCTTCGGCTCGGTTTTGTATGCGTGTCGGTCGTACGGCTTGTCCTCCGTCCGACTCGGTCGTGTTTTCGCGCCTTGCATCGTACTTTGCGGGTTGGAGTTGGCGGGTACGATTCGGTCGGATTTGTTCCGGGTGCGTGTCGGTCGGTTGGATTCGCGTGTTTTCCGGCCGGATTGCTATTTTCCGAGCGGCTCGGTCGGTCGGCTTGGTTTCCTGACGTGTCGGTCGGATTTATCGCGGCTTGCATCGTACTTGGCGTGTCGGGCGCCACTGGTACGTGTCGGTCGGTATTTTTTCCGGATCCGAGTCGGTCGGTGCTTTTTCCGGCCCGAATCGGAATCGACCCCAGAGTGTTTTCAGCAAGACAGTATTAAAAGAAACAGTTCAATTGCAGAGGTGTGGTGAAGAGTGGAAAATATTGATTCAATGATTTCTAATCATAGCATTTCTGTTGTTTAAGTAAGGAGTTGTGTTCTCAGAGGTGGGATCCTAGTCAGAGAATCATAGAACTCAAGGTGCACATCACTGTAGAGGCTGAAAAAGTCTGAAACATGTCTGGGGTCTGTTTTGTGGCACATGCAGAATTGGAGTGGCCAAGCAGTTAGCGCCAAACTGCCCCTTTGGGTGAGGCTAAGACTGATATGCTTATGGTTGGCACATACCTATCAAGGCACTGAAAATCTTCTTGGGGTTCAATTACCTCAAAGTAATTAACAGTGGTCAGATAGGACCAAGCATTTTCAATGTTTTAGACCTCTCTAAGTGAAAGGGGCATTCCCAGACATGGGTCTAGAGATTGCTGTGCTACATGGCACAAAAGCTTTGGGGTTGTTAGTGTTTCTATTCAGAAGGGATGCAAATTGAGAGTTTTAGTTAAGGTGTTGTTTTGGGGGTTAAAAAAGCTAATTTTCATATGATGGCTCCCTGCCTGTGATGGCACAGATTAGCCAAAAGAATAATAAAATGCAATACACCCAGATAATTAGCCATGATTAAGACTGATTGAAGTGTTAACAACCAGGACTTTCTGGTGGCTCTATAAGGGATTATGGTTAAGGCTCCCACGATAGCTGTGCTTTCTTACTCAATCTGCATGCCATTAATGAGGACTAGCAAAGCCAGAACCTAAAGATGGTTACTTGTCTTCCCATTCAGAATAAATGTAGGTTTGCAGTTCTCACTGAACTTTGCCTCTGGGGCTGTGGTTGAGGCTGATTTCTTTACATTGTTCTCCCTATGCAATGGTACAGACAAGCAAAAGAGATATGAAATGACATGTAAACAGAGTAATTTGCAGTGGCACACAATGATTAAAACATAGCCAGCTATCACTTTATGCTCTTAAAGTGGTACTCCTAAGTGGAAATTGTATGATCTCCAGATGGTGATATTGGATTTAGTACGTCACATGAATCAAATTACATCTCACTAATGAGACACAAGAAGGTTGAATGGGGCCTGGAGACGCATGTGCTATTTTTCAGAATGGAGGTTGCTGCCTGTTTTGAGGTGGACAGGAATGTTTTGCATGTTTATCTCTGACTATATTCACACAATTTAAATAAACTTAAGAAATGGTCTAGCCTTAGAGTAGCCAATGGTTCAAACTGCTGCAAACATTTCCAACCATCATGTTTTGCATTCTTCCTATGAATGCCAGGAAGTGGGACCAAAATCGCTGTGCAGTAGGACTCACGTTGTGCCTCAGTGATGAGGCTCAACTAGGTCTCTACATACTTGGGGTTGCTTGCCTTCCCTTACCCACAGGATGTGTTCTAGTAGTTTGGTCTGAGCAGTCCCTGTTTGGGCAGGGAGAAGACTGACACAGACTCACATTGTTTATCTGCATACTCTCTGTGGTATTTCATGGACAAAATTAGACATGTGATATACTAAATGTGAAGAAAGGGCAAAACAACTTCACAACAGTTATACCTATCCAATTCACAATTCCCCTGCCTATTAGTAATACATACTGCACGGTCTCTAGTTTTATACTCTAGGATCCGTTGCTTTAACAGGATGCTCAGTGCACACATATTTCTCTGTGTGTGATCTCTCATAGGAAGGCATAACACATTAATCAAATAAATGGCAAGAAGTACACATTACCTTAATTGTTACTGTTTTGGTTGAGAGTTCATGGGAAGTTGCCGGGGGAGTGTAGATAATGGAGAAAATTCCCATTCCATTGTCCACCAGTCTCACGTTGTTTATCTGTACACTGTCTGTGGTCTGTAATGTGGTAGTTCATGAACAAAATTAGGCATGTGGTATAATAAATGAGAAGAAAGAGTACATCTTCGACATAGTAAGATGTGCAAGGTCAAATCAAAGATCAGTCAAACGGGCATAGACAAAATGGGAAGGTCCCAAAACTTGTTTTCCCCATGCAATTTCCTATCGAAAAATTAGATACAGCTACAACCAAAATAGCTGAACAAAATTACACCAGATTTGGCAGAACACTAGATCTTGGTCTAAAAACTGAGCTTTCTGTGATTTGGTGTAAATCTGTTCAGTAGTTTTGGACAAAGTAAGGTTCAAGATGCTAGACTACAGTAAAAAATGTGTGGAAAGTAAGATTTAAGTCTCTGGATTACTCGAGTTCTCAATACAGTAATGAAAACCTCACTTATCTGTCCTCACATCAGCATCAAAGAAACTTTAGTGGAACTACAATTTTCTTTCACTAGTCCTGGGCATATCAAAAAAATGTTTGATAGACTCTGTATCACGATTACATAATCGCTCTGTAGTGATTGCCCAGTTTCAGTAAATTGTAATGTAAGACCTGATGCATGCAGAGCTTAAGAACCTATGTTGAAAATGTTCAATGTTTGACATAAACCTATCTGCATTGAGGGAATATTGAAAAGTGAAAATTTGTACATATTGACATTTATTTATTTGTCCCAAATCAAAAGTTAGTTGGCTGCAAATACTAGTCTCCTGACAACTCCTGAATAGCATCGACTTTTTAAAAATGTGACTGATTCCATCCATTTTATATGTTATGTTCTAAAAGACTATTTCGGATTTAGAATCCTAGTTGCATTTCTGAATCCACCAGCTGTCTATATACTACGTACTTGACAACCACAAGCAAAATACGAACTCCTCTAAATGTCCTGAATCCTAGACAAATACTAGAATCTGGTGGGATTACTCATGTGCGCCAATGATCCACTCATGAATCTGCATCAGGAGATTATATATTAAGTTAGTCTCTTTCTTGATTTCTGCTCTCAAACAGACCCTTTCAGCAGGAAACCCATCCTGTCAATCTGGTGTCAAGGGTTTCGGCTGGTAGCACTCTTTAATGCCGGTAGCTTACCTGGGCTTTATTTAGGAGCTGGGTTAAACATCAAGGCTGATCCCAGATGGCACGCTGCCAGATTCAGAAGAAGGCTGAGTTGACAGCCATGTTTTCATGTTTAGAAGGCTATGATCATGATGTCAGGTTAGTAGAATAGATTGGTGATCTGGTCTCGGGACAGAGAGGATCAATAGAATGCGCAGAATAGCACCTTTATTTTGACTGGTGTGTCTTTTACAATGGCATCAAAGTTCAATATTTGTCAAGCACATTAGATCCCTTAGCAATGTGCAGCAAAAGAACGGATGTAATATTTTGTGATTTAGGAACATGCGTAGCACTGAGGGTACTTTTGAGCCTTAAGGGCCTAAAATGCTCATAGTAATAAAAAGATTGATATTGGTAGAGCATGTCACCATTTTAACATAATAGTGACATGCAGATGAGAACATGGTAGAGGTATAAATGGAAGTATGAGAGTGAAATTAGTCAACACACAGGACCTGAAGTTTTAGACTTCTCATTGCAAACTATAGCACTAAAGGCATTGCTTAGCTGTCTTATGGAGTGATGACCAATGGGTTTTGAAAGGTGGTGCCCCTTTGTCATGAAAGTGGTCATTTACAAACATGTCTATTATCCTACAGTAGGGTGCAGGGACACTCTTCTTTTCTCCACTTTCTCTCTATAGATTTAGGGTGGCCCTCCCTTTATTCCTGTATCGGACATCTCTACTCAAGATTGGCACCTTGCTTCAAATTCCTAGCATTCTTTCTCGGCTCAAGCAGCCAAACTATAGAATTCATTACCTCCAAACATAAGCCATGCATAACTATCTTATCTTGAGAAGACTACTCAAGAGTTGGCTGTTTACTACATGACTGCCACACTCAAACACATATGCACAGCATATGCCTGTGCATGTTAACATTTATTATTTGATTATATGTATGCATTTAGGTATGTGCCTTTCTTCATTTCTTTGTACAAATATATGTATGTATGTATATGTAAAAATCTATAGATTTTCTTTAGGTCTGCGTAACAAATGTATACATTACTAATGGTTAAATTATATATATATATATATATATGTATACAGCAAACTCCTCTCGCAGCCTCTTCACCTCTGCGCATGAATGGAGTACGGACCACAATTTGGTGCAGCTTTAGATTTTATTCAGCTCGTATATCCAACAACTCCATCAGCATCCATAAGTGGCCCGGGAGGGGGGCCACGCGGCCCCCCTCCCCAGAAATAATAAAAATAAAAAAATAAAAAAGGCCTGCCCCGGGAGATGGGGTCCCCGGGGCAAAAGGAGGCCTGAGGAGGGGGGCCATGCAGCCCCCCTCCTTAAAAATTAATTTAAAAGTGTGGCCATGCCCCGGGGATGGGGTCCCCGGGGCAGGATTCGGCCCACGGGAGGGGGCCACGCGGCCCCCTTCCCGTTTAATTAAAGAAAATAAATAAAAAGGGGTAAGGCCCTGGGGGATGGGGTCCCCAGGGCCCAAAAATAGGAAAAAGGAAGGGGGGCCACACAGCCCCCTTCAGAGAAAAAAACAAAACAAAAACAAAAAAACGATCGGGCCGCAGGCCCGCCCCCTTCCTTCACCACTCTGCAAACGCGCCCCTGGCGCGTTTGCAGATGGAGGTAATTCCCCTTCAATACTGGGGGTCCCTGGGGACCAACTAGCCCACCAGGAACCTCCAGTATGCGCCAGGGGCTGCCTTGCAGAGAGGTGTACAGAGGCCACGCCCTTTTACACCTCTCTGCAGCGCAGCTCTGTGGCGCTTGATGGAAGGTAGCTGGTGGGCTAGTTGCACCCCAGGGACCCTCAGGATTCAAGGGAGTTAATCCCCGACTTAAAACGCGCCAAGGGCGCGTTTGCACAGTGGTGAAGGGAGGGCGGGGCTTCAGGTGACATGTGTGCAAACAGGCCCCGTGGCGCGTTTTAAGATGGGGATTAAATCCCCTTCAATCCTGAGGGTCCCTGGCGGGTCAACTAGCCCAACAGGTACATCCAGAAAGCGCCACAGAGCTGCGTTGCAGAGAGGTGTAAAAAGGGGTGTGGCCTCTCTACACGTCTCTGCAACGCAGCCCCTGGCGCATACTGGAGGTTCCTGGTGGGCTAGTTGGCCCCTAGGGACCCTCATGATTCAAGGGGACTTAATCCCCCAACTTAAAAACGCGCCACGGGCGCGTTTGCACAGATGTCACCTCAGGCCCCGCCCCTCCCTTCACCATTGTGCAAATATTCCTCTAAAATCAGCCGAAATACGAATTCCGATTTACTCACCTGTTATCAGGAGAGACCTCAGTGCTGTATCATTCAGCCCAGTACTGGTCCTGAAAAGTAATTTTAACCGTACTTACCAGTAACTTGAATTTCCTTCCATAGGCTAACATTGACTGGTTTCACTTGGAAATTCTTCTAAGTGTGGAGTTTTGGAACTTTAAAATATTCCTCTAAAATCAGCCGAAATACGAATTCCGATTTACTCACCTGTTCTCAGGAGAGACCTCAGTGCTGCATCTTTCAGCCCAGTACTGATCCTCAAAAGTAATTTTAACTGTACTTACCAGTAACTTGAATTTCCTTCCATAGGATATCATTGCCTGCTTTTTGCTGAAAAAGTTTCTAAGTGTTGATTTTGAAACATACAAATATTCCTCTAAAATCAGCCGAAATACGAATTCCGATTTACTCACCTGTTATAAGGAGAGACCTCAGTGCTGTATCTTTCAGCCCAGTACTGGTCCTGAAAAGTAATTTTAACCGTACTTACCAGTAACTTGAATTTCCTTCCATAGGCTAACATTGACTGGTTTCACTTGGAAATTCTTCTAAGTGTGGAGTTTTGGAACTTTAAAATATTCCTCTAAAATCAGCCGAAATACGAATTCCGATTTACTCACCTGTTATCAGGAGAGACCTCAGTGCTGTATCTTTCAGCCCAGTACTGGTCCTGAAAAGTAATTTTAACCGTACTTACCAGTAACTTGAATTTCCTTCCATAGGCTAACATTGACTGGTTTCACTTGGAAATTCTCCTAAGTGTGGAGTTTTGGAACTTTAAAATATTCCTCTAAAATCAGCCGAAATACGAATTCCGATTTACTCACCTGTTATCAGGAGAGACCTCAGTGCTGCATCTTTCAGCCCAGTACTGATCCTCAAAAGTAATTTTAACCGTACTTACCAGTAACTTGAATTTCCTTCCATAGGATATCACTGCCTGCTTTTTGCTGAAAAAGTTCTAAGTGTTGATTTTTGAAACATACAAATATTCCTCTAAAATCAGCCGAAATACGAATTCCGATTTACTCACCTGTTATCAGGAGAGACCTCAGTGCTGTATCTTTCAGCCCAGTACTGGTCCTGAAAAGTAATTTTAACCGTACTTACCAGTAACTTGAATTTCCTTCCATAGGCTAACATTGACTGGTTTCACTTGGAAATTCTTCTAAGTGTGGTAGTTTTGGAACTTTAAAATATTCCTCTAAAATCAGCCGAAATACGAATTCCGATTTACTCACCTGTTATCAGGAGAGACCTCAGTGCTGCATCTTTCAGCCCAGTACTGATCCTCAAAAGTAATTTTAACCGTACTTACCAGTAACTTGAATTTCCTTCCATAGGATATCATTGCCTGCTTTTTGCTGAAAAAGTTTCTAAGTGTTGATTTTTGAAACATACAAATATTCCTCTAAAATCAGCCGAAATCCGAATTCTGATTTACTCACCTGTTATCAGGAGAGACCTCAGTGCTGCATCTTTCAGCCCAGTACTGGTCCTGAAAAGTAATTTTAACCGTACTTACCGGTAACTTGAATTTCCTTCATAGGCTAACATTGACTGGTTTCACTTGGAAATTCTTCTAAGTGTGGAGTTTTGGAACTTTAAAATATTCCTCTAAAATCAACCAAAGTACGAATTCCAATTTACTCACCTGTTATCAGGAGAGAACCCAGTGCTGCATCTTTTAGCCCAGCACTGACCCTGAAAAGTAATTCTAACCGTACTTACCAGTAACTTACATTTCCTTCCATAGGAATCCATTGTCTGGTTTTCAGCAGAAAAGTTTCAAAGTGTCGATTTTCACAAATTACAAATATTCCTTAAAAATCGCCTGTATGACTTAAACGCATTCTTTCAACTGTTTACAGGAGATGCACCAGTGCTGGATCCAGGATCCAACACTGAGTAAGAAAAAGTAACGATAACACTACTTACCTGCTAAGTGAATTTCCTCCCATAGGATAACATTGGTGATTCTATGTGAAAAAGTTTCTAAGTGTCAACTTTTAAAATACAATAATATTCCTTAAAAATCACTACTGTAACCAAAACGCTTTTACTCAACTGTTTACAGGAGATGTCCCAGGACTGAATCTAGGATCCAGTCCTGTGGTTAAAAAAGTAATCCATAAAGTAACTAATTGCATTTAACTAGAAATTCACATAGAGCTCAATGTTGCATTGTGTTTGAAATTGTGTTGCCCATTGCAACAACTGTAACTACTGTACTTAAAACTCTATTGCCTATTTGCAAACTATTTAAACTAAAGTAATTCATTCTGAAAGTATATTTTGTAATGTAATGTATAATGTAATTACAATGTAATTTAATAAATAAAATATATAAAAATAAATAGTTTTAAAAAATGTAGTAAATCAGTATCAAAAAAATAAATATAACAATTAATACATTTAAAAATTGTCATTTACAAAACCTTTGAAATTCACTGAAAAAACCATAGGTTTTAGGGGCGTTATAGTTAGAAATTAGCATTTAAAAAACCTTTGAAATTCACTGAAAAAACCATAGGTTTCAGACACGTTATAGTTAGAAATTAGCATTTAAAAAACCTTTGAAATTCACTGAAAAAACCATAGGTTTTAGGGACAGTTATAGTTAGTTGGACATTTCACTCGTACAAAACCCGTGAAATTCCCCTGTTATAGTTAGTTCAGCTAACTATAACTCACGCCCCATAATGCACTGCTGATGACGTCACATATTACATCACTCATGACATGGTCAGTGACATCACTGATGACATCACTGATGACATCTCAAATGACATCACTGATGACATCATCCACGTGATAATCTGATGCACCTCCTCACACCCTAATATAACCTTTGATATACCCAATCTAAATTACAGACTGCCATTCGCAAAACCATAGACACTCCAACACCAATAACTACATACCCACTCACTGATTCTTAGGTCTACACACACACATCCACTCACTCACCCGTACAGTCACTCATACTTATGGTCACTCAGTACAGGACTATCATATGCACTCTTACTCCTATATAGACACTCAAACACCGCCACTCATCCATAGAGGTACTCACACACCTAGTCAGTCATGCAAATAATTAAACACACTGCCATTTACTCACCTATACAGTTATACACACACCAGCTCACTTAATCATACAAATACTACCACATTGTTACGCTCTTATACAATCACTGATACAAGCACACACTCATCCATACAGCCACTATCACAATCACTCACTCTCAGCTTATAGCTATTTATATACTCCAACACACATATATACTGCCTTTCACATATGTAGTTACTCACACATGTACCACTGGGACATATATTCACTCACTAACACACTCTTACACACACTTACCCACCCATACAGTCTATCACAGATGCACTCTTGAAACCATCCACCCAGTGAATCACCCACTCACACATCTATGCACAGAGTCGCACACACCCCTCCCACACAAACACTGAGGCACCCATACAGATACTCAGAGAACCATTCAATAACTCATATAGACACTCATGTAGCTATTCACAAACACATGCAGCCACTTACACAGCAACAGACAGACGGATACAGACATTCACCCAGTTTAGTCACTAACCCATGCATTCAGTAAGATACGTTAAATCACTCACTTATAGAGTCAGTCACGCACCTACTAAATCATCCATACAGACACTTACACACCCAGTCATTCTTCAATACGTCTTTTCCTATATATATTAAAAATATTTAAACTTTACAGAAACACACAGTCACTGGATGATGTCATCAGTGATGTCATTTGAGATGTCATCAGTGATGTCATCAGTGATGTCACTGACCATGTCATGAGTGATGTAATATGTGACGTCATCAGCAGTGCATTGCGGGCGCGAGTTATAGTTAGCTGAACTAACTATAACAGGGGAATTTCATGGGTTTTGTACGAGTGAAATGTCCAACTAACTATAACTGTCCCTAAAACCTATGGTTTTTTCAGTGAATATATATATATATATATATATATATATATATATATATATATATATATATATATATATATCGAGTCCCTTGTAGAGCAAGGATGATGATGCCACGTCTTTCACCAAAACAATGATTTATTTGTCGGTTGTTTACGACAACAACATCCGACAAATAAATCATTGTTTTGGTGAAAGACATGGCGTTGTCATCCTTGCTCTACAAGGGACTCGAGATTTAAATTGGACCGTACTTGGGAGGTTTAACGAGACAACGCGGCCTCTGATTTGGAGCAGCGGCGGGTTATACTCAAGTATTGGAGTGTTGATATATATATTCACTGAAAAAACCAAATGTTATGCTCAGATTTAATTCATACAAAACCAGTGAAATTCAGTAGTTATAGTTACCTGAGCAAATTATAACTTGCGCCCTCACAATGCACTGCTTATGACCTCAAATATTACATCACTCATGGCATGGTCACGCAAGGGATGATAACATCAGTGATGTCATCAGTAATGTCATTTAAATGTAATCAGTGATGTCCTCAGTGATGCCACTGACCTTGTCATGAGTGACATAATATGTGAGGTCATAAGCAGTGATTTGCAGGGGCGTATGTTATAGTTAGCTCAGGTAAATTTTACTGCTGAATTACACTGGTTTTGTACAAATGAAATCTGAGCTTAACTATAAAGTCCCTGTAACCTTTGTTTTTTTCAGTGAATTTCTAAGTTTTTTAAAATTCTATTTCCCAACTATAACGTCCCTGTAACCTTTGTTTTGTTTAGTGAATTTCAGCTTTTTTAATGTTATTTCCTAACTTTAATGTCACTGTAACCTTAGGCATTTTAATTGAATTTCTAAGGTGTTTTTTATTTTATTTCTTAACTGTAATCTTTGACAGTGAGTGTGTGTGAGTGCATGAGTGTCTCAGTAGTTCAGTGAGTGGGTGTGACAGTGTCTGAGTGGGTCGGTCAGTAGCTGTGTGAGTGTCTGAGTGGGCCTAGGAGTGGCTGCATAAGGGTCTTACTGGGAGTGTGAGTGGGTGCGTGAGTCTCTGAGTGGGTCAGTGAGTAGGTGTATAAATCTGTGAGTGGGTCTGTGATTGCGTACACAAGTCTCTAAGTCAGTCTCTGAGTGAGTGCATGAATATCTGAGTGGGTCAGTGAGTGAGTGGCAGAGTCTCTGAGTGGGTCTGTGAGTGGGTGTTGGAGTCTCTGATTGGGTGTGTGAGTGGGTGTGTGCATCTCTGAGTGGGCCTGTTAGTGGGTGCATGAGTGTCTAAGTGGGTCTGTAAGTGGGTGTATGGGTATCTCAGTGGGTCTGTGACTGGGTGCGTGAGTCTCTGAGTGAGTCTGTGATTGGGTGCATGAGTCTCTGAGTGGGTCTGTGAGTGGCTTCATGACTCTCTCAGTGGATCTGTGAGTGGGTACATGAGTATCTGAGTGGTTCTGTGAGTGGGTGTGTGAGTCTCTGAATAGGTGTATGAGTGGGTGCATAAGTCTCAGGAAGGGTCTGTGAGTGAGTGCATGAGTCTCTCATTGGGTCTCTGAATGAGTGCATGAGTCTCTGAGTGGGTCTGTGAGTGAGTGCGTGAATTTCTGAGTGGGTTTGTGAGTGGGTGCATGAGTCTGAGTGGGCCTGTAAGTGGGTATGTGAGTCTGAGTGGGTCTGTGAGTGGGTGTGTGAGTGTCTAAGTGGCTTTGTATGGCTGAAAACTTGGCTTTTTCCCACCTATAAACAAGAATAGACCATGAAACATGACAGCTAAGGGTCACCTACCTATCTCGTGTCATTTCTGAGATTCTGCTCAGCGCGGGGACATACCGTTGGTGTAACCAAGCGCTTTACAAATGCTGATGATGATGATGATGATGTATGGGTCTGTGAGTGGGCACATGAGATTCTGAGTGGGTTTGTGAGTGGGTATATGACTGTCTCAGTGGGTCTGAGTAGATGCTTGAGTCTCCAAGTGTGTCTGTGAGTGGATGCATGAGTCGCCGAGTGGGGCTGTGAGTGGGTGTGTGAGTGCCTGATTGGCTCTGTGAGTGGGTGCATGACTCTCTGAGTGGGTTTGTAAGTGGGTGCTTGAGTCTCTCAGTGGGTCTGTGAGTGAGTGCATGAGTCTGTGAATGGGTCTATGAGTGGGTGCGTGAGTGCCTCAGTGGGTCTGTGAGTGGGTGCATGAGTCTCTGAGTAGGTCTGTGAGTGGGTGCGCAAGAATCTGTGTGGGTTTGTTAGCGGATGCATAAGTCTGCCAGTTTTTCTGCCCTCTGTTTTGCCTTTTGCGTGTGCGTTTTTCTGCCCTCTTTTTTGCCCTCTTCTGCTCGATTTTCTGCTCTCTATTTTGCCTTTTCTGCTCGTTTGTCTGCCCTCTGTTTTGTCTTTTTCTACTTCCATTTCTTTTTCACAGACAGGAGAGGAGGGCCATGAGGCCCCCGTCCCTGGGCCGATTTGGCCCCGGGGATCCCATGCCCTGGGGCCTGGCCTTCATTGAATAGGGGAGGGGGGTTGCGTGGACCCCCTCCCTGGGCTGATTTTGGTTCTTAAGACCCCATCCCCCAGGGCCTAACTTTATTATATTTATGATCTAAAGGGGAGGGAATCATGTGGCGCCCCCTCCCCAGGCTGATTTTGGCCCTGGGGACCCCTTCCACTGGGAGTGTCCAAAATGTGATGGGGAGGGTGGATGCGCGGACCTCACCCCAGGCCAATTTCGGTGCAGGGGACCCCATCCCCTGGTCACAACCAAATGGGGGAGGGTGGCCACGCAGATCCCCTCCCCAGGCCAATTTCAGCCCCTGGGACTCCATCCCCCAGGGCCCAGCCATGTCTCCTGGGTGCCCTGGAACTCACTCAGGGCACCAAGTGTGCATCATGGGGATCGCGGGGAGCCTCAAGGCCCCTGCGGTCCCAGCCAGCTCCCCGCCTCCTGCAAGAGACAGCATTGCTGCTGCACGCAGGCGGCTGCTGGAAAGGCAGCTCCCTCTGTGCAGGAACAATAGTTTAATCTCTTTCCCTGCCCACATGTCTGAAACCTCCGCTTTCAACAAGTCTGAAACCTCCGCTTCCAGCGGGCAGGAGCACTTTGACAGCTCCCGTCCGCTGGAACCAGAGTGTTTGCTATTGCTTGGTGGGAGCTGTCAGCTCCTGCCATGCAAAAGCAAACAGCAAAAAGCTATGTCCCAGGGTGGGCACCCCAGGACATAGCAGGAGCCGGCCCTGGGTGATGGCAGTCCCCAGGGTCATGTATGGCTCCAGGAGGGGGGGCTGCATGGCCCCCCTCCTTTCATGTTCACGGGCCACCCCAGGGAGGTGGTAGTCTCTTGAGCCCCATGTGGCTATAACTATAACTCGTGCCATTAAGTAACTTAAGGCAACAAGTCATAGTTTCTTACCATAAGACTAATTATAAGTATAACTATAACTGCTGAATTTCTATGGTTTTGTGTGACAAAATTCAGAACCTAACTATAATGTCCCTCTAACCTTTAGTTTTTTTCAGTGAATTACCTACTGGCGGTCGCCAGTAGGTAGTTATAGTTAGGACCTCGTTTCTATTCAAAAAACGTTTTTTGTTTTCCCAATAACTGTGACGTCGTTTGACGAATCTTCGCGAAATTTTCAGAACTAGTGGCCCGCTCCGGTCAGCTTCTGTCTTGAAAGTTTCGGGGTGATTCGTCAAGCGGGGGCCGAGAAAAAAGGGGGGTCCCAAAATGCATTTTCCCCATGTTAATTTCCATAGAAAACTTTAGACAAAGCTACTGCCCGAACTGCTGAACGGAATTATACCATTGGCAAAAAGGTAGGTCTTGGATCAGAAAGAGCCCTTTTTTTAAATGGTGTAAATCGGTTCAGTAGTTCCTGAGAAATTAAAAAAAGAAAAAATATCGATATCTGAGCACCGAGGAGGAGTCGCAAACCCTCCCGGGCACGAGCTTCACTCTGATTGGCTGCCAACACTCCAAACCAGGAAGTGTTGGCAGCCATCTTGTGACTCGGTAACCGAGTCACAAGAAGAGAGTGGAAAAAGGTTGAAAAAGAAGAAAAGGGGCAGGGTAGAAACACCCTGACCCCCTAGGCCTGCTCAGGGGGTCCCACAAGGACCCCCAGGGCCAAAAAAAGCATTTTTCTTTTATTTAAATGGCAGAATTCACGTTGGGGTCACGAATCCTGTCGTGAAAATAAAAAAAAAATGTAAAAAAAAATACGGCCCCCCGGCCTTGGGGACCACCTCCTCCTCGGGGCTTTAGAAAAGAAGGGAGGAGGGCCGCGCGGCCCCCCTCCTGGAGCCTTTGATGGCCCTGGGGACCACCACCCCCCAGGGCCAGCTCCTGCAATGTCCCAGGGTGCCCACCCCGGGACATTGCTGTTTGCTATGGCAGGGCGGGAGCACGGCTCCCGCCCTGTCATAGCAAACTCTGCTTTGCTTCATTGAAGCGAGAGCAGGAACACCTGCTCTCGCTTCAATGAAGCAATGTAGGATTGCTTTTGAGCAAGGGGAGCTGCATGTTAGCTTGCTCAGATTCAAGGGGACTTAATCCCCCAAGTTACAATGCACCAGGGGGCACGTTTGCACAGTGGTGCAGGGAGGGGGCGGGGCCTGATATAACAAGTGTGCAAACCGCCCCCTGGCGCATTGTAAATTGGGGGATTAAGTCCCCTTCAATCCTGAGGGACCCTGGAGGCCAACTAGCCCACCAGGTACCTCCAGTAAGCACCACAGAGCTGCGTTGCAGAGAGGTGGTCCGAGGCCACACCCCTTTTTACACCACTCTGCAAACGCGGCTTCTGGTGCACTGCTGGTGGGGCAATGAGGTTCTCTTGAGGACCTCAGGATACAAGTGGACTTCATCCTCCGAGCAGCAGTGCGCCAGAAGCCGTGTTTGCAGTGTGGTGTAAAAAGGGGCGTGGCCTCGGAACACCTCTCTGCAACGCAGCTCTGTGGCGCTTACTGGAGGTACCTGGTGGGCTAGTTGGCCCCGGGACCCTCAGGATTCAAGGGGACTTAATAGGGACGTTATAGTTAGAAATTAGCATTTAAAAAACCTTTGAAATTTACTGAAAAAACCATAGGTTTTAGGGACATTATAGTTAGAAATTTGCATTTAAAAAACCTTAGAAATTCACTGAAAAAACCACAGGTTTCAGGGACGTTATAATTAGTTGAACATTTCACTCGTACAAGACCAGAGAAATTCGGCCGTTATAGTTAGTAGACATAACTATAACTCGCGCCCCTACAATGCACTGCTGATGACATCACATATTACATCACTCATGACATGGTCAGTGACATCACTGATGACATCACTCATGACATCTCAAATGACATCACTGATGACATCACTGAAGACATCATCCTAGTGATAATCTAATGCACCTCCTCACACCCTAATAAAACCTTTTATACACCCACTCTAAAATGCAGACTACCAATATCGAAACCATGGACAGACCAATAGCAGTTAGTACCTACCCGCTCAGTAATTCCTAGGTCTACACACACACACACATCCACTCATTCACCCATACAGTAACTCATACATGCAGTCACTCATCAATACAGCACTATCATATGCACTCATACACCTATACATACACTCACACACCGCCACTCATCCATAGACTTACTCACACACCTACTCAGTCATGCAAAGAATCAATCACACCCATTTACTCACCTATAAAATTATACACAGACCACCTCACTTATTTATACAAATACTAACACATACTTACTCTCTTATACAATCACTGATACAAGCACACACTCATCCATACAGCCATTCTCACAATCACTCACTCTCACGTATTTTCATTTATATACTCCAACACTCACATATACTGCCTTTCACATATGTAGTTACTCACACATGTACCACTGAGACATCCATTCACTCACCAACACACCCATACACACACTCACCCACCCATACAGCCCTTCACAGATGCACTCTTCAACCCATACACCCAGTGAATCACCCACTCACACATCTATGCACAGAGTCACCAACCCCCCACCCACTCACACAGACACTCAGGCACCCATACGGATACTCAGACAACCAATCAATAACCCATATAGACAGTCATCTAGCTACTCACCAACCCATGCAGCCACTTATACACCAACTGACAGACTGATACAGACATTTACACAGTTTACTCACTAACCCATGCATTCAGTAAGATACGCTTAATCAGTCACTTATACAATCAGTCACGCACCTACTAAATCATCCATTCAGACACTTATACACACACTCATTCTTCAATACACCTTGGCATAGATATATATATATATATATATATATATATATATATATATATATATATAAAAAATATTTAAACTTTAAAGAAACACACATTCACTGGATGATGTCATGAGTGATGTCATCAGTGATGTCACTGACCATGTCATGAGTGATGTAATATGTGACGTCATCAGCAGTGCATTGCGGGGGCGCGAGTTATAGTTATATCTACTAACTATAACGGCCGAATTTCTTTGGTTTTGTACGAGTGAAATGTCCAACTAACTATAACGTCCCTGAAACCTGTGGTTTTTTCAGTGAATATATATATATATATATATATATATATATATATATATATATATATATATATATATATATATATATTACTGCTCCACGAGTCCCCGACATGTGAGAAGCACTCTTGACTCAGCACGAACCTTTATTCGAGTACGAACAGCAGCCCCTTCCTGATTCCTTTCACAGCTGTTCCATCATATTGCCTGACGCGTTTCAAAGTCGATGACTTCTTCTTCAGAGGCTGATGGTAAAGACAAATGCGCATTCCCAGGCACTACCTCCTCATGAAATAGTCCGTGATTGCTCGCCCCTGGATGGGCCGCCTAATTAGGTCCTGTGCAAGGAATTATGCGCTTGGTAGTCCTGGAAAAATCTGTCCCCAAATCGATGCGCAATTAATACTGCTGGATAACAAATTAAAAACCCTCAGATGGGTCTCAGGAAACGGGCCCGTTCTCAATCCGGTGCTGTAGCCCCACATCCGTGGCTCGGTATATACCGGCTCCGTGGCCCCCTAGAATAGCGAGGTTGGTGCTTCTCAGCGGCTGGGTTGCCACCAATAGATTACTGCTCCACGAGTCCCCGACATGTGAGAAGCACTCTTGACTCAGCACGAACCTTTATTCGGTACGAACAGCAGCCCCCTTCCTGATTCCTTTCACAGCTGTTCCATCATATTGCCTGACGCGTATCAAAGTCGATGACTTCTTCTTCAGACGCTGATGGTAAAGACAAATGCGCATTCCCAGGCACTACCTCCTCATTAAATAGTCCGTGATTGCACGCCCCTGGATGGGCCGCCTAATTAGGTCCTGTGCAAGGAATTATGGGCTTGGGAGTCCTGGAAACATCTGTCCCCAAGTGGATGCACCATTAATACTGCTGGATAACAAATTAAAAACCCTCAGATGGGTCTCAGGAAACGGGCCCGTTCTCAATCCGGTGCTGTAGCCCCACATCCGTGGCTCGGTATATACCGGCCCCGTGGCCCCCTAGAATCGCTGGGTTGGTGCTTCGCAGCGGCTGGGTTGCCGCCAATAGATTACTGCTCCACGAGTCCCCGACATGTGAGAAGCACTCTTGACTCAGCACGAACCTTTATTCAGTACGAACAGCAGCCCCCTTCCTGATTCCTTTCACAGCTGTTCCATCATATTGCCTGACGCGTTTCAAAGTCGATGACTTCTTCTTCAGAGAGGCTGATGGTAAAGACAAATGCGCATTCCCAGGCACTACCTCCTCATTAAATAGTCCGTGATAGTCCGTGATTGCACGCCCCTGGATGGGCCGCCTAATTAGGTCCTGTGCAAGGAATTATGGGCCATGGGGCCGGTATATACCGAGCCACAGATGTGGGGCTACAGCACCGGATTGAGAACGGGCCCGTTTCCTGAGACCCATCTAGGGGTTTTTAATTTGTTATCCAGCAGTATTAATGGCGCATCCATTTGGGGACAGATTTTTCCAGGACTACCAAGCCCATAATTCCTTGCACAGGACCTAATTAGGCAGACCATCCAGGGGCGTGCAATCATGGACTATTTAATGAGGAGGTAGTGCCTGGGAATGCGCATTTGTCTTTACCATCAGCCTCTGAAGAAGAAGTCATCGACTTTGAAACGCGTCAGGCAATATGATGGAACAGCTGTGAAAGGAATCAGGAAGGGGGCTGCTGTTCGTACCGAATAAAAGTTCGTGCTGAGTCAAGAGTGCTTCTCACATGTCGGGGACTCGTGGAGCAGTAATCTATTGGCGGCAACCCAGCCGCTGAGAAGCACCAACCCCGCGATTCTAGGGGGCAACGGGGCCGGTATATACCGATCCACAGATGTGGGGCTACAGCACCGGATTGAGAACGGACCCGTTTCCTGAGACCCATCTGAGGGTTTTTAATTTGTTATCCAGCAGTATTAATGGCGCATCCATTTGGGGACAGATTTTTCCAGGACTACCAAGCCCATAATTCCTTGCACAGGACCTAATTAGGCGGCCCATCCAGGGGCGTGCAATCACGGACTATTTAATGAGGAGGTAGTGCCTGGGAATGCGCATTTGTCTTTACCATCAGCCTCTGAAGAAGAAGTCATCGACTTTGAAACGCGTCAGGCAATATGATGGAACAGCTGTGAAAGGAATCAGGAAGGGGCTGCTGTTCGTGCCGAATAAAGGTTCGTGCTGAGTCAAGAGTGCTTCTCACATGTCGGGGACTCGTGGAGCAGTAATTTATTGGCGGCAACCCAGCCGCTGAGAAGCACCAACCACCGATTCTAGGGGGCCACGGGGCCGGTATATACCGAGCCACGGATGTGGGGCTACAGCACCGGATTGAGAACGGGCCCGTTTCCTGCGACCCATCTGAGGGTTTTTAATTTGTTATCCAGCAGTATTAATGGCGCATCCATTTGGGGACAGATTTTTCCAGGACTACCAAGCCCATAATTCCTTGCACAGGACCTAATTAGGCGGCCCATCCAGGGGCGTGCAATCACGGACTATTTAATGAGGAGGTAGTGCCTGGGAATGCGCATTTGTCTTTACCATCAGCCTCTGAAGAAGAAGTCATCGACTTTGAAAGCGCGTCAGGCAATATGATGGAACAGTTGTGAAAGGAATCAGGAAGGGGGCTGCTGTTCGTACCGAATAAAGGTTTGTGCTGAGTCAAGAGTGCTTCTCACATGTCGGGGACTCGTGGAGCAGTAATTTATTGGCGGCAACCCAGCCGCTGAGAAGCACCAACCCTGCGATTCTAGGGGGCCACGGGGCCGGTATATACCGAGCCACGGATGTGGGGCTACAGCACCGGATTGAGAACGGGCCCGTTTCCTGCGACCCATCTGAGGGTTTTTAATTTGTTATCCAGCAGTATTAATGGCGCATCCATTTGGGGACAGATTTTTCCAGGACTACCAAGCCCATAATTCCTTGCACAGGACCTAATTAGGCGGCCCATCCAGGGGCGTGCAATCACGGACTATTTAATGAGGAGGTAGTGCCTGGGAATGAGCATTTGTCTTTACCATCAGCCTCTGAAGAAGAAGTCATCGACTTTGAAACGCGTCAGGCAATATGATGGAACAGCTGTGAAAGGAATCAGGAAGGGGGCTGCTGTTCGTACCGAATAAAGGTTCGTGCTGAGTCAAGAGTGCTTCTCACATGTCGGAGACCCGTGGAGCAGTAATCTATTGGCGGCAACCCAGCCGCTGAGAAGCACCAACCCCGCGATTCTAGGGGGCCACGGAGCCGGTATATACCGAGCCACGGATGTGGGGCTACAGCACCGGATTGAGAACGGGCCCGTTTCCTGAGTCCCATCTGAGGGTTTTTAATTTGTTATCCAGCAGTATTAATGGCGCATCCATTTGGGGACAGATTTTTCCAGGACTACCAAGCCCATAATTCCTTGCACAGGACCTAATTAGGCGGCCCATCCAGGGGCGTGCAATTACGGACTATTTAATGAGGAGGTAGTGCCTGGGAATGCGCATTTGTCTTTACCATCAGCCTCTGAAGAGGAAGTCATCGACTTTGAAACGCGTTAGGCAATATGATGGAACAGCTATGAAAGGAGTCAGGAAGGGGGCTGCTGTTCGTACCGAATAAAGGTTCGTGCTGAGTCAAGAGTGCTTCTCACATGTCGGGGACTCGTGGAGCAGTAATCTATTGGTGGCAACCCAGCCGCTGAGAAGCACCAACCCTGCGATTCTAGGGGGCCACGGGGCCAGTATATACCGAGCCACGGATGTGGGGCTACAGCACCGGATTGAGAACGGGCCCGTTTCCTGAGACCCATCTGAGGGTTTTTAATTTGTTATCCAGCAGTATTAATGGCGCATCCATTTGGGGACAGATTTTTCCAGGACTACCAAGCCCATAATTCCTTGCACAGGACCTAATTAGGTGGCCCATCCAGGGGCGTGCAATCACGGACTATTTAATGAGGAGGTAGTGCCTGGGAATGCGCATTTGTCTTTACCATCAGCCTCTGAAGAAGAAGTCATCGACTTTGAAACGCGTCAGGCAATATGATGGAACCGCTGTGAAAGGAATCAGGAAGGGGGCTGCTGTTCGTACCGAATAAAGGTTCGTGCTGAGTCAAGAGTGCTTCTCACATGTCGGGGACTCGTGGAGCAGTAATCTATTCGCGGCAACCCAGCCGCCGAGAAACACCAACCCCGCGATTCTAAGGGGCCACGGGGCCAGTATATACCGAGCCACGGATGTGGGGCTACAGCACTGGATTGAGAATGGGCTCGTTTCCTGAGACCCATCTGAGGGTTTTTAATTTGTTATCCAGCAGTATTAATGGCGCATCCATGTGGGGACAGATCTTTCCAGGACTACCAAGCCCATAATTCCTTGCACAGGACCTAATTAGGCGGCCCATCCAGGGGCGTGCAATCACGACTATTTAATGAGGAGGTAGTGCCTGGGAATGCGCATTTGTCTTTACCATCGGCCTCTGAAGAAGAAGTCATTGACTTTGAAACGCGTCAGGCAATATGATGGAACAGCTGTGAAAGGAATCAGGAAGGGGGCTGCTGTTTGTACCGAATAAAGGTTCGTGCTGAGTCGAGTGCTTCTCACATGTCGGGGACTCGTGGAGCAGTAATCTATTGGCGGCAACCCAGCCACTGAGAAGCACCAACCCCGCGATTCTAGGGGGCCACGGGGCCGGTATATACCGAGCCACGGATGTGGGGCTGTGAGAAGTTGGCCTGGTATATGCTGTCCACTAATTATAGTGGGCACCTTGCACCAGTCCAAACAACCCCTTATTGGAGATAGGTTAAAGACAACCTTTAAAGAAAGCTATCCTAGTGGTAGCTGTGGAGAGCAGCCTTCAGGCTAAGTCTTGAAGGAATGTAAAGCAGCTTGTTTTACCAGTCTATAATCTCTTGAGTGACCAAATGAAAGAGCACCACACCAGGTATATATTCAAAATATATGTATTTATTACTAAACACACCCCTCTAGTCTCTTTATGAGGCTAGAGTTCGAAGTACATAAGTTATAAGATCTTAAATCACAGTAATAGCACAAATACACGTTTGGGCCCTAGGGGCGTACCAAACCATATACCAATAAAGTGGTATGCGAACCACGACTGAACTAGACACTAGGCCTAGAGCCTCTAGAAGTGCTTGGACCACAAGGAACCACCCAAGGTAGTGACACAGGGGACCCACGGGAGACGCGTGCAGTGTAAATACACAACCGCGATACGCCGTTAACTTCTATGGAGAAAGTCGGGATCGGGAAAATAGAGGAAAGGGACACTTAAAAGAGGACTAGGACAAAACCCTTTGAGATCTAGGACTTTGAAGAGTCTCTACCCACGGGAGCACCGGAGTACTCGTGTTACCTCACCCAGGGAAGCCGGGTGCATAGGTGCCTTTCGGGGTCGGGTTTCGTCGTCGATTCGAATGGCGATCTGCTGCAAAGTGCTGCTGGCGGCCAAGAGAAAAGTGTCCGGGTGGATCCAAGAGTGGATCGGAGTTCTGGTGAACCTGAAAGCAGAGGGGACAGAGTCTGGGTCACTAGCCAGTGACCAGGAAGGCGATGGACAGATGCCCACCGATGTCGAGTGCTTCAGGTGCATTGACGGTCGTCTTGACTCTTCAGCCACGAGGTCCGGGAGGCGTTGTCGGCGACCAGGAGCAGGATTCGGGCTGGTACACAATGTCTGTCGAGTGCTGAGGTGTCGGCGACCGGATTGGACCCAACAAGCCTTGGCAACGGCAAGTCTCGGTTAAGATGTAGATCGTCGATGGTGCAGACCAGCAAGGTCTGTGGAACTCACCCAGCGAGGGTAAGTGAGGGCAGGCCTGGAGCAACCAGAATGCCAAGTAAGAAAAGGATTGGCCTTCGTTAAGGGCTACTAGCCAACGGGCTAGCGACCGCGAAGGAGCCTCGTGACGCCGCACGTGGATCTGGCTTACAGGACACTCGTGGAGTGGGGGCCAGTGATCTTCGGTGCAGGTGGTGCTGGAGGCTAGGGCTACTCGGAACTCAAAGCACGACTTCTGGGGAGACCCAGAAGATGATGCACTTGCAAATGTGCTCGGTGTCCAGGGGTCACGGTCTCAAGTCACCCACGATAGCCACGGGCCTCAGCTTTGCTGGGGACTCAGGGTAGCCTCGGGGAAGTCTGAGAATCTACCTCTGGTGATGCGATGACTTCGGCGTCCGACGGGAGCTTCAGAAATGCAAACCGGACAGATGCTTCTTTGGTGCCTGCCAAGCAGGGGAGTCACTCCTTGAGCCCAAGGGAGATTCTTCAGTCCTCTAATCTTGTCGTAGAGCGTCGAAGGTCCAGGATTCAGTTTCAGAGTTTCGTCCAGGTATAATCTAAAGTCCTAAGGACTGGGTTCCTATCTTTATACTAAAGATAAGGGTTGGACTACTCTGTGGCCCCACCTATGGGTGGGTCAGGGCAGAGGGTGGCTACACCCCTTTCCCTTTGTCCAGTTCGCGCCAAAGCAGGGGCTGCAAGCCCCTGATCCGGTTTGAACTGGGGTATGCACAGGGACACCAAGTGTGCCCCCAGTGCAGGACTTCAAAGCACCAGAAAGTGCTCCCGCCCAGCCCCAATACACATTATCCTGTCTGGGGAGGTGGTCACACCTCCCTGGGACAGGAAACCTATTGTCCAGGCCTCCCCTGCCGGAGTTTCGTCCAGCAGCAGGAGGCCAGACTTGTGTCTGTGGCAGCAGCATCCATTTTGTGATGCCAGGGCTTTAGAAAGAAGTTACCGGACTAGGTCAGAGTTAACATGTCTTTCCCTCTAGAAGGGTGGAATGCTACCCCCGCCGCCAGGATTGGCGGGGGGGTAGTATTCCAAGATGTTTGACACCAAACACGACATGTTTAGGTGCAGCCATTCCAAAGTTAGCATTTTACCGCGAGGATATAATGCGCTTAAGAGTATATGGTCAGGCTGCACTACAAACAGCATCAGAGATGGTCTCCGAGCGCTGCAGAGGGGCCCTGCTCATGCAGGGGCACCCTCTCACATAGGAACCATGCACTCTGCCTTTAGGATTGATAAGGCCTGCCTTAGGAGTGACTTATAGGTTTATATGTGTGTATGTATTTAGTGATATAGGTAACCTATATCACAGTAAAGGGTGCATGCACCACCTTACCCAGGCTGCAGTAGCAGACCTGTGGTGTCAGTTTGGATGGCCTTCCAGGGGTGGCACAATACATGCTGCAGCCCCTGGTAGGCCTCTGAGGTACCTATGCCCTTGGTACATAGTATACCATATACTAGGGACTTATAAGGGCACTCCAGATTCCAATCAGAGATGTGCCTAAGGCACATGGAAACCTTTTACAGAGAAAGCAGATAGACTGGGGCCCTGAATAGCAGGATCCCAGTCCAACTAAGTCATAAACCAGCAAAACACCATAAAAAAGTGGGGGCAACCATATAGTCAGATTCCACCTTCCTACATAACCCCCCCAAACGAAAGGAGATAAGGCTAACCTTGGCCAGTTGAGCCTTCATTGACTAAGTGGTCATATAAGGAAGCACCTGCACTAGCATGGTTGCCCCCTGTCTTATGGTCCACTAAGCAATCCCTCACCCTAAGGGTATGAGAGGGTCTCCACCATGGGGAATCACTACCTGTGGTGTGCTTAGGTAAAGTACAAGGCTGGTGAGGTGTCTGAGTAGGGAAGTGAGGCCCTAGGAATGTTGGCCTCAGCTTCCTCAGATCACTGGTCACCATGTATGCCTGTCTTTCCATGACTGAGTTGCACTTTGCTCTAAGGGTCAACCTTTGGCTGCCTACAGCTGGGGGTTGGGTCCCTTTGGATGGACTACTGGAGGGACATGGCAGGTTTGGAACCTTCTGGTCCCAGGTTTGCCCTTGCCTACCAGAGTCCTTCTGGGGGAGGTCCCTACATAAAGGTATGGGGGATCCCTCAGTGTGTAGAGGAATTTTCACCTGGCTAGGGCTACTAGACTGGGTGCCCCTAATCTGCTGATGGGGGGCTTCCTCTGGACAGGGGGCCCTGGGGGTCCACTGACCTCCTGACCTCTGCAGCCCTGGGCTGACTGAGGCAGGGTAGAGAGGGGCAGGTTACCTGCTCCAGACTGGGTACCACCTTGGAAGGGTCCTCTGCCATCAGGGGTGTGGCCAGGCCAGGCCTGACTACCTCTGGGGCAGTTCCTTCACTAGGGGTAGGGTCAGTTCCCTGAGGAGGCTGACCCTTACCTACTGTCTGGAGGGAAGAAGACTTTTCTTCAACCCTTGTGCTCTCTTTTGGGGGAGAGTGGGCCATTCTTTCAGGCTCCATCTCTCCAAATTCTTGGGCTGGGGCTGTGGCCATTACAGCCCCACTAACCTTTACAGGGACGCCCAACATCCTAAGATGGGTTTGGTGTTCAACTTCAGCCCAGGCTGAAATTTCCAGATCATTGCCCATCAGGCAATCTACAGGTAGGGTTGGGGACACTGCCACTCTCTTTGGGCCTGTGACCCCCTCCCAGCTGAGATTGACTATGGCCATGGGGTGATCTGTTCTGACACCATCAATGTTGGTCACCTGGTATTTAAACTCAGGTAAAAGCTGGTGAGGGGGACTAGTTTCCCTGCCACCATGGTGACACTAGCCCCTGTGTCCCTAAATGCCACAGCTTTCTGACCATTAATTATTGGCTCCAATCTGTACCTGCCCAATGCTATGGGACCCATGGTAAAGGTGGCAAATCCTATACCACCATCAGAGTCAGAGGAGTCTGTTGAGGGGTCCCTGTCTAAACTAGGGCCCACCTCTGTTCCTCTTGCAAAAGCACCTAACTTTTTGGGTGCACTACTCCCAACTGGAGGATTACTACTGGTAGTACCAGGAGGGGTGGTAGTAGTTGTGGGAGGAACATTTTCTTTATTGCCAATCCTGGGGCAACTGGGATCAGTTTTCCAGTGCCCAGGCTTTTTACAGACATGGCAATAGGGTTTCTTTTCAGGAGAGGAAGGAGTTTGGGACCCACCCCAGAAGAGGAATTTTGGGGCCCTGTAGGGGACTTATCCTTAGATTTATCCCCACCTTTCTCTTGGGACTTAGTAGAATCTTTCTTCTGGTCACCACCCTGATTTCTAGTTTTTACTCTGGTTCTGACCCATTTGTCTGCCTTCTTTCCCAATTCTTGGGGAGAGGTCAGATCAGAGTCCACCAGATACTGGTGCAAAAGCTGGTTTTGACAATTATTAAGGATCTGCTCCCTCATAATCAAATTGTACAATCCTAAAAAGTCATGCACTTTGTTGCCATGTATCCAACCTTCCAGAGCCTTTGTAGCACAATCTACAAAATCAACCCAGTCTTGAGTCTGAGCTTTTTGGGTGTCTCTGAACTTCAACCTATACTGTTCAGTGGTTAGGCCAAACCCATCTATCAGAGCACTCTTCAAGACTGTGTAATTGTCAGCATCCTCTTCTCTTACAGTGAGGAGCTTGTCTCTACCTTTGTCTGCAAAGGAGAGCCACAAGATTGCTGCCCACTGCCTCTGGGGGACCTTCTGAACTTTACAGGCCCTCTCCAGTGCAGTTATCCATTTTGTGTAGGAGAGTAGGATCTGCTTCACAGGGGTACCCCCACTTTTTGCTGATACTTCACTGGTTTTCGACATTAGTCTGGCTGGGGCCCTGCTGTTCAGAACCCCAGCCTAGCTGTTTCCTCTTTAAAAGGGTCTCCATGTGCCTTAGGCACATCACTGATTGGGATCTGGAGTGCCCTTGTAAGTCCCTAGTATATGGTATACTATGTACCAAGGGCATAGGTACCTCAGAGGCCTGCCAGGGGCTGCAGCATGTATTATGCCACCCCTGGTAGGCCATCCAAACTGACACCACAGGTCTGCTACTGCAGCCTGGGTAAGGTGGTGCATGCACCCCTTGCTGTGGTATAGGTTACCTATATCACTAAATGCATACACACATATAAACCTATAAGTCACTCCTAAGGCAGGCCTTATCAATCCTAAAGGCAGAGTGCATGGTTCCTATGTGAGAGGGTGCCCCTGCATGAGCAGGGCCCCTCTGCAGCGTTCGGAGACCATCTCTGATGCTGTTTGTAGTGCAGCCTGACCATATACTCTTAAACGCATTATATCCTCGCGGTAAAATGCTAACTATGGAATGGCTGCACCTAAACATGTCGTGTTTGGTGTCAAACATCTTGGAATACTACCCCCCGCCAATCCTGGCGGCGGGGGTAGCATTCCACCCTTCTAGAGGGAAAGGCATGTTAACTCTGACGAGTCCGGTAACTTCTTTCCAGAGCCCTGGCATCACAAAATGGATGCTGCTGCCACAGACACGAGTCTGGCCTCCTGCTGCTGGACGAAACTCCGGCAGGGGAGGCCTGGACAATAGGTTTCCTGTCCCAGGGAGGTGTGACCACCTCCCCAGACAGGACAATGTGTATTGGGGCTGGGCGGGAGCACTTTCGGGTGCTTTGAAGTCCTGCACTGGGGGCACATTTGGTGTCCCTGTGCATACCCCAGTTCAAACCGGATCAGGGGCTTGCAGCCCCTGCTTTGGCGCGAACTGGACAAAGGGAAAGGGGTGTAGCCACCCCTCTGCCCTGACCCACCCATAGGTGGGGCCACAGAGTAGTCCATCCCCTATTTTTAGAATAAAGGTAGGAACCCAGTCCTTAGGACTTTAGATTATACCTGGACGAAACTCTGAAACAGAATCCTGGACCTTCGACGCTCTACTCACGATTAGAGGACTGAAGAATCTCCCTTGGGGTCAAGGAGTGACTCCCCTGCTTGGCAGGCACCAAAGAAGCATCTGTCCGGTTCGCATCACTGAAGCTCCCGTCGGACGCCGAAGTCATCGCATCACCAGAGGTGGATTCTCAGACTTCCCGAGGCTACCCTGAGTCCCCAGCAAAGCTGAGGCCCGTGGCTATCGTGGGTGACTTGAGACCGTGACCCCTGGACACCGAGCACACTTGCAAGTGCACCATCTTCTGGGTCTCCCAAGAAGTCGTGCTTTGGGCTCCGAGTAGCCCTAGCCTCCAGCACCACCTGCACCGAAGATCACTGGCCCCCACTCCACGAGTGTCCTGTAAGCCAGCTCCACGTGCGGCGTCACGAGGCTCCTTCGCGGTCGCTAGCCCGTTGGCTAGTAGCCCTTAATGAAGGCCAATCTGTTCTTTACTTGGCAGTCTGGTTGCTCCAGGCCTGCCCTCACTTACCCTCGCTGGGTGAGTTCCCCAGACCTTGCTGGTCTGCATCATCGACGATCTACATCTTACTCGAGACTTGCCGTTGCCAAGGCTTGTTGGGTCCAATCTGGTCGCCGACACCTCTGCACTCGACAGACATCGAGCAGCAGCCCGAATCCTGCTCCTGGTCGCCGACAACACCTCCCGGACCTCGTGGCTGAAGAGTCAAGACGACCATCATCGAACCTGAAGCACTCGACATCGGTGGGCATCTGTCCATCGCCTCCCTGGTCACTGGCTAGTGACCCAGACTCTGTCCCCTCTGCTTTCAGGTTCTTCAGAACTCCGATCCACTCTTGGATCCACCCGGACACTTTTCTCCTGGTCGCCAGCAGCACTTTGCAGCAGATCGCCATAAGAACCGACGACGAAACCCGACCCCGAAAGGCACCTATGCACCCGGCTTCCCTGGGTGAGGTAACACGAGTACTCCGGTGCTCCCGTGGGTAGAGACTCTTCAAAGTCCTAGATCTCAAAGGGTTTTGTCCTAGTCCTCTTTTAAGTGTCCCTTTCCTCTATTTTCCCGATCCCGACTTTCTCCATAGAAGTTAACGGCGTATCGCGGTTGTGTATTTACACTGCACGCGTCTCCCGTGGGTCCCCTGTGTCACTACCTTGGGTGGTTCCTTGTGGTCCAAGCACTTCTAGAGGCTCTAGGCCTAGTGTCTAGTTCAGTCGTGGTTCGCATACCACTTTATTGGTATATGGTTTGGTACGCCCCTAGGGCCCAAACGTGTATTTGTGCTATTACTGTGATTTAAGATCTTATAACCTATGTACTTCGAACTCTAGCCTCATAAAGAGACTAGAGGGGTGTGTTTAGTAATAAATACATATATTTTGAATATATACCTGGTGTGGTGCTCTTTCATTTGGTCACTCAAGAGATTATAGACTGGTAAAACAAGCTGCTTTACATTCCTTCAAGACTTAGCCTGAAGGCTGCTCTCCATAGCTACCACTAGGATAGCTTTCAATAAGGTTGTCTTTAACCTACCTACCATAAGAGTCGATTTGGACTGGTGCAAGGTGCCCACTATAATTAGTGGACAGCATATGCCAGGCCAACTTCTCACATTGGTGTGCAGCGTGTGGGATTCCAGCTTGCTATTGTTTTACCAGATAATCTCAATTGAATTGATCAACTGAAAACCACTAAAGGTACCTAAGGTACATATAATTTAAGCTTAGAATATCAGTAAGTTCTACTGAACTTAGAGTTGTGTGTTAAGGGATAGCACAACCCTTTCTACAACTCAAGAGAGTTTAGTAGGCCACACTAGAGTAGGTAGTGCATACACCACACCACACTAGTAATGTCTTTAAAAGCAGGATCCAAAGATGCCCTGCAGGAAGCCATTGAGCTTCCCCCTCCAAGTATGACACACTCCCATTCTTGGAACTGAGAGCTTTGTGTAACGTGAGGAAATTAAGGACAGGCCAAAGTCCCACCACCCAACACCTCCAGGAGTTGTTGGTGGCTTATGATCTTAGTAAGTCCTCAGAGACTGAAGGGGTAGGAGCAGAGGGTGGGCCAGCAGATGAGGAAGGGGCCAGGGGTACTACTACCCCCAGCCCCCTCTGAAACTGACCAGGAGGGTGACAATGACCCTGACCTGGAAAACCCAATCCCTTCTGGGGAAGATGAAGATGAGGATCTAGAGAACCACACCTTTGTCCCCCCAGGAAGGATTATGAGTGTGCTCAGAAAGTCTAGGTCTCCTTCTCAGGAGTCTAACCACTCTGGCACCTCAATAGGGAGCTCTGTTTCTTCTCACAGGAGGGAATCCTCTCATGAGAGAAGAAAGAGACTGGTCCAGTATGAGGAAACTCAACTAGAGATCAGGAAGAAGCAATTGGCTTTAGATAGAGAATCCCTAGATCTCCTTAGAGAGAGAAGAAAGTTGGGACTAGAGTCCCATGGTGGCAGCCATGTCCCTAGAGATAGGGAAAGGTCCTATGACCATAGGAACCTGAGCAAGATTGTCCCTCCCTACCAGAGTGGGGATGATATCCACAAATGGATAACTGCTTTAGAGAGGGCCTGTAAAGTACAGAAGGTCCCTCAGGAGCAGTGGGCAGCAATCTTGTGGCTCTCCTTTGCTGACAAAGGTAGAGACAAGCTCCTCACTGTTAGAGAGGAGGATGCTGACAATTACAAGGTCTTGAAGAGTGCTCTTATTGATGGGTTTGGCCTAACCACTGAACAGTACAGGTTGAAGTTCAGAGACACCCAAAAAGCACAGACTCAAGACTGGGTAGACTATGTGGATTGTTCTGCCAAGGCTCTGGAAGGCTGGTTGATGGGCAGTAAGGTGTGTGACTTCTCAGGATTGTATAATCTGATAATGAGGGAGCAGATTCTTAATAACTGTCAAAACCAGCTGTTGCATCAGTACCTGGTTGACTCTGATCTGACCTCTCCCCAAGAATTGGGAAAGAAGGCAGACAAATGGGTCAGAACCAGGGTGAAGCAGAAGGTACAGAACCAAGGTGGGGAAACCAAGAAGCAAGATGCTAAGAACTCTGACAAGGGTGGGGAGAAGGGTAAAGATCAAAAGTCTTCATCAGGCCCCCAAAAATCTTCTTCTGGTGGGGATTCCCAGTCTACCAAGGGTAAAGGCCAAAGAAAACCATGGTGCAAGGTCTGTAAGCAAAAGACCCACTGGACCAGTGATTGCACCAAGTCCAAAGACTCCAGTCCAGCACCCACCAATGCCCCTAAGGCACCTGTTCCCCCTAGTACAGTTGGTGGAAGTGCTCCAGCAAAGGGTTTAGTAGGGTTCACCCTGGGAACTGAGTTGGGCTCTGACTTAGTCAGGGAACTGACTCAGGCTGTGTTAGTCTGTGATGGAGGCATGGATGTGACCTCCACTGTGAGTCCCAGTAATCTGGGCAAGTACAGACAACAGCCTTTAATCAATGGACGTGAGGCTTTGGCATTTAGGGACACAGGGGCAAGTGTCACAATGGTGACACAAGACCTTGTGCTACCTGGGCAAGTTATGCTTGGTGAGATGTACCAAGTGACCAATGCTAGCAATGTCAGAACAGACCATACTCTGGCAGTTGTTAACTTCTCCTGGGGAGGGGTAACTGGCCTTAAGAAGGTTGTGGTAAGTGCAAACCTACCAGTCGAATGCTTGCTTGGCAATGACTTAGAGACTTCTGCTTGGGCAGAAGTGGAGCTCAGGACCCATGCAGAAATGCTGGGGATCCCTGCAGATGTGTTTGCTGTGACCAGGTCACAAGCTAAACTGTCTAAAACTGAACAGGCCTTGGATTCTGGAAGAATGGACCAAGTGCCTTCCAAGAGGAGGAGTAGTAGGGTTAAGGCAGTGCCTTCCCCTTGGCTCAGGAGGAAGATCAGTCCCTTGAGGGGGATGATCTCAGCCCTGAAGAAGGAACTGTCCCAGAGGAACTTGAACCTGACCAGGTTGAGTTCTTGGGGACAGGGGGACCTTCTAGGGCAGATCTGAGCCAGGAGCAGCAGAGCTGCCCCTCCCTTGAACCCCTCAGACAGCAAGCTGCTGCTGAGGCTGCTGGGAAAGCTAGTGGTCCCCATACAGTGTATTGGGATGATGGACTCCTGTACTCAGAGAGTAGAGACCCCAAGCCTGGTGCTACCAGGAGGTTGGTAATACCTTTGAAGTTCAGGGGCTTCCTATTGACCCTAGCCCATGATATTCCCTTAGCAGGACACCTGGGCCAGAACAAGACTTGGGACAGAATTGTCCCTCACTTTCACTGGCCCCACATGTCTGAAGACAGTAAGGAGTTTTGTCGCTCCTGTGTAACCTGCCAAGCCAGTGGCAAAGCAGGTGGCACTACAAAGGCCCCCTGATACCACTACCTGTGGTGGGGGTGCCCTTTGAGAGGGTAGGGATTGACATTGTTGGTCCCATGGATCCCCAAACAGCATCTGGGCACAGATTTATACTGGTGGTAGTGGATCATGCCACCAGGTATCCAGAGGCTATACCCCTTAGGACCACTACAGCACCTGTGGTGGCAAGGGCCCTCCTGGGAATTTTCTCAAGAGTGGGCTTTCCTAAGGAGGTAGTATCAGACAGGGGTGCAAACTTCATGTCTGGGTACTTAAAAGCAATGTGGAAGGAGTGTGGAGTTACTTATAAGTTCACCACACCCTATCACCCACAATGCAATGGTTTAGTTGAGAGATTCAACAAAACCTTGAAGGGCATGATTAAAGGGCTCCCAGAAAAGCTTAGGCGTAGATGGGACATACTCTTGCCCTGCCTTTTATTCGCATATAGGGAGGTGCCTCAGAAGGGGGTTGGTTACAGCCCTTTTGAACTTCTGTTTGGCCACCCTGTGAGGGGTCCACTGTGCTTGGTGAAGGAAGGATGGGAGTTACCTCTCAAGCCCCCAAAGCAAGATATAGTGGACTATGTACTTGGTCTCCGCTCCAGGATGGCTGAGTACATGAAAAAGGCAACCAAAAACCTTGAGGCTAGCCAGGAACTTCAGAAGGCCTGGCATGACCAAAGGCTGTTCTGACTGTTTACCAGCCAGGACAGAAGGTGTGGGTGTTGGAGCCAGTGGCCCCAGCAGCTCTCCAAGACAAATGGAGTGGACCCCACACTATTGTTGAGCAGAAGGGTGAGGTCACTTACTTAGTGGACCTGGGAACACCCAGGAGTCCCCACAGGGTTCTCCATGTCAACAGACTTAAGCCATATGTGGACAGGGCAGACATGGGCTTGCTCATGGCTACTGATGAAGGGCAGGAGGAAGAGAGTGACCCACTCCCTGACCTGCTCTCACAGAACCCTGACGATGGGTCAGTTGATGGTGTAGCCTTGGCAGGCAGCCTCACTACCCAGCAACAAACTGATTGCAGGCAAGTCCTCAATCAGTTTAGACATATGTTTTCACTGACACCCAGTCAGACCACCTGGTGCACTCATGAAGTGGACACTGGGGACAGTCTGCCTATTAAAAACAAGATTTATAGGCAACCTGACCATGTCAGGGACTGTATCAGGACTGAAGTCCAGAAGATGTTGGAATTGGGAGTGATTGAGCCCTCAGATAGCCCTTGGGCTAGTCCAGTAGTCCTAGTACCTAAACCTCACACCAGTGGTGGGAAAAGAGAGATGAGGTTTTGTGTAGACTACAGGGGCCTCAATGCAGTCACTAGGACTGATGCCCATCCAATACCCAGGGCAGATGAGCTCATAGATACTTTGGCCTCTGCCAAATATCTCAGCACATTTGACCTAACAGCTGGCTACTGGCAGATCAGACTAGCTGATACTGCAAAGCCCAAAACAGCATTTTCAACCCCTAGTGGGCATTATCAATTTGTGGTGATGCCCTTTGGTCTGAAAAATGCACCTGCCACTTTCCAGAGGTTGGTGAACACAGTTCTCACAGGACTGGAAGCCTATAGTGCAGCTTATCTAGATGATATTGCTGTCTTTAGCTCCACCTGGGAGGATCACCTGGTCCACCTCAGGAATGTTTTACAGGCCCTGCAAAAGGCAGGCCTGACTATCAAGGCCACTAAGTGCCAGATAGGGCAGAGTCAGGTTGTGTACCTGGGCCACCTTGTGGGTGGAGGCCAGGTTCAACCTTTGCAGAGCAAGATCCAGACCATCATGGACTGGACTGCTCCCACTACCCAGACTCAGGTGAGAGCCTTCTTAGGCCTGACTGGGTACTATAGGAGATTTGTCAAGGGGTATGGATCAATAGTGACACCCTTGAATGACTTAACTTCTAAGAAAATGCCCAAAAAGGTTCAGTGGACAGTTAGCTGTCAAAAGGCATTTGATGACCTCAAGCAGGCCATGTGCACTGCTCCAATTCTGCAGAGTCCTGATTACTCCAAGAAGTTCATTGTTCAAACAGATGCATCTGAATTGGGGGTAGGGGCTGTACTGTCACAATTGAATGAAGAAGGTCAGGATCAGCCAGTAGCTTTTATTAGCAGAAGGCTGACCCCTAGAGAGAAACGTTGGTCAGCCATAGAGAGGGAGGCCTTTGCTGTGGTCTGGGCTCTGAAGAAGTTGAGGCCATACTTGTTTGGTACACACTTCCTGGTTCAGACAGACCATAAGCCCCTCTTATGGCTAAAACAAATGAAGGGTGAAAACCCCAAACTGCTTAGGTGGTCCATTTCCCTACAGGGGATGGACTTTACAGTGGAACATAGGCCTGGGAGTAACCATGCGAATGCAGATGGACTCTCTAGGTATTTCCACTTAGAACATGAAGACTTAACTGGGCAAGGTTAGTTTAATGTCCCTACGTTTGGGGGGGTTGTGTAGGAGAGTAGGATCTGCTTCACAGGGGTACCCCCACTTTTTGCTGATACTTCACTGGTTTTCGACATTAGTCTGGCTGGGGCCCTGCTATTCAGAACCCCAGCCTAGCTGTTTCCTCTTTAAAAGGGTCTCCATGTGCCTTAGGCACATCACTGATTGGGATCTGGAGTGCCCTTGTAAGTCCCTAGTATATGGTATACTATGTACCAAGGGCATAGGTACCTCAGAGGCCTGCCAGGGGCTGCAGCATGTATTATGCCACCCCTGGTAGGCCATCCAAACTGACACCACAGGTCTGCTACTGCAGCCTGGGTAAGGTGGTGCATGCACCCCTTGCTGTGGTATAGGTTACCTATATCACTAAATGCATACACACATATAAACCTATAAGTCACTCCTAAGGCAGGCCTTATCAATCCTAAAGGCAGAGTGCATGGTTCCTATGTGAGAGGGTGCCCCTGCATGAGCAGGGCCCCTCTGCAGCGTTCGGAGACCATCTCTGATGCTGTTTGTAGTGCAGCCTGACCATATACTCTTAAACGCATTATATCCTCGCGGTAAAATGCTAACTATGGAATGGCTGCACCTAAACATGTCGTGTTTGGTGTCAAACATCTTGGAATACTACCCCCCGCCAATCCTGGCGGCGGGGTAGCATTCCACCCTTCTAGAGGGAAAGGCATGTTAACTCTGACGAGTCCGGTAACTTCTTTCCAGAGCCCTGGCATCACAAAATGGATGCTGCTGCCACAGACACGAGTCTGGCCTCCTGCTGCTGGACGAAACTCCGGCAGGGAGGCCTGGACAATAGGTTTCCTGTCCCAGGGAGGTGTGACCACCTCCCCAGACAGGACAATGTGTATTGGGGCTGGGCGGGAGCACTTTCGGGTGCTTTGAAGTCCTGCACTGGGGGCACATTTGGTGTCCCTGTGCATACCCCAGTTCAAACCGGATCAGGGCTTGCAGCCCCTGCTTTGGCGCGAACTGGACAAAGGGAAAGGGGTGTAGCCACCCCTCTGCCCTGACCCACCCATAGGTGGGGCCACAGAGTAGTCCATCCCCTATTTTTAGAATAAAGGTAGGAACCCAGTCCTTAGGACTTTAGATTATACCTGGACGAAACTCTGAAACAGAATCCTGGACCTTCGACGCTCTACTCACGATTAGAGGACTGAAGAATCTCCCTTGGGGTCAAGGAGTGACTCCCCTGCTTGGCAGGCACCAAAGAAGCATCTGTCCGGTTCGCATCACTGAAGCTCCCGTCGGACGCCGAAGTCATCGCATCACCAGAGGTGGATTCTCAGACTTCCCCGAGGCTACCCTGAGTCCCCAGCAAAGCTGAGGCCCGTGGCTATCGTGGGTGACTTGAGACCGTGACCCCTGGACACCGAGCACACTTGCAAGTGCACCATCTTCTGGGTCTCCCAAGAAGTCGTGCTTTGGGCTCCGAGTAGCCCTAGCCTCCAGCACCACCTGCACCGAAGATCACTGGCCCCCACTCCACGAGTGTCCTGTAAGCCAGCTCCACGTGCGGCGTCACGAGGCTCCTTCGCGGTCGCTAGCCCGTTGGCTAGTAGCCCTTAACGAAGGCCAATCTTTTCTTTACTTGGCAGTCTGGTTGCTCCAGGCCTGCCCTCACTTACCCTCGCTGGGTGAGTTCCCCAGACCTTGCTGGTCTGCATCATCGACGATCTACATCTTACTCGAGACTTGCCGTTGCCAAGGCTTGTTGGGTCCAATCTGGTCGCCGACACCTCTGCACTCGACAGACATCGAGCAACAGCCCGAATCCTGCTCCTGGTCGCCGACAACGCCTCCCGGACCTCGTGGCTGAAGAGTCAAGACGACCGTCATCGAACCTGAAGCACTCGACATCGGTGGGCATCTGTCCATCGCCTCCCTGGTCACTGGCTAGTGACCCAGACTCTGTCCCCTCTGCTTTCAGGTTCTTCAGAACTCCGATCCACTCTTGGATCCACCCGGACACTTTTCTCCTGGTCGCCAGCAGCACTTTGCAGCAGATCGCCATAAGAACCGACGACGAAACCCGACCCCGAAAGGCACCTATGCACCCGGCTTCCCTGGGTGAGGTAACACGAGTACTCCGGTGCTCCCGTGGGTAGAGACTCTTCAAAGTCCTAGATCTCAAAGGGTTTTGTCCTAGTCCTCTTTTAAGTGTCCCTTTCCTCTATTTTCCCGATCCCGACTTTCTCCATAGAAGTTAACGGCGTATCGCGGTTGTGTATTTACACTGCACGCGTCTCCCGTGGGTCCCCTGTGTCACTACCTTGGGTGGTTCCTTGTGGTCCAAGCACTTCTAGAGGCTCTAGGCCTAGTGTCTAGTTCAGTCGTGGTTCGCATACCACTTTATTGGTATATGGTTTGGTACGCCCCTAGGGCCCAAACGTGTATTTGTGCTATTACTGTGATTTAAGATCTTATAACCTATGTACTTCGAACTCTAGCCTCATAAAGAGACTAGAGGGGTGTGTTTAGTAATACATACATATATTTTGAATATATACCTGGTGTGGTGCTCTTTCATTTGGTCACTCAAGAGATTATAGACTGGTAAAACAAGCTGCTTTACATTCCTTCAAGACTTAGCCTGAAGGCTGCTCTCCACAGCTACCACTAGGATAGCTTTCAATAAGGTTGTCTTTAACCTACCTACCATAAGAGTCGATTTGGACTGGTGCAAGGTGCCCACTATAATTAGTGGACAGCATATGCCAGGCCAACTTCTCACATGGATGTCATCCCCACTCTGGTAGGGAGGGACAATCTTGTTTAGGTTTCGGTGGTCATTAGACCTTTCCCTATCTCTAGGGATATTGCTGCCACCATGGGACTCTAGTCCCAACTTTCTTCTCTCTCTAAGGAGATCTAGGGATTCCCTATCTAAAGCCAATTGCTTCTTTCTGATTTCCAGCTGAGCTTCCTCATACTGGACCAGTCTCGTTCTCCTCTCATGAGAGGATTCCCTCCTGTGAGATGAGACAGAGCTCCCTATAGAGGTGCCAGAGTGGTTAGACTCCTGAGAAGGAGATCTAGACTTCCTGGGCACACTCTTAATCCTTCCTGGGGGACAAAGAGGGCATCATCTTGATCATCCTCATCATCTTCCACAGGAGGGATTGGGTTATCCAGGTCAGGGTCATTGTCACCCTCCTGGCCAGTTTCAGAGGGGGGCTGGGGGTATTGGTACCCCTGGCCTCGTCCTCTTCGTCTGCCCCACCCTCAGCTCCTACCCCTTCAGTCCCTACAGGGCTTACTAAGGTCATAAGCCACCAACAACTCCTTGAGGTGTTGGGTGGTGGGACTTTGGCCTGTCCTTATTTTTCTCAAGTTACATAAAGCTCTCAATTCCAAGAATGGGAGTGTATCATACTTGGAGGGTGGAAGCTCAGTGGCTTCCTGCAAGGATTCTTTAGATCCTGCCCTTAAAGACATTACTAGTGTGGTGTGGTGTATGCACTACCTACTCTAGTGTGGCCTACTAAACTCTCTTGAGTTGTAGAAAGGGTTGTGCTATCCCTTAACACACAACTCTAAGTTCAGTAGAACTTACTGTTATTCTAAGCTTAAATGATATGTACCTTAGGTACCTTTAGTGGTTTTCAGTTGATCAATTCAATTGAGATTATCTGGTAAAACAATAGCAAGCTGGAATCCCACACGCTGCACACCAATGTGAGAAGTTGGCCTGGTATATGCTGTCCACTAATTATAGTGGGCACCTTGCACCAGTCCAAACAACCCCTTATTGGAGATAGGTTAAAGACAACCTTATTGAAAGCTATCCTAGTGGTAGCTATGGAGAGCAGCCTTCAGGCTAAGTCTTGAAGGAATGTAAAGCAGCTTGTTTTACCAGTCTATAATCTCTTGAGTGACCAAATGAAAGAGCACCACACCAGGTATATATTCAAAATATATGTATTTATTACTAAACACACCCCTCTAGTCTCTTTATGAGGCTAGAGTTCGAAGTACATAAGTTATAAGATATTAAATCACAGTAATAGCACAAATACACGTTTGGGCCCTAGGGGCGTACCAAACCATATACCAATAAAGTGGTATGCGAACCACGACTGAACTAGACACTAGGCCTAGAGCCTCTAGAAGTGCTTGGACCACAAGGAACCACCCAAGGTAGTGACACAGGGGACCCACGGGAGACGCAGTGCAGTGTAAATACACAACCGCGATACGCCGTTAACTTCTATGGAGAAAGTCGGGATCGGGAAAATAGAGGAAAGGGACACTTAAAAGAGGACTAGGACAAAACCCTTTGAGATCTAGGACTTTGAAGAGTCTCTACCCACGGGAGCACCGGAGTACTCGTGTTACCTCACCCAGGGAAGCCGGGTGCATAGGTGCCTTTCGGGGTCGGGTTTCGTCGTCGATTCGAATGGCGATCTGCTGCAAAGTGCTGCTGGCGGCCAAGAGAAAAGTGTCCGGGTGGATCCAAGAGTGGATCGGAGTTCTGGTGAACCTGAAAGCAGAGGGGACAGAGTCTGGGTCACTAGCCAGTGACCAGGAAGGCGATGGACAGATGCCCACCGATGTCGAGTGCTTCAGGTGCGTTGACGGTCGTCTTGACTCTTCAGCCACGAGGTCCGGGAGGCGTTGTCGGCGACCAGGAGCAGGATTCGGGCTGGTACACGATGTCTGTCGAGTGCTGAGGTGTCGGCGACCGGATTGGACCCAACAAGCCTTGGCAACGGCAAGTCTCGGTTAAGATGTAGATCGTCGATGGTGCAGACCAGCAAGGTCTGTGGAACTCACCCAGCGAGGGTAAGTGAGGGCAGGCCTGGAGCAACCAGGATGCCAAGTAAGAAAAGGATTGGCCTTCGTTAAGGGCTACTAGCCAACGGGCTAGCGACCGCGAAGGAGCCTCGTGACGCCGCACGTGGATCTGGCTTACAGGACACTCGTGGAGTGGGGGCCAGTGATCTTCGGTGCAGGTGGTGCTGGAGGCTAGGGCTACTCGGAGCCCAAAGCACGACTTCTGGGAGACCCAGAAGATGATGCACTTGCAAATGTGCTCGGTGTCCAGGGGTCACGGTCTCAAGTCACCCACGATAGCCACGGGCCTCAGCTTTGCTGGGGACTCAGGGTAGCCTCGGGGAAGTCTGAGAATCCACCTCTGGTGATGCGATGACTTTGGCGTCCGACGGAGCTTCAGAAATGCGAACCGGACAGATGCTTCTTTGGTGCCTGCCAAGCAGGGGAGTCACTCCTTGACCCCAAGGGAGATTCTTCAGTCCTCTAATCTTGTCGTAGAGCGTCGAAGGTCCAGGATTCAGTTTCAGAGTTTCGTCCAGGTATAATCTAAAGTCCTAAGGACTGGGTTCCTATCTTTATACTAAAGATAGGGGTTGGACTACTCTGTGGCCCCACCTATGGGTGGGTCAGGGCAGAGGGGTGGCTACACCCTTTCCCTTTGTCCAGTTCGCGCCAAAGCAGGGGCTGCAAGCCCTGATCCGGTTTGAACTGGGGTATGCACAGGGACACCAAGTGTGCCCCCAGTGCAGGACTTCAAAGCACCAGAAAGTGCTCCCGCCCAGCCCCAATACACATTATCCTGTCTGGGGAGGTGGTCACACCTCCCTGGTACAGGAAACCTATTGTCCAGGCCTCCCCTGCCGGAGTTTCGTCCAGCAGCAGGAGGCCAGACTTGTGTCTGTGGCAGTAGCATCCATTTTGTGATGCCAGGCTTTAGAAAGAAGTTACCGGCCAGGCCAGGGTTAACATGTCTCTCCCTCTAGAAGGGTGGAATGCTACCCCCGCCGCCAGCATTGGCGGGGGGTAGTATTCCAAGATGTTTGACACCAAACACGACATGTTTAGGTGCAGCCATTCCAAAGTTAGCATTTTACCGCGAGGATATAATGCGCTTAAGAGTATATGGTCAGGCTGCACTACAAACAGCATCAGAGATGGTCTCCGAACGCTGCAGAGGGCCCTGCTCATGCAGGGGCACCCTCTCACATAGGAACCATGCACTCTGCCTTTAGGATTGATAAGGCCTGCCTTAGGAGTGACTTATAGGTTTATATGTGTGTATGTATTTAGTGATATAGGTAACCTATATCACAGTAAGGGGTGCATGCACCACCTACCCAGGCTGCAGTAGCCAGACCTGTGGTGTCAGTTTGGATGGCCTTCCAGGGGTGGCACAATACATGCTGCAGCCCCTGGTAGGCCTCTGAGGTACCTATGCCCTTGGTACATAGTATACCATATACTAGGGACTTATAAGGGCACTCCAGATTCCAATCAGAGATGTGCCTAAGGCACATGGAAACCTTTTACAGAGAAAGCAGATAGACTGGGGCCCTGAATAGCAGGATCCCAGTCCAACTAAGTCATAAACCAGCAAAACACCATAAAAAAAGTGGGGGCAACCATATAGTCAGATTCCACCTTCCTACAGGGGCTACAGCACCGGATTGAGAACGGGCCCGTCTCCTGAGACCCATCTGAGGGTTTTTAATTTGTTATCCAGCAGTATTAATGGCGCATCCATTTGGGGACAGATTTTTCCAGGACTACCAAGCCCATAATTCCTTGCACAGGACCTAATTAGGCGGCCCATCCAGGGGCGTGCAATCACGGACTATTTAATGAGGAGGTAGTGCCTGGGAATGCGCATTTGTCTTTACCATCAGCCTCTGAAGAAGAAGTCATCGACTTTGAAACGCGTCAGGCAATATGATGGAACAGCTGTGAAAGGAATCAGGAAGGGGGCTGCTGTTCGTACCGAATAAAGGTTCGTGCTGAGTCAGAGTGCTTCTCACATGTCGGGGACTACGTGGAGCAGTAATATATATATATATATATATTCAACTCCGTAGGCTCAATTTACGTCGGGTTCAGGCGCTCTGTAGTTAGTGCGAGATCCTCGCGGTCGAGCCCAACCGCTACATATCACCCAACTCCTCAAAAGGACCAGGATCGCTCTCCGCAATGCCGAATATCAAAATTTATTTACTTAGGTTTCAACCAACAACAACACAGTTCATGATCTGATCAACGTTTCGGTCTCCTCACGAGACCTTGCTCACGATCAATTTACACCCCCAGTGTTCACAAATATATTACTTTTTCATGTCATTTCCTGTTAACCAGGTTCAACCATTCTTAGTATTCTGGGATTTGTAGTCCTGTTCCTCCACAAGATATAGTACATACTAAGACCAAAATCCATTAACAAGTGCTGTGTGCATAATGCAAAGTGATTATATACAAATTGTGAAAATTGTGAACTAAGGAAAACTAAAAATTAATTTAAAAAAGATAAAATTGAGTTCATTTATCACTTATATCCAAAAAGCAATCCCAAACAGTCTTTTTCAATAGTCTTGTTTTCGGGTTATTATGCAGCTTTGAAAAATTCCAACCGCTCTATTCTTGAAATTACTGTCCCTCTGAGTGGGAAGACACAGTTGTATTTGTGAGATGTAATCGGGGATTGCACTTTCGTATATTTCAATTTGACATGGAGAATGGCACGCGATCCTGAGTTTGATATTCATTTCTTTACATATGGTTCTGTTTAGAGATGGCTATACAGTTCCTCACTCTGGTTAAGGCCATACGGTGTCAATGTTCTTAAATTAATGATATGGCGTGATTCCTTCTGGCGCAGTATTTTCTCTCTATTGCCGCCCCTGTTGTTGAGTGGGACTGTTTCAATACCATAAAACTTCAACAGTTTCCAATTACTCATATGTGCTTGTTCCATATGTTTCGCTACAGCGTTTGTTTTGTCCTTGTTTGATGTTGCCCTAACATGTTCTAGTATACGTTTCTTAAGTTCACAGATTGTACTGCCAACATATTTGAGGTGGCATGGGCACTCTATTACATATACTGTGAATTGGCTTTTGCATGATATCAATTCTTTGATTTTCCAACTTTTATTGTTCGCTAGTTTGACTTCAGTCGTTGGTTTTGCAATCTGACATACCTTACAATTGTGACATTTTATGAAACCTTTGTGTTAAGCCATTGGTTGTTTTGTTTTCCTTTATAATGACTATGGATTAATTGATCTTTCAAATTTCTGGCTCTTCGGTATGTAATCATTGGATGTTTTCCTATGATTTTACCTACAGTTTCATCCATTTGTACAATTTTCCAGTTTCTCCTTATGATTTTTTGTATCTGTTTGCAGTCTTTTGAGTAATCCATGATCGCCAGTGTTTAGTGCGGAAAGAGTCATCTTTTTGGATACAGAAATATATATAAAAAACGGCCAAATTCACACGACATTGCATCGCAAAGCCACCGCCACTAATGCAATACTAGAAGCAACCAGCTGCCATCAGCCGTCACTTATCGCAAAGCATACCCTATGGCGAATTCTTGCGTCTCCGCAGAATCTGCACAGAAGAAGAGGAATGGCAAAAACACAGCAAAGCTACGGCGAAAAGGTTTGAACAACGACAATACAACAAGAGCATAGTAACAAGATGCTGGAAAAGAGCAAATGAAAGATCAAGAGAAGATTGTCTAATCCCAAAGCCAAAAATTGAAGTTGACAAAATGGAACCCATAAGAATGATCATGGATTACTCAAAAGACTGCAAACAGATACAAAAAATCATAAGGAGAAACTGGAAAATTGTACAAATGGATGAAACTGTAGGTAAAATCATAGGAAAACATCCAATGATTACATACCGAAGAGCCAGAAATTTGAAAGATCAATTAATCCATAGTCATTATAAAGGAAAACAAAACAACCAATGGCTTAACACAAAAGGTTTCATAAAATGTCACAATTGTAAGGTATGTCAGATTGCAAAACCAACGACTGAAGTCAAACTAGCGAACAATAAAAGTTGGAAAATCAAAGAATTGATATCATGCAAAAGCCAATTCACAGTATATGTAATAGAGTGCCCATGCCACCTCAAATATGTTGGCAGTACAATCTGTGAACTTAAGAAACGTATACTAGAACATGTTAGGGCAACATCAAACAAGGACAAAACAAACGCTGTAGCGAAACATATGGAACAAGCACATATGAGTAATTGGAAACTGTTGAAGTTTTATGGTATTGAAACAGTCCCACTCAACAACAGGGGCGGCAATAGAGAGAAAATACTGCGCCAGAAGGAATCACGCCATATCATTAATTTAAGAACATTGACACCGTATGGCCTTAACCAGAGTGAGGAACTGTATAGCCATCTCTAAACAGAACCATATGTAAAGAAATGAATATCAAACTCAGGATCGCGTGCCATTCTCCATGTCAAATTGAAATATACGAAAGTGCAATCCCCGATTACATCTCACAAATACAACTGTGTCTTCCCACTAGAGGGACAGTAATTTCAAGAATAGAGCGGTTGGAATTTTCAAAGCTGCATAATAACCCGAAAACAAGACTATTGAAAAAGACTGTTTGGGATTGCTTTTTGGATATAAGTGATAAATGAACTCAATTTTATCTTTTTTAAATTAATTTTTAGTTTTTCCTTAGTTCACAATTTTCACAATTTGTATATAATCACTTTGCATTATGCACACAGCACTTGTTAATGGATTTTGGTCTTAGTATGTACTATATCTTGTGGAGGAACAGGACTACAAATCCCAGAATACTAAGAATGGTTGAACCTGGTTAACAGGAAATGACATGAAAAAGTAATATATTTGTGAACACTGGGGGGTGTAAATTGATCGTGAGCAAGGTCTCGTGAGGAGACCGAAACGTTGATCAGATCATGAACTGTGTTGTTGTTGGTTGAAACCTAAGTAAATAAATTTTGATATTCGGCATTGCGGAGAGCGATCCTGGTCCTTTTTGAGGAGTTGGGTGATATATATATATATATACACACACACACAGACACACACACATTATTTTATGCTTATCCTGTATAGGTCAGTGCATAGTTTTCATGTAAATTATTTGATTAGTTGCTTATGGGTCTCTTTTTATTTTATTTATCTATCACAATATGTAAATATAATCAATCATAACAATTGCATCTATAAGTGCTTAACTATTGAAATATTGAGGAAAATATCAAAAGAAAATAAATATAAAAAAGAAAAGAAAAAAGAAAATAAAGTACATATTATAAAAATACACAAATAAATTAGCTGTACGTATGACTCATGCTGTACCTCTCTCAATATATCCGCCATTTCCACTCTGACTCATCCCAATCATTCTACTATTATGATCTCACGAAGACTCTTTCTTGACTATTCCCTTCTCTATCCCACTATGACTCACCCTGAAACTCATTCTACTACTATGATCTCTCATATATCACTTTCTAAATTCTTCCCTCATCTATCCTTCTTTGACTCCTCCCAAATCTCATTTTACTACTATGATCTCCGAAATAACACTTCCTAGACTCTTCCCTCCTGTATCTCTCCTTTGACTCACCCCAAACCTCATTTTACTACTATTATCTCCCTAATAACCCTTTCTAGGCACTTCCCTCCTCTATCCCTCGTTTGACTCATCCCAAACCTCATTTTACTAATATGATCTCCCAAATAACACTATCTAGATTCATCCCTTCTCTAGCCCTCCTATCCTGTTTAATCATACTGTTAGACTCATATGGCCACAGCTCAAATTAACAACTTATATTTCCCTATACTAATCCATCTTTAATCCTTTGGGTTCTGGAGTAGCTTGCTACTCGCCAAACAGTGCTTCAATGCCTCATCAGGGGTAGTAAATGCTATATAAATACAATAACAATTAGGTCTTCACAAAAGGTATGTATAACCAGTTCACCCCCCTGCCTACTCTAAATAAATACTGCATGATTCTCCAGCTTTACACTCTTGAGCACACACATTGCTTAGTATGTGATCATTCATAGCCAGTCACAACACATTGAACGAATCGAAGGAAGCCCTTCTATCTGATGATGATACTTATGACTACCACTTACTCCACATCAGCCAACACTATTTTTTTATACATTATTTTCAGATGTGCTAGTCCAATTGGTTTAATTAAGCCAAAACAAGGTTATAGTGCAACACATCATCAAATTAGAAGCCAGGAGTGGAATAAGTTGTTCAGGGTCACGTGTGATTTGAATACTAAATAAAGTAGCTTCACTTCTGGTTGTCATACCTTGTGCAATGCACTAATACCTCAACTGACCTGGTAGGTGCTGCCCAAAAAAACTAAAAACATAAAATGTACTTTTACTTTGTCCTAATTGTTATGATGTAATACTTTTGCTATTTTTGGTGTAAATGTGCTTCATGAAAAAAATATGTTTTGTTCTGAAAATTGATTTACTGTTGTTGATTCTCAGCCTCCTTCCACCAATGTCATACTCTTATCTCTGCTTGTAAAATAAATGTTGTAGTGAAGACACTTGATGGTTATATGTTGTTTAATCCCTTATATCTGTTTTAGAGAATTCTCAAATTTAGTAGCCCATGTATGGACTACATCAGGTCTGTCTGCATCTTAGTATAGAGCTGGACTCTATGACATGGCATATTACCCCTGGGTTCGGCTAGCGCATGATGTGTACACTGGAACATTTTATATAAACACAAAAACCTTTGGAATTATCCAAGGGAGGGAACTAGAGGCTATGGGGTTTTCAGGGTGAGCTGGCCTCCAACCTGTTAAATGCACACACAATAGAAGCTACCCTGAAATATTGGTCACTTTATATAATGTGACCGTATCCCTACAAAGCACTGAGATAGTAGAGTGCTGGGCATCTCAAAAAATGTTAAGGACTGTCCTCACACACCACCAGGTGTCATGCTTCATAGGCAGTCCTCGCTCTCTAAAAACCAGGTTTGAGAGTGAGCGGGCCTACACCTGGAGACAGGGAGGCACTTCTAATAATCTAAATGGGGGCCCATGCAATAATGATTTAAAAACCAATGTGTTACCCCAAATTACATTTAATTGCAGGGTACCACTTGGTGTTAAGAACTAGAATGTGGGGATTAGGGGAACTATTACCCCATCACCACCCTTGTCATCAACATGTTTCTGCCGATGGCCCAAATGGGTCCGCAGCATTCATCAGGACGGAATTTGGGCTCCTATCTTACCAATTGGTGCCAGATATTACCACTGTGTTAGGGTGACCTGTGTCATCCTCTAACTAAAACTGGTGTTCTTTTATACCCCAATATAGGGTCCTAATCGCCCCATGGGAGGAGGGTAAAGGGACCCTGTAGTCATACTTGCATCAAGGTGCATCCCTCGCTGTCCACCTAAAGATGTCCACCCCTCTGAATATCACCGGGGAAGAGGACTGCCTATGATGAAGCATGACACCTGGTGGTATGTGAGGACAGTCCTTAACATTTTTTGAGATGCCCAGCACTCTACTGTCTTAGTGCTTTGTAGGGATATGGCCACATTATATAAAGTGACCAATATTTCAGGGTAGCTTCTACTGTGTTGGCATACACTGGAACACTTCCCAGAGCTTTTCCATGTGCAGAACAATATTTCTCATGTCCTTTTCATTATTATCTCAGACAATTCTCTCACTATAAGGTTATCATAGATGCTAGATCAGTAACATATATCAGTCTTTAAAACCACAACCACACCCCTCACTCTCTACTGAATCCTGGGACATCTTTCAATGACAACATGGCTTTGATATTGATGCAGAGAAGCTTGTTGCCCCCAGCCACTCTTATAACTGAACATTAGATGGCAAGTTTCGAAGGATTCTTCCTCCTTTTATGAATTATGTTGCTTTTTACATATTCTGTGTGGTATCTGCACTCTCAAAGAACTTAATTCCTGATTTAGTATTTTCTAAAACTCTCGGCCTAGGGTGTTTGCAAGCAGAAGCCTACAGAGGCTCCACTGAGCCCACCCCAGGCCAGGCAGCACCCCCTCCCCAAGCCTCTAGAGGTCCCAGCAAGCAGACCCCCGGTGCCAAAGCTTTACAAAATGGGGAGGGAGGGACCACGCTGCCCCCTCCCTAAGCCTTGTTAGGCCCCGGGATGTCCACTCCAGGGGCCAAAATTTTACAAAATGGGTCAGAGCAATGCAGCCCAAAGGCCCCTGTGAGCCTACTTCTGTGGCCAATTACTTTAAGGGAGGAGGCCCTCCACTCTGAGCCATTATTGGCCCCAGGGACCCCATTTGCGGGTGCCAGCTCGCAAGCTATGTCCTGGAGAGCCCGCCTCTGGGACATAGTGGTTTCCCTGTCCGCAGCAGTGTCGGCAGAAAAACCTGTGTTTGCTCTTGCTTTGCAGGAGCATATTTTAATTTTCCACCAACTAAGAGCAAACACCAAGTCAGCTCTTAGCAGACGGGAACTTTAAGAATGCTCCCGCCCGAGGAGAGAGGACGATTGATCTTTTTCCCTGCCCGCCATGATGCCGGCAGGGAAATGCCTCAAAATATTGCTCCCGTCTGGAGGGAACAGCATTAGTAGCTCCTCTCAGTGTGCAGAAGTAATACTAGCTCGTGCTGAATGCGGGGAGCTGTCCGGGGCCTTGGGGCTCCACCGTGGCCCCCAACATGAGAATGGTGGGTGTCCTGGTTGAACACCAGGGCACCCATCTTTAAGTTTGAGGGCTTTGGGGATGGGGTCTCGAGGGCCCAAATCAGCCCAGGGAGAGGACCGTGTTCTCACCTCCCCCTAAAAATTGCCCCTGTGGAAGGGGTTCCTCAGGCTGCAATTGGCCTGGGGAAAGATACTGCATGCCCACCTGCCCCTGGAAATGTCCCCGTGCGTGGGGGATGAGGTCACCAGGGCCGAAATCAGCCCAGGATGGGGGGTCGCTCCCTCTGTCTACAAATTATGCCAGGCACAGGGGATGGAGTCCCTGGGGCCGAAATTGGTCCGTGGAGGGAGGGGTCACTCACGCCCGCCTCCCCTTTATTTAAAAGAGTGGGCCTGGGGTATAAGGTACCCAAGGCCTAACAAGGCTTGGGGAGGGGAAGCCTTTATTAGTATAAGTAGCCCCAGGGGATGGGGTCCTTGTGGTCAGTAAGACCTCAGGAAGGGTCCCCCTTAAAAAAATACACAGCCCCGGGGGATGGGGTACCCAGAGCCTAAAGAGGCTTGAGGAGGGGGCTGTAAGGTCCCCCTCCCCTTTATTTAATTAAGTGTCCTTGGGGTATGAAATCTCTGGGGTGGATAATGATTTGAAGAGAGGGCTGTGAGGCTCCCCTCCGCTTTATTTTTAGAAATGGCCCTGGGAGATGGGGTCCCCAGTGCCTACAACCCCCTGCAGCCTGCAACTGAAGGACGTGCGCGGCGGGGGGGTTGCATTAACATATGGTAATTAAATATTACTTTCCGTTAAAAAAAAACTAGAAATTCATTGAAAAAAACCAAAGGCTAATGTAACATTATAGTTAGATGTGATAAAAAGATCAGATTTTTTGTTATAAAAACCTTAGAAATTCACTGAAAAAAACCAAAAGTTACAGTAATGTTATAGTTAGGTGAATTGTCAGTGACAAGATTAATGTTTTGAACTAAAAAACACAGAAATTCACCAGTTATAGTAAGCAGAGCTAATTATCATTTGCGCCCCCACCATGCACTGCTTATGACCTCACATATGACATGTTCTATGACATCATTTATGACATCACTGATGACATCTCAAATCACGTCATTGATGACATCATTGATGGCATCACTCATGACATCATGCAAGTTTCTTTTGCACACATTGCTCTTTAAATGGGTATACCATTAGAGCTATGAAAGTGCAAAAAGCACAGAATAATAATAAGCGTCTTTAAGGCTACCATACATACATCCCCCATAGGTAAAGCAAGCTTGTGTTATTTGTAACATTGACCCTATACCATCCAGTTCATGGGTAGCCAAGTTTACGTTGACTATGAACCACAGATGAAAGGGTAATCTATACTGCACACAGTGTTCAATCTGTATTTAACTGTTTAGGGAAAACTAAGTTCCTCAAGATACACTAGCCCTGTTACATACCTTAATGCCCTACCATGGACACTCTTTACCTGTATCAAACCCCTGACAGTCACTGAACCTACATTAAGAAAGGACGTGGATATGAGAAGAAAAGTGGGTACTGTTAACAGTGTTTGTTCTATGGAGAGAGTTTACTCTGTACCACACTGTTCGCAGACAGTGAAACCCTCATGAGAAGTACACCATAAAGTATTAAAAAAAATCTTCTAAGTACACTGTACACTCTATGCAAAACTTGTCCGAAGAGCAACTAGTCACTTAAAGTAGCCATACCCTGCCCCTTAGCACTTGTGGGCGAGTACCAGAGGAATCCCCTGGGGCCAAAATAGAAAAATATAATTATTATGCCGCAAACTGGAGCCTTTTTTATAAAAGGGTGGGGAGCTCGGCCAGAAACCTACAAGTTTCTCTTGTATATACTGATCAACTATAGTCCTTTAAGAGTTGAAATTTTTATGGACGCCTTCTACTTTCATTGCCTGCTACATTCAACCAATTTATAAGCCCCTTGCGTTCCATACCATCATTAATATACTGAAAATGTTGTATCTCCATGCTGCTTGAACTTAGTAGTGTAGACTTGTACATGTCTTTGTACTCCTATTCTCCAATACCAGTGATTCCTTTCACATCTTAATTGTTGACCTTTGCCTACTTATCATTTTTCCCAATCCCTTGTGTGCAAATATTTTCACTGCCGCTGAATGTAGCTGGAGACCCCTGAATCAGGTGTCCTATTGAGAGCCAAATTTATGAGGACAACACACAGATTTATAAGGACCAAACAAACACACAAATACTCTCCCTAATTTATGAGGATCAGGCACTAATTCACCTAATGGTTAGTTGCATTAATGGTTGCATCCCTGTAACAATATACCTGTTTCAACTATTCTACAATATTAGGTAACTTAAACAAGAACACAATAAAATGATACCTGGAAATAGATGCCATAGTCCCAACATCTCCAAAGGGTAAAACCTTGTATGAGAGAACATCCTGGTAGGCCATCTTGTTGCATGTACACTCCATACAATCCCCCATGAGCTTCATTGTTGGACCACTCTTCTGCTAAATTACTTACACCTGAGAACAAAAGAATATATTACAGTGATGTGGAAGATATCCCCAGATATGCAGTAGCAAGTGTAGCGATTCTGCCTCTTACATAGTTGCTCACAGAGCAGTAGGCCTGTGGTGTGAAATGCTTCACCTGCAGCACATCTACCATCCACTAAGACATACATTGCCAATATTTACTCCCATAGATTACTTCTTCTGCAGGAACTCAGGCTGATGCAAGGGAAATGCTACATCAGACAGTGATCAATCCTTACCCTGATTGGCTCCCTGCTCAAGGTCATCTGCAAAGCTTCAAAACCTTCATTTTTATATTATATGAATTGAATAAACCATTTATAAAGTCATAGCTGACTTTGTTTTCTCCTGCATAGAATATATATTCCATGACTCTATACAACTTAACTTCTTACGATACCTTCAACTGTGAACTTCCGTCAGTCGTTTACTCTCACAAGCCCCTCTACACGTTCATCCTATTTGTCCCATGCCTACCCTAGGCCCTCATAAACTCAATCAGGATTCATCAGTGCACTGACCTCTGCAATTGGAGGTCCTACTGTACACTGAAGCACAAGGATACTTACAAGCAGACACTTAGTGCCCTGAATTCTTCCATTGACTTATGAAAATGAACATATTAATAAAACCTAATATAACTATAATCATAACACATATACAAATCACTAAATTTCCTCCTATGACCCACTTGTATCAGATATAACCTATTGGCAAGAGACTTTACATCTTGCATATTGTCAAAAATCACAATCCCCCTGATATTGTCACATGTAACCACATTTTGTACCCCCTCTAATGTTAATGGAGCTCTACAAAATTTCAGCCCTGAAACCTTCTACATTTTCCCCTGCAGCATCATACACAGCCATGGGCTTCTCTTATCAACCTTTTCGATTTCATGTAAATGATAGTTTTGGTTTAAAAAATCAAACAATCAATTAAGGTGATTCCTCATTCGAATGAGCAGCTAAACAAATCATGCAATGCCACTATGAGAAAGTGAATTTTTAATTTGGGGTGGATGGTAGTCCACCACAAGTAGGTCATGATCTTGTTAGGTCGAGTTAAATGTTTCAGTTATTTAAATATGTGCTCAACCCCTGGTAGAGGGATTAACTTAAGAAAATGTGTAAAGCATTTAGAAGTACCATACATGTAAAAAGTAAAAAACACAACACAATAAAAATCCTACTCCACATTATAAACATGGAGAGTAATCCAAGGAGCAAAATTATACAAAAACTACAAAAATCCAACAACAGGAACCAGAAATGGGAATGTTTAAAGCTTTAAGTAAACATAGCACCAAAAAGCTTACAGCTCCAATGGTTGTGGTAGAGTGGGACGTAGGCATGATTTCCGGCCGATCATGAATTAGCGTAGGTCAGATACACCAATCATGTTTGACCTGGTCAGAGTTTTTAGCTTAGTACTTAGTTTTATGTTCATGGACTCATAATCCTCCAGCAGAGAGAGGAAGCAGGCTGTACCCTAACAGGGCTCCACGGCGTTGGCTAGACAATGGACGAGGTCCCGGTGAAGTTGTAGGTTTTGTCAGGAAAAGCTCAGAGCAGGAGAAATTCAAATTTCATTCTCAGAAAACTCCTCTCACTTACCGGATACTTTTGACACCTTCACCTTGTCAAGATTTTTACCTTTGGAGTAGGAGCTTCCCTAAAGGTTTTAAGAATTTGCAAACCATCTGACTCAGTAATTCAGAGGGTTTGCAAATGTTAAAACCTTTTTAAAATGTACAAAGCCAATTAATCATTTGGAAACGTTTTACCATTTTGTTAAACGGGTTTAGAAAACCATTATGAATTGGTATTTGGAAGGAGCGTGTTAAGGTGCCCCTTCCAGATTCAAATTCTTTATGGTATGTATTAATGTTTTGAAATCAAAATCTGGTTGCAAAACATTCATATTTTACCACTACCCAAAAGAACGTCGTAACCCATTCACAACCCACCCCCATTGGTTCTTGTTTAAAAAAACACAAATAATCTAATAAAAATGTTTGTAAAACATATTGAATTTTTCTTTTTGAATGCATCCCAATTTACTTAGGAAAACGGGCTGCACAGACATGGTGGTCTGCTGACACCAACAGGCCACCATGCCTGCGATCATTCATTGCCAATTGTAGTGGGTCACAATCGGAGACTACCTCATTAATCTTTATGAGGTACACCAATTTGCGACCCACTACAATTCTGTATTTTGCGAACCGAACTATTAATACAAAGGCTGGTTCACAAAATACAAATCCATTCAGTAAAAGTCAGTGTGGAAATTGTGACCACTTTTACTGAATGCATTTTAGTACATGAGGCCCTTAGTCTCGTTTTCGAATTCCCCAGCTGGGTAAGGAGGCGGGCTATATTCAAAGAGGTTTCCAACAGGCCAGATACCTTCACAGCCAGGGCCATCTGAATTGGATTTGCTGTTGTAGAGAAAATATGTTTCTTCAGCTCAGCCACAATGCACTTCAAATGGATCGGCTTGGCAGGCTTGCCCCAGTCTTCCAGAGGTCTTAAATCCAAAAATCTTCTAAATTCCAGGTTTTTCAAGGATGTTTGGAGGAGTACACTGAACAAAGTAAAGGGTCCCAGGACATCAGGAACAGCACTTGGGGGTCAAAGCTCACTTCAGAAGAGTCCACTAGCATGGTCCAGGTCAGGTTCATATGGTGCTGGTCAGTTGGACTCTTCAGAGAAAGGATTCCTGCAGCTTATTGTGGCCCTGTAGTTTATACAAGAGGTCAGCCAACTGACCCTTGGTGTCCACTTCATTGTCATGCGTACAAGTACAAGTGGGAGCAGGTCCAGTCCTTCAGGTCTCCTCACAGGTCTCAAAGAGAAGGTGCAATCCTTTTTGTGCGCTTTCACAGGTTCAAAGTGTTCTGAAGAGGGTGCCCAGGGGTGCCACATGTATGCCCGGCACTATCGTTTAGGTAGACCTTCCCTAACCAGTAGGGAGAAAGTTCCCAGAGGTTACCCTACCCACTATTGCAGCAGGTCTCATGTGCCATACTGCAGACAATCACACCGTGCCCCTGACTCAATAATTCTAAGATAATTGAACACTTCTCTTGCTGTGAAGAACCTGTGCACCAACCCACTTCACAGGGAATAGAGCCACCACAAAGAATAGCATTAAACAGTGGCAGAAATATTGGACTACCAATATGTATGTTCCTTCAAAGTATTAATAAATAACCCATCAGCAGCTTGAATGTTGGATTACCTATTACGTCTTATAAGTGTCCTGGCTTTATCCACTGAGATCTCAATTTGTATTGGTTTAAACTTTGTAAAAGCCCCTTCAGAACCCTTCCAAATTAGTAACGCTGTAAACTCAACGTATATAGTTAACCCAAGTCTTACCTGAGAGCTGTGATTTCAAATGATGGTGTTTGCTTCAATTAAGCTCTAAAATACTTTTAAATTTGGCAATCTGGCAGCCTTATTCATAGCCTCCCAATATTTCCTATGCATTTTTCGTTTTCTATTTGATTATTTTTTAAACTGTTGCCCTTTATTTTTAATTAGCCTGAAAGTCTAATTAAATACAGGAATAGTTTTCCATTTGACTACCTGAGTTCTCATAGTTTTATGTTCAGAACAGAATTTGCTATCAAACCAGCTTTGTGTTATGTCTAATCTATTGTGATTTTTTTTTAGCTCTTTCAGTACAAGATAACTGTATAGTTTATGACTGCATTCACTGAAGTAATGTTATTAGAAATCCAAGCACTCTCGATATTTTTAACTATATGAATATTTAAAACCCTGTCACAATTCCTGCTATTCAAGGGTACGCTGTCATTACCGAGACAGTTTTTGAACATCACACATATCTTCCTTGTACAAAAGCAAATTGCTAGACAATGCGAGAGAGAGTTCTCAATCTTGATTTGAGCTGTGGTTGAGCACCAACACAATCAAACCATCTAGGTCTTAACATTAAAAGAAGACCGGTATGCGGAAATCACAGTGTACCTTGGCACACGCAGCTTGTCTGTGTTTCAGGTACAGCAACACAAAATAAATATCACAGTGAAGAAATAAATAAATGAAAATTCTCAAACTAATTCAGTCAAATTTAATTTAAAAGACACTAACAGGACAGAAATAAGATGCAGGGATCAGGAGTTACATAATAATCAAAAAAATCAATATTGTCCTATGCAGTATGGGTCTAAGCAGAACTTTGATCAGTGACTATCAGCTAAGTAGCAAGGGAGATGGAACCCGATAATTCTTAGCCCCATATTTGACAAATGCCTTGTTGTATCTCATTTGTGGTACTTGATGATGAGGCACCCTTCATGGTTTCTTCATACGTTTGGCTGTCTTACAAAATATTATTCACCTTTAAGTTCAGACTGCAGTCACTATCTGACTGCTATCCAACATTTAATGGCCCTAAGATCCCTCATGATCAACTACGCCAACACAGATTTGCTCCTCCATATTCCTTTTCTCTTCTAACACACTCCCATTCTCTTTCACTATTGGTAATTTCAGCATCAAATTAGACTCTAGCAAGAGGTTGATGTCTGTCATCACCTGCATATATACTGCTGACACATTTGAACTATTGAACATTCACTATTATGTAGCACTCTTTGCTTTAGTTCATCAGTGAGCAACAGAAATGTTCACTGACAAATAACCCATAATCTAGATTGATATATACCACTCACCATTTTGATGCTGGACATGCCCCACACCTCTCCATAAATTGTGGTCCTAGGTGAAGTAACAGATAGTCATTGGGCTGCAACAAAGTTGCTCTGGGTTGACTTTGTTCAGAGGCGAACTGGTCTTTTCTTGTAATCTCCTTATCTCTGACATGGATTATTGTAAACTTTTCGAATAAAAGTGGAATTGTGATCCAAAAGTGGTTTAATTTGTGTCCACATACAATGATTCATTTTAGGATCCACCAAACAGATTCTTCAGAGATACAGTCTTAAACATCATGGAAACTAGATAGACTGTAAGAAAGATGACAGTGAAATGTATTCCCCAGAACATCTATCGTTCCTGGCCAGCAGCTGTGTGCATTTTTGATTTTGGTGAAGGGAACGTTGCTTCTGTGGCACTTTCTTTCCTCATGTAGAGAACAAAAAAGATCTTCAGCAAGTGATGAATGTTTCTACCTCATCTGCTTTCCTGATAAATTCAGGACACAAATATTAACTTTGATGGCCTTGGGTCCTGGAAAGGCTCAAAGTAGTTCAATGGAATATTTGCTCAAGTAGCCCCACCTATCCCAATTCTGTGAAAATGTCACTACTTTCATCAGTCACTAATGGTGTTGCTTTGCAACTTAAATGAGATATAGAAACTGTTGAAAATTGGGTTTCTGGTTGGCAGAGGTATGCACCCTGTCCAAGAAGGAACCATAATCCTAGTCAGGGTAAGTCACAAACATATCCTAAATTAACCTGTACTCGACCCCTGGTAGCTTGGCACAGAGTAGTCAGACTTAACTTAAGAGGCAATGTGTAAAGTATTTGTGCAACACTTCAATCAGTAAAACTGTGTAAACACCACGCAAAAGATATCACACCTGGTAAGAAACATAAAGCTTAATTTAATGAACAAAACAAGACCAAAACGACAAAAAAACAATAAGTAGAACCGGAGTTAGAAATTTTTAACAAATAAACTGAAATATAGTGCTTAAAAGGATAAAGCACCAACCTGGGACATCTGTTCATGCTAGGAAGGGTCAAATGCAAAAGTTCAGGCAAACCGCGATGGAGCAAGGGTCGGTTACAGGGGCCAGCCTTGGCCTGTTAAACAGTACCTTGATTGCAAAGTCATCGATGACGAGATGCAGGGTGCAGAAGAGGTGATGCGTTGTCATCGAAGATGCAATGCAGGGAGCAGATGAGGCAATAGATTGTCGTCGGTCCACACAGGTAGGCAAAGTGTCTGTTCCAAGCCGCATAAAATGGCAATGATGATGCTTCGAGAATTGAATCGATATGCGCCGTGCAGTCAACAATGAATCAGACTTGATCCTTGCAATGCCGGCGATGCATCAACAGTGGAGGAGATGTGCTGGTTCTGAGTCCTTTGCATCAAAGACGATGTGTGGTTTCTGCTGGAGCAGCACTTCAAACCCACTTCCAAGTGTCCAGGACTGGGTTGGCACCACTTGGCAGGGCAGACTCACTGATGGCAGAGACATGGTGCTGTAGCAGGTGAGTTGGAAGCCTTTTATGTCCCTGACTCTTCAATCAGGAGGCAAGACAGCAAGCCCTTGGAGTCACTCTGGTTCTGAGTTCAGGTGATGTGGGTCCAGTGTACTTAAGTGGTTGTGTCCGAGGTCTAGTACCTATACCCAGTTGGGCCTTAGAAGTGGGGGAGACTTTAAAGAGATGCCTTTGAAGTGTCCCTGCCCTGCCTGTCCTAGCTCCAGACTCACTACAGGGGGTACACAGCCCTTTGTGGGGGGACAGGACACAGCCTATTCAGGTGCAAGTGTGAGGCTGCGTCCAGTTCCTCCATCCCATCCTGCCCAGGATTGCCCATCAGGATATGGATGACCCATCAAGTCACACCTAAGCTCCCTTCGCTGTCTAGAGTGAATGCACATATCCCTGCTGTCACCCACCCCAGGCGGTATTCAGGGACAGGCAGTAGGCACCTGTTGGAAGCCACGGACCTCACGTCCTAATGCAGGTTCTCACTCAGCCCCGCTACAAACCGGCTCTCTCTCTCCCCTCCAGTTGCCGGACGCAGACTTCAACCTGGGAGACCAGGTCCACCAATATTCCTCCCCGGACTGGCCCTTTAACTTTCCAGAGGAAGAAGAAGACCACGCCCCCAAGAGGACGGACAATGGCAGTCTATGGCAGCATAAGAAGGAAGAGGTCGGCGAGAGGTGGGTCATCGACCGGAAGGAGGAAGCTGAGGAGACCCAGACGACCGAAGACGCGAGAGGAGCTGGGAGCCAGGTGTTCGACAACCCCACAGAACGACCGGAGGATGCTGCGCCCCGCCACGGCCCTGGAGGGACGTGGCTACAACAGGTGTGTGCCAGTATTCGAGGAGTTGGGAGTGGGGAAGCCTGGGTCTACCGGTGAGGTCGGGAATCGAGCGAGGGTGGGCTGAACTGTTCTGAGAGGCCCTGCACCCCGATTCCCCCTCCCCTCTGTCCTGGTGTCGGTGTCCCCCCCCCCCTTCCACACAGTACATTGTACTCGGGTGCATTTTCTTCACTCCCCGTTCCCCCCTAGCCGTTTTTGAAACCGGCACTAATATTGGTTCCTTTTTCTTTACATATCGGTCCCGAGAGGAAAGCACAGGAGAGTGAGCGCCAAAGAGGAGACGCCAATCCCCTGAGGAGGATGCCATTCGACTACCTGCGAGGAAGTGCTAATTCCCTACCTTCTTACCTGACACTAAAATAAAGTACCCAAAGCAGTATCAGAACCGTGTTGTGTCCGAGTGGTCCCTTCTGCTACCTACAGCACCAAATGGCTAAAGTAAGAAAATGCCAACTCTCTAAATGTGGACATTTCAGAATTACAATTTAAAATCTGACTTCACCATGAATTATGATTCCAGAGAGACCAAACTTGAGGGTCCAATCTCTTCCCAATTAGAAATTACACTTATAAAATGTAATAGGATAATCCCAATTTTATTTTATAGGAGAGATAGGCCTTGCAGTAGTGAAAAATGAATTTAAGAGTTTTTCAGAACTAGGACATGTAAAAAAGTAAAAGTACATGTCCTACTTTTCAAATACACTGCACCTGCCCTAGGGCTGTCCAGGGCCTACTTAGGAGAGACTTATATTTATTAAAAAAGGAAGGTTTGGGCCTGACAAGAGGGTTAAACTTGCCAGGTCGACATGTCAGTTTAAAACTGCACACACAGGCTCTGCAATGGCAGGCCTGAGACATGTTTAAACGGCTGCTTAAGTAGGTGGCACAATCAGTACTGCAGGCCTACTAATAGCATTTAATTTACTTGCCCTGGACATATGCAGTGCACTTTACTCAGGACTTATATGTAAATTAAATATGCCAGTTGTGGATAAGCCAATGTTACCATGTTTTATGCTGAGAGCGCCTGCACTTTAGCACTGGTTAGCAGTGGAAGAGTGCCCTGAGTCCTAAAGCCAGCAAAACTGCAGTCAGGAAAAACAGGAAGTCTGAAGGCAAAAAGTCTGGGGAAACGACACCATGGATGCCTGGTCTAACAGAAACTCTATCATCATGCATGAAATACAGACATCTAATATTACCTAGAAGTTTTGTTATGTTTCGTATAGAGGCCCTAATATAGACATGTTCATATATGCCGTATATGGTCATAATCGTATATATGCCCTATTATGGTCATAATCGTATATGCCCTATTTTGGTCATAATCGTCTATGCCCTATTATAGTCATGATCTCCTATGCCCTAATATAGGCATGATCTTTCACCTACATTAGTTCCCTACAGTACACAACGAACTCTGAGGGTTGAACGTTATCTAGTCTGTGGTTTGAACACTGCAGGGTTTTCCCCGAACGCAGGCCTACAATGTACTAATAAATTATGCATGAGCATTCACCAGCTACATCTCCCGCATAATATGTATGTACAAAGTTCACCCCTGACGTCTTCCTCATGTCCAACAAAGACCAATACAAACCATACTAAGGGACGAGACACTTTAGGGTATAAATACACCACATCTTGCCACGGTAAGACAGAGGGAACCGAGACTTCCATGCCGACACACTGACCAGAGACGCTGAGGCTCCTGCATGCAGTCGCTCCAGCTGACAGCGGTCTAACACAGCCTTTGCGGGGTGTCCAACTCGAGACCAGGACGGGGTCCCACACTCTCTCTATTCAGGTAATGGGGTTCGACTAAATCCTAGAAGGATTCCTGGCTCTTAGGCTTTTGGACCTACACACATGCTAGGTACACTTAGGTACATCTAGTTAGGCATCGTAGGAGTACGCACACTTTTATAATGCATTTCATATATTCATGTATGTAACCATCATTATTGCAATATGGTATCCTTTCACTTTTATCGTACTGCTGATATTATATCTCTGCTATAACACAGAATACTAACAATCTGCTTGCCCATGGGGATCACACCACAAATAGAGGACTGCACCTCTTGGGGTATGTTGGACTTGGCCCTTTTTGGCTAAAGTTCCTTAAACTTTTTGCTTTCCCCCTAGACCTTTTTTCTGACATGGTGTTGCCAACTTAGATGCTTTGGGCACTTTGCCACTGCTGATCAGTGTCAAAGTGCAAGTGCTCCCTGTGTAAAGTGTAATGGTAATTGGTTGTCCATGATTGGTATGTTTGCCTTACTAGTAAAGTCCCTAGTAAAGTGCACTATGTGTGCCAGGGCTAGTAATGCAAATGCTACTAGTGGGCCTGCAGCACTAATTGTGCCACCCACACAAGTAGCCTTAAAGAGAGAACTCAGGCCTGCCACTGCAGTGCCTGCGCGCAGTTTGTTAAACTGCCATGTTGTCCTGACAAATGCAACTTCTTGGCAGGCCTTACGCTTTCTATGCACATCAGACACCCCTATGGTAGGTCCAGGGTACCCCCCTGGGCAGGGTGCAGTGTATGTGAAAGGTAGGACATGTACTAAGGTGTGTATCATGTCCTAACAGTGAAATACTCTCCATTTCGTTTTTCACTGTTGAAAGGCCATCTTGCCCATAGGACAGACTGGGGAAGGCTGTGTAATATGTTTCCAGCCTATCTTCCCAAAGGCTTAAGATGGAGAGGTGAAGTTTAGTGTGCCTGGTGGTTTTTGAATTGCGTGTTTAGAAACCACACTTTTAGAAGTGGCTGGGTTTTTGTGCTCTAACATTTCTGTGTGTCTCTGCCTGGTTTTGGATTGACTGTCTGGATTTAAATGTGATAGGCTCTGGGGAATGTCTTGACCCAGGGAGAGGAGGTGAGACAGCAACAGGCTGACCTGCATCTGGAGTGTAGGGGGGAGGAGTAGCCCCTGGAGGTGAAGAGGCCTGGGTTGCTGCCATAAAGCAATGGCTCCGTCCCCTGCTGAGTGATTAAGGATCCAGACCCCCACTATCAAAGGCAGAAGGTGTCACTGGCAGGGAGACACCCAGAACTGGTTTAGACAGGGGTCAGTGCCCCCCTGAGCACAAAGACTTCAAAGACATTTAGGGGTATAACTATGAGAGCTGAAACCCCTGGACTTTGGAATGGAACTGTTCAAGACTGTAAAGGATTGAACCTACTTCGTGGTCAAGAGGAACCTCTGCCAAGGAAGAAACAGCTGAATAGACTGAAGAAAAGGACTGACCCTTGCTGGGTGTTCTGAGGCTGGCCTGCAGTTGCTGCTTTAACCAAGGAGAGGCTAAAGGGACTTTGCTGTGTGCTGTGTCCCCCTGCTTGAAAGGACTTTGCTGTGCTGTGTCCTGAAGTAACTTAACCCCAAGGGCCCGAGGGGAGCTGGCTCCCTGTTGTGGAAACTCAGGAACAAAAAAGTTTCCAGAAGTGTCTCAGCGACGCTATGTGCTTGTGCTTTTTGCAGCCTGAGACCTTCGTGAGGATTGTCCTGTGATCGTGTGCACCTGGAGTCCAAGTGAGTCTCAGCGACGCTGTGTGCGTGTGCTTTGTGCAGCCTGAGACCTTCGTGAGGATTGCCCTGTGATCGTGCACACCCGAAGTTCAAGTGTGTCTCAGCGATGCTGTGTGCATGTGCTTTTCGCAGCCTCAGACCCTCGTAAGAAGGGCCCTGTGATCGTGGGCACCAGGAGTCCAAGTGAGTCTCAGCGACGCTGTGTGCGTGTGCTTCGTTCGTTCAGCCTGAGACCTTCGTGAGGATTGCCCTGTGACCGTGCACACCCGGAGCTCAAGTGAGTCTCAGCAACGCTGTGTGCGTGTGCCCTGTTGCAGCCTGAGATCTTCGATATCGCCATCGGCCTGGAATCAACCAAGTCGCATCGGAGGCCCAAGTCGCGAGAGGAGGAGAGGAGAGCAAGGTCGCACCCCCCAGGTAACGTGTGTCGCCGCCTAGAGCGGGGTGCGGGCTCGGAGAGGGACGCTCTCGGCCTCTCCCATTCTTGCAGCACGAGCCTCTGCTCAAGCTTGTATCGCAGCCTGTACGTGCCAAGGAGTGGCAGTACTGGGGCCGGAGTGTGGAGCTGTACTTTGGTTTACACCATACCCGTGTTGGGGGCATATGTTGGCGGAAGCTGACCGCTAGTCAGTACGAGAGGCAGAGAGACCATCTAAAGCACCGTGATCGGTGCCGAAGTGCCTTTCGCATTGCATTGTTTCTGCATTACGAACTACCTGATTGTTACATTGCGCATTGCATTGTTTTTGCATAACGAACTGCCTGATTGTTGCATTACGCATCGCATTAGTCTGCATTACGAACTGCCTGATCGTTGCATTGTTCATTGCATTGTGGTTGTATAACAAACTGCCTGATTGTTGCATTACGCATCGCATTAGTTTGCATTTCGAACTACCTGATTGTTACATTGCGCATTGCATGGTGTTTCGATTACGAACTGCCTGATTGTTGCATTACGCATTGCAGTATTTTGGCATTACGAACAGCTGGATTGTTGCATAACGAACTGCATTATTTTTACATTGCAAAGTGCCTGATTCTTGCTTTACGAACTGCATAGCATTGCATTAGGATTGCATTGGATCACCTAGATTTCCTCATTAATACCGCCAGACCCTACATGGCTGGCTGGCCTAATAACCGGCTATGAGGAATATTACAAATACGCATATGTTGGATTTTTGTCGTGTGGTCTCATCGTATATCTTTTTATATAAACAGATACTTGTTTTTCTATGAAACTCGTGTGGAGTCCTTTTGTGGTGTCATCATTGGGTCACTGAGAGCGTGGTTGCAAATACTTTTCACATTAGCCTTGAAGATACGCCTGGCTGCTCATGCCAAGCTACCAAGGGGGTGAGCAGGGGCTATCAATCAATCAATCAATCACAGAATTTGTAGAGCGCACTACCTACCCGCGAGGGTCTCAAGGCGCTGGGGAGAGAAAGAGGGGGGGGTGCTGCTACTGGTCGAACAGCCAGGTCTTGAGTAGCCTCCTGAAGGTCAGCAGGTCTTGGGTCTGTCGTAGGCTTAGTGGAAGGGTGTTCCAGGTCTTGGCGGCGAGGTGTGAGAAGGATCTGGGATCTGCCGCCGGTGGTTGTTCTTCGAATGCGAGGGACGGTGGCGAGGGAGAGGTCGGCGGAGCGGAGCTGGCGGTTGGGGACGTAGAAGAAGAGTCGTCTGTTGAGGTAGGCTGGGCCAGTCTTGTGGAGTGCCTTGTGTGCGTGGATGAGGAGTTTGAAGGAGATCCTCCTGTCGACGGGGAGCCAGTGCAGGTTCCTCAGGTGGGGGTGATGTGGCTGTGGCGTGGTATGTCGAGGATCAGGCGTGCGGAGGCGTTTTGTATGCGTTGCAGTCGCTTGATGAGCTTGGCCGGGGCTCCCGCGTAGAGGCGTTCCCATAGTCAAGTCTGCTACTGACGAGGGCCTGGGTGACTGTCCTTCTTATGTCTGTCGGGATCCACCTGTAGATCTTGCGAAGCATGCGGAGGGTGTTGAAGCAGGAGGAGGAGACTGCGTTGACTTGCTTGGCCATGGAGAGCGTTGAGTCGAGGATGACTCCCAGGTTGCGTGCGTGGTCAGTGGGTGTCGGGGCTGCTCCCAGCGTCGTTGGCCACCAGGAGTCGTCCCATGCTGAGGGGTTGGAGCTGAGGATGAGGACCTCTGTCTTGTCCGTGTTCAGCTTTAGTCGGCTGATCTTCATCCAATCGGCGACCGCCTTCATTCCTTCATGGAGATTGGATTTGGCGGCGAGGGGGTCCTTGGTGAGGGAGAGGATCAGTTGAGTGTCGTCGGCGTAGGAGATAATGTTGAGGCCGTGCTGTCTGGCGATGCGTGCGAGCGGGGCCATGTAGATGTTGAACAGTGTTGGGCTGAGGGAAGATCCCTGGGGTACGCCGCAGATGATCTCGGAGGCTTCGGATCGGAAAGGTGGGAGGCGGACTCTCTGGGTTCTGCGCCGTCGAGGAAGGAGGTGGTCCATTCCAGGGCCTTGTCTCGGATCCCTGCGTCGTGGAGGCGTGCGCGTAGAGTGCGGTGGCAGACAGTGTCGAAGGCGGCGGAGAGGTCCAGCAGGATGAGGGCTGCGGTCTCACCATTGTCCAGCAGGGTCCTGATGTCGTCGGTGGCGGCGATGAGGGCAGTCTCAGTGCTGTGGTTGCTGCGGAACCCCGATTGGGATGGGTCCAGGATGCTGTTTTCTTCGAGGTATCGGGTTAGCTGTTTGTTGACGATCTTCTCGATGACCTTGGCTGGGAACGAAGCAGGGAGATGGGCCGGAAGTTCTTGAGGTCTCTTGGGTCCGCCTTGGGTTTTTTGAGTAGGGCGTTGATCTCTGCGTGTTTCCAGCTCTCTGGGAAGGTCGCGGTCTCGAAGGAGAGATTGATAACGTTGCACAGGTGGGGTGCGATGGAGCTGCTGGCTTTGTTGAAGATGTGGTGCGGGAAAGGGTCTGACGGGGAGCCGGAGTGTATTGTGCCCATGGTCTTGATGGTGTCATCGATGTTCACGCTGGCCCAGGCTGGCAAGGAGTCATGGTCGATGGTGTGCGGCGGGTCTGGTGTATCTATCTTAGTGGGGCCTGTCTGGGTGTTGAAGCTGTCGTGGATGTCGGCGATCTTGCGGTGGAAGAAGGTGGCGAGGGAATCGCACAGGGCTTGCGACGGCGGGATGTCGTTGGTGTTGGAGCTGGGGTTGGAGAGTTCCTTCACGATGTTGAAGAGCTCCTTGCTGTTGTGTGCGTTGTTGTCGAGGCGGTCTTTGAAGGAGATTCTCTTGGCGGACCTGATGAGGTGGTGGTGGTTACGGATGGCGTCTTTATGGGCTGCGTGGCTGTCCGGTGTCTTATCACTGTGCCATTTCTTCTCAAGTTTCCGGCAGGTACGCTTGGAAGCTAGGAGTTCCGGGGTGAACCAGCTGGCTCTTTTGGTGGTGTTGCTGTAGGTGAGTTTTTCAGCGGGGCGAGGGTGTTGGCACAGTCGTCTATCCATCGTCTGAGGTTGCAGGCAGCGTCGTCGGTGTTGGATGGGTCGGAGGGAGGGCTGAGAGCGAGGTTTGCCCGTAGTTGGTCTTCGGTGACTTTGCTCCAGCAGCGGCGTGGGATCTGATGGGTGCGATGGTGTGTGGTGGGTTTCTGGAAGGTGAAGTGGATGCAGCGGTGGTCGGTCCAGAGGAGTTCCGTGGTGTGGCTGAAGGAGACGTGGGAGCTTGAGGAGAAGACGGGGTCGAGCGTGTGGCCGGCAGAATGAGTCGGTGTTGTGACGAGCTGTCTCAGTCCGAGGTTGGCGAGGTTGTCGATCAGGGTGGTGGAGTTGCTGTCGTTGTTGTTCTCCAGGTGAAAGTTCAGGTCTCCGAGGAGGATGTAGTCGGTAGATGTCAGGGCGTGCGTGCTGATGAAGTCGGCGATGGAGTCGCTGAACTGGGGTCGGGGCCCAGGGGGTCTGTAGACAAGGGTGCCTCTAAGGGTGGTGTTGGGGTCCGTGTGCATGTGTTCGGCGGTGCAGAGAAAGTCGTCGGTGCTGGTCGAGACCCTGATGGAGTTCTTGTGGACGATGGCGATTCCTCCTCCTACTCCGTTGACGCGGTCTCTGCGGGTGATCTTATAGCCGTCTGGGATGGCTATGGCGATGTCGGGTGCGGAGGAGTCGTTCATCCAGGTCTCTGTCAGGAAGGCGACGTCTGGTGATGATGTGTCGAGCAGGTCCCAGAGCTCGACGGCGTGTTTGCGTGCGGAGCGGGTGTTCAGTAGGATGCATCGGAGGTGGTTGAGGTCCTTCTTGGCGGGCGCTTCGGTGGCTCTGAGGCTGGTGTAGCTGCAGTTCCGGCAGGTGAAGGGGCCATGTGTGCGTTTCGGGGCGGCCTTGAAGCAGTTGTGTGTCCATCCGGGGTTGAGAGCGTGGAGTGTGGTGGCATCGTAACGGCGTCGGTCCTCGAGGCTGGAGCGGGGGGCGCGCGGCCCAGGGGTTCTGGCGCTGGGTGTGGTCCAGGCGCGGACGGGCGCAGACGGGCTTGCCTTAGGCGCGCCTTTGGCGCACTGGCGGCGCGCCCGCTGCGCGCATCCGCTGCGCAGTCGCGCAGCGGCCACCATATATGGGGAGCTGGGATGGAGGAGCAGCTGTGAGGCGGGAGGCAGGGGCAGCGAATGGGCAGTCAGGGGGCGGGGCCGCAGGGACGCAGTGGCGGGGGGGTACAGAAGGCAAAGTTGGGCACAGCAAAATGGGGGCACGAGGGGAACAGAAGGCAAAAATGGACACAAGAAATGGGGGCACGAGGGGAACAGAAGGCAAAAAATGGACACAAGAAATGGGGGCACGAGGGGAACAGAAGGCAAAAAATGGACACAAGAAATGGGGCTATCTGAGAAGGTGTCCTTCCTTTCCCTGACGTGGGAGCGGGTGGGGATTTGAACCCCCCGGTTCTAACA